>OY728165.1:767478903-769978903 GCA_963277665.1 Viscum album | reverse complement strand
TTCTTAAATACATGGGGTTTTTACAAGTCCGCGAAAATTTACGGCGCTTGATTCCGAGGCCCTGTGTGCCCAGAATCAATTTCTGAAGTTTTGTTCGGGTGTATTCAGTAAACGTATGAATGGGTTTTTATAACTTTTGAGCTAGTGCTCGGAACTGAAATCCAAGGGCACCGTTGAACTCGCAATGCCGGTATTCTCTTAAAAATACTTTCACCTCGATGGCAGACGATCAGGAATAAAATTTAGTTTCTGGATTTTTATAAAAAAATAATAAAATAAAGTACAACACTTTATTTTATTTTTAAGCTGTGATGTGTTGAGTGTGTTGGTTAAAACCTCCCCTTGGGAGTTGGTGGTGGAACCGCCACACCCTAACCTCCCATGAGAGGTTATGGGGGTGGGGACCACCTGAGCATAACCTCCCATGGGAGGATAATTGAGGTGGGGACCACCCGAGCCACATAACCTCCCTATTAATGATAGGGGTGGGGACCACCTGACCACTATTGATGGTAGAGGATGAAACCTCTCCACTCTACCTCATTAATAATGGAGAGCCTCTTGACCTCCCTACGAAATTAATTTCACCAGCGCATGTGTTTTATTAAGGAGGGCCTCTTGGCATCCTCCAAATTAATGAGACAACACTCGTGCATTTAATTTCGTGGATTTAGGTTTTTAATTCTCTTTTTTGAATTAGTGTGCCTATGTAATATTAGATGAATAATCTAATATTATTTCATTGGAATTTCTCTTTTGGTGGAATTGAGAGGATCTTGGGAGAAATTTGCTCCCAACGAAGAACGCTCCTCCCAATGAAGAACGAAGAACGCGAAGAACACCCGATTTCTTCTTCGACGTCTTTCCACGAATCCTACCGACATGGAGCGCCTTCCACGGCCGACGCAACTCAGGATTCGAAGAGCGTGGCAGATATGATGAATGAAGAATTCTTTCATCTTCTTCCCACGACTTCAAATGTCAGAGAATGATGAACATCAATTATTAAGGTAGGGGTTATTATATGTTGATGCTTTCCTTTTCTTCCTCTCAACATCGAATGAAAAATTGATACAAAGTGTTGTAATTAATTGTTGATCTTCATTCTGATGAGCCAAATGATATCATCTCTAAACGGAGAGGGTACGGGAAAAATTAACATGGCCCAAATCCCTCCGCCGTTCTTTCGTAAGGATTTTCAGCATGGTGATGAGGCGACGACAACGAAGGCGGCAACGACGAAGGCTGCGCTACCCGCGACCTCCGCGAACTGCACCACCCCCGCGACACACCTATACTTCCGGAGGAACACCGTCGCACCCTGCCGTGCGAACCATGGATTACCCGTGTGCTGCCCTGCGGCCTGCCCATGCTCCGTCGTGCCCCGCACCGGCCTTCCCGTGTGCCGTCATGCCCCGCGCTGCCTGCCCTCGCACCCTGCATGCTACCTGAATCCTCCGGTGCCCTGAACGGCGGCCCCACGTGATGGCCGCTTGCCACCGCACCCTGCCCGACGCCCCCACGCCCTACCTGTGCGCCGCTTAGTCTTGCCCGGCACACCCGCGGCTTTCCCATTACAACGGGATGCCCAGCGTCCAGCCGGCCTGCCCGTGCCCCGCACGGCCCGTCCGCTGGCCTCCCGGCTGCCGACCTCCCGAGCCGCGCCCGTCACGGTGCTGGCCGAACTGACCTCAGCCTTCGGTTCGAGCCACGTGCGTGGTGGCATCCGGGCCGAACCGCCCTCGTAGTCCGCTGGGCCGGGCACAGGGGACCGGGCCTAACATCGCGGGATGACCCGCCTAATGGGCTGGGTCAGACCCATTGGGTCAGTCCGGGTTGACCCAGACGGGGTCGGCCCAGACGGGGTTGGGCCGAGTCTGTCCGACCGGGTCAGATTGGACCTGGGCCCACTACTGACCATTTTCTTACTTTGGCCATATCTATGGCACTGGACGTCCGTTTGATGAGCCGTCAGTGGCGTTGGTAATCTTGATGAGAGATGGTCCCTTTGAGTATACTCCGCTGAAGTTTGGGGTATAGTTGAGATATAGTCGGGTTGGTTCGTACATGAATCCAACTGGGCCCCCAGGACTAAAAGACTAATAACTCACAGACCGGGCATCCGATTTACGCGCCGTCTGTTGCGTTGAGACCCCTATGACGTGGCGGTCCTTTGAGATTCTTCTATGTGATACTTCATGACACTTGGAGTATCAAAGAATAACTCATGGAGCACATCCTTCTAGTGATGAGCAGACAGAGTACAGAGACCTAGTAGCTGGCTGAGACCTGACGACTGCTTGACCTATTCAACTCGGAGTGACTAGACTAGCTCAGTGGGGAGTTCCTATATGTGACACGACAGACCCATAGCAGAGGAGAACCTCTGTGTGAGTGCGACAGACCTGTGGTACTCGACCGGAAGAGTACCTTTGTAAGATATTAGGGGGAGCACCTCTGTATGACGTGGAAGACCCACGGTGGGGAGCGCCTCTATGTGACGTAGCATACCCACGTCACTAGATAGGAGGAGTGCCTCAGCAGTCCAAGGATAGTGGGAAGTGCCTCTGTGTGATGCGGCGAGCCCACTATACTCGATAGAGGAGGAGTACGCCACCCGCCTTGGTTTCGATAATAAAAATCCTGGTTTGAGCTGAGTCTATGACTTTTGTGTTTTCCTCATGATTGAGATGGGTTACTAGATAACTTAGGTATATGTATGGGAATATATCTAAGTAATGGTTATCCCTTGATTTCATACATTGTGATTTATCATTGTTGGATTTTTGTGAGACCTTGAGGGTCTCGGGGTCCCTACTGAGTATCGTTATACTCACCCCTACATGGGCTATGCCCACACCTTGTTGTGTTGGATGCAAACAACGAACAACGCTGAAGGAGGTTGAGAGTGCAAGGACTGGATGGTACCTGGAGGTGGACCTTACGGCTAGTCGGTACATAGAGAAGTATGAAGGACGTGGAGTGCTGAGGTGGCCATCTGTTCCTACCCTTCAGGTAGGAACCCTGGAGGATGATCTAGGATCTTCTCTTTACCTTTTAGTTGTTTTTACCTTTTTCAGTTGTACTTGTAATTTAAAGTTGGGCTTGTATTTCTGGCCCCTTTTAATTTCCAGCACATTTTTTGGATACCATTTTTACTTAGTGTTTTTCTTCCAGTTGTGTACTCTAACATGTTTGTTTAAAGTTATAAAGGAAATGCCTTCCCAGTTTAGGGATATACGCCTTTGGTGCTAGTCACCAGCCCCTTGAGGATAGAAATCGGGCTTGGGGTAGTTACGACATGGGCCCCAAGGTATGGGTCATGACAATATAAATAAATAGTGTGCAGGTATAATGTTGTAACAACGTAATTGAATAAATAAACTAAAATCCAACCAGGTTCCTATGGTACACCAGACAGAGATAACTGCTTCGGATCGAAGCCAGAAATTAGAGTCTGAACAGGAACTATATATATATATATATCATTAATGAACTATTTAACACATTATTTGATATTATTTATTTAACCTCTAAAATGCCAGGGTTCCCCTGGACACCCGTATCTCAACATCTGTCTCAACCATGTCAGAGTCTGAACCATTTATCATATTCAATTCTCAAATTATCCTATCACATCATCTTTCAATATCCATTTAATTAAAATCATGTACGACAATTGGAACCACATTCCAATGTTAGTTAATGGGTGTAAAATTTCATGTCTAGCACCCTCGTGAGTATTTGCTGCATCTGTCCTAGTCTCAAAACCAATGGGTATTTGGAGCATCAGTCACTATCCCATAAAATAAAATTGTCATGCATGCTAGGTGTAGAACGCCATGTCTAGCACCTCATGAGTATTTGGAGCATCAATCCCAGTCTCACAACAAGTTTATCAAATATACATATATATATACATATATATATTATGTAGATCATCATGTCTACCACCAATTCTCATAGGGTGAAGAATTCCATGTCTAACACCCATAATCCAATTCATTAATATATTCATAAATCAATTATCCAAACCCGTTAATTAGTTCAATAAATAATTATCAACATCAGTTTACTATTATTTAATTCTCCAATAAATTAACCATTTAAAATCTCAACATTCAATAATTAATTAACCAATTAATTATTTTAGTTCACAAAAGTAAAACATGATAATTAAATAAACATTTAATTATCCAAACTTCTCATTCATTTACATTGGCAATTAATATACAAATTAATTATCCTTATATCTCATTAAAAAATTAGAACCTGACCAAATATAATTAATTCTCACAATTAATTATTTTATTCATTCTATAATAATCACAATAATTTAATTAATTCATAAATATGATTAATGCATGTCAATTAATTAATTTAATAATTAAATAATTTAATCACATCATATTACCCAATTCATAAATTATTTATCCAATATCAAAAATAATGTGTAAAAAAATAATCTACCAATTAATCATTCTATAATTATCATTTAACTTTTGATAATAATAAGGACATGTAATTATTTCAAATTCAAAATTTCCAATTTTCAACCAAAGCCACTATTTCTGAATTACAAATTTTAATAATTAATGCATCCCAAAACTATCCACATCCATTAATTAATTCCCTAAAAATTTAATCACATTAAATCCATTGAAGACATATAATGGGTATACCCACTCATTATTCACTCCTCAGGTGGAGGGGTTTTATTACAAAAGATGAACATTGTAATTTTATGAAACATTTAATGCGAATAAAATTTCAATCTATCATGGTAGTAAAATTTATCAAAAGTAGTAAAAAACAATGGTTTCATTTTATTTATTTAAATAATGGTTGAGAAACCTACCTCAATGAATTTGGATGAGCCAAATCCTCAAAAATCAATTTTTATCCACTGGTGTACATGCACCTCAACAAAAATGCATGTGTATCCAAAAAATATCATTACACCAAACAACTATTAACCGACACCCATAAATAGTTTGGCGAAGACCAATGCACACCCAAAATGTTATAGAAATAAAAACACAACATAGGCATACAAATCAAGCGTGAGAAACCAAATAACGGTTTTAAAACCTTTCCCAAAAATGGCAGCAATGAACTGAAACTGATCAAAAACTCTTCTCCCATGGCAGTGGTAGTTGAAAAACTTGTCAATGGGTATAGAGGTGCCCATTTTACAACTCTAGAACCAAATAAACAAGGATACCTAATTAATCCCAAGCCTTATGGTTTTGGCCGAGAAAATAGGGTGAGGGCGGAGCCAAATAATTTATGTGAATCGTGATACATATGCAGAAAGAGTCACCTAGAAGAGGAAGATATGACTAGGGAAGACACCAGAAGGATTTGACCGTGCGAAGATGATCTGGCAAGGGCGGTGTAGCATGCCTCATTGGGGGTCCTGGTGCATGTCACTGCTCTTTTAGTGCACCTACTCCTTCATTATCTATCAATCAACTTGTTAACACCCTATTAAACTAAATGACATAATATAATAATAATAACATAAATAATTCTTATTTATATAACATTTGTTTGTTAATTAACCTTTAAACACATGTTTCAAAATAAATTCTGCAAAACTCCTTTAGTCATCCAATGAAATTCTTATAACATTATTTTAATTAAAAAAAACAATAATAATAACAACTTTATTATTATAATTATTAAATCATTCATTTATTTAAATTAACTAATTTTTTTTGAAAAACCGAGTAACCGTGAAGCTGACCCACACAGTTTGACTAACCATACACAACCTGATATCTGAATTTTTAAAAAAAATTAATTAAATTAATCCCAACTCCAAGTTTATTCCCCTTTTAATATTAGCATTTAATATTACCCTTCTTTGATAACACCCAACTCCTCATTTATATGTCTTTAAATATTACCCTTCGTTAATAACCACAAACTCATCATTAATACCTTATTTAATTAAATTAATTCAAAAATTTTAATTAAATAAATTCCCTATTCCGTGTTATTTAATTAATTTCTTGGAAAAAAATTTAAATAAATTAAATAATCTATATCATCATTATTTAATAAATTCTCTCAACACAAATTAATTAAATAAAACAGCCTCTTCAATTTGATTAATTAAATTCCTCTTGACTATTAATTTAATTAAATGAAACCTCACCAAAATCATTTAATTAAATTCATTTCAACATCATATTAAATTAATGATACCTCCATAATAATAACAATCATCATTATGATCATCAAATAAAACGATTCATTGATAAATCCAAAAAATACCCACTACACATCAATTAATTAAATTCTATTTAACTCATTTTAATTAAAATATTCCACTATTTCGCAACAATTAATTAAATCCCCCTTTTCCGTGGATTTAATTAAAAAACCCAAATTCCATTATTATTGATCTTCATAATAATAATAATAATAACCCAAATTTATAATAATTATTATACTCATAAATCCATAATAATAATTATTACAATATTATAATTATTCATCCTTAGATAAAACCCAACACCATTATTTAATAAAAACATTTATTAATTAGTTCTGAAACACCTTATTTAATTAAATTTACCTTTATTAAATATGAAACTCCTCATTTAAAAAAAATATTTCATTGAGATACCCAAAAGCCTCATTAATTTAACATAACTATTACACATCATTAATCATCCCATTAAAATATTTTTACATCTAAATTATTTATGGAACCATTATAATAATAATAACATTATTATATTTAACACAATATTCTATTTAAACACAAACCCCAATATAATATTATTTTATTAAAATAAATAAATTATTAAACAGGGTAAGATGCATGGGTTGGACCGCAACCATGTGTATCCTGTGATTATCTAATAATTTGGAATTATATAGATCTGGTGCTCCCAAGATTTATCGGGAAACCTGTGAAAATTATCGAGCATTCACCCAAGTGCAAAAAAACACCTTTAGGAGTTCCAACACTCAGAATAATGTTCCGAATCTCGGTATAAAATTTGAATTTTTGATAAACTGATTTTTTTGAAAATCATTGTATTTAAACACGAATAAAAACATGGTACTTTACAATCTACCCAAAATAAAAACATTTCATCCCCGATAATCCATCAAAAAATATTACAACATTTGATGAGCTTCTAAGGTTGAGAATATTTATCGTTTGAACAACCACGTTATGTTTACAAATGAAAAACTTACTTTTAACTAAAACATTAGTCTAACAGCTTAAGAAATCCAATCCAAAGCTCACCGATATGGTACTTACATATGAGGCCATTAGAGGGATCTCATTAAATAAAAAGGTCAAATCTCGATCAACCAATAGAAACTGGTTGCACATGATTTCCTGGAATGACATTATGGTCCAAAAACCAACACTCATCCTTAAACTGGTGACATTCCTTTTAAAATTATTACATCACTAACCGCATGTACACCGAAGTCATTACTCTACCTATAGTGAAATTCTAAGTCAATCCATCACAATGCTATTTAAAAAAACACATCCTGCATACAACCAAGATAACAACCACTCAACAATCCCAACAACATTTAAAATTTTAGCACAATATAAGACTGACACTATCTTAGTGTCTCCCTGATGAGGTCATGATAGGGGACATGCTCATCTCATTTAGAATATAACACTAAGAAAAATACAAGGTCACTAAAATGATCAGTATAACTACAAACAGATAACTCTGTTCAAAAATATCAACAACACATGCCGACAAGTTTACAGAAATAGATGCGACACTATGCACCTTAGGATTTTCTGTGACATTGAAATAAATGATCAGCTGCTCACCACAATGCTATTTCGGAACACTTTAATGCATGCATGTGACTTTCGTCAAACATGATTACCACATAAAAAATTGAAAATAAAATCCATAACATAAACCTATCGGTATGTCAAAACACTCGAGTCCCAAAAAGTAATCCTGAGTAGTGGGATGAACATACCTTAATTCCGAAAACATTCTAAGGGTACTACCTACCATGGGTTAACCCTTTATGAAACATAAATGTTGAACCTATCATTTGGTAATGTAAAATGGAAATCATGAAGTTCAAAAAGACTATATTCATTTTATCCATTTTAATTAATTCATTTTTTCCTTTTAATATTGGAAGGAATTTCGAAAAACCCACAAGTACTTTTTCACAAAAAGTCACTTGGTTTTCAAAACAACACCCTACCAAAAAATAGGTACGCTATAACAAACATCCCATTTTATTATTTAATATTAAATGTCATATCATTTTAAATTATAAATTTAGCATCTAAATTCATTTTTAACATAGAGGCGGCCTTAGAGAATCCCATTTATTCTATCCGGGATCTTAAAAAAGAAACCCACAATAGTTCAATTTAATCTGAACTCAACAGTTTAACAATTATAACCATTCTCACATGTACTAAGGTTATAAAATGTTCAGTCAGGTTGGTGGACATCTTCCAATCAATAAGGAACCCATACCTCATATCACATGCATTTGGATCCCATTAATTACATTTGACATTCATTTACCATTTTATCTTTAGAGACCTTTTTTACACATCCAAACATCTCTAGAATGTTATAATAAGCTGTAACACAATAGCATGTTTTAACAAAAAAGTATGTACAAATTATAAAACATGCTAATCACAAAGTCAACAGGGCATATAAACACTCAATAAGGTTATATTTTTCAATCAAACATGCTATCAAAAAGGAATGTCAAATAAGTACCAAGCTTGAAACATTTTCCAGGTACACAATCCATATTAGCAGGAATCCTACTATTAGAACTACATGACATGGCTTTTATGCATGGAATGTGAATATCTACATTCCTAAGATGGTTTTTGTATGCCTCATTCTCTATTTATCAGTCCAATACAATTGTTTATTTAAAATTTTAAAATATGCAAGCCACAGAAAATACACCAGTCACTCAAGGGGAAATCATATCAATCATAACCTCAACTATTGAAAACAAAAAATATCATCCTTGGCCACTTGGTCATTTACCATACATGGGGTGATTTTTCCAAAGAAAGACTATTAACCAAAGCACTGTCACATTCCTAAAATCATTTATACCAAAACCTAAAATAGTAAGACAAAGGAAAAGGAAGAAAACATAACCCTTTGATACCACATTATAACATCCCGTCCCAGCTCAGCCCTAAACCAGTGGGAGGGATGGCCTCCAAATGACCTCAAGCACATATCACTATTTTATAGAGGTAGTCGACTAGCAGTGAGGGTCTACAGATAGTCAGTGAGGAGACTATACCCATATATAAGAGTTCAATAATAGAAAAAAGTAATAAATAGAGGATAAAGTCTAATAAATGATACAACATCGGGAGGAATATTTTATAAATCTTGAATAATAAAAAAATTTCCAATGATAATGTTATACAATACATGCATGTTATTATCATACAAATATTCAAGAGATATAAATACATAATGCTTTAATTATCAATAATGAAATAAATAAACAATGTCTCAATACCCTGAGGGTGATCTCTTCGAGTATCCTGATCTTCCGCTCAGTCCTATGCTCATAACTCCAGGTAAGCATTTAACAACAAGCAAGTTCTACAACCCTAAGAACAATTATGATCTACTCGGGTACCCCAGTGCAATGGAGTCCCGAGTAGGGTGTCAGATATAAATCTCAGTAGGCTGTCACTACCAGTGTCTAGCTCAGTCTAGACAATTTAATATAAATAAATATAGTGTAGGTATAATGGTGTGAAAAATTTAAATAAATAAACTAAAACACATATATGATTCTAAGGGACACCTGACAGAGATACATGCTTCAGATTGTAGACAGAAATATGATTCTAAATAGGAACTATATATATAATGCATAAATAAACTATTTAACACATTATCTGATATTCATTATTTAACTGCTTAAATCCTTTAGTTCTCTTGGAATCCTGTATCTCTACACCTGTCTCGTCCATGCCGGAGTCTGAACCATTTACCATATTCAATTCTTAACTTATCATATAACATCAGATTTGATTATCCATTTAAATAAAATCATGTACGACCAATAAGAACTACAATCCAATGTTTATTAATGGTTGTAGAACATCATGTCTAGAACCCTCAAGAGTATTTGTAGGATTCATCCCTGTCTCACTACCCATGGGTATTTGGAGAATTAGTTCCTATCCCATATAATAAAATTTTTCATTCATGCTAGGTCTAGAATGCAATGTCTAGAACCCTATAAGTATTTGGAGTATCATCCCCTATCTCACAACTTGTTTATCAAATATATATATATATATATATCATGTAGATCATCACATCTACCACCTAATCTGACATGTGAATAATTCCATGTTTAATACCCAAAATCACATTCATTAATTAATTCACAAATTAATTAATCAATTCCATTAATTAGTTCAATAACTAATTAACAACATCAATTTATTATTATTTCATTCCCCAGTGAATTTACCCTTTAAAATCTCAACATTAAATAATTAATTAACAAATTATTTATTCTAGTTCAAAATGTAAAATTTCATAATTAAATAAACATTTAATTATCCATACTTTTCATTCATTTACATTGGTAATTAATTTTAAAATTAATTATCCTTATCTCTCATTAAAAATTTACAACTTGAACATACATAATTAATTTCAAAATTAATTAACTTATTCATTCTATAATCATCATAGTCATATAATTAATTCAAAAATATGATTAATGCATGCTAATTAATTAATTCAACAATTAAATAATTTTATCACATCGCATTAACCAATTCACCCATTAATTATCCTGTCTCATAATTAAAGTGTAAAAAATTAATATAGTCATTAATTATTCTCAAATTACCATTAATATTTTGAGAATTATCATGTTGAATAATTATCTCGTATTCACAATTCCCAATATTAAATCAATGCTACTGTTTCCAAATTCAAATATTAATTATTAATCCATCCCTTAATTATCAACACTCATTAATTAATTCAAAAAAAAAATAATCAAATTAAACCCATTCAAGACATATAATGGGTATACATGCTCATTATCCACACCTTAGGTGGATGAGGTTTATTACAAAAATAAGACATTGTAATTTAATGAAACATTTAATGGAAATAAATATTCCATCTAGACTTACAGTAAAATTTATCATAAGTAGTAGATAAACAACTATTGTATTTTGTTTATTTAGTCCATGGTTGAGAACCCTACCTCATCAAATTTGGTCGAGCCAATTCTTCCTAACTCAATTGTGATCCACTCGTGTACACACACCTCAACAAAAACGCATGTGTATCTGGAAAATATCATCGCACCAAACAACCATTAAATGGAACCCATTAATAGTGCAATAAGGACTAAAACACTCCCGAAATATTAACGGAAACCCAAACCCACCAAAATAATCCAAATAAGGGGGGGTGAGAAACCAAATAACAGGTTTAAAACCTTACAAAAAATGGTGTTAATGAACTGAAACTGAGCTGAAACACATCTCCCTTGGCGGCTGTAGTTGAAAAATGGACCCACAAGTATAGAGGAGTCTATTGCACAACCCTATTACTAAATAAAAAGTATACCTAATTAATCCAGAGACATAGGGTTTCGGCCAAGAAAAAAGGGCGAGGGAGAAGCCAAACAGTTGATGTGGATCACAAAATATACGCAGACGGACTCACCTAGAAGCAACAGAGAAGTCTCATGAAGACAGTAGATGGATTCGAGCATGCGAAGAAGAGCCGATAAGGGGGGTGTAGAGTGCCTCATAGTCGGGTGGGCACCAGGTGCGTGTCACAGCTCTTGCAGTGTGCCTCCTCTTTCATTCCCTCTCAATCAACTAGTTAACACCATATTAAACTAATATATATAGTATAACAATAATAACATTAATTATTCATATTTAATATAACATTTATTTATTAATTATCATTTAAATAAATGTTTTAAAATTGATTATGAAAACCCCCATTAATCATCCAATCAAATTCATGTAACATTTATTTATTAAATAAAAATAATAAAAATAATAACATCCTTATTATTATAATTATTAAACCTTTATTTTATTTAAATGAAATAAAAACACATTTTAAGAGTCGAGTAACTGCGCAGTTGACCAACACAGTTTGACTAACCATGCCAAACCCAATCTCTATATTTAAAAATTGGTTTAATTAAATTAAACAAAACTCTATATTTATTCCTCATTTAATATTACAATTTAATGTAAACCTTCTTTGATAACACCCCACTTCTCAATTACATGTCTTTTAATATTACCCTTAGTTCAAAACAACCAACTCATTAGTAACACCTTATTTAATTAAATTCATTTACAAAATTTATTTATATAAATTCTCAATCTCATGTTATTTAATTAAATTCTTGGAACATAATTTAATTAAATTAAAAACTTCAACTCATCATTATTTAATTAATTCTATCAATACAAATTAATTAAATAAAACCTCCACTTTACAATGATTAATTAAACTCCAATTGATCTTGAATTTAATTTAATGAAACCCCAACAACTCATTTAATTATTTTCGTTTCAACCTCATATTAAATAAATTAAACCTTCATTATAATAACCATAATTATTATTATTATCTAATAAAACTCTTATTTGAAAAATCCAAAAACTCCCCACTACACAACATTTAATTAAATTCCATTTAAGTCTAATTATATTAAATGACTCCAATGTTTCACAATAATTAATTAAATCCCTCTTTTCCTTGGATGTAATTAAAAAACCCCCAAATCCCATTGTTATTAATCTTTATAATAATGACAGAAACCATAATTAATAATAATTATTATACTCATAAATCCATAATAATAGTTATCGAATAGTTATATCTATTCGACATTTGATAAAACCCGACACCTATATTAAATAAAAATTCATTTTTATTAATTCTAAAACTCCTTATTTTATCAAAATCATCATCCTTAAATATTAAACTCCTCATTTTAATTTTTTTTTCATTGAGATACCGGAATTCCTCATTAATTTCACATAACTATTACACCTCATTAATCATCCAATTAAAATATTTTAACATCAAAATAATTCATGGCACCATAATAATAATAATAACAATAACATTATTTTATTTAACACATTCTTCTATTTTAACACCAAACCTCCATTTAATATTATTATATTGAAATAAATAATATTTTAAACTGGGTATGCTGTAGGGGTTAGACTGCAACCATGTATAGCTCTTGGAGATCCATTAATGTGGAATTTTCTAGATCCGGTGCTCCTGAGACTTATCAAGAAGCCCATGAAAATTATCAGGTATTCACCCAAATTCAAAAACAACACTGTTAGGTGTTCCAACACTCAGAATAATTTTCCAGAGCTCGGAGTAAAAATCTATAAGTCAATAAACAGATTTTTTTTCAAAACCATAATATTTAAACCTGGTTAAAAATCTTGGGACTTTACAGGTTCAATGCCATAAAATATTAGAGTAATTTCATTTGAAAGTCAGAGAGTTATATAAAATTCAAGGAAAATTCATCTGAATTTTATATATAATCTTAATTAATCTTATATATCATAAAAAATTTACCAGACATATAAATATTGTCTATGGAATATTAATATAAAACAAATTAACAAATATTCATATATACAGAAATTGAAACATTTCAAAAGAAATTACATTTTGAAATTTGAGAAAAATTTTAAAAACCATCAAATATATATTTATATTTTCTTACTAAAATTACCAAAAATTAATTAAATACTCAATTCATTTAAAAAGGTAAAAATGGATGGGATTTCATCATTGAAACTGACATAAATATATTTTAAATATTTCCTCTATAAAGATGAATAAAATTTTATTATTTTATATGATTGTATTTTGAGGTGAGTAGTAATATATTTGGGGTTAATTAATGTTTTTTATAATATAATTGAGGTTTATTTTACACAGAAGATCAACATGTGATTTAGAGTGACTGTTTATTTAGGATAATATTACTATATTTTTTTGAGAAAATTTGGGATTAAGGTGAATAAAAATTTATTCTCTAGTATATGATTTTATATCAAAATGAAATATATTATTTGGGGAATAAATATTGAGTTATATTCCAGATGTTTAGATGACTTCCTTTTGGTTTTAGATCGTTCATTTTCAGGTTCTTTTGGGTTAAAATTATCATATTTTGGATTATATATGATTATAGTATTTAAATTTTAATATGTGAAATTATATGTGATTAATGATGTACATAAATGAACCCAGAATTTTTTTGAACACTATGTGATCTAATATTTATATTTTTGTGGTTTTGATTTAATAATACTTGTTTTGAATAGTGTGAAGGCTAATTTTACGTTGAACAATTTATGTTGATATTTAGTTATTTTGTTGAGGTTTGGGATATTGATGTATTATTTCATCATATGAAGGTTTATTAATGAAGATTATTTTCATAACATGTACTTATAAGTTTCATTACAGTAATTACAGGAATAACTTTTCATTCATTTTTTTTCCTATAATCAAAATAAATTATATTTTATGAATTTGGTGAGAAAAATTCATCATTATTATTCATTTTTTCGAATAAAATATAATGGAAAGATAGAAAATTAATCAAAAGAAACATTAAAAATAAAATTATAATTCTAAAATGGAATGAATTCATGTATGTATATTTTCAAATATTCTCTATATAAATGGTAAATGAATCCCTCAATCTCAAGAATTACTAAGACAAATTTTTCACTTGTTATATGGAAAATAAATATAATAATTAAAGTTTAATCATTACATATTCTGGAGACATTAATCTTGAGTTAACATCCTTTCATATAAAATTATATTTATAGGATTGAGTTTTATTGAGTTATATCATAAGAAAAACATAATAAAAATATTTTTTATAATGGGACACGTCTCTTCAAAACTTTTTTTTCAAGTAAAAAATATTACAAAAGAAACATGTTTACTTTTCATGAATAAAATTCAACATTTTTATCCTGAAATTATCATTCTCCCCCACTAGTCTAGTGAAATTATTTTTAAAAAGTTGTATGAGGCCGAATGGCATAAAAACATAAATAAAAAGTATGAAACCATTAACCCATGAATAATTATTTTAAATCTTACTAATTAAAAATAAACATTGGGATAAAAATAAAAATATTCATAAGAAATTATAAATGAAAACTATAACTAATAGAGGTTAGTAAAAATTCATGAAAATATATTAACAACATTATCACAAAGTAATAATTTTCATCATTATGAAATATAATATAATTTCAGGTACCTCATGTATTCTTCATATTTCTATAAGAACCCATTACAAGAACATATAAATAATATAGATAACATGAGGAATAATTTTAATATCACACAAACTTATGGAGTAACCATCACAATTACACATATATAATCCTTCATGTTTATAGATCTAGTAACCATCATAGTTACACTTGAAATAACCATCATAATAATACATGAAAAAAAATCGTAGTGCATTTATATAACATCTTAGGAAAAACCTAATCAGTAAACACCGTCCATTTAATCAATAAATTGGAAATCTATAATTCTCTCACATATAAATGGGTTTTCAAGGAACCAAACATTCTTGGTATATAAAGGAACCACCATTCATCTTGAAAAATTCCCAAAAACCATAAAATTTTAAGAAACATATAATCATTCACCATAAATACACTATTTTCACCCATATGAATGTATTTTTGGATATTGATAAATCTATTATCATTGAAACACAATTTTCAAAATGGAAATATCCAAAATAAATTCAAATATGTTTTTCTATTCCAGAAATTATTGAATATTATAAAGTAATATAATCATCAAGTAGTTATTATGGTTGTTGTAAAATTCATTATCACTATATATGTTAAAATTTAATTTTATTCACTTTTTAAAATAAATTCAACTCTTTCCATAAAAAAATTCCTTTTAGAAACAATTGAAATAGAGTAAAAAACCTAAAATTTACAATATAATTATATCTTTCCTTATAAATAAATATATAAATAATTTTTTTTAAATATGAACATTGAATAAAAATATATTTAAGAGATATTTTAGTAGTGGTTTTAAAGAAAAGTACTCAAACCGGAATATGACCCATCATATATATTATTTTTCTTCATAAAAATTAATAGGTGATATTATTTTAGTTTCATTGGAGTCTTTTTCTTGTATATTAATACTTTTATCTCACTAATTAAAATTCTATAACAATTACATAACCTTTTATATTAATGGTGGATGTTTTGAATATATTTGGTTTATAATCTGAAAATGACTTTGTTGGGTTGAATATGGTCAGATAGGTCATTATTTTGATCATATTCAGAGTTAGTAACATGACCTAATTATAAATTTTATAGATCAAATATTTCTGAAAATCCAACATTTAATATTATTATGAAAAATGAACTATGTTACAATGCTAGAGGTGGTAGGGTGTGTGTTCACATGAATGATGTTTCTAGATTTCAAGGAACATTATGGAAAGTGGGTAAGAACTATTTTATATTTATTGAGTCATTAGTACCATAAAGATCATATTAAATATAAATATATAATGATATATTTCTTCCATATGTTGATTTCATGAAAAATGATTAACATTAATTCATGGAGGTGGTTTTCCACACATACATACGAACAACACTATCGTTTTTCAATAAATTGATAGGTAATATGGTAAATGATATATTATCATTTTATAATAATATCTACCTCATGATTGTCTAATATATATATATATATATATATATTAAATCCATCATTTTAATCATTTTTAGAGGTGATAATGGATAACAAATTGCATCGGTCTGTGTGGTGGTTTTCCCCTGTACATATAAATAATGGATTCCTTTCCCATTTGATGGATGATGGAGATGTAAATATGTTATTATATTAAAAATTTTAAATATTTTTTTGTTTAATATAATAGTATAATTATTTTATCATGGTTATGCAATTTTTTTAGGATTTGAATGATGAAATAAAATAGAAATGCTCGGTTATTAGCGTTACCTCTTATTTGAACAACCTCATTTCCTTAACACGATAATATAACTAAATATCATATTATATTATAAATAAGGGAAAAATAAATGATTAGGTATGTTTATAAGTTATTTTGGAATATATTGAGCGGTATAAATTTGTTTTTAAGTGTCACAGGAAGAGAAAATCTGATACCCTTTTATAATAGAGGATTGGGGAAGTCATAGAATATCTAAAAATATTAAATTAATATAAATTTATTATCTTTTAAAAATAATAATTTGATTTATTTTATATATAGGATGATTACAGGTCTATATATACTAATTGTATTAAAATTAGACAAATACTTTCCATCTTTTTATATATATCTTTTGGATTTAAATCCTCATTATCCACTTTCACATTTATGGTGATAATAAGGATTTTTTATCTTTTGGGAAAATATAATAATTATAATTGGAAAAGATTCCCATAAATATACCCTTTTTGATATTATAAACCATATATAATATTAACTTAGATAACTAATATATTTTTATTAATTTTTAATCATTTAATAAAATATTATTTATCATAAAATAACATTTATGTCAATTTTATGAAATATTCATTACTTAGACATTAATAAAATCTGGAAAATAAATTAAATCATAAAAAATTGTTCACCTAAAATAATATACTATTCATTAAATTACATGTTTCAAACTAATTATATCAAATATTACATCTTTTAATATTCTTAATATTATTTATTTTATCTCTTAAAAATTTCAATAATTAAAGCATAAACATTTTCTTATATTTAAAAGTTATTACTTCATCACTAATATTTTATAAAAATAAAGAGGAAGATAATTTATTTATATTAAAAATTCATATTTATAACAAAACATATCTTTTTTATCAACACATGAAAAGTATTATAGTTATCAAAAAAATGTGTGACATTTTTTGACTTTTCTATAAATGTAATATTATAAAGATCATATTCCTACATAAATGGAAAAATTCAATATAATATAATATTTCATGAGTATGGATGTTATTTAAAAATCAATTATATTAATTGAAATTAAAATTAATATTTTATATTCCAAATAATTTTACTTTTAACCCTTAATTACATAATTTCTATTTGTAGTCGTAATATAAATTTCTCTGATAAATATTTATAATCACAAAAATTTAAAGGGAATTATTCATTAAATTTCCAAGACTAAATTATATATAGTAAATCCATTTATTTAAATTAAATATCTACAATTGGTATAATTTATTTAAAATTTAAAATTACAAGACATTTTGAAATATGGTATTTCAGAAAAATTATTTTTTTATTAAAAAAATAAGTATATAAAAAATTCCATTATAAAAATATTTTTTCCAAAAATAATTAATATATTTTACATATAAATTTTTTAAATAATTTTTAGAACCAATAAAAAATATAATTTGAATTTCTATGAAAATGAAAATAAAATAAAATTTACCATAAAAAGTAGTATTTTCACTATTCATTAAAAAAATAAAATTTTCATAAAATAATCATAATCTTAGAATAAGATAATTTTGAAAATATGATTTCAAAAAATCTATTATAAGTTTATGTAATACATTTTCTAAATTATTCAAAAAAATACATAATATATTATCTCATAATAATCAATTTGAATCATTTTTTAGGAAAACATATTTTTTATTAATAAAATTAAATTACTAAATATTTGTTGATTATATCCTATGAATTAATCAATATATTTTATAATAATATAACCTATATGTATTTATAATCTAATTTATCCCATTAGTACCCAAAAATATATCAGGTACATTATAAAAGTCATACTTAAACAAATTATTTTAGAGTTCGTTTAGGCTTAGTGCTCCAAAATTTTCACATTGTCAAATGCAATGTTCATTTAAAAAAATTGAGTTATTAAATTAATAATGATATACTTTTATTTCATCCTATAAATTTTATCATGATCTAAGTAATGGAAAAATGACATTTTTAAATACCATTGTTGAAATCCCACACCGTAAGAAGGGTTAATAAAACATCCATTTGATAAAAGTTAAAGGGATATACAAATTTCATATAAAATAACACATCACTAGATTTCAAAATAGTATAAAACTTTTTTGATGTGAAAACATATACATAGAGGAAAAACAAAACGACCATATCTTGATATATAATGATAGAGGGAAAATTTAGAAGAATAATAACAACAAAATAATAATAAAACTATGATTAGTGAAGAAAACCTCAATTAATAAAAAATAATTATACTAGGATATAATTTTTTTCCAAGAAACTTTTCCCCAATTAAAGTAATTTCATACCTTCTATGCTAAGAAAATAATTAAATATACCTACATGAAAAGTATTGTTTCATACTATAATCATTTTCCACACGAATATCATCTTTCTCTCTAAATTTTGAGTATTCGAGATGAAATTTTTAATCCTGGAGAAGCTAGAATCAACATATAGTAGGTTACATAATGAATATGTGGAAAAAATTAAATGATGAAAAAACTAAATTAATCTCTAAAATAAAATATTAATAACAACTTTCAAACATATATAATTCGATAAAAAACTATTCTAAAAAATTTATCAATAGATTTAGGAATGATATTGAACTCCAAAAATGGATTTAATATTATTCGAGGATAAATTAATAATTTATATTTAAATAAAATCAACCACTAATAAATTAGAATAATAAAAAGTTATATTCCCTAATCATATAATCATTAAAATTAGTCAACTATTTCCATTAATAACCTAAACTTCCACATCCCCATAATAAAATCACATATTCTTCCATTATGTAATTCAACCTATATTCCTCAATTAAAATAACATAATAATATATTTACCATAATCGTACAAGCTTCCTAAATCATTGTTAATTATTTTAAAATAACATTAATCACTTTATCACTAAATCAATTTCAAATCGCATGGTTATCTATATGATAATACATTGTTCAAAAAATAAAATAACCCATAGTTACCCTAACATCAGAGATCATATATGAAATTAAGGATTCCAATACATTTAAACATATTTCCTCCAAAGTTAATGAATTATTAATCAAATATTATTTCTCATGTGTTAACATAAGGGTTAAATATACCTCAAGCATCTCTCAAAACTCATTAAATGTCTCCTAAAATTTACCACCTTTTCACCATGCCAACATTCAAAGGTATTGATACCATCTAAACTATGTTTCCAAATTTTGAAATGAAATCATAATCTATTATAATCCTTATGTGTTTCATGATTCTAATAAATTATCTAGATACAATAACATCATAATTCAGAAAACTCTTTTTTTAAAAGAATTATTATCCTATTAACCATGATTATTTGGCTTATTCAACAATACATTATACCAATAATAAAAGTATATGAAATATGTATTTATGATTTTTCAATAAAAAATAAATCATGTCTCATAGATATTAAGCAATAAAATAATTCAAAACTTAAATCCTAACATCATAGTCTTATTGTTGATGTTTATATCACCTTTATATTCTAGCAATTAGTCTATATATCCTTAAAAATAATAAAATCTTTGATGGTATTACCCATATAAAATGAGACAACTAAATTTATATTTTGAAATAAAATATAAGGTACCACATGATTCATAAAAAGTTTTGAGAAATGAAATATTATTAGAGAGATCAAATAGATTACTTTAGGATATTTGAATAATAAAACATTCAAAATCAATTGATTTTTTTAATATTAGTGGTCATAAAATCCTAAATAGGTGATATGATGTTTTTGAAAGGTCAGTGTCCTTAAATATTGATAAATAGTCCTTAATTTTTATAATGTAACACTATTAATGAATGGAATGAAAAATTTCAGGCTGAAATTAAAATTGTTCTTGTAAAGGAAATACCCCTAACAATTAAATAAATATTTAAACATAAAGTCCTATTTACCTATGTCTTTAAAAATATAAATCCATTATCCAAAATTATTTATGATCACCTAAAAATCAATAAATTAAAACAAAAAATGGGGTTATAATACTTTGATGTTATTACCAACCATAAACAAGAAAACCCATGATGGTATTAATAAGTATTAAATAAAACCTTACATGAAAACCCCATAATCTTAATTGTTTTCTAAACCCTTCTCTGATACAAAAAATTAGTACTCAACCTTAAATATTACATATTATAGTGAAATTAAACTAATATTAACTGTGTTTCTTCCTTAATTTTTTGTTTTTATTTTTATAGAGTTTTCTCATACCACATACATACCAAGCCAATATATTACAATTTGAACACTTTTATTTAGAATCCATTTCCTTCACTAAAAACATTTAAAAACTACCATTCTTAATTTTCCTTAAAATTATTCACAATTTTCATTGTGAACTCATCCTTGTCCCTACTCATACTATGATAAAATATTTAAAACATCACATGAGGAAAAAATATAATTATAGAATTTGAAATGAATTATAGAAATGGATATTCCATGAATACATTTAGAATATTTTTTGTTTTAAAATAAACATTGTGATCAAAATAAACATTTTCCTACATATGATTTCAACTTCACTACATAAATAATTACATCAAAAAATTTCATAAGAAACATTATAGGAAAAAATAAAACACATAAAGGTTACTTCAAATCATGATAATTTCATAATAACTTTATTGGAAGGATAAAATTTTATACCTTATAATGAGAATATACATTTATTTACTTAATAAAATCACAATATTGCATTAAAAAACCCATAACTATAATAGATAAATCTTTTATGTAATATGAGAAATAATTTTCATATCACACTTATATATTTATTTCCCTTCATGGTTACAAAAAAAATTAACACTGAAGTGGTATAAAGAGAAACCATTGATGTTACACATAAAATTACTACCACGGTTATACAAGGAATGACCATTGTTGTAAATTCCCCTAATCAATTTGAAGAAAACTAATTGGTTATCTCCATCACTTTTCACAGCGCAATGGAGTGTTATAACGGGATCAACTATGCTAATATGATCATTGAATCACCCATCCCTATTTTATAACATAACCACCAATAATCATTAATAAATCCCATGAACCATAAATTATTTCCTAATAAAATAATTATTTCATCCCATAAAAATTTGTTTTGGATATAGAAATATCAAATTTAATTAAAACAAAATATTTAAAAATAAAATTTAAAGAATTAATGGGAATATAATTTTATTAGAATAAAATATGGATGAATATATAAGAATGCCAAAATAAAATAAATTTTATAATGGCTGGAAATGTAGTTGATTCAATATATAGTAAAATATAACTTTATTTTTCCCTTTATAAAGAAATCGTCATTATTCATTAAAAATATTCATTTTCAAACCCTTTGAAAGTGATTCAATAATTATAAAATTTAAATTATAATATTGTTTCAATATAAATACATCAATAATATTTTTTTATAAAAAAATATCAACAAGGGATACAATCTTTTTTAATAGAAACTATAAAAGATTATTTTTAAAAGAATTTGAATTTCAATGAGCTAAAATAGTCACATACATTTTATATATTCCAAACAAATAACCATACATAATTTATTGAATTTCAAGAGAAAATATATCCTATTTATTAATCCGTTTATCATATTTTTCCATGTTATAAAATTACATAATCATTTAAGTTCACAATAGATGTTTTGAGGATATTCTATTTTTAAGACCAAAATTACTTCAATAATTGAAATATAGTAAGATTAGTTATTATTAAATGATCAAGATAATAATTATTATAACTTAATTATAATTTCTGTACTTACATTATACATTTAAATATACCCATTATATGTAGTTATGAAAAATAATCCAATTCATAGTAATTAAAAGGGATACTTGAACATATAAATGAGTAATACTCCCATTTTCAACTATAATTAGTTAAAGATAGTAAGAAATATTGTAATTTTTAATAATTATAATAATATATTAAATTTAATTTTAATTCATTAAATATACTTATATATATATTCCATGTGATGTGGAGTTGAAAAATTAATCGTATCACCTTATGGCGGCGGTAATCGACACATACACACAAATTCCATTTTAATTTTTCATAGAATGGTATGTTAAGAAGGTAAATTATATATTATATTTTAATAATTATAAATATATCTTTAATAATATATATATATATATATATAATTAATAATTTTAGTTAGTTGTGAGAGGTTGTATTGGAAAACTGATTACATCGGTTTGTCAGACTATAGTCTGTGATACACACGAACGATTAAATCCATTCCAATTTGATGGATTTTGGAGATTAGTATATGATATCAAATTGACATAATAACATATATGTATATATAATTTAATTATTTATTTATATAATCTTGAATAATTTTATTTTCAAAGATGTGAAAGAATAAATAAAACAAAAAAACACAATTAAGAATAACCCCACATCTTCATACAACCTTTTCTTAACACTGTATGACCAATGTAGTTGGTAGTCTTCCATCCATAAGGCCTATATAATCTGGTAGGTATTTTTGGAAGGTATTTGGATAGATATTTTTGATTCAAAAATCATTTTTAATGGTGAGGTAATGAATGAATAGATTCTATTTTATAATGGAGGGTTGGTGAATTCTTTCAATTTCAAAAATTATAAAATTAATATAAATTGAATTTAAACTGAAAATAGTTGAATAATTATTATTTTAAATATAATAATATTATGGTTCCAAAAAATCTCATCCAGTAAATACTATACTAATTTTTACTATGTTATTATAATTATATTTTTTACCCCATGTTAACCCCTTTCACACATATCATAACAATAATGATTTTTACTCATTCGTTGTCCTTATAGATACCATATTTGAAAAAATGACAAAAAAAGTGAAAATGGTTTAAATAATAAACCATATATTAATAAAATTTCTGAATCATTGGGCTTTAGTATTTCTATATCATTAGAAGCATATTATTTATTATAAAATATTATTAATGACATTTTTTTTGATCTATTATTTTCATTGACTATAAAAACATCATTTAAATTAATTTTAGAAAAAAAATATTTTATTACATCCCTACCCTATTATATGAATATAAAAAATAATTTATCATGTTAATTATTTCTCATTATATTAGATTAAAAATTTTCAATTTTATTTATTATATATTTACATTAATTGAATAATTAATCCATCTACATTGTATAATTTTTTAAGATAATTTATTTATTAAATAAAAAATTAAAAATAAATTATCATGATAAATTAAAGTAATTTATCTTTAAATTTATTTATTATATTATAATTTATATTCTATTATTTCCCATGTTAAATTTTTTTAATATTGTAAAAATAAGAGCGACATTTTTTCTTTTATTGAAATTCAATTTAATAAATTTTATTATCATCCCATTAGGGAAAATAGTTATATAACCAAATATTGGATGATTATGGATGATATAGAACCATACATAAAATTATGTCAACTTTTAGGGTAATTTTAAATTCATATCATATTATTTTAACCCTTAATAACATGATTTATCATTTACCGTGGAAGCAACAATTATTATGATTACTATTTACAATGATTAAAAATTAATAGACAAATTAAATAAATTTTAATCCATAGATTCCAATTTTTGAATTTAATTTACACAATTCCCAATTTTTTTTATAATTGAACTCTAAATTAAACATAAAAACCATGATGAAAATGGTTTTCTAAAAAACAAATTACGTGTAAAAAATGTTATATTACATTCGAGAATAAATTTCATTGAGAAAACTAATTATTATATTATTTTTAACGAAAATTATGTAATTAAATTTAGTAATTATACAAAGTAGAATTTTACATTGTAAATAATTTAAAATAAAACACAAATTTCAATAAAAAATTCTATTTTTCATTATTCATTGAAAAATAATTTTTTTCAAAAAATTATATAAAACATATTCATTATAAATTTAATATTATGATTTTAATTGTTTTTATTTTAAAAAATATATTTTCCAAATGATTCAAGAACTAGTTATTTTACATTCTCATAAAATTTTTTATTTTTTCGAATTTTTTTTATCTGTAATAGAATAATGATACATAAAATTGAGTTCTTTTTTCCAAATAATAAATATATTAATCTTTATTGATTAGAAACATTATATATATTTCAATATTAAGTCAATAATATTCTTTACCACCAATATAATCGATATGTATTAACTATTAGATATAAATAATAATATTCCGTTATTTGTTGATGCTTAGTGTTGCGTAGTTTTTACACCATCGATCATATTTTTAAATTAAAAATTAAAGAAAATTTCTATATAAATAATCTATGATTGTATTATTTTTTAAAACCATTCATAAGTATATTTCTTAAAATGGTACATATACAGGTTTAGAAATTGTTAATTTAATCAATAATAAGCTTCCTAGTAATGATATTTGAATTTAGCATCCTAGAAAACACTAAATTTGATATTATAATTTTACACATTAATGTTTTTAAGATGAAATAAAAATTTTGAGTTTCATATCTAATTCAGGGGATAATTATAAACACATATTTTTCTACTGTATATTTACCTTTAAATAAATTCTTTATTGGGTATCCAATATCCAAAAGAAAAAAGGGATATAATTTACTACAATTTTAGTTAATCATTATGTAATTTTATGCAACCATTGTGAATCATCATTAAAAAATGTTTGTTAAGTGTAACACTATAAGTAAATAATAATAAAATAAAATTATTTGAAAAATAAATTTTAATTTATTAATTAAAATTAAAATTATTAATTAATGAATTTATTTTTTATAATACTAATTTATTTATTATAATACTAATTTAGTTGTTATAAAATTATAATTATAAGATAAATAAATAATTTTATGTGATTAGAACCATCTTCTATAAAAATAGATATTTTATTCAAGTAACTATTTATTATTTTTTCGGGTAATATATCATTAAAAAATAAATATATGACATTTAAAATATGATTCTAAAAATTTATAATGATTTTTTTTTATATTATAATTGATTAACACACATTTTATTTATAATTTATATGGAGAGATATTATGAAAATGTAATGTTAAAAAAAAATTCTTTAAAATTAGTATTTATTTATTTATTATTTTCATTTTAAACAAAAATTGATAATTTTTAGAAGATTAATTTTAAGATATGAATTTAGTTTATGAAATCTTATTTTCAAAAGTAGTTTATAGTGATTTCTTGGGTTTCTTGAAAATGGATTCTTTTTTCATTAATGTAGAGAAATGCTGTTTTTATGTATACTCTTACATATAAGGCATCATTATTAGATAATAATTTAATAAAAATTTAGGAAACCCAATTTCTAAAAAAAATATCTATTTAATACGAAAAATTATGAATCTAAAATAAAATTTTTTATTTTGAAAAATGTGTTTCAAATTTAATTACCTAACTAATATTTAATTAAATTAAATGAATCATTTTTATAATATTATTTAATTATGTAATTACATTGTAACATTAAATTTTGGATGGAATCAAAATTCACATAACTGTTATTTGTTATCCAAAAACAATTCATTTCATGTAAATAAATACTATGGATGATTAATTTTTGGAAATTCAATATTTTGATTTAAATATTTTTTCCCAAAACCAATTTTTTATTTTTCATTGTGAATTTATATATCAATTATTCATTATATCCTACAGAAAATAAATAATTGAAATTTCTTTTAATATTTTTAAAATGTTTCTTTCAATTAGGTAATATGTTCTACTTCTTTAATGTCATAAAATTACGTTACAATTGTAAAAAATAGCCTGTATGGTATGAATTAAATTCATTAAAAGAAAACAAATATTTTTTTATGTTAAAAAATATCAAATTTTTTTTATATTTTGTTTTACATTTTAACTATCCTTTACTACCATAGTATTTTTGTTTCGATGTATCCACTTTACCTTCATAGAATCTTTTATATTATTTAAATTTTAGCAGAATTGTTGAAGAGGCCATTCCTCTATCCTTTAAAATGATCACTTCCCCAATTCAGTACATCAATCAAATTGATAACCAAATATTATAGGAATTAATCCCAGGGTTTTTGGTATTCCTAGAAAACCAATCGATGATTTATTATGGTGGGACATAAAGGAGGATATCCATGGAAGAGGTCTTTATCATCATGAAATTATTTTACTTTTGTTTACTCCATTACCCCCATTAGACCTATTTTAGTCATCAAAATAAATAAAATAAATATTATTTGAATATAAAAACTTATTATGTTGATATAAAACCATTATCTACATCCCTTCCCTCAAATAAAAATTCCATATTCTCAAGTGTCTATATAATGTCTAATGCATCCATGGAGCGACAAATTTATGTTTTATCAATTACTCCCACGTATGGATATAAGATGTATTTAATAAATAAATATGATATTTATTACATAATATATTTTGAATAGTGATAAATGACTAACAATTTCATCCCCTTAAATCCCAAAAAATGTACATGTTATATAAATGTACGCATATGTTACCACATCTATAGATGAATTAATTACATTTTCACCACCATCTGACATGATTGGTTTTAAAAATAAATTTAAGGATAAATATAAAACCATTAAGAATATTAATACTCTATAAAACCTAAAAAATATTTATAAAATAAAATTTTCATTTATATTTAATCTTTATAACATGTCTATGTTTTGGTTGGCTTTATAATCGACATGAAAATTATTAAAATAGTTGTGTTGTGAATAACTAAAGAAAGTTATGAGATTGAAATATTATATAATAATGATAAATTTATGATATTTAAAAAATTATTCACTGGTAATATATATATATATATATTTATATGTCAAAAAAATCAATTCATTAAATGAAATCCAGACACATAGAAAAATTAATTTTGAAACATTCCATGTGAATTTCCCCTAAAATATTTACCAAAAATTTCATGGAATTCATAATTTTAATATATATATATATATATCATCATGAGAATTATTTATGTGATGAAATCATGATCACATTATAAGGATTGAAACCACATTGTTGAACATGTATGGGAATCAGGATAGTCAACATAAAAGTATTGATTTTTAATAATGAATTATTAATATAAGTGTTATGAAAAATATAACTGGATTATATATTGCTATGTAAATAATAAAATATTTTCATATAGTTGTGTAATAAATTTAAATTTAATATACTGGGATATTAGACTATGTCCATCTATGTAGATAATCAAGGTAAGAGAAATTCACCTCAATTTTACATTATTGAGACATATTTATTGATTAGAGAATATAATTTTTATAAAAAATTATTCTACATCAAGAAATATTATTCAATTAAAAATTTAATACTCATTATATTATAGGTTCCATATCAAGTTTATTTTTCATTTTTTAAATAATATTTATACGTGTGTTTCTTAGTATTATTTAATATTCGATGATGCATCTTTATTTTATTCTGCATTTTCCATTTTATATGGTTTTATATTGATTCAATGAAATTATAATGTATTATAATAAAATATTCAAGTAATTAATGTGATTGAAAAATACAGATCATTTCCTTTATCTCAACATCATTTGTTTTAATTTTAATAAATCTTCATGGGTTTTATTACAGTCTCTCTATTAATCATGTTCATTTATGATTAAAATTTCATTATTTTATATGATTATTACATCTCTATAAAAACATATCTTTTTTATTCTCCTCATTTTTATTATTTTATTCACATGTCAATTTACCACATCCTCTCTTTCTGGTTGATCAATCAACCAAAAAGATAATTATATGTAATACCAACACCATCCATTCTTTTCAACTACAAATATTAATCCATTTTTATGTACTTTAAATTGTATTATGATTTTACTTTTCATTACATAAGTGAGTTTATTAAGGTTATTTTATATCATATTATTCATTATTTTTAAATTTCTTGAAGGAACCTTATTATTATTTTACGAATTATTCATTTTATATTTTTTTTAATGTTGTAACAAAAATTTTATTTTTCATTAACCACATGGTCACATTTTCTTACTATTATATACATTAGTCATTCTAAATATTCCCTTATATGATTCTATAGATTTAGAATGATATTTGTCTTCCCATTTTTTAAGTTAATTTCTTTTTTTTTCAATTTTACTAAATAAATAGATGTTTTTTCAAACAATCAAAATCTTTAATGATTTTATGATTCTTTTATTTATATCGAGATCCATTACGGTGTGTTATGATTCACTATATATATTCTCTAATGATACCATAAAATAAATTTCTTTTGATAGATTATGATGATAATTTATAGTATTTCTCATGAAAAACATTCCCTTCCGTGGGTTAACTATTAAATAAAGAATTCATGTTTGCTTCTATGTTCATTTTGGCCCATATATGTATGTTTATTACTTTGTGGGATTATATAACTCCATAAAATCTATTTTTTTGTTCTATATAACATGTGATAATTATTGTAAATGGGTGTTGATTCACTCTCTACTATGGGAAGCCGTTAATTATGTATAAATCAACATGTTATAGAAAACATGTTGTGATGTAGACACTATTATGTTATGATATCCTATGATTTTTTATGGAACACTCTTATTAATATGTTATACTTTAATAATTCATTATTATAGACTCACTCGCCTCATATATATTATACTTATGTCACATTCTAGGATTTTTTATTTATGTATTATTTATTTTTTGATATTATTTTAATATGATATAATTATGTTCCATAATTATTTTCTCTACCGTTATGACCATCATATAGTGCCATATGATCATCTATTTTAATATCCAATGTTAACACTCTCTGAGCATGTGAAATCACCCATTTCTAGTTATCTATTTCCTTGTGTTGTAGAGAAGGGTATTATATATGATATATCAATAAAAGTATTATTGGGGGATAATTTTGTGGGTTTTGATTAATAATTATTTCTAAATAAGAAATATGTTGTATAATTGGAAAACAATTCATTAAATGATAATGATATAGGTTATGATAGTCGATGATTTTTCAATTCTCTAAAATACAATACATAAATACATTTAGATATTTATGAGAATAAATTATGTGTTTTTGAAATTATTATTATGGATGGTTATTATTATATATCTTGATCCGGTATCAATTTTAGTATGAAATATTTATGGTTTTTTCTCTGGATCAAGGTCTATCAATTAAGGTCATCTCCAAAATCTTACCTTTTAACTCTGTTACCATGGACACATTTTAAATCTCTTTTGATTGTTTTAATATTGAATATTTATCTCCATGTTTTCCAAAGTAGTTCAATTGATCATTTTTTAAAATAACATATAAAAATTATATTTATCTTTTTTTCTTCAATGTAATTTATTAGTTATCAAATAATAAGTGTTTGTATTTTATGTTGACAACCATTTATTTTTCTTATGTGTCACTAGGGATATGATATAATTATAAAATACATATTATTTATTTGGATATAATATGATTATGTTATTTTATTATTTTCATGGTTTTTATTTCTATTTACAAAGACAAATTATAAATGATGGAATTATACATGTTTTCAAGGTCATTTGGGAAAAAATAATTATTGTTTAACATTATGTAATGGGTTATCATATTGTATCACACCAATGAATTATGTAATGATTCATACCTTAAATTATTATAAGGGTATACATGTTCCTTTCATAATACTATGGGTATTTGGGTGGTAAGGAAAATCTTTAGGTTACACACGTTTTTTTACTATCCCAATAGTACATGGATGGTTAACCAAATCCCAAGAGTGAATTGGAAGTTCGTCCAAAACCAAGGGTATACAGGTGGAATGATCATCCTAATATTGTTAAAGTGTTATTATCCCATTCTTAGTATACTAAGTTGAGATGGAAAACGTATAATATTATGGTGTGGATGCCTTTATGGTTTTCTTGGAAATTATTATTAGTAACATTATAATACACATTCCATATTACTTTGGTACAAATTGTTCCCATGTCATGATCATATATTATTTAATCATTAATTATGTTTTATGTTATTACAAATTTTTTATTTCAGGATCCATGATATGGTGACCATTTTTAATTGGGTATGATTTCTTTTCTGAGTGATTCATATAGTTAGAATATATCTTCATACTGACATTTTTATCTTATTCTAACTTTTTATATTCCATTGATGACATTCATGTATTCCCTTACTAGGAATATAAGATAACTTTTTTTAATACAAATTATCATATTAGGTTGTAGAATATTGATTATTATTTTTACAAAAAGAACCAAATTAAAATAGTGTTTATTAGAGATGTTACTTAATGTTTTTAAAATATGTATCTTGTGTATCCAGTATCTAATGAACAAAACCCATAGGTTCTTTAATTATATGAATTATTTTTTGATGCATCGAATATTCGTGAAAAATAATGTAATATTTCTCATTTTATGATCATGTAGCCTTAGTTGTTATCAAAGAATGTGTAATGATTTCATTTATAACATCAAATATGAGAGAATTTTTATAGGGTGAATCAATTTGTTTCAAGGTAAATATATGTTATTATTTTGATTAAGATTATAAATATTAATTGGGAAAAACTTATGGGGACCCAAATTTAATTAAAGTGATTATGGGTTGAATAAGTTATATTATAATTGAATAAAGAGTATCATTTATTGAAATGATGGTGTAATAGGTTATGATATCTTATGATTTATTTTTTATATACAATTTTAGGTTTACATAGGTTATATTGATTATTATCTTGATTACCTATTATAATTTTGGTTTTAGTATTTATTATAATAAGTGTCCCGAAAATGATGTTTTGAAAGGTATATCCCTCGCAACCCTTTAGTCTTATGTTCAAATGATGAAAAATAATTTCCCTAAATTTTTGGTGGAAATAAAAATCTATATATTATTATTAATGGAAAAATAATTAGATTCTATTATATAATAAACATAGTGATTTTTTATAATTAGATGTTATTTGTTTAATACTATTTATCTTCTACATACCCTCATATATTTTAATCAGTTATTCATAACTAATTTTTTTGGGGTTGACTATATTTTCAGGGAGACTATTACACACCATGTTATAAAATACATAATTCCTATAACCATGTTCTCAATAATGTAAAAAAATGTTTTTTTTATTCTTTTAATAGAAATAAAATTTATTTCAAAATAATTGGTATGAGATATGAATCAAATTGATAAAACATTAATCATTTATAGTGGAACATTAAAACCAAGTTACATTAAACCATGTCTTATATTCCGTGAAATATTTTATAAAATGTATGACTAATTCTATTAAATTTTGAAAAATTAAAATACCAAATTAAATGGGTTATAATATTATCATTAAAATAAGGGGTTCCTTGGGATCATCATCACGCTTGAAAATCAGAACCAGTATATATAAAACTATAATTACCAAACACATCATAAATGGAGTAATCATTTTTAAAAATTGTAATTAAAAAAATTGTAAATGATATGTCTGATTTTTTATGTTAGTAAATAATTAATTCATATAATTCAATGGTGGAAATATAGAAAATATATAGATTTTATAAATGGTTTTATCTATTAAGTATAATACAATTATAAAAATTACTGGTTCAGAATTCATCCATGAAATCCATTTTAGATATTCAAAATATCCCATTCTTAAATGGTTTAGAAGAAAACAGTAGGGAAATCCATTAAATGAGGGGATGATAGAAACATCATACACCCGAGTCTCTATTTTAATGGGTTGGGCAGATCCCAAAAATCATTTAACTAGGTCAATGAGCTTAAAAAATGAGGTTGTAGGAGTAATACTAATGAATTCCCCAACTTTGGAAAACCCAGACCAAAGATACCTACATATAAAGAACCAATAGAGGAAAATGAATGATGGTGGGAAATTCATCAACAGAGCTCCTGAACAAGGATCCATGGGACAACCAAATCATGATAATAACTAAATTTCACATTCAAATGTTGTTGAATCCAACCAAGGACTAGATAAATAATAAATACACCATAGAACCACGACACATGTTTGTCACCATGCTTGAATAAACCAACATCCATAAAATTTCACAATTATGTAATTAAGGTATAGTAACTTATTTATGGCCATAATTAGTGACATGAGAAGTAAGAGTAAAATGATGATATGTGATTGTTTGGACATTAATCAAGGATAATTCATTATTCCTTTGGAGTCATATCATCTTTTTAAAAAATTTAAAATACTTTCAAGACTCTAAATGGGGTCATGTTACATCAATGAGTAATATGTTTTATTTGTATTATGAATAATTAGAACCAAACATATTATCATTACTATAGAAAATTAAATTAAAACTATAAGTAAATGGGATATATTCTATACCCCACACCATGACCAACAATGATAAATAAAGGAAATATAGAGAAACCAATCATGAAAATGTAAAAGGCCATGAAAACAGAAAAAATGTAATTATTACCCATCCATAATGAAATAAAGAATTGTAATATATATATTAGGGATAGAATACAGAGATAAATAGTAGTGGAGGCCACACAAAATGTAAACACAAATAATGAACAACTAATTTTCTAGTTGAAGATCTAAAATTAATGGCTAGATTTCGGATCGAGGATGCTGTGACCCAAATAACTCGGTAAGCGAGTGGTTGGGGGTCACCATATGACTAAGGAATAAGACTATTAATAATTGAAACTGTGGAATAGAAGTCATAATAACTCCCATAAATATTATTACCATGAACCCTTCTAACGTTGAAACCATTCCCTATAGATGAAAGTTACATTTAAGGGTATGAAGAATCATTGATTGGGACCACATAAGAATTAGAGGAATCCTGATCGAGTGGGAGGGATAATAGATATAATACCATATAGAAAAGGAGCAGGGAGAGAGATCCTCCCACATTACCCATGATTAATTAAATTTAGGACATGACACAATATTACTAGAATATAGTTAATGTTATTACATATTAATTAAGTGTTTAAAATATACATTTTAATTATCAATAATCTAAATAAAAAAGTAATATTTGGTCATATAATTAAAGGATACTACTTCATTTGTGAAAATATATTTATTTTAAAAAATTTACCATTATGAATAATATAAATTATTTAAAAAATATATTTTTGAAAAATAATCAAAAAAATATCGATAAAAATGATTTAATAATGGAATAAACCAATAATAACCAATAATTAATTGTTTTGTTATAATGTGAAATAATTTAATTATTCATAACTAAACATAAATTTTTAATTTTACAATATTGTTTTTATATTTATATTTGAAATATAATGTCATCAAATTTATAATAACAAATGAATATTTTTATATAAATGAATAGATTAATAATCATTCATACATATAATATTGACTAGCCATAAAAAAGATAATATCATTTAATGGTAAAATTATTTTTATTTAAATGAATTTATTTCTATATGTAATAAATTATTATGATAATAACAATACATAATCAGTAATAAATAATTAAAAAAATTAATTTTTTTTGATAATATAAATATTCAAATATATCTTCATTTTTCAATTTGTTATTACTTTGGAAATAGAAAAATTTATTCACTTAATTTTATAAAATATGTTTTTGCTAAAGAAATACTTCCATGTTATGTTTTTATATATTAAAATTAATTTTTAAATATAAAATATTGAATAAAAAAATATGGATTATAAATTTATAATCAGCATGTTAATATAAGGTATTATGTTCCTTTACATTTTCTAGCGTAAAAAGGAGTTATATGGTCAATGTTAGATACCATAGAAAAGGTTAAAGGGTTACTTTCAATGATTTTTTGACAAGTGTTTATTATTTTTATAAAAATAAACTAAGTATATATATTTTAAATGGTAGATATAATGTAATTATTAAATATACATATAAAAAAAATTTACTGTCAAATAATTAGTAGTTTATTTGAATAAGCACATTAAAATTCCATTTTCAAGGTCATCCATCTAAAATATAATTTTTCATTATATATATTATAATTTATTTTAAAATATAATTTCCTCCAATATATAAATTTAGATAGATTAAATGGTGTCTCAATTTATAATAACATTCATATTTAGTAAGTGATATTATGTTATATTTTTAATAAAAAAATATTTTCCATGGAAGGTAAATAAAAAATTTATAGTGGATAATAATAAAAAAATTATAATTTCATGAATTTTATTAAATAAACTAAAACATCGAGACATATATAAGTCATTTTAGGTGTGATATCCGTATAAAAAATTATCTCCAAAATATCTGCAAAAAACATACCCAACTCACAAGTGATTTTAACGTTAACATTCATCAAACATAATTATTAATGCAAATGTCCCATATTTAATACAATAAATGGTGATCTCTTATAGAAATTCCAATCCACACATATTATTCAAATTTCCCGTGATACCCTTCCCATTTATCCATTATGAGATTCCTCTAATGTTTTTGAAAGCATCTATTCTAATGAATCAGGCATTATCAATTAATATTAAGAGATGAAATAGTGAGAATAAGCAATTTCATTAAAGATGTAAAAGTGATTTAATGGATGTCATGAGTAAAGGTAACAATTTCTCATCATAATATTTAATTCATTGTGATATATTATATATTCTTATTATATATTATCTAGTTCTGTGTATATACTGTCGATAAATTAATTTTTATCATACCTATCATGAAATTCAAAGGGTTCTCAAATCTATATCATTTTCTCTCTTTTATGGGAATTTGATTCCAACATTACCAAATGGATAAGTGTTTTCATTAATATCAAAACATGATTTTGATATGTCATTGAAAAAATATTTATAAGGACATTATATGATAATTATCCCCCCAAAATATACTATTATATACTAATATGTTTATTCTTGAGTATTTAATAAAATCATAATATTTTCCCCCACCTATGTTTTATAATTTACATTATTTAATTATTATAAGAGAATCTAACCTTGCCTCTTCTTTTATGATTGGAAAAATTTTCATCTGTATCAATATTATTTATTTTTATTTATGGTGTCCTAATATATACTTCTAGGATTGAATAACATAATTTTAATTGTACTTGTACATGAATAAAAAAATATTTCAATATAAATGTTTGTGGTATAATTGTTTTCTACCAAAATTCACACTCTTTAAAAAAGTTTGGAAATTACATACCTTTTTAATGAATTCCATATTAATATTATTTTTTATTTTATATTTATCTTTAATTGTTTTGTAGCCTCCAAAATATTCATTGTTTTTAAATTATATATTATTTCTAATTTTTCATTTCTTCTTTTTAATATAAATTATTTCAATAGAAAATGATATTTCTCAATAATTTTAAATAAAATTTTATGATTCTTTTATAAAAATGTTTCATATATATGTTAACATTATTTTTTATTACATGTGATACAATGAGGATATTATCTAGTCATACCATCTATATTCCATATTTAAATGACTTCATTAGAGGTTATTCTTTTCATGATAACCAATAATTTTTTAATAGGATAATTATGTAATACTGAAAATATAAATGTCTTCATGATCATTTGTCACGTATATTTATTTCTAATAATTATGTGAATGGTGGGTATTTTATATACCTCCAATACCATGGGGAAGGTTTTAAATATAATAAGAAAAATAGGGAACATGGGTTATAATACCATGACATTTCATGCATGAGTTTTAAGCCCATGCCGAAGGGTACATGGGTGGTCAACCCAAGCATAAGTGTATACTAGTAATCATATGATTCCTAAGGATATACAGGTGGTTATACCAATCCCATCAATATACACATTTTGGTATCCCAATACTTTTCTGTTATGAATAGTTTTATGTTCTATAACATTAAAAGATTAATTTTTTTACTATTTACATTGATACATGTTTTTAGTTCGATGATCATATTCATGACACATTCATAAGTAATGGATTTTTCATATTTCAGGATCATACATTATAGACTCATGATTCATTTTTTTATATTTTTTTTAAATAATTATGTCAATAACCATGATTTAAGATCAATGTTTAGTAGGGTATGATTCCACTTGTGATTAGTTCATGAACATTGATTAATTTATTTGACCCACATGATAATCATTTTCTCACATACGATTATCGATTAATGACACAAATGTTTAACGCCACTAAAAATATGAGCCCACCACTTTCAAATTTTATCATTGTTGATGATATAAAGTTAAATAGAACATATGATGTGTCCAAGAGGGAAATGTATATCAACATTATTTGTGGAAGTTGTTAAAGTATGTTTATAAAATAAGGCAATTCTATATCAATTCAAAGAAGTAACTAGATTTATATTTTCTAAGATTATAATACTTCTTTAGAGATGTAATGAATATCTAGGTAATTGATGTCATATTAATTTATTTTAATACTGATTCTCCTATGTTAGTGTCAAATAAAATGTAAAATTTAAATTTCTATAAACAACTAAGTGATTATATGTCTAGGGAACATCATTATATCACGAGAGACAATGAATCCTTCATGGATAACTGTATACCAATCACTATTGATCTTATATATAAGACCCTGTTTTTTTCTCAGGTTGAGATGCTTTAAATTTTGATCTAAATCTTTACTTTGGACCTAATTTGGATTCCAAATGACTTTGAAATGGTCTCTAGGGTGTCTGAGGAAAGTTTGGAGCTCGAAACCTATATTTTTGTGAAAAAACATGTTTGGTGCACAGTTTAGAGTAAACTGGGTAGGAATTATACACGGTTTGGATAACCATGTAATATTGTGATTTTTTGGACTGACCCACCCCACATCATTGTCACGTGGCTATGAATCCTAACTGTGGTAGTGCCCCTTTTTCCAGGTAACCGTTCATGATTTTTACGTGGTTTGTCAAACCGTGCACATGTTATTTTATTGGGTGAATTTATAAATTTTCCCTTAATGATCTGTTATACCACATCCATCTTCCCTAATCTGAACTTATGCAGGATTAAACTATTTCTCTCTCAATTTGGGGAATTTTAAAGATGTAGCCTTGGTATCAAGAGATCTCCATCATCTAGAAACCGATCGAGCTTCTGTTTGTCACGTTGGATAGACAAGGGTATGTAATAAAGTATTATTGAGTCTCTGTCCTTCTCTTTTTCACTTGAAAGAGATATCATGGTATGAGAAATTTTCTATTTTTCATAGATCTACTTCATACATATCCAAATTAGTGGCCAATACCTGAGGAGGAGTATCGTACAACCCTAAGGTTGGTGGTATGTAACTCCTTCCCGAAGTTCTTTGATTTTGGATTTATCGTGTGGGGCCCACTAATTTTATCAGGTGCAATTTATAAAATTAATATTCCATTATTATACTTTCTAGTACCATATAGATATTCTTTTCAATTTATGTGATTAATTATTGGTGGTTATGACCAAAACTTCATCCTTTCCATGTTGAAGGTTATGCCATAATTGTTGTTTAGTGTTTTGACACATTTGCACCACCGTTTGAGTGTTTCTTTATTTAATTTTCTAAGGGTAATAATTTCTATATTAATTGACATGATTTATATTGTGAATTTAATAATTGTATGTACCATGTATGCATACCACTTCAACTGCCTAAGGTAAGTGCTTCAAATTTATAATTAAATGGGAACAGTTAATTTGTTTCATAAACATAGCACCCATTGCCCCATTAATTGAAGGTACATGAATAAAAATTCAATATGGAATATTCCTTAAATGGATTAGTGGTTTTCATTATTCATGTCCATATGAAAATAATGAAATCAAAGACTTGAAAATATCAACTTGATAAAAAGATACCATGATACATGAACTTATCACACAAATTAATTTTAATGCTTGAACAAAAAGAGATATTACATGAATTCATAGTCAAATAGAAATTGATTGAATAGATCTTGCTTAAGATTCTGATTGGATAATTCCTTGAGCACTTGGGAACCACATTCTGATTCAAGGATACATCATGCTAATGTTGATACCCTCCTAGATTCCAATAATTATCCGTTCTTGGATGCCTTGTATGATACTACAAGATCCATCATGTTGTACCACTGGATTCCATGGATTCACTCCTTGGACCCCATATATATCATTATATTTTTATTTGGATACAGTCCTTGGATCAAACATTGATAAGAATGTGCCATGGTCAAAGCACATCGGGACCAGTCATTGCTTAGCCTGGTTTTACCTAGGTCGATCCCCTTGGACTCGGTTGGTTCATCTTTATGGAATGACTTGGACAATGCTCTTTATATTACACTCTTACCCCATTCCATGCTATAGTTATTAAAGTGTTGGCAGCCCTTAAGGCCTTTGTTTCCAAGTTTGTTACCATTGGACTTCATTATCAAATGTCATTGATCATGGTTGCCTTCTTACATTGTGGAACCGTCACTTCATATATTATTATGAGGTGATTTTAGTATTGGGTATGCCTCATAAGACGTGTCAATATAAAATTGGTAATTACATAATTGAATAATCTAGTCACATGTTCATACAATAGATTAGGGATGAAGAAGTTACTTGGGTATTTAGTTAAATTGTACTGCAATACTGTATATATCTATGCATTCACACTGTTAAATTTCCATTACATGGGCTGGATGTTGAAGAAATCATTGGTGGTGTCCCACTATGATTTTTCTTACACCCTCTCTGGGTACAATTTAGTACTTGAGGTAGATTACATGGTTATGGGTGTTGAGTATGGGACGATTATGGATTCAAACACATTATTTATTGTTGTTGGTGATGGAGTTTGATAGAACATGACCGAGAAAGATATCAGGATGCTTGGGATAATATTTTATTTCCTTTATAATTTATTTCGAAAATGTTATAATCGTTGTCTTCTATCTAAGATTCCTTGTCTTTTAGTGACTTGGCATATCATCATCGGTTATTGAATGTTAGTCCAATTATTTTATTTGTTTTCATTGTTGTATCTGTTTTCAACTACTCTTTTTATTTATATATATTTCTTCCTTTATTTACCTCTGTTTACATCCACCTAATGAGCTATCCTTTGGTCATGAAGGCATAGTTTCCCCACAGACACACCATATGCCCTCATTGTTAGTCGGTAGCATCTAGCGTTCGGGGAGATGTGCATGAGGCCATATGGACCACCAGGTGCGAGGCACCTATCCAGTGGCATCCGAGTATAGGACATCAGAATAACATATCATATGTAGGTTTATATTATCCTACCTATGGTTTATGGTCCCATATGGGTTGGGATGAGTAATTTAGAAAGTCGAACCATTATGCTATAATTAAATGGGAGTCGTCTCTGGTGATAGGTGTATGGAAACAGATTTATCATAAATGGTTATCCATTATAAAGTTAATCATGAATTATAAAATAAATTTATATCACATCCTTATCCAATATTTTCATGTTTATGAATGGTAAAGGAGTGAACCTTGTAATTAAATGTAAAATTAAATGAAACTTATACTTGATCACATACTAATACATGGTCATCTAAGTGGGTAGTCGAGTAGTATTTTTTTGGTAGTGAGTTTTCCTACGTTCAGCATCCAATAGTGATGATATCTTTCTTATTAATCTCATTATGAGGTGTGTGCATGGAAATTTTAGACCAATACTACAACGACGTCCTTGTATCATATGCCGAGATGTTATTGATGACCATTCTTCAGACTCTGTGGGTGCTGAGCTACCATTCTTACCTCCATGAGTTCCACAAAATGCACTACCTGCTAAAATTGAGTTGCAAATTGATTCCTAGGTTCATTGTAGTTTTATAAATCTTACGTAGTCCATGCATGGTGCTCCATGGATTACACCAAAAATGGTGGATCTTACTCGTGAGTTACAGTAAAAACATCCTCCTACCTTTTCAAGGGATTTTAGTTTACAATCTGTTGAGTTTTTTCAATAATCCATCCTATCTGTCTTTGAGAATATGGATATGCTACCATAGAAAAAGGTCAAGCATGATACTTACATGCTTTAGGATTTGGCCAAGAGTTGGTGGGATGTGATTACCCAAGTTGGTCGTCATCAGGGCATGTTGTGGGTTGATATCAAGACTACCTTCTATGATCAGTTCTTTCCTTAGATACTGAGAGATTGCAGAGCTAGAGAATTCATGCATCTCTATAAAGGTTCTATGTCAGTTATGAAATATTCCATGTGTTTTATGGAGTTGCAACTCATTTCACTTTTTCTAGCTAATGATGAGATTTTTCAAGCTAGATGCGACGAGGGTGGGATCTAGTACACCATATGTATGCAAGTGAATTTTTTTATGCTACCTAACTTTCTAAAATAGTCAATCATGCTATTATCAAAGAGTGAAACCCGAGGAATGGAAATAGTACTAGTTTGAAAGGATTAATGTCGTCTCAGGTCAGAAGTTCTTATGGGGGGAGGAAGTGTTCCCTCAAGGTTTCTAATCAAGGAAATGAAAATCTGAGTGTTCATTTTGACAACTCTAAAGTGTGTCATCAGGGTGAAAATAGGGGAATTCAAGGCCTTAATTTGATAGAGACCCACTGGAGTGTCGGTCTAATTTTCGTATGTGGAATATCTATCATTTCAGTAGGACATTTCCACAATCCTTGAGTGGAAAAGGATATAATCCAGCTTCACATTCATTAGATATTTATTTTTCGCCACGTCAGGCAGGGAGTTGGAATTGCATCGACATTTATAACAGAGGAGAATGTCATGGTTGTGGTAGCCAGACCCCTAATCACCAGTAGCAATGGGAGAGTGGTTATGATCGTGGTAGTCCATCTGTTTCACATAGGCATGGATCATTCTAGTTGAATAATTTATTTCTGATACCCAAGGATTAGGCTGGATGAACATCTACAATACGAGGAACTATTCCTATGGAATCTCTAATAGTCTCTACCTTATTTGATACATGTGCATCAAGCTATTTTATCTTTTTATCTATCGCGAAATGTATCAGATTAGAGAGACAATATTACTATAGTGTAATGACCACACATATGTTGTTAGGGGTACAAAAAGAGGGAATACATTAGTGTAAGTACTGCCCCTTTATGGTAGGTGGTTACACTTTCTTATTGGACCTCTTCATTCCAAATTTGAGAGGCTTAGATTTCATTCTCAATATGGATTGGTTAGTTCGCATTCATGCTTTGGTAGACTGCTATCGTCGAATGGTATATGTTACATCAATAGAGAGATAATGTTATCTATATAAGGGTGAGTAGGATTTATAATATAGTAGATATGGACCTTAGAATCATGGGCTAGGTGGAGTGACTTTCCAGATTGAAAATATCTTTATGGAGGATCAAGGTTTACGAAAAGTTTATTTTCCTCTAGTAGTGGACCATTTCAGGGTTGTCTTCCCAGACACTTTTTCTATATTCTCTAATGAGAGAGATGTAGATTATAAAATTGGGCATGTTCCCAAATCATATCTAGCTTCAATTACTCCATAAAGGATGGTACCTACATAGCTTCAAGAGCTCAATAGAAAGTAAGAGGATGATGAGGCCAAAGGTGGGATATAGACCAGTACATCCTCTACGGTTCAACCCATTATTTTTCACAGAAATCATATTGAACATTATGTATATGCATGTATTAATGAATTTTAAACCAACTTATGTTCATGAACCTATATCCACTACCTTGAATAGACGATCTCATCGACCTACTCTAATTAGAAAAGGTTTCCTTTTAGATTGAAATTATATTAGGATATCATCAGTAACGTTTCAGGCCATCCGATATACCAAGTATGACTTTTTTTAGAAGGAATGGTCTATATGAGTACCTTGTTAGTACATTCTGTAACATTAATTTGATTTCCATCTTAATGGCTATGAGGAATAGGGTTTTCTACCCATTTTTGGATTCCTTTTTTGTGGTATTTGTGCACAATAGCTTGGTGTATTATCACACTCATAGAGAGCATGCCAATCATCTTTAGATCATTCTGTATACATTGAGAGAGCATCATCATTACATGTATCTTGCTAAGTGCCTCTTATGGATCAACAAAGTCTATTTCATAGGGCATATAATATTGGAATCATGAGTATATATTGACTGAGTAATGGTTAGTGTTATAGTTTCATGGGATAATCCTATGAATGTGTTTGATATACATATTTTCTTGCGGCTAGATTGATATTATAAGAGTTTCATAAAAGGAATTTATCTCCATGATACACCTATTACTGGTATGGAATAGAATGATGTCAATATATTATTAGCAGAAGTATGTGAGAAATCATTTCAGGAAATGAAAGGGAGGCTGGTATTAGAACATGTTATGACTCTTCTGGGTCGGGTATAGGTTTTACCATCATCTTTTGGTGTATCAAGTATCAACCTAGGAGTAGTGCTGATGTAGGGGGACAAATTCATTGGGTATGTACCTCAGGAGTTGAGGCCTCAGGAGAAAAATTACCCAACATAGGACCTTGATCTAGTAGCAGTTTCCATGCATTATGTTTCAGCAAATTTTATCTGATGGGTGAGTCTATTGTGGAGTAGACGAACCCCAAGGGCCTCAAATATATCTTTTCTTAACATGACATGAACCTAAAAAAATGAATATTTGTCGATTAAATACAATACATTGATTTTGAGCATTCCTATATACCTAAAAAGGCAATATGGTGGCAGATGCACTGAGTTAGAAAACTCAAGAACATTCCGTACTGGATGTCAATGATGAATGGAGTCTTGCAACCTAATTTTCTAAGTTGTATTTGGAGTTTCATGAAAATCACTACTCTCCTTACCTCCCATCATTGGTTGTTTCCTTATTCCTCTATGATAAGTTAAAGGGTAGACAATTTTCAGATCCTGAAGTCTTGGTTATTCGTTAGAGTATATTAGTATATAATCAGTATCTGAATTTGTCAGTAGAAAAAGGCAATGTCCTGCATCTATGTGGACATATCTGGTTTCCTAAAAATATGGGAGAGGAGTTGATGGAAGTGTCTCATGATTTATAGTTGGCCATTCATATAATCATATCCAAGATGTAATGAGATATGTAATGCCAGTATTGGTGGCCTGGGATAAAACAATATATAGAAAGCTTTATCATGAGGTGTTCCACATGTCAGCAAATAAAGGTAGAGCACTAGAGACCTGCAATATTTCTACATCTACTTCTGGTCTCAGAATTGAAATGGGATGAGGTTTCCATGGATGTTGTAGTAAACTTACCTATGTCATTGAGGGTTAGTGATTATATATGGTTAGTCATTTATAGACTAATGAAATCATCCTACATCATTCCTATTAGGGAGACTTTCGCAGTTAAAGAGGTGGGAAGACTATATGTCCACAAGATCTTATGAATACTCGGAGTACCTTATACTATCGTTTTTGATCAGGATTCTAACTTCATGTCACATTTTTATTAGGTATTGCAAAAGGATATGGGAACTCTGGTGCTTCTATGCTCATATTTTTACCCTCAAACTTATAGAAAATTAGAACAAACAATAGAGGATTTAGAGGATATACTCCAAGAATATGTCCTTGATTTCAATGGGTCAAGGAGGAAGAATATCCTGATCATTGATTTCGCCTATAATAACAGCTTTTAGGTGAAAATTTAGATGGATCCTTTTGATGCCTTGTATGATTTTCCATGCCATTCACCCTTGTTCTGTCTAAAGGTTGTTGAGGCATCTCTAATAGGTCCTAGAATCATTTAGGAGACTTAAGAGGGAGTTTTTATGATTAGAAATAATGTGAAAACTACTTAGCATAGACATAAATAAAATGTTGATCATAGCATACAACCTATAGATCTCAATTTTAGGGATCATTCTATTCTTCGGGTATCACCCATTATTGGACGTAGATATTTACAAAATAAGGCACAACTGTCAACTCTTTTTGTTGGATCTTTTGAAAATTTGGAGAGTCGAGCTGGAAGCCTATTGGTTGATATTACCTCAGAAATACCATTCTATTCCAGAGGTATTTCAAGTCACATGACTTTTCATGCATCATGTTGATATATCTCATTACTTTAATCTGGAATAATTTGTGTTAGATGGTGATGCTACCTCTGAGGAGTATCCAGTGTGCATCATCAACTAGAGAACGACAGTTCTCTGAGGCCGGTATGTCCCTCTATTATAGGTTCTATGGATGCATGACTGAGTATAAGACGATACATGGGATTGGTATTCCAAATTTCATACACCAAGAATATTGTTTTAGTAAAATAATGTTTCTCCACCTTTGGAAGTTGAACTCGGGGATAAGTTCTATTGTGGGGGGAGATTGTAAGAACCCAATTTTTTACATAGGTACGAATCCTTTAAATGTAGGTCTAAATAATTACACTAGGTCTAATTTGGATTCCAAATGAGATAGAAAATCTATTAGGGGTTTTCAAGGAAAGTTGGGCCCATCTTTTTGGAAAAAAAGAGACTTGTCGCATAGTTTAGAGTAAACCTTACTAGAATGACACATGGTTTGGAAAAAATGTGATGAATATATTTTCTTGGATAGAACTACCTCACATGGTTGGTGCATGGTCATGCGGCCTAACCATGTAAGTAACTCTTATGCCCAGGTAACTATGTACGATTTGTTCATGGATTGTAAAATCATGCAGACAAAACATGAACATTATATTTTTCATGGTAAATTTAAAAAATTTCCCATAATGATCTATTAATCCACGTCCATATTCACTAATCTAAGAGCATGTGGGATTAACCTATTTTGCTCTAAATTTTGGGATTTTTGAATATTAAACCTTGGAATGAAGAGATCTCATACATCTATAAATTAATGGAGCTTCCATTTGTCATGTTGGATTCACAACGGTATGTACTCGAGTCTTATTGAGCCATTCTCCTTCACTTTTTCTCTGAAACAAGATATATGTGTTTGATTGTTTCCCTTATTCTTAGATATACTATGATCTAAGATAAATCACGGCCAAAACTGATAGAGGAGAATCGTAAAATCGTACGGTGGGTGGTCTATAACTCATCCCTAATATCCGTATAATTTTTATTTCTTGTGTGGGGCCCACTGATTTCATGAGGTTCCATTTCTAGAATTAATTTTCCATTATTATTCTTGTTAGACTGTATGTTAATTCTATTCCCATATGTGTGATTAATTGTTGGTGGTTATTATCAAAACTCCATCCCTTCAATGTTGTAGGCTATGAAATACTTTTTGTTGACTATTTTGACATGTTTGTGCCTCCATTTGAGTTTTCCTTGGGTTGACCTTTCTAAGGGTAATCATTTCATTATTAATTGGCTTGATTTATATTGTGAATTTCATAATGGAAAGTACCATTTATGTGTTCCCATTTACCAGAAAAAGGTAAGTGCATCCAATTGATAATAAAATGTGAATGGTTAATTGTTTTCATAAGTATAGCACCCCTTAACTAATTAATTGATGGTAGCAAAATGAACCAAGAATATGGAATATGCCTTAAATGTATTGATGGGTTGAATGCTATTTGGAATTTTCAATGTATTAAAAAGAAAATATTAGACCAAATTATTTGCTAAAAAGGTTTCATTCCAGATGAACTTTTCAAAATAATGAAAGGAAAGGCTTGAAACAAATGAGACATTACATTACATCATAATCAAATAGGAATGTCCTGACTCGTGCTTGCCTTGGATTCTGATCAAAGAATGCCTTGAGCACTCATGAACCCCATTCCTAGTCTAGGATACAACATTATTAGTTTGAGACGCACCTAGATCCCAATCCGTGTCTGTTCCTAGATGTCTTCTATGATACCGTAGAATTCCACATGTTGTGCTATAGGATTCCATTGTTACACTCCTTGTATCCCTTAAAATATCATTATATGAATCCTTGGATATACTTCCTAGATCTAGCATTGACCATTATGTTCCAGGGTTAAAGCCTAGCTTGCCCAGTCATTTCCTTTCCCTGTTTTACCATGGTCGATCACCATGGAATCAGCAGGCACCTCATTGTAGAATTCAATAGACTATGATCCTCTGATTACACTCTTATGTCATGAAAGGATACATTTATTACTTAGTTGGAGACCCTTCAGGTCTAATTCAACTTGGTTGTTACCTTGGGACTTCACTATTAAATTGTGTTGATTGTGGTTACCTAGTTACGTATTAGAACATTCACTACATATACTATCAGAATTCGATTTCAGTTTCATCTATTCCTCATGAGAAATATCATTATAAAATTGTTAGTTACATAATTTAATATACTAGTAACATGTTCAGACACCAATTGAGGGATGAAGCAGGTACATGGATATTTTTTTACATTATACTTCCTTCCTTTATATATGATTTCTTGCACACTATTATATTTTCCTTATACATTTCAGATATAATAGACCCCAATGATGGTGGCCCACTGATATTTTTCTCAAAAACTCTTCGAGCGCCTTTTGGTACTCGAGGATGATTACATGATTCTAGTTGTTGAAAAATGGAACATTACAGCTTCAAACACATGATTTCTTGCTGTTTGGGATGGAGAATCATAGAAGATGGCCGATCTAAAGCTCGAGATGCTTGGGATAGTATTTTATTTCCTTTATATTTATGTGGAACATGTTAGGCCTGTTTTCTTGTGTCCATGTTTTCCATTTTTCTAATGATGTGACATATCATATTCAGTTGTTGAATGATATTATAATTATTTCATTTATTGCCAATATTGTCTCTATTTTCTGTTGTGCCTTCTATTAACATATATTTATTCTGATATTTACCAATGTTTACATCCACCTGTTATGCTACACATTGGTAATGAGGGAATAGTCTCCCCACAAACACACCCTAGTCCCTCACTATTAATCGATAACATCTACCATCAAGGCACCTGCACATTAGTCCATGTGGCTAACTAGGCATGGGGCATGATCATGTGGCTTCCAGGTCCGAGATGTTACATTATATAATTTTATGGTCACTTTTAATCCTTATCATGGGATATCATAAATTATTCTTGATTAACCAAAGTGGTTTTGTGTTGAAAAATACAGATAACCATAAATCAATAATCTTAGTAAATTTAATTTCACAAAATAAATATATTTATATTTTGAAAATTATATCAATATATATAAGATATGTTAGGTTTTTTAAGAAATAGAAATACACTAAAAATATTTTTTGTAGAGAGGGATATGTCGAATTATAAAAACATTTATAGGGTTATATTAAAAGGTGATGTGGTCTTATTGTGAAACTGTTGAGATATTGGATGTGATGATCCTTGACATCTTTTCCCCTAGAAAGGGGAATATTTGTAATTAATAAAATGATGTATCATCCCATGATGATGGATTAAAACTATATAATTACCTCAATGTTCAAATGAATTTTATTTAGTGATAATAAAATGAATAAAGTTATTGTAAATGAAATATGTAAGAAAATATAATTACAACCAAAATATATTAATGATTAAAAATAAAGTAGTATGTTTTTAAAATATGTTTAAAGTAAAAATGATGAATAATTTTTTTAGTTGTATGATTATCATTTATATATATATATTTTAAATGTGTGATTATAATATTTATTTGATTCAACTGTTATGTTTTTGTTTCTTAGGAATGAGATCAATTGTAACAAAGGGTATATAATCACAATCACGGGAGGTGCTGCCATTATTTCTTCAGAAATACAAAATACATCTGCCAAAACAATTTACCCAAATATAATATCTATAGACAAATAGATGTATGAAAAATTTTAACATATATGTGATATAAAACCACCAAGATGATGTAAAAAATTAACACATAATTCCTCTTACACTCATATTATTCACCTCATGCCAAATCTAATTTCACCCACCACATCACTTTACCCAGTCCTATAATATTGAGACATTACATGTATTAGTCGGGAGATTACATTATATCTAGTTACTTTCTCATAAATCCTATCCTATTTCAAGTTAATAATAATTATAAAGACCCTCTAAATTATATATATAATTTATTCAATTTATAAAAAAATATAAAATTAAAAACATAGGAATATCACTTTTCTTAATAATATAGAACATCATCCAAATCAACAAATTTTTATTACCACAAACACATTAGAAATGTAATTATATATTTAATACCAGGCTTCACTATGCATAACTATTTTGATGTTATAATTATTTCTACAATAACAACAGACCAGTTCATCTTCAATGAAATAACCTACAAGATAGGGTCACAAATCTATAATAGTAATATTTTTTGAAATTTTACACAAATAATAATGATTCTTATACATGAATTTGAATAAAAAATCACTATATAATATAATAATCATGAAATAAAACATCCATTGAATTATATACACTTTATATAATATAATATCACTCCACCCACATTATCAAAATGTTAAAAAATGTTAACAAAAAATCATATCATGAACATAAATATCTCAATGACCAATATACATACAAAACATAGTCATAAATAAAATCATTAAGAAAAAATCACCTTTAAAAATAGTATTCACATATCAATATACTAAACACATATTTTTTTATCAACATCCTCCAAATAATGTCTTCAAAAAATATTTGTAAACGCATCTAAAACATACCAATAGACAAAGCATAACTCTTCCTGAAATATCCATAACCACATATAAATAAAATTTCTTCCACCTCACATCACATTTAATTACCTCATGTATACTAACAAAACTACAAAACCATAGATCACTTTATAATAAATTAATAATTACTATATTCTCTTAAAATTCATTTTTTATATCATGAAAAAAAATTCTGAAAATTTATTTTACAGGACTACCTGCACTATGAAATTGTACATTTTGGGGATGTCCCTAATATATTGTATTCATAAGGTATGAGTCAATACCCACTATAAAATGATATATTATAGTTTATGTATCAAAACCTATATATAACAGGGTTTCGCATTCTATACCATCATCGATATGGTATTTCCCTACAAGCCTCCCAACCCTATAAGGGTCTAATATACTCATTTATACATTTAATGGGAACTTAATATAATTAAAAATTTAACCGAACACATAAACCATGATATTCTCTTTTTTGGTTCATACTATTATAGCCTTATTATTCCCAAGATATGGGGTAATCCTCCCTTTAAAAAGTCCTTGTGATGGATACAGTATCCGCAATGGCCTATAATGAGGTGACTCTTTTTTCCTCCATCTATAATGTGGGATCGCCTCGTGGGGTGGTTTGAGATATACAGTATAATATTTTATTACATTTCTCAAATTCATTGTGAAAAACAAATCCACATTCATTTAATAAAAAATAGTGAAAAAGTTTATTATTATAAACAAGTTTGAAATTTTAAAAAATATAACTCTCTAGATCAATGAAAAAGAAAACAATATGTGTTTTCTATTTCAAATTCCTCATAAAATATGAGAACATAATTATATACATTTATTTTTATTAATGAATAATTCTTCTAATTTTTTTTAAAATCCATTTAGAAAAGTCTCCAACCCATAAAGAGTTTATGAACAACACAAGTAGACCCCACAAATATAGTGCTTATAAAAAAAGTAAATTTATTGGATCAAAATTGTTCTAAAAAACCTAGGCACATGGGGATTCAAGAAAATATGAAATATATATACCCTAAATAACACAAATAATCAAGTAATGTTTGGTATGGGTATCACCATAGGTCCATGTGTGATATGGTCCTAACAATACTATAACCACATAACCCAAATTTCATCCAACAATTCATACCAAATTGTATCCCCCAGAATAGCTCATAATAGCAACAATGGGGGAACCGACCTCACACCAAGACCTATATAATGCTGGAGTTTACAATATACCATGTGTTTCCTAAAATTGTTTATCATGAATAATTATTTCCAGAATAATTACGTGGTTCCTTCAAACTAGAAAAAACAATATGGAAAAAACAATAACCGATCAATGAATACATCAAGAAATCATATGAAATAAATATCATCTCACATTCAATAACTTCAAAAAAAAATGAAGGACCAAATTTAGTGGGGTTTGATTGAATTAGTAATGATAATAGGGTTTATTCAATTTAATAATTGATCTATTCTATCCCAAAACCTCATATGCGATACAATGATATCTATTTATTAACATTTTTTATGGTTGGTTATTTTAATTTTACTAATATTGGATAAGATATTATTTTAAATTTCTCCAATTTTTTATATCAATTAATTTCAATAAATTTTTTTATATTTATTTTATGATCATTAATCTTCTATAAAAAAAAATTACATTTATTAAATTAATGATTAATTTTTTGAAAATATTTTAGGTCACTTATACTACTTCGTTCCATATATATGGGAATTTTGGAGAAAACGTTTTTAAGATGATGCATTTTATTCAATGTTTAAAGTATTATTTATTTTATAATGAAAAAAATTCATGTTCTAAACTAAATAATTTAACATGGAAATGAATTATTAATATTTTTTAATAATTTAAAAATACTTATAATTATATTTTTCTTTAGAAATAGTATTAAATAGATTTATTTATAATTATTATGCATGCGATGTGTTAGAGAAAATTAGGATTTAGTGCTTATGACTATCTCATTTAATGCTCCATTTAAATTCCAAAAGAATTAATTGGATTATGATTGATTTTTTATTTGGTTGGTTGGATGTAATAAGGGAATATGATTTAATTGGTGTATTGAGATTGATGGTTATGTTTTTTTATTTCTATTTTTGTTATCATGTGCTACATGGATAATTAAAATCTACATTATATTATTTTATTTCATTCAATTAGATAACTATATCTAATTATAGTAATATATTTTAGTTACATTTATTATTAATGTTAATTTTTTATTTTTACAACATTTTTTATTCTATTTGGTTATAATATTTCTTTTTGGATTATTCATTAGTATTTTATACTAGGTGAGATCATGATGGGACTCTAAAATAAAGTTCCATGTTTTCATTGTTTACAAGAAGAAATAATACCAATTCTAAATTAATTTATTATTTAGAAGTACTTGACAACCAATAAGGATTAATAGCACCCTTCAGACTATGTCATTAGACAACTAGTGTTCTCATCTTTTGAGAATCCGAAGTTTGTTTGTCGCATTTATCGCAACTGCTAAATGTAAAATTATACCATACCATTCTAATAAAATTATTTCATGTGATTTCAATTTAAAATTGAATATATTTTTCCTCTAATTATGTTTATATATCATTAATTTCATATGTACATAAAAGGATAGCCACAAATACACCATCATTGATATATTAATTCAATAAAAATATAAGTAAGAGGACATAGAAATTTACATATCATCATAATTTTAATGCATCATAAAGTATTTATTCAACCCCAATATTAAAATTTATAGTATAATATTTTTTATAATATCACCAATAATCATCTATTCAAAAATATTATCCAATTAATGACACTCAAGTAATGTTTTTTTGAATTCCCCCAAATGAAATATATAAAATATTTCACATATCATTGATATAAATTTTGATATACTCAATCCCTCAGATATATAAATAATTTAGTGTTAATGTGAAACCCCCTATTTAAAGTAAATATCATTTCAAATTATACAACAATTTTAATATTTCATTATGTGTGGTTAGGTTGTTTAGAGGTGTTTAAGAGTCGATAATTAGAATGGTATGCTGGTGGGGGATGATGTTGTATCCAAATAGACACAGTAGCTAAAAATGAAAGATGTTGGAGTATATATAATCTTTCTTAAAATTTTTGATAAAAAATGAAAATATTTTGTGATCACAGATGTAAATTATATTATCTATAAGCCACTATGAAGTTGGTGGAATTCACTGAATCCATGGTGGTGCTCTTTGCATCCCCGTATCGAAATTATGGTTATATTTATTTTTTTAAAAACCCAAGAACAATATTATTTTTCCACTCTCTTTATCCTCCCTCAACGCCAACTCCCATAGACCTTCCCTCAATTTTGGTCACTATCTTATCGATATGTCTACACTATTTGATTCATCAACATTAATTGAATATCTAGATTTCAATGTATTTTCTTTTATCTTAACCAATATCAATTATAAAATCAATTAAATTTTATTTATGAATAATTTTTCAGTTATTTTATAAAATATATGGCTTCTAGCATGGTATAATATGGGAATTATGTGTCTTTTTTTGAATTAGATCCCCGTTTTTGTGATTTTATGTCTTTTCACAACATTTTCAACTTGGAAATTATCAATATATGTTATTCTTGGGACTATGTGATATTTTCATATCCTTTTGAGTGTGGATTATCATATTACCTCATCCAGGATTTATATATTGTTGTGGATTCGATATAGTTCAATAATATATAGAGGATATTTTGGACTTTTATAGAGACCCATGTCATTAGACTATAATTTCACCCATGGTAGGTGTTCCCCATAACATAATCGTATTTATGTTTATTCATGGAATGATTTTTTGGCATGTTTTTGTAACTCCGCTTGACCTATCTTTTATGTTGATCAAATATGGTCTATTCTTGTAGCACATATTTACTTATAGATTCTTTTTTCTCTCATGTGGTTTTAATTTCTATATACAATTATTAATATGATGTGATGGATTATATTTTATCATTAATATATAGGTCATTTGATAATATTTTTTCTTCTACTGTTTACATTCCATGTTAATGCATGTGTGCTATCCACCCAAGAGGGTTGTGTCATACATTTTTCATCATGTAGTTATGATATCCATTATTACATTATCTATTCAACTTATTTTTGGATAATCCCATGATAGGGGGATGTGGCAGAAGGCTAGTTGATGTTCCATATTACATGAAGTTAATGCAGGTATATTGGTTCACTATAGATTTAAAATCAATGAAATATTTATATGATATACTAATTGGTGTCATTTTTTGATTATTTTAATACATTTGACTTTTATATATTATGATTGTATGATAAAGGATTCATGGTTGGTTTCTTAATAAGATTCATATTCACACCCTGCACATGCATCATAGTGAACATTTAGACATTATGACCATAGATATGATAAAGATAAATAGCCCTGTGATGGGCGGTTGAAAAGTTTAAAGAAGAGGGTGCAAGAATTAAAGGAAGGAAATTGGGCTCGAATATTGGCCTCATCTTTTGTTTAGTTTATTTTGTCTCATAAATTAATCCCTTAAATATGGGGATCTATTTTTTTTTGTTCTGAACATGTGACTCCCTTTTCATAATATTTCTACATGGGTTGATATTTTTTTCATCATACTACATTGATTATTTATTTGTTCCATTTTTTTTATTAAATTTCAATGTATTACATTAAAAACATTATTTTTAATATAATATTGTGTGTATATCCTCCACCAACATCCCTTTATCACTAAATTATAGTTTGAATCGTTTTCTTTATGGCGAGTTTCACATGAAGCCATCTGTAAACGAGGTCCAAACACCATGATTCCGACCATATTGTTAAAAAAATTTATTTGAACACTATGTTCCCTAATCTAGTAATCTATTTTTGTCAATTTCAGACTTGATAGTTTTTTGATAGTGTGTTTGATATTCTTGGTTCGGAACTATGTTTGTGTATATAAATACCTATACAGTTGACCTCTGAATTTTCAGGAAAATGGGTCATTTTTTTCCATTTGATGTTTCCTTATGGGTAAATTCACATGGGAAGAATAAAATGACGTCCGTATGTGGTTTTTTGTGATATATTATGCATTCATGAATCACATCTAGGTGTGTAATATCACATGTCATATTAATATATCTTATATCGAATTGATCCCAAATAATTAAAATGGATGCATCATTATCTGATATGTTCAATTAGTGAATTATTTTTGAAATAATTTATTTGACACCGAGTATTCAATTATTTAGTGTGTATATATATATTGATGACTATTATATAGGTACCATAGTTTTTTCTTGGAAATGGTGGAGTGTTTAGGGATTATATCTTATTATTTGTTCTATCATCTTATGTTCAAACTATTGTAATCCTTATGTTTTTTTGATCTATTTCAAGCATCACAGTTTATTAGTTGGTTTTTAATATGGAATGAATTTGAATATCATTAAATGAAACCTCACAGAAAACTTTTGAAAAATGTTAGTTATTGTGATGAAACTGATTCTATAGTGTTTGAAATTCATTTTTCATTTCCTATTTCACATTAGGAATTAGCAGGGTATTCTCCCATGATTCACTAGAATCTCATAAAATAGAACTAACCAATACATGAATTTTATAGCTAGTATATTTTTAGGTTTAATGATTTCATAGGTGTAAGATAATGATTGTCAATAATTACTGAGACATCTATCACTAATATATCCTAAAATTCATAGCTATTGGAGTCACTAAGGAAAGTGAGGAAGGGATTTGAGTAATTGATAGGATCCATTAACATATGGGGAACTCATAGTATTGAAAGGTGATAATTTTGACCTTTTACGCTTCATGGTACCATTGACAGAAGTTAGAATTTATTCATTAGGATGGTTAATCTTATGGGTGAAAATAAAGTCCCAGAATCCCATATATTGGGCATAACAAAAAAAGGTACATACTAGGTTTAAAATATAAAATCACAGAAATGAATTTAACATAATTGCATGATATAAAACAAATTTTTAATTACATTAACTCACATGAACATTTATGTTTATAAAATTAGTGAATGGGGATAAAAATGATCTAACACAAACTATGTCTTTCTCACCTAATTAATGATATTTACAATTTTAAAGAATCTTTCTAGACCACAATGTTTCCAAAAAATCTTAATAAATTATTTTACAAGCATTATCATTCTACAAATTTCACATTTATTAATTTTATTCATAATCTAGGTAAATGGAAAAATAAGAATGGGTGATCCCAAAAAGAAAATATGGGAATCATACAACTATTGTAATCATGGAAAAAACATGTCATAAATATTATGATAGGAATAATATAAACCTTGAAGCAATTATCACATGTTACTAAGATCATTCAATACCCATGAAAACAAAGTAAATCACGTATTTTAAAAATAATGAAATCATTCACATGGAATACATAATTTGAGACATTAAAAACATGTTGTGAATTCATTTTATAGTACATTATCATTTTATGGGATGCGTTATAGACAAAAATAAATTCTTTCTTGTTCCATGAGTGCTATCAATTCATCTAGGTGATATATTATTTCAATCTCTACCCATCATCGGATTAAGTCTAATTAATTAACCATATGATTGAAGAAGTATTTTCACACCATTCCCTAAGTAACACATTATTTAAGAAAAAGGGTCAATTCATATAATGAAGGATACTAAAATTCATCACATTATCAAAATTAAATAGAAGTCAATAATCATGAATAATATCAACACATTTACCCATGGAAATAAAAGGGAAGAAATATCACAAACCATCCAAAAAAGGATGTTGAATGGTAAATACATACAAGGTAAATATTCTAATAATCATTCTTTATTGAATAATAATATACAGGTTAATAATAATTTTCCATGTGGTAATAAATAATCATTAAATATATCACTACTACAAACACGGCCTTTATCAGCGCTAAAAATGGCCTTTATCAGCGCTAGAAAAGCGCTGATAAAGCCAGCGTAGATAAAGGGGGGGGGGGGGTCCCCTTTATCAGTGCTCCGAAAAGCGCTGATATAGGACCCCTTTATCAGCGCTAAAAAAAAGCGCTGATAAAAGTACCCCTTTATCAGCGCTTTTTTTAGCGCTGATAAAGGGGTCCTATATCAGTGCTTCCTTTATCAGCGCTTTCGTTTTAGCACTGATAAAGGACCCTTTTATCAGCGCTTTTAAAAAAGCGCTGATAAAAGTTAAAAAAAATTAAAAAAATTTAAAAAAATTTAAAAAAATTAAAAAATACTGCCAATCAGGGGGGGGGGCTTTTATAGCGCTTGAAGCCCCCATTTTACAGTGCTTTTCGGCCCCTATACAACACCCCACACACACCACGCACCCCCCTCCACCCTTTAACAGCGCTTGCTCCAATATTCCCCATGCGCGCGCACCCCTGCCTCCACCAGGATTTGAACTTGATACCTCCCCCCTGCGCGCCTAAGCCCTTACCACTACTCTATTTTGATTTGATTTCCAATTCATGATATCTCTATACATATATATTTATATATTAAGTTATATTTATTCGTATAGTAATATATATTTATATTAATATATATATATAGTTATATTATAATATATAGTTATATAGTTATATTATAATATATATAGTAATATTAATATATATATAGTGGTATTAATATATATATATATATATATATAGTTATATTTATTCATATAGTAATATATATTTATATTAATATATATATATAGTTATATTAACATATATATAGTTATATTAACATATATATAGTTATATTAACATATATATAGTTATATTAACATTTATATAGTTATATTAACATATATATAGTTATATGAATATATATTTATATAGTTACATTAATATATATACAGTGATATTAATATATATATTTATGGTGATATTAATATATATATTTATAGTAATACTAATATATATATATATGTATACTGTTATATTAATATATATATAGTTATTAGATTAATATATATATATAGTTAGATTAATATATATATATAGTTAGATTGATATATAGGTATATAAATATTCATATATTGGTATTTTAAATAAAATGGATGTTAGTTATTATTTAGATATAGCTAATATATTTTATATGTAAATATATTTTATTATTTATATTTATAATTAAATTTTTAGGTGTGAATATTTAAAAAATATGAATATATTGTTATATATTTGATTATAAATAGCAGTGCATTATAAAAAATTATGAAATTTCGAAGACACAATATCAATATGAATGCAATACCTTGGAATAAATTCATACCCCACCAAAAAAATCCAATAATACCCCCTTAAACGAGGGTGAAAATCCACAAAATGTTAAAAAATCGGGGTACCCCGAAAAAAAACTCAGTTTTAGAGACCTTCTGGGCCTCTTTTGGCCTCGAAAATCGCTTGACTGGGGTCCCCTCGAGTCACAACGACGTAGAGCTCGTCGCAGGCTTCGATTTGATATGTGGTAGAGCTCAAACGGACACCCGGATCAAAAGTTATGACCGTTTGAAGTTTGAGTTGCGTTTTCAACATATTTTGGATCTTTTTTTAATTTTTTTAGTCTTAAAATTGTTATTAAATGACTATTACTCCATAATGATTATCAAAATATTAATTAAAAATATATTTTTAATTTTTTAAGAAGTCATTTTCACTAAATATCTTAAATATTAAGTATAATAAGTGTAAATGGACATTTATACTTATCTAAAATATATTTAAAAATTATATATTATATTTATATAACAATATAACTATATTTATATATTAATATATTTTTAATTTTTTTTGAAGCTGACCCTTTATCAGCGCTAAAAAAAGCACTGATAAAGGCCCCCCTTTATCAGCGCTACTAAGCAAGCGCTGATAAAGGGGGACCCTTTATCAACGCTACTAAGCAAGCGCTGATAAAGGGGGGCCCTTTATCATCGCTTTTTCATTAGCACTGATAAAGGGGGCGCTGTGAAAAACTGTTTTTGTGGTAGTGTATGTTAATATCCTCTTATCATAATTTATAAAATAGATGTTTATAAAATATATGGCGATGAGTGTAAATTTATGTCAATGATGGTAGAACATGATCATAATCCACTATGAGAAAAAATGTGGATAATCATGAAATAAAAGATATGTACTGAAAAAAAAAGTAAACTTTGGATACTATTAAAATAAATGAAAAACTCCATATCAAAAATAATGCTTCGAATTATATCATGAAAGAATGGTTTTGAAATAGAACTGATTTATATTTTGAGACTAATTAAGAAACTGAATGTATGTCTATAAAAGAGGATAAATAATGAAACATAATAACCATTAGGTTAAATAATATTGAAATCTATGAGGTGAATATATATTTAAAAATAAAATATCCCATAAAAAAATTAACAATCTCATAAAATAAAAATTTTCACATCACATTCAATGGAAAATTTTGATAATTTGATGTGAAATATATTGAAAATAATTTATTTTAAAATGAATCTCTAAAAATGGATCCTAAGAAAACTAAATTTGATTGTTGAATAAATGAGGATACAAGGAAAACACATGTGAGGGTGAAAAAGAAAACATCAATTATTATTTACAAAAAAACCATATGGTAGAAAGATTCATTGTAATAGAAGTTTAAAAAATCATTTCAATTAAAAATTAATTTACAAAATATGATCAAAATATTATAGATAGATAAATTAATAAATAAATAAATATAAATATAAATATAAATATAAAAATATATATATATATAATTTTATGGATGGATAACCAATGAATGGAAAATAAAATTACAATATGAGACATTATAGAACAATGAACTTCGATTTTCAGTTATCAATATCCCTTATAGGAAACAATGCTTCGTGATGAATGAACATATTGAAAAGGGATTTTTATTGAAAATTTATATAAAATGATGAAATACAAGATAATAAAATAATCCTCAAAATAATCCCAAAATATATGAAAATATGTTCATGTGAATAATCACAAGAATATGAATACAAAATTATTTACCAAAAACACCTTTGACTAGTTTATCACTTGAGTGACAATAAATTTGAAAAAAGGGCATTATTTTTATTTTGTATCCAATGTATAAAATGATATTTTTTATATAAAGTTAATGTTATTTTAAAATAACATAACTATTTAAAGAGGAATCATGGCTCATAACATTTATCATGTCAGAAAAAAATCATTATTGAGACAAATAAGAACCATGTGCCTTGAGTATATCTATAATCAAAACCACATGAAAAATAGGTAATATAATAAAATCCAAAATAACAAGATCAAAATACTTTTTTTTATATTAAATATAATATATGAATTATTTGTACCACATAAATGTAATATGGTACATAATATGAAACTGTTATATAGAGAGGAATGTTTAATTAAAACCATTACATTATTTCCATTAATTGTTTATGACAATTGATCCTCCTATCAAAAAATGTAGATACCATATTTATCTAATCTATGTCTTTAGTCAAACCTATATCAATTTATAATACACATTTAATACATATATATATATATATATATTATTTGTGTTTCACAAATCTTTAACATTATGTGTAAGTAGTCATTATCACATTAAACTGGTGTCACAAAAGGTGTGTTGATATATATTTGTTTAAAAAATCACATTATTATTTAACAATATATGGTACTACAATAGAATTTTTAAGATATTTTATGACGATATAATCTAATTTCAAGGTATTTTTCTATATCATTCATTGTTTGAAATCAGCAGCTATCACGTTTTGGTGTTTCTAATAAACGAAGGGTGATATCACAAATAAGAAGTTCAATATAAATATAAAAATAGTGGAACAAAAATAAAATTTATTTAAATATTTCTATAACAATAAAATTTAAATAATTTCTATTTTTCATTTATGTTATAAATTCATCTTTTTTTCATCTTGGTGGTTAGATTGACCCAGACATTATTCTACCAGGATTAAAAGGTCTTTCTGAGGATGTTTATTTATAACATTGTGATAAAATAAGAATAATGATCTTATTTGGTCTCTATATTTTTATATATTATAAATTAAAGGTATTAAAAACAAATTAATATTTATATAAATTCGTTCCCGTTAGGGAATAAAAAATTTTCCTCTTAGTATACTTGTTTTAATTGATTTAATTCACAATAATAATTTTTTTGACAATATAATTAATCGTAACTCAAATTAATCATACTATAATATTATTTTAGTAAAAAAAATTATTTATCCTTTAATCTTGTTTTATTGACTTTCAATTAATGGAATTCTTTAATAGAAAAACAAAAATTTGTCATTCCATTAAGGTGTTTGTCAAATGATATGTGTTGATGGTGATTTCAATGTCAATTGAATATGAGATGGAGTAATGTGGATAATTATTTTAAAATCACAATCCTAGTATAAATATAATTATTATATATTAAATTAAATTTTTATACCATCCTTGTATAATGGTTATGTAAAAAAAACACGTTTCTTCGTTGATGTGGTAGTCCAAAGAACACACATTTCACATTTTCATGTCACTCAATGGATATGGGGATGATGGTTAATGAATGTACCAATGTCACAAACCAGGCCGGGTCGCCATCCGACCCGGCGCCCGACCCGGCCCGCGACATGGCCCAATGGGCATTCCCGATCCCCATGGACATGAACAAGTGTCGGGGTATCAAAACACAACTTGGGAACGATTTACCCGGAATAATAAACACAACCAACCAACAAGGTAGATAAACTGAAATTGAAAAACTGACAACCAAACAAACCCTTAACTTGGGAAAAAATTAAAATTTAACAATTCAACCCAAACCTCCAAGAAGATTGCAAAGAAAAGATAACCCACACGTATATTCGAACCTTCATGCAACGTGAGGCGCCACCTCCTCAAACCACCTTCGTCAGACCTACAAGGGAAAACCATCGACAACCTGAACCACCATCGCTGAGAAGGATGCTTCAACTAGGAATACACAAAGAACAAGGTCTACATACACCCAATGGTGTATGTAGGGTGTGATCCAAGATCCCAGTAGGATTCCACCGGGGTAAGATTCCACGCATAACCATTTAAATGACGAATACATTTTCCAGTAAAATAGATAAAAGGTAAATAAATGCTTAAACAGTATTTAATGAAAACAATTTTTAATGACAGGTGCTTTAAATGGAAATGAATTTAAAGACAACAACATAAATTAAAGAGAATAAATAAACACTCACACACTTTTAAAGAAAACAGGGTTTATGAAAACTATTTCAAATAAAACAGATTAAAATAAAACACACACACAAACAATTACTTTTTAAGATAACCAATGTTTCGCACCGATAAACGTAAGGTAACTAAGGAGCAAAAAATATGGGAGTTTCCTCGTGGGTGTTAGATATCTCGGGTCCCTAGATCTTCGTGTCTTGGTGAAGCGTGGCTTAGAAACCATGACCCTAAGAAAACGTGGCTTAGAAGGCCACTACCCCCAGAAAACTGGCTTAGGCGACCATGAACCTCAGAAAGTCATATGTTTAGTTAGTGTTGCAATCTTTAGTCCTACCTGTGAAATTAGGTCGTGTCACCTCTGGGACACTAGCCCACTAGCCCTAGTTCACCTCCCTAGCTACCCCGTCTTCCCTCTTTGTGCTCAACAAATTTCAAGATCATAATAGGTGCACATCACATAAGCAATCCAAGAAAAACACCACACATGACAACATAACATTTACCCCATCAATTATACTTTTAAATTCAAGATCATTTCAAATGTGAGGTTTATGCATAAAATACAAATGAAGCACTTACACACACCAAAAAATCACTTGCACACCCAAAATCCTTTTTGAAATATTACGCACAGCCAAAATATTTTTAGGACTTAATCTGAATCGCTTACACATTGAACTAAACCAACAACATAGTTTTATAAAAATACTTTTTATAATCAAGAAAACCACCAAGAGAATTTACTATGTGATTTCCAAGAATGTGGAAAAAAATTTAAAGGGAAAAGCTTTTCCAAAACATTTTTCAAGACAAACACCTTTTTAATAATATGTCAAAACATAATTTCACCATCCACACTTCCTAACAAACACTGCATAGTTTTGAAAATACCGATAAATAGTACAAAGCAGGTTTTCGAAATAAAATTCACTAACTTCACGTAAAAATAAGTCTAACTAATTAAATGCACAACAAAACTCAGTCCAAAACACTTTCGCAGCATGTAAACTGCTTAGTAATTATGCTGAATTAATTAAATTTACCAATGAATCCACCAGACAATTTATAATTTTTTTTTAAGAATATGTCGCATGAATAAAAATACTAAAAATGCAATAAAAAATTAATCTATGATTCTGCGCAAATTGACACTAAACCAGAACACAGTTTATATAATTTATAAACTAAAAAAAAACAGTTCAACATTAATTTCCACATAAACACACCTATATCATATATGAATGTCAAACTCAATTAAAACATTATTTTCATCAAACAAACTTATTAGAGAATATGATAAATTAATTTAAAAAGAAATTCAATTCATCAAGCAATGGTTAAATGAGAAATCACCTACCTTGAACCTAAAAATCCCCCGAATAATGGGTCGAAGACACCATTTCACCTTGTCCGCACCATAAGAAACCAAGAACAATCCCTTGGATACCCAAAGTGGAGAGGGGGAGGCTGTGGCTCTGGGGGGGGGGGGGGGGTCCGGAAGGGGTGTGGCGCGTCCGGGCAGGAGCAAGGGGGGTACAGTGTGATTCCAAGCAGGAGCAGGGGGGGGGGTTCGGCGCGACTCGATGCTGGTTGGGAGGTCAGGGCAGCTCGACGGGCTGGTTCACTGGGCTTATGGGAGGGCACTGACTGGGATTACAGAGGGGGTGTTTGGATAAAGTGAGTTGCTGGCCGAGGAAGTCAGGGAGGAGGGAGGCTGTACGCAGTAGTGGCTGGTCCAGCAGACGACACAGACGAGGAGGCCAGGGGAGTAGGGGGTCCGACGCAGCATGAAATGGAGGCAGGAAGAAGGGTGAGCTGGGAAGGAGGTCTGGCCATGGAGGTAGGGAGGAGGCGCAATGGACATCAGAAGCAAGGGGGTGTGACGCCATGGGTCAAGGGGGTGCGGTGGAGGGAGATGTACCACATTGGGTTTGGGGGAGGGAGTTCGGCCCGATGGGGTGAAGGATAGGGGATGGTGGGTGTGACGGAATGGTAAAAAAAGGGGGGCAAGAGGGGAAGAAAAAAACAAAAGGAATAATAGAAAAGAAAAAAAGAGAGAATAATAAATAAACAAATAATTCAACTTAAATATTTTAGTGTTAATATTAATAATAATTACAAGCTTACAAAAAAAGATTATGATCTTAATAATAATAATGAGATTAATAATATTAATAACAAAATATATATCATAAAAATAATGATGATAATAATAATAATAATAATAATAATAATAATAATAATAATAATAATAATAATAATAATAATTACCATTTTTATCATCATTAAAATAATCCTTTTAATCTTGTTTGATTATTTTTATTTTTGTGGGGATCGGGCAACTGCGCGGTTACCCCGTGCGGCTCGTGACAATTTTTTAATAGGATGATGATAATGATGATAATAAACATAATAAAATTGTCATCCTTACCGCATCTTTTAATTTCAATCCCTTATTGATCATTACACTTAATTAATTAATTAACTAATCATGTACCGGGTAGGCCATGCGGTGAACTGGCCGAGGTCACATGGCGACCCAGGAGAGGCTGGACGACTTCGACGTGGTGCGCTGGACGCAATCAAGGCCAATACCAGCGTTTTTAAAAATGTACTTGGAAATTTTAAGTCGGGCCTCGACCCGAGCCACCCGATTCCCAAAAATTTAATAAAATAAACAAATTAGAAAATATGGGTGTGATAGTTCTCCCTACCATAAAGATTTCCATCCTCAGAAATACACAACTAAGGTCAAGACACAAAGAATAAAATGATAACCCACTAAAGTTCAAAGAGGATCTCCACAACCAACAAGAGAAAAGTGGAAAAAGCATAGTTCTCAGAGAAAGTGACTCAAAGAAAACATCAAGAAATGTTTAAAAAGTCTTTCTGATATGTGTCGCCCGCCCGAAAGAGCTGAAATACCTACAGTTGATTGTTTAAGAAAAGGATCCCTCACACCCACGGAAATCAACTTTATAAGCCGAAATACCTCAAGCACTATTAAACGAAAACCACACCATTTGGTTATAATGAACAAACAAGGTCAGACCACATACAAGAAACACTCTTATCACTTATCACTAAGCCATATTTAGAAACATAACCAAAAGGTAAACATGGGGAAGCTCGAGGGGATCCTCACCATTAAGAACCTACCAACTCCCAAGGTGAGACTGGAAGACCGAAACAGGGAGGTCCGAGTGGACTCCCCACTATTAAAGAAAAGGTCAACCTGATTCACTCCAAAGACTTTTGAGCGAGACCCTATGTGGGTCTATCCACCATTATAGCTTACCTAAGATACAAACCCTTGAAATTTTTCCCAACGGTGACCAAGACCCCCACCACAAGGGGCGGGGAGGGTCGGGCCCAACTACCGGGCATCAAAACCATGACCGGAGACAGACCAACATCTTCAAATCCTGGGATGAGAATTATCCACATTTGAGATTGATTTACCCACATACTCCCATACGGACCACCAAAAGAAATTACTTTTTGTGGGATGAAACCCCACAAACTTTAAGGTAACAAGACGACCACACCACCTCATAGAAACGAGAAGCCTCACGTACCTAGGCGGGTTGTCGGAATGGAACAACCACAAAGGAAAATTTAAACTGATTTTACTTTCAACACGAGTGGTAGAAATAAAGTCGGGGTCTCATACATTCTAAGGGTTCCTAACTATGAACCATCTTTGATCTGTGGCCTATGGATGGAGCCCTGATGTATGAAGCTTCTCCTGCTTCGCAGTCTGGCATTGAAGACTCCCAAACAGATCTTTTCCTTTTGGTGTCACACGCAACCACGCTGCAACCGAGACAACACCATCAGACACAACACACTCTAACATCCACACACTCCCTCGTGACACGTCCACCAGAACAAGGTTTTAGATGATGCACATGCATCACCTCCTCACCTTAACCAAGAAACTTAAGAAAGAACGATGCACGACAAACACTCCTCTTTGAACAGAAAAAATTAAAACTCCCTGAGAGGGAATACTCCTATGAAAACCAAGATTCCTTAAGGATTCTATGAAATCAACCATTTCTCTTCAAAGGGAACTCACACTGCGAGACATTACAAAACATGAACCTTGTGGACGATGAAAGCACTACGATCCTTTCAAACCATCAATCAACACTAATAACTCCGAACTGTCTTCACCCTTCCCCGCTGGAATTCATTTCACCATTTTCAGGGTGGACTCCTTCAAACACAACAGTGTCAAACTTCATACCCAAGGACTCAGAAAACTCAAATAGGCCAAAAATTTTATCGAATCCCCTCACATCTATCATCCTGCTGCGATATGATCCATTTAGTTGTAAAAAAAGAGAGAGGGTTCAATTCTATAATTCAAGAAGAGAGTCCCCTGATCCACTGGAGGGCCGACCAATTGCGAATTTCCTATGGACGCACTTCAATCGCATGTTAACTCTTTATGGGGGGCATGAAATTTTCATGAAAGGAAACCATCGTCCCAATAAAACTGGTCTAATGGCCAAGACATATCGCAAGCAAACACTAAATGTACAGGGGAAACCACTGCAAGGGCTTCCCGAAGAACATTTCAAAAGAGACCATTAACCACATGCTTTCACACAACCAGACCAACCAGAATTCAAAATCAAGACACAAATCAGTCAAAACATATTGTCGGCTCGAAACACCTCACAACCAACCTTTCAAAAATACAAGGACACACCACACAATCACCGGTTATTTAAAAACACCAAATTTTCCTTTAACAAAAACTTTTTGAAAATAAGCAAAGACAGTGGGTTTCACAAACACCAGTGGTGTCCCATGGGCCTCACACATGCCTGTACCCATGCCACACTATCACCCACCTCATATCCATCCAGGCACTCATCCTCTCATGCCAATAACACTTTCCCTTTCCATATACGCTCATGCATGTGTTTTCCCATGAGAACACCAAGAATAAAAAATCGGACCCTTTTCATTTTTTTTCAAAACCAAATATTCAACCCACACTTTCCAAACCATACACATCATTTTATTTCTAAAGCGCTTCATTTGAAAACATTTTCTAAGACCAAAATTTTTTTACTTAAAAACCAAATTTTCACTATTCCAAAACAAAGAGATGAGGGACAATGAAAGAAGAAACTAGTATCAGTGGGTGACTGGGACATATGGTTGGCACCCATACGCCAATCACACCACTTCCACAGAGGGTATTCTAGGACATCATCCCCAGCTCCGCATGGCTTGCCAGACCCGACAAGCTCATTGGGACCACTAACCATACTTCTTTTTTATTTCCCCTAAACAAAATTAACCACACCGACCAAAGGTTTAGACAAACCTCAAATTTCTTTGGTAACTCGAGTCCCGCCATGAGGTGTGCTGGCAAGACACATTACTCGTAGCCAAGACGTCGAGTCCCGACAACCTTAAATCTAGTCTACCATGACTCTATCCCAAAAGAAAACGACCCAAGGAGTAAACCTTCCCTCTGATACCATTTTTTCACAAAACAGTCCAGGTCACCATCCGACCCGGCGCTCGACCTGGCCCGCGACAAGGCCCAAAGGGCGTTCCTGATCCACACGGGCTGGCACAAGTGCCCGGGTATCAAAAAACAACTTGGGAACGATTTACCCAAAATAATAAACACAACCAACCAATAAGGTAGATAAACTGAAATTTAAAAACTGATAACCAAACAAACCCTTAACTTTGGACATAAATAACATTTTACAATTAAACCCAAACCTCCAAGAAGACTGAAAAGAAAATAAAACCAACGCATATATTCTCACATTCATGCAGCATGAGGCGCCACCTCCTCAAACCACCTTCCTCCGACCTGCATAGGAAAACCATCGAAAACCTGAACCACCATCGCTGAGCAGGATGCTTCAACTTGAAATACACAAAGAACAAGGTCTACATACACCCAAAGGTGTATCTAGGGTGTGATCCAAGAGCCCAGTTGGATGACTCAGGGGGAAGATTCCACGCATAACCATTTAAATGATGAATATATTTTCCTGTAAAATATATAAAAGGGAAATAAATACTTAAAAATTATTTAATTAAAACAATTTTCAATGAAAAGTGCTTTAAATGAAAAAGAATTTAAATAGAACAACATAAATTAAAGAGAAGAATTAAACACTCGCACACTTTTAAAGAAAACAGTCTTTATGAAAACTGTTTCAAATAAAACAGATTAAAATAAAATACACACACACACACACTTACTTTTTAAGATAACCAATGTTTCGTACTAATGTATGTAAGGTAACTAAGGAGCACCAAATATGGGATAGGCCTCATGGGTTTTAGCTAGATTGGGTCCCTATATCTTCGTGTCTCGATGAATCCTGGCTTAGAAACCACGACCCATAGAAAAAGTGGCTTAGAAGGCTAGGACCCTTAGAAAACGTGTCTTAGGAAACCACGACCCTCAGAAAGTCATATGTTTAGTTAGTGTTGCAATTGTTAGTCCTTCCAATGAAACCGGGTCGAGTCACCTCCGAGACACTAGCCCACTTGCCCTAGTTTACCTCCCAAGCTACCCCGACTTCCCGCTTTGTGCTCAACAAATTTCAAGATCATAATATGTGCACATCCCATAAGCAATACAAGTAAAACACCATGCATGAAAACCTACCATTTACCCCATCAATTCTACTTTAAAATTCAAGATCATGTCAAATTTAAGGTTTATACAAAAAATCCAAACAGAGCACTTACACACACCAAACCATCACTTGATCACCCAAAATCCTTTTTGAAATATTACGCACACCCAAAATCCTTTTAGGACTTAATCTACATCGCTTAAACATTGAACTAAACCAGCAGCATAGTTTTATAAAAATACTTTTTATAATCAAGAAACCACCAAGAGAATTTACTATGCGATTTCCATGCATGTGGAAAAAAATTTAAAGGAAAAATCTTTCCCAAAACATTTTTCAAGACAAACACCTTTTTAATAATTCTTCAAAACATAATTGCACCATCCACACTTCCTAACACACACTTCACAGTTTTCAAAACACTGATAAATAGTTCAAATCATGTTTTCACAATAAAATTAATCAACTTCACTTAAACATAAGTTTAACTAATTAAATGCACAACAAAAATCAGTCCAAAACACTTTCGCAGCATGTAAACTGCTTAGCAATTGTGCTGAATTAATTAAATTAACAAACTAATACACCAGACAATTTATAAATTTTTTTTAAGAATATGTCACATGAATCAAAATACTAAAAATAAAATAAAAAATTAATATATGACTCGGTGCAAATTGACACTAAACCAGAACACAGTTTGTATAATTTATAAAAAAAACAGCTCAACATTAATTTCCACATAAACACACCTATATCACATATGCATGTCAACCTCATTTAAAACATTATTTGAATAAAATAAAACTAATTAGAAAATATGCTAAATTGATTGAAAAAGAAAATTACTTCATAAAGCAATGGTTAAATGAGAAATCACATACCTTAAACTAGAAAATCCCCCGAAGAAAGGCTCGAAAACACCGTTGCACCTTGTCCGCACGATAAGAAACCAATAACCATCCCTTGGATACCTGAAGTGGAGAAGGAGAGGCTATGGCTCGGGGGGGGGGGGGGGGGGTCGACAGGGGTGCGGTGTGTCTGGCCAGGAGAAAGGGGGGTGCGGTGTGATTCCGGGCATGTGAAAGGGGGGGGGGGGGTGCGGCGCGAGTCGATGCAGGTTGGGAGGTCTGGTCGGCACGGCGGACTGGTTCGTCGGGCATATGGGAGGGCGACAACTGGGATTAGAGGGGGGAGTTTTGATAAAGCGAGTTGCTGGCTGAGGAAGTCTGGGAGGAGTGAGGCTGTGCGCAGCAGCGACTGGTCGAGCAGACAGCGCAGACGAGGAGGCCAGGGGAGCAGGGGGTCCGACGCAACATGCAAGGGAGGCATGAAAAAGGGAAAGCTAGGAAGGAGGGATGACCATAGAGGTAGTTAGGTGGAGCGATGGACACCAGGGGAAAGGGGGTGCGGCGCCACATGTCAAGGGGGTGCGACGGAGGGAGATGCGCCCCGCAGGGTTTGGGGGAGGGAGTTTGGCCCAGCAGGATGAAGGATAGGGGATGGTGGGTACGACGGGCTTGGAAAAAAAAGGGGGGAAATAGGGAAAGAAAAAAACAAAAGGAATAATAGAAAAGAAAAAAATAGAGAAGAATAAATAAACAAATAATTCAACTTAAATATATTAGTGATAATATTAATAATAATTACAAGCTTAGAAAAAAATATTATGCTCTTAATAATAATAGTAAGACTAATAATATTAATAACTATATTTATATCATAAAAATAATGATAATAATAATAATAATAATAATTACTATTTTTATCATGATTAGAACAATCCTTTAAATTTTGTTTGATTGTTTTTATTTTTGTGGGGGTCGGGCAACCGCGCGGTTACCCCGCACGGCTCGTGACAATTTGTTTTAATAGGATGATGATAATGATGATAATAAACATAATAAAATTTTCATCCTTAATGCCTATTTTAATTTCAATCCCTTATTGATAATTACACTTAATTAATTAATTAACTAATCTTGTATTGGGCATGCCATGCGGTGAACCAGGCGAGGTCACACAACGACCCAGGCGAGGCTGCACGGCTTTGACATGGTGCGCTGGATGCAATCGAGGCTAATACCAGCTTTTTTAAAATTTTACTTGGAAATTTTAATTCGCCCTCGACCCGAACCACCCGATGCCCAAAAATTTAAAAAAATAAACAAATTAGAAAATACGGGTGTGACAAAAAACCTTATTATAAAATAAATTATGATAATGATATTTTTCTTATAATATTAATATACTGAAATTAATTTTTTTTAATATTAAGTGCTCATTGGGAAGTATAAAAAGATAGATAACATTTAAAATTTATACCTCACTTCTTAGATGACCTTCCTTGAAAATGGGTTTTAGAGTTTGAGGGATGATCTTTAAAGAATCCTGAAACTACTATAATATTCATAGGAAGGATGATGATTGTATTAGGTGTATTTTGGTCTAAAATATGTTTCTTTTGGTTTGATTGTTATTGGAGAGAGGATAACATCTATTATAAGTGAAAAGGTATTTCATTTTTTTAAATACTAGAATGTTATCAATAATTGAACCTCATTATAAAAGAAAGTGTCACCATAATTGATATATAATAGAGAGGGGAACTGATATGTTTGATAAATTATTCATATATAAATTCACATATAATTATTTAAACATGTTAGAGGTCATGTACTAATATATTCCTTAAATTTACAATTTTAGAATGTATTTGGGTAATCATTTGTTACCTTGGTAATATATCCTCTATACCCAAAAATAACATGGAAATGATTATGTAATTTGGGTCCAAATATTCTAAATTTATAATCATTTAAATTTTTTTAGTTATTAAATATGATAAAAATTATTTTTAAAATAAATATATAGAATGTATTAAAAAAATTGGGAAAATATTTCATATGTCAGAAAATATAAAATTTGGATTCTTTTAAATTATATATTTTTTCTTATTTAAAAATAACATAAAAATTTAATATTTATCCTTTTATAAATGTTTTATTATTTTTTCATTTAATATATAGACTGTAATTATTTTATAAAATCCATTTCATATGTAAGAATTTTTTTTTTCATTATTTATAAAAAATCATTCTTATTCGAAAATCAAACAAAAATTCATTAAGAAAAATTGAAATTGTGAAATAAAAAATTAATTTTATTTTTTAAATATAATTTTTTTGGTAAATATTACATTTAAATTAAAAAGTGAGATATAATGGATTACCTGCTTAATAGAAACAATTATTTTCTTAGAATATTAACCATTTTCATTTATATTTCCCAATATTTAATAATTATATCGGTCTTAAAAAAATTTACCAAATTTATTTTATTATAATTACTCACACCTTTAATGAATGAGAAATAAAAATCACATAGAAATGTAATATTTTGAAAAATAGATTTATATGAATGTAATTACCATAATTGAAATTTTAGATGTATAAAATAAAATTCATTTTAAATAAAATTTTCATTTTTATAAATAATTTTAGAATTTTTGAAATATTTTAATATTCTTCATTCCCACTATTTTACTATATATTAATTAACTATCAATACATGTTATAGACAATTTTTAGTTTTGTGTTCTTGGTGTAGAAATCTGGAAAACCGTTTTGGATTATTTAATATTTATAAATTCTTTAAAATTACGGATGTAGCATTCTTCCCCAATCAAATATATTATATCATGATAATTTTAATTAACATAATATAATAAAGTTAAGTAACTATATTTTGAATTGTTTTATAATTTTGGATAGAACATCTAATATGAAATCCACCAAACTCTATTATTCTAGATTAAGTTACTCATATTTCCCAAAATAATGTTAATAAATTAATAGAATCCTATACTGAAGTTTTATTAACGTGAAAAATATATTCTAAACATTATACCTTTCCTAAAACATTGTTATTGTATATGTAATTAAATGAATTTGATGTAATTTATTAGTCTATGAAATTAACATTACCTTTAATCCTAAAATGGTATTATACATTAGTTAATATTGTCACACATTAGTCAATATATATCATAATAAAAAAATTAGATAAAAATTACAAGGTAATTATCATCAACACAGAGGATATTAATACTAAAAAACATAAATTTTTTATATAACCCAACCAATTATTAACATGACTTTAAACATAAACTAAATAAAAAACTAACCTATCCTTTATAAATGTATTCATTAATAATTATCTCTAATAATTTAACCTATCCATAAAATTATTTCTCAGGATATTTAACACATTTAATATATTAGTTCAAAAAATTAAGGAAAAACTACTGAAGAATGATACTTACAAGTTTCACTTAATATATAACAACACTTAGAATATATAAGAATGTCATCGATATATATGAATTCACTAATTTAAATATATAAGAGTATAAATAATGAAATTAAATTATCTTATCAACCATATTAAAAAAGTTAAGACTAGGAATCTATAATTCTACATCATAAAAAGTATTTATGGAATATCATAAAAATTATCATAGGATCCCTTATTTAGTTAAAATACCTAGTGGTTTCTTTGAACATATCTATATCAGCTTTATTTTTTTGATCTGGCTTCAAAAAAATGTTTTAACTAAAATTTATTATCAAAAAAATAAATGTAAATTATTATATAAATATTAAAAATAAATCATAATATGTCATATATTTTTAGAAAATTATTTCACCCACTGAAACATCCTGATCAAATTACAAGGAATTATGTTATGTGGTCATGTATGTATTAACTTTATACATACTAGTAATTAAGAAAAAAATCATTTATAATTTTCTGAAAATATATTTTTATTATCCAAGGAGTATCCCCCAAGAGTATATAATAAAGATTACATTTAGGTATCATTTTTATTCACAACGGGAAGATCATGTTAATACCCAATTCACTATATTTCTAGTTATTACCCCTTTCGTACAATTGTGTTTGAGTATATAACCACTTTTATTTTATTGAAGAGGAGATAATCTCTAGTATAACCATATATTTTCATCATTACCAAATAACCATCATTTTACCAATGATATATAATTCACTCTATAACTTCTCCTTGTTGTTTTCACTGGATTTCACATATCATAATCCCCATATAAAATGTGCACTATGACACAAATATTAAATCATATTCTATCCCAATGGGTTATCTACAAAATTCAAATTATTATTAGACCTTACTTATAAGAATCTAAATTATACTCTATAAAACATATGGTCATTATGTAATTTCCCGGATCCTCCTGGTCCATTACTTTTACAAAACACAGCTCCACCTAAATGGTGGCACCGGTCACGCGGTCATCGGTTACGGTGGCACTGTGACAGCTACACACCGGTCACAGTGACATAGGTTACGATGGCACCGTGACGGCCGCACACCGGTCACAGTGGCATCGTGACGGTGGAACCATAAGGGTGGCACCGTGATGGTGGCCCCATGAGGGTGGTACCGTGAGGGTGGCACCATGTCCTCACCGATCAGTCTTCATCCTTTTTCCTGTTTCCAAATTTTTCCACTCCCACAACTTATCTTTTAGCGTAAAAATGATATAATTCCCCCTTTCGAAGCCATTTAAACCCCATAAATAATATCTAAAATCCCCTAAAAATTCAGTCAATCCTTAAACATACCAAAACGTGTGGTTTTTCCTCGGTGTCACACCCTTTCCCCATACCTTCCAGTTCCACCCCCGTTGCACGTTTTCCTCCTTTAAAAGAAACTATTCAACACACAATCATTATTCCACCACCCCAATGGGAATAATTAAATAATAATTAATCCCATTGTGTATAACCTCCCAACCATATAGGAAACCATGATCTGACTTTAAAGCCGTTCAATTTTCCATATCCCATAACTACGGGATCTCATCATTATATCGCATGAAATTTCTTCTCCTTCTTCCTCTTGGCTGCTTTCCTTTTTCTTCCTGGTGTGTTTTGAGTTCCTCTTCTCGAGGAAAGTAGTGCGCATACGCTAGAGGTTTTCTGCTCATCCTTGGAGTCCCCAGAGTCTCTCCCCTGCAAGTCGCGCATCCCTAGTTCTTGGCGCGTGGAGAAGAACTTTGATCCTTGATCACTCAAGTATGCTTTTACTTCGTCTCACTTTACTATGTATCATGCATGGAGGGTATGCTATTGTTTCTGTGGGATGGATGAAACCAAACGTTAATGATGATAACAAATGAACTTTTAAAGAATTAAGGGGGGTGTGATCGATGTTCTACTTCTTTTCCTTACCCTTGATTATTTATGTTGTGAATTGTGCGGGCCTCTGCCCACTGAAAATCATGGCCGTTGGTGGTATTTCTTTGTGCATTAATGAAACTCTGTCTTCTGTGATGATTGAATGGATCCAACATGGGAATTTTTTTAATCATGTAAACTCGTCCAATTAAAATGAATGTCTAGGGAAAAACAATCCTTGTGTTATCACCCTGGTTAACCAAACAGAAAAATGAAAACTTAGTGAATGATGTGCTTGAGTCTGGAAACTTCCTTGCTCTATCTTGGTGGCATGTATGTTTGTTCTGATTGATGTTTATGGGGTGACGTGGATGAGTATGGGATCCTCTGTTGTGACATGGTTTTTGGGTGTGAATCTAAAGCTGTGTGGGGTAGTATCTCGAGGCTTGGTTTGGTTCTAGTACTTTGAGGGATCTCACTGATCCCTTTGTTGTTGTGACTTCACAAGAGAACCCGGTATAAATTCATATATTTATGTTTGGAGTTTTCTATTTCTCTGGATTGTGGTTACACTATCTAGTTTCCCAGTAGTGTAGAATTCACCTAAATGGGATCACTTGAACATGAAAACCAGAATGGTTAAAATGGGGAACTAGTTTTGGGAATGAGCTGTGACTTGGTCGTGAGTGTTGTGCCTTCTTTTATGAATGAATAGTAATGAAGGTGTTGTGCTTAGGTTGGTTTTTGAAACCCTAGTTTTGATGAGTTCTTTTTACCTATACATATATCTGTAGTTTTTATGTTTCTTATTCACGCCCCACCCAAGTTAAGAACTTAGTGCAGAACACCCCCATTTCATGGGGGAGGGTGTTTTTCCCAACACTCCTATGAGTGGCTAGTTATTAGCTCCTTTTCTTCTCCCTTTCCCGAATAACCCTAGACTCTTAAGACATGCTGTGACAGCCTGAGGTCCATTTTAGCCCATGATTCTTTGGGCAGGGTAGCTTTGGTGGTTGGCCCAGGTGTGTGCGGGCAGGTTGTTTCCCAAGAAATTTTGGTATGAGTCCCAAGTGTCATCGGGTGTGGCAGTAGTTGTTCTGGACCAGGTGTTTACGGGTGTGATTACATATAGTGGTTGTGGCCGAGGTGTTTGTGGGCAGGATGTGTGGTTGTGGCATAGGTGTGTGCAGGCGGGGTGTGGCAGTGGGACTGCAGTGAGAATGGCGGGATTGGTTCGATGTGTAGGATGTCTTCAATAACCAGTGGGAAATTGGCGCCGAGTACCAAAATATCTATGTGTTATTACTATACATTACTTGACTTGCGTTATTTGGGGAGTGTGCCTTGGTGAGGCTTGGGTGGATAGTTTTCGTTTCTAGGGTCTTTGGTTATCTCATTTTTTCACGGGGCATTAGAATGCCTCCCCACTTGTGCATGAGAGTCTTTGTTTTTCCCTACTGAGTATACTTGTATAATCACCCTATGTGTATAAAACTGGTTTCAAGTTTCGAGGAGGACTTCAGGGATCGTACGGGGTGGTACTAGCCCAGACGTTGGGATAATTGGAGTTGCTATTTTTTTCCTTGGTAGTTTACATATGTAGTCTCCTAGTACATTGTGGCATTTACTTTTGTAACATGCATATGGGAATGGTTTTCTTTGGACTTACTTTTACCCCCTGTTTTGGTGTTGTTGGGTTTTACTATCTTATCTCCCAATCCTAATAAAGAAAAAGTGTAATGCCTTCCATCTTGTGTGTGGTTCTATACTCCTGGTGCTAGTCTCCACTCCAGGGCCTATTAAAGGCGGGTCTCAGGGGTCATTATCTCTCCTTAAACTTGAAGAAGTAAGGGTGTGGAAATCTGTTGTCCCTTCCCTCATCTTGGTGAAGGCGGGTCGTGAAAGAATGGTATCAAAAGGAGGTTGAGAGATAGGATGGAGTCTGGGGTTAGGCGTAGTGAGGATTGCATGGGATGGTAGGGCAAAAGTGTTGGGTGATCTTGGTGCGTGAAATAGGCCAGGTAAGATCGGCTAGGACATGGGATATTAGGTACCCCCATGATCTGATGCAGGGACTTTGGGACTACTGAATGACTAAGTAAGGCTACACTGATTGCAGGGTAGAGACCATAGGAAAGGTACATGCATCATAATGACTTTTTTTCGTATGTTTTATGGGTATTTTGGGGATTTAATATAAATAAGAATTCTAATAAAATTTAAGAACAATATTCTACACTACTCAGGCTTACACATTCCTTGTTTACCTTGCACCTATGACACGTGGGAGACGACCATGAGTAGTGCAGGTGATCGAGGCCCAGGAGGTTGACTTGGCTGATCGACAGAGGGCTAACTGAGAGGAGGAGGATGACCAGTGGCAGAGGACGCTTCACACCTTTCAGTGGCAGACCCTCAGGAAGTACGAGGGTAACATCTCAGACATGGAGACAGAGAGCCAGCTAGAGGAGATGATAATAACTTTCAGCTTGATCCGAGCTCTGACAGAGTACAGGGTTCCTCTGGCTGTAAGCCAGATGCGTGGAGCAGCTCGCTAGTGGTGGACACTTTATCTTGGGGAGAAGAGGGAGGCTGAGGTTACGTGGACTGACTTCGAGAAGGAGTTCCAGGAATAATTCCTCTCTTCCACGATGAAGGATGAGAAGAGGTGGGAACTAATCTCCCTGCAGTAGGGGAGTATATCAGTGAGAGAGTTGGGGATCAAGTTCAAGGATATCTTTCACTTTGCTCCCGAACTCTTTCCGAATGAGGAGTCTCGAGCGAGACGTTTGGAGGAGGCACTTCGACCTTCTCTCTAGTATGCTGTTAGTCCCTTCACCCTACCGACATACTTGGAGGTCCAGAAGAAGGATGAATTGGTGGAAAGGATGCACATTCTAGGAGGTGTATCATGAGAGGGAATTCAGTTGGGCTCGTCGAAGGGGAAAATCGTCAGCAGTAGGCTTCCAGCGTTAGGACCCTCCAGGTTTTGACCAGCAGGGAGCAGGCCTCAGCAGTTCCAGTTCTGATCTCCTGGCCCTCTCCCTTTCTTTTTAGGCCCTGGTCTGAGATGCTTCATCTGTGGTAGCCATGGGCACCTTCAGAATCAGTGCCCGAACAGAGTACAGTACAGCGGGGGTGGGCAGGTTAAGTGCCCACCTCAGCAACAACAGTTTCCAGCTAGGCCCTTTCAGCAGCAGCAGCCGGGGCAGCAAGCTCCCGCCCCTCCGAGACTAGATGTGGCAGGAGGAGGCCGACCCCAGGGTGCCCCTCAGGGACCTCGACCATGGCATGGTAGGGGAGGTGACTGACAGCAAAGAGGCAGGGGAGTTGGGCGTGGACAGTTGCACGCTGCAGAGGTAGCGGTTCCAGTAGGGACAGAAGTCGTCCGAGGTACGATCAACTTGTTTAGTACTCTTGACTATGCCTTTTTCAATACAGAAGCTTGAAACTCCTTTTTTGCACCCAGTATGGCCCGTGCTTTGGGTTTAGACGCTGAGAGACTTCCGGTGCCCCTGGTGCTGAGCACACCAGTCTGAGGTCAGAACGACTTGTCTAATGTTTGTCGAGGGTGTAAACTGATGATAGGGACACATCAGTCTATCAGGGATCTTCTACTGCTGTGGATACATCCATACGATGTCATCCCAGGAATTGAATGGATGTTCTCTGTATGTGCCGTCATTGACTGCTTCCGAGGAAGGGTCGTGTTTTCATATTTGGGCGGCCGACATGTAACTTTCATTTGTGAGCAGGGTAGCCAGAAAGAAATTAGGATAGAGAAGCCCCTCCTTTCCTTGTTAGCTGAACTATCAGTGGAATCGGTAGATGCAGAGATGGTGGTAGTCCCAGGGATCATTATTGAATTTATAGACATCTTCCTTGAGGAGGTGGAGACTCTACCCCATCGACATGATGTTGAGTTCAGGATAAACTTGCAACCTAGTGCCCATCCAATTTTAATGTATCCCTACTGGATGGAACCTTCTGAGTTACAAGAGTTGCGAATTAAGATTGATGATCTGATGAATAAGGGTTTTGTTCGACCAAGTGCATCACCATGGGGTGCTCCAGTCTTATTCTCAAAGAAGGAAGATGGTGGTCTCAGGCTATGTGTAGACTATTAGAGACTGAATAAGGTAACAGTAAAGAACCGTTACCCTCTCTCGAGGATAGAAGACCTTTTCGACCTGTTAAAAGGGTCAGGGTGGTTCTCCAAGATTGACCTGTGGTCGGGATATCACCAGCTGAAGGTAAAAGAGGGTGACATCTCAAATACTGCCTTCAGGTGCAGATATGGGCCGTTTGTGTTTGTGGTCATGCCGTTCGGCGTTACAAATGCTCCAGCTGTGTTCATGGGGATCATGAACTACGTCTTCCGAAAATATCTGGATCGGTTCAACGTCGTGTTTATTGACGACATCCTAATATAATCAAGATCAGAGGTGGATCATGTTGAGCACCTGAGAATGGTTTTGGAGGTCCTCCGACAGCACCAACTCTATGGGAAGCTATCCAAGTGAATGATCTGGATGTGAGAAGTGCACTTACTTGGGAAGGTGGTGTCCGAGTAAGGAATAGTGGTGGACCCATCGAAGGTCACGACGATTGTTTCTTGGGAAGCACCTAAGAACATGGCAGAGGTTCGTAGTTTCCTTGGACTGGCAGGTTACTATCGGAGGTTAGTACCCAAATTCTCCCGAGTTTCAGCACCTTTGACAGATTTGACCAAGAAGGACTAGGCTTTCATGTGGAATGGGAAGTGCCAGGTATCCTTTAGCTATCTAAAGGAGAAGTTGGTAAGTGCCCCAGTGCTGAGGTTTCCAGAAGAAGGGGCGGTGTATGAGGTATTCTGTGATGCTTCAGAACAAGGCCTTAGGTGTGTGCTGATGCAAAAACACGGGATAATCTATTATGAGTCAGACAGTTATGTCCCCATGAGCGTAATTATGCCACCCACGATCTGGAGCTTGCGGCAGCCGTGTTCGCAGTAAAGTTGTGGCAGCATTACCTCATCGGGGAGCGCTTAGTGGTCTTCACGGATCAAAAAAGATTAAAGTATATCTTCTCCCAGGGGAACCTGAACTTACGAAAGTGTAGGTGGATAGAGTTGCTTCAAGTATACGAGTTAGAGATTTCCTACACCTCAGGAAAAGGGAATGTGGTGGCCGATTCCTTGAGCAGGAAGTCATAGAAGGATACTGTTCGAGAGATGACAGATGCTTGGAAGGTGATGGAGGAGTTGGTTGCCCTGCACCTGGGTGCAAGGATAGATTGTGGTAGAGGTTGCCTATATCAGATGATAGCGCAGCCTTCCCTACTGCGGAAAGTGGAGGAGTCTCAGTGGGGAGACATAGAGACTGAAGTGATGCGCGATAGGGATAACAAAGGCAATGTTTCGAAAGGATGGTTGGATGACGATAATAATTGGATTCTTTTCTGAGGGAAGATGTTTGTCCAAAGGCGATGTACGAGAGGGTTCTTGGTGAGTTCCACAACTCACCCCTAGCAGTGCACCCGGGGGTTTCCAAAATGTATCGGGGCCTAAGGGGTCAGTTCTGGTGGCCCGGGGTAAAGTGGGAAGTGGCAGAGCTCGTGGCCAGGTTCCTAGTGTGTCAATAGGTGAAGGCTGAACACCGTGTTCCAGGAGGCTTGTTTCATCCCTTAGACATCCCCGAGTGGAAGTGGGATGAAATCTCGATTGATTTCGTCACAGGGCTACCCAAGGTTCAAGGAGGCTGCGACACTATCTAGTTAGTGGTGGACCAGTTGATGAAATCGGTCACTTTCTAGCGATAAAGGAGTCAGGAGTAGTGGATGCCTTATCATGGAGGTACATGGATGAGTTGGTGTAGTTGCACGGAGTTCTGAGGTCTATAGTATCGGATAGGGATTCACGGTTTACCTCACGAATCTGGAGAGGATTGCAGCATGCTTTTGGCACCAAGATATGTCTTATCACAACCTTCCACCCTCAGACAGATGGACAGACAGAGCTCACCATCCAGATGTTGGAGGATATGCTACCAGCATATATTCTGGACTTTGGGAGATCGTGGATGTAACACTTTCCTCTAGTAGAGTTTTCCTACAATAACAGCTGTCACTATTCCATTAGCATGGCTCCGTTCGAAGCCTTGTATGGAATACCATGTCACTCACCCATGTACTGGACCGAGGTTGGGGAAGAAGGTGTTCTTGGCCCGGAGATGGTACAGAGCATGACAAAGAAGGTTCAGCTTATACGGGAGAGGATGAAGGCAACTCAAGACTGGTGGAAGTCATATCCCAATAATAGGAGGAGACCCTTGGAGTTCAAGGTCGGGGACCACATATTCTTGAAGGTCTCCCCTAGGCTTGGACAACGGAGGTTCGACAGGGGAAGTAAGCATTATATAAAGTTGATCATACCCTTTGAAGTATTGCGGTGGGTCAGATAAGTGTCTTATCAGCTAGCACCACCACCACCTCTACTGAGAATACATGACGTCTTCCATGTGTCACAACTCCAACAGAATCTGCATGATGATTCACACATCCTCAACTGGGGAAAGCAGGACATCGAGGCCAACATGACATTTGAAAAAATACCTGTGAGAATAAAGGATTGTGAGGAGAAGGTGCTCTGTGGATGGATCATTCCCTTGGTTCACGTGTTATGGAGGCATGGTGGTCTCAAAGAATGTACCTGGGAATGGGAGACGCAGATGCACGCCCAGTACCCAGTGCTGTTTTCAGTTTTTTTTCTATTTTGTTTGTACTTGTTTTTGATGGAACGCTTTACTTTATTAATTATGGAACATGCAATTTTCCTTGTTCTGTGGATGTGTGTGTAGAGTCCTGACTTTGGGGTGGGGAGGACCTGATCCCTAATCAATACGCATTAAGGTGGATGCGATTAAACCCCTTGTGGGCGAGTCAGTGCCACCCAAAGCGGATAATATCTTAACATGGAGAAAGAAAACTCCCTTACCCATATGACTGGATAGTTTAACTTTGAATATTTCCTAGATTCTTGAGGGATAGGTGCTCCTAGATGTCGACGGGGTTCACTCTTGAGAGGTATCTTTCGAGATGGTTGTTTGGAACCCCTCTTTTCTTCGGGTCTAGTTTTGATTCTAGAGGGAGAGAATAGTTTGAGAGGTATCTGATGTAATGTCCCAGAACCTTCTAGTCCATTAATTTCCCAAAAAATGGCTCTACCGAAATGGTGGCACTTGTCATAGGGTCATCGGTTACAGTGGCACCGTGATGGCTGCACACTGGTCATGATGGCACCGTGACGATGGCACCGTGTCCTCATTGACTAGACTTCATCCTTTTTCCAGTTTCCGACTTTTTCCGCTCCCACAACATATCTTTTAGCGTAAAAATGATTTAATTCCCCCTTTCAAAGAAATTTAAATCCCATAAATAATATCTAAAATCCCCCAAAAGTCGAGAAAACCTTAAACTTACCAAAATGTGTGGTTTTTCCTCAGTGTCACACCCTTTCCCCATACCTTCCAGTTCCACCCCCATTGCACCTTTTCCTCCGTTTAAAATAAACGGTTTAACACACAATTGTTATGCCACCACCCCGATGGGAATAATTAAATAAAAATTAATACCAACATTTTTAACCTCCCAACCGCATAGGAAACCCCAATCCAACCTTAAATCTGTTCAATTTTCCATATCCCGTAACTACGGGATCTCATCCTTATATCGCACAAAATTTCTTCTCCTTCTTCCTCTTGGCTAGTTTCCTTTTTCTTCCTGGTGCGTTTGGATTTCCCCTTCCAGAGGAAAGTAGTGTGCCTACGCTGGAGTTTTTCTGATCATCCTTGGAGTCCCCAGAGTCCCTCCCCTACAAGTCATGCATCCCCAGTTCTTGGCACGTGGAGTAGAACTTCGATCCTCGATCAACCAAGTAGGGTTTTACTTCATCTCTATTTACTGTGTATCATGCGGGGAGGTTATTCTATTGTTTCTATGGGATGGATGAAACCAAACTTTAATGAAGATAATAAACATACTTTTAAAGAATGAAGGCGGGGGGGGGGGGGATGTGATAGATGTTCTTCTGATTTTCCTTACCCTTGATTATTTATGTAGTGAATTGTGCGGGCCTATGCCCACTGAAAATCATGGCTGTTGGTGGTCTATCTTTGTGCATTAATGAACCTCTGTCTTCTTTGATGATTGAATGGATCCAACATGGGAATTTGGTTAATCAAGTAAACTCATCCAATTAAAATGAATTTCTAGTGAACAACAATCCTTGTGCGATCACCCCGGTTAACCAAACAGAAAAATGAAAACTTAGTGAATGATGTGCTTGAGTCTGGAAACTTCCTTGCTCTGTCTTGGTGGCATGTCTGTTTCTTATTCTCGATGTTTATGGGGTGACGTGGATGAGGATGGGATCCTCTGTTGTGACACAGTTGTTGGGTGTGAATCTGAAGCTGTGTGGGGCTGTATCTCGAGGCTTGGTTTGGTTCCAGTACTGTGAGGGATCTCACTAATCCCTTTGTTGTTGTGAATTTACAAGAGAACCGGGTGTGAATGCTTAAATTACTATTTGGCTATTTCTCTTTCTCTGGATTGTGGTTATGCTGATTAGTTGCCCATTAGTGTCAAATTCACCTAAATGGGATCACTTGAACATGAAACCAAGAATGGTTACAATGGGGAACTAGTTTTGGGAATGGGTTGTGATTTGGTTGTGAGTGATGTGCCATCTTTTATGAATGAATAGTAACATGGGTGTTGTTATTGGGTTGGTTTTGGAAACCATAGGTTGGGATGAGTGCTTGTTACCTATACATATATCTTTATTTTTTATGTTTATTATTCGCGCCCCACCCAAGTTGAAAACTTAGTGCCGAACACCCCCATTTCATGGGGGAGGGTGTTTTTCCCAACACTCCTATGAGTGGATGGTTATTAGATCCTTTTTTTCTCCCTTTCCCAAATAGCCCCAGACTCTTTGGGCAGGCTGTGATGGCCTATGGTCCACTTTATCCCAAGATTCTTCTGGCATGGAAGTTTTGGTGGTTGGACCAGGTGTGTGCGACAAGATTGTTTCCCAAGACACTTTGGGATGAGGCCCAGGTGTCTTCGGGCATGGCAGTAGTTGTTCTGGCCTAGGTGTTTGCGGGCATGGTTACATATAGTGGTTGTGGCCTAGGTGTTTGCAGGCATGATGTGTGGTTGTGTCCTAGGTGTGTGCAGGCGGGGTGTGGCAGTGGTAATGCGGTGAGAATAGAGGGATTGGTTCGATGCATAAGATGTCTTCAATAACTAGTGGGAAAGTGACATGGGGTTCCCAAATATCAATGTGCTATTACTATACATTACTTGACATGCATTATTTGGGGAGCGTGCCTTGGTGAGGCACTGGTGGATAGTTTTCCTTGCTAGGTGCTTTGGTTATCTCTTTTTTTTCATGGGGCATTAGAATACCCCACCAATTGTGCACGAGAGTCTTTCGTTTTCCCTACCGAGTATACTTGTATGCTCACCCTATGTGTATATAACTGCTTTCAGGTTTCCAGGAGGACTTCAGGGATCATGTGGGGCTGTACTATCTTAGACATTGGGATAGTTTTAGTTGATGTTTTTTTCTTTTCCTTGGTACTTTACCTTTTTAGTCTTCTTATACTTTGTGGCATTTACTTTTGTAACATGCATATGGGAATGGTTTTCTTTGGATTTAATTTTACCCCTGGTTTTGGTGTTGTTGGGTTTTACTATCTTATCTTCTGATCCTAATAAAGAAAAAGGGTAATTCCTTCCATCTTGTGTGTGATTCTATACCCTTGGTTCTAGTCGCCACTCCAGGTCCTATTGAAGGCGGGTCTCGGGGGTTATTATATCTCCTTCAACTTGAAGAAGTAAGGGTCTGGAAATCTACTGTCCCTTCCCTCATCTTAGTAAAGGCAGGTCGTGACACATTGAATATTTTTAAACCCTTCTATAATACTAATAGGATAACCTCAATACTACACTCATGGATCTAGTTCCATAGAAACATTGAAAACCAGCTTTGATACGAACTATAAATTCCAAGATATCATTACATCATAATTACATGACATAATATAATTATTACATTACATACATTTCCAACACCATTGAGTTTTATAAATTTAGAGAATTATGAAAAAATAAACTAACGTAACCCATGTGTATTTAAAGTAATTGATATTTTTTGAGAATTATATGAAACTAGATAATGGAAAAAAATATTCAATATCGCTTATAAATTATTTAATGAAATTTATCCATGTAAACATGAAGTTTTTATTAAATTCCTTCAAGAACAAGGAAAATGGGGACATAATATTTTGTCAGGTTAAACTCCAAATAATAGAAAATATATAGTTATGTTATTAAAGATATAAACATGAAATATTTATTATTTTAGGTATATGTTAATAAAATAAAACATAAATCAGCTATCAATAATTGAATTATATATCCACAATGATTAATGAGACATATGTATATTGATAACTATATTCTCATAATAACGGAATGAAAATTTTTTGACACAAAAAATGTGATGATAGTGACTTTTCCCAAGTAATTTTCAGATAATGGGAAGAGATATATGATAAGATACTTCTTTTTCTATTTTATTGTACCTAATTTTTAATTACAGTGATATATAATTCCTAACCCCACCCATTGCCTGATTATTTCTAGTCGATTCATTATAGGAATCAACAAAACCTTTTACACTATTCCATATAGATCATATTATTGAAAAAAATCATGGTTATTTTAATAATGTATTATTTGGGATATCAACAAATAATTAACTTATGTTATGAATCAATAATAACTAATAATATTAATACTTTCACCGTGTCAATAAAAGGTACATCATTATGTTATCCCATATAGAGAATGAGGATAGATGGTCCAAAAAATATGTTCTTAACCTTATAATAATAATTCATACTGGAAAAAAATATGAAAAATGAAAATCATTTTCCCCACAATATTTAATAATCATTCATTCCAGGAGAACATTGTCAAATATGAATTTTTTTAAATGGATAGTCATGTCATATAGGGTAGGGATATTTTAGTTTAATCATGAATATAATAACAAGATCATAATACATCACGGGAATGAAAATGGATGGGTTTTTAAATATCATACACCTAGAGAAACAAAGGAATCATAGGATGATATTGATATTTTTTAAAAACACCCTCAAAAAGGTAATTCATTGAAAGGTATCACAATGTGGTGTTCAATAATCAAAATTTTTCATACCAAGAGTTCAATCCCAAAAAATTAAATTATATACATTAGTGGAAATATGATTAATAATATACCATATTATAGATAATCCTTTTGAACAAAATGTGGAAAATGGAACATAAATCTTAAAATATCATTTAGAAACTATTTAACATTGGAATAAAATAAAAATGTACCTTTCAAATAGATTGATAAATTTTCAAAATGTAATATGAAATAATTTGAAAATATTTAAAATAAAAAATAATATCCTATTATGCAGACATGAAAATATATAATATTGATCATGGAGAATTGAGTATAGTATGAAAAAAATGTTACTGTGTAATGAAGAAACAATTCATTATTTTCAAAATAAAATTTTATAGATCTATCATTTTAAGAAGTGTAAAAAAATTCATATGTAATAATAAATTTTATTTACTAAGAGTATTATAATATAACATATAAAACATTATTATAGTGGGATAAAAAAATAATAGAGAATAAATGATCTATATGAAACATTATAACTTAGTGAATGTAGATTTGAGTTTTCATTAACCCTGATGAGAAACATAATCCATGAAATATATAAATTTTGAAAGGGTTTTTATATGATAGATAGGAATTCAATAATATAATATAAGATAAAATTAATTATTAAAATGGTTATAACATATATGAAATGTTTTTAGGCAGCATATAACTAAATGAACAAAAATTCAATTACCAAGAACTTTATAATGGTGTGACATGTTTGTCAAATGACATTTGAAGGAAAGTATAATATTTTTTGTAGATTGGTTCATTTATTAAAAATAAATAATTCATGTTAAAGTAAATTTATTTTAAATCAATATACATGATAATAAAGGAAACACCTTTTAAAAATGAATCTTGTCTCAATGTATAAAAATTAAGATCAAGAGAACCCATTCGACTTTTTTAACACATTAATCAAAACACATTGAATGATATGGATTGTAATAGAACATAAAATACCATGATTACACTATAATTTATGATATTATAAATCATATAGATATTATATAACCCTCATAAATTAAATTTTGCGGACAATACCAATCATGTTTCAAATAAAGGAATTTAGGTTGAAAATATTTACCATGTTACATTACATAGCTGATGATACTCTAGAATCATCTAAAACGAACATATACAGATTAATAATATATTTAATAAACATATTCAAAACTATAAACAATTATAAAATTCATTATAATCATAATATATGTATTAGTATCTTTAAGCTTATTTTCAACTCTAAGTGTAAGTAATCTGTATCACTTTAAACTAAATTTTTAAAATTGGTGTTGGATTTTTTTTAAATTTCACCATTCAAATAAAATATAAATTACTATAATATATTTCCAAATATATTTTCGAAATCACTAGTCTTATTCCCGAATAGTTTTTGTTATGATTCATGAGTTTGAAATAGTTGATGATAAATATTTGGTGTTTCTTAATGAATGAAGAGTGGTTTCTAAATTAATATTATAAAAATTAAAATTCAAATAATATAAAAAAAATTATGAATTACATTAAGATCAATTTTTACAAGTAAATAATTCCTCATTGTCTTCCTTGATATATATACGTAGTATTGTTTGAGTAGTTTGTTGAATCGAACCAAACATGAACATACCATGATTAATTGTTGATTATGATGTTGTTTATTTGTGATATAAAAATACCAAATAAATAAAGACCAATTTTTTTTCTATTATTATGATAAATCATAATTTTCTAAAAAATAATTTTAAATATGTTTTATATAAATTAATTACATTGAATGAATTGAAAATTTGCCTCTCAATTCAAAAATTTTAAACAATTCTATTGATTACAATCATTTTTTGTTCAAATAATTTATAGGTTCACTAATTTGCAATTAAATAAAAATGATGATATCATGAAAACAATATTTTATAATCAATCCCATCCTCCTGAAATGAAATGTGAGGTGGAGATGAAAATTAAAATTAATATCAATCATCGCATTAAAGTGGTAGCCAAAAATTATGCAATGGTAATGATTTCATTTTCCATAGAAGGGGAGAATGAAAAATATAGATTATTGTTTTAGGCTAATAAAAATGTTAAAATTATAAATTTTATTTAATAAATTACACCATTATACCATCCATTATATATTCTGAAAGAAGATGAATCATGTTGTGTCATGGAGGCAATTTTCCACACAATGCATGATTCACGATATTATATTTTATAATGGAAAAGGGATGGTTTTTAATTATTGTAAAATAATTATGAAATCATAATAGTATAAGAATGATTATTTTTTTATAATTTTAACAATTTGAAATGAATTCTGATATTTAATAAACTCACACAATGAAATTGACAAATAAAGGAGAACATATAAATGTATACCTAACTTCTTGAATTATCTACATGAAAAGGGTGTAATCCATTGAGGGGTGGTATTTGGAAAGTAATAGAACATCCATAGGGATAATAAGAGTTTTTTTTTGATATTATTGGGTACGTATTGGGAAAAAATTATTGGTTTTTGGTGTCGGGGTTGGCGAGGAGAGTTTACTGTCTAATATAAATGAATAGGGATGGAATTTTTGGAGATATCAAACATTATTCAATTATGGGAAGCCATATTCAATGAATGTGGTGAAGAAATTTCCTAAATGGCTTGAAGGTCTTATTTTTAATTTATTATGGATAATAACCCTTTTAAGGGTTGAAGGGGAACCCGTACATGACCCGTCGACCCAAGACACAAGGCCTAACTGACCTAAAATACAAGACCCAAATGCCCAGAGGCAACCATTCCCATTACATGACCCGTAGGCCCAACCCACTAGAACTGCCCTCCCTAGATTATGTGCATTTGATCACCTAGCTCACCACATTGGATTGCTGATCGGCTAGCATTGCCTCGTACAAAACTGCATGGTTCCGGGTCCCGATGGCGGTTTCCATACCCTCTCATTCTACCAATCTGGTTAGCTCTGCTTCTGGCGGATACTACTCTTGTTGCTCTGATCCTCTTCCGGGGCCTGTTTTGTGTGTACTGAGCTACTATGTAGTCTTCTGTGGTCCGAAGGCCCTGTGGCCCGAAGTCCATTGATGACCCAAAGGCCCTTGTGACCCATAGGCTCAAACTAGTGGCTTGAAAGCCCAAATCGGGTGAATAGTTCCAGATGCTACAGTGCCGAATAGTGACTGCTACAATACTGCTAGAGTACCTGGCCATTTAGCTCCACCCAGTTTCGAACCTGGGTCTCTTGAATGGCAAGCTGGATCCCTTACCACTCAGGTACAAGCTCTTTGGCGTGGTGAAGAAATTGACAATTAATATAAATTATAAGTTATAAGGTCTATAATGATCCCATATTCACATTCTCATGCATTATTTAATTGTGATTGGGGTTTTTTATCATACAATCCTTAAATTTACAATTTGATCTTTTATCATGGTAACAAGTTTAAACACATGGCAAATAATCATTAATATATTAAATAAATTATTTATTATTATAAAATTTGTACCTGTTAATTCATAATTTTAAAATAGAATTTATTTTATTGATTTTATAAATGATTCGAAATGTATTTTTAATATAATAATATATTATGTCCTTAAAACGTTTTTTTGAAGAAATCAATCTTATATTATTAAATATCGAATATTTTATTGTAAATTAAGATCATATTATTAATCATTATAATGTCACATATAATTAAAATATATTATTTTACAACCATTTTTCATTAATTTTGAAATCATTAATTAATACTAATAATGCCATAAAATCCTTGTAATTGTTAAAAATGATATATTACAATACTCACCTAAAATTTATACTTTCCAATAAAATCACAAAAAATATCATCTATAAAATATTAAATTGTTTAATTAAAAAATTATTTTAATTTTTTATGTTTAAATTCTAAATTTTGGATATATATAAATTTTAATTAAAATGGTGAGATACAATAAACACTACTTTTATTGAATAATTGATCTTCTTAGTATACTTACCATTCTAATTTATATTTTTTATTATATACTAATTATAGTAGTTGTAAATTATTATTCATATGAAAAATATTATTACTATCCTCAATCACAATTTTCATAAAATAAATATGCATTTTTCCTAGAAATGAAAATAATTTGAATGCTAATCTTCTAAGAATAAAATATATTTATTTGGGATTAATTGTGTTATAATTGAAGTTATTTTTTTCTAAAAGTATCCTTTATTATATTTATATAAATATATCATAAATAGGTTCCTCTAATTAATTCCCTCTAATTTAGTGGTTATTTTGTAATAGTCTAAAAAATGTAATTCGAATTTACTTCCATATTTCATATGGGGGAAGATATCAAAGACATCTTGCTTATTAAAGTGTTGAAATATTATAAAATATTAGGATGTTACATAATGGGATGATATGGGTGATCATCAAGTACATATTCTTAGAAGATATCATCCCTGGTGCAATGAAATTGAACTTTCATAAAGAGACACCAGATCAATCATAAGGGATAATTTTAGTTTCTTCCTATTCAGTATGATTACATTAGATGATTACCATTGATCCAATTCTAGCCCATAATGTGGCATATAAGTATTGGGATTTTGGTATCAGGATGAATATAGAGATAAAATTATAGATCATGAACATTGATCTGGAAAACTATAATGTATTACATTTTAGTTGTTGAATAATTGGGATGGACATCACTGGAGGTAGATATCCATGTCTTCATCAATCTACAACCAGTTCAATTAGGGATTTCTCTAATATAGTTAAAATATATAAATCTAGGAATAAGAAAAGGATAACGTGTGATGCATTCCATGTAATTGGTGGATATTTTGATCTAATTAGTGGTTTTCTAACTCCCACTGGGTCTATGGTTAGGCTATGTGCTATAACTCTGGGTGAAATGGGAACTACCTCAAGAAATTTTCTTTTTATTTTTTTCCTATTCACCAATCAATCATGACTGGTCATTTGAATGGGATCTTAGCCAAGGATTTGTAGATTTTTGTATTAGGTTCAAACTGGGATTTGGCTAAATGAACTCACCAAAAGGTTTTGATCCCTATGAGTCTAGGAATAATTTGACCCAGGAACCTTTTGGGTATAAATGATTGGCTCCTACCTTTGATTGTGATGATGATCAAGCTTAGACTGTTAGTGTAGAGAGACCTACAACAGAATAAGGTACATACCTAATATCCTCTACACTCCCTACTACTTTATTTGATACTATCTCCTCCCATTCATCCATAAATAATGAATTTCATGATGTGTTATAATATCCAATTATGTTCTCATCAGAGTTTTTATATATTGAAACACCCTTGGATAATAATGTGTATCATCTTTATGTATGTAAAAAATTTCCAATAGTGATTATTGACTAAAAAAATATGTTGATAGTTTCAATTTTTGATGTTAAGTTTCGATGTGATGATTGGAATGGTCTAGTTGAATAGAAACCACGAACACAATGATTCATATCAGAGAAAAATGACTTTTATGTCATCGATGTTGGAGAATATCAAGTTGACCTCTGACTGTAACATCAACATAGGGAAAGTGGGATTAGATCCTCAATAGAAATAACAATTTTTAGTTCATGCATACTGCATGGTACTTGTAGTATATCAATTAGAAACTCCATCCTCATTTCCTATTTTAGTGGACTAGTTTTGATATGTCATTCCAGGATAATTTTTGGGGTTTCACCCAAATCAGGGAGTTCACTTTCAAATCGAACTCATACTTAGTGTGCGACCTATATGTATTTCACTGTATCACATGGAATTAGATGAATTTTAACGACTCATGGTACATCATGATGATCTCAAATATAATGGATTCATAAAACATTAGACACCTACTAGGGGTGCTCTGGTTCTGTACTCTATCAAGGGGGATAATAGTAATTGGATTTATGTTGACTCTAAAAAGAAGAACCTGATGAATATGAAGAAATAATACATATTTATAGTGATCAATGACATGAATTATCAATTGAGTGGTGCTCAGTGGTTTCCAAAGGATGATATGTGTTCAGTATTCTATCCTCTATAGTTCATAGAGGAATACATAGAATATAATTTTTTATGAGAAGGTGTGATTTATACGAGTATGGTGTTATTTAATTTGTACTAATGAATTCTTCTTATGTTTTCATGGTTCTCTTAAATAATTTTTCATTACCTTTACCAGTACCCCATCAAAGTATTATTCAAAGTTGAAATCCTAGTATATTCTAATAAATTGGAATTGGATTACGAAACACATGATATTATATTGTGTACACATTGAGAACCTCAGATTTCTATTAATATTTGTATGATTAAATTTTATATCCAATATTTTTTTCTTGGGCTTGGAATTTCTAAGATAGAAATATCACTAGATCATGAGATCGTAAAAGCATATGTGTATTTTAAAAAACATCCAAATATCATCAATACTCCTAGAATCTATGGTTTGGATGGATACTATTGGATTATTATTTAGGGTTGTAATAACCTTGAAGAAGTTATGAATTATTTTTTAAAAAATAGGATCATGTTTGTTTCGATATTATGTTTTGAGTATTATTTATATACATAACTATGATATTGATTTCAGATATGATTTTTGATTGTTACTATTATTATAATTCTATATGAAGTTCAGTTTAATGCATATGGTGTTTTTACATAATCTATCTTGATATAGATTGATAAGGTTGTTTCTTACATGTCATTTCTACTAAAAACCCATTAGATGAAAATCCATACACAATAATTAAAGTTGTTTGATGTGGTCTATGTATTGAAATATTAGTGACACCAGATATGTGGTGTGTGATTTATCATAATCATTGACCAAAAGTGACTATTGTATATTTTATCTAATTGATACATAAATAATCCTTAGATGAATTTGGTTGAATTCATAAGAATATTCAAATTCATGGTGGTGCATACTCTTTGAAATGGAAGTGTAGTCATATAGTCTTCTAGATGGATGAAACATTATTATAGAGAGTGAATGTTGGATATAGGTTGGGTGCTAATGGTCTTATTGGATGACTGGATGGTATGCATGATTGAGAACTGGGGGCAGTGGAAGTTCACCCTTGGGTACACATTCTCACTGGTGGAATGTGTGAATTAATGTTATGAGTCTAATTCAATGTGTATAATGACACATGACAGGTTGGTGAACAATGGTTCTATTGCAAAAAAAATCATATATAATCCTAGTGTTTTTATTGTTCCTTGAAATTTTATAGTTACTTGTTCCATGAAATAATAGATGTTGAATGCTGCTAAAGGTGTGCAATTTTTAGTTCGACCAGGAGCAGCTGAAATGTTTCATGGTTTAAGACAACAATTCTAGTAGATTGGCATGACAGGATAAATTTAAATTATTTTCTCCCATTATCTGAATTTTTAGAGGTTCAAGGATTGTCATTTGTGTCAGGGAGTGTTTCTCTTTCCACATTCAGTACTAGTATGGAAGTTGCATTACATGACTATATAATTCTTTATTGGGGTTCCTATGACCTAACTAGTTTGAGATAACAAGATAGTATTAGTGGATCATTAGATTAAGGTGGAAAATTTTCTTTTTATTAGATATAATAACTCAATCAATGATATATGAAATCGAAATTTTGAGGAAATTATGTGGCATAAGGGATTTAAATTACATGTAGAATCCAATAGAGTTGTCATGTTTATAACATTGTATTATAAAAGCATTCGGAAGGTAATGGGATCTTAGTTAATGATTTTTATGGCCTACCATCATCATATTCAAGGAATGTAATAGATAATGATCCAAAAATTATAGGATACACTTTGGGAATTTTATTGGATTTTATAGGGGTTCGGGGATATTAGTTTTCTCTATTAGATTCCACAAATAACTTCAATTTCCATTATTATATTCAGATGGATTTATATCATACTCTATATAGGTGACCTTGTTATTTCATATTATGCTTGTATGGGGTGGTTTAATATTCATTTTTTGGGCCTATTATGGTTCTGAAAATCTCATAGTGGGATTTGTTAATAGGATGTAATTGTTTAAAGAACACAATACATAACAGTATTATTTCATCTAAAGGAGACAACTGTTGGAGATCTTATGTGATACACAATTTTCATATGGTAGTGACCTCAAATGGTGTATATTAGTTTGTGGAAACATGTATTATTGGAAATTGGGTGTGTTGGTCAATTATAAATAACTTAAAACCTTGAGATAATGTCTTATTAGTTGGGTCATCCTCCACAATATCAGGTTTTTTATAATGTGTTGAATTGGTATTGTCTTATGAAGGATAATATTGTTCCAATGCAAGTGACTGACTATGAGGTCATTATAATTGAATATGACCACACTTGTATATAGTGACCTATTTGGACTTTTTTTATTGAAATGGTGTTGTGAGGAATGAACATTCCTCTAAATATAAGTGAATGGAATCATATTAATATTTAAGAAGAATCATGGGTGTATGAGACATACATTTAGTCCAAATGGTCTTATTTATTCATCCATACCTCTAGAGAAACTACTCATGCAAGACAAGTTAGTATAGGGGAATAATTTAAATATGATATTTTAATGTAACTTCTTTCATTATTATTTAAATATATTTTAAAAATTTGTAGGGGGTTAGAGGTGTTTAGGAGGCTTGAATCGAATAGGGGGAAAATGGAAGGAATTTGATGTAGATTAAATTCTATAGTTTATACACTAGTTAGAAGATAGTGCATTAATGATATATAGGAGAATTATTGAAACCCTTATGCTCTCAATGGTTAGAAACTAGCCTACTTATTGAATTTTTAGGGAGAAATGGTTCTTCCCTGAGGCCATAGACTAATTGGTGGCCTCGTTTAGGGAATAGTATAAAAGGCCAGTTAATATAATATTTATTGAAAACATATCCCCTATCAAACTATTCTACTATCTTAGTCCCCCCTCATTCACTATCACCTATTGAGAACTGTTCTAGAGATTTTTTAACCTCTTATCTCATTCAATCAACTCTATTTGATGAAAGATGTCAGTTTGACCCCAATTATCCAATATTCTGAGATCAATCATAATCTATATCAATTATTTATTATTATCATCAAAGAAAATATTTTATATTCCTTATAACTTGATGGAGTATAACAGTTTTCGAATTCTATAATTACAGAATTGTGGAACGTTGATTGAATCGACAATAAGGATTAGTTTTTTTCACGTGCACAATGTTTGTACATAAACTGTTATCTCCCATAGGTCTTACATGTTATGTGTGACCTTATCCTACCTTTTCTTGTTGATAATCTACAATACTGATCTGGGGGTTCTATATCATATCATATTGAAAATGGTTTTGGATCCAAAGTAGTGCGTTTGGACTTGGAATGTGATGCTTGTTATCATATAATCATTGAATATAGTGTTGGTGGTCATTATAATTACCACATATTTTTACAGGATCATAGAATGATTGTTTTTAATGAATTTATATCAATTAATGTCCAATGACTTACATTTATCACATGATATGTGCATGTTTATCCTCGAGAAAACTATGGATTCATTAATCTCATATGTGGTTTTATTTTTTTATTTCCCTAATATTTTACGATGTGATTGTTTAACTTTCATCTAGTATAAATATTATTTTCCTTTTTTTCATTCCTTGATAGTTGATCATATAGGTTGTTTGATATTGAATTTCCCCCTAAGAAGAATGTACTAGAAATTGGTTGACATATACATGGGTAATTCATTCAATTGGGATGTTTTATCCATGGTTTTGGGTTATCACATTGAGGGGGGTATCACATATTAGTTTTTTTGAAATTAAATATGAAATTGATCCAAATCAAGTACAACTAGTCCCAAATAACATGAAATGTATACTATGTTATAGTGATATTCTCATTGTTATTTTTGATTTATTTATTTATAGTTCTTGAACTATTATATCATATTATCTTTTGAATACGTTCCCAGTTGAATTTTGATATTGGGTTTTATACTCACACCATGTGTAGAGATCTTGGTGCATTTGCATACATTATCACAAGTGATATAGTGAAGGGAGAAGAAATTGGGGTGGGCACTTGGGTTGGGTTAGATGGTTCGTGTGGGTGTTTCATGAATTATTTTGGGATCTGATGTATGCTTTTTCTTTTATTTACTTATGTTTTTATTGTAAACTTATGAAATACCTATGGGGATACTTTCATTGGTTTTTTATAGTGTGACACACATTATGTTATGATACTTCATGAGTTGATATATTTTTCTATGTTCATAATCTAATGAAACATTTATTCATTTTTTACTTAATTATTATACCTTTACATTTATTACATTAATTTATATCAAATACTGATAACATAGTCTCTCTACAATGTTCCTTTTGTCCTTACCATTAGTCAAAATAATCTTTTGTATGGGGAGGTGAACATGATTTCATAGGGAAATATAGTCTTCCCCCATTATTTATGTTAGCATAATACAAATGAAAAATCTTATAACTATATATTATATCCAACTTTGGTCAATTCAATGGACCATGAGATGATACAATCTAAAATACAAAGGATTTTCAATTTCTCCATTAGTTCTTTTAATTAAATTTCTAATAATAGATGACATTTCTGTCACCAGTCAACGATCAACCATAATTTTATAGTGATGATCACAAATCATCTTTAATATATATATATATATATATATATATATATATATTATATTTTCAAATTTATAATTTTTATCATCTTTTGTTAAAAATATCAACTAAATGATTCACTATTATTCAATAAAAAAAACACACAACAACATCATGTTCCCTTATCATGTTATACAGTCTAATGAAAAACATCACAGTATAAACCAAAAATTCATGTTTTATATTTAAAAAAATACTATTTAATCTTTTTATATTTTTGTCTCTATAGAGGACCCTCCCCTATAAAATGAAAAGGAGTAATTTTTTAAACATCACTATAACATGTCATATATAACCAATCCATTTTTCAAATAAAGAATTGTTTTATTTATAAATATTAATTACTTCTAAACTACAAACACACTCTCATTGATATATTATATTAGACACTAATATGGATTGTTTAACAATAATTATTCAACGAAAATAATTCTATATTAATTTTCCCCCAAAACATAACTTTTAATATTCTCCCTAATTCTTCATAATCCGTAAAACATGATATATAAAAGTTTTAAAATTTCATAAAATTATATATTAGATACCTATGAACTGATATTATTCATTAAAAATAGAAAAACATTAAAAACAATAAATAAATCTTCCAAAAATTGATAGAATCACATTTGATACCAAATTAATTATTTTAATCCAAGTAAGATTTAACTATACCACCGTAATAGAATATTCAAGAAATAAAAAACTAAATTTAAAAAATAATCAATATATTTTATAAAATATCAATTTAAAAAGTTTAGGATATTTATATTTCATTTTTTAATTGACATACCCAAGTGATATCCTTTAATATAAAAGTATTTAACATTACATGTCATAAAATAATTCATCACAATAATCTTCATTTTCCATTGTACAATCCATAAATGTTATACTCTATTTAATATAATTCTCACAAATATCAATTAGGAATGTATTATCATGAAGTTAATTTAGATGCTGTGATGTGTGGTGATGATTTTGAACTTTTTACTTCTAGGGTGGAAGTTATATTGAATTAAGCACACTAATAAAATAATTAAATAAACCATAATATTAAATTAATGTTTAAATTCATTACTAAATATATGTTGACTGCGATGTTACAATATTTCAATAACATATGACTTCAAAAATTAAAATACAATGGTATCTTCCTTAGATGATCTTATGAACTAATAATTCTATATCATTTTCTCATCCATTCAAAAATATAACAAACACTTTCTATCATAACCTATGACAACATTTTATATATTAAAAGATTCGATTCTGGAACAATTAAAATATAATAGTTATCATAAAGTAAATTAAAATAATTTAAAACAAGGTTCCATAATAGAATATGTGAGATAACTTTTTATATATAAGAATTTAATGTAATCCAAATATTCCTACAATGATTCACCAAAATATCAAATTTTTTCCCTAATTATTTCATCCAATTTTTGAAAGATTGAATCCCTTTAGCTAACATTTTTTTGTGGAATTCTGTATTAAGGTACAATAGGGTACCAAAGGAATGATTCCATCTCATCAACATAAATGTTGTATAGAAAAAATTAATGCCCAAAAAAATCATCCTCAAAAACATTTGAAATATCACTATATCTGTTACATAATGTCTCACCAAACTATATATCGATAACGATTATCTAATTAGATTTAAATGATCCGAATTTTTCAATAAATATAGAATGAGTGATTTTTTTCATTCTCTCTAACAAAATGAGGAAGATACATCTAAAATCCTATTGAAATATTCTCTTAATTTTATTGATGATTACTTAATGGATTTCAAAAACCCATCAAACTTAAATCTCAATATTCATTTATTAATTTCGAATAAACATAGATGTTTACATTTCCACTAACTCCTATATCCCAAAACATCAAGGTATAACTTCAATAATTAATTCTTGTTTGTAATACTTGTACTTATAGCCAAATGTGGGAAATGATAATGATGTAAAAATAAATCCTTTATGTCTATAGGAATATATAACAGCCCAAACAAGAACCAAAAATATTAACTATCTTATGTCAAAAAAATAATTAAAAACTATTTTTTATATTCAGTATCCAAATACCATAACCATAAAATCTCCCACATAAGATACCATAACTATTGGAAACAATGGATTCCTCACTCTTATCATATACATGAAACCTCTACCATTAAATTCATTCATATTAAAATTATAAAGAAACTAATTTCTTTATTTTCTTAATTTCATCACATTATCAAGGATAATCATCAATATAATCCTTTATTTGAATTTCATCATCGAACACATTTCTTATACCAAGAGTACATGAGAAATAAAAATCATTATCCTAGAGTAAATTTACCTATATCAATTAATGAAGTTTCAAATATATCTACCACAATATATGACACAATGTATTATGGATTGTGTAAGAAAGATTCCAAAAAAATCTATAAAAATTTCTAATATTTCAATGAAAATACCATAGTTGATTACGTGAGATCCAAAGAAATATAAATTTATTCATCAGGAAATAGTTATCTCATCCAAGATCATATAACCACCCAATCATAAATCAATTCTAAAAAACAAATCATAGTGATTATTTTTATTAAAACTAAAAACATAATCCTTACTATATAAAATTATGAATGGGAGTTCTATGAAATCTTTAATACATTAACTCAATGGAAAAATAAAAATATAGTGTCAAAATAAAACCACGAATTAATTTTTTTGCTTATAATGGTGAAATGAAAAGAGATATTTTATTCGCACCACCGATATTATCAATACTATTTTATAAACTAAATTTCTTAGTGATATTTTTATTTTTCTACAAAGTAATAAATACTTTATTCATTGATGGATCCATAATGACCCCTTTGTATTAAATATAATGTTGATGAATGAATATATCATGAATCTAAAACCTAAAAAAAATTATTAATATATTTGGTGATGTTGGTTAAGTGACACCAATTTTTTTTGTAAATGTTCAATAATATTCTCCTTCAATGTAAAGAACACCCAAATATTAATGATAAATAGTTTTAAAAATTACTAGGATATATCATGTTCAATAAATGAATTAATCTCATGAACACCATTGGTTATTTTATTCCTCTAAAGGAAAATACTAATAATTAATCTTGAATACAAACATCTAAATATATTCTTCCTTCATACAAAATTGTTGAAAACTTAACCATAGTTATATCATTCATAACTATGATGCCAATTGTAATGTATCCAAACCAATAAGATTTTGAAGGGTATATTGATTTTTTTATTTCAAATTCATGAACCACCGATAATCAAACCATAACCTCAAAATTCAAAAATTCATCATAGTTAATGTCAAATGATATTTATTTTATCATGTTTTCCATGTTAATATATAAAATTTAACTATTAATATTTTTCATGATTAGTGTTGAGACAATGCAAGATTCTTTGGAGTTATTTATGTTTTGTTATAATAAATAAGAAATATGACTAGGTGGAAATATTTTTGAAAGATACCCAGGAATAGAGAGATCCTGGATATTTCCATTAATGGAAAATAACTAAAAAATTTTAAATTAATTATATATGTCTCTATATTTAAATTTTAAATTTATAGTTTTTTTGTTTATATATATATATATATATACTTTTTAGCTAAATTAATCTCCTATTTAATATCTAGTAATTCTGTCAATAAAGAAGACACAAATTTTGACAGAAACCCTAACCAAGGGATCCCTTTTATAAGACAACATACCCAGGGAACCATTATGCATTTCCAATGTGGGATTCAAGTTGTCCCTTTCTAATACCGAATTAATAATATATTATTATTAATCATTTTTAAACAATTAATTAATAAAATTAAATAGTATTTAATAATATTATAAATAGGTATTTTTTTAAATAATAAATAATAAATAATATAATTTAATTAATTAGAAATTTAATAATTTATAATTAATAAAAAATAATCTGAGAATTAACTATATAATAAACAATAAATTCACAATGTATAATAATTTTTATTAATAATTAGTAAAAAAATAATAATTAAATTTTTTTAATAGTAATTAATTTCTATTATAAATTAATTTTTTAAATATTATATAATATTATTTATTTAATAATATTTTGTAATTCATATTAATTACCAACTATTATTGAATTAAATAGTAATAATTTAGTAACAATTCATTAATAATAAAAAAAATTAACAAGTAGTAAATAATTAAATAAATTTAATGATTTAAAATTTCAAAATAAAATTTTCTAATTCATATTAATTTCTATTTATTCATAATTAACAATAAATATTTAATATTTTTATTTTAATTATTAAACATAATAATATAATTTCTAGTTATTAATTAATTTTTAATAAATAAATATTTATTTACTTATTAAAAATAGAAATTATTAATTAACTAATTAATTTTTAAGTATTTATTAATTTGCTACTAAATATTATTAATTATTATTATCTTATTACTAAAAAATATTTACAATTACTGTTTATTTTCAGAATATTAATAAAAATGATTAAATTATCAAATTACTAATTTTTAATTAATTAACTAATTGTTGGTAATAAATAATAACGAATAGAAATTATTATTTAAATAATATGAATTTAAATCTAATAACATTAATTTCTAATGAATATTAATTAATAACAAATTTAAATTACTACTTATTATTTAAAATTATTATTCAATATGTAATTTTCTTAAAAAACAAATATAATTATTTTTTGTTAATTAATAATTAATCATTAAATATATAATTACTTAATAATAATAATAAGTATAAAATTACTAATTAATTAATTATTAATTTATAATAATTAATTATTATTAGTTAACAGTAACTAATAAATGTTTAAAAATATTTTTTACTTACTAAATACTTTTAATAATTATTAAATTATTTAATTAATAATGATTAATTAATTATTGATAACAAATAATTATTTAGCCAAATTAATATTAAATAATATTAATTAAACAATATTATTTACTATTTATTGATAGTAATTTCTAATAAACATTAATTACTAATAAAAAAAGAAATTATTATTTAGTTAATAATTAATAATAATAATACTTATACAATATATAAATATTTATTATTATATACATATTATTGATATTATATTTTATTATTTATATATTATTTAAGTTATAATCAAATAAAACCGTTAATTTATTATTAACTATTTAGAAATTAATTAGAATAATAATATTATTAAATAATAATTAATAGTAAAAATAAATAGTTTTTTTAAATATTATTAAAATAAATTCGTTCATTATTACTATATAAAAGTTTACATTAATAATTAATTTTTATTTCTTAGTAATTAATATTTATTATTAACTAATAAAAAAATATTGTTTAATAATATATTATTAATTCTATGACATAAAGGGAGACCAAGAATCCCACATTGGAAATGGAGAATGATTTACTGGGCAAGCCCTCTCATAAAGGGGATCCATAAGTGAAGGTTTCTATCAGAATTTTATACTTTTTTAATGGAAGTATTGCTAGATATTAAATATCAAATAAATTGTACTGAATTTTTTTTATTTATTTATATATATATATATAATGAAAACCAAAATAATAATTTTAAAAATAGAAACCTTTATATGTAAAATAAGTAGTTTTTTTGCTGAAAGGCATCATCTCATATGACATCATTCGTTTATGTTGAAAGATGGCTTCTTCAATATTGCATTTCAACTGTATTTTCTAAAAACAATTTATCCTAATTATTACTATTTTATCAGATAATGTAAAAAAGAAAACTCTATTCTGAGCCCTAGTGAGCTTGGAATAGATATTTGAATAATATTAAATTTATTAATATCATGAATGAAATTTTTTCCTAAAAAGATGGAATATCTCTTAAATGTTATCTTAGATACTAAACCATATACATTTGTTGTGTTCTAAATATGGTACTTTCCCAAAGAACGATATAATTTGTATCAATGTTGAGCGTTTTTGAAAATGTTCTTGTGGGTGTAAATAATGGATTGATTAATTAATTAATTAGCCATTTTTTGAGAAAACAGAGTTTCCTTATAATCAATTATATAATCCTAGTCATAACCAAATCATAGGGTTGGCCTCATAGAAATGTAATTTGAAAGAGGAATACAGGAGGAGAATTCATGGACAATAATTGGCGGATTGAGTTTTTTCATAGGCGTGCCAACAGAAATCAAGTATCTGTCCATTAATAATGACATTTATTTTTCATCATAACTGATCAATCCATCTTGATATTTGATGTTTGTATTATATTAATTAATCCCCATTTTATTATCCACTGATGAATTATTATCCATTAACTAATGAATTGAATTATGGATCGATCACATTATGGGTATGGGATTACTTTGTGGAGAATTAAGGGATTTCCTTTTTTTATATTATTATACATCAATTTATCATTCTATATTCAGTGAATTGAGGCCAACATGAACATTGTCTAAGGTTCACTCCTCATGTGGTGTTTGGTTCATCAAATCCCCCATTCTTCTTTCTTTCAACTCTTACATTTTTTGGGTAAGTGGTTCGACATATACTGGGTGATTAATAGTATTTCACCCATTTCGTGGTGAAATGGATTGATATGGTTTTTCTAGGGTTGGTTTTATGGTGGGATTGAAAAATAATTGCAAATTTTTATATTGGGTTTTGATTTGGGAGCCCCATACATGGTTTCAATGAGAAATGGTGGAATTTATCATTGTCGAATGGTATCCCATGGGAATTATACTGCAACATTCTGATGATCGGTGATAGCAAGGCTCAACTAGAATAAATCCTTTCTTAATTTCTAGAACCATGGCTGAATCAGATGTAGTGGATTGGACGTTTTATCTTTAATATGATGAATGGTTTCCTGATAATCCTGATATACATAATGTGCAATCTTGGAATACACACCTTATTGGGCCCTGGATGTGCTGTGATGGTTTCTATGGAGCAGAAAACTATCACATGTCGTGTGATATGTGTAACATAGTATGCAACCCTTACATGGAGAATCTATACATATATCGAGTGATAAACGATGAAAAACATGATGAAGTACATGACATGAATAGAGTACATGTGCAGACTCATATACCCAAACATGGCCTGATCAACCGAAACAACCCACTACACAATGGTGACCATGTGTACCAACGTATAAAAAACAATCACATTCCATGATACATGTATAGAACTAGTGTTGAATCTACATAGTGTGCACTTCCAATACATGCTATTTATTCATTTAATGAGGATGTAGATTCCTTATTCCCCTACGTGTGGGCTACATTAAATAAGTCTTTCTTCCCTTAATAAATCCTTATGAGTATATAGTATAAAATTACATCAAAAGAAATGTATTTTTATCCTCTCTATGTGATTATTGTTAGATAGATTTTATAGAATCTCTCTTAGTTGGTAGGATTTTAACTACTATAGTCATCTTTGTTATATGGGTTTACCATAATTGGTGTGACCAAATGTAGATGGGGGGATGATCCCCTAAATAGTTGGTTTATCCAAATTGGGATAGTTAGTATTTCACCATGGCCCTAGGTGTGATCCCCAAATATGTACCAATCTATTGAAAATTCTATCTTGTAATTACATGTAGAGAGACATGAAGAACATAACACATCTCATGGATTCATTCAATACTATAAGACTTAAGGAGTGACTTCTCTCGAGAAAGTGTGGATACAATCTCATAAGGAGAATATTAGGATTGAAATTTATTAGTGACCTTTATATGTGACAATGTTTTTATTGTGTGTTTATCTGGTAGTTTTTCTGTGTGTCTCTTATAATTATTGACATAACATGGGATTAGTTGAAAACAATTGATGCATTATTCTTTGTGTTTTTTGGGGTGTCTTACTAGGTAATGTTATAATAAAACCTTTGTGGACTCTGGCTACAAGTGTCATGTCTTATAAAGACAACTGTCCATTTGATTATGTTCTTGGGGGACTAGGAGTATATGGAAATTATAATTGTCCAAGAAAACCATGGTTCAATGCCGGAGTTATATTTGACTATATTCTAATCTTATTATGAGGTAGGAATACTTTTCAGGTTTCATAGGTCTTGTATTTGTTCCTCAATACATCATAATATTTTTTTATACTGTGATTATGGGATTTAAACAAGTTCATGAAATTGGTGTCAATTTAATTTTACATTTCAGCATTATATGGGTTTCAATGTGTGTGTGTGTGTGTGCGTACGTGTATTATAAGAAGCTCTCTCCTGTGAAAGTGTTATACTAACTCTGTGCTAGTAACCATCCCTGGGACTATTGGATGGATGGCATTGGGTAGTCATGATAAGTTTATCTCCTTCTAGGAGGGACCATTGGGGTCGAATCATATTAGAGTGGTATCAATAGATATTCCCACATCAGGACTATATATTGGAGTTATCTCTACTAGTGAAAATGGTTTGGGTATTTTGGAAAGATTGTCATGTGTTTCATGGTAAAAATTTAGTCCTGGGACACCAATGTTTGGGTGTAGGACAATATATTCATACAAACGGACATTGATCAACATCATTTCAACTCAATACATAATGAAATTGGCTATAGGGAAGACATAGGTACATGAATAATATTAGAATATGTTGGTATTATATTTACTTCTTGATTCAACTACAATGGTATACACATTGATTTTGGTACATCTTGTATGTTTTAGGATTCCTCTATGATTATTCCTATCTAGGATTCCATTTCATGATCTATCAGATGCTACAATAAGTGATGAATGTTTGATAAATGGACCTATTTATGAGAAATTTCTTTTAGTAAGCGTTCTTGTCAAACCTTCACCATTCCTGTAGTAGATGGTACATGAAATATTATTAGATGGGTTGTGTAGGCTAAGTGTTCATCTTGAGTTTCATGGTTAGTGACCAATCCGGTGAAGGGGATATCCAATCTCGAAATAATATTAGGATTTTCTCAACGAGGACACGTGATTCATTCCCCTCTATAAGAAACCTACTGATCATAAGGTTATTTAGCGGTGATCATTATCCTTGGATCATTGTGGTTTTGGTTGATATTGGGGGTTCTTAAATAGAATGATATGACTCTTTCATGGATAGTTTGTATGCATCTCTTTAGGGTGGTTTACTATCCTACTCTAAGGAAAGAAGTGTACATGAACCACATTTTACAGTAGTGGTTGGGTGACATGACTATCGATGAGTATTCTTCAAGGGTTATTGGTCACTCTTGATACCTGACATGCCTTTGTTTTACACACCTTTCCACATCCTTTTATGTACTTTATTGTATTTCTAATGTCATAATAATTTTTTGGATTAGTAATTATCAATTATAGTTTATTTTTTATAAATTTATTAAAACACTTTTTTTTGTTAAAGTCTATATCTTTTAGATTATTTTCTTTATACTTTATTATTTTAAAATTAAATAATTAATATTTTTCATTAACTATTATTTATTATTTCACTAATCATTTCAAATTTGGATAATTTATTTTCATGAATTTAATTCATTATTTTTTTTCCATTTTTTTAATATAAAATCATATCAATCATTTAATTAATCAAAATATTCAATCTATTCATTTCACTGTTGTTTTTCAAATTAATAAAATATCATTTTTTCTAAATTAATTAATTTTTTTCATTCATTTATTTATGTTAATTAAGAAATTTGAATTTTTATTTATTGTTTTCATTTAATTCAAACATTCATCTATTTCAATATTTTAATTTTGAAATAAAACATTCCATTTTTTTTGTTTATTTAATTTTAAATTTTATTTATTCATTTAATTTGGTAATTATAAAATTTATTAAAAGATATTATTTTTTAGGATATGATGCTGTTAATGTATGGTAACACCGTCCCAATAGTATCACCATGCAACCTTCAATCTCGCAACACGTGGTTTGAACGGTAGAACCCTACTACCGATGCTAGTATCCACCACCACCAGAGAATGCTTCTTCTAGTCTTCACCATTGCAGCCACACACGTCCTATTATCATCATCAGCTATCATTATATTTTTATCTACAAGGGCCTTCTGAAACATCCACTGACATATCCTCATAAACCAAGTGGTATCAAATATCCATCAGTTCTCACACATCCATTTTGATCCCCAGCGGTGGAACCACCAAATGAGCTCACCTCCAGCAGACCCCTATAACTATTACCACAATGGATCCAATTTCGTGCCAATGATAAAGGCTTTGAAAATACTGGATGATCCCTCCCATAGACCGGTAGATCTGGATGTACCATTCCTCGACCAGTAGATATCGTCTATCGGTCTATGATTGTTGATTGAGTTGAGATCAATGATCCACCGCCCTGAAATATTATTGCACAATCCAAGCCCCCTATCTCAGATTCTAAACCACAAATCACAAAACCATACAATATTTACAAGAGAATTCAATTTTTCTTTTGTTATTGAAGACAATATATGTTCTTGAGATTGATACCCTATGAATATGAGCTGGACCGAGCCATCAACCCTCTACTGCGCACCATTGGAAGATCTGGCATCTTGATTGAAATATAATATAGGTATCTAAACCAAGAACCCATTTCAAAAAATTTGATGATTCTAGAACTGTTGTAGCTATTGATGTAGGAACATAGCCTCACACCACCTGGAAGAACCCTCACTGGAGGAAAATGATGTCATGCTTCTAAATACCCAGTGCTTGAGCTCCCTTATTTATTGGTATGGGATAAACACCCTGAGCCGAGTAAACTACCATGTTTACAACATAAGCCCCACTATGCAAGGTAGAAAATAGTGAAAAAATATGAAAAAAACTAAAACTATTACTATAAAATATTATATTATTAATATAATAATAAAATATTAATAATAATGAAAATAAATTAATTATAAGAAGATTAATAAGAATACTTATATATACACATATATATATAATTTAATTCATAATATTATATATAAATTAATAAATTTAATTATAATTATAAAATTATATATATATATATATATCTAATATTAGTAATAATAAAAATTGGTATATGTTAATGTGTTTTTTATATATAAATATGTATATATATTGTATTATATTTATGGTTTTGTATAACAATAATTTTTTTATTAGTATTAATTATAAAATAAGTATTTAAATGTAAATATATATATATATATATTCCTGTTAATTATTATATATATATATATATATTCAAATTTTAAATATTTTTGAAAAATATATCTTCTTTCTTTCCTTACATTCATTTATTTATTTTGATTGATTCAGAACATAGGATCTCTTCGAAAGTGAACCTGGGAGGCAGCCTCAATCATATATCATAGTCGTTGAACATTCAATGAAGAGTATATATGTGGGATTGTGATGGTAGGATCATAATGCATGTAACATGTTGAGCATTATGTTTGTGGGATTTTTTCCCAAATAACGTACAAGGAAGATCAATTGTGAAGGTATTCCAAGTGAATTCCAAATAAGGATTTGTTAAAGATATGATAAGAGCTGGAGATAGTATGAAACAAAATAAGAATAGTCCCAATGACTCATGGACCAATCCATACTTTACAAAGACATATATGTGTTAGAAAAATATCCACCATATGAGTTTTAGGATATTGATTACAATACACATCAAGGAGGGAGATAATAATTCCACATCACCGCACACCATTGGTAGCCGAAAGGTGTAGAGAACCAAGACTTGTTGGTTGGAGATTCTAGAGATCTAAGTGGGAGACAAGAAAATTATTATATTTATTTTATTATGTTTTCATCATTTAGTTCTACACAATCTTCTCATTTTTAAAATATATTAAAAAGCATAATATATTTATTATTTTCTTATAATATTCTTTTGGTGAATTTGATGTGATGGTTAATCAATTTTACATCATCCAAGAATTTTAAATACTGGATGTTTCTATCTCTCTCTATATGGACAATTATTTTTTAAAAATATTTAAGAATAATTGAAAATTGATATTAATCAGGTAGAAAATAAAACTATCATTAATCTACATATTTAACTGAATTGTGAATCAAGATCAAAAGTTAAAAGTAAATTGAGTTCAATAGAAAATTTTATCTTAGTGATTAATTGTTTTTCTCTCACTTAGAAATTGAATGATATCTGTAATTGATAAACTGTACAGGCCATTTTGTCATAGTTTTTCCTAAAAAATCTGGATAGCCACCTCAAGCAGTTTTAGGTGATATAAATCATATGAATCAATAAGGTATAGTCATTTTAAAAAGTGGCCAATTGATTTCCCCTTTTAATAATGTTTTTATTCTCATTATTATTTATATTCTTCTTTCTTTCCTATATATTTTTACTCACACTAACATTCACACTCACACAAATATTGATTCCTGTTATTGTTAAATAAAAATATTTCACTTTTTCATTAATAGTTTGTTTTAGTCTTTTCCATATTTTTTTCAATACAGATAATCATTCCTTCCCTATGGTTCAAACCTATTACAATAGTTCAAGTTACCTATAGTATATTGGAATATAAATATTTATTTTTCCTCAGTAAAATTACACAGATGAATAAATTTTGGCATCATTTTTGATGATCATGCGGGTGCTAAGAAAAAAAATTAAATAGTCACATATAACAAAAAAACAAGACATATAAAATTAAAAATATTAAAAAAATTATGAAAAGATATCATGAAAAAAAAAATAAACCTATGAAGTTGTTGAATGAAAACTATCTCTAAACTAGAGACGATAACACCTGTAAATCCCAAAAGAGAAAAACATATCAACTAATTGAGAGATAACAAATAAAATAGAGGACAATAGAGAATTATAGAACAATTAAAATCAACAACACTGAAATAGAAGTCAAAATATTAAGGAGTTGATTAAGGGGAACAATTTGAGAGAGTTATTAGATCCTATTGTTTCTAGTAACCCTCATTAAATTTTTATCTAACATAGTTTTATGAATTATTAACATAAGAAACCAATTATTTCACAGTTGGAGAACATTAATAGAATGACCTATGAAGACACAATTGATTTATTTAGGGACACCTATTGTAGAATACTACTTCTACCACTAAGAAGCCTGAGTAAGAATGAGATTAATATGAGAGTATTCCATTATTGACTCAAAATAAATTCCAAAAAATAGTTTCAATAATTATTCAAGTAAATATTTTTCACATGGTTTAAAGTCTACAATGACATCAAAATCAAATTCTGTCATAGGATATTGACATCTTTGATTATTCAAAAAATCATTGGTCTCTTACAAGATGAGTGAGAATTATTCTATGAGGCTTGGGATACATTTTGGGGATTATAGAGACAGTATCATAACCACATGATCACAACACAATTCATCATGGATACATTTTACAATAGTCTCATACCATACCACGATGCTTTTGTGGACCAATCTATTGGAGGGGAATTCAGTGATAGAGAATACTAAGGAGTTGAGTTAAATTATTAACCCACATAACGAAAACTCAGATAATAAATTCATTTGGAGAAGATTCATTATGGGGAGTAACTAAGAACTATTCCCAAATATGAATCCCAATATGCTATATTTTCAATGAAAACACTTAGAATAAACATGGGTGAAAATCCCACTATTGTGGTATGTTTGGAAAATCATAATCTTTCTATCCAAATTTTTTTATTCCTATCCAATTTCCTAATAAAGACGATTTTTATAACAATAGTCATAGAATATAACTTAGAAATGATCCAAACACATATAATTTGGGGTATATAGACCAACTAATCATCTCTTTGAAGGAAAATGGAGTTCATAGACTATCTTCTCAGTTATGTTTATAGTAATAACCTATTAAGTACAACTGGCCGCAAAAAAAAGGAAAATCATCCAACTAAAAAGATAAATAATGGGGTGTGTTCCAACAGTTGATTGGTAGGTTTTATGAACAAATGTAAAATTTATTTTTTTTCTACTGTGAATATGGATTCCATAATTACAAATATAGAAATTCAAATTAAGTTGTTGGGTAAAAAAGTAGTTAGTTGAGACCAGGGTAAGATAATAAGTTCCACTCAATGAAATCAAATATAAAATTACATTTAAGATACTTCAATATGTGGTCTGAAAACTCACCATGAGTCGATGAAGCCACCCCAAACTACTAAATAATATTAATTTGATGAAATTAAAAAAATATTAATATTAAAATCTAGACAGTAGTATTGGAAACTATTCAGAAACCTCTTCCCATAATAAAATAAAATAAGAAAATTAATTGAAAACAATGAAAATAATGTCAAGAGTAATAAGGAAGATTAATTAAATGGTATTACAAAAATATTAATGACCTTTTATCCCACAATACCATTTTGATATGTAGAATAATTTGAAAACACTAATTCTGGGGTGTTAATGCTTATAAAGTTTTCAGAAAACTGAATATTGAAATTCACTTTTTGGAATCCCTAATTATAACCCATATTATCTAAACACAGTAAAAATAAGGTAAAAAAGACACCCAAGATTAATTTTCCACATATAGTCTTATAGAAGAGTATAGATCTATGTTACAGAATATGATACCTCATAATATAAAAGACACATGTATCTTTGTTATCCCATAAACTTTTGGGTATATGGGTGGAAATTTCCTTTTGTGGTGTTAAATTTGATCAAAAATTTATTTAATTCAACTTACTCTGTTTCATCATATGATAGTAGTAGTTCCCCAACCCACCATGGTTGTGTCAATACTTGCAAATTTATCAATCACTCAATCATTTTGAATGATATATGAATATATTGTGGGATTAGGAAGACTCTTTTGTAAATGGATTTTTTGATACTAGATATGGTGTGAAACTATGAGGAACCAATTATCCTTGGTAGGCCATTACTAGACACAGGGATTTGTGATATATTTATCAAATAAAAAATTAATTTGAATCCTTGGTGAACAATAAAAATGAATTCAATGCATTCAAAAAACTAAAGAACCCATAAAAGTCCCAATAATTCTTATCTATGTGATGTTAGGAGCTGATGAATTAGTTCTTGAGGATGAAATATAGTTTTTGAGTATTATGGAAGATATTAATGGTGACATTGAAATAACTTTTCAATCCTGAATGGAAATTAGTTCTAGTTAGGATAAATAGCAATCAGATGATTATGGAAGCGAATTATTGGAACACATAGATGGGTTTTCTTTAGAACACCTCCAATCATAGAAAAAGAGTTCCAATGTTAGGATCATTTATTTGGAAAAAATATTGATAATGAAGAAGACTAATTAAATTCATTTTCTAAGAGGCTATAAGAGGACTATTGTCCTCCCAAGCCCATGTATCTTCCCACTAGAAAAACACCACCCCATATGAAGCTCAAATATATCACATCCCATTTTATGTATTCTTTATTAGGTGATTTCTCTACACATCCTTAGATAAATCATCCAAACTAAATGAAAATCATGTAGGCATCCTATTGTGTGTGTTGAGAAAATACATGCATATTGTTAGCTGGTCAGCTTCATATATAATGGGTATAAATCCAACATTTTAAATTTATAAAATCCCAATGGATGATGAGTGTTAACCAAGAGTGAAACAACAAATAAGACTTAGAAAAAACACCAAATACGTTTTATGATATGAATTTATCAACATTAATGATGCTAGGATAATTTTTCCAATTTTTTATAGTCCTTAGGTATTTCATGTCCAAGTAGTCCTAAAAAAGTTTGGAGTGACTGTGGTATGGGAAAAAAATAATGAGATAATTCCAAAAAGAGCAATTAAATAGTGTAAGGTTTTATTCGTTAATAAAAAAATATTTTATAAGGAAGGATCATTTCTACATTACATTGTTGGATAAAATATAGGATAGGTATATTGGAAATGAGTAATTTTGTTTTAATGATGGTTATTCTGGCTCCATCCAAAATTACATATCACATGAGTATTAGAATAATACCACCTTTACTTGCCCTTCTGGGGAAGCTACCTACCTATGATTTCCATTTCGAGTGTCTAGTTCTCCAAAAATGCTTTAGATAAACACAATTGAAAATATTTCAGTCATGCATGAAATTATTTTTGAACAGTTCACATATGATTTCTCTATTGGGTGAAGTAATTTTCAAAACTAATTAGAAAATTTGACAAATATTTTGGAATTATTACAAAAGAAAAATATCATTTTAAATTATATAAAATATTAATTTATGTCTAATAATGTAATTGTGTTTGTCAAAAAGTTTTTAAGAAGGGGTTGTAAATTGATTATTCCAGGAAGATGGTTATTTAAAGGCATCTATTATCTAAGAATTTCATGTTTGTATGATGTTTATTGGGACATGGTAGATTTTAATAGAGTTTCATTTATGATTTTACAAGATTTCTATTCCACACTTCTCAATACATAAGGATAAATAATTATTTGTTGATGAGAAATTCATGGATTCATTTTATTTTCTTAAGAATAATCTAATTTCCTCACCGATGATTACTGATTTGGAATTAAAATTACTATTTTTTGAAATGTGTGATGTAGTTATAATATTTTATGTGTTGTTTTAGGGAAGAGGAAGGATAATATTATGTTATTCATTTACTATTCCAAAAATATACCAAATTATGCTTAGAAGAACTGTTAAAAAATAGAAAATAAATTTTATATTGTTGTTTTTTCCATGAAAATTTAAAAGGTACATGATAGGGTCCATGGTGGTCTTTTTTAATGAATAATCTTCCCTAAAATAGTGGTCTGAAAAGAATGACACAATATCAATGATCATGCAGTGGAACCTATAGATTCTAAAGTTTTATATAGTTATCAATGAAAAATAGGTGATGAAAATGTTGTTTCTAACAATATTCTCTAGGCTTCCCAACACCCAAATATTGCTTCCAAGGAAGATAAATCCCTCATTACTAGGTGAACACTTGTTTTCTTAATCTATGATTAAATATTATTCCATTTAAGATAACAATTTTTTTATTTCTATTAGTGTTATACCAAATAACCATTCATAGAATTAATGTAATAGTTTTATATCTCTGCTTAAATAATACTTCTAGGATGACCATATTATTCTTAGAATATTTAATGATGGTATTTTCAAAAGGTGTGTGGATGATGAGGAAAAGTTATCCATCGCCTAGAGCTTCCATTTATCACTATAGTGTGGCTACCATGGAGGAGAAATGACTTATCAGAAGGTTCTATATGATGGATTCCACTATCTAACGATGTACAACGATTATAAGTGTTTAATCATTAGATCTGAAAAGATTAAAATTAATAGAAATGTAGGTATAAGAAAATACATTTTAAACAAAAGAATTATGGAAGATGAAGTTTTTAGTATTTTTGGATTTAATTTCATGGGGACCTTCCCATCCTCTATTGGGATTGGTTATATACTTTTTTCTATTGACTATGTGTTCATGTGGGTTAACACAATGGATCTTCCCCTTAATCATTCTATAAGTGTTGTGAAATTGAAAAAGAAAATCATTTTCTTGTTTTTGAGTGCCTATTGAATTTTTTATACTTAATTTAAACCATTACATGTATTATAATTAAAATAACTTATTAGACATTAATATACACTCCCACAAAACTATTACTACCTACCACCCACAATCCATCATGCATGCTTGACTAAATAAAATAAGATATCAAAGAGATTTTATAGAATGTGCATTCTATCTCAAAAAAGTATTGGTCAGTAATGTTTGATGAAGAATTATGGGAACTTAAAAATCCATATAAAACTCCCATATGGATTTCCCAATATATATTTACCTTGGGATTTACTAGCCATCATCCTGAATAATTAAATCAGAAGAAGTTTTTGGGAATTAAAGGCCCATGACGTTGATTTCATTTATGATGGTGAGAGGATGCAGCACCATAATTGTGATATCGATGAAATTATGAGGTAATCATACGAAAATTATGATATTTACAGAAAAAAAATGTTTAACATTAGTCAATAATTCAGAAATTGGTATTTCAGGGTTATTCAGAGATTCTTTTTCTTCAACTCTTGTCTAAATATTTTCATATATTAATGTTAATCAAAGTTGTCAAGACCCTTCACCATTTAGATAGTTCTTATTAATGAATTTGAGGATCTATTAGGAGTTTAAAACATAAAATTCATGGTTAATGGATAGAGGAACAATAATTTTACTGATGTGAATCCGATGGGAGTTGATTCCATCCCTTTTCTAGACTGTTGAATATGTCTCAAGTCTAACTAGGGACTATCAACTATGTGTTTCATGGTAACTAATAGATGATTTCTATTATGTTTACCTTTTATTTATATTTTTCAATTAATATAAATCATACTTATATATTCCTTGTTCTTCATTGGTGCATTTATTACAGTGTCGCATGATTTGTTACAACTATAGAGTTCTAAGTGCAGAAACTCTGAAAATGAATAAAAATATAAAAACATAGAATATAATCTAGGTAAAACATGATAAAATTAATATCTGGATTATTTTTTCTAGAATCTTAAATTAAGGAATATAATTCCTATTTTATAAAATTTTATAAAATGGAGAATTCCAACTAAATAACTTCAGTTAGTGATACATTGGATAAACATTCCCATAAAAATTAATGGTCAAAGATCATATATTTAAGGAATTTTTATTATGATATTTCTATTTATATTATATCATACCATTTTCTGCCTATTTATAAGAATAATGTGGGGTGTAATACCACCACCATCTTTGAATTATATGCATCTTTTCATACTTAGGTGTTATTTAATTGAATTATTTTGTGTTGAAAATTACATTGAGATTCATTGTAAGACACGATTGCACCAATTACATTAACCTTCATTCAAATTCTAATATCAAACATTGGTCATCATGTTACTAATTTAACAACATTGAAATTTCATTTTAATATGTTGAATAATAAAATTCATTAATGTTAATAAATTATTGGATGTGTTGTAATTGATTTTTGAAAATTAATGTAAACCCATTTCACATTCCTTCAACTATTGAGTTGAATTTTTTTAAACAATGTTTTTAGATACAATAGGATACAATAATGGGGACATTGTTGAGTAATATTTGGGTGGAGAGGGTTATTTTTTCTCCTATAATATGGCACACATCACCATCTCCATTCTTTTTTGAAAAAATAATCTAGTCCAAATTCATTCTAGATTCATTACAGAATCGAGGGTAATTAGAGTTAATTATGGACAAGTGTTCTTTTATTCCTAGAGAATAATAAAAACCTTATTATTGTGGTTTTCACTAAAAATGAAATTTTTGGGGGACTATGATTGATTTGTTCAGTTTCACAATATTTTTATGATTACTATATTTATTAACTAAGAAATATTGTGATATATGATCTATATTTGTGGAATTATGATCATAACACTATGGAACTGGAAATTTGAACTCAATACTAGGGAAATAAAACTTTTAAAAGTAATTATATTAGGGAGAGAACTTAAATGATAATCACATATGTTGTAACATCCCAGACACAGATGCTACCCAAAATGGTGCTCTAAACCCAGTTAGACATATTTCCTCAATCACATATCCCCAAATGCTAGATATTTAAAACTAGATGTGAGGGCCTATGTGAGTTAGTGGGAAGATTATTCCCTTATTACCAGAGTATCATAGTGGAATCAAAATAAACAGTAGTCAAATGAGGTCAACAGAATAAGAAACACAAGAAAGAATATTAAGAACTAGAAGTGTCTCATATAAATAATGGTACAGATGATAAATGTATCTAGAAACTACCAATATAGTATAAGTAAATACAATATAGTACATATGTATAAAATTTTTAACAAGGACAAAAATGTATCACAGTAGCATCCCAAGCTTTCTCTTGGTCCTATGCTCCCCATATCAAAATCCACAATCAACAACCTACACTATGGATATTTCTCCTATCATCACTTGTAACCATATAATCTGTTTGGGATCCCAAGGAGTACCGAATGGGGTGTGAGATAAAAATTGTAGTAGGTTGATTTCTAGAGGTCTATACAGTTATAATAGCAATATGCAATGCACTAAAATGTGTAAGTAAAGCACTAATGTAAAAGTGTGTATACCCAGGGAATATATCTACTGAACTTGTAAAACCCAACTACCCCTCTAGGATACTAGCAACTGATTCATCTCCTAACAAGGCACTTACTGACTAGTAAAAAAGGTGTCACAACCTATCCATACAACCATCCATATCGAATAACTAGAAACCAATATATATAAAGAAGTATAGACCTAAAGTGATGAATCCAATGTGTTATGTACTATATAATCCATGTAATAAATCTATGGGATGATGTGATGAATCTTAAAAACTCATCCAAGGCATCCACATCGATTCACATGGGAGCCCAAGTGGAAACACGGTATAACCACATGTTGGAGTACTAGGAGCATTTGTACCGACATTTCCTACATGATTCGAAGAAAGCCAGATCACCATGGTAGAAAGGGATGAGGAATCCATTAGAATAAATACCCAAGGAGTAGAGTAAACCTAATGTGTCTTATACTGTAATCAATATCCATAGAGCAGTTCGTGGAATCTATAAAACCATAAATTAAATTCATACCATTTTAACCATTAATCCTATGTGAGAATAACCACTCATATAATCAACCATAGGACATGAGTATACTCTCTCATACATTACATTTATCATTCAAAATTAAAAGGACATACACTCCCACTTTATCCATTTATCGAAGTCATATTTTATAAAATTTCATGGAATAACAATATTTCACAATTCTATGAGGCAGTACATCTCCTAGTAATGATATTCAATTCTATTTAGGAATTAACGAGCTTCATTTAACTGGGAAATCTAATTCAAACACCCATTGGGTTGTTTAAACAGGAATAAACTACTTAATTCCTCAAGGCATACACCATTAGTGACCTTTAATGAATAAATGAGTTTCAACACATCAAAAAAAAAATCTATATGCATCCCCACTAGGTCCGACTAAGCCTACTACATGTAGATCTCTAAAAATATGGATATTCTAAAATTTTTGACGGTTGGCATATAGGTCGAACACCCAAAAAAACCATAAAAACTAAAGAGGAGCATAGACCACCTACCTCTGCTCGATAGTAGATGGCTCATCTAGTATTAGGTCATGAATCAACCAGGTTAAGGAGAAATATTAATAACTGAAAAATAATGGATGATGAACGTAATATTAGGGAATATTATCCTAAAATCAAATAGTGAAATAATTATTCCAAAGAAAAAAGAATGACTAAAAAAGAATTTGGTCCTTACCGATAAAAATCTAATGAGATGATCCATAGTCAAAACGATGATTGGAAGACAAAACAAGATTGATGCCTTGAATATTTTGAAAAAGGAAGGGCTCCATAGTGAGGGATGATATTCAATTGAAGGAAAACCCAAATTTATTTAAAAGGAAATAATTATTTTAATTAAAATTTCAAAAACCACTTAGAAGGGACACTTGGATTGCACACATGGTTTCCCAAACCATGTGAAAACCATTCATAGATCACTATCTCAATGGGGTACATCACACTGTTACTACGAACAGTCTGACTAACCATGTGGTAACCATGTAGTATCTATTTTTCAAAATTTACCAACATTTCAGACTTACCTCATGACGGTACATCCTCAACCACATAGTTTTTTGAAACCATGTGGAAGTAACTTCCTCCTCCTACACGGTTAATCAAAATGTGCGGGAAACCCCTTACTATTTCTCCTAACCATGTGTCAGTATGTGAACACACCTAAAACCTAGATCCCGACTCTGAAAAAGCCCCAACCACCACCCAAACACCCATGATAAAAAATTATATATAAGTAAGGCCAAAAAGGAATTTAATCTAAAAAAGAAAACCATCACTACCTCATATAATAACCTCAGTTATTATAATATTTCTCTCTTATATAAATTTATCCTCTAATTTCTATTTGGTGGGTAGTCATGATTTTTCAGAGAAGACTCTGACAACTAAGAACATACGTCTGTCTCTCACTCCAAAGTCTCATCCTATAAATGGTCGTGCTTCCATAACATCTGTACTAAGATAACTAACCGGCCTCAGAGATATATCTTTCTCACTTTATCCTCAAAGGATGCATCAAAATGAAGCGTGACCTACTTGGGATGAAGAATGTAAGATGGGTATGAATAATAATGGTGCAACTAGGATATATGGAAGATGTTGTCCATGGTTTGGTACCACTGAGGTAACTGCAACCGATAAACAACTGACCCGACCCTCTCAACAATTTCAAATTTCCCCACATATCATGGTGAATCATTACCTTGTCTCCTAATCTGCCTATGTCTCAATGTCAATGAGACATGATAGAAAACACAATCCCCAACCATGACCTCTAGAAGTCATATATGGATATCAGTATATGATTTTAGATGAGACTATGTTGTATCCATCCACTTATAAATCAAATGGACCTTCTCAGAATCCTCCATCATGAGAGGTGGTCCCAATAAATCTCCCTCACCTTCCTCTAACCAGAATAGTGGAGAACAGTATGATATACCATATGGAGCCACATAAGGTTCCATATTTATCCTCCCTGATAACTTTTATTATCAGTATGCCTCTCCCAAGAGACCCCAAAATCCATGATGCATGCTTGCGGCATATCCTCTACCATCTATATCATACACTCTAACTAGCTATCACTCTGAGTGTGGTATGTTGTTCTTAGAAGAACTTTTCAACATAGTTCCCTCAAAAAATTATTCCATAAATGACATGTAAATATGGAGTCCCTATCCAAAATTATTGAATGTGGGACCCCAGAAAGTAGTAACACACATAATATATATAACATTCTGATCTAATAAACATTGAAAGAATCCTTGATCAGCAAGAAATAAATGAACATTGTATGTCTGTCAACAACAATGTACAAAACATCATTACCACATGGAGACCATTGTAAACCAATCCCAAAATCCATCACTACATCATTCCATTTCCACTCCATAATACGCAATAATTAAAAAATCTTTTCTTGTTACTGATGTTCCACATTCATCTACTAATAAGAGGAACTCCTTTTGAGAAAACAATCTACTTCTTAATTCATACCCATCCTCCAGTCATGATGGTGCAAGTCATTGTACATCATGTTGACTCTAGGGTTTACTACCCAAGCTGAATCATGAAACTCTCCCATGAAATCCTCATGTTTAACCATATGAACCAAAAAACGTCCATGTATATGCAAGATCGCATCATCAGCTAGTACCCAACTAGGATGAGGGTCCCCACCAGCCACACTCTCCCATATAACTTGGACTGTTGAATCTAATAGAGGCCTCACCCTAACTTTTTTTAGTAGGGTTAAAGTCATAGATAAGGATGAAATAAATGTCTGTTCTTGCATGTCATGAACCCCTAGATGCATCCATAAGATGGAACATGCTCTTGTAGATTTAGGAATAGGGCTGATGTCAACCTCCCTTCCAACTTCGGAAAGGTTGTCTCTGATGAATCCAAGAATTAAAATCACACAACATTCTTAGTCAAGAACTTCAACGGTGCTTCTAAGCCTAAAAATTAATGTATGAAATACATGTATTATTTAGTTATCCCCAACAAACTCTATATGTAAAAAATGATCTTGGGTTTCTCTTATGATACTATAGTTGTCACCGTCTCTAGGTCCACTAATATTCCTATCTCCAATATGATGTCCCTAAGGAAGTGAATCTAATCCATCCAAATGTAGACTCTTTTAGCATATCATAGAACTAATTATCTCTTAGTGTATTCAAAATGATCTAATGATTGTTGGCATAGTCATATCAATTTTGAGAATTCACCAATACATCTTCCAAAAAATAATCCAAGCAAATATATAATTCCCGGTTCATTATCCCCATGAAAAATGACACCACATTCTTGAGACCGAACGAAATAACCAGATACTCATATGATGCATACCAATCATGAAAGGTTGTATGAGGCATCTCTATAGGGATAACATCCAAATTTTGATATCCCAACCTCAAGTAAATAATTGAGAACACTCAAGCTCCTCGATCATAATCTAAAAGATCATATATCCATTCAAGGGATTTTGGATTTTAACCATCAGTAGTTTGAGTATCCAAAAGTCCACACATGGCCTAAGGGTATCATCCAACTTTTTTGAAAAATGGCCAAAAAATCCCAAGGATAGGTTCTAGGTTTGATAAACCCGTTCACCTCCAAATCCTATTGTTTCCTCCTGAGATCCTACAATTCTGTGGTAGGAATTATGTATAGAGGAATGGATACCAGTGAAACTCCTAGAACTAGATAAATATAGAACTACAAATATCTCTCACGACTTAACCTAGAAAAGTCATTGGGAAATACATCCCTGAAGTGATCAACCAGTGGAGGAAGGACCTCCTGACTTGCTCCCTGATCATTAAGAAACAAATAATTGATTTGGGTTGTCATCACACCCATCCCACAATGCTTGGGTCTAGCTCAGTTCAACTGGACATTCCATTCACCCATGTAAGTAAACACATTACCCTATAGTGATGTGAAAGACACCCTCCAATGATATTAGCCAACATATGCTTGATAGGGTACCAACAAGTCCATCCCGAGATTGACATCAAAACCTACCATCTCAAGGATATAAATATTTCATATGAAGTGTGTAACGCCCCGACCCTAGTTACCCAGAGTCGGTGCATTATTACATAACATTGGCATGATCACAAGAAAGATCAAATCTCGAAAGAACGATTGGTTTAGTAGCCTTGGAAACACTAGATACATTCATAAGTCTTACATTACATCATAAAATGAAAAACTACTACAACATCATATTGTCTCCATAAACCACACTCATATCCCCACATAATATCCCTGCAGGTCATTCATAATTTACTTCTTCACTTACTGGGAAAAATAAAACATAGAAAAGGGGTGAGCTCAAATGCCCAGTAAGGATAACAATATACCAGAAACTTTCATAAATAAGAATAAACATTCAAGGCTATGTATAACTAAAACAAAAGCCTTTTAAACTTGAACTTCAACATAGTATGGCAAAAGTAAAATGAAATAATGCCATTTACTTGTTCACATGGATATTCTACTAATCGAATAATCACATGCAATATCAATAACCACTTTCATAATGTTGGAATGCATAATGCCAGACTATCATAACCACATAGCCAGGGCCTCGTGCCAAGACTACAAATAAGATTTTGCCAAGGCCTTGTGCCAAGACACTAGTTTGTCTCATGAGACCTACCGATGCATCGAGGAGCTATAGCGGGCTCCACCCGTCACATATTAAGTCCAATGCATTCCCATATGAAAAGGTTTAAACATAACATAAACATTCGTATTAAAACTAGCATAAGAAATGTCAATAATTTCACCATAAACTATGAATGGTATAAAAATAGCACATCCACATTCAAACATATCACAAAACATTCAATACAATATAGAAGTTTTGTATCATAATAAATCAACTTCAAATAAGCGTAAAATCCATCAAAGGATGTTGACATAGATGAAATCAAAACACTTTTTGGAGAAATATCTCTTTCTATTTTTTGAAAGCATTTAAGAGCCATATAAAATAAAACATTTTCGTGAAAATATTCTTATAAGCTTGTCAGGAAAGCTTTGAAGATGTTATAACGGCGGAAAATAACCGCCCCCGCCGTATAAGTTAAAAAAAACATTCTTACCTTAATTCTGTCGAAAAGGTTAAAAAAGACGTTGTTTTGAAAATGACGGAAATATTCCTCTTATAAAAAGTCAAACAAGGGTATAAATGACTTTAACCCATATTCTTGTAAATAATAAAAATGTTTTGAAATACATTTTGAAGAAACATGGATGTGGATGATAAAGAGATCCCAGTAGATTATTACATATAAACAACCTCGGATAATGAAGAGATTGTGAAATAACCCTTACCTTATACTTTTCCTTGGTTGAGGTAGGTTAACCTCCTGTATAATGGTGAAATAATTGTTATTAAATTATACAAGAATCATATACATTAATATGATATCATATATGATCTTTTAATATTGATTTGATAATAATATCTTAGTATTATCATTGTTTCGGGTGTTAACTTACATGTTTTCTTTTATATGTTTTGTTACATAAGACATGTTTGTAAAGGATAGGTTGTATATTATTCATATCCATAATTATATCAAGTCCTTAAACATCATTTTTTAAATCATCAAATGATAATTATACTTGAATGGATACGATGGAGAATGAATCTCATCGCTTTCATGGAGACGGTAGTCCGTACGTACGCACGAGCGACAATATCATTATTTTGATATTAAAATAATATATAAATGGATAATATATAATATATACTGAATCATTAACATGTTATATTTATTATTTACATGAGTTACACATCATTATTATACCCATCCAAATAATAATATATTGAATAACAATTACACCAAGACGTGGAGACGGTAAGCCGTACGTACGCACGTATGGTGACATGTTATTCAAAGGGTGGATAGAATACTGAATATGGTTGTACCATATTTATAATAACATCACAGTATATATATGATACTGGAGTTATTATCTTAGAATGGTAACAACAAAGGAAGAAGAAGTGGAAGAAGAAATGAACTTGGAAAAAGGGTGGTGAAATCATTACCTCTTCTTCGGGTTCTTCCTTTTGATTTGATCAAAAGGGATCCATAGGTTGGCTTTCTGATCAAACTAAGGCCTCTAGGTTGTATTGAGGGAAGTTGGGAGAGTATTTGGGCAGAGTTTGGCCGAACCAAAAGGCTTGGAAGGTGTGAAGAAATGAGAAGGAGGAGTGCCCTTTTATAAGAGGGGTGAAGGGCACCTTTGGAAAAGCTAGAAATATTAATTTATAATAAATTCATATTCGGTTTATAATGCCTCAAAAGTTTATTATTTAAAGGTTAAGATGGGGATGGGTCGAAAACAACTCAACCAATAGAATTTATACAGGTTTGGGTACTTATATTAACCTTATCTTTAAGTATTAACTCTAAGTTAATTAGTTTCACTTTTACAATGTCTCTTTGTATTTTTATATAATATGGTTAATAAACTTACTATATACATCCAAGAGACCCCAAAGTGGTCCATTAATGATGAAACTATCATGATATAAGTCTCTGGGCCGATCCTTAGATTTTTAGGAATTTAATATCAATTAATAATATAATATTTGTTTTAAGAACTCTTTTATGTCAATTTTGACACTATTCAATAGTTGATTTTTTTGAAACTCATAACAGATTGATTACTTCTAAAAAAGTAAATTAAATCAATCCTTATATATCATATTATCCTTGAAAATTAGTTTAATTCATTAAAAGTTTCATATTATATTTATTTGGGTATTTATAATATCAATTAATTTAATTTTTCACTATTTTAGTAATTACTGCATCATCATTGTGTCATAAATAAATTAAATTATATAATGTATAAAAATTATAAATAAAATATAATTATGTAGGAAATCCTTTTATCTTTCTAATGAATGTTTATAATCTAAAATCCAACATATTTATCCCTATGTGAAAATTGTTTTGCTAAAAGATATATGCTTGTGTCATTTTTGTATTCATTTTAACTTAATTAAAATAAAGTGTCCCTATCACCTAAAAGTGGCACCATGGGGTACCCAAATCGACCCAAAGATGCATATGGTCGAACATGTATCAACCAATAAGTCTAGGACACGTTTTAGGGTAATTTAGTATTATTATAATATTATTTTTTAACCCTTATTTACCAGATTTGCCCTTAACCATGGTAAATAAAATATTTACCACAGTAATTATTCAAAATGTCTAAAAATAAAAGTTACCTATTTACACAATTTGGACATCCTGATTCCAAATATGGAATCCATTTTTCTAAATTCAAAACACAGAAGTGGCAGAAATTAATTTAAAATTAATTCCCGCTGTCAAAACAAAAAGCGTGTTTTTAAGAGATAATAACTATCAAAAGATGAACACTTGTTTATGTTTGGTTTAATTGTAAAATTATGTCCAATGACCAACAGTATATTAAATGGTAAAAATATATTCTAAATATACTTTAAAACCACTCAAATTCATAATTTATCACTATGAATTATTTTGATTAAAAAAGTTGTTTTTAATTAAAATTTAGTAATTTTCACTATTCATCAAAATATTAAATATATCCGAAAAGTACCAAAATTTCACCTTAGGCTAAATTCGATATTCAGAATACAAAAATGAAGTCCATTTTGAAATATAAAATATATATAATTTCAAAAATTAGGTATTACTATTCATAACGGCTAGTTTGATTGGTTGTGGTGTGTGTTAGAACTCGAAGTTGCGTACAACACACGCCACTGTATTATTCAAAGGAAAACGTACCGTGGAAGCTTGGGATGTTTCATTTTAAATTTTTTTGATGTCCCCATTTAGTCAAAAAGTTTAAAATATTTTATTTAAAAAGGTTTCACTATTAAAAGTTGGTAAAAGTGCAATACTGAAAAAGAATTTGTTCTTTCATTATGTCTAGGAAACTCATAATATGGATTCTAAAATTACAAGGATTATATAAAGTTTAAAATTTAGTTAACACTATTCATAACCTCTTTTTAATGGCTTGTTTGGTAAGTCATGGTGCGATTGAACTTGGTGTTGCGTGTAGTGAAAGTTATTGAATTATTTTGAAGAAATAACACACTATAAAATCTTGGGGTGTTACATTCTCCCCTCCTTCAATAAATTGCGTCCTCGCAATTTGAAATTGTTCATCGAAAATAAAAGGTTGAAAATAGAAAATATATTTGTGGGAAAACCCACATCGGAAATTAGGTTACTAAAATTTAGTCTTAATATGAGGAAAAGAGAAATGAAAGGGTCACCACAAAATTATGATCTCGATTAGGAGAACATTGGTGGAAATTAGAGACATATAATTGGAGGAAAAACGTAAATATTTATAGGTAGTGATTGAGGTCATCAATCACAAACAAGTGTATAATTGAGGTCCTTAAATTCATCAATCTATGATGATTTAAAATACCATCGGTTCAACAAAACATAGGGTATTAGGATAACACATTTTTGACGTTTCAAAATATCTTAGATGAAATCCCACATCGAAAAATGAATTAATGAGGCCTCTATTTAAAATAAAGAGTGGAAAGTATGAAGATTACCGAAAATAACACATACTAGGGTTACATGTAGGAAAATATGGATATGGAATAGAAATATAACCATCAATTATCTGATGGAGAGTGGTAGAGAACATGGCTATGAAAAGGCCAACAATCCCAAAGCCATAAATTAGTAATGATTTAAGGTACCATCTAGGAAAACATTTTTGTTCTAAGTTCCTTTTATTAATGTTGAGGAATTTATTTATGAGATTGGCTAAGATCATAAGTAGATATACTTACATTATAATTAGAGTTTTATCCATTAATAAATTTCTACCACAAACTCATCTTTCACTCTAAAAGATAATAGAATGTAAAAAATTCTATTTACACTATTCGTATAGGGTTCCAAAATAAACGAATTTGTAATTCATCTACAAGATCTTTTAATAAAAACTACATTATTTAATCCAGGACATCTCGTGGGCCGGTGGTAGGTGATACACCCTTGTCGCCCTTCGGTTGCGGGTTTAAGTCTCGCAGCCTTGTCGGATGCGACGGGTTGCCGCCCGACCTCCGGGTTGTCCTTTTATGGCAATCCAAAATAATCCAAACTAGAACTATCCAAAATACTTCTGTCTAAACTCACAGTCCAACATTTATAAGGAAGGTAAACATAATGTAGATCCTTTTTACCCCGTAATAGCATATGAATACCTTCATCATGTATTCTTTTAATACACTGAAACATCCTAAATTACCATATTCCTTATTGATTACATTCATGCTCCCTTATTCCATATAGAATGCTGGATACACTTCATCAATCCAAAAATGTTTTAAACCCCAACAATGATGGAATATACAAATCATTAATCAGTTCCAAGGTAGTCATGAATATCCAATATAATTTAACCAAAGAAATCATGTATTATTCCAAAATCACAACCTCGGTATCAGAACTATATTATGGTTTATCATTCTCTCAACCATATATTTTCCAAAAATTTATCCCGCTATTGAGTCACTTTTCTTTGTTCCACACAATCTCAAGTCCTTAATGAAATAGTACTGCAGTACAATCCTTATATACTCCATAATTATTATAACAAGTACATTGTTGATACAACACTCAATTGACATAATCAACATAAGAGCTCTAATCATTCCTCTTCATCTGTGGTAGTATCATAACATGATTATTATCCAATAGCATCATTTGAGGCATAGTCTGATGACTGGTACATAGGTTCGCGTAGCGTCCAAACTCCTTGAAAATGAAGCATTGTACATTTGAAACCATTTTCTTACCCTTGCAGTCACATACTTTTTGCCCTTTTCCTCCACACTTATAACAAACTCCCATTCCTTTCAGGCAAGTTCTAGGGGGTTTCCTTCCACAGTTACCACATATGGGAAAATTCTTCTTTTCCCTCTTCCCTTTATCCATCTTTCTCTCTTCCATCCTTTTCTTCTCTTGCTTCCCTTCAAATCCATAGGACTCAGTAAACTCTTTACTTATCTTATCAACACATGATATTATTTCTTCATATGATGATAATACATGCGAGACTATTTCTCTTATAAATTCTGGCTTAAGACCATGAAATATATGATCCTTCTTTCTCTTTGTATCATGTGCATTGCTGGAGTTCTCATTCCTTCTACTAGGAGCCATTTCTAAACAATGACATACACTATATTAGTTTATGAATAACAATACCTAATCCCAAAATTGTAAAACACATAACATAAATTAAATTGTTTATGGATATAATCCATAATCATAAAAATGTCTCCTTTTAGGAAGTATATACTCATAAACCCTTCATAATGATTTGTAAAGAAAATGAGAGTTATCTTAAGCATATCCCCCGGGAGTGTCGTAACCAAGAGTGCAGCAAGGCCCGTTGTCGTGCACCAGTTCCCGTTCGAGTCTAGCTCAAAGCGGTGTTTTCGGGTTTTACCCCTAGGTACATCTGTGCCAGAGCTGCCTCTACCTGCTCATATCCAGACAGGGATGTATTGCTCGGAAAACTCACAAAATCTCTACAATACCAAAATTCTAGGAAGTTCTTCTATACTAATCCTCAAAGTTCATCTTAGGTCTATGTGCTCTAATCAGAGTTTATCTAAATATAGCTTCCAAGGTTTGTACTAAACTTCCTCTGATACCAACTGTAACGCCCCGACCCTAGTTACCCAGAGTCGGTGCATTATTACATAACATTGGCATGATCACAAGAAAGATCAAATCTCGAAAGACCGATTTGTTTAGTAGCCTTGGAAACACTAGATATATTCATAAGTCTTACATTACATCATAAAATGAAAAACTACTACAACATCATATTGTCTCCATAAACCACACTCATATCCCCACATAATATCCCTGCAGGTCATTCATAATTTACTTCATCACTTCTTGGGAAAAATAAAACATATAAAAGGGGTGAGCTCAAATGCCCAGTAAGGATAACAATATACCGGAAACTTTCATAAATAAGAATAAAAATTTAAGGCTATGTATAACTAAAACAAAACCCTTTTAAACTTGAACTTCAACATAGTATGGAAAAAGTAAAATGAAATAATGCCATTTAATTGTTCACATGGATATTCTACTAATCGAATAATCACATGCAATATCAATAACCACTTTCATAATGTTGGAATGCATAATGCCAGAATATCATAATCACATAGCCAAGGCCTCATGCCAAGACTACAAATAAGATTTTTCCAAGGCCTTGTGCCAAGACACTAGTTTGTCTCATGAGACCTACCGATGCATCGAGGAGCTATAGCGGGCTCCACCCGTCACATATTAAGTCCAATGCATTCCCATATGAAAAGGTTTAAACATAACATAAACATTCGTATTAAAAATAGCATACGAAATGTCAATAATTTCACCATAAACTATGAATGGTATAAAAATAGCACATCCACAGTCAAACATATCACAAAACATTCAATACAATATAGAAGTTTTGTATCATAATAAATCAACTTCAAATAAGCGTAAAATCCATCAAAGGATGTTGACATAGATGAAATCAAAACACTTTTTGGAGAAATATCTCTTTCTATTTTTTGAAAGCATTTAAGAGACATATAAAATAAAACATTTTCTTGAAAATATTCTTATAATCTTGTAAGGAAAGCTTTGAAGATGTTATAACGGTGGAAAATAACCACACCCTCCGTATAAGTTAAAAAAAACATTCTTACCTTAATTATGTCGAAAAGGTTAAAAAAGACCTTGTTTTGAAAACGACGGAAAGATTCATCTTATAAAAATTCAAACAACGGTATAAATGACTTTAACCCATATTCTTGTAAATAATAAAAATGTTTTGAAATACATTTTGAAGAAACATGGATGTGGATGATAAAGAGATCCCAGTAGATTATTACATATAAACAACGTCGGATAATGAAGAGATTGTGAAATAACCCTTACCTTGTACTTTTCCTTGGTTGGGGTAGGTTAACCTCCTGTATAATGGTGAAATAATTGTTATTAAATTATACAATAATCATATACATTAATATGATATCATATATGATCTTTTAATATTGATTTGATAATAATATCTTAGTATTATCATTGTTTCGCGTGTTAACTTACTTGTTTTCTTTTATATGTTTTGTTACATAAGACATGTTTGTAAAGGACAGGTTGTATATTATTCATATCCAGAATTATATCAAGTCCTTAAACATCATTTTTTAAATCATCAAATGATAATTATACTTGAATGGATACGATGGAGAATGAATCTCATCGCGTTCGTGGAGACGGTAGTCCGTACGTACGCACGAGCGACAATATCATTCTTTTGATATTAAAATAATATATAAATGGATGGTATATCATATATACTGAATCATTAACATGTTATATTTATTATTTACATGAGTTACACATCATTACTATACCCATCCAAATAATAATATATTGAATAACAATTACACCACGACGTGGAGACGGTAAGCCGTACGTACGCACGTATGGTGACATGTTATTCAACGGGTGGATAGAATACTGAATATGGTTGTACCATATTTATAATAACATCACAGTATATATATGATACTGGAGTAATTATCTTAGAATGGTAACAACAAAGGAAGAAGAAGTGGAAGAAGAAATGAACTTGGAAAAAGGGTGGTGAAATCATTACCTCTTCTTCGGGTTCTTCATTTTGATTTGACCAAAAGGGCTCCTTACGTTGGCTTTCTGATCAAAATAAGGCCTCTAGGTTGTAGTGAGGGATGTTGGGAGAGTATTTGGGCAGAGTTTGGCCGAACCAAAAGGCTTGGAAGGTGTGAAGAAATGAGAAGGAGGATTTCCCTTTTATAAGAGGGGTGAGGGGCACCTTTGGAAAAGCTAGAAATATTAATTTATAATAAATTCATATTCGGTTTCTAATGCCTCCAAAGTTGATTATTTAAAGGATAAGGTTGGGAGGGGTCTAAAAAAACTCAACCAATATAATTTAGACAGGTTTGGGTACTTATATTAACCTTATCTTTAAGTATTAACTCTAAGTTAATTAGTTTCACTTTTACAATGTCTCTTTGTATTTTTATATAATATGGTTAATAAACTTACTATATACATCCAAGAGACCCCAAAGTGGTCCATTAATGATTAACCTACAATGATATAGGTCTCTTGGCCGAACCTTATATTTTTAGGAATTTAATATCAATTAATAATATAATATTTGTTTTAAGAACTCTTTTATGTCAATTTTGACACTATTCAATAGTTGATTTTTTTGAAACTCATAACAGATTGATTACTTCGAAAAAAGTAAATTAAATCAATCCTAATATATCATATTATCCTAGAAAATTAGTTTAATTCATTAAAAGTTTCATATTATATTTATTTGGGTATTTATAATATCAATTAATTTAATTTTTCACTATTTTAGTAATTACTGCATCATCATTGTGTCATAAATAAATTAAATTATATAATGTATAAAAATTATAAATAAAATATAATTATGTAGGAAATCGTTTTATCTTTCTAATTAATATTTATAATCTAAAATCCAACATATTTATCCCTATGTGAAAATTGTTTTTCTAAAAGATATATGCTTGTGTCATTTTTGTATTCATTTTAACTTAATTAAAATAAAGTGTCCATATCACCTACAAGTGGCACCATGGGGTCCCCAAATCGACCCAAAGATGCATATGGTCTAACATGTATCAACCAATAAGGCTAGGACACGTTTTAGGGTAATTTAGTATTATTATAATATTATTTTTTAACCCTTATTTACCAGATTTACCCTTAACCATGGTAAATAAAATATTTACCACAATAATTATTCAAAATGTCTAAAAATAAAAGTTAACTATTTACACAATTTGGAAATCCTGATTCAAAATATGGAATCCATTTTTCTAAATTCAAAACACAGAAGTGGCAGAAATTAATTTAAAATTAATTCCCGCTGTAAAAATAAAAAGCGTGTTTTCAAGAGATAATAACTATCAAAAGATTAACACTTGTTTATGTTCGGTTTAATTGTAAAATTATGTCCAATGACCAACAGTATATTAAATGGTAAAAATATATTCTAAATATACTTTAAAACCACTCAAATTCAAAATTTATCACTATTAATTATTTTGATTAAAAAAGTTGTTTTTAATTAAAATTTAGTAATTTTCACTATTCATCAAAATATTAAAGTTATCTGAAAAGTACCAAAATTTCACCTTAGGCTAAATTCGATATTCCAAATACAAAAATGAAGTCCATTTTGAAATATAAAATATATATAATTTCAAAAAGTAGGTATTACTATTCATAACGGCTAGTTTGATTGGTTGTGGTGTGTGTTAGAACTCGAAGTTGCGTACAACACACGCTACTGTATTATTCAAAGGAAAGCGTACCGTGGAAGCTTGGGATGTTTCATTTTAAAATTTTCTGATGTCCCCATTTAGTCAAAAAGTTTAAAATATTGTATTTAAAAAGGTTTCACTATTAAAAGTTGGTAAAAGTGCAATACTGAAAATGAATTGGTTCTTACATTATGTCTAAGAAACTCATAATATGGATTCTAAAATTACAAGGATTATATAAAGTTTAAAATTTAGTTAACACTATTCATAACCTATTTTGAATGGCTTGTTTGGTAAGTCATGGTGCGATTGAACTTGGTGTTGCGTGTAGTGAAAGTTATTGAATTATTTTGAAGAAATAACACACTATAAAATCTTGGGGTGTTACAAAGTGTCATCCTCCCACCTCATGGGGACACTCCATGCACTAGAACACATCACCCATTATAATTCCCAATAGTGTATCTAGCATCATAACATCCTAAGAATGAAAAAAACAAGACTAAGGCTCTTATCCACTCGCATTGATATAAAAAAATGTGATACACCTATACCAAAAGAGAAGGAACAACAACAAAAGCTATGAAGATCGTACCTCTCACCGTAGATAGTCCGAGATCCTGTCCATGTTGGGTCAGTATCATAGAATATGTATGGTCAGTTCCACGACCCTGTGACTCTGACATGATACCATGAGAGGATCCAACTTGTTGTCTCTAGGATCCTAGTTTCTAGCTACCACATCTAGGACCACCACTACCTTAGAATGACCAACCTTAACAGCTCTAGCTCCTAGAATAACCCATAGATGAAGGACCTTCTACTGAAACTGATGTCATAGATGTCCTCTAACTCTCAAATATGGAGTAATGTTCTAGAAAAACCACTACATGCGAATCATCTTACTAGATGCTCGACACTTGACTGGGTAATGGTCACACTAATTTTTTAGGTGTCCTTTCCTATTACACAGATGAAATGACACTAGGTTTTCTACTCCCACTGCCTGACTGGAAATCATTCCATGGGAAGCCTCCTAACGAAGCTTCCTTCCTAAAGTAGTAGGTCCACTGGGGAAATAAATAGAAATTCCATGTTATGTACCTCCATCTTCCCTTAGGTTCTACTCTCTGATTAGTTCCTGATTCACAATATCAATAGCAGAAATAAATCTTCACGTGTTAAGATGAGATTTTATAGCTTATTTGTGACCTACCTTAAAGCATCTCACTCTCAACAACTCATAAGTATGATATATCAGTTCAATGCGATTCAGCTCTGTAAAGCATTCAGAGTAATCCATATTGTCATCACACCCTGATCTAGACACATGAACATAATTTCATGTTGTGCTCGAAGAGTCTCTGTGTAAAACTAGTTATAGAAGTGGGTTTGGAAATCATCCTAACCCATATATTTTATCTCATCATCCTAGTTAAGAACAGTGCACCAACGCTTCATAACATTATGTAGTATATAAGTCAAAATCTTGACCCTCTATTCAAGAGGTGACTCCAGTTTCTCAAAAATATATAATGTGGTATCATGCCACAGTTCTTCAACCTATAGGTAGTCATCCCTAGAAAACATAGAGGGTGATACTATGGGAACTCCCATATTAGCTAACCTATAGACACGATAGGCTGTGATGCTCCATGGGAGTAACACATATATAAAAATAACCCCTTGTAGAACTATGCCTCAACACCCAGTTCTAGAACAACAAATCTTTCCACAACTAGCACTAATGGAGGATCAACTGGTAGCATGTGTCCCACCATCTCTGGAGAATGGAAATCACCTCTTTCAGGATATACCACTAGATATTGTCATGGTGTAATATCCCTATAATTCTAAAGCACTTCTCAGAGAAGAAAAACATCAAAGCACACAACATTTAACCATATGACAGGTCAAAAACTTTCTAGAAACCAAGTTGAAATAGAAAATACTCATAAGGCCAGGGTTGGATAAGTATCAACCATTAAACCACTATAAACTAATACTATTTCCCACTCTAATATTGGCTCTAAGTCAAGTCTCTATCAACACTTCTGGTTTCCATTCTATTTCTACATTAATTTATCTAGGAAATTTCACTAAGGGTTTACCAGTTTTGAATTCACGAGGGCCCATTACACCTAACGAACCCAAAACATGGTTTCTATTCAAACATAGAGATATATCAAGTTCATTTAAGAATTATCATTTAATTAGTGAATCATTCCCCAATCCATTAGGGAAAAAACTCCTTGTGAATTGAAATATGGCATCACTTCTTAATATAGTGAATCAAAACAATCACAACATCGGGCACAACTATCACAAAAACATTCAAAATAACAAGAAATAAATAATACATCTTAGATGGAATGACATAATATATGTAAGGTGGTTTCTAAGAAGTGTCCATATGATTTATAAAATTGAACACCCTTATCCAATCGGGTTACAATGGAAATATAATACAAAATTTCATCAACTATAACAAAATAAATTATGTGTGTTATCCAATGTTGAAATCCACGCAATGATGATAGTAAAAATCTAGAAGATAAAATTTCTATTCATAGAAATTTATATTTTCGCTATACACGAGGTAGGTAGTCCCTGGACTAACTAATTATCAAACATTATTTCCTTTTTATCCCTATTTATTTTCACAAAAATATAAAGAAAACAAGAAAAAACTACTCTGATGTGAATATGTAACATACTTTTCCTGGATGTCACCTGAAATGGTTCCCCAAACCAAATAGGTTAGATGTCCTCAAGCGTATCTTCCCAAAAAACAAAGGATTTTTACTAGTTACAATGACCTAACTTAGTTGGTGGGGAGACTATTCCCTTATTACCAGGGTATCACTATGGAAGTCAAATAGAAAAAATGACAGAAGTGAACTAAATAAGAGTCAAATGAGGTCAAATGATCTAAAATGACAGGAATGCATATCGACATGCAGAAGTGTATCATATACATAATGTTACAGATGATACATGTATCTTGAAATAAGCAAAATAACTACATATAAATATAATATAGTACAAATGATTCAAAAAGAACAAAAAAAAGTATCCCAGTAGCATCACAATCCACATATTGTTCTTATGATCCCCTACACCAAATTCATAGTCAAAAACCTATACCATGACACTTCTCCTATCATCACATGCAATAATATAATCTGTTTGGGTTCCCAAAGAGGCCCAAATAGGTTGTGAGACAAATATCCAAGTAGGTAACCACCCAAAGGTCTATATATTTATAAGAACAATATGAAAATCGATAGAAACTATATGTAAAGAAGTAATGTAAAAGTGTGTATGCCCAAGGAACAAGTTGAATACAATAATAAAACCCAAAAAAACCATCAAGGATACCTAAAATATAGTGATCTCCTAACAAGGATTCTATTGACCTGTAAATTTTTTTTCATGGAGTCTATAAAACTATCCACAAAAATGAACCATGACCATGCCATATATAGAAGTGTATACCACAATGTATGGATCGAAGGATCCATGTACCATAGAATCAATGTAATAAATCAATATAATGAAGTGCCTAATCCAAGGAACCCATCCACTACATCCACATGAAGTCCCATGGGTTTCCTTGTTGAAACTCTATTGAGGTAGTGGTCAGAGTCCTATGAGAATGTGTACCGGCATATCCTACACGAGTCCAAACAAGCCACATCCATGGGGTAGCTAGGGTAGAGGCATCCCATGGAATCAATACTCAAGGGGGAGAGTCAACCTAAGGTGTCCCCTATCATATTCCAGATATATGGATAGCTGTCTGTGGAATCTATCAATCCAAACTTTAAATTCATAAAATTTAGTCAAATAACCAAATGTGTGTATAACCACTCACATTATTATGAAAAAGACATGAATATACACACTCGTACATTACATTAATCATTCAAAAATACATGCACCTACCCTCTCACATTATCCATTTATAAAATCCATCTAATCAAATAATCATGGCCTAATAAGTTTTTTTAAATCATGGAACTATTATACCTTCATAGAAATTTATTAATTTCTATTTATGGATTAATAATATTACTTTGACTAGGAAATCACCAACACACATCCCTAGGGTTGTTTAAATAACCATAAACAAATAATTTCCTTAAGGCACACCCCATTGGTGACCTTGAATCAAGCAATAGTTTTCAACACACCTAAACAAATCCTACATGCATCCTAAATAGTTCTGAAAAAGCCTTTTATAGGTAGCTAGATCAAGTACGGGGCCACATTGGAATGTAGGATGGGAAAAAAATAGGTTGAATGCCATAAAAGAACCCAAAAATCCCTACAAAAGCATAGAATACCTACCATGGTAGGGAAGTAGAGATATCACCCTGTATTAAGTTCTAATTCTTTAAGGTTTATGAAAAATCTAAAGAACGGGTGAAGAAGAAAATATAAGGTCATATGAGCCTAAAAGAAAATTTCACAATTATAGTTTTGAAGAAATAAGAATAACTAAAAATGAATGAAGGCCTTACCGATACAAATTCGATGAGAAAATTCATGGTCTAAAAAGAGATAGGATGTAGAAACATGATTGAAGCCTAGATTAGGTTCTAAAAGGGAGAGATCCATAGTGGAGGTTGTTGTTTAGTGGAAGGAAAACCCTAAATGGATTTAAAAGGAAATTTTAATATTAATTTGAAAAAACACCCAGTATGCTCACTTGGTATACGAAAGTGATTTCCAAAATTAGGGGAAACTATGCGCATCTCATTATCTCTAAGATTCAGATCACACAGTTACACTGCATGGTCTAACTAACCATGTGGTATGTATCTATCAAAACACTACAAAATTTCAGACCAGCCACATGGTCGTGCGGTTTCTACCACTTGATTTACTAAACCGTGCGGAAGAAATTACCTCCTATTACATAATTAGTCTAACCATCTATCCTACCTATTAAAAATTATACTTACTATGTTCCATGCCATAAACACCCATAAAACCCAGCCCTATAATCCTAATGAGTCAAATAAACCATTGAAAAATTATTGAAAAAAGGGGTACATATGTGAGGCCATAACGAGGCATTTAAACATAAAATTAAAGGATCTGTACCCCCATACGAAAACCTAGGTACTTACATATGACCTTATAAAACAATGGTAAAATGTGAAAATGGGATGCCATAGTGAACATCAAATCCACTAGGCACTTGATTTGTTCAAGCCACCAGTACATATCAAATATTGTTATTTTTTACAGTGTAATGAATATACATCGGATGGAAAATTTTAAAAATATTAAAGTACCTAGCAGTTAAAAATGATTTCATTACGGTGAGAATAATTTTACTCCAGGATAATGAAGGGGACAACCAAATTACATGAAAATCATTTGAGTTGTATCAATGAAGTTAAAAATGAAATTTTCTCAAACATGAATAAATTATAAATTGAATGTAACTTTTTTATATATTTTATTACTACATATATCTTATTATCATCACTCTTAGAAATGGAACATGAACATGAATTGAAGTTAGATAGTAGGCGGCATCATATAAGAGGCATGAGAACACCAACATTTATTAAGTCAATGTTCCCATTATTTTGAGGGTGTATTTTTTAGTATGAACCCCCTTTAAACATATCATTTGAAAAACCTAATCCACCTATGATTTTATTCATTTAAAAAGAAAAATAAAGACATTATCATTTCCAAAGTACTATAGAATATCAGGTTTTCTCTTTTATTAAGATAAAAATCATAAAATTGAGTGAGTAAAAACAAATATTTATGTGTGGGGTGTGGCTGTTTTTAACGAAAATTGGCACATAATTTATTAATTTTTTTTAATATCAACATTTTTTATTTAATAAATGTTATTTTCTATAGATTTTGTATTAAATCATGAGAAATTTATTTTTTTGGTAAAGCATGTATCATTATAATTATTTTAGAATTTTTAGTTAATATAAAATTATGTAATAATTTTTTTGAATAACTATCTTTTTTATTTCAATGTAATTTATTATTATTAGTAATTTTTATTTTTCATTTTTTCCATTAATAATTTTTTTTGATTTTATTTGTTTTTCAAAATAATTAATACAATCATTTAATTCATCCTCTTCTTCTATTATATTATCATTATATTATTCTCCAAAATAATTAAATATATTTTTTTAAATAAACATTTTATTTTATTGATTGGTTTTTTTCATATTTTATTATAATTAATATATTTTATTTTATTTTAAAATTTCATAATAATTCATACAGTCATTTAACTTGTTATATGATATTGATAACTGATAAAATTAATTTTTTTTTAATTTATTTTGGTATTAAATTAGTCTTGGATATTTTATATATTTTTATTATGTTTTTTTCATGATCAGATATCATTCATCAATGGTAGAACTCTCAAGAAGGGTTCACCCCATCATTGAATCTCTGCCAATGCCAGTGTCTAACAGTAGCACCCATCAATTACATCACACTTTCACCATAAGTGTCTAATGGAAGCTCCCTACTACTACTTCATGATACCAATGTCAGTGAAACAAATAGAGCCTTATTATGCTATCCTTCCACCATTACTTCCATATTATTTTTTATTCCATCATCACACATTATTAGATATGGATCTACCAGAAACTTCTACCACTACCCCATGAAATTTCTTCATCCATCCTATGGTCATAAATGTCAATCAGTTCACAACCATCATCCATTGGTCTCCACAAGTGGCACCACTGCATGTGCTCACCTAATATTAAATGAAGTTGTCATCACCACCATGAATACCCTTACATGTCTATAGTGAATAATGAGACACTGGTTGGGGATCCTTCCCATCCACATATAGTTATTGATCTATTGGTCCTCCACTAATAGATCTCATCTACTGGTTTGAGTCTGTTGAACCAGATGTATGTCATGATACAACACACTAAAAAACTAATTTTCAAACAGATCCCCTAACCCAAGGTCTAAACCGTATCTCAACAAATAATCATATGATCTAATGTAGAATGAGAGTTTCCACTTGGCGTGGAAGCCACCGTCAATGCATTATCTGGACACCGAAATAAATCCCAGTCGAACCGAGCCATACACTTTATGTCCTGAACCATTGAAATATCTGGGGAATAGATGGAAATATGAACTGGGGAGTTGAAAAAGTCACTCTATTTTCTAGATCTGAATATCCTTTCACTTCCATAGTTGTTGATAGGGGAATTGAGCCCTGATCCTCCTTGAATAACATTCACTGGAGGAACATGGTGGTTTGTCGTGATGACTCACCACCTGTGATCTATTGGTGTGTGGTGTGAGAGAAAACCCATGAGCCGAGAGATCCCCCCATTCTGAATAGAAGACATGAGGCACATGGAAGATATGAGTGAAGAAAAAGAGAAAATATGAAAAACAAAATTACAATATTATAAAACACAAAAATAATAAAAATAAAAAATATAATATAATAATTATAATAATATTAATAAAACAAAATTAAATAAATGAATAATAATAAGTGTGTATATATACACCATGAAAAATATTTATTTATATAATAATATAATTAAATATATATAATACAAAATTTGAATAAATAAATTTAATATTTATTATATATAAATATATATAAAATAATATTAATAATAATAATAGGTATTTGTTAACATATATATATTTTAAATATTAATATGTATATATGTTGTAATAACATTATTATACTTTATAATAATATTAAATATATATGTTTTTTATTAATATATATATATATATATATATATATATATATTAGTTTTTATATAGAAATTTATTTGAAAATTTGTATAATTGCTAATTTGATTTTATTTATAGAAACCTGGCCTTCATTCTTTTATTTAATGGATTTTATTAATTTTTATTTATTCATGAAATAGGTTACTAAAAATGAGATTGTCTTATGAGATATCGCACCAAGATAATTTCAGTTGAACATTCCACAATGAGTTTTGGTGCATGATCCTATTAGTGGGATCTTTCAGCTTGAAAAATGATGAGAATCCAATTTGAGGGAGATTTTTCTTGAATCTTATATAAGGATGATCAACAATAAGGATATGAAATTTGTAATCAAGACAAGGTTGTTTTCATGATGTGATATGAGTTAGAGACAATATATAAATATCATAGGATGTGTCATCATGACTCACTGAACAATCTATTCATTCCATATACATCCATGTGAGACACACATCACCCCTCCAGATGTTTTAAGAGACTGATACCACTACAATTACCATATGGAGATCAAAATTCCACTTCACCAAACCCTATTGGTAGAATTATGGATTTTATAACATATACATTTTATTGGGAGAGTAAAAATATCAACAAGCAAGAGAGAACATTGTTTTCACTATTTTATTCTATTTTTTTGTTTCATTTATCATGAACATATCTATTATGGAATCTATTAACATGTTTAATTCGATTATTATTTTTGGATAATTATAATTGGAGGAATAGGATGTGCTAGAAAATCCATTTTACCCTGTCCATGCATATTATCTGTTGGAATCTTCTTCTTCTTCTCTCTCTCTCTCTCTATCTAGATAATAATTGGTTACTAAACATCCAGAATCGTTGAAATATGATCTTGGTCATAATAAAATAACTCTATATTTAATATGAGGATTTATATGAAAAGTTAGTCAATCTCATAAGATATAATCATACAATGTTAAATTACAAAAATGAACTTAGTTATATTCTATTTTTTACTAAATTATAGTGTAAAGGATCTTTGTAATTGATAAAAGTAGATGCGATTATGTCACAGGTGAACTGATGAAAGATATCATTAGCCACTTGAATTAGTTCTATGTAATTTAACTAAAATTTACAAACATAGAAATATAAATTTAAAAACTATCCTTCTGATTTCCCATATTCATCAATTTATTTTTATGATATTTTTTATGTTCTTATATCATTACACTCAGATTTCATTAACACTCACATTTCGAATAACACAAATCTTCATAATAATAACTTGTTCATCTCTATCCACTAGTGTTTCATTAGTTGAATGATTTAATATTTGTTCTTCCTTTTTTAAATTGAACAAATTAGTCTATCTATATGGTTCGACCCACTTACCACATTAATAGTTATTGTTTGTAAGTATTCATATAAATCTTATCTTTTCACATGTACAATGATGCTCATGAAAATACTGGAACGATTTTGATGAGGTTATGTTCATTATGGGGAGATCCTATGAGTGATGACTATACATATTCATTTGATCAAACATTTTACCTCTATGTATTCCTTGTTATTTTGGTTGTGTAATAGAATTCTGCTGTTATTGATAGTTTTTGGTCTGAGGAAACACTGGTTATGGGTTCCAACAGAGGGAACACTATGAAAAAGGCCTCCATCGTAGTTAGATGATGGAAAATATAGGGATATTAAGATGAGATATGTTTTAGGGGGTGATATCATGATGTAGTTTCTCTAGTTGAAGGATCTCAGGATTGGTATAGTTAGCACAAGGATAGATAGTGCCTCTCTTTTAACATCACGAGACATCTCACAAGGGATTGTCAGACATGTCATATTACTAAAAGAGAACCTATGTTTGTTTCATCTAGGTAGAGGTATTATAATGTGTATGGAGGTCCATAATATGGAATATATTTCAAATAAATATGGATTAAATTATGTGGTGGATGATGGGTTGTCATGTTTCCACCGTCACCCCCAGGTGGTCTCGGTTAGGATTAGGGAGCTAGTTGACTAGGGGGTGACTGATAAATTCCACAAAGGCTGATGATACATAAGATATACTGAAAAATAAATTTATGATATATGTATTCTCTAACGTAGCAACCATTTTTATAGACAAATACATTACCCACACATTTCATGTTATATCCCAAATTCATGAAATTGATGTTCTAGTTTATCCCATTTCACAACACTTATGCCAAGAGACACCAGTCGTATATGAATTAGTGATCCCTCAATTTTGGTGATGGTGTGGAATGATTATTTGAGGGGATAGTTTCACATGATATTTTCTAGTGGATGTGATGAGGCCCTATGAATCTATCATTGTCATGTTATAGATACACATCATTCGTGTATTGGATGATTATTTTTTGTTGGGGTTGTAGTGCGTCTGCACTGATGAGGGAGATGTTTTCTTTGGTGGGAGAGAATTATACCAATATAGAAAATGAGAGACACATATATAAGAGGGTGTAGATAATTACTCTCAATTTGGTAAATATTTCTTCTCTTTTTAGTAGATGTTATTATCTATTAGTTTTCTGATATGGTGGATGAGTATGAGGATGTCTTCCTTGAGGTTGTGATTGAATTTTCTCCCTATCAAGGTATGGGACATTTAATTGATATACATCTAGGTATGGACCAGATATATATGATATAATATTGGATGGCTCCAAAAAATCTAAACACGATATGGGTGCAGTTTGATGATTTATTGGGGAAGGGATTCATGGGATCCATTTTCCCCTATGCAGCCCCAATATTCTTCACTAACAAGGTAGATGAGAGATTGAGGTTATTAATTGATTATCGGTTCTTATACATAGTGTTTATGAAGAATTATTATGAACTAAAAGATATTAGTGACCTTATGAAACATCTATGAGGGGTGTGATGGTTCTCAAAGGCTGAACTCATATTAGGTTATCACCAAAAGAGAGTACATGTTGAATATATACTGAGGATGACATTTTTATGTCGTTATAGTCACTATGAGTACACAGTGATGTACATTGGAATGATGAATACCCCAAATATAATCTTGGGATTCATGAACCATATATCTTATCCTATCTTAGAATAGTTTTTTGGACCTTTCCAATTTTTAGATCTATATTGATTGTTATGTAATATACGAGATGATTATGTTTAAGAATGTGACAAAGCTACATACATTGCTAGTTTTCTAAAAAAATATTATTACCAAAATAAAACATATTTTTTTAATAAATAATAAATGAACACCTTCATTAATGTAATATATTTTTTTAAATGTAGAAACTACAATTTTGGAAATTGAATAACACCTATTGTTTAGAAAATATTCTATCCCCTTTTTAAAGAGAGCATTATTTTCATTAATAATTATGTTTTATGTTCTCATCTTAATACATGTTATGGATATATTTTATAACACAAAATTAAGTGTTTTTATAAAGATAATTTAACACTTATGTGTTTAGTAATATATTTAAAACCATAATAATAATATTAATTTTTTATATTAAATATTAAAATTTGATTTTAATAATATTTCATTCTTGAAAAATATTTGTCAAAAAATAACATCACAGATTAATAAATATTTTAATTAATAATTTATAATATATTATATAATCAATTATGGTTAACTAAAATATAGTCCAATTTTGACTACCACAAATATGATATCCATGATCATTTTACCCCTATTATACCGTTGGGAGATAGTTTTTCACACATGTATTTATTTGGAGAGGAGGAATTTAAATATAGAAATGAAAAAACCCATAATTGATGTAGGTTATTTTAGCTTCTTTATTATAGTTACTTCATTTATATATTCATTATATTTATCTAGTATACTATCTTATAAAAAATTATACAGCACACTTGAAATATGTAATCTCTCATCTATAATGATTTGAATCATGAAACATTCTGTATTAATAAGTTAACTAGAATTGTTTTGAGAATCCCTTATAACTTATACGTAAATAAGTATGAAATTTTTTATGGTTTACATACTATAGTTGTGTGATATATTACTAACAAGCCTGTGAGCCTAAGATAATGGTTAATTATAGTATTATTTATTAATTAAAATTTATTTATAATTTTTACATCATTTTATTTTTTTGGACCTAAAAAGGTATACTCTTCCACGAATTCCATGGGATGATATTTTTAGTTGAATTAGAATATAATTTCCTAATTCCCTGTGATTGGATATCATCCCAGAATTATGATAGAAAAATATGCCAACAAATTTACTTTTGAAGATGTCATCAATGTATTATTTTAGAATTTTTGGATTGACTCAATGTAGATAGTATATCTATAGAGACTCATACTAAAGGTAGTTATATGATATATCCATTAATAGAACATTCTAATGTTTTTATATTATCCTATCTCAAATTTCATAATTTTAATATAATAATTTTTTTCTATAAAATTTCATTAATTTTTATAAATTTTTATCCACAGATGTTTTTCCCTCCTATATTGAGAAATATTAGTGGCAGTTTATTGTGCATTTAAATTATCCCACCCAACATGGACTCTTTAGTTGACATTAAACATAATTTTTTATATTAAAGGTATACAATTATAAATTTAATTTCCTTCAATGTATAATTATTTTTCAGAATTAGAGCTTAAATAGTATATAGTGTATCTATGGAGTAATGGTTGGTTAGGGAAGTGGTTAAACACAGGCTTCCCAGAGTTTTTTTCATATTTTTTTTTGTTAATTTTCATCAACTCTAATTTGGTCCTTAGACTATTTTTGGATAAATAATTTATTTTTACAGTGGTTTCTGAAAAATTTCACTCACTCTAGACATTATGTTGTCATTTTAAATGGTTGAAAATGTATGCATGACTAATATTGATATTATAACTTGAATATCCCAATTAATAGTCTATATGTAATGAAAATGTTTTATATTTGTGGGTTGCGACCATATATACAATAACCCTTGGGTAATTCTATATTTAAAACATGCCACTTAATTTATTTGTCTAATCATCTATGATTTTTTTTCATCATGTATACATTTAGGAATTCCCCTGCATTACTCCAATACTTTAGAATCTTAGAAGTACACCTGATATCTTTTAATTTTTTTTGTTGTCTTATGGGTTATTGGATATTGATTGACGAAAAAAAATTAAGTGTGGTGTATTGAGGAAGATTTTTGTTTATGTCTTATTGGTGTACAAATAATATTTGATATTAGACAATATATGGGTACACTGTGTGAATGATTAACCAATAGAGATATGGTGGCAACCTATGACACATGTGTTATTTCAATCTTCATTACAGGTAATTTAGAAATGGGCGAGGCTTTAATCTATGATTTTAAAATAAATCATTTCTATTTTGGTATGGAGATATTTATGTTTGACCAAGATTAACACATTTGATATATTAGTTCTTTATATGCATTAGTGGCCCTATAAGTCCATTTCATTTATATTATTATTTTCATTGGTGAACCATTATTTATGTAAATATTTTCTAATAAAGTAGTTATAGGTATACTAGATTCCCTATTATGTGTTATATAATTAAAAATTTCTCTCGCACACATTAATATTTTAAAAATAAAATGCAACTTCACTATTTTAATTTTTTTGTAAAACTATAACACATAATTAATTCTATAGTGTATTTATTATTCTCTTCCTAATATTATATCACTGATAATTGGAATTGTTTACACAATCATTATTTTTATATTAATATTCTAATAATTAATATATTAGTTGTTTTGGTTGAATAACGATATTGATTTGAATATTTTTTTTATCATTAAAAATGTTTCATCATTCATGTTATATGATATGGTAAAACAATAGCTATATGTTTATCAACTAAAAATTGTAATTATTTCCTTATAGGTTTTTATGTAATTAAGAATAATACTTATTGTCTGTTATAAACTGTCTGTATTATTCATATGTAGATAATAATAATATTTATAAACTTCAATGTATAATTTAAAAAATTTCATTTCTTAAAAGAAACCATTTTTAAAAGTGATTATTTGTTAAAAATTGTTTCATTTTGATAAAATGAGTTCAAAAAATAATCCATATAACATATAATAAAATTATTTATTTGGGAATCCGAAATGTTTTCGATAATTTTAATTTCACGAATATAAAACCATTATTTTATTTTGGAATAATTTATTCCTATGATAATTTGATTTTATAAATATTGGCGATTCAAGAAATAATTACTATATTTATTTTTTAGAATAGAAATTGTTTTTTGAAAAATTATTTTAAAATAAAAAAGTTTTTAATAATTTTCATCTCAAATATATTATATATATTTTTTAAATTAATATTTTACTAATGTTATATATATTTTTAAAATGGGACTAGTTTTTTCCATGATTTAATAATTTCAGATCTTATTGCATATGTTATTGTGAGTTATCCTCTTCGGTAATATACCTATATTTTTTTTAATTCATGTATTCATAATTTGATTATGATTAAGATACATGGTGGAGTACTAATAGTAGGTATGTTTTTAACTAATTTGAATAAATTCTTTAGGGGAATAAAATTTGAAATGGGATTCTTGCATCAAATGTGTTATGAGGATTCGATATATATATTAGTACTTTTCTTGGATAATTTTTATTTTGTTATATGTTTTCCATTTGGATATAAATATTTTAAACTTTTTTCGGATATAGAAATTGAGAATGAATTGTTTGTTTTTCCAGCGAGTTAATGGATATTTTTTAAATGTTGAATATGATCGATGGGTTTATTTTCATTATGTGATTCAGTAATTCTTTATTTTCTGTTTTAGTGTGAAATAATTATTGATTATATATATGATTATGAGTTTCTTATTAATAGTATGAAGAATTTGTAATAAATAATTATTATTTATATTTTGAGTTTTATTCAATATATTTTTATTCTTATTGTGAGTGATATTCTTAGGTAATATACCTATATTTGTTTCGTAATTCATGTTTTCCAAATCTGATGACGAATAAGATACACAGTGGAGTACTAAATGTTGGTATATTTTTAGCTATTTTGAATTATGTCTTTAGGGGAATATAATTTGAAATTGTATTCATGCATTAAAAGTGTTTTGAGGATTAGATATATATATATATATATATTAGTACAATGGTTGAAAGATTTTTTTGGAATATGTTTTCCATTTGGATATGAATATTTTAAACATTTTTGGGATATAGAAATTGAGGATGAATTTTTGGTTTTTCTATTGAGTTAATGGATATTTTTTAAATATTGAATATGATATATGGGTATATTTTCATTATGTGATTCATTATTTATTTCTGTTTTAGGGTGAAATAATTTTTGATTTTTTATATGATAGTGTGTTTCTTTTTCATATTAGGGTAGGGGTAGAAAAGATAGATAGATGGTCCCTCAAGATGAAAAATTATATTGATTACATCACATACCCGTGGGAGTACACTACCTTCCTATTGAACCTAATAGAGTACAATGGTTCCCAGGTGGTTCCACTAGTTAACTGATGGCCTTCCAAATTATATATGGTAGTCCCATGTTGAATTTCATGTAATGTTTGGTAATTTTTATATTTTTCTAAAACCTATAATTGATTTAATTTCATTCAATTATTTTTAGTTATATATTCATGACTTGGAGTCCTTTAATAACTTCCACTTATAGTCCTATTACCCTCCCTCATGGCTCATGGATAAAAGTTGATTCAATGTGTTTTTCAATCTAAATTCAATGAAATTCCCTCTAACTGATCACATCCCTGCAAATCCTTATTATTTTTTATCCTATTTCATGCATGGGTATATTAATTATGATCTAACATTGACATGGTATAATCCCAAATATTTAATGGGATTCTTATAAATTATATAGTAGGGATAACATATATTATGTTTTCATTCAATTGATATTTTTTTAAAGGGAATGGTATGCCTTCTATTCTATGGTATGAAATGTTTTTTTGAAATCAGTGTGTTATTTTGTTTTTATGTTTATTTATTTAGTGTGTACGTTGTTTAATGTATTTTATTGTTGTATTCTCTATAGGTTTTCATCAATTTTTCACGATATTTAATTATGATAATTTCATCATTGGATCTCATGGCTTATGGGTTTTTACCTACTAAATCATATGGGATGTTTGATATCTATTAAAGAATTATTTTCTATATATATATTTTTTTATTTCATGTAAATTGTTAGTTATTTCACAAACAGTTGGTGATTTCTTAAAAAATTACTAGGAAATTCCTACTGGATTTTTTACAAATTCAATAAGATGTCATACAATTTTTTGAAAAAAATTAATTGTTGTACAAAGAATCAATTTTTTATACCAAGTGGATGACTTTTATTATGATATAACAAGACATTATACAATAATCTTTTGAGAATTCAATAATCCAGTTAGTTATGGTTATCTGAATAGTTGGGTTTTAATAAAGGAATAATTGTGTAAGAAGTCATTGTATACAATGAATATTTTAGAAAATTTATATTATAGATTTTATTTTATTATATTTTAATAAAATTTATTTCATTATTTATAATTTAAAAAATGCTATGGAACATGACATGTTTTTTTCAGTCATTTTCATTCTAAATTAAAATTAAAACATTGTATTTAAAAGTTTAAATATGTAACATGAGTTTAATTACCAATATAAATATAAATATGCACTTCTATAATTGATTTATGGCTGTGAATAAGATATGGAATTATAAATAATTCTTGAATAGAATTGTTATTTTCAATTTATCCACACCCTTGTATTCCCCCATAATTCCATTTTAATGAGTTTAAATAATTTAATTATGTAAAAAATGATTTATAAGTTAGTAAAACAAACATAACCATTATTAATAGTTTCATCTGTAGAGATATAATGAGTGTGCTAAAAAGGTGGAATGAAGTGACTAAACATTGTACATTCTTATTTTCCGAACCGAATTTATTACCAAAATGAAACCTAATATATTTAACAGTAAAAAATGGATTACATTTCATAGTGTTTAATTATTTAAACCATTTTCATAAAATTCCTCAACTAGACTATGGTATTTTAAAAACTAAATATTTATTCAAAATCTAAACCAAAACCACTTATAAAAAATAAACCATTTCAATGATAATGACAAATAATTCTCTTGGCCTAAATCTAGTAATCAATAAGAATGGTAGAAAATATAAAGGTGCCCCTATAAAGAATATGCATCTTATAAGTGGAATTTTATAATTTTTAAAAATAGAATAGAAAATTAATATTTCCTATAATTTTTTTTATCATTTATTAAAAAATATTTCAAATATTAACATAATAGTTTACAATGAGAATTACATTTGAATCAATGTTGTATTTAAAAATTTATTACATTTCATGACATTATTTTTATTTAAATATAATGGGATTATAATAGGAGTAATTCCATGAATATTCCTTTAATTCTTCCAATTTTAAAATTTATGGACACATTTATTCAACAAGTTCAATGTTTAGAATATAGGGGATAAAATATTAAATAGATAATATACCACAGCTGATGTTATGTTTTTTAGGCTCACGTATTATGAGTAGTGTATCTTTAAATTCATTATCAATTGAAATTATAATATCTTTTAATTCATTATATATTATTGTTCAAATTTGAATTCTTTATTACGTGTTCATTAGCAACATGAAACATTTCATAACTATAATTTCATGTTTATTTCATATTTTATAATTTGTTTATAATTTTTGAAAATTTTATTTTTAAGGATCATATATGGTAAAATAGAAATTCTACACCATAAGATGATCTCAGATAATTTTTATGACCACTCCCTAGGTCCGCAAATAGTTTTAACACTATTATAGGATTTTGGTAGAATTTTTAGGTGTTCTACTTTTGGTGGAATAGTTAATATGATATAAATTAAATATGAAATTATTCAAGTGATTTTTGGTGGAGATATTTTTTCAAAAGAGAATCATCTTGATTTCTTTACACTATTTTTGAGGGGTTATTCTTATTCTATGTGTAATCCCAATTTAGGTTCTATTTCTCTATAGAGGTGTTTAAAATTGGAAATTAATTAAATAATAATTTAATTAAAACAATACTGCACAGTCCATTTTGTGGATTTATATTAACTGGAGGAGGGGTGTTATTTTTCATTCCATATGGTGGAATAATTATAATAGAATAGGGAAATAGGGTCATTGAACTCAAAAAATGATAGCTATAAAAATTGATTAACGTGCCACAGCTTTTGACGGTGCATTTAGACACTAAAATTCAATGTTCTCACTTGGAGGTTAGATGGTATTGATTTGTATTAACTTAAGCCTATATATTGGTTTTTTAAGTTTTAAAAGATTTTTATACCCTATATATACCCCTCATATATGATCTATCCCTCATCGTGTGGGTTAGGATATTTACAGTGGTTTCCCATTTAGAAGTCCCACAGACACAATATGTGGTTTTAGAAATAGACACAATTGCATTCCTACCACTCATAAATGATGGATTTATTGGAAGTATATGTATTTTATATGAATTAAAGCCCATGTATTATATGATGGATGTATGGAATTCCATGGCCTTGTTTTTATATACATCAAAAGATGGACCATTGTAACTATATGTTGTGTACTTGGGGTAAAAGCCCCTTTAAGGTGTAAATGGACATCTATAATTACCAGACCATACATCATATATTCCTTTTCTATATAGTCTTACATAACTAGACCTGATGTGTGTCCGGCCATATAAAGGTATATATTTGAGAAGTTGGTTTAGGATTACACAACATATAATAGTGGTACAAAATGTGTACTACCCCATTGTTACCCATTTGAGGGACTTGGGTGATTTTGTTTCATAAATATATAATTCAATAAAAGGAGTTCATTTTGAGTATTTTTATATGTAGATAATGATGGTGGAAGCCCTTGGGAATTTCAAGGACTTATAAGAAGTGAGTTAGATATTATATATTGTGGAAGGGGGGTTTTACTCCAATTAATAAATTCAACCATTTAATAAGGGTGAAACATTTGATTCTTTCATAGTGAGTTTCTTAGGAATAATTGGATTATGTACTTTAGGTTTACTAGATTCCTCAGTTGGTCATTTAATTGGACATAAAGTGGTTATCTCTACTTGGGTTTTTGATCGAGGATAGAAATATGTTTGGTATATGGGCGTCAAACATTTTCTTAGAATGGGTATGGGATTTATGATATCATAAATATGTAGTGTTACATTGTTAGGATTGTGAATCTAAGAGATGTGATAGACTGGTTTATGGGTTATGTGATCCAAAAGAGATGGGTGATGTCTGGAGATGTTATTTATGACCAAGTATCCAAAGTGGGATGCCTCATTTACCTATTGAAATAGAGGGAAAAGTGGGTAATCGATTGTATGACCAAAAATGAATGGGTATATGTTTCTAGGTAGAATTTGATTTTTGGTGTCCCCTAAGGATCAATATATATATATGATATGATTGAACTAATATTATGATGAAGGGAATGGGAGTTATTCAATTCCTTGATATGTTTTTTCTATTTTGGTTTGACACCTGGATTACATCCTTAGTGTTTTTGTTATGTGAAATGAGTTTAATTAGTTTAGAGTGTATATTATTGACACTCCACACCCATTGGACATTATATCATGCATGATTTTTGGTATTAGTATATATAGTTTTTATAGGTTTGGGTGCTAGAATAAAAATTTTAGATGGTTTATTGTTTTGATATGTATGAAATGGGTAGACAAGGATTCTAATTAATATTGTATAAGTTCGTAGAAATGGATTTCATCCTGTTTAATAAGATTTATGACTGATTATCCTATCATGGTTAGTATAATAAATGTATTTTTTGTCCAATTGAGGATGTCTACACTAATTTTATAGATTATGGTCCAGGTGCCCAACGGATTCCCATGGAAATAATGGTATACTATGTTGAATGAGATGGTGCACTAATTCTCTATATCCCTGGTTATAGTTTTATAATGATGCTATAAGAAATATTTTTTTAACATATAGTTTAGTTTTCATACTAATTCAAAAAGAAATATTTTTTATGATATATTATTTTGATGATAGAGTAATGTTTTGGGTACTAGTTATACACTAATATGGTATGAGTACTGAGGACTGATTCCTCTAGGTACTAATAATGTGATAATTAATGGAGCCATTAAGACATGGATGGTTATGTGTTAGACTAGGAACAAGGATCATAGAACCACCATGGGGAAGTAACATATGATTGATTGCATAATTAAGGGATTCCATGGATGTGTAGATGAAACACTATATTTGATGGGTGATCATTGAAACACGCTAAGAGACACTCTGACCCTGCATGAAAAAGGAATGGTCGATCAAGGTAAAAAACCTAAAAATGAATGGTTTTCTTATTTTTCTATATTTTATATGTTTTTAGGATATCCTGAAGAAATGGAATGTGTAAGGACTAATGACATAATATTATTGATTCACGATTGGGGTGACCTATTGTGATTTATTTCTCTCACATTGTATGCACTCATCAATTTCATTGTTCATAACATATTTATTCTTTCATGTTAGCATGAATTCTAAACAAATATGGTGTAGGATCATGGTTTCATGAAAGAGAGGAGCCACTCATGCTAATTCATGTGATCAGGTAGTAGTAGCTCCCATAGTTTCTAGAAACAAGGTTTTGTAGAATATCATTGAGTTGGAAATGCATCCTGATTTATTTATTTTTATGTTTTGTATTTAGTATATATGTTTGAACTAGTGGGTGATCAGTTTTGTATGTATGGAATGGTTTTTCAAGTTGTTGTAGTCTTTCAAATTAATACAATATGAAACTATTTCAGAATATATTTTATTCCATGTTATTTTATGTGTATGATCCTTAGTTATTTTTTATGGATTGATCACTATGATATAGAGGCATTTCATCCTCACATTATTCCATTATGACCCTACTATTATCAGAAACCTCTAGAGTGTGAGGAGGCATTACTAAGGTCATGTCTAAAACCAGATCATGCCTATTGTTTAGTGGAATCTAGGATGAGATGTTATGATGTTGATATGTTAGATAACATTTACATATAATCATGTCTCTCTTACATGAAAATAATTATGATTATTGATTTGATGGTCATAAAATAGTATATATTTTTTCACATTATATATTTATGAATATGAAAGAACAGTAAACTATGTTTCCCATTTCTATTATAAATTCCTTAAGTATCCACATATCATAGAATGGGGTTTCGAGCATTGCATTAATATAATTCCGCCCATAATCAAATATGTGAGACATGAAATCAACATATAATAAACATTACCCTTTATATGGGATAAAAAATTTGTAATATTGTTTTATAGAAAAATGTAACCTCTATTTTCTTTTTGGGATGAGTTTGGGTAATCAACCCTGATTCATATTATTAACCAAAACAAATAATTATATATATGGACCCTCCCACTATAGGGAGTGAAATTGTATCACCTTTAATAAATTTACCCTATGATAGATTATTTTCTTTTCCATGAATATTGTATTTATGGTTTTTAATATATGTATAATGTCTCTTATCATGTCCATGGATAAATATGGTTATTCATTTCTTAGATGTGTCGCATTTTTAGTTCCCAAATATCAATGCAAATTCTCACAACATCACTGGCTACCATAGTATACATTTATCTTCATCGTCTAAATTATAGGTTACTTGATTGATATGTTATGTTCATGGATCTATTTGTTATTATAATAATTTGATCTCAGAGGATGAGTATAGGTTCCTTGGAGTATTAATGGATTATTGGATTTTTAAATAAGGAAGGGTATAGTTGTTTTAATCAGATTTAATAACATGGGATATCATATTATTATTCTATTAGGCTTCATATAGTTTATCATTATCAAATATATTAATGTCATGGAAATATATTATTAAATTTTGGAATATATTTTACATTTTGTTATACCTAGTAAGGTATACAAGTTTTATATAGTATTTAGGTCAAGTAATTCCTTTGAAATATACATGATCATACCCTGGTGTTGTGTAATGGTGTTTTGGGTCAATATTCATATTGACCCCAAGGGTTATAGTAGAATTTTGGTTGAACCATTTTTTTAGTTTCCATATCATATTAGGGTGAACCAAAACATTCATTTTTATCACTAAACTCTATATTTTTATATTGGCCTAAGATATCTCAGAGGGGTGCCTGAGGTCATGTGGAATAATTTTATCGATTCATATGTTGGATCTAGTCATAAGTATGACATTTTAATATCCCATGGGATAGTTATAATCCCCCTGAAATTTAAATAAAATTAAAGAGATCCAGTGCTCATATTTATCTGAAATATGCTACTACATCTACTAAATACCATTTATCCAAATCAAATATTATTATATTAACACATGTATATTTAATATAAAAACATATGTATTGAAATTATACCAATAATAAGGGTAGAATAAATAATACACTCTATTTAATCCCATATACATCATCTCATGCAATATCTAAAATCTCTCAACACCACCGTTAAATCAACATATTATTGTTCCGAATAGAGAAATTATATTCGGGGTGAGTATATATTCCATTGGGGTCCTCCACCAACCATAATTGGGATGAGTGAGTTGGAAAAACTAACATAGATAATATAATATTCATAATACTCAAAGTACATACAAAATTAATAATTTAAAACATTTAATCAAGAATCCATCCACTACTTATCATCTTACAAAAATTGAACACTCAATATATTCACTGTACCTGATATAGATATATCCATTAACAATAAAAATCAAGTATCAAACACCAAACCTTACCATAATACTATAATAATTATATTTTTGTGCCAAAAAAACTTTCCCATTGTTAAAATACATCTATAATAACTAAATTTAATGAAAATACAATGGAAAAATTAACAATTATATACTAATATCTTCAGAATTAAAAATATCACAATGATGTTTGGAATTAAACGTCACTCCAAAACATCACCTTTAGGTAATACTAGATCTCTCATATAATATAATCATATGAGAATACCACATCCATAAATTCCATATATTCATTATTCCAAAGGATATTTTGACATATCAAATAGTTAATTTCAATATAACATTATTTAATAGTAATATCATACAATGTCATCAACATTAAAATCGATTATTATTCACAACACATTCCTAATATAAACAAATCACACCCAATTAAAAAAATTGTGATGGTATCCTACCTACCCTAACATCCACGTGTATTTGAGTAGCCTACCACAACTTTTCAAGAGTAGAAATTTAGTTGTTGAATAATCTCTCAGCACCAAAAATAAAATCTATTCATCCTCACAATATCCATAACATAAAAATTCAACGAAGAACAACATTCATATTATGAATTTAAAATGATAGTGATTTCACATATCACATAACATTACATTGTCAATAAACATATATAAACTTTATACCGCTTTCCATATTATAAGAACCACCTTTTTAACTTCTCATGAAAAATATAATCCTATGATGAAATACATTGTAATAGATTTATTACAATTCCCATCATCCCAATTTTTCTATTTCAGGTAATGATATTGTACAATTCTATTTTTATTTCTAGATTCCATTCAGAATTTCGTCTTCAATATTTATATATTTCTAATTTCACATGAATATATGAATCAACAAAAAAAAATATTAATAAAATTATAAGAATTTTCTAGACATCAAAAAGTGAAATGTGAGAATCACCTGCCTCATTAAAAAATAATCCAACAATTAATTTTCACCATCAATAGGAAAAAAATTATTATTAATAATTATTTATAAAAACTATATAATTCATCAATTAACATATCGTATACTATGAAATTAATTATAAAAATAAGATTTCACTATGCTTTCATAAGAAATTTATGAAATTTAATTCATAATATCAATTTCAGTATCATTCCCACGAAAAAAGATATCAATTAATGACATATAGTTTACTAATTATCTCCCATATAATTATATACTCATTTACATATCAAAATAGATTTTATAAAATAAATTTTTCTGTTTTTAGGATGATTGATTAAGTTTTTTAATTTTACATAAAAAAACCACATTATATCCACATAGAATACTGTATGCTTGTTTTAAACAATACCCCATCCATCTATTAGGTAATTTTTATTATCCCCTCAATAATATTCTAATACAATTTCATTATTAATTCCAAATAATCTAAAAATCAACAGGTTGTGATAAAATATTTCATGCAGCACTTCATATTTCCTCCATAATCAACACCTCACCAAAACATGCCCCATCTTTTCATTTTATATTAGAAAATCTGTAATATAATTATAAAATATTTTGGTATGATTTATAAAAACACTTTCATATTTAAAGAAAATTATATTAATTAGAAAAAATGTTCAATTAAATTACACAGAAACCAAAACATTTATTTCTACACCATGGCATGTCATAAATAATGATTACAAGATTCATAAACGACATGGGTGGGTAACTACATGAATTTTTACCACATATAAACAAAAAACACTTTCCAAAAAATTATAAAATTTATAAATCAATACGGTTTGTTAAAATAATAATAAAACATATTTTTCATGTTATATTAAATTAATCCCCAAAAACAAATTGTATAATCTCCATTTAACCCAATCACATAGAAAACTTCTAAAATATAATAAAAATAATTTTCTTGACCTCTATATTGGGGATCATATCATATAGTCATAATTATGTAACATATATAAAGATTGTAATATGAAAAGTTTATTTAAATTCTCCAATGGATGAACATTATCTTAATGATGAACTGGATAAATAATTTTGTCAGGATTTCTCACATTTCACATTATACACGTAGTATAAAAAAACATATAGAATATGATTTACCTAATTTCGAAATTAGTTCCTTGATATTTTTTTATCATTTAAAGAATGTATTATTTTTAAATAAATAATAATACACAATTTCCCTCTCTCTCAAGACATAATATTATTATGACAATTTTTTGTTACAAAAAATATAAGTGCTTAGTTGTGCTTACTAAATATGTGATCTGTTAACATATTTTTCTATTATTTTTTATGTTATTATATTTAAGAGACTCTTTAATCATTGTAATTTATTAATTTTGGGGTTATAAATTATGTCTTTGAAATTTAATTCTTTTAACAGATTATTCAGGTTGTTTTTGGAATTAATACTATTTAATTTATTTTTAAACGTGGTTTCTAATTTTCAATGTTTTTTATGGAATTTTAAACACTAAAATTATGGTACAATTTTTTTAAAATAAATATGTATCTATATATATACATACATATTTATGAATAATAAATATACTTATATTTATAGAAATAATTTATTTTTTTACTAAGTATACACAAATTACTAGTTATCTTATAATAAATATATAAAAACTAAATTTCATTTATACACATTTAAAAATTTTCATATCTTAAATTTTATAGAATTCATATATGTATTTTTATTTATTTATTAATAAATATAAAATATAAAAAATAACATGTTTTCAAAAAAAATTACATTTTCCCCTTTTTCAGGTCTATTAAATATGTTTATTGGATGATAATCACCAATTATCTTGATGTAAATTCATCCAAAATCACTTCCCATATTGCTACATAGAATGTTGAGATCCTTTCCACAGGAGGTCAGATTTTTAAATTAAATCCACGATCAACATAATTATTTTCTATATTTTAAAAATATATTAATAGGATAAGGAACATTATAAAATTATTGTAAAATTATTTCAAAATTTTATATGGACAACTTACATTAATGAGAAGAAAACAATCATCGATTCACTAAATAAGTAAGCTAAAAAAATTTATTAAGGAGGGATTTGGATCTTGAATCTATGTTTGATTAATAATACCAATATTTAAACTAATATTAGGTGTCTTATATATGGTTCAAATGAATATTTTTTATTTTCATTGAGTTTGAAAAATTGATTAACTATTCAATGGAATTTTTTTTCATGGATGATATATTTCCAATAACCATAGAGATAATATTCTTATTATCACAAAAATATAAATGTATTTATTTCAAGATGATATTGATAATATTTTGGTACATTAATGTTAAATACACATATATATCTATTATTTTACTTATTCTACAAAAATAGTGTTGGGTACACTAGGGTAGATACCATGGGAGGGGGGTGAATCAGGTTATGAATTATTAAACCAACTGCCCCCTTTTTATCTTATTCTGTTTTTAGACAAAACCCATCTTCTCTCTCTTTTTCCCATTTCATATTATGAATGAATCTTAATGCATTCACATGACACATAAATTTTACTTGGTTAACCCTCATAGGGATACTTCCAATGTGAAAAAACAGAGATGTGATGATGTACCAAATCTACTTTAAGCACACTACTGTTTACAAGTTTGAAGTGGGACCACTGAACCTATTGGATTACTACCATTCACAATTTTAGAACACACTGATCTCTTAAATGAAGTGTGCTCACTACTTCTTCAGAAGATCCACTCACAATTTATAGACCTGTAGGAATCCTCATTATCATGAATAAATGCACCTTCAATTGTTGATATATACGCTGTTAAAGTCCAACATTCATCCACTGATGAATACCCCTTTGCCATCGATCAATTCACAACACACTTTGGAAATACCCTATCAAAGCGACCTACTTCACGGAGCTCCCAATTTCGTGAATCCCAAACAAGCCTTCTGAAAGCCCTTGGCTCTTCGCAAAGAACATACCTTCGCAGAGCTAACTACCTCGTTGTGTATGCAACTTCACGGATCACAGTCCTTCGCAAAGCTCAAGCCTTCATAAATCTTAGGTCGTCATGGAGCTTAAGACATCGTAGAGCGACTTACATCAAAAATATCAGAGAGCCAATGTGAAACACACCAATTTCGCGGAGCTATAATAGATTCCATGAAGCTCCTTCATTCTAAAAGCACACTACCTTCATGAATCACTTTCGAAAGTTGAGAGAAAAATTTTTTCTTGGAAAACACTCTCTTTCTCTATAGGGGGTCGCTGTCTTTTTATAGGCGATTCCACCAACCCTCGAACCATCAACATGAATACATCTCTACATCATCTCTCTCAACTAAAGTGAGCTCACTCCTTATTCAGAAGATCCACTCACAGTTTATAGACCTGTAGGTCTCATCATTATCAGGAATACATGCTTCCTCAAGTATTGATAGGTGCTCTGTTCATATAAAACTTCAATCCAAGGATGAATACCCCTTTTCCACTGATCACTAGGCAACCCACTTTGGAAATACCTTCCCAAAGCACCCTCTCCCAATTTCATGAAGGTCAAACAAGCCTTCGTGAAGTTCCTACCTCTCCGCGAAGCACACACCTTTATTGAGATCACTACCTCACGGAGCACACAGCTTTGTGGAGATCAGTCTATCGCGAATCTCAATCCTTCGCAAAGAATAGGTATTCATGGAGCCAACTTCAGGATAGAGAAACTTCCTCTATAAAGCTCACTAAGACAATTCGGAACACACCCATTTCATGGAGCTAAAATAGATTCCGTGAAGCTCCTTCATTTGAGAAGCACACTACCTTTGTGAATAAACTTTGCGAGTTGAGAGAAATAAAAGTTTATTGGAAAACAATATCTTTATCTCAAGGGGGTCAAGGTCCATTTATAGGTGATTCCACCATCCCTCAAACCATCCAGGAGTTGTCAGCACCATGTCATATCAAATCGTGAAGCTCTAAAATTTCTGTCTAAAATCTCTCTATATCGCGAGTTGCACCACAAAAATTTTTAGATCACAGAGCTCGTCGTAATCATGGAGTATTTCATCAATTAATCTATGCCTTCGTCATGAAGCTCTACTCACAATGCCCTTCACCACCACAATTCTCTACAATGATTCTGTTCGTGAAGCTCATCATAGTGGAGAAGAACACCGTCAAATTTCTTCATGTCTTCACAAAATCTACATCCGGAAGCCCATCTTCGCGAAACTCATTCCTTTGCCATGGTTCTTTGTCAATATGGATAGTCAGAAACTTCTTTGGAGATTTAGAATTCACCATTGAAACCTACATTGTCAAAAAACACAATCAAACCAAAAATGCTGTAATGTTACCATGAGGTATTTTTTTCCTTCAATCTCCCATTTTAGGTTGGTTGAAAACTCTTCTTAGAATGATTTTCTGCACATTGATACCTCATTGAGACTCCTTCCATCATTAACCACCATTAACCTCTTGCGATTTAGATTGTGAACAAAGATTCACTCACCTCATACTCTTAGCCCACATGAGAAATGCTCAGAGTGAGAAACAAGAGTAGTAAAAAAAGTTCATCAATGAATCACTTAATTTCAGACACCAACTTTTGACACAAAACTTATACCAATTTCTAAACTGATACCAATTATTGAGCATTGGATCCATTCTCAATCCATTCCAATGAAACTATTCTACTTTTATCACGATCCTCAACTGTCATTATATCAATTCATTGTACGATCACTTCTAGCATCATCCGGTTAAAACTTTCCCCTATCTCACTCCTTAACCTGTCAGCTTGTCCCTGTGTCTTTCACTGAGGCCTTTTCTCCCTTCATGAGCCACAGTTTCTCCCCCTTGAGGAGTCACTATTTCTCCCCCTTTGTCAAAAAACCCAAAGGTCACTCCTCTGTGGTCTCAAACATTGGAAAGAAGACATATTATCATAATATTTAAAAACACAATATACCTCAGGGAGAGTGGAGGACACATCCAAACTTTTTCAAGTGCGAGGAGTCGACTAGACTCCCAGAGCCAATCGATGTATCTCAAAAGCTTTCTTGGGTAAGACCTTTGTCAGAATGTCTGCAAACTATAGTTTTGTAGGTACATACTCTAACTTCACAATTCCCTGGTGAACCTTCTCCTTGATAAAATGATACTTTATCTTAATGTGATTTTTCCTAGAGTGATGGATGAGAATTTTTCCGAGTTTTATAACACTTGAGTTATTGTAATGAATTCCAATCAGAGACTTCACATCAACTCCCATATCATCAAGCTGCTACTTCATCCATAATTACTATGTGTAAGCTTGAGTGGATGCAATATACCCAGCCTCTGTGGTGCTCAATGAAATACAACCATGCTTCTTGATTATCCAAGAAATACTCAAACCACAAAGATAGAAATCAACTCTTGACGTTTATTTCCTATCATCCACTGAACCAGCCCAATCTGCATAAGTATATCCTAATAACTCTAACTGAGATTTGTCAATATATATCAAGCATAAATCCATTATTCCCCTGATATAATGAAGTATTATTTTTACTAAAATCATGTGGATTTCCTTGGGATTACTTTGATATCGTGCTTCTTAACATATGGGGAAAACAATATAAGGTTTCATCACCGTCAGGTACAGTAAACTCCCAAAATTATTCCTATATGCTGTGATATCAACTGCCTTCCCATTATCATCTTTTTATAATTTTATCTAGGTTGAAACTAGAGTCTTCGTATCCTTGGAATTTTCCATTCCAAATCTTATCATAACCTCCTAGGTGTATTTGGACTGAGATATGAGTGTGTCATTATTTCCTTGTGTCACCTCTAAACCAAAGAAATACGTCATCTCACTAGTCATAGATATTTAAAACTCATGTTTCATGAACTCATAAAATTGTTTACATTGTGCTTCATCTAATCCACCAAATAGTATTTCGTCGACATAAACCTGCACCATCATCCATTGATTACTATTTTTGTTGAAATAGAGATTGTAATCAAAACAGACACACTAAAAACCAAGTTTCTTCAAATACTGATCAAGCCTTGAGTACCTTGCTCTTGGTGATTTTTTCAGCCCATGTGATGCCTTCTTTAGAATAAAAACCTTTTTCTCATCCACATGAATGAGAAAATTTTATGGCTTCTAGATATATACTTCTTCCTCTAGAATCCCATTCATGAATGCAGATTTGACATCCATCTGGAACACTTTGAACTTCTGTTTCACTATAATGTCTAGGTATAATTTGATTGTCTCAAACCTAGAAATCGGTGAAAATATCTCATAAACATCAATTCCCTCAATCTGGGATTATCGTTTTCAAACTTGTCATGCTTTGTTTCGAATCACTACCCCATCTTCATTCAACTTGTTGCGAAGGACCCATTTATTCTAGATGACATTCTTATCAGCTGGACTCGAAACAATATCCCATGTATGATTCTTCTCAATCTGATCTAGCTCTTCATCCGTGGCCAGAACCCAAGTTTAATCTTCTGCTACATCAGAAAAGGATTTAGGCTCTACCTGAGATAAGAGATATGTCTTCTGCAGTGATTTCATTCTTCTTGTCGGAAGTGGAGCTCATTGATCACCAATGATATTTTTCCTATCAATTTCATCTTGACTCCTTGGATGTTGTTCATATACAGATTTTTCTTCTTCAAGCTCATCATAAATATCTTCTTCTGAATCAACATCATCCACTTCTACTGCTCCTATGTTACTTTCCTCTTTATTGCTTTCCATGGGAAATTATTCACTGAGTTGTGTAATGTTCTCATCATTTTCCATAGTCGTGACATCATTTCTCTCAACTACTTTTCCCTGCCTTTTATTAAATAATTTATATGCTTTTCTATTTCCTGAGTAGCCAAGGAATATTCCTTCATCTCTACGTGACTCAAATTTGTTTTGTTTTTATTTGTTTAGTATAATGCAATTACTCTCAATGTTTTGAAATTACTTTACCATTAGATGTTTCCTGTACCACATCTCATACGGAGTCCTTCCATCTTTTAGACACAACAGAGCCCTGTTAGAAATGTAGACCAATGTCAATATTGCCTCCTTCAAAAATTTCTCTAGTAGGACTGTTTTTATGACCATAATTCTAGCCATGTTGTTGATGATCCAATTTATTCTTTCAACCACTCCATTCTATTGGGGAGTTATCACTGAGGAAACATGATGCCTTATCTCGTGTTTCTCATGATAGTCTTACACCTGACTATTTGTGAATTATGTACCTTTATCAGTACAAATATTCAGAATTTTCTATCCAAGCATCCTTTCACACTCTCTCCGGTGCTGTTTTAAGCAGTTGAACACATCAGAATTATGGTAAATAACAAATAACTATGCCATTATGCTATATTCATCAATAAAAAAAATGTAGTACCTCTTTCCATCAATTTATCGTGGTGTGATAGGCCCACAAACATCCGCATGCACCAATTCGAGAACTCTTGTGTTCTTCTTTTCCTTTTACTTATACATCTTTCTGATGATCTTATCTTGTTGTCATGCATCACACGTGTGAGTAAGATTGCATGATAGCTTAGGGAGGTCTCTTGCTGCATCACACTTTACCAGATCTTCCAGGGATTGTTGACATAGATGACAAAGTTGTTTATGCAACAATTTGTTTTCTTCTTCTCTGGATAGAATTCACATATCTTCTTCTCCACTTACCAGGTAGATATTTACCTTGGTTATTTTTCCCTGTAGAACCACTCCCCCATCTCATCCATTGACTATACACCTTTTTTTAGTAAACATTATTGAATGTCCTAAGTCACATTATTGACCGAAACTAAGAAAATTGTGACAGAGTCCTTCTAATACTATGACATCAGCACGTCTCATCTCTTTTCCCCCAAACATGGCTTTTCCTATGCCAATAATTTTCAGGCCTTCATCATTTCCAAACTTGAAAAATATTTATTTTTCATATTTTACATCAGTATCAAGATATTTATTTCCTGTCATGTGAGATGTGAAACCGCTATCAAGGATCGACACACCAGAGCAATCTGATGCTTTAAGGGGGACTTCTACCACTACTACCTTCTCATCCTTTTTCTTCTTGGTACATATATTTGACTTCACACTTGACATGGATTGAGACTTCTAATCATTCTCAGAGTATGATGGAACAACATTATCTTGCAAAGATACAAATATATTTTTCATCTTCAACTCACCTGTGGGTTCATTAATCTGCTGCTTGCGAACATTTTGTCTTTTCTTTGGCACATTCATTTTTATGGTCGAAGTATAGTACCAGGGCATGTGCCCAAATACTCCGCACAAAAAATAGTGTCCTTCAAAATATGTTTAAGAGATCCATTCTCTATTTGGCGGCCACCTCTATTCGTGTGCCCTTCAATATCTCTTGGATATGAAGCACACATATTAAGAATATCCCATCTTTCCACAACAATAACACCTGATATAAGGCACAGTCCTTCATGTCACTTTAGTACAGCTAGTTTCCCCTTGATATCTTTGAATATTATGATTTTTCCTTTCTCCCAAATTAACCTTCAATATTTGAGTGGGTGCCTACGATCTGAAATTAATTTTCATAGCCTTTGGTTTTCTATCAATCCCTCCATCGGCCTTAGCATCTGGACAAAATAAATGCTTCCTTTATGCTGAACCACTATTCTGCACATTCAGCTTCTTGGTTTTCTAAGTGATCTGCTTTCCTAATGTCCCAGTAGGGGTCAATAGTTTTTCTTGATCCTTAACATTTTTTCGCAAAATGACAACTTCTCCTTCAAATTATTCAATACACTTGACTTGATCTTTCATCGTGTTATTCAATCCATCTATATCCCTTATCTATTCTTCAATATTGGTTTTAAAATCACTAATCGATTCTAATACCTCTAGAGTTGATGACTTTTGTTTCTCAATTTCTTCCATCAACACAGACTTCTCATCATCTTGTTGATGCATATAGACTTTGGTGTCACTAACTAAATTGTTGGCTTTATTTTTTTGGCTCTCCAAAAATCTCTCTCCTCATGAGAAGCCTCTAACTATTTTTTCATATCAAATATTCCTTCAACTTCTTCTTCTTCATCATCAATTTTAGTTTATTCCTTTTTCTGAGTACTCTTAACAACTTCTACAATAGAATTTTATCCATGATCTTTGAAATTCTCTATCCCTTCAACCTTCTCTACCTCAGACTCATCTGAACTACCAAATTTTTGTGAAAGGAGATTCTTCTTCTTAAAAAAATTTCTTTTGAACTATTTCTTGCCTTTCACATAGGATGAATACTTCTTCTTGGGAATATCAACTTCATCCTCATAATCTTCATGGAAATTCTCGGGGAAACCTGCCATAGGGTGTTCAATCTTTACACATGGATAACATGATATTGGATGTTTTCCTTTAAACATTTCTTTTCCTCTATGAAGATATGAGGAAAGGAATGAAGTCACCTCATCTGTCTCTTCTTCATCCTGATAATATTCAATGGTGAGCTTCATCATGGACTTGAATCCACTTATTTTGATTTCACCTTTTCCAAGGAATCTTTATCATCATTTTCAATTCATATACAAAAAGGGTGTTGTGCAGGTTATCTAATGTTAGATATTTTGGGTCTTTATCTTCAAAAACTAAAACTTTCAGATTGAACCGAGGTGAATGTTACCTCAAGATGTGCTTTACAATCTTTATGTCTTCAATAACTTCTCCAATACCTCGCATGTCTTCCACTACCACATTTATCCTATCAAAGAATACATCAACTGACTCATTCGGGTTCATTCTCAGATCTTCATAATTTTTCCACAACACTTTCTGCTTTGCCACTCTGACCATTTTATCTCTTTTATATATATTCAATAGATTTTCCCATGTGGCTTGTGATGTTTTTTATGACATAACCTTTGAATAAATATCATTGGATAGGGCTTCCCCAAAAGCATTTATTCCCTTAGCATCAGCATCCAATTATTTACGCTTAGCTTCAGATAATGCACCACTATTAATATGGGATATTATTCCATGAATTGTTGCTTTGAACACATCCATTCCCAATGATGGGAAGTAGTTTTGCATCTGATTATTCCATAGCTAAAAATTGTTCCCATCGAAGATCGGAATCCATTTTTTTGGTGACCTCTATTTGAGAGAGAAACACAGATATAAACCTTTCTCTCTGATACAAATTGTTAGGTCTACTAGGGTAGATACCTGGGGGGGGGGGGGGGGTGAATCAGGTTATGACTTATTAAAACAACTACAACTTTTGATATTTTTTTTTTGAAAATACCCTCATCTCTCTCTCCTTCCTATTGCATAGTATGAATGAATCTCAATAAATTAATAGGATATAACAATTTTACTTGGTTCACCCTCACTGGGCTACGTCCAAGGAGTATACACTAGTATTGTGTCGATGTTCCAAATCCATTATAAGCACACTGCTGTTTAATAGTTCGAATAGGACTTACTGTCCCTCTTGGTTTACAACCCTATTCAATTTTAGAACACACTTATCTCTCAACTAAATTGAGATCACTAATTCTTAAAAATATCCACTCATAGTTTATAGACCTGGAGGTCACCCCATTAACATGAATACATTCATCCTTAAATATTGATAGACGCTATGTTAAAGTCCAACCTTAATCCACTGATGAATACCCATTTTCTACTGATCACTGGGCAACATGCTTTGGAAATAACTTCGCAAAGCACCCTACTTAGTAATGATCCCAATTTCAAAAATCTCAAACAAGACTTCGCAATGTTCCCGAATCTTCACGAAGCACACACCTTCACATAGATCACTACCTTGTGGAGAACACTACTTCGCGGAGCTCAGACCTTCGCAAAGCTCAATCCTTCACAAAGAATAGGCTTTCGCGGAGCTCGAGTCGTCATAGAGCAACTTCCTTCACGATGATCACTAAGACAAAGTGGAACACACCAAATTCATTGAGTTAAAAAATCCACTACGAAGCTCCTTATCTTATGAAGAACACTACCTTCGTGAATCACCTTCACGAGTTGAGAGAAACAAAATTTTCTTATAAAACTCTCTCTTTCCCTCAAGGGGGTAAAGGTCTATTTATAGAAAATTACACAGTCCCTCGAACCTTCCACTCGAATTCAATGCCATGTCATCTCTCTCAACTGAAGTGTGCTCACTACTTCTTCTGAAGATCCACTCACAGTTTAAAGACATGTAGGTCTCCTCATTATAATGAATACATGCATCCTAAATTGTTGATAGATGATATATTAAATTCCTACTTTCATTCACTGATGAATACCCCTTTTACAATGATCACTGGGCAACAAAATTTGGAAATACCCTCGCAATTAACATACTTCATGAATCTCTCAATTTCACAAAGCTCAAACAAGCCTTTATGAAGTTCCTGCCTCTTCACAAAGATCCCAATTTCACGAAGCTCAAACAAGTCTTCACGAAGTTCCTGACTCTTCGAGAAGCACACACCTTCGCCGAGCTCACTACCTCATGGAGAAAATTGCTTCATGGAGCTTAGACATTTGCAAATCTGAAGCCTTTGTAAAGATTAGGCCATTGTAGAGTTCAAGTTGTTGTAGAGTGACTTCCTTCGAGAAGCTCACAATGCCAACACGGAACACACCATTTTTGTGGAGCTAAAATATCCACCGTGAAGCTCCTTCTTTCGTGAAGCACACCACCTTCGTGAATCACCTTCACGAGTTGAGATAAAAAAAATTTTCCTAGAAAACACTCTCTTTCTCTCGAGGGGGCCGGGGACTATTTATAGGAAATTCCACTGACCCTCTAACCATCCACGCAAATTCAGTTCCACGTCATCTCAAATCGTGAAGCGCTGATATTTCCGCCGAAATTATCTCTATATCACGATGAACCACAGAAATTTTCAGATCACAGAGCTCATCATAATCTTGGAGCATTCCATTAATTCCTTCGCACCTTCACTGTGAAGCTCCACTCACAATGCCCTTCATCGCCGCAATTCTCTTTAATGAATATGTTCACAAAGATCATCATAATTGTAAAAACACCGTCAAATTTCTTCATGTATTTGTGAAATCTACATCAAGAATCCCAGATTTACGAAATTCATGCCTTTTCCATATTTTGAGGACATCTTCCAGGAAATCCATACTTCGCTATTCTCACTATACTTCAATTTTTAGACCCCATGAATTTGGTAAACATTGGAAATCGACGCCACCTTATATCTGTTCTTTTATACTGCCTCCAAATCGTCAATTCCTTTGTCAGGGATCTTTGACAACAAGGATTGCCAACAACATCTCGAGACCTTGACAATTCACCATTGAAACCAACTATGTCAACAAACACAATCTACCCAAAAATTCCACAATGTTATCTTTAGGTATTTTCCCCTACAAATAGATATATTATGTACCATTGATTGTCTATATTTGTATGGGACATTTAATTTATTTATTATTGAAACTATTAAGTAATAAATTGGTATAATAACATACTTAGTTAAAATTTGAATCTCTAGTTGTTTGATCACATATGATAACTTATTATAATTATCATTATTGGGTGACTGACCACCAACCTAAATGGATGTCTGATCAAAGAAAAATATATTGTAAACCCTATCACCAGATACTATTTTGGATGATTTTTAATAAAATATTTCCCATTGATTATATATTTTGAATGATTAGTATAATAGCAGTAAATTAATGGAACTTTTCTCTAAAAAATTAAAAACTCATTAATCCTAATTTTTTAAATTGAATTTTTATTGTATATCTAGAAACACATCTACATCTTGTTCACTCTCGAATACTCCATTGGTTATTATATGGACACTTTCTTTAGTCATATATGAAATATTAATGAAAACCAATAAGATATTTAATGTCATAATTATTTTCAATGATTCTTTATTTTAATATATTTGGTCATATAGAAAGAACATTATATTTACGGAATAGTTCTCAAAAATAGAATATATCCATAACTATAAAAATATAAATATTCATTTGGGAATGAGAAATAAATTTTGGGAGATGAATAACTATCTATGAAACAACATTATTAAAATACCACATGGTTTTCATTACATTCCCAAGAATTTATTAAATATTACATTGATAAATGCACTCAAACATAGGTAGACCTACACAGTTTAAATATTAGTGAATATACATTATAGGGTTCAGACCATATTTTATGTGGTGGGGTTCTTTGGAATAAAAATGGATTTATTAGAGGATTATTTTACCAATTGCTTAGGAAAATAATTACATATGAAATATTATTTTTGAAATTATTTCAGAAATTATATTTTATATATAGTAAAGTGGTAGATGGTATTTATATTGATACTGACTCACAATATTTTTTTATCCCATAAATACTATGTGAATCCTATGGGTGAGTTATGGGAATTCTATGTAATAATGGCACCCTATGGGTGATATATTATTTGTTCAATTATGAAAAAAATCCAATTTTTTTAAAAACCCATAGAAAATCCATTACATATTTAAAATTAATATATTTGGGCTAAAAATATATAATTCATATAGTGTATGAGAAAATACTTTAAGGTAATATCACATAACCAAACTAGACCCATTCAGTGGATGTATGTTTTACATTTTTTATTAACTATAAACATACAAAGGATAATTTAATACAGTAGAGTATATATATGAGTGGATATGGGATATTATACTATATCATTCCAGTTGGAGGATCAAGACTAAATAAATTTCATTCCATAATTTTTTTAGAGTACATGCATGTGGGACATAGTTTATTTATATGTTATAATTCATGTGATGAGGTAGGGAGGTTTTACAAGATTTAGTGTGTTGGTTTAATCACTACTTGCAGATGAACAACATATATCAATGAAGTCCATGATAGTTGAGTAGATATATATATGGATAAAGTGGGGAATTCTAAAGGGAATATTAATTAAGGGAGTAATATAGGAAGCATGACGGGTGGTGTAAAAAAATCAACAGTGTGGGTCCATTATATGACATTATAGAAAGAATCATTAGATTTTAGAAAATGAGTATTGTAAAATAAGTGATGTGAAATCATATAAATGATATGAAGTAACATTAAAAGTTTTTGGGTACATTTTTGGTTTTATTATAATATGAGGTCAAGATCTGGTGTAGAATTACATGTGACATTTGAAAAGTGTTACAACAATTTTGTAATGCCCCGACCCCAGCTACCCAGAGTCGGTGCATTACTTCGTAACATTGGCATGATCAGAAAAGATCAAGTCTCTAAAGACCGATTAGTTTAGTAGCCTTGGAAACACTAGATTCATAAATGTTACATTACATCATAAAGTGAAAAACTAATAACAAAGTCTTCATAGTTCACGCTCATATCCTATTCTGACTATCCCTGCTGGTCATTCCTAAAATACTTCTTCACATCCTGGAAAATATTAAAACATTGAAAGGGGTGAGCTCAAATGCTCAGTAAGGATAACAATATTGCGGAAGCTTTCATAAATAAACATTAACATTTAAGGCAATGTATAACTAAAACAAAAGCCTTTTTAAACTTGAACTTCAGAATAATATGGAAAAAATAAAATTAAATAATTCCATTTACTTACTCACATGTATATTCTACTAGTCGAATAATCACATGAAATATCAATAACCACTTTCATAATGAGGGAATGTATAATGCCAGACATTCTGAAACATTTTGTCAAGGCCTCGGCCAAGACGTCTAAAATGATTAAGGCCACGGCCAAAACCATAAATCAAATTGGGAAAGGGCCTCGGCCAATTCCACGTCTAGTTGTCTCATGAGACCTACCGATGCATCGAGGAGCTATATCGGGCTCCACCCGTCAATTATTAAGTCCAATACATTCCTCATATGAATAGGTTTAAACATATCATAAACCATAACATAATCGTATCACATAAAACATGCATAAAGGAAACATAACATTTCCACATTTCAATCACAAGATATCAATACAACACATTGTTATAATAAAAACGCTTTCAAAACCATTTTCAATACCAAAATAAAAGAAAGTTAACACTTTGTATTTATTTTTCATTAAAAAAAAGATGGCTTGTAGAGGAAGCCGGAACTCAAATAATGGTCACGGCGGCAGAGAAGTCGTTGTCGCCGCATAAGTACGGAAAGAAAAACATTCCCTTTTGTCTCTTAGCAAAACGCTTCATATAAAAAGATTCCTTTTGAATAACCATAAAAGTCAAAGGGGTTTATACACCGTATAAAAGAAAGTTGTGTATAAAACCAAATATGCCTCAATGAAAGGGGATTGAGACGAAGTCCTTAAAAAGATCATTTTTTTATAAAGTAGGTCTATTATGTGTATTCACTATAATTAGACATAAATAATGTAAAAATACAAGATAGGACATAATAATATCATGACATAATTTGAAAGTAGGAGATTAACCCAAAGAATGGAAGTTGGGTTAAGAAGTTCCCTTACCTCGTGTCCGACTTGACTCAACCGTTCTTTAACCTCCTGAATAATAAACTAGAGTTAATATATACCTTATTAATAACCATTTTCAATTTCATTATCCTTATTATATCACTTATTACAATGATGTGAACATTATGTAATTATTTAAGTTAATAACGGTCGTTTTGTCGATCTTTGGTACTTGAGTCAACAATAAACTTCTTATAATTACAAGTTGTTTATGTGGTAGAATATCCATTATCTCCAGAATTATATTCATGATTTAGATGTCATATATATCTTATATATCCAGTATATACATTCATTTATAATATTACGTAACATTTAGAGGTAGGAAATGAAATGCACCGTTCATGGAGACGGTAAGCCGTACGTACGCATGAACGCTACATTCATTTCAATTTCATATTTAATGGAACGAAATCATAATGATATAAATGTATAATATAATTCCAGTGTAATATAGTGTATAATACCATTTACTCCATCCTTTATACACCCCACATATGGCATTAACGATTAAAATCACTTTGAGGGGGCGGTAGTCCGCACTTCCTAAAATGAAATTATCGCGTTTTACCCATAATGGAAATCATAAAGTATGCCATAAATGAGAAATACAGAAGCATAAGTAAAACATAAACATATTATATATCATATATAAAAATAGTGACATCTTAATGGCCACCTTTGAAGGTGTTATATGAGTGTTGAACAATCATCGTTTCGTGAGGCAGAAATTCGCCATCCACAGAAACCGTATGTTCTTTAACCATTAGATGTAGGTGTGTGTAAGTGTAGCTCGAATACTTCTTATAACAACATCCTAGTATATTGAGTATACTGGTGTTGTTACAAAAGAAATGAATAAAAGGAGTTTAGGGGGTTGGAGAAGAAAAATAAAACAAAACAACATTAGAGAAGACATTACCTCAAAATCGGGTAACTCTTTTTGATTTGAGCCAAAGGCTTCCTTGGGAAGAGTTCTGCCCAAAGTTAGGCTTCTAGGAGTAAGAGGGGGAAGTTGGGAGAGTATTTGGGCAGAGTTTGGCCGAGCCAAATGGCTTGAAGGTGTGAATAAGGTGGGAGAGGTGGGGGCCATTTATAAGAGGAGAGGAGGGGCTCTTTTGGAAAGATTGAAATGCTACATTATTATACAATGCTTTTCGGATTCTAAAGGTCCCACACTTATATAATTCGTGGATAAGGTGATAAGGGTTCGAAATATCCTCATACAATAGGCTTTGGACAAGTGTAATCCTTGGATTTTTCATTATCTTCTCATTTTATTTAAATCGTTAAATAATGAGGTCAGTGCTGCATCATAATTATGTCATAAATAATTTAATTTATATAATGTCTAAAAATTATAAAAAAAATACTATTATGTAGGAAATCTTTTTATATTTCTAATGAATATTTATAGTCAAAATTGGGACTTGTGTAACCCCACTTAAAAACTGTTTTAGTAAAACAACTCATGTTTGTGTCAATTTAATTTTAACATTCAATAAATATATATTAATGTCATTTTCCAAATAAAGTGGCTCCATGGGGTCCCCAAGTTGACCCATGGGTTGTCTTGGTCGGCCATGACTCATCCAATAGGAGTTGGACAAGTGTCATGCTCATCTCATATTATTAAAACAATATTTGTACCTTAAACTACACTAATTACCTCTAATCGCGATTAAGAACTTAAAAGTTACTATTCACCAAAAATTTATTTTAATCTCATTGAACCACATTTTACTTCTTAATGACAACCATGTATGTCGGATTTTTGAAAATCAAACCATAGAAGTGGTAATATTTCATTTTAACGAAAAAATCAGTTTTTAACAACCACTTAGTGGTTTCACTATTCATCAAAAATTGAAGTTTTTTAGAATAAGGCCAAAATTTCACCCTAAGCTATAATTGATATTCTGAATTCAAAAATGATGTCTATTTTACAAAATTCCAAACATATAAGTTGCATTAATTAATTTTATAATTAATTCCCGCTGTCACAACAAATAGGGTGTTTTTAAGAAACAATTTATATCAAATGATTGGCAATTGTTTATGTCCAATTTCAATGTTAAATTAATTCTAATGACCACCATTGGACAAAATGGTAAAAATATATTCTAATTATACTTTAAAACCACTAAATAGTATAATTTATCACTATAAATTATTTTGATTAATAAATTTGTTTTTAAGTATTTTTCACTATTCATAAAAATAGAAGTTCTCAGAAAAATACCAAAAATTCAACATAGGCTAATTTCGATATTACGAATACAAAAATGAAGTCCATTTTGAAATATAAAATTTAGATAATTTTAAAAAGTGGTTATTACTATTCATAACGGCTACTTTGATTAGTCGCGGTGTTTTAGAACTCGAAGATGCGTACAGTGCAAGCTATTGCATTATTGAATGAGAAGCGTATCGTGGAAGCTCGAGGTGTTACATTCTCCCCTCCTTCAATAAATTGCGTCCTCGCAATTTGAAATTTTTCTTTGAAAATAAAAGGTTGAAAAGAGAAAATACCTTTGAGGAAAACCCACATCAGAAATATGATTAATAAAATTTAGCCTTAATAAGAGGGAAGGGGAAATGAAAAAGTCACCACCCAATTATGATCTCGATTAGGAAAACATTGGTGGCAATTAACGACATATAATTGGAGGAAAAACGTAAATATTTATAGGGAGTGATTGAGTTCATCAATCACAATCAACTGTCAAATTGAGGGCCTCAAAGCCTTCAATCTATGTTGATTTAAAATATCATCAGTTCAACAAGACATAAGGTATTAGGATAACACATTTTTTTGTTTTAAAGTTTAAGAATTAATTTATTCATTGAATAAGAGATAGGTATATATATATTTATGCTTGAAAATTAGAGTTTCAACCTTCAACTCATCTTTCACTCAAAAAGATAATAGAACTCAAAAATATTATACTTAAACTAATTGTATAAGGTTCCAAATGTTAACACATACCATTTAGATTAGTAAAACTATTTTGTAATAACCAGGGACTTCCTGTAGGCTAGTGGTAGGAAATAAAGGCTTGTCGCACTATGAATGTGGGTTCGATTCTTGCAGCTTTGTCCGACGCGATGGGTTATGCCCCACCCTGCAGGTTGTCCTTTTCCTAAAACTATAGTATTATAATATTCAAAAATAATCTTCATAAATTTTTAACCTTAAACAATACTATCCATGGTTCAACTTAATCCATTCCAACCTTAATAGTTATCCAAAATACCTCCATCCAGACTTTCTCTAAAAGGTCTCTAAATTCCAAAATCAATTGTAACATCAGATTCCCCAAACAAAGAAAATTTTCCCTTATTGTCACATACTAAAAATATGATTACCTTAATCATATTAAATCCTTAATGAAAACAACATGTACTGCAGTACAATCCTTATATATATCACATTATTCTTATAACCATAATCTAGTTCTTGAGTCCAAAAACACAAATACAATAATTATTCCGCTTCAACTGTAGTTACAACATAAGATTGGCCTTGATCCCTTAGCCTTTTCTGAGGTAAGTTTCCCTGACGCTTAGGACATTCATTTTCAAAATGACCCATTTCTCTACAATTGTAGCATTCAACTTTGATAGCCTCTTTCTTTCCCTTGCAATCACGAGCCTAGTGACCCTTTTCTACACATTTATAACAAACTCCCATTCCTTTTAGACAAGTACCAGGGTGATTCTTCCCACAATTATCACATAATGGAAAATCCTTCTTTCCTTTTTTCCCTTTATCTGTCTCTTGTTCCACCGTTCTCTTCTTCTCTTGCTTTACTTTGTTGTCATAAGACTTAGAGAATTCCTTTTCTGTCTTGATAGCACACGAGACAATATCTTCGTATGATGAGAAGGATTGTGATACTAAAGCTCGACGGAGAAATGGTTTTAACCCATCAAAGAAATGATCAATCTTACTCCTTGGGTTACGTATATAATCGGAAGCATGCCTCGCTATCCTTGTAAAGTTAGCCTCATACTTTGCGACATTCTCATCCTCCTTCTGCCTCAGACTCAGAAATTGCCTTTCCATATCTGCTCGATGGTCACGAGGAAAGTATTTTTCTAAGAAAATATCTTTGAACTCCCTCCATTCCATATTCGATACGTCATCATCTTCCTTTGTGTTTTGAATCAGCGACCACCACTGATCGGCATCTCCAGTGAGGCGGTAAACTTCCATGACAACCTTCTCCCTTTCACTACTCCCCAAGGCATGGAATATTTTCTCTACGGAATTTATCCATTGCTCAACTACTATAGGATTTGTACTCCCATTGATGGTTGGTGGTTGTTGCCTCATAAAACGGTCTAGAATTGATCCTCCACGTTGTGGATCAGGATGCTCCATACGAGTAAGGTTATTATTCATAACCTGAGTGAGTTGTCCCAGTATGGTAATAAGCTGATCAGCACCAGCTGTATCTCCAGATCCACAATAATTATCTTGAGCAGGAGGGAAATCCCTACACGGAGTGCGTGCATTGATACGGTTTCCATTCCTTCCACTAGGCTCCATTTCTAAACAATGGCATAAACTATATTAGTTTATAAATCAAAATACATAATTCCATACTTGTAAGATACTTAACATAAATTGAACTATTTATGGATATAATCCATAAAAATTTTTTCTTTGAGGAAGTATATACTCATAACCCTTCATAGTGGTTTAAAAAGAAAATGATAATTATCCAAAGCATATCCCCCGGGAGTGTCGTAACCAAGAGTGCAGCAAGGCCCATTGTCGTGCACCAGTTCCCGTTCGAGTCTAGCTCAAAGCAGTGTTTTCGGGTTTTACCCCTAGGTAAATCTGTGCCAGAGCCGCCTCTACCTGATCGTATCTAGACAGGGATGTATTGCTCAGAAACTCATAACATTCTATAATACCAAAATTCTAGGAAGTTCTTCTATACTAATCCTCAGAGTCTATATTTGGGATATGTGCTCTAATCAGAGTTTATCTAAATCTAGCCTCCAAGGTTAGTACTAAACTGCCTCTAATACCAACTATAACGCCCCGAACCCAGCTACCCAGAGTCGGTGCATTACTTCGTAACATTGGCATGATCACAAAAGATCAAGTCTCGAAAGACCGATTAGTTTAGTAGCCTTGGAAACACTAGATTCATAAATGTTACATTACATCATAAAGTGAAAAACTAATAACAACGTCTTCATAGTTCACACTCATATCCTCTTCTGAATATCCCTGCAGGTCATTCCTAAAATACTTCTTCACATCTTGGAAAATATTAAAACATTGAAAAAGGTGAGCTCAAATGCTCAGTAAGGATAACAATATTGCAAAAGCTTTCATAAATAAACATTAACATTTAAGGCAATGTATAAATAAAACAAAAGCCTTTTTAAACTTGAACTTCAGCATAATATGGCAAAAATAAAATTAAATAATTCCATTTAATTACTCACATGTATATTCTACTAGTCAAATAATCACATGAAATATCAATAACCACTTTCATAATGAGGGAATGTATAATGCCAGACATTCTGAAAAATTTTGTCAAGGCCTCGGCCAAGACGTCTAAAATGATTAAGGCCTCGGCCAAAACCATAAATCAAATTGGGAAAGGGCCTCGGCCAATTCCATGTCTAGTTGTCTCATGAGACCTACCGATGCATCGAGGAGCTATAGCGGGCTCCACCCGTGACTTATTAAGTCCAATACATTCCTCATATGAATAGGTTTAAACATATCATAAACCATAACATAATCGTATCACATAAAACATGCATAAAGGAAACATAACATTTACACATTTCAATCACAAGATATCAATACAACATATTGTTATAATAAAAACTCTTTAAAAACAATTTTCAATACCAAAATAAAAGAAAGTTAACACTTTGTATTTATTTTTCATTAAAAAAAAGAATGCTTGTAGAGGAAGCCGGAACTCAAATAATGGTCACGGCGGCGGAGAAGTCGTTGTCGCCGCATAAGTATGGAAAGGAAAACATTCCCTTTTGTCGCTTAGCAAAATGCTTCATATAAAAAGATTCCTTTTGAATAACCATAAAAGTCAAAGGGGTTTATACACCGTATAAAAGAAAGTTGTGTATAAAACCAAATATGCCTCAATGAAAGGGGATTGAGACGAAGTCCTTAAAAAGATCATTTTTTTATAAAGTAGGTATATTATGTGTATTCACTATAATTACACATAAATAATGTAAAAATACAAGATAGGACATAATAATATCATGACATAATTTGAAAGTAGGAGATTAACCCAAAGAATGGAAGTTGGGTTAAGAAGTTCCCTTACCTCGTGTCTGACTTGACTCAACCGTTCTTTAACCTCCTGAATAATAAACTAGAGTTAATATATACCTTATTAATAACCATTTTCAATTTCATTATCCTTATTATATCACTTATTACAATGATATGAACATTATGTAATTATTTAAGTTAATAACGGTCGTTTTGTCGATCTTTGGTACTTGAGTCAACAATAAACTTCTTATAATTACAAGTTGTTTATGTGGTAGAATATCCATTATCTCCAGAATTATATTCATGATTTAGATGTCATATATATCTTATATATCCAGTATATAAATTCATTTATAATATTACGTAACATTTAGAGGTAAGAAATGAAATTCACCGTTCATGGAGACGGTAAGCCGTACGTACGCATGAACGCTACTTTCATTTCAACTTCATATTTAATGGAACGAAATCATAATGATATAAATGTATAATATAATTCCAGTATAATATAGTGTATAATACCATTTACTCCATCCTTTATACATCCCACATATGGCATTAACGATTCAAATCACTTTGAGGGGGCGGTAGTCCGCACTTCCTAAAATGAAATTATCGCGTTTTACCCATAATGGAAATCATAAAGTATGCCATAAATGAGAAATACAGAAGAATAAGTAAAACATAAACTTATTATATATCATATATAAAAATAGTGACATCTTAATGGCCACCTTTGAAGGTGTTATATGAGTGTTGAACAATCATCATTTCGTGAGGCAGAAATTCGCCATCCACAGAAACCGTATGTTCTTTAACCATTAGATGTAGGTGTGTGTAAGTGTAGCTAGAATCCTTCTTATAACAACATCCTAGTATATTGAGTATACTGGTGTTGTTACAAATGAAATGAATAAAAAGAGTTTAGGGGGTTGGAGAAGAAAAATAAAACAAAACAACATTAGAGAAGACATTACCTCAAAATCGGGTAACTCTTTTTGATTTGAGCCAAAGGCTTCCTTGGGAAGAGTTATGCCCAAAGTTAGGCTTCTAGGAGTAATAGGGGGAAGTTGGGAGAGTATTTGGGCAGAGGTTGGCCGAGACAAATGGCTTGAAGGTGTGAATAAGGTGGGAGAGGTGGGGGCCTTTTATAAGAGGAGAGGAGGGGCTCTTTTGGAAAGATTGAAATGCTACATTATTATACAATGATTTTCGGATTCTAAAGGTCCCACACTTATATAATTCGTGGCTAAGGTGATAAGGGTTCTAAATCTCCTCATCCAATAGGCTTTGGACAAGTGTAAGCCTTGGATTTTTCATTATCATTTCATTTTATTTAAATCGTTAAATAATGAGGTCAGTGCTGCATCATAATTATGTCATAAATAATTTAATTTATATAATGTATAAAAATTATAAAAAAATAATATGATGTAGGAAATCTTTTTAGATTTCTAATGAATATTTATAGTCAAAATTTTGACTTGTGTAACCCCACTTAAAAACTGTTTTAGTAAAACAACTCATGTTTGTGTCAATTTAATTTTAACATTAAATAAATATATATTAATGTCATTTTCCAACTAAAGAGGCTCCATGGGGTCCCCAAGTTGACCCATGGGTTGTATTGGTCGGACATGACTCATCCAATAGGAGTAGGACAAGTGTCATTCTCATCTCATATTATTAAAACATTATTTGTACCTTAAACTACACTAATTACCTTTAATCGCGATTAAGAACTTAAAAGTTACTATTCACCAAAAATTTATTTTAATCTCATTGAACCACATTTTACTTCTTAATGAAAACCATGTATGTCGGATTTTTGAAAATCAAACTATAGAAGTGGTAATATTTCATTTTAACGAAAAAATCAGTTTTTAACAACCACTTAGTGGTTTCACTATTCATCAAAAATTGATGTTTTTTAGAATAAGGCCAAAATTTCACCCTAAGCTATAATTGATATTCCGAATTAAAAAATGATGTCTATTTTAAAAAATTCCAAACATATAAGTTTCATTAATTAATTTTATAATTAATTCCCGCTGTCACAACAAATAGCGTGTTTTTTAGAAACAATTTATATCAAATGATTGGCAATTGTTTATGTCCAATTTCAATGTTAAATTAATTCTAATGACCACCATTGGACAAAATGGTAAAAATATATTCTAATTGTACTTTAAAACCACTAAATAGTATAATTTATCACTATAAATTATTTTGATTAAAAAATTTGTTTTTAAGTATTTTTCACTATTCATAAAAAATAGAAGTTCTCAGAAAAATACCAAAAATTCAACATAGGCTAATTTCGATATTACGAATACAAAAATGAAGTCCATTTTGAAATATAAAATTTCTATAATTTTAAAAAGTGGTTATTACTATTCATAACGGCTACTTTGATTAGTCGCGGTGTTTTAGAACTCGAAGTTGCGTACAATGCAAGCTATTGCATTATTGAATGAGAAGCGTATCATGGAAGCTCGGGGTGTTACAAATTTAATTATATTAGTTTTTCAAATATAATGATTGTTATATGAAATAATGACTTTATTAATTATTTTTCTTTTCAATATTATCATATTTAATGGTATGGGTATTTAATATGGTACATCATTCATGAAGAAATTTCATATTCAATAACATGTAATTATTTATATTTTATTACAATGTACAAGTAATGTAACATTGGTAATAATATGTCCTTTGAATATGATATTATAAATAATGGGATGATTATAATGAATCAAATTGTATTATATTATTCAAATGAAGATATATTATTTATTCGATAGAGTAATGTAAAATGTTATATTTTATTAATCTTTAATATATATATATACTCGATAATGATCATTTTGAATGACAGATGATATTGAGAATTGAATTCAAAAATACTATAAATCTATGAATAGTTGATTTAAATTTTGCAAAGAATATGATAACTCATTATATTACTCATTCATTTAATTATATTTAAGGAAATTACAAAGATGGATAATGTGTACCATGGTGACTGTATATAAAACTTTTATTCAATGGAAATGCATTAAATTCTCATTTTTACTTCATATTGATTATATCGGCTGATGTTATATCATTTTACCCTGTTAACCCCCAAGGTAACAGTTGTCACACCTCACTAATTTAAATTATATATTTTAATTTATAAAATTATTTTCTAAATATCATTCTTCAGAAATAACATCAAACTACAAGATAATCCTGATATTTTAAAATAAATTTTAACCCTTAAAATAAATCTATTATATTAAAAGATTTAAATGGATTTATCCATATTACAAAATTAATGAAGTAAATGGAAGGAATTGGAATTGGGTAATACATGACTCCCTTATGAAGAGAATGTTCCCAAACCTAGAATTAAAGTTGACCAATAGGGTTTAACTTAGACCAAGCCCAAGATAAACCCAAACAATAATGGTATGAGTAAAATCATATGTGAGAGGAATTCAAGAACATGGGAATTTCCATGAGATATATTCTAGCATGATCACCATCCTTAATATCCATAAAAAAAATTCCATTTTCATATTTACTATGTATTTATCTTGAGGGGATATTTAAATATAAATTAGTGTTGTATAATTATGTAATTTATTATTTGTAACAAATTTATCACATATGTTTTCACATTTATCAATTTACCTTTTAAAGATAATGGTATATTAATTTTCAATAAAAATAATTATTCATAAAATTTCATTGCAATAAGTTGAATTTATAAATAGATAATTTAATATGAATAAATGAAATTCGATTTAAAATTAATGATAGAAATATTATCTCCTAGTGAATTGGTTTTTTATTTTTCTAAAATAGTTTATTTTTATATAAATAATGAGAATAATGTTTTAAAAAAACTATATCCTTAATTTAAATTTCATTATATATGAAAAACCTATAAATTCATAATACCTTATAATTAATTGAATATTAATTTTAGGAATAACAATATTCAATATTAAAAACATATAAATTTTTAAATCACATGATTAAATTTTTATTAACTTTTGGAATACTATCCAATAAAATAATTTTTATGGTATTTTATTTATAGAAATAAAATATTTGTAAAATTCAATATTTGATGTAATTTAAATAACAAATTTTTAATGTAATAATTTTTATCATTAAAATTAATGAAAATTTAAAATATTATCCAACACATTATATTTTATTGTTAAAAATAAAATTTTCTTAATAATGATTTTCAAATTGTATGTGCTGACAGAAAATATAATTTAAAATTCAATTAGGTAAAATTATATTAATAGTTTTGAATATATGTTTAAATTTATGTAATCAGTTAAATTTAATATTTATTTAGAAATTGATCTTACTAATCTAAATATTATATATCATGATAAACAAATTATTATCCAAGGAATAATACATTTATAAATATTTTTCTTTTGAATTAAATTGATCTATTTTGAAATAATGATTATAATATAATGTTAATGGCTGAATAAAATTAAACATACTCTCATTTTATTGGAAATCAATCTTAAATATGATTATAGAAACTTAATTAAAATAATATTTTTGTCAAAAAATTATTTTCCAAAACATTATATGTTTTAATTATAATGTTAATTTACTCATATTCACATATTTAATTGGACGATATCGAGTTCTAATAAAAAATCATCGAATAAATATTTTGGGTTTTTTTGTCATATTATATTTTTGGTAATAAAATAATTAACAATGTAAAAGTTTAATCAAGATTATAATGTGGTAAAATGGGTAATCAAATGTGGCTAGAATTATACTAAATCAATATAAAACATAATTTAGGTGGAATAAATATTTATTCTATTAATTCACACATAAAATTCTCAAATAAATCCATATCTATCTTGCCAATCTCAACCCCAATTCCATTCTTACCCTTTACCTAATATTATTTTCTAAATTTAACCCTTCATTTTCAACTTTAAAAAGAGCGTATAACTACCATTTTTAATCCCCAAAACATGATTAAAATTAAAATTAATTTATTATCTGTTAGGACATTTTAAATCAATTATTAATAATTTATGTCATCTACCCTTTTTCAATTTCCTTCACATAATCTACTTCCAAATGATACATCAAGAGATAGACCAAATTATCATCATATGTATTACTTAACCATTAACTTATATTATTTATCATCCTCATCCACCCGCCTCCGACCCCATTATAAAATTAAATATATAATGAACTACATATAATTTTTGTTGTAATGTTTTATTATTTTGATATCATAGGAATTATTTAAGACCATAATATTTAACAAAAAAATGAAATTGAGCTCTTGCATGTGTGCATACTATTGCCTCTATGAACGAGATAATTAATTTTTCATCCCCACCATTTCAGAATGACTTATAAATGGTTTCATATTGTATTAATTTCACCTATATAAATATTTGTGTTCTTGTAATATAAAATGGGAAGTATAAATGAAATATTTATATAAAGAGATCACTGTAAATCTGACAACCTAAACTGAACATACTATGTGGAAGCGTTATATATTTATAATTCAAAGCTACATTTTTTACCTTATTCTTTTAAATCATCACAATATTAAATACACATATTAATATGTTATAAATAATTACATAATTGTTTTTATAATTATATTGAAATAATTTTTTTCCATACCCATACTCACACATAGATTATAGCATGTTATTATAGGGACAATTTTATAACCTATATTAAAATGTAATAAATTTTTATATTAGATTGATATGGTAACATAATATTATATATTAATAATTCTTTACCTTTTTTTCTCTCTATATTTAATATAATCATATAACTCAGTACCTAATAAAACACCATTTTTTCATTATAAATTACCATAACTAGCCAGTTAGTGACTTTGTGGTAATAAATAATGAAAAAATTAATTCTCGAATGACATTATAAAATTAAAAATTATTTTAAAAAAAAAATCTAGTAAAATTTATTATCTATGTATGATTATATTTGACTGATGAATGATGAACAACACTAATATTATAAAACTCATTCAAAATGATTAAGACTACTCACAACCAGTATTGAGAATTTCTAATAAATAAAAAATATTAATTAAGATAATACATATAAATAATGAATAGAAAATGTTTATGGATAAGAAAAAAGTTCAAAAATAGGTTATTAGTATAAGCAATTTTTTTGTACAATTTATTAATGTTCATTAATGGATTCCATGAATTGAGGTAAGTGGTTCTTTGTATAAAATTTAAAATTTTTATACTAATTTCTTATTATTTACCATTACATTATTAATATTGTTTAATTACCAAATAATTAATATCTTCTAAAATATTAATTTTATTCTTCGGTAATGAAGAGAAACATCATGTTCCCTATTTATATATTATTCTTTGTTAAATTAATCTAATGTTTTTTTTGGAGTTAGTTAAGTTAACTCTGTTGGATGAGTTATAGTGATTCTTATTAAACTACATTATCACAAGATTAATTTCATTCACCATAAGAGTTTAGTCCACATTAAAGTATCTTCAACTACTTTTAGAAATTAAAATTATTTATTATATTTTATTTTTTAATTTTTTCATATAAGAATATAATTATTGTAAATAATTTACATCCTCCAAAACAACAGTTTCCACTCATTTTCTAAACTTTAATTCCCTTATAAAGTAATCCATTATAAATATAAACCAAATTTTTTGTTACCAATGTTCACTCCATATTAAAATTAAACTCATTTAATATTTAATTTTTTTAATCCATTTATAATGTGGGGTTTCAACAAATATATTTCAAAATTAGAAAAAAAATCTATCATTTCCAAATAATATGTTTTATTTTGCACTAATTATTTTTATTGATATAATTTATCAAATTTAATGGATCCATTATTAATGTTTAATTATATACCCTAAATTTCTTGCAATGGTTTAACTTCAACTTTTTAATATATATTTGGTAAGAGACATGTAACGTCATATATTTACAACAATGCTATAAATTTTTTATAGAATATCATATAAAATTTTTCATTCACAAGATACAATTATTCTAATATTTTGGACTATTTCCTTGGAAAATCACAACTAAACCTTCATGGTTACTGAATGAAATTATAATACACCATGATTTGTATATTTATATATTCAAATGTTCAAAGATAATTTTTATTTCAAAACTAATTTAATTAATGCTCCTAATGGGTATTTTCCATATGTTTCTACACCCTATATTAATTACTATTAAATTATATAAGGATTACATGAGACTTATTTCTCAATATTTATAATTATTACGCTCATTATTATTAGGAAAGTCATTTCCTTTTTCATATGATTATGGTATATGAAATTATATATGACTTTCTTATGTTTCACACAACATGATAAAATTATTAATGGGTCTCCTTTATATCATCTGGAATAATTGAGTAAATAATTAATCTCTAGATATGAAATGTTCCTAAAAACATTGACCATTTATTATTGATGGTCTCCAATATAATGTTTAAAAAAAGAACTTTTTCTTCTATGAATCCGTTACGATGAATACTATTGATATGAAAATGAATGTATTATATCTGTTATATATAAATATTTCAAAATTATACATCATGTAGTTATGGTCACATTTTCCATCGTGTTCTTATCAATGTGTTTTTAGGTTTGTAATATTTTATAATGAAAAAATTATTATGGATAATACGATTTGATTAAATTAATTTTCCCATAATAGAAATATGACCTTAGTTATTTAAATGGATTTCATTTCCATATGTTATAAGGAAAATTAATATATATAGGAAAAGTATATATAATGATATGGATTTATTAGTTGGATATATAGGGAGAACCCTATTTGTTAATGGAAATAATATGGGTTTTTTTTGCAAATTTTAAACCTATGTCACTAAAAATAAAAATCTAATGGGTGTTGGAAAAATTGTAATGATATAATTTTTTTATTTATTGACATTGATATCAACTTTTTAGGGGTACCCATATTTTTTATTCGATAAATATTTAGATTATATTGGAGGTTGTGATGTTATTTGTGGAAAACATTTTGTTTATAAGTTATATTTGATCATATATTCAAAGGAATAGATAATAATTATGGTTAGTTGATATGATATTGATATTTCATAGATTATAGTAAGATGAATTAACTAAAATCACTATGGATAAGTATATGTATATAATAATATCAACATGTTTTGGAAAAGAATATATTGTTCAATTCATTTAAAAATTACATCCATGGAATCGTACTTGAATGTGGATATAGTTATGTCATAAAATCACCTAGGGTTTAACCCCAATAAAAATTTTAGTGGAAAATCATGTAAACATTCCCTTGAATACATGATGAGTCTCCCTATGAATAAACACCATTCTATAAGCCTCAATGGTATATAAATTTGTTTAAAAACTTATAGTTCCATGAAATTAGTAAGAATTTATTATGTAAATAAATTATATTACAGAATAACAGAGAAACTAACCTACTAAAACACATATTAAACTAAGAATTATTTTGGTTTAATATATTCTGAATGTTTAAATTTCAATGAATAAGAAATTTTGGTATTGTTTTTTCTTGTATTTATCATACAATAATTCGCACATATCATTATTGTTTACCCATTTTGGTTTAATAATGGACCATTCTAATAAAATATGGTTATCAATGAATTCACTCAATAGTGAGGTGGATTATACCAATTAAAAACCTAGTGAAATAAGAACTTATGATATTTTTAATGTGATTAATCCATCACATATATCATGAATTATGATTAAAAACCTGAAAATAGTTTAATTACCATTAAAAAATAGATCATAAGGATGAAATATCATAGATATATAATTGATAATAATGATTTATTAATAACTATTAACTTTTCTAAATGACATGAATACTTGAAAAGAGACAAGGGTGAATGTCTCAAGTGAATTTGGAGATTCATTATGTGATGAAAATGTAGGACTGAATTAATAAATCACCTGGGAAATTGATGAAATAGGTTTACATATTGAAGGGGATGGATTTTTTTTACTAGAAATAAAAAATTTATTATTGTAGAAAACATGTCTAAAAATATATGAAATGTTATGTTATTTTTTTAATTTAAAAAAGAATATAACGAGTTGGAATTTTAATTCATTAGATGAAATTTATTTTAGAGGGGATACTGTAACACCATAAGGTTATAAATTATATTTTTTCTAATAAAATACAAGGCATTACATCACAAAAATAGTAATCATTAATTAATCATTGAAACGTTAAAATAATTAGTTCACCATAATATAATTATTTTATTAGATAATATAAATTAAATTAAACATATTTAATTAGATGTGAATAAATTTAAATGAAATTGTATATGGTAGTTGATTTAACCCTTATAAAACACATTTTATCACTATAAGAAATGAAATATATTCACAATGGTTTTACTTATAATAATCCCAATACAATCATAATAAATTGAGATGTGATTGGAATTTTTGGAAAATGAAATTCCAAATTATGGAAATTTCTAAGTGTCATATATTAGCAGAATTACCACCCTCGACCACCATAATGGGTTTCGTTTTTTATTACGTGGATATAATAAGGGGATATATAAATATAAATTTGGATTATATAATTTTGGAAGTATTAATCTAAAAATATAATTGTCAATAATTCTTAAAAATTTATAATTTTAACTATTAAAGAAAATGAAATATTATTTTTCAAAAAATATAAAATTTCTTTATATTATATATATAATAGAAAAAAATTGCGTGATTTTTAATATGATGAAATAATCTAAATATTAATATTTTTTATTTTAATATTTACATATGGTGGATTTTATTGATATTTCTGTAAATGATGATTTATAGGTGAATAGAGGAATTTTAATTAATAGACTTGCTAAAATTAGGAACTTATCATAATATAATCAATTAATTGATGTTTATAAAACTATTAAATTATAAAATATACTTTTATTATGTATAATGATATATTTTTAAATAATAATATATATTTATAAATCCAATGATTAATATTTTATGAACATAAGTAATATTTTACATTTAAATAATTTTTTTATTAAATAATTATTTTATATTGTTAGTTTTTGATATAATTTCAAATAATATTCAATATTATTATATAATAACATATATATATTAGTAAACTCAAGAAAATTGATTATTTTTTCCTTTATATAATTTATTATGAATTAAAATACACTTTTTGTAAATGTTTTGTTTTTCGTTATGTGCACAATTACTAAATATTAGTTTTAAACCATTTAGAAAATGAACCATATAAAATTATTTTCATTATCATAATATCCTAGATAAAATTTTGTAATGGGTTCAATTTTTTTTTTAATAAAATTAATTTTACAAGGTAAATATTAAATACCACGGTAAAAACATTCTTTTTTAAGGAATGCTAATTTTCGAATTATTATTATTTTAATCTAAATATTTATAATTTAAAATAAAGTACCCAGTATTATTTATAATCATATATAAAATTAAATTAAAACTTATTTTATTGGTTACTAATGTTAAATATGATTAAATTGAGTCCAAAGTTAGATTCATTGTTATTTTATTTTCAATGAAGGGATACATTTAATTTTTAATAATTAACTAAATACATTGGTAAAATTTTAATAAATATTAATAAGTTATATAACATGTAATATTATGTCTTTCAAATTTACTAAATCAATTTTATTCATATAAATGATAGAAAACATGTTTAGGGTATAAAGTCCTACCTACATGTCTCAACAACATTCCCCTCTTATCTCACATAACCCCATCCAATTCGATTATAACCCATTACATATCATTATTTTCTAATTATATGTCTTTGTTTTTATAATTTAAAATTAGATCACATACTCCGATTTCATGAATAAAATACTGTTAAAAATTCTTATAAAAGTATACCAAAAATACTACTTACAAGGAACCTCTAAATTGAAAAAATATGGTTAAAAATATGGTTAAAAATATGTTTGAACATATGGTGAAACATATGGTTAAAAATATGGTTAAAGAATGCTTAATAATTCCCATTATAGTCTTCCAAAACTACTACTTCTTTTCAAAAGGATACATTAATTGTATATTCAAATTAATAATGTAAATATTACTTATCCTTCAACTGATATTCTTTGTATTTAACATAAATCCTTATACAAACCCACTTTGAAAAATTATATATTGAAATAATTATAAATAATATATTAATTTTTTTTGATGGTGTTAACATTTTTTCACCATAAAATTAATTGAAAAAATAAAAACATTGTCCATGCATGTGTATAGGCTACAATCTCAATAAGCATAACATATTTTTTTCCTTTATAAATGGGTTTAGTATATATATATATATTATTTATGTTGGAATAACTCTGCTTTTTTCCTTATAAGACTTTGAAATATTTAAAGGATTAATTTTGAATCTAGGTGATGATTTAGAGTGAGATTCTATGGCCTTATGAGGTACAACATTGATATAATAAAAATTTAATTATATTAAATCACATGTGAGATTTTTTTGAAACAACTAAATAAATCATGTATAGTTAAGCATGTGAAAACTGTCTCATTCATGTGTACTCATGGAGTACCAATATACGTAGGTCATGTTCTATTACATATTGAAGTACTTGGTGTGTATCCATCCCAAAATAGTGTGTGGGGATACACAGACTCCATGATGTTTACTCCTTGTAAATGCCTTAAAGGAAATCTAAGGGTCAAATAGTGTGTGGGATAACCACATGGTGCGTGATATTTGTCTCTACATGTATACAATAGCCACCACTCATTGGAAAAAAATTAGGATATGTTCTAGAAATGTATACAATTTTTACTTGGTATTTCAACTAAAATCCTAAAACTTCATGCATCGTAATCTCACATCTAAACTGTCACAAAATTAACCTAAAATTGTACTAATAATCTCATATCTAGAGATGACCATACCAAATCCATAAACTAGGTCTATATTTCATCCACCCAAACATTGTATAGGTCTCACCCATTGCAAAACACCATTGTGTCGCCCCTCCCATGGGAGTCAGTCCCTGATCTATCCTCTTATTTGTACCTAGACCACTCATGGTAATCATCACTCATGACATATAAAACAATCCAAGATACATGTTATTGATCTACTAAACCAAAACAACATTTTTAAATGATCAATTATTAATAATTTTCCTAACCACAGACCAAACATAATTCTGATGACGTCTTGTTGTGAGAGGTGGTAGAAAAGAACAACATACCCAATAGAATCAAACCTAGGAAACTTATCTAGTTGGAATTCAATAATTTATATTATAATATTAAATTAAGAACCAACAAACTTATAAATTTTAACATCAATTCTAAAGAAAGGATGAAAATACAACCAAAAAAATAAATGGTTGACCCTTGAATCAAATTGTTAAGAGATCTGATTCACATTCCACATGGAAAAAAATTATCGTAAATAAAAAAACAAATGTCCATATTTAATTCTCATCATCACGTATAACAACACATGAATATATGTTATGGGAATGTACTACTCTATTATTCTTAGGATTCAAGTGAGTACTATCTATTGTTGAGTGCACATGTAACTACATAAGATACCCAATAGAGATCCCTTTCATTTCCACTATGTATCCTAGATGGGTGTTAATAATATTCAATCCATTCATCTCCTGTAAACTATTAAAAATTATAGTGGAGGGACCATATCATCACTACTACGGTCCATAGTTGGGGGATAACTCACACATAAGTTGGACACACTTCCCACTAGATCTCAGTGATGGGGGAGTACAAATCAGTATATAGATGAAATGAAACCAAAGAAGTTTCAAAGATAACTAAATATTCTTGGATATAGTTCATGGGATAACCACACCCCCGAGAGAGAAAAGGTAGTACAGACCATCAAAAAAATTTAAAAATTACACCTGATCATTATCAATAGCTAATAATCATAAAAAGATTCTATTTCTTGAAACACCTCAGGTTATTACACAAATGAAAAAATGAAGGTAACCAAAAATCTATACATAAAAAAATAATTTTGAATATGATTCCACTATCCCAAATCTAATCCTTGAAGAGGGGGATATGTGAGTTTGAAGATCAACAGATCATACATCCTTTAAGGAGTACGCGGTGTGCCCCATTAGGTACATTGATCACCACAATGAATAAAGTACTACCCATATCTTTATGTCTCGCATATAATTTATTCCTCTTAATACACAACATGTCAACATCGGATGTTTAACATATTGTGGAGAGGATGGTACTCAACATTTTTTCTCATTCAAAATGTGCAAAATGGTTCTTCCCTATGTACTCACTGTATACCCCTATAATCAAGTCATGCATAAGTACCCCTCCAATAAAATGGTATGTATTCCCCCACACATAGAATGTGGGATACATATCTTCTTGGAAATGTACTTCATGTACTTTTCAAGCACTCTGGCTTAGTGTCACATAGTATGTAGGATCACCATAATGTCATTGATATTTATCTATATGCATAAACAATATCCACCACTCAATGGGTAATAAATAAATTGTATTATTTCATAGTAAACATTGTGTAGATGTAGATTCATTATCATTTTATTAACTTCCCACATTTTCCCTCACTGAACTACCACCACTAAATTACCACAAATTTCACTATAAATTATGGATCTATGGTTTACTATGCCTGATCCATCACAAGTGATAATATTCTGACCACATGAACCACCTGTTTGTCTCCCCCTCACAATAGTTAATTGTGTCACCCTTTTCATAGATAGAATTCATTGATCCCAAATATGATTCATTTTTTGAACACCTATTATTTTTACTATTCCAATGTCATTCTATGAATCCCTAACAAGAACACACGTCACCAATTTGTGTCACCAATGAATGAATACGTAATGATATATTATTGGTTATTTGTTCAACTAATAGGGAATAAAAATATATTTGATGATAACATGATGAAAAACAATATGAATAACCCATTTCCATTTATCATGTTATCCTCGATTAATTGTCATTAGTATAAAAAACACAGATGTGAAAAACATCAAAATTTTATCATCAATCCAAAACTAATGAAAAAATTAAAAACATGCAATTCATGGGTGAAAACAAAAATCCAATTGTTATGAGATATGAAATGTTTTAATCATGTGATAGGAAAATTGAGGATACATACACATAAAACAAATTACCTACCTCAGGTTTGGATCAATCACTAATGAATAATGATTCTACATTGATGTAATTGTTGAAATCCATTGACCCTATGGGAGTAGATGATTATATTTATATCGATACATTGGACCATGATCTATAATCACCACAAATATCTCCTCCATGAATCCTCATCCAATATATTGGGTTATGAGGCTATCCTAAGGATTGACCTATAATATTTTCCAAAATAGGTTTGACATAAGTAATTTCTAATTAATTAATTAATTAATTCATTCATTTATTTGATATTCCGTTCATGAAAACCATTCAAAAAAACACTAGACACCATTAATGGACTTGTCACACATAGAGTAATCCATAAAATCAAAATTTAGTGGTGGAATTAAAATCCCATTCTTAGACACCATTCTGTATTTATTCCATTATAGCCATAAAAATGGTCACTCAGGATATAACATAATTTTTATATATTTTATACATCAATTTTGGGCCTTTATATTCAATATAATCTTTCAAGGACACTTAACATGAGTTCAAAAATATTCAATAAATTATTTTAATGTATTATAATGGAAAAATATTGTAGTTATATTCTCCCCACCTTTACCGTTTTTACCCAGTAAATAAAAAGACTACTCAGAATAGGGGATACTGATCTCTCACTCACATGATCTTCCTTGAAGGATCATATTATATCGAAAACCATGTACCCAAGGTAAACACTTACCCTTTATGTGTCCTCTCCTAACAGTCTTGAAATTGAACTGGGAACCATGTAAATTTAACAACACCTTTAATTTCTATTATACCATTGATGACATCATGAAATTATAAATTAATATATCTCCATGTCTATGATTTTTGTAATTAATCAATCACCAAGGAATATTGCATCAATATAGTCAATATATATTCCACTCCACTACCCAACACATTTAGTGACATGAAGAAGGGACACGAAACCAGGAAGATTAATTGTCATCCTTGTAAAATCCCTGCAAACCTCAAAGAGGTGATATAAATCAGAACACATGTGATCTTCATATAAAATCATGGTATACCATATTCATTCCACGAAGGACACCTAAACACTCATAAAATACCTCATTTACCCTCATATGCATTTCACCTTTCCCAATCATCACTAGAACCAACATTTAGCCGAAAAGAAATGTATCCCACTAGCTCTAACATTTACAATGACGACCAATAGGGTCTCCCATGATATTAATATATTGGTTCTATATTTATGGTTTAGTGGAAATTGTTTGTGTACAAAAAATCCACCTATAGTAGATGATCCCCTTTGTTATAACAGAAAACATCCATTTTCACCTGAAAAATGTTCTCCAGAAAATTATTAGTCTGCTAAACTAAGACATATGAAATGGGGTAGAAACACATTGCTCAATTACTACCATGTCCAATGGGCCTCCAACATACTCTCCATAATCATGAAGTGATGCAAGAATCTATGTTAAAAATGATCATTGAAGAAACACAAATAAGTTGAAATCAATCCTACATACAAATGAGTCTTAATATTTCTTCTTATCACTTCTCTCATATGGTTAGGTTGTTTATCAGCTTGGAAAGTTGGTCAATCATCACTCAGATAGCATAATTATCTATCTGTACTCTTGTAAAATCAATCACAAATACAATAATTACACCTTCCCATTTCAACCTCTCTCCAGGACCCTCACTCACCACCTATAGGAAGGTGAGACATTATGAGACAAACTGTGCAACATGAAATGTCATTGTTGGATTCCCACAATATTGCCATAGGATCCTAGAACATACTTACCTATTCTAGATACACAATAAAGGAAAAAACAACCTATTCAAATCCTCTAATAGAATGGATGGTTTCATCATCTATCCATAAATAAAAATCACATGCTCCCCACCATCGGAATACCAATCAGTATCATTTCCATTTGAAATGTGCTCATGAAGAATCTCTTAGTCAGTATCTTCAAGAAAAGACTCCACAACATGTTATCGAAGTTTTTTGGTAAATATCATTGTATGGAGGCATATTTATATATCCTCATATATAATGGTAAAATAAAAATATTTCATCTTTTTTATCACCTCTCAACAACAACACTAAATGGAAACCTCATATTAGAGAAACTGGTTGCACAATAATAATTTTTTGTGGTTCTGAATCTATTATAAACGTAATAGTTTCTATGACCACAAGAACACACATGAATGAGAATAAATATCAATTTTTAGTGGACCTATTAAATCTAGAAGTTAATCTTAAAGTAATCCCTGTAAAATTGGTACTCTATGTTAATTTCCTTAACCATCTGTAAGTGTTTTGTGTTCTCCATCACCTATTTCCATAACAATGTGTCACTTTTCAATCCAAGGGCTCGATTAACCATATAAGATACAGAGTCTATGTCCAAATCCTCATCACTACAAATCATACATGAGGGAGAACAATATTTATTCCATGTATCACACTTAAGAAATCATGAATCATAGTGGAGGATATAACTACACTCTACTGTGATCTCTATCTAAGGGTGCACACACTCCCTATAGAAGACCCACAACCTATAAGAGCAAGGTGATGGGGGAGTTAAACTCCACTGATAGAGGATCCAATCCCCATGAATTATGGGGGTGGAAAAAATCTATATATGTAAATATTAGTGGATCACAACTTTGAAAAATTAAATGTATTAACGACCATAGTGTCATTCTAATAATTAAAACTAATCATTGTTATTGGATAAACATAATTGGAAAAATCTCCCACTAGAATTACTATGAATCATACCTCAATTTTTAAAAAGTACTTAATCGCATACAATTTAAAAAACTACTCATGATAGGTTATTTTATATAAAATTCCAATCCATGAATAGGTATATATATGAGGTATAAAATTATGGGATTTAAATTTATTTAATGGGGTACACATTAACCCTTATAGATCCACACCATGTATCATTGAATATATCGATGCCCATGTCTCATTGTATAACATGTAATGTATTCCTCTAGATACATGGTGTGCCCACTTGGGATAAAAATTGTGTAGAGTTCAGGATGGCACTCGATGTTCCATATAATCCATGCCACATTAAATTTAATATGATCATCTATTTAGGGTGCACATGTGTACTCAGAAAATTTCATAGTTTGTATAAATGTACATGGATTGTATCCAAAAAACAGAGTGTATGTGGTCACATGGACTACATGGTGTGTAATTCATGTCAATGGAGAGCTTAATGGATAATTGTTATAAGAAATGTGGTATCATCACACAGTTTCTTATATTTTTCTCCACATGTAAACCCATGCCACATCTCATAGATTACAACATATAATGTGTTCTTCCATAGTAAACACTGTATATTAGGGATTTGAACTGAAACCAAGAAACATCAAATGTATTCCACTTCTACAATCATATTTGGTGAATCATACTCAATATACATTTGGGATTGTGTATTATAGGCTTACCATTCCCTATATATCCCTGGTGGCCAGATTTTGGTCATCCAAACCCCATGCGAATCTCCCTTGTTAAATTGCCCCATCATGGTGACCCTCCCTTGAATTGAATCCCATACCTAGACTCCAAATTATTCATTTTCCACCAATGGTAGTAACTTATCCTTGATCGTGTAATTGATCCTATACATGATCTTGTGGTGTCTAAATTTTTGATAGAAAAACAGTTTCTTAACGATTGATCATTAAGGAAATTATCAAACCATTGACCAAAGATATTGTCTATGATGTCCATATGATGAGTGGTGGGTGAAAATAAAAAATACAACATGAAAAACCTTTTCCATTGTTTGGGTTTTCCTAAATTCGTTAGGATAAATATTATGAACACAGAACTGAAAAACAACAATAATTTATCTCCAATTAAAAACCAATGATGATAACAACAAAAACACAAATCAATGTTTGGTCAAAAAACAAATTACAAGAAGATCTGATTCTCATTAGATCTAGGATAATAAAATAGGAAAAAATACATGTTAAAAAGTACCATAGTTTTGTCTTTGATGGATGTTTAATGAATAATTATCACACATCATAGCCATTGGTGATATCCACAAACCCAATTATCATTGGTGATATTTGTAGTATTGATCTATTGGACCATGATCTATCATCACCATGAATTATTCTTCACATTTCATCCTACAATATTTTTGGTTATATGACTATACTACGATTGGACTGTATTAGTGTTTAAATAGTTGACAGGTATGTCATTTTTTATAAACTAAATAATTAATTAATTAATTTACTAATCCACCCAATACCACTTTTTAAATATACACATGATGTAGACAATGACTATATCATGCCAATCATAAAACCGTCATGATATAATTAATGGTTGTCCCAAAATCCCATTTTGATACATAAATCATATGTTTTGCAATTATTTCCAAAAAATATCATGCATGTTATAAAACATTTAATATTTTTACTATATCGATATTTAGCTACCACAGACCCATGACTATCATGATGACTCTTCACATGGATTTTAGAACACTCCATAATGTCTAAAATCGTATTACAAGGGAAAATAGAGGCATATTATCATCCCCACATTTAATGCATTTCATCCCAAAAAGTTAAATCCTAATCACAAGTGGGAATACATAACACTCACTAACACAATATCTTTAAATGGTTCTTTGGATGTCAATAGACACAAACCCAAGGGAAACAAATTTTCATAAAGGGTATTATGCTTTTAGTTCTCACCATCTATTGGAAACATAAAAAAGGTTGGTCTACCCTAGATTTCAAGATCACCCCGTTAAACATCTTGAAATGTGTAGTGAAAATATATCCAAATCTATGAATTGTGGTATGAATCAGATTCCCACTCTAGATATGGTCACAATATAAAATGGTTATCCCCCTCTCTAACGTAATGATTTCAATGGTATATATTCCTACGAAACATAGAGAAAGTCTAAATCCCAAGAAAATTTCATGTAAACTATGATGATGTGAGAACTATCGAAACATATGATCTTATAGTAAAACATCCTTGACAACCATCATCAGCACACAATGGACTCATGAAAGGTCAAGGTAGTCCTCATCATCTCATCGATGGAATTAACCATTCACAAGCATCGTTTGAAATAAATATTGGCTCGCAAGGGTTTTATCTTTCAGGATCTAACTAGTATAATGATGACTTTCTTGGTCTCCAATATATGGACTCAAAATGTTGATACACTGATGATTGAGTGGTAATTAGTTTTATAAAAAAATACACTAATGATAGATGATCCTCCTATAAATAGTAAAAAACAACAATGGTAACCCTATTCATTTTATCTAGAAATGGACCACTCCGCTACTCATGCCTATAATTGTGGTGTAATGTTAGTGTGATCAACCGAAACTAAGTCCCACATGCCTTCTTAATCCCCTCGGTAATCATGATGTGAAGCATTCATCTCGATATAAAATATTATTTTAGGGAACATTATAATTCCAAACTACCTCTTGGGTTAAAAGTTATCCAAAACTCTCAACTATGATATTCAATAGAATAGTTAATATGTGGGCCATAATTGTGGGTTAGCCATATATCACTCATTTAATTTTGTGACCTTTTTCTAATCACTGAAATTCCATCATAAAAACAAAAATATATCTTTTAATTTCCACGTGTATATTAAAACTTTGGTCTCCACCATAAGGTTTTTGATACATCAAGAGACAAACTATGGAACACAATAAGACATTATTTACTACCCACAATAATTCCACTAGTTCTTGGTATATCCCCGCATCTCCAAGATTTACTAAAAATGTAAAAGGATCCAATAGTACACCTCCTCTCAAAATATAACTAATTTCATTTTCTATCCATGAACAAGGATTTCATGGTCTCCATCATTATAAAATCCTTCAGTATCACATCCACTGGAAATTTTTTCATGTAATATATCAGAGACATTATCTCCAAGGAAAGAATCCCTAACACACTATAGATATTGTGGGGTAACATCTATAATCTAGAGGCAATTTTCACCTTCCCCACCATTATGGGTAACCAATTATTGGGTCAATAACATCATAACCTCATCCAATAGTAATTTTAAAAAACTATTTTTTGATTATATGAAGCCACTAACAAACCTATGGACATTCCTCGAGCTAGAACAACCTCAATAATTTCTAGTTCTACTCTAAATACCATGAATGGGATGTCATGTAGTAGGGATGTGTTACACATTAATATAAAACTATCTCTTTGAGAGATCCCTATTAATCTAGTACTCTTAAAGAATGCCCTGAACCATTTTCTTGTTGATAGGTCGATGTCCCCAGTAGGACATGAAGATGGTGTATGTTGGATTACCATGTTACTCGAGTTCCAGTTATAGAGACCACTCACTTTCAGTGATGATTCATAACATCATGAATTTGGAAATTGTTTCCAGAAGATGTTCTGGTATTTCTATCTTGTTCAGATCCCGTCCAATGGAATTTTTGGACATGAAATAGGTCTCATTCAAAGGTAAGTATTTGGTTTTATCGGTAAAAAGATATGATTCAACTATGTTGACTAAGGATAATAGATTACATAGATAGATAGATTCCAAGATTTTTTGTTATAAAATATGTTTTTTCATGAATTAGAGTACTAGAATGAGATTGTGGTGAAAATAGTAACTCTTGGATAGGATCCCTCATAGTGGTTCTCCGTTAATTGAGATTATACCGAGGTTTTATGGGGCATCGGTAGAGCCATGTATATGTGATTATTGATGTGGATTTAGGCTAAAATGGAATATGAAAACACCCCCAATGATATGTATTTTAGTGACATGCTCTAAAACCAAATGTGTGAGCCAGTGCCTCCCAATGTGGATAATATCGAGGTATTTTAGATTAATTTTATTTTTACTTTTTTATGTATATGATTCAATCAGTAAAGGTGTTGGAGTTTCCATTGGTTAAGGGGACATGTGAATATGGTAAAATATGGTCTCGTGGAGTGGAGTCTATTAACATTAAGGCTCTGAGTCTCGTAGATGTATGACATGTGTCATCTCTTATATGATTAAGGTTGTCATACTCATTCATAACACACATTTCCATAGTCGTAGACCATGCTGAAGACCATGAGACTCCATAAGATCCATTTAATCTCTAATCCTATTCATAGACTCTATTACAACAGATGTTTGGTGAATATTTTCCTATCTAAAGTGTGAATTGAATTTTATAGTAGAGGGACAATCAAATTGAATATTTCCACACCACATAGTGAGGCCCAGTGATATTTTTCATTGTACAAACCTGTTTCCAAGTAACCATACCTTGACTGCAACTAGAACGGGTTTTGGTGTACCCATGTCTGTGGGATGTTGTTTAACATTCATGATTAAGAACAAAATCCTAGATAAAGAAAGATTATATCACATGTAGGAGGGTAAAACTATTTCTTAATAATTTCGGTACAATAGTGATTGACGTTGTAGATTATATGATATTCCACAAAATTTGATTTCAAAGAAGATCATGAATTTCTTCCCAAAATATTTTCTAGTTTTACCATTCCATAATGTTCTTTTTTCTACAAGGACTTTCACTAGGGACCACCTGATATATCCACTCGAATATCTAAAGACCCTGTGTTTATGTGAGAGATAGAGATTTGATTAGAGTAATATGTATATAAGTTACTTATTTATCCAATTTTGTTTCCCTACATAACCCAATGTTGTTCCCTTATGTAGTAGATGAGAGATTGTGGCACAGTTTGGATTGACATTACTTGAAGGAGGTAAATATAATGAATTAGTATCCAAATGAGAACTGTTGACTTCATTGAATAGTGATTATCAGAAAAGTGATGTTGGTTTTTTACCACAAGTATGGTTATCAATAGATACAAATTTGAGAGGAGAGTGTAAAAAGTGTGTAATATTAGAGATTCTATTGTATCTTTGAGTTATTAGAGATATATTTCAACATGTTAGATTCCCCAAAATAGTTTACGAGAATTATGAACCAGATCCTTAACCCTTCATGGATTTGATCATGTTAGTGTTCCATTTTGACACCCTCATGTTAGTTTAATCAGTATTGGAGCATAAAATACACTTGAGTATGGTTCTGCATAAGCCCTAAGAGTAAAATATTTATTGGGATCTCTCAAATATTAAGTTCTCAATTCAGGAGGCCCAACTACCTAGTATATGTCTTTTCATAATTGTTTGTGAAATTGGATTAGAAATATTTGAGTTTGTTCAAGCATGAGGAGTCCCAAAAAGCATTACCAAGTTAGGATATTCTCATTGTAGAGTTTACATTTCACTGTTATTGAGTTAGATAATTGATTTGTTGAACACTTTGTAGTTTACATTTTATACTGAGGATGGTTAGACATTTTTTCAATCAATGGTTGTTACACACCAGTTCTACATCAAATTATGGGGTCTTGGGAAGGAGATACAGATAGTGAAATACTTCAAGTCAAGATATCAACTAGACAGGATCATGGTGGGTTGTCTCATGGTGGAGATATTTTCATCCTTATTTGAGGATGGAGGATGTCTCCAATCATTATATGATAGGAGTTTCCTAGGAGTATGTTTTACATTTATAGTATATATAGGCTATGTGGGTATAATATGGGTACTATGGTATTTATGTGGGAAACCATGGATGTTTTAGCATGTTTCCATCTTTATCTCTTAGTGTAACACCTATCTGAAGGTGGAGAATAATGTACCTTGATAAAAGTAGAATTGGGAAGGAAATGTTGTGGTTATCATGATGATGTTTCTATTAAAACTTATAGGCCACAATTCTTTCTCAGTAATGATAAACTAATGGATGAAGTCAATCAACACAATAACCATCAAATAGTAGAGCTTAGTTGAGTGTTTGCGATGCATGTGAATATCAACGGTAGTTCGTCTTCATGTTTTCCCCAACTGTCATCTTAAACAGTGATGTATGATTCATGTCACAATTGTAGAGATTATATAGGAAGAATGTGTGACTTATTTGTGGTTGATAATATTTATTCCACTCTAGGAATATATAAATTATTGTATTACAACTATAGTTCTAGAGAACATTCTTTGGGCATTCATGTTAGTATGGTAAAAAAAATTGAATTATCATCTATCGTCTGTTGCGTTTTTTTATCAAAATAGTTTCAAATTCACTATAGGTGTTTCAAAAATTACAGAAAATTATGGTTGGAACTATAGGTACTCATTATACTATTCACAGTTAGTTGGATACTCTAATTTCATTCCTTGAGTTGGAGCTATAAATGTTTCTGAAAGGTGATGTTCATCCAGGGGATGATTATGAATTCTTTTATCCATTATAATTCCATTCAGTACTGAATATAATAGACTTTGATAATATATAAGGCTATCACATGTTCTTTGGGAACTCAAATCTTCGTGGTTTATAGTGATTTTTATTGGGTGGAATACCATATCCAAGGATCATAGGATCTTTGTGAAGTTACTACATTAGGATTGCAAGATGGTGTATCGCATGACCCTATTACCATAGTTAGTATGTGTGATTGAGGCATTTCAAACCTCATATGTATAGATATAATCACACAACTTATTGAAATATTTCGATCGGGGTCATATGGACATCGAGGTTTGAGTAAACCTTTTGATATGCCAAATAGATTTTGAGAACCATTAGGATAAGAAGATTCATCGGTATATGTTTCCCATAGGTATGTGTTTATTAAATCTGTCATAACCATATAGAGAGTGTGTGAGAGTGAGAGATCTGTATTGTCATCTTTTAGGGGGATTCCAATTATCAAGATGAAAATTCATGAACATGGGGATAATTCTACAACACTATTTATTTCTTGTCCGAGTATACTAATTTATTGAATATTTTTAGTGGAAGGCATAGTGTCAGAGTGTGGTTCCGAGGCCCCGAAGGATCAATATTGATTTAATAAATATATACAATATATTATATCACATTTTAGGATTATTTATGTAAAATAGAAGAACACAAAAATATTTTATCATTGTAATTCTAAAACCACTATAATATATGAAAATTATATTTTAATATATGTGAAACATATCATTTATTTATGAAATTTATTTGGTTAAGAAGTGGTCATGGGAGTATTAGTAAATTAATTAGTTACCATGGACATTCTATATCTTATCAAAAACAAATTATGATTCATTCCTAGTATTATACATATAACCCTATAAATTTTAGGAGGAGTTGTGGATGGGTGATTCGTGGAGAGGATGGATTGTTGTCGAACATATCATTACTACTAGGATAATCTACAAAAAAGAGTAAGTGTATATCACAAATGTAATTAGAGTATCATCATTCATCACTATCAATTGATCAAAACTAGAGGATTGGATTTTTTTTTCTATATATATTTTTCCCTATTTGTTTATCCCATGTCAAATGCGATTCAGATCTCCTAGAAATTTTATTCATCAATCGATCTTTGATTATTTTGGAATTATGTTCCTTGGGATGGAATCTATTATAAATTGCTTATGTTTGATTGTTCTTTATTCATTATGATAATTAAAATTAATCAAATCCATCTTGAAAATTGGATGTGGATTTTTAATATTATGTGTTTCAAAATAAATTTCCACCTTTCATCTAGAAATAATCATTGAAATTTAGTTTGGTTAGTGGTTTGATAAATTCCTGATAAAAAGTGGTTATCAAATTTTTTATACAGAACAAAAAATTGATATCTTGGGTTCTAGTATGGTATCTATGGACGAATCACGAATTGGTGATGACCAAGGGTAGATGAGGTAGAATTCCATGGATTTATGAAAAACATCCATCCGTTGGATCAGTGGCATGATAGTGTGGTGCTACAATGGAGAATTTCATGGGGGTCTATTGGCCATAATACTTCCACCAACGATGGGTCAGGAATGGTCACCCCTAGACCAAGAATCTCAATCATGGTTTTAGGTGGACTCAGTGGTGCATGAAATGTTAATGGATTATTCTTGTAGTATCAATATTTCAATGAAAATATAGACGACACAATGTTCACTATAGAAGAACAAACATTTTGTAGTCTAACATCAGTGTAATACATGTTTTATGTATAGAGATAAATATCACACACTGTGTGGTTTCCTCACATACAATGTCACCCTTAACCCCTCAAGGTTGATGTGTACAATATGAGTACATATGGCCACACACACCTTCTATAGCGGGTTACACACCATGTTCATTGAGAGGTACATGGATAGGAATTGAGTTCATGAGATCCATCTAACTGCATGAGCATGGGCCATTCCACATTTTCTGAATCGGATGACATGTCGAGTTACATCATGGCCTATACACACAGTGTGCTCCAAGTGAACACACTATGTATTAATTGGAATACTTATTGAGTAATGATGAAAAATTATAGATTCATAGAGACACTTTTTGTACCCCTTAAGAGATTTAATATACTCTTTCAGGTCATGTTGAATCCCTAGATATTGTACATCATATTCATCCCTCGTTGTGGACCAATTTTGGGCCAACGAGTTACCTATCATGACTTGTGTACAACATAACATATGATTTAGGACTTTATATTTGTTTTGGAGTTACAATGAGAGGATATTGTAGTGGTTATTTAATCTCGTGGACCATATATGGTGACAATGATCTAGAATGATCATTAGAGTGTTATTAGGTTTGGTACTCTATTGATAGTATACAGGTAATGGGTCCCCCAATCTATTTATATAGGTAGAGTTGGTACTCACCCATACATAACTGAGTGAGTGTACTATATCAATTGATTGTTAATACCCAATCAGCGAGACCTGGTGGGGAGTAATATGCTAATGAGTGTGAGAGATCCCTTAGCTATAGAACACAATAGTAAAGAGTGGCCCCCTATAACATGATTCATGTGAGTTTATATGAGATTATTAGACTGGAAATAGTGCTCCATATGTTGTGATATGAATTAGAGTGGTGTGGGACATCATTTATATATGATATGTTGTAATGTGGTACCATATTTACAGACATCACACCATAGGTTGTTGGAATATGTTCCCTGGTGTGGTCCCTTCATTAGGAATCTTATGCAATTCCACGTGATGTTGAACATTGATGATGGACCATTGATTTTGTAAGCCAACTCATCATTCTTATTAGGTATATGGAGATATGGATTCCCTATCTGCCATTATTTTCTATTCTTTTCATGCGTATAAAGATTATTTATTATAATTATTTTTGAAGACTCTAATTGGAAAACCATCATGATGATAAACTGATTACCCTTTCTAAATGAATTTTATTTGGTGATTTTGGATTTTTCTACTTTATGTCTATATACTCACCACATCATGGCCTTTTCCAACATGTTTCATGTATTATACGTATGATAGAAATATTTTCTATGACATTGGTGTATTATAGCAGAATATGGCTGAATTTTCCATGTTTTCTGATTGGTTTTAGGGAATAAATGGTCGCCTCAATACATCATTCCCATTTATTAGTCATTTTTAGGATGGGACTTCATTACTAGTTGGGTATTTATTTTTACTATTGATTATTTTTGTTTAATATTTCAACATCTTATATATTACTCATTATTTATAACATACATGGTTATACTCATGTTGTTGTAGTATTTTATTATTCATCTCCACTTATTCATGGTGAATGTTGTGTGGATGAATAATGGTAAATTTGGTTAAGGCCTCCCATTAGATTTTATCCCATTTTGGCACTTTTCCTCGGCCCCTATCCTAATGGTGGTGGATTTGGGCTGGGATATGTGGGCTTCCACTAGCTTGATAGGACCTGGTGGGCAAGCTATGAAATATGTCATCATTCATAATCTCCAAATATAAATTTAGAAATCTATATTTAATATTACCTATAAGATATTATTGTTTATATATTTTCCAAAAACTAAAAGACTAATAGGGATGTTCATATATTAATAATTGAATTATTATCTATCAGTTAAATAATTCATATAGTTATTAATAATTATGATTAACAAACATAAAAACATTAAAAAATGTAATTAATTAGTTGTGATAATTATAATACAACAAGAATATCACTTTTAAAACTATAAACAAAAAAATATTATAGTATATTATTATTGTGTGGTTTTTAATCCAATATTTGTGACACAAAAATAATTATCAGTGATAAAAATAGAAATAGAATATTTGATATTAATAAAAATCTATTTATTTATTTGTGTTATAGATTGGTAATATAAACATATAACTCATTTTTCAAGACATTATTTTTTTTATAATTTACAAAAATAATAATCTCATCATCATCATTTATAATAACTAAAATAATTTCTAAATGAAACTATAACATTATAAATAATTTTAAAACAGCAAATCATATACTGTTAAATATCTTGTAGTAATGGATTTGAGTAGAAGAATTTTTAAAAACATTGTTATTATGAATCTTATAAAAATCAATCAACATTTCTCACCTTGAATATTGATAATATATTTGAAGAAAATAAAAAAACTATATGGAAATTATATAATGAATATTATAAAATGTTTCGGATATTAAACTTTTTCCTAAACAGGTTATTAATATAGTTAAATATTCTATAATTGTGATTGAAGATCTTTAGTGGATGTAAGGATTTATGGTAAGTGTTTCACTGTCTGATATTTAATTTCATCAGGAATATTTCTTATTTTCCCCCATGATATCTTCATTATAGTTTTACCAACTCATAATGAATGAAATTTACTATATAAATTTAATTCACAGGGTCTGAAAATAAAATCATAATCTCTCTTTATATGTACTTCATTTTGGAATTACAAGATTGTTGTAAGGGGATTTTTAAACTTAACCCCCTTTATTGTGTTATAATTCTACTTCATGAACTCACTTCTCTGCTAACTTATTACATCATCCCAATGATAATATTTTTTTTGTAATTTGTATTACCATGTGTTGTAAATTGATATTTTACTTAATGTCATGGACATTTAAAATATTTTACTCTAAAAATTACATCACTGTTAAGAGTAGTTATTATTCTCATTAACAAAAAATTCCTCTATTTGTCCATATATGAATTTCCTAAAAATATTAACATTTTAAATTTAAATCTTAATTATTAGTTATATCATATGACCTCCAAAATCCCCTGATACTATTCAAATAAATATTTTTTACTCTATTTTTTCAATTTTTTTAATAAATGATATTTAATAGTATCATTAAGGATTTCCAAACATTGTAAGAACATATTTTTATCTTGAAGTCAATATTTATCATGAATAGTTTATGACAGTTAAAGGATCTATTATGGACGTTATTATTTTAAGGGAAAAAAATTATATTGTTTTAAATTCATTTTATTGAAAAAAACATTGAATGCTACCCATAACATGGTATTTATACGATAATGTTAAAAATGTTTTTAATATTACATTTTTATGTCGTTCATTTTTTTGAACACATATTTATAATGTTTCTAAAATTTTAATTAAAATTCACCTCTTCAACCTCTTGGTTTTTTAAATAAAGAATTAATAAAAATTTGTTTTGGATAATAATTACAATATTCAAGGATATTTATAGTTTCCGAATGAGTTTTCATAATTCTCCAAAAGAATATATTATATCTCTATCAAAACCCTATATTGATTACTATGATATTATATAATGTTATCATCCAACTTATTTATCTAGATAGACAACAAAAATGTTATGTATTATTATGTAACCACATTCAATCATAGGATAAATATGATCTAATATAATTATGTATGATTTCACATTATAGTGCACATAATCATAGATATATCAAGGGTGAAACATGATATTGATTAAATGAATTTGGAATATATTTAATTTCTAGAATGACATGTTCGTTATGACTTCAAATCATTCCTTTATAATTTTTATTTTTTATTTTTGAATAACCATGGACATTTTATTTTAGAAAACCATTCTTGTTTATATTGATGATATTCTTATGGATAAGTCATCTATATGTTATATTCAAAATTATAACTTATGATCCATGTTTATAGAGTAATTTCATTACTCATGTTTCAATATTCATGTTCTTATATTCTTATTAATATGTTATTCACAAGTCTGAAACACAATATGTTCTGATTTCCATATTTATCCCATAAATAATATATGTTCTCACCCAATTATTGTGATTCTATTTCCAAATGTATTGAAGAAACGTAATACGTATGATTTTTATTTGGAAAACCATATAAATGATGACAAATAAATATTTTTGAGTTTATAAATATGTTGTATTTGGAAATTATTTGTACAGTAAACCAAAAAAGGGTCATATTAGATATTATTATCAAGATGGTCTCCCTATGAAGTTGAGTGGTGAGAGGAATTCCAAAGAAGGATAATTTCTAAGATAAAAATGTATATTTTTCTCTAATGGATGCTACGATAAGTCAAATGGGATGTTTATTATTATGGTGGAAGTTGTGATTATGTGTAATTAGTTTTCATGGATTGTGATAAACATTATCGTACTTATCTAACTCCTGAACTCACGAAACAATTGAAGGATATTGTTTCATAAGAGCTCATTTAGTGAAGATCACGGAGGAATAAATATTTTCAATCCTATATGTTAAAAATAAGGTAAGAAGAACTAAATTAAATGTCTTAGAAGAAGGAAAAGTTGAATAATGTGTGGTGAATAAGACCACAGTGTAATTAATTGCTGAGAAAAATATGAAGAGTATTTCTAATGAAATAGACAAAAATTTTTGCCGCCATGAGGTATTATAAATTGATGAATGTTTTAAACGTGAAATATATTCCCTTTATGAATATCAATTTCATAATGGTAATGATCATGAAGAGGATGAAAAATGTTGTATGATTAATGTTTTTTGATTCTGATGAAGAGACCACTAATGACATATGAAGGAATGGAAATTTCAAATTTTTTTTGTTAAATGTGAGAAGGGGGATCAAATTTTGATTATGAGTGTTATATAATGATTCATGTTTCACACAATAAGAATGAGGTTTTATGGAATACAGATATGAATACTAGTTATTTATTATGGATAAGATTGAATTATTGATGTTTTTCGGTTTTAGAATTCAAAATTTATGAAATATATAATGATTATTAGTTTAATATTTTTTGATAATGTTTTAATAGAATAATTTTCATGGTATCGATCACATAGAAAATTTATGTAATGGAAATGTTATATTTTATTATTAAGGGATTATAGCCCATAAAATGTTACTAAGGATGAAAAAATGGTTTTTTATTTTGGATAAGGAAAAGGTAGTTATAGATAATGTAATTTGAATATTGTTGATGATCTCATGACAGATAATAGTTTTGTTGAAATTCTTTTTTACATTATCAATGATAGAAAATACGACATTAATTGATATAGATGAAATGTTCAGTAACTTATGGATTTATTGAAGAAATAATGAAGAATTCATGTGTTCATATCGATTTTATATCAATTTGTTTATTACCAATCTTGATAAGAATATATGTAAAGGGAATTCACATATATGGCATGTGACTATTCATAATTTTTTACTGATATTTAGAGGATTAATTATCTTTTGATTTTGGAAAAATAAGTGGACTTCTAAATAAATTATGAATTTTTTAAGTCTTATAATTCTATCAATTTATAAAATGGAATATATTGAATATCAAATTTCGTTTTAGATATTATTTTATAATTTCAACATATCCCACTTCATATTCCCTTTGCAATTATGAATGATGAGTCGATCCCTCCCTTGTTAGTGGGGGAGGGAACTATGTCATTATTCAAGGGAGTCTGATTTCATCCCTCCCCCCTTTATCTAATCCAGGCCTCCTTACTTCCTTCACTCATATTTTCCTTATCCATATGTTCCAGAACAATTATTTGACTTCCTGTAACATTTTCAATAATTCAATGATTTCAATGATGCTCCATCTCTTTTGAACATAAAGATGATGGCATTTTTCAAATATCATTATCTGTCATTGGATTCATTTGATAGATTTATTTTCATATCATTACAATTATAGGATATATAAATGGTGGGTAATCTAGAAAAGGTATATCTTGATCAAGTTAGAATTGGAGAATTACTTATTCTAGGCATGGTCTAGTGCACCTCAAATCTAAAATGGAACCCAATTTTTCCTATCTAGAAGGAATTATGAATTTCATAAGGAATATTATACCCATACCACATTGATATTTATAAGATTTCACAAACTACCGATCCTATTTAGAAACCCATTGATTACACAAATGTTTGGGAATATTTTAGGTATATATTTTATCTTACAGTAGTGCTTGATCAGTTTTTCATCATATTTATCCATAATCAGTGTTGAAATCATTGTGTTTAGAGTATTGACAGAGTTTTTAGATTTTTTGGTGAATAGTTTCAATACAACAAGCTTGTTGTTTTTAATTAATTGATATAATTTTGTTCCTAATGTAATAAAATGAGATAGTCGTTGAATTATTTTTGCATTGGGAGTATGAAAGTATTCAAAAATCCATGTTTTGTATCAAGATGTTTAGTTTATATTTAGGATGTAGTTTTGAAGGATCATGTTTATATTTGTTCTTTTTGTAATAAAATAAATAATTCAAATTTTTTTCATGTTGGAAAATATTATTATGGGTATTCAGTTTGGATATATTTTTCCATAGGGTTTGTATCTAAATAGTTGGATTCGAATAGAGAAACAACGGATGTCTGTATCCATAAAGAGGAATGAGGGTTACCATAAGATCTGATGGTTGTTTATTTTTTTTTCATAATGAATCAATACATGGAGGGGATGTGTGAAAAAGGTCCTATGAATTTTCAAATGAATTCATCTCTAAATTCCCTCAATAATAATGTGGTTGAAAATTATAATGGTTCTAATGATAAGATTGTGTTTTATGAAACATGAGAGGAGGATAAAACATCTGGTGCAACTAGTGGTGGTAGTAGGGTGTGGGTGAATGGAAGATGTAGGGAGAGGTCAAGAATCACCAACCCGAATATTATGGTTATTAATAATTTTGAAAATCTAGATTTCAATTCTTTGATCTAGAATAAGGGGATGAGACATATGTTAGAATCCAAACCAATATTCCAGCGAAGAACCTTTTATATGGTCAAATATTATATGGGTTTGATTATAAGGATGATATATGATTCCATGATTTATTATAAAATGTTTAAGAAGTGTACAAAAGAGGTCTTTATAGTTCCAATAGAGAGAAGGGGAGAAATAGAAAAATAGATGTAGGGAGATGCCTTTTGTAAATGGTAATGAAGAATAAATACCAGAAGGACTAATCTCACTTACCTAAGCTGATGAAAACTAGGTATGTTAAGACGAATAAGGATATGGTTTTTGAACCCATGCATCAGGACCAAGAATCCTGGGACAGTTAAATACCTTGGAATTAAAATCATATTGAGTTTGGTGAAGTTAAGGAATCAAAACAAGGTGGTGGTATGATGGGTGATATCATTTAGGAGTAGGTGGGAGATAATGCTACAATTTATGAAACAGATAATGTTGTTTGAAAAAAATAGAATCATGGGATCTTATCATACACTCTAATGAATAAATGTTAGTGGAGGACATTCATATCAATACTAAACAGAATTATTATTAAATGATGTTTGAGAGGATTATTTGAGTGAACACCAATATGTATATGTCTATATATATCAGTAATAAAAATTACATTTTGACATATGGTTTTAAGAAAATTATTTTTTGTGAAATAATTTATCCAAATGTTCGAAAATATGGCCAATATTTTTTAAGACCTTATAATGGATAACCCGAACAAGGAGGCTGTAATATTATAATAGAGTCTATATAGAGACATGGTTAATATTAGAAAAAAATAATTTGAATATATCAGTAATTTATTTTTATGTCAGTTGATTGATAGTCTTGGACAAGAATGGATTACCAATTTTTCCTTAAAAGTGATTTTCTTAATAAAAAATTATTTTTAGTGAGTACGCATTATTTCAAAATAGAATTTTATATGAATATTGGATAATCCAGGCTACCCATTTTTTATGATAACAATAAGTAGATGAACTGAATTATAATTATTTCTATCGACCATATGATCATTTGGTTAATTAGGAATAAAAAATTAACCTTCAATTATTGGAGTAAGATATGATGTGGAAATTGATCAGGGCACAATTGTAGCGTGAGATTGTTCTTTTGAAATGTAATGAAATCGTGTAAGTAAATATTCTCATGAAAATTAATCATCCTTAGGAAAGGGTATTGAAATAAAAATTTTCATGGTTATTATTCTTTTTTATGATATCAATGAACTTTTTTTCATCTAATCTTTTTATGGATTTAGGAATGTAAAATTCACCTTGACTATATATTCTATCACTTTCCATCAATATTTTGGTAATAAACTACCTGTTGGAATGGTTGGTAAGAAATAGATTAACTAAATTATTAAAATATGGTTTATTCATGTTTATAAAATTAATTCATAACTAACCAATTAATTATAATTTACTGTATCAACTATTTGAACATAATAGTATTCCTTTTCTGAAAATCAGTATTTTTATGCACAAGAACATTTTATATTAAAACAAAACAAATTTGATGAATTATTTTAACTAAATGTAAAAATTATATATTAAATCTAATATTTAGAATTATTCATATTTTTTTCTAAAAAATAGATAATATGAAATATAATTTTATTCATAAAAAGTTATATTTTTCTAAAACTTAGTTTTAGAAACTTTTAATGGAATTATTTTATTAAAACTAATTTATGGAACTTTTATGAATTATATTTTAAAAATAAACATAATTATTAACGTATTTCATAAAAATTATATTAGGGTGAATTTTATTATTTTTTATGAAATGTTTCATTTTTTATGAATAATGGGAAGTATTATATTTTAATTGAAACATTAATTTTGGTTTGAATTATTGATATTTTTAAATTAAATTTATAATATTATTTGTATAATTATATAAATAATACTTATATTTATCAAATATATGTTTTTTAATTAATTTATATTGAAATTGGATATAAAATCTTTTCAATATTTTGAACCTTTTCTCTTAAGAAACAAGGTTTCTAATACTCTCTGTGAGATTAATTTAATATTATAATCTTCCACTATTGTTAAATTAATTTTATATATTGGATTTAATATTATAAATAATGAATATTTATAATTTCTATTAATTAAATCATAATTTCTTATTATAGTTATAACTCAAAAGGATACAAATTAATCCTCACGATTGACAAACACATCTGTTTACTGAGAGATTAAAACTTTATATTAGAGGGAAAAATGAAATATAAATCATTCCAAATTCCATTTTATGTAAATATTTATTTCTTATTTATTATATTATCATGTTTGGGTGGTTATTGGTTCATATTGGCATGTGAAAATGTGGGTGCACTGAAAATTATTTTTAAAAATACCATGTGTACCCTCTCCCCAATATATAAAACAACCCCCCCCACTCAACTCCTATCTTTACATGAAAAAAACTAATTTATTCAACCCAAACATAAGAAAATCACTTATAATCAGACATATCCTAACTATATTAGAATTTTTTGGGATGTATTGGAACTAATTTATTCATTTGATGAAAACCAAAAGAAGATACCTAATGATGACGTAACATTCTTAACACATGTTTTTTGTTTCATTTCATCCTAAAATCCCATAAATTATTTTTTTACCAATTTTAAATTATTTACAAATTTTATTAAGTTTTATTATATATATTTATATTGTTTTTATAACCCAAAACCACACACACATCCATCAAATGGCCTACAAAAACACCATTCGTGTGTTTGGCTGACTATATCCTCGTGAACAGATGGGGTTCATTTTTTCATTACATCAATTCAAGGTTGTAAATACTGATGGAAATATTGTTCAGATATGATATATATGATATTTATGATGTCTTAATGCTTTTTTATTACTATATATAATATAACATCCTAATTTTGATTTTCTGGGAATATGATAATGTCGTTCATGTGTATAGCTGACTACCACCTCACGAAGTGATGCTGTTCTTTCATGCCTTGAAATGAATATGATAAACATTGTATAAACAATATATGATATATATATATACAAAGATATATGATATAAATTCTAATTTAATTATTATAAATGATAAGAAAATGTATACTATGATAATGCATATGTATGACATAACATCTCCATGAACAGTGTATTTCATTTCCTATCACTATATTTAATTGATTACACTAAATAAATACATACTCAATATATATGATCGTTATATAATTTTTATAACTATTTATTTTATTAAATTATTATCTATGTTATATGAAAAATAATAATAATCCAAACCATGTATGAAAAACAAAACAGTTATTACCCCAAAAATAACCTTAATAAGGATTTGTTAACAAATGGATAATATAAATCATAGTCAACTAACATATGGTATGATCTATATCGATATGGTTCTTTCATATAACAAAAATAAAATTATATTTATTAAATATGAGGTTTTAATGAATATTAATGTTTTTAAGAATTAATATAACTGATTTTAATCTCATAGTTTATTTTTTTGAGTCACATTCTATATTCACCACATATTTTTTTATATGGTGTATATACTTACCATGAATGTAAATTATGGTTTTTATAATTAAATTTTGATTTATTTGAACATAAATTTTAGTATATCTATTTCATGGAGACTATGGTTCAAAAGGTACCAAATCAATACAAGATTTTCTCTCAATTTTCATTATTTGAGTCATACGTTATGTTATGATTTTATATTATTTAATGTGGCATATATATATCCCTTTTAAAATGTAATATAATGAATTTTATTCATCTATATTATATCATAATTTATAATTTATGTTTCTCCTTCATGTGGATTAGGATTCAAGGTTACCAAATTTGTTTGAGTTTTTTGTTACAATCACACAGTTTATTTGGATTTTTTATGATCAAGTCTCAAATATTGAAATTTCATTATGTACCTGTCAATAATTCTCAGAAATTTATTTATAATGTGGATATATATGTTTTCCTAATTTTATGATAATACTTATTATGTAATTTGTAAATTTATATAATTATGAAACTATTTTAATGAAAATCTAAAATTATATCTCTCTTCGGACTGAAATTAGTTTTCATACAAAACCATGTTTTGGTGAAATTAATTGGGAATTTTTTTTCAGTGTTCACTGAAGATAAAATTCATGAAAAATTATTTTAAAAACTTTTTTTCTTTTAAATTATTTTCTATCTTATTTTTTAAATTTTCTTTTTTACTTTCAAATAAAATATTTTTCAAAATGGTTTAATTTTTCAAATAAATTTTCAATATGGAAAGGATATTTTCCACATGATAATTTTACAATTATCCACTAAAAATTATTTTCCATCTAATATGAGATCCATTTGGGTTAAATATTCCTTTTAAAGAAAATTATCCAAGGTAAAAATTCATATAATTTTGGTGAATTATTTGTGTATTAGTGGAATATGGTTTATGAAAATACATTAATTTTCCATGGCTTAATCAGGTTTCATATATATTATTATAGAACTCATTTTTTACAGAGTTCAAAAAATTTTAAATTGATTTACATTAAACCAATTTATTTTTTATGGGAAAATAGTGTTATAATGGGAATAATGGATTTTTATGAGGTTTGTGCAAAATATGTGTAATTTTATCATCATAAGGTTATTTAACATTGCTTATTGGATTGGGCATCACATTTAGTGCATGAAAATTCTGTTATAAAATATAAAATGGAGATACCTGAATAGTTTCACATAAGACCATTATAATGTGTATGATGGTTGTGAAAAATAGTGTATCAATTAATTCAGTATTAATAAATGACATATGATCTCAACGGGTAAATTGGTTTTTATCCAAAGCCCAATGATGAGGGAAGACAAGTGTCTATATAGAGACCAACATTGAAGGTACACTTGTTTTTAGATCAAAAATAGAGATGATGGTATATATGTGTTTAGACCAGCACCAAAATGGTGGGTTCCAAGGTGATCATTCCAAGAACAAATTACAAGGTTCATTGGTGGTCAACACATGGCCAAAATGAAGGGTGCAGGGGTGGTCAAACCCAACCCAATGTAAGTACATTGTTGATTTTATGTTTCCTAGTGTGTTTTGAAAATTTTGGTTGGTGGCCTAGACTTATTATTTTTTATTCTGATAAGTATTCCAGAAATTCCATATATTATCCTCTCTGGGATAATGTTCCATTATTTCCTTAAAAATCATTTATTTTGAAAAAAAATTGTATTCTATGACTCATTATTATAATCATTTATTTGAATGGTACAGTTTTCAAATATTATGATCATCTTCTCATACCATTATGTTTGTGTTATTCTTACGTATCCTTAGTGTTTTCCCTTATGAGCCAATGAAATAAATCATTCTTATGTTTCCATTATCCATGTTATGAAGACATGAATTGTACATGATGTGTCCAATAAGGATTATAGGCTTTATGAACAATGTTGAAGATGAAATTTCTCTATTATCGTCCATTTTATATGTTTATATGATTCCGGATGCACAAAACTATTGCAGTTCTCAGGTGTGTATTTATGTATTAAAATAAATATTCCTAAAAATTTATTTAATGTACATGGATGAAGATCCTTAGTCATTATAATATCCTAGTCATCACATAGATATGAATATCATGAGGTAGATATAAATCTTGAGTAACTAAGAAAAAAAATTCTAAATTAAAGAATTTTCTTTCCTGTTACTCCCTAACATAACAAATGAATATTTATTCATCCACGAATTGATAATTATATTAAAATTCTATTAGAGGAAAGAAAATTCCTCCCACTAGAGAGAAAATAGTAAAAATGGGGGTAAATATTACCCTGATCTTCTTAATATTACATTCACAGAATAGAAAATTAACTCTTTTTAAAAGGATTTTATAAGCTCTAGTGTATCCAACTCTATAGTTTAAATATCACTATTTTATTATAAACAACATCCACCAAATGGGTACAATAGTGAAATTGTTCTTTATTTTGGTCAAGGAACCCCAATCACTATAGAGGCCACCATGACCATATAATAATCCCATCTTGGAATTGTGTTATCCTAATTTCCCACTAGAGACTCGGCCCGTAGAATCACATACAACTAAATGGTATGGAGATTACTTCTCTCTAGGAATTATAGATTATCCTAAACCACAATTTCTATGGGAACATTCATACAATATAACTAATATATTTATATCATAGGTGTAATCCCCTCTTCACCATATTCATATCTATGTAATATATTGTTTTATGATCAAATAAAATTTACCATGAGATTATGGAATGGGCCCTCCCGATTTACCAATATGGACATCCACCAATGTTTTCCAAAACACCCATCCTAGGAATTTTTTCCACCATGTTTTCCAAAAGAAATAACCTTTGTCCACCAATCCTTGTGAAACACCCATTATGATTGTTTTCCCTCTCACTATTTCATATCCTACATAGGAAATTTCATGGAAGAAACTCTCAACCGAAATTTATGGAATCTAGAACCTTGTTGTGGTGATAATACCCATGTAGTTACCATATAATCCTTCCCAATGCACCTAGAACTCCTTTAGAGCCATAGAAAATCTTTAAAATAACTATTAACCTGAAAAAGGGGGACACAAGGGTTTAAATTAATTTAATGGGTCTTCACATTCAAACAAGAACATGGTTTTACAAAAATTATTAAAAAGAAAATTATTTTTCTCCCCATCACTAATAACTAAGTAATCAACATCAACTACTGTCCCTTATAGATATGGATGGTCAGATATTTCATTTCCATTTTACACTTAAAATTATCCAATATATAGGTATGTATGACAATCTTTCTTGAATTATTTAATTAATATATATTGGTGATATCATTTGATATGGGATCAACACATAATGATCCAATCCATTAGGAAGATTTTGTATAATGTAGTAATCTCTTACACAATGAATTCCCAATGAAACCAATAACAACCAACCACTAGTGGTAAAAACCACACTAACAAATACCATTATATGACACCCCTAAAATGATACAATTTTCAATAAAACCATATAGACAATCTATATATTTCTCTATGATATAATAAACATAGAATATATATATGAGTACGATTATACTTTATCAAAAAAATTAGATGTATATTATAAGTAACTAAAGAAATACATCAAAATATTGATTGTATGATATCAAGATAAATATTGGTTGGATAAATAACTTAAAACAAGAATAATCCTTGGATCCTAGCCACTAAAAAATATCATTGAATATACTCGATTATTTTCAATGCTTCATATGTCCCTATGATCCACATCCTCTACCCTGACCCTAATGAACATTTAAACTTTATCTTCCACTTCTATTGAGTGTCTAACCTAACCCCTAATTGATATGAATAGAAAGTTCATATGTTTCAAGATGATAGAAAGATATCAGCTAGACTCTTTAAAGATGATCTTTTATCCCATAATCTTGTTAATCAACAATAATATGGTCTCAAAATACATATTCAAAAATTTGTATATCAAACTTTTATTTCCTTATAATATTGTCTCCATGAAGATGAAGAGAATGACCATTACTATGTATACATTATACAACTCCTCCTTTGAGTGATTCTTTAAATCAAAACATCATACTTTATGAGGTCCCACTGTTTCCCATCCAGTAGAAGTAATATATCATGAGCTTCTACCCTTACTTTGGTTCCACTCAGCGATGATTGATATATTCACAGTGTCTATTTACGTAGTTAGGTAAAAAAACAATTAAATAAATCTCAATTTAACACATAATACTATACTCAAAACATATCACTCTTATTTGACATACTCTATAATTTTAAAGAAAATGAACTGTATCTTTTTAAATCTTGTAGCACAATCCATCATTTTCATCCCTAATGATTCATGTTCATATAAACCTAGGATCTATCCTCCAATAATTAATTCATGTAAAATTGATCATAAAATAATGTTACGAATTCCCTCCATGATAGTCAATCATGTCACAACCCCCTCCTCACAAAGTGTACCCCTCTTACACTAGAAATATGTGAAGGGAGTTAGTGACACCTGAGTCCCAACTCCTGTCGGCCCCATGTTGGCGACTAGCACTGAGGGTATAATAAACAAATAGATGAGAGTTATTACTATATAATATAAAACATTAAAAATGGGTAGAATAGATATAAACTAATAAAATCCTATTTAGACTATTGTATAACAGAAAAAATTTATATTTGTGTAATGTCATTCAAGAACTACTACAACTTAATGGGAAATATACAAGTAACAAATGAAAGTAAAATGACAGCAACCATGAAGCCTAAATAGATCCTACAAAACACGCAAGCAATTATTAACTAGCCTAATATCCAAAATTCTCTAACTTATTTGAAAAATATTTTATATAAATGTATGGTGAGTTTAGCAGTATACTTAGTATGATCCTCCCTAGTCCCTCTCGTGTTAAAGTAACGAAATCCTTCTATATCAAAGTGAACAACAAGTGAATCTATCACATCACCTAAAAAGGTATTCTAGTTTCCCATACTAACCATAGATACTCTAACCAATCTCCATATACAATAGAATGTTATATAATAAAAAATATCAAGGGTACCCTACTACCACTTACCCCTTGTTTTCTGCTCTACCCCAATGTCGTACATCCCAACTATCTCTCTCTAAAAAGGATAGCCCAAAGACGCCTGGGCAATGCACCACAATATGAACCTCATGAAACTCATCCCCAAGTCCACATATCCAAATGTAACCATGTTGTTTTTGGGAGACAACATAGATCTCATATCATCTATCATACTTCGTGTATTATACCTCAAGACATTGTATCCCACACCCTAAGCAAGGATCCTCAAGACCTTAAAACCAATACATCTTACACCTATAGTCGTCTATAGATAACTATATCTAGAATCTAGGTGGGTGAAATAACCAAGATCCATTACATCCCTCTTCATAAATATATGAGTAAAACTACCACCATTCATTCCATCACAACTATATGCTAAAAGAAGAGTGCATGGTCAAATGGGAAGTCATCAATCTATCCTCCCACCAAGATTCTAGTAAAAACACCCCTAGAGATCAAATCCCTAGGGTGTCAGTTTTCGTAACTAACAGAGTGGAGTATCATATTAAAATAGAAATAGTACATGATATATTATATCTCAAAACCACATAATAGATATAACCTAGTCTTATACTCAACGGCAAATCATTTCTGATAGACTCTTGTATGCCACTGATAAGGCTTGATATCCTATAGGTACACAAACAATTTTGAAGACCATCATTAAGTTACATTATCATTTTCCATCTAATTTACAACACATTACATAATTAATTATCCAGGAATTAACCGTAATAATTTTCCACATCATAATACGTTATAATTTCAAAAAATATTCATTCCCTTCAGGAATAACCAAACTGAGTCAAAGGATTCTCAGAATCAGAACATCAACATTTTATCCTACTTAGCTCTATCCCCATGGGTTAAAAAAATATTCATTTATTTAACAACATTACTTAATTCCATGTTTCCATATTTCTAGCTATTATAGGAAAGCATTATAAGCTACCAAACTCAAGGGGGAAAACATTGTGAGTAGATGAGCTACCCATCGAGTCTTTTCCTCATATAGAATGAGTGTAGACTTGTCCATCATTGAGAAGTTAAACATGGAACTCACTTGGAATACCTCATGTGTATTCCCTTATTTTTAGGGAAGAGTAAGAAAAAACTCATCCCTCAAGTAGTGGGGAATGTAATGAAGATAAGAAAATAGTATATTCAACATGAATCCAACATTCATTTCAATTAGTAAGGCAAGATACAACCCATTCCATCATCTCAATTGTCCTTTCTAAAAACTACATGAAAAAACTGGTGAATCTCTCCACTTTAGGTATATGATTCTACCATAATGACCAGGTCTCCCTACCCCCATATACCACAATATCCATCCAGGATCATCCATCCCATACTCACATAACATCACTAAAATTAGGAAAAAATATATAAATCATGTTGTTTTTCCTAAAAAAGGTAGACATCCTTTATAGACAACGTTATCTCACGGATAAAAAACATAAGGCACTTGAACTTTACAAGAAAGAGGGAATCCCAAGCCCTATAAAGGAATTATCTTTTATTGAAAAATTGGTTCTTTATTCCATATTTAATTAAATGTTTCATAATTTATGTTCTAACAATGGAGAATCTATGAAAAAAGCTTCCAAATCTATCACAATTTAGTTAAAAAAATTAATTTAGCAGGTTTCTAATTATTTTATCAACAAGAATTAACATGCATCATGTTCCAAAAACAATTCAGATAAATTTGAATATTTTCATTAACCATTTAGGGAGGATACATTTTAGTTTTTTACATTAATTAAATAAAGATCTAATGCTGAATTTTCTTCCCTAACTCTCTAATAATCACCTGATTTAAACATTGAAACAATATGAAACCTCTTTCTAATGAAAATGGCTAAAAAATTCCCCTTTCTAGGTGTATATGATATTTCTATGTCATAATCCTCTATGATCTACATCCAAAAATTATGTCACAAGTTGATGTCACACAGGGAGAAAACATACCTTAGGTTATTATGATTAGTGAAGACAACAAAACTATCTCCAATGAGGTAATTTCTACATAACTTCTGAAAAAACAAAACATCCATGAACTTGAGATCATGTGTGGAATAATTAGGTTCGTGGGGATTCAACTTCAAATACCCATAAGAAATGATTGATCTCTACTACATCAGAACCCATCCTTAAACCATCCACAAATAATCCAAAAATACCCCAAACTGAACTCCTTCTGCTGGAAGATAATTAACTAAATCCCTGACCAACATCTCCATTATATACTCAGAAGCATCCTGACACTAGTGACTCTATAAAAATTAATGATCCTTTCTATCCAATTCTATTTAGAGACTCAGAAATCGAGATACATTGACTATGATCCTCCTATAATAGCCTTCAAACGAAATAAAATTTTACACTTCATCCGCTATCATAGGGGATACCCAATAAAAAACATCATCAATATTCTATGGATAAACTACTAATCCATATTGGAATATAAAATTCCCAAAAAAAATTATTTTTGGGCCCAAAACTCACACTTTGATAATATCCAAAACAACTTATATGGACAAAGAACTCTTAATGGAGATCATAGTTACTCTACATACTCCTCAGATACTGAGTACACACAGATTCCAATGATTAAAACGACTAAGAACATATACAGGAAATCAAAAAACATATTGTTTATCAACCCCATGAATACAGTTAAAGAATTCAATAGACCAAATGACATCAAAACAAACTCATAATTTCCATGAATATAATAAAATTTATTCTTTGGGATATCCTCAACCATCACACGGATCTAATTATATCCTTAACATAAATTGATCTTTGAGAACCATATTTATTCCTTTAGTTGATAGAATAAATCATAAATCCATGGAAGTTGATATTATTTATTCCCTTCCTCTTGGTTCAAGTGATTATAATTGATAGAAAACCACAATCATCCATTAGCCTTCCTCACAAATAAAAATAGCGCACCCCACAACGACACACAATTCAAAAAAAAAACAATTTAATAAACCATTGAGATGTATACAGATATCATAAAGCTAAAAAGGTTCCATCCTATATGCATACATTGAGATAAGAGACACGGTTAGTTATAGCTCAATCACGAACCCGATCTATCTTTGAAGGGGTAATGTTGAAACCTCCTTTGGAAATACATCATGGTAACCTTACAGGGCCTTGGGAAATGCACACTTCTGAACCACTGATGATCTTAGCATAATCTCAGAAATTGAGGGTGATGAGGACATAACATGCCTATGAACCATCTGATGGTCTTTCTCACCGACAATAACTGTTGTCTCACCATCAGCACTAAAAAACACCATCTTTCTCTAAAGGCATTCTTTGGTATCCTGCACCGAACACAACCAATCCATTTCAATGATGAAATCATATGGTTTTATTCATTATCATATGATTTCTCCCCAAGAGTGGTGATTCCCTAGAACTATCAAATAGTCAATACATCATTCATTCATTCCAACTAAATCACCAACTATTGTATTTAATGTCAACGTACCGGTAATCCTCTCATCCTCAAGTCCTAAGGAATGGAAACAGGAAGGTGATATGAAGGAGTGAATCACTCATCAATCAAACAAGGAATACCCCATGTAGAAAACATGAAATTGGAACCTCAAATGATATATACATTGCTTAGTTTTGGAAATGCTAATGCATGAATATGACTATAAACTATCCAGGACCTCTCTAGACCTTCTGAAAACCACCTCCATGGCCTCACAGTGCTCTCTGAGGAAGGGGAGTTTCCTGAAATTTCTTATACCTCCTGTATACTCTCTCAACCAATCCAATGATGGTGAAACCTACTACTACTTTCTTAGTTAGAATTTCCTGCATGGAAGAACCTAAAGAAAATCACCTAACACAAACTAACTGCTCAGAATGTTCCTGAAATATCTCCACTGATAACCTATAATCCACAAGAAAAACAATTGTCTTATATGTTGGAAATGGACCGAGATCCTCCATAACCAAATAAGAGAGATAATTTGGGCAAGATCCTACCCCTCCCCACCTGATCAAAAAATAATCAAACCTAAAATCATGGAACCCCAAAACACAGCTCTGCTTTATGTGGAAGTTTAAGAACTCCCCATCATGATAATTTGATTCAAGATAATGATCTCTCAACAACCTCCTCCCTCACCATTACCTCTAGATATATTTTAAGCATAAATGGGATGACTTGGAACTTGATCAATGGATGCAAATCCTAAGCTAAATTCATTTCCCTAGCCTCATATTCTGAAAATAGGTCTTCAGAATATCAAAAAAGGATTCTATAAAATATCATGAACACTATCACACTATATATCCCCTACCGAAGGGTATGAAGCTCTTGAAAACTAGCTACCCTCACAGGGGAAGAATGAATCTTATCTCCAAACTAATTTAGGAACTTCTACCAAGATATTTCAGAATCCTTGCTATCCTTGAGGAATAAGAACCACCATTTCTTCACTTCCTCACATAGCGTCATCCCAATATACAAAACCCAAGGCTCCTTCTGAGCACAGATCAAACTAAATTCTATCTCAACCTCTACTCTGCAGCAATATTCTAGAATAACCAGCTTGAAATCTTTTATTCCCTCTTAATGTGGACATAGTGCTAGATCCATACATGTAAAATGTAAAATTGTTAGATAACCTAATTGTAGAATATGGAAGAATTTAACATTGATTTTTTATTCATTTTATTTTAACCATTCTCAAGGTCTATCTATTCAAACATAGGATGAAATATGAATGATGCATTATCATTTCCAACAACTCTACCCCACAAGAGTTATCACCTCATTTAGTAGCTACTATATTTTTGAATGTCTATGCATCAGAACATATGGGGCACTAAATAACTATGTATCAGTTGGTCTCATGTGTTTAAAGTCTATTATAAACTTAATTGGCACCATTTCTATACCATCACTTGCAGCCTCAACTTTTTCTAACTCCATACTCCATCATATCCCTCAACAAGACCTCTGATACAAAACTTTCATGATCCCCTCCCCATAATGTGTACCCCTTCTAGGCTCTAAATGGGACGTGAGATATACTAACAACTGAGTCCAGCCATTAAGAGGCCCCAAGTGGGCGACTAGAACGTAGGGTATAATAAGCACAATGATGAGTGGAATTACACTAATAGATGACACATGCATCCCCACCCAAATCATGTTCATACTACATTATAAAATAAACCCAATTACATGTGTGTAATGTCTTTCCTGAACTGCTAAAAATGAAAGAAAAAAATGTATCTACCAAAATAATGAAAAGTGACAATGACCATGAATTATAGATAGCTGCTACATAACCATACATCTAGTAGAAACCAACTTAATCTCCGACATTCTCAAAATGACCAGAAAAATAGATTATATAAACAATTGGTGAGTATAATAGTATACTAAATAGGATCCTCCCTGGAACCTCTCATAAAAAAGTAAAGAATCCATGATAACGCATAGTTAACAAAAGGTGAATCTAACTCACCACATAAACTGGTATAATAGGTTCCCAACCATACTATGGAAACTATCACCGTGTATCTCATACAAGAGTGTTTTATATAACAATGAATATTAGGGGTACCCTACAACCACTTCCCCAATGGTTTTCCACTTTTCCCCAATGCTGCACATCTTGAGAATCTCTCTCTAAAAAGACTAGCCCGAATACACTAGTTAAAATAACCACAAAATTCACCTCATACTGCAACACATCACAAAGTGAAAATAACCAAAATTAACCAGTTAGATTCCAGGATCCACTATAGCTCTCATAACATGTATCATACATTGGGTATTATACCTCAAGCCATTACAACCATTACACTGAGTAAGGATCCTTAATCCATCAATTCCTATGCACAATACACCTATAGTAGTCCACTAAAAACTATATGTACACAATCCACTCACCCTATACACACAATCCAATATATGTGTTTGAAATAACCACAATCCATTCACCCTCTACACACATATAAGGGGAACACTAATATGCAAGAATATTAGATTAAATAAAAACCAAGAGATGAGTATTGGGTCAAAGGGGTAGTCATCTATCCATTATCCCACCGAGATGTTGGGGAACCCCCCCAGGGGGCTTTGAATCCCATAAGTGTTAGTTTCTATAATAGATGGAGTGCAGTAGCACCTAGAAACAAAAAAATTACATGATATAATATACCTTTCAAACATTATATTGTCATAACCTATTCTTTGACTCACCTGCTGCTCACATCTCTCGGACTCCCAACCACCACTGCTAAGACTATATATCCCATAAGAACAAAACCATTTTAAATATCATCGTTAAATTACTTTATCCAATTTCATAAATTTAACATAACATTAATTGATTTTTAAGCATTAATTAACCATCACTATTTTCTGCATTCCATTACATTATCAATTCATCAAAGATACATTCCCTCCAAGAATGTCTATACCGAGTCCACAGATTGTCAGAATCATATCCTCCGCATTTCATCCCATCATGTTGCAGCCACATGTTTAAAAAATTATTCATTTAATTAACAAAATTACAACATTCAATAATTCATTATTTCTATCTATTCTGAGAAAAGATTATATGAAACCAAACACAAGGAGCTCAACACAGTGAGTAGATGATCTACCCGTCAAGTCTTTTCCACCTATAGTAGGAGTGTAGACACATCCATCGTCATGATGCTAAACACCGAAATCATAGGAAATTCCCCATGCGTATTAAAAACTTTTTCAATGAGAGTAAGAAAACCCAATTACCTAAAGAATTTGGGAAATTAATGAAGATAAGGAATAAAAAAATCCAATAAAAATCCTACTTTCATATCAATGGGTATGCCGTGCTTCATCCCATTAAATAATCTCTGGTGTCCTCCCCAACAGCCACATGAATAAACCAATGCATATCGCCACTCTAAGAATTAAATCATACCTCAAAGACTAGGACTTCATTCCACCACATATGAAAATGACTATACATTCCTAGCTATCCCATGCTAACATCACATCACAAGAAGTAGGAAACAAAAAAATAAATCCGGCTCTGAGCCCACAAAAAGGCATCCAAGCATCACAAACAACGTGATTTCATGGATCCAAAACACAATGAACATTCACTGTAAAATAAAGTGGTAAAAAAGACACATAAAATGTATTATAATTTATCCCAGAACTAGTTACTTATTAAATCATGAAATAAATGATTCATTATTTATGTTACAACTATAGGAAAGCTAGGTACCATGATTCTCAAGATTAAAAATAATAATTAAATAATTAATTTAACTTGACATTAATAGTTTATCATCAATCATCAAAATTCTTCATTTTCATCATATAATTTAGTTAAACATGCATATCTGCATCAACTTGATCTTCGTCAAATTACTACGCCAACCAAATTCGTCATAATGACTCTTTAAATAGTTGTCCAGTTAATTATGTATTAATTCGGGATTTATGTTCATTGACAATATCCATCAATATCAATGAGCTAAAGTAATCAAGGAATATATATCACACTATCTAGAATAACAACAGTAAACAAATTTCATGGTACAATTAAACAACAATGCTATACAATCCAAACAAATTCTTTAATTTAGTTCAAATATTTATTATGTAAATTTCATTGTGATCCAAGGGGATAAATCATGATTGATCTATGATTTCACATAAATGAAGAGAGAAGAAACAGATCCCCAACCTAAAAAGTACATAAACATTATTCTCTAAAAAATGAACCTTGAAACATACAACTATCACATATCCCGCAATGACTGTATCCACTTGAGGATTCCACGACACCACTACACTGAACAACGACTAAGAAAGCTCTATTAGAAAAATGGAGATCACATTACATAACAAGGAATAGAGAAATGGGAGGAAATATATCAAGTAAACCAAAGGAACAAAGGTAGAACATAAATTATATCAAATACATATCAACACTTATTGGTTTCCCTAAAAAGGGGGGGAGCATATAACAATAAAACTCAAAGTGAAAGATGATCCAAGGATACGACACAACACACAAATCCTACATGAATACTATCTCTAGGCATCCAAAACCAAGGAAAAATAAGAAGGATGAACTTGGGAGGAATACATCTCTACCTTTTCAAAAATATAAATTGAGTGACATATTAGATATGATTTAGATTTTCCATTAATGGTGGATCTGGTCAAGATTATGTGTTTTGAACGAGTTAGGCCCCCTGACACATATGATAATTAGGTTATAAGTTATGGGTTTTCATTCGGCCATAAATCCCATAAAATAAGGATTTTAATTTCTTTTACCTCAAAGAGAATGTAAATGGGGAAAAATAGTAGCAAATAGGAAACAATTTTCATGACTCACCATTGGACAAGTCAGTGCTGAATGACTCACCATTGGATGAGTCACTATTGTATGGTTCACTATTAGATGAGTCACCGTTTTATGACTCATTGTTGGAGAAGACAACATTTGAGGACACACAGCTAGATGAGTCATAGTTGGATGACTCACTATTGGATGGCTCACAATTAAATTAGTGATCATTTGATGAGCCACCGTTCACTGAACGACTATTTAGTGGGATACTATTAATGATTCACCATTTAGTGATCTATCATCATGATTCATTATTACGAGTCACCATTTATGACTCCCCATTTTGAATCACCACTAAAACAAGATACCGTTGGAAGACTAGAAATTTTGAAAACTCCTGAATTGAGTCACCTTGGCCTCCCAAAACACCTAAAAGACCATATTTCAATAAAGGATAGGATCAGATAGGTCCATCCATTATAAATTATGTTGGCCCACCTGGACCAGGATGTTTCATCAGTTCTTTATATATCCTCACGATAAATATGTGTCTATCTTCACCCGCCTCTATGATGGTGTCCCTACAATATTTTATGTTTTCTAAATATATAGTGTGTTTATATATTTATATATATTTTATAAATAAGTGTAAATAATATATTATGATTGAATGGAAATCCAAATTCCTAAAAAGGAATTTCATGACACAACCTATAACCTATCATATTATATTATTGAATAGGAAAACATGGTGAATAGATTAGTGAAACTATGCTACTAAAACACTTTAATTACATGTTACATTTTTGGAAATTTCATTGTCATAGAAATTTTTTATTTAATGAGATTGAACATTTAATCCAATGTGTAATATCATATATCTATCCCTCATTAATAATTTTTCTATAAGATTCCTTTATTCAACTATTAATGACACGGGTCATTGAAATATTCCACACCGTATATGAAAAAGATATGATATATGAGTCGTAAATCATAGTAGTAATGGATATGAATTCATGTATATGATCCACAGATGTTTTTAGTGAATTTGAAAAACGTGTAATAATCCATGAGAAATGCCATCACCAACTCGCAAAATCCTCAAAAAAATATAAATCTACTTAAATTAGATGGCGAGGTTATTGGTGATAAAACTATGTGTGTAAAATTCATATTATATCATAATCATTATTCAAACATCCTCTTTGAGGATGAGGTTTTCTCATTCTATTTGTATGATTGTATCAAATTCATATGAAAAATGATTCATATCAACTCGTGGGTACATCATAATGAGGGAATATTATTTTTATTAGATTATTGATATAAAAACACAATTATATAGATTGGATATGTTTTAAAATCTCTACTATGAATGTTATACTTTTAACATAATCTATTTTTTCTTACGGTATGTGCATTGCATAATTTTTTTTATAGTAGAGTTCTTATGATGGGTATTTCTTGAAACCCCATAGTTGTAAAAACATCATAATTATATGAATTATTGAATATATTGTGTTATAGTTTAGTAGTAAATACTTTTATGTTTATGGTTTTAGAGAAATATAAAAAATCATTAGCCAAAAAACCATTAAATTTTCAAATAATGGATATTTTTCCATGAGTATTATCTATCGATTAAGGCATAGTGAGTCTTCTATATCTACAAATAATTCACAACGATTGATTATATTCTTGATAAGTCATAATTATTAAATTTCATTATAATCCTAGGAAATGGAAACATAGGAATATAATGGGCTCAATTTCTCAGTAAGACTAAGCATAAGTGATATCAATCAAGGATCACATGAAATCATATATGAGGATATGGGTATAGTATTGAAATGTAATAAAATCATCACCAACTAAGAATATATCACAATAATGAGACACTTCATATATATTTCCTTTAAATAATCCATTAATCAAATGTTTTTTGAAAACCTTTTCAGTAAGTATGATCTATGGGATATAAACATCAGAATATATTATAAATGTTTCAAAAAAATTCACATATGGAAACATCACCTTAGTAAGTCATAAATACACAACCAAGATTGTGATACCATATAATAGTTCCCATGTACACATGTATCATGAGATATAAAATTTTAACAAATTCACTAGAGGGTGCTATAGGATTTAACACATTATTCATTTGTACTATTGTGTGGTACATAAAATAAATCATTCCTCATAGCATCAAGAACCCATGAAAAAAAAGGTTTCATTCAAAAAATTATAATGACCCATATAAGGAAAATATACTTCAAATCCTTTTATAAAGAAACCACATAAATAAATTATTCTATAGTTCCATCAATAATCATAACATGAAAAATCCATAGAAAATAATTAGTTATTTATTTAGATTTAGTGACTTTAAACATAATTAACCATCAATTAATATTATGAGCTATATGGTGATTACAATATATGGATAAAATTATATAAATTCATCAAAAATTTATCTAATCAATCAATGTGATGTATCTTGGTGAAAACACTTCAAACAAATGAATCAAAAATAATTTATTCACTGAAGTAAGGTTTTAGATAAAATATCATGATTGCACCGGGAAGAATGATTTGGCACAAAAAAAACAGGGCATATATCAATTAGTTTCTAGAGTATTGTCATTTCCAATTTATAAAATCGTAGGCATTGAATCAACATGCAGTTTATAAAAATGAATTTATTTATAGAAAACCATTATAGGATACTCACAGAACGATAGAAAAATAATTTACAATTGTTTACAATAAAACATTGTAAATAAGTTTCCAAACAATGATGAATACTAAGAAGTTTAAAAATTCATTTTTAAACCATTAATGACAATGTCACCTATTTCTTTTGAAGGATCATTAAGTATACAGATATAATTAAAATATTTGGGATATACCAGAAAATTATTGGTTATGAAATATTTTAGAATTGAGTCTTAGAAGATTTATAACGTTTGGGTAGATAAAATGTGGAGAGGATGTTATGAAATATATCATTGAGATTTGAATAATTTTTATATTTAAAGAAAATTATAAAACAAAAACATCATAAATAGGAAATAATAACTTTATTTGAAAGATAGTTATTACAAGAAATAGTATGATATGGATAAATCTATATTTGAGTTTCCAAAAATATAGTAAAATTTTAGTGGGAAGGAGAATATGTAAATTAGGAACAGAGATCTGTTGTGAGGATTATGATATATTATTACCAATGTAAAAAAAACCATTATTTTAGGTTGTATATCATCATTACAGACAATACTTATGAAAAAATGTAATATCGAAAACAATCTACCTTTGGGAAAGTTAATTAAAATTACAAAAAGTTCCATAAAATATCATAACCTCATAGATAATATATAATTCAAGTATAATGAATTTGAGATGAGAAATGTTTTTTCGCTCAAGTGGCATTTAAAAAAAACCCATGAAGTATATGATATCAAATAAATCCTTAAATTACATGATAATTTTGATAATAATGATTTAATATAATAAATAGTTATTAGATACACCATTCCATAGAAAACAAGATGTATAATAAGAAATATTCATCAAGAGAGTAAAGTATAGACAAAAAAACCTTTCCATGTTTCACCATTTATCTAATGCACTCTAACCTATTGAAAAAAATATATAAATTTATAAATATAAAATTTCATAACCTCATTAATTTAAATAATCAAATATTTACTTCATTTATGATCATAGAATTTGAATATAATTTGTATATATAAATTATTTTATCATCATGTGTTTGTAACATGTATTATTTCTGACCAAATTTATGATGTAATTTTTTGTATCCAATATTTGAAAATAAGTTAATAATTCCTATATAATATGAAGTACTAGAATATAAAACATAAAATTTTACAATGTATGTTTTTTATTTGATATGTATTTTTTTTATGTTGTCTGAAAGTGTAATACGTGTCAGCTTATTTCTATAGTTCTAGGGATTGATAATATTATTTAAATAATAAAATAAATAAGTAATATACGTATTACATGAAAATATAAAATATAATGATTATATTTTAAAAAATATTATTATTATTATTTATGTTCCTTCTCTTAATTGTGACATATTTTTACATCATTGGCCATTTTTTTTGTTAGACAATCCCAAACATTAACATACATTAATTAATGGATTATTATTCTCATGAAAGTGGATTGTTTATGAATAATATCATTTTTAGAAAAGAATAATGATATTTCTATTATTTTTTTATTTTTGATTTATAGTTGATGATATTTTAATAAATACGAATGAAACTATATAAAAATGATATGAGTAACTTTCTGGTGGTAGATGTCCACATATTCCATAGATAACATTTTTATTTGTCACTGAATTAGAGGGAAATGTGATATATTATAATTTTTTCATAAAGGTCATATTTCAGTTAAATATTATGATTTTATTACTCAATTGAATAATTATAACTATTAATGAAAGGTGTTGGTGATGAATTGATGTTACCATATTATGGTGGTCTTCCTCAACACAACAGATGAATGATTTCGAAATTTATTTCAATGGAAAAGGGAAAAGTTCTTTAATATTTATTCCACTAGAAAAATAAATTTCTCTGTGAAAACAATAGTCATGTGAATTTTTTAAAATTAATAATATATATGTTTGGTAAATTATTAAGAAAAATAAATGAAGATAGTAAAAAATTATTACTCATGTCGAGGGCATGAGCTTTCTCTCATTGGACTTCATTAAAATGGAGGACATAACATAATTTTTTCTAACTATTGGAATAGTTAAAATAAAAAGGATTATTTGGAATAGATAATTCTATATTTTATACCAGAATCTAAATTTTTAGGTTTTTAAATAAGTGTTAAAGAGATTCTCTATTTAAAACCGTTAAAAATGATTTATGGTAATGATTATAAATTAATATAAAGGGAACACATATATTTCAGGTCCAAATTTTTTTAAAGTGGGTAATAATGGATTGGGGGATGATATATTATAGAAAAAACATAAAAAATTTATTTTTAATACCATTTTACTCATTTTTTCATTTTCATTTCTCTTAGAATTTTTCCTTTTACTATTTTTCATTTTACCTTAAAGATTTATTTTGACCGAAGTAATTAACATTTAATCATCAAAAATATAATTGACAATTTTCAATAATATGGAACTAATTATTTAAAATATTAACAGTATTTAATTTCATATAATATATTTATTTAATATTATTTTACATTATCATTACTACATATAACATGTAGAATATTGTTTTCAGAAATAGGTTAATATTAAGCTTAAAATAATGTCTATGGTAGAACTGTCAATGTTTTATGTTTTAATTACCCAATTTTTTAAATAAAAAAATATGGGGAATATAGATCAATAAAAAATTCTATATCACTGAATAATTATTTAATTGAATGAAGTGTCATAAAATATTTTTTACTTGATAATATTACATATTTCTATAATATGTTAATAATAAGAATTAAAATTTAAACAATGTATTGGTCAAACATATAGTTTTAATTATTGAAACCATATTGAACCAATTAAAATATTTTATACACATATAGGTATTCCAAATCTATTTAAAATTTTATAAAAATTACAGTATTGATAAAAAAATTTATATTAACTATTCCACTGAAAATAAATCACTTTAGAAAAAACTAGAAAATCTATCAGAATATAATATTTTTATAATAAATATAATATTAAAATTAATTTATAATAATTAAAACATTATAATTTATAAATATTTTATTTAAATAAAAATATAATATATATTTTACAATAATATTAACTTAGAAGTGAACTTTTAAAAAATGATCTTTTTTGAACAAATATTTACGAATATTTAAATGTTTTCTATCTTTTTCTCTATTTTAATTTTTTATTGTAATTTTCATATATAATATGTTTCAAATAGTTTTACATTAGTGTTTATTATTAATGAATCTGTCAAATATTATATGAATTTATAAAAAAAATATTCCAAAATCATGGGGTGTTAAATTACCCCCTCTTAAATATATCACTTCTTCACAATTTTATGAAGTCAAAAATAAAAAATAATTAAGTATATATATAGATAACCATGACTCAAGATATATATTATATGAAATTAAATACATGTTATCATAGGGAATATAATATAACCAATGTTTTCTATGATAACAAGAATATATAATGAATCTCTAAAATTTATTTCAAATATTCTTATTTTGATAAGTCTTATGAGTTTCTATAGGAATAACATCCACAAAAAGATTTTCAATATTATTCTTCTGGGAAATTATTGTAATGAAAATGATTATTAAAATATCATACATTATTATAGTAAATTATAATATGAAAATTAAAAATCCATAATATGATGTCTTCTCTAATTAAACATTTATTTCAAGATGTGATACATTATTTTCAACCACGTGACACATGGTTTATCATAAAACACTATTGGTCCATCCTATATGTCATTTTATTTTTATATTATATATATTTACCAAAACAATTAATATAACTTGAAAATAATACATTATAAGGGTTATTAAAGACAATACGATCATATAAATCATATCCCATGAGGTTTTTTTCCTGGTGTGGGATATTAGGCCAAGATATCATTCTCTAGAGTATAGATTGAGTTAATACTCAACATGCACTTTTTATGGTGAATACCACTAGGTGAATCCGGCCCATAGCCACATCCAATTTAATGTATGAAAACATTTCTATAGGTTGTAGAACCAACCAATCCCTACTTTCCAAATAATCAAGATGTTATCCTATACTTGATGATATCACCAAGACTAATCACTTGGGTTTTCCTTTATATTATATTATCCCAAAAAATAAAATATTAAATATTTCCTCCAATATACATATGGTTTATATAAAATAGTGAAATTATGATCATTATTAACTTATCATCCCTTAAATTATCTGCATCTTACATCATAAACTATAATGTTATCAAAAAACAACATTGATTCTATGTTTCTTCCCCATAGAATGAAAAACTCATAAATAGATGAGTTAGTCGAAATATATCATTATTGTTATTTACCCTTTCTATTTAGGCATAGAGGTTAAGAAAATATGTACAATATGCTAACAAAATAATACGCATGTTATTTTTAAATAATGGTCATTTTTCACTATATGACGACCTCTAAAACTCAAAAGTTGTCTTCAAAATATTCAAAAAATTATCCTAACAAGATACACTACCATAGAAATAATAAATTTTAATTTTATTCATAACCTTGTTAAATGTGAATAAAAAAATTTTGTGTCCTCAAACATTCATCAATAGAATTCATAGGTTATAGAGATGAAATATCATAAGATCACATAATGTGAGAATATTTTTTAGTCTACATACATTATAAAATGAAACCCATAAAATCATAGATAAAAAAATGATATATTATATAAGGCTTTCCATCGCGTAAGAAATGAATGTAGAATTTGGAAACAATATGAATTAATAATTACCCATGAGATTTTAATATTAGGATATGATACAAGTATTTCATAAACATTATAATATAGAAACCTCACCATTGATAGTAAAACCCAAAGAACAACACATTCTTGAAAACATAATTTTTCACATTTATACATGTCTAATGTGAAATACAATTTTAACTAATTAGTTTGAGGGAAATATCAGACCCTCCAATCATTTATTCAAAATTATTTGTGTCACTCAACATCAGTCATTATGAAAACAAAACGTACCCATGGGAATAAAATGGGTTTCAATTGGGAAATCATAAATAACCATGTTAAAAATTCCTTATAACTTTTTGAATTGGAATCATATAAATATATCATTCATAATTCCATGCATATTAGTAATATGTTAAAGACATTTTTAATAAATATGCATCCAATGACATTATGTAACGTTGAATATAAATATCATTAAACCAAGATAATGGGGTATAATTTATTTAAAATATCTATATAATCATATATTTAGTTCAATAATTTCCCCAATCAATCTACATAGGTGAAACAATTTAAAATATTGAAATCAATTTGTTTTTAATACAAAATATTAAATAGCTAAATACAATTTTGGTTGGAAATGTGGTGAGGAGAGGTAATAGGAACATATAAATTAATCTATATTACACTTCCTAATAGTATTATAAAATATTGGTGGGATTAATGTTATGAAACTGAGAAAAAAGGACTATTCGAAGGAATATGAGTTATTTATAAAAACATACAACTTATATTTGAGGAGGTATTAATCAAATAACATGATACCTATTGAAATATGTTATACTCCCATTAAAAATATAAATAACCATTTGAAAAATTAAATTGAAGTAAATAATGTGTCTTATATATTACTAACTAGTTATAGAACTTATGTCTTAATGATAAATAATTTAAGTATGTAAATCAAGTATAGCTATAATAAATTCTATATAGAATACAATTTAAGGACAAAATTTAATTTTAAATAATTAATTTATTTTAAAATTAGAGTACAATGATAGAATATATTAATGGGTCATTATATACAAAATTTTAATGAAAAAATTGCGTATAATAATAAATATTCTACAACAGGTGATTGTTGAGATAGAAACTCCTTACACTATTTCCCTTCATAGTAGAATGCATTCTAACCTCATGTAAGAATAATTTAAATAACTAAATATTCAATTTAATCACCATAATAAAATACATTATATTTTATTTTAATTATGTATTATCATTTCATTTAAGTATATTATATTATCAAATATTATTTTTATCATTGGGTGTTAATGAGACCAAATTCTTTGTGAAAGTATTATCATCATTGTTTTTGTAACCAATAATTTATAATAAGTAAATTATTGCAATATGATTAAATCCAATATAATATATAAATTATTTTCATTTAAAAACAAATTATCTAATTTAATTATAATTTTATATATTTTTCATGAAAGTGAATAAGTGTCAGCGTATTTTGGAATTTTGTTGTTTAATGATTATATTTAAATAATAAGATAAATATAAAATAACAATACTTAATATCCAAGAAAACATAATTTTATAATTAGAATGAAATAATAATATTATTTATCTTCCTTTAGACATTCAGGATAGAGTTTTATATCATTGTTCAAGTAGGTCGATAGACCGAAAAAAACATTAATATATCATAATTGATAGATGATTATGTTTTTGAATGTAATTTAATTTAGAATAATATAATTTTTATATAATAATAATTATATTCCATAGATATTTTTATGGTTTGGAATTATATTTTTGAAGTTTTGAATAAACAATAATTAATCTTTTGGAAAAAGAGATATTTAAACTCATAGAGGCGGTAGTATGCAAGAAACAATTTTAATGTATTAACTCCATGATGAATGAGACATAATGAAGGTGTACTATAAATTTTCTAATTGTAATATAATTTATTTATTAATTTCACATATATTTCCCAAATACATCCTAATAAATAGTTAAGATTGTTGGTTGGGAAAAAAATTCCATTACATCATGGATGTAGTAGTCCACAAAATGCATGACTTATGGTTTTATTTTTTATAATCGAAAAGGGGAAATATGATTAATATTTATAAAAGAAAATTAAAAAGAATTTTTACAAAACATTTATTTCATTATATAGTAATTATAAAATTATTTTTCGATATGTAAGAAATAACAGAAATGATATTTTGGAAAAATGTACAAACCTAGAGGATATAGTATTTCCCTAGAAAGAATCCATGAAAATGGATGTATAGACCTAATTTATTAAAATTAGAGGAAAAATAAAAATGAATGTAATTATATGATTAGATAAATGGTATTTTTGAAATTGAAAATCAAAATTTTAGGGTTTTATGAAGGGTTAGTTTGAGGCCACTTTTATAAGTATTAATTCATAATTTTTATAAAATTTAAAATATAATATAATAGGATGACATGACTAAAATGATAGAATACTCAAAAAACAAACAATAATTTATTTTTTATGAGATAATGATAATTTTCATATAACTAGTAATTGTTACACAATATTATCCATGTTATATTTTCTTTTCTCTTTCAATTTTTTCACTAACATTTTTATATTTCACCATAATATCTAATTTTTTCTTAGATAATTTTTTTTTAATTATTTAAAATAAAAAAGACCTTATTACATAATTTAGAACCACTGATTCAAAATATGATATATTTTTTTCAGATAATTATTACATAATCAATATAAATAAAATTTAATATTAACGAATGCAATGAGTAAACCCCCTTCATTGATAGAGTGGATTTTTAAAATTATAATTAAGTGTAGTGAAAAATAAAATTATTTTAATTTTAATTTCATAAATTTTTTTATAAATTAAATATATATTATAGGGATCACAAATAATTCAAAAAATCAATTTTTTTCCAAACAATTATTGTTAAATGAAACAAAAATTGTTTTAAAAAATAATACTCGTGTCCCTAAAATGTTAATCACGGGGTTTCAAAAAAAATTATAATTTAAAATGTGTAGTTTTACTTATTAAACAATTATTTTAATTATTAAATGATTTTATATTGTTTATTTCATTCATATATAATTATAATTTCATTCAATATGGAATTTTGATAGAAACTATATTTTAACTATTTAATTTATTATTTTTTTTTGAAAAATCTCTTATAAATTACCCCATGGTAATGTTGTTTTTTATAACAAATTTTTTTATTGATTTTGTAAAATAAAAAATATAATATTTTAAAATGTAATATTTAAATAAAAACAAAATTTATAAATCACATTTTTTATTAAAACACTATATTTTAAACCCTTAGTCGTTATTAACACAATTTTTATATTTCTACATTATTGTCATATTTTAATCAGTGAAATGATTTATTTATGTTATAATGTTTATATATAATATTTCTTAGGTCAGTTTATTTTATTTTTTCATGTGGAAATTATTATTGAGTATAGAATAATTTTGGGAAAACATATATATCAATTGAATTTGGTGTAACATCATACCAATTATATAATTTTCATCCTTAGGATATTAAGTATTCTTATATAGTAACAATAGTTATGGGTATATAAAGATAATTGTCAATGAATATATAGAATATATGGGATAAAAATATTATATGACTTAGAATACTATGCGTCATATATTTAATCTCATTATAATTATAAATTATGTTTCAGTTCATTTTATTTAATATTTTTTTAAAGTTAAGATATATGAGTATATTGAGATATACCATCCATATATTTTTTTGATCCAATTTATAACCAAATATTAAAACTAAAACGATTAATTAATATCCTATATTAGCACACTAAATGTTAATATGAATATAAAATATTAATTATTACATTTATTACTCAACAAAAAATTTATTTTAACCATTTATACTTTTATTTTCACTATTTAACAATAGGTCCATCCTATAAATATATTAGTACAACTTTGGTTACTTTTTGTTTTTATCATAGACTAATTAAAATATTTATATAACATAATTCTATAACAATCCTCTATAATGGGTTGTCAGGATAATTTGATTAACCAAATAATGTCACCCTAGAGTGTTGAGATATTTTTACACTCTTAGGCCCAAAAATAATGTACTAGAGTGATGATTTTTTTTGATACTCAAAAACATTTTTTGTGGTAAAAAATAAATTTTCCACATGTAAAATATCTACATCTAAAATATAGTACCCATAATAAGTTTTAAATTAATAAAAAATAAATCAATATCCACATAACCAAAACATGAAGATTATATCACATACATTGACCAATCACTATTGATTTTACAAAGAATCTCTGATCTAATACCCAAAAATATGAAATAGTACCTCAACTAGCCTAATATATTTTATAAACCATTAAAATTAAGACCTAAAAAAATTTAAAAACCCATTAATTTTATGAAAATAACATCCTAGAAACTAAAATTATTTATACACTAAAATGATAAATATTATAACAAACTTTGGATAGGAAATTATTTAAATTACATGATTTTGTGAAAATTCTCAATTATAGTGAATTACCACATACTTCTTGGATCATAATTTTAGAGAATTAAGAAAATCAATTGACTAATAAACCACATGTCCACTCCAACTAACGTACATTATCAGAAATATATGATCAAATTAATTTCCTTTAAAACTCTATAGAATTGATACTTAATCCTATATATGATTTACTAAATGTGATGATTTTATATTTATTTCCAGTAGATGACTTAATAATGTTAATTATGATTTAATTAAAGCATTCTTAATCATGATCATTTAATAATATTTAATTTTCAAAATAATATTTTTTTTTTGTTTTTAGAATTAATAACATGTACTACAAATTTCTTTGTGGGTGTCTTGGATTAATAAGTCATATATGACATTATAATATCATTTTATTTATTATAGAAAAAAATATGAAAATTTTTGGAAATCATATAAATGGAAAAAACATGAACATACATTTGGAGTCAACTGACAATGTCAGATGATAGTGTCAACATACTATGAGAAAAAAATAAACTAACCCTGGATCCTATCAAGAGACTCAACTGAATAAGTCACCGTACCAAGTCCACTGACTATGTAATCCAACCACATGAACAAAATGTAATGAAAATGGATGCTATTATGGGTGTTAATTAACCATGTCACCTAACCATATCAATCTACTATAGAACCTACCATATGTAAATTTAACCTTTATATCATTACTATAACATGAGATAAAAAATAAATATTAATTTCATATTGTTTAATTGAAAATGGAAAAAAATTTAAACCATTAAAAATAATAAATTATTCTCAAAGTCAATTTTTATAAATACCAAAAGTAGATAGATGTCTATCTATATTTTCAGTTAGAATTATGTTGTTTCCCAATATAATTTTTCTATTATATTTTGGAGATAAGAAGCCCGTTTAAGATGAATATCAATTAAATATAAATACAATGAAATTATATATGTATATATAATTTAATTGCACATAAATATTATTGTACTATTATGAATGCATTTTTCCATTAAAAACATTGTATGTTAAGTTGTCTAAAAAATTCTAGAATAACCTATTTCAAAGCAGGTACCAACATTTCCATACATAGATTAATATATGAAGATTCACTTGAGTGAATCCCCATCACATATATCATACATTAAACCCATATGTGTATTTACGTATTTGGATTTGTGATTTTATGTATCATTTTGTAATATCTGGAATTATTATCTCTTTTATATAACATTAAAATATTCTATTAGTTTTCTATTTATTATAGATATATTTATTATTTTATTGGTTATATAAATACTCATTAACTATTTAGATTCCATTAGATTTTTTTTTATTTTTTTATTATATTATTCTCACCTGGTAAAATGTTCAGCATTGATTGATTGAGAAAACGTGAACTCCATATCAATTTTTTTTCAAATGTGAACTATTTACCTCACATGATTTATAATAGTTTTTCAAGGGACAATAACGTTTATAAAAATTATTAGTCAGTACTATTTTAATTTTACTAACATTTTACCATTTTAAAACATGAATTTAATTTTATATATTAATTAGGCGGTATATTTGATCATGATTATCATGTGAATTTAATTAATAAATTGCACGTCGTATGCTTTTTTTGGGAAAGGGGAAGTGCAATGTGCTTCCAGTGTTGAATCATTTCTGCATTTATTATTACAATATATTGAATTAGATATATATTAATCCTAAAAGGAAGACATTAAGGATTTTCTTGATATACACATGGGATGAAAACATTAATTACCACATAAAGATTTGAATTGAAAATTTATTGTTTAATCCATTAATGTTTGATATTTTAGGCTACCTAAACTCTAAAATGATGAACATATACATAAGGATTTATGGTTCTAATTATTTCTCTCCTAATAATGTGTTCATAATTTTAATCAGTTATACTACCCATTAAAATTTAGTGTTTTAGGATATAACTCCAAAAAATTATTGAATTAGGTTTTTCCTCAAAGGGTAAATGGAAGGTTACTCATGTTGTGAATGTTGGTATAAAATGGTGGGTATATTTTTATTTCCAACCTCAAATTGATAAATTTATTTTTATTTTTATAATCTCCTTGTTTTTTTCCTAATGTAACTATATTATTCCATTATATTGGTTATAGTTGGTGTCATCACTCTCAGTTTTTGAGAGTGGAGAAGAGTAAATGTTGGATTATTTATATTTTAACAACAATACAAATAAATTTTATTCTTTTTATTTTTATTTTTAACTACATTAACATAATAAGATATATATAACTATTAATATTAGTAATTATTTTTTAAAAGGATAACTCACTACTTCTTGGATATATTTCCATCTTAACTCCTGATAAATAATTGGTTTCATAGGAGGAAACCTATATATATATATATTATTTGTGAAAACCATTTCAAGAAATAACCCTTAAGGGGAAAATGTTCTATTTATTTTGGTAGTAATAGGTAATAAATATGGATGGATAAATAAAAAACAACCTCATTTTTACGGAGCTAATTATTTATTTTATAAATAACTAATAAAATATTTTTGTAACAATAATTTCATTGATCGTTTGATGATCATGGAAAATCCATACAATCATCCCAAAGGTGAACATGAATCATGGGATGGAAATCATGGGTGATGTAAGTTTGTAATTATGTGGTTTAAAATATCTTACACTTTTAAAAAAATAAGAATATATAGTCATTTTTGATCATGTAAAATAATTATTGGTGTTTGTAAAATTGTACACATTACACAACATGTTTTGAAGAATTATTTTATAACTAATTGGTTACATTGAGAGATCAATATCAATAATTAAAAATCATTAATGGTGACATTATTAATAAAATGTTTCATATATTTTAAATTATTATATATGGTTTTACTTATTTGGAATAAAATCTTGAAAATAATGTTCATGTTGAAATATTATTTAGAGAAGATTCTATTAAATGAAATTATAAAAAGGAATATAGAAATGTAAGTAATAATTTTAATTAATATAATTTTGATTCTCATATAAGATCATTATTACAATATCAATTTAAACTAAAAAATTATCTCTAATGAAAAAATTCAAAGTATAATGGAATTTATTTTAAATAAAAAGTATCTACATACTCTTAAGAGTCTATGTTAAAATTTATTCACATTAATAATACAACCTATATTTCTAATTATGAATATTGAAGGGAGAAATGTTACTCAATGATATCTCATAAAAAATATCCAATGGATTTTCAAAAAGATAAAAATAATGGTAATTTCAATTATAATGAATCTAATGATGTAATTCGATACAATTGAATGAAAAGGGGGTACATAACTCCTGATTTCCAAACAATATAGAATAATAAGATTAAGAGGAATAAATATAATAATGGAAATAATTAAATGGATTCCTAATGAATTTTTATAGAGGATTAAAGTACTATTAGAGAATATAATTCTAAAAAATATTTTGTAAATATATTTTTAATGAATTCAGGAAATAAAAGAATCGATCCTAATTATTATTCCTCCTCTAAATATGAATCATAAAACCCTACTATTGAGTAATTTCTTAAATAAGTTTATATACATTTATATATTATTGTAATATTTACTAAAATATAGTATAATCATAAAAACATAATGATGTTCATAAGAAAAATGAAAATAAGAAATCATTCTATGATGAAAAAAATCATGATTTGGAAGATTTGTAAAATTCAAAGGAAAATATGAAAAAATCACTTATTGAAAATGAAAAATTTAGAGTGGATGTTGATTTGATATCTAAATATTATGAATTTGAAATATGAAATTTTTATAACATTAAAAAGGACAATAAAATACCATAAAAATGAAGTTGAATGTTTAAACTCAAATCAATGCACTTTTTATGGTAGAGAATACATTGGAAAAATGAGTTTTTTAATAAAATAACAATAATGAGAACCGTTCTTGGTTACAATAATTGTTTACCTAAAATTTACAAGACATTCTATGATAAAATATTTAATATATGTACATAAACAGCAAAATCTTTAAGATTTTATATCAAATGTCATTTTTCTGATGAGTTCAACATGGTATTTTCACATTATCATATATATATACTATGAAATTTATTTATTAATAGTTATCATCATTCTTTAATATAAAGTTTTTATTGAAACCTATTTGAGTTCCCAAAAATTTATATGTGAATCCAATTGGACCCAAATTTTCATGGGTATGAAATGTTTATAAAATATATGTTTGTAGAAAATATGTCTTGGGAGCATCAAGAACAATATTTTCTATATGAAAAGTGAATTATTAAGACTCATGACTGGTCATATTTTATATTTACTGTCATTAAATCATTTTGATAGATATACTGTTATGTTTGGTGATAATTAAAAAGGAATAGTTAAACTTTTTGGGTAAGAATTAATTTTTAATTCCTTTTATTATTTCAAAAAATTTATATTTTTATGGTTTGAAACATAATTTAATAATAATGTCAAATTTATGTAATGATTGTATAAGTACCCAACATCAATCAATACATAATCATGAGTTAAGTCAATAATTAACATTAGAGATCCTTTTAGGTTTAGAGTTTTAGAGAATTAAGCCATATATATTAAATATCAACTTGAAAATTACACGTATCAGTAATACTCAGTATCTATTTTTTTCATAAAATAAATAATGTTAAAAAAAACATGTCTAGTTCCATGTTTTAGACAACATGTCTTTTCCATGATCTCATCCTAAACCCTATTACTATTTATGTCCTGTGAAAAAATTTTCAAAACATGGGGTGATCATAAAAAGCTTAGTAAGGGTTATAAAATAAGGAATGGGAACATTAACCCATCAATAAATACAAATCAATGAATCCATAATTTTCAATCATAACACACCTCATGAAATCATAAGATTTATGAATAACAAATAAAATAAAAAAATCATAAAGGTAACTTGTGGCATCCATATCATACTTAAAATTATAGTTATCACAACTACGTAGGTATTTTCATTGGAATACCCATCACAGTATATTCCCTAAATCACTTAGGAGAAACATTAACGTTTACCTCCGTCATATTACCCAATGCATTGGAGAGCTATCTCGGGCTCACCCACCCTAGGATTATCATGGAACCACCCATATATGTAAACAATGCCGAAGAAACATAGCATATTCATGACATATAAAACAATAATAAAGTAAAGATAACATTTAATCATTGCATTCACAATATATCATTTCAAGATATTAAAATAATCAATGCTTTATCAAACAATTTTCAAAACCATTTATTTGTTAAAGATATTTTTGAATCAAAATGTCCCATACCACATTGCAGTTTTTAAAGGAATTAAAATTTTAAACATTAATGTCTATAAAAATAAATCCTTAAAACCATTTTTAAAACATTGTCATTAATGATAAATATTTAGAAGAAAAAATCTTTTAAATCATTTAAAAAGATATTTTAGTTAAAGAGTTCCTAAAAAATGAGAGATGCTTGAATAGAACTAATTGATGAATAACGTTAATAAAATCATATAATATCATGAGAATAGAGAGATTAATGATAAAATATGTCAAAGGATAATATTTACACCATATAAATGTGAATTGCTGTATAATAACAAATAGGATTCAATGTAATGGAAATTGAGATAAATTCCCTTGAAAAGATCATTTCCTTAGATTAAGGACAAATCAATGACAGAATTATGTGTGAAAATTATGAATACACCCAGTATAATGGAATATTAAGAGTAAAAAATAATATTTCATTCACAAATATTTATAGAATGACACAATCCAGAAGTATAACTTTAACCAAAAGAATTGAAATCGGGATAAGAAGTTCCCTTATAGAAATTCGACTGCCCAACAACATCGCTTTAAAATTCAGAAAATGAGTTGATGAGAGAGAAAAGGGTATCTCATCACTTGGACATAAAATTTACTTTAATAAGGATATAGAAGAACATATCCCAACATAGGAAGATATAAATTAAAATACATAACAAAAATAAGTCTTTTAAAAAGAGGAGGGTGAAATGTTCTTTTAACGATTTGGTAACATACGAAGAACATGCCACATTAAAGAAAGTTCATAATATAAAGATGTAAATACCCATAAATTAAATTATATTACACAATTAATTCAATCATCGGTAAAACATACACCACACCAAATAAAATATTGGAAAATATTGCATGAATCTCATGGGAATAAAAAGTGAGATGAAAACCCATTACCATGTTGTAATAAATCGAGTCATATGAAAAAAAGTTAATAAAACCCAAATATATCACATAATACCATGAATATAAATGGAATCATGATAATATATATCAAATGGAAGGGAAAAATACACCAGATGCAATAAATAAGCGGCGAACTGTGGAAATCTCACGGAATTAAACGTGAGATAAGAAACCCCATACCACGTTGTAATCAATCGAGTCGTAAGACCGAAAGTTCATAACCAAAAAATGAATCACAGAATACCATAATGGGAATGATGATAATATATATCAAATAGAAGTACACAATACACCACGTGAAATAAATAAGTGATGAATAATGGAAATCTCATAGAATTGAAAGTGAGATAAAAAACCCTTTACCTCATGTCCGACTTGACCGGTTCGTTCTTTAATATCCTGAATAATAAACATATGCTATTTTATTCTTGAATAATACCCTTTTTAAGTTTATTTTTCCTTTTATATCACTTATTATCATGTTATAAACATTATGAAATCATTTAAGTTATTAATGGCTGTTTTGTCGATATTTGGTACTGAAGTCAAAAATGAACTTGTTATAACTACAAGTTGTCAATGTGGTCAAAATTTAATTATCTCCAGAATTATATTCATGATTTAGATATCATATATATCATATATATTATATATATATATATATATATATATTTATAATATTACCTGACATTTGGAGAAAAGAAATGAAATGCACCGTTCATTGAGATGGTAAGCCGTACATAAACATGAATTCTACATTCATTTCTATTTAATATTTAATGGAATGAAAAATTAATTGATAAATAGGTATATTATAATTCTAGTATAATATCATATATAATTTCAGAGAATCAATCCTTTATTCATTCCACATATGGTACGAACGAGTCATATAACTTTGTGGGGGCGGTAATCCGAACTTCCTCAAATGAAGTTATCATATTTACCCACTACAGAATCTATAAAGGTATTTTAAAATAAAAAAATAAATAAAAATAGAAACAATAATAATATAATATATACCCCATATAAAAATAGTTCCACCTTAATGTCCACCATAAGAGGTGGTTGGAGAAGATTGAACAGTCATTGTTTCGTGAGGCGGTAGTTCATCGTCCACATAAATAGTATGTTCTTTACCCACTAGATGGAGGTGTGTGTAAGTATAGTTTCAATAAATAACATAAAAAAAACATAGTATACTTATAATACTGGTGTTGTTATAAAATAAAGTAATAAAAAGAGTTTAGGGGGATAGATAAGTAAAATAAAACAAAAGAAGTTAAGAGAAGATGTTACCTTTAAATCTGGTATCTCCCTTTTGATTGAAACGAAAGGGTTAAATAAATTTTTATCTTCCTGTGAAAAGCCTTCTAGGAGGAGTACTAAGATATTGGTAACTTAATTGGGAATAGGTTGGATGGTCCAAGTGTCTTGAGAAGTGTTAGTAATTGGTTATAATTGATGGGATTTTTATAAGGGGGAGGATGGGCTCTTTAGGAAAGTTTGAAAATATTATTTTATTATATAATTATTTTTTGTTTCTAAAATTCAAAACCTCATTAAAGTCAAAGATAAGGTGAATCATGTTCGAAAGAAAATTATCCAATTAAAATTGGACAATTTTTCGATATTATTTAAATCATTATAAGCTTATTTGTTTAAATCATTCGTAAATGAGGTAAATAGTGAATCGTTATTGTGTCATAAGTAATTTTATTTATTTTATGTAAAAAAATTATAAAAAAATAACATGATGTAGGAAATAATTTTATATTTCCAATTTATATTTCTACTCGAATAGATATCTTATATAACCACATGTAAAAATTTATGTACTAAAAGATATATGTTTATGTCATTTTTGTCTTTACTTTAAATAAATCAATATAAAGTGTCATTATCCCTCACAAGTGTCTCCATGGGGTCCTAAAATAGACACAAGGATTCTCATGGTCATATATGTATCAAACAATATTATTATAACACATCTTAAAGTACGTTTATATTATTATAATAATATTTTTTACCCTTATTACCAGATTTACCCTTTAACCACGTTAAATAAAATATTTACTAAAGTAAATATTCGTATTGTCTAAAAACAAAAGATACCTATTTACACAATTTGGACCTCATGATTCCTAATATTGATTCCATTTTTCCAAATTCAAAACACAGAAGTGGTAGAAATTAATTTAAAATTAATTCCCGCTATCAAACCAAAATGCGTGTTTTTTAAAAATAATAATTATCATAAAGTTGACACTTGTTTATGTCCAATTTCAATTTAAAATTACTTAAAATGAACAAAATTTGTTTAAATGGTAAGAAAATAATATTATTACACTTTAAAACCAAATAAAAATATAATCTACCATTATACATAAATTAGATAAAAAGGTAGTTTTGAATTAAAATACAGTATTTCAAACTATTCATTAAAAAATGAATTTTATGATAAAAATACAAAATATTTACCCAAATAAAATTTAGATGTCTTGATTGTAAATAAGATTTTTATTTTGTCAAAACTAACTAATAAAAGTGACACAAACTAGATTTAAAGATTGGTTTCCATCAAAAGGCGGTAAATCAACCTTTTAATGAATATTGGAGTATTTATGCTTAAAATCAGATTCTTTCTTATTTTAAGCCTCTAAAATTTATTGGGTAAATGTAAAAACATTTAAAAAACATGTATATTAATATTTTAGTTAGTTATGTCCATTCCTGATAATACAACAGTTAGGCGTTGACTACTATTTAAAATAATATGATAGTATTATTTTTCAGTATGACTCAACATTGTGTGAAACATAAGATTTAAAAAAAACACGTTGTTGCATATATGGTACGCCATTGAACATATAATTCCCTTTAAAGTATATTTAATATTTAATTACCAATTTATAATAAATATTAAAATTTTACAATCTTTATTTACGTGGGATGTTACATCCCTCCCCCTTCTGAGAATTTCATCCTCTCAATTTTATAATTGGGATAGGAATCTTCATTGAAAGTCCCACATCAGAAAAAGAATAAAAAAAATATCACTTTCAAACAAAGAAAGAGAAATAAAAAGGTCACCTGATATATCCCATACTATGATTCCATGTTGAAAACATGGATATGGAAGAGAAACAAACCATCAAGGTTTGATGGAAAATTTTAGAAAACATGATAAAAATAAAGTTAACCACCAGAGAATCACAAACATGTGATAGGTTAAATGGTCTTTGATTTCTCAATAAGAAAAGTTAACGTACAATGTTTTTTTAAGTTACTTTTGATGAAGTTAAGGATTTTATTTAAGAGCATGAATAAGAACATATAAAGACATACATACTTTTCAAGTAAACTGTCATACTTTATGTAACGCCCCGACCCCAGTTACCCAGAGTCGGTGCATTACTTCGTAACATTGGCATGATCATAAGAAAGATCAAATCTCGAAAGACCGATTGGTTTAGTAGCCTTGGAAAATGCCAGATATATTCATAAGTTTTACATTACATTTCAAAGTGAAAAACTACTACAACAACATAATGTCTCAATAGACCACACTATTATCCCCTCATAAAATCCCTGTAGGTCATTCATAACTTACTTCTTCACATCCTGGGAAAAATAAAACATAGAAAAGGGGTGAGCTCAAATGCCCAGTAAGGATAACAATATAGCGGAAAGAATAAACATTTAAGGCAATGTATAACTAAAACAAAAGCCTTTTAAATATGAACTTTCAACATGGTATGGCATAAATAAAATGAAATAATGCCATTTAATTATTCACATGGATATTCTACTAATCGAATAATCACATGCAAAAATCAATAACCACTTTCATAATGTTGGAATGCATAATGCTAAACGTTAATTTCATTGTCTAGGCCTCATCCCAAGACCTAGGGGTTACTTCTAACCGGAACCCAACCCGGAGTGCCTCTAATAACCGGACACCAACCCGGAGTGCCTCTAATAACCGGACACCAACCCGGAGTGCCTCTAATAACCGGACACCAACCCGGAGTGCCTCTAATAACCGGACACCAACCCGGAGGGCATACTTTTACCAGTCCCTAACCTGGAGGGCTTACTTTAACCAGTCCCCAACCTGGAGGGCTTACTTTTATCGGTCCCCAACCCGAAACATACTTGTTTAGCACATTCATCTGAAGAAAAGTTTGAAATATAACATAAACATTCGGATTAAAACTAGCATACGAAAAGTCAATAGTTTCACCATAAACTATGAATGGTATAAAATAGCACATCCACAGTCAAACATATCACAAAACCTTCAATACAATATAGAAGTTTTGTATTATAATAAATCAACTTCAAATAAGCGTAAAATCCATTAAAGGATGTTGACATAGATGAAATCAAAACACTTTTTAGAGAAATATCTCTTTCTATTTTTGAAATCATTTAAGAGCCATATAAAATAAAACATTTTCTTGAAAATATTCTTGTAAGCTTGTAAGGAAAGCTTTGACGATTTTATAACGGCGGAAAATAACCGCACCCGCCGTATAAGTAAAAAAAAAACATTCTTATCTTAATTCTGTCGAAAAGGTTAAAAAGGACCTTGTTTTGAAAACGACGGAAAGATTCCTTTATAAAACTCTTACAAAAAGTCAAACAAGGGTTTAAATGAATTTAACCCATATTCTTGTAAATAATAAATATGTTTTGAAATACATTTCGATGAAACATGGATGTGGATGATAAAGAAATCCCAGTAGATTATTACGTATAAACAACCTCGGATAATGAAGAGATTGTGAAATAACCCTTACCTTGTACTTTTCATTGGTTGGGGTAGGTTAACCTCCTGTATAATAGTGAAATAATTGTTACTAAATTATACAAGAATCATATACATTAATATGATATCATATATGATCTTTTAATATTGATTTGATAATAATATCTTAGTATTATCGCTGTTTCGGGTGTGAACTTACTTGTTTGCTTTTGTATGTTTTGTTACGTAAGACATGTTTGTAAAGGATAAGTTGTATATTATTCAAATCCAGAATGGTATCAAGTCCTTAAACATAATTTTTAAATCATCAAATGATAATTATACTTGAATGGATACGATGGAAAATGAATCTCATCGCGTTCGTGGAGACGGTAGTCCGTACGTACGCACGAACGCTACTTCCATTTAATTTTTATTTTAAAAGAATCGAATACAAATGATACATAGGTATATTACTATTCCAGTATAATATAATATTTTATATATGTTACTTAAGTTCATTAACACCATCCTTTATACGTTCCATGTGTGGTATGAACGAGTCATATCATTTTAAGGGGGCGGTAGTCCGCACTTCCTCAAATGAAATTATCGTATGTATATACAACATGAAACGAATAATGGTATGAAATAAAATGGAATTACAGAAGCTTATATATAAAATATATATCATTAACATCATATTTAATTACAGTTCCATCATAATGGCCACCATGAGAGGCGGTAAGATGTATTTGAACAATCATCGTTTCGTGAGGCGTTAGTTTGCCATCCACAGAAACATTATGTTCATCATCCATTAGATGGAGTTGTGTGTATGTGTAGTTTGAATACTTCTTATAACAACATCCTAGTATATTGAGGATACTGGTGTTGTTACAAAAGAAAGTAAATAAAAAGAGTTTGGGGGTTGAAGAAGCAAAATAAATGAAAATAATTTAAGAGAAATCGTTACCTTTAATTTAGGTAACTCACTTTGGTTGGAACCAAAGGACTTGTTGAAATGCTTTCTGCCTAAGGGGAAGCTTCAAGGAGGAGGAGAGGGATGTGGGGAGCTTAGTTGGGCAGAGTTTGGACGAGCCAAGTGGCTTGAGAGGTGTGAGGAATGAGTAGAAGTGGTCTCCTTTTATAAGGGGGAGGAGGGGCTCTTTAGGAAAGAGTGAAAGTATTACTTTATAATATAATTATATTCGGTTTATAATGGTCCAAAAATCATTGAGGTCGAAGATAAGATGACTCATATTCTAAATAACATCAACCAATAAGAATTGGACAGGTTTTAGATAATATTTTAATCATTATAATCTTATTTATTTAAATGATTTATTAATGAGGTAAACATTGCATCATTATTGTGTCATTAATAATTTAAATTATTTCATGTCTAAAAATTATAAATAAAATATCATTATGTAGGAAATCTTTTTAGCTTTCTAATTAATATTTATAATCGAAAATTCAACATGTATAACCCTATGTAAAAATTGTTCTTCTAAAAGATGTAAGCTTATGCCATTTTTATTTTTATTTTAACTTTATTAATATAATGTGTCCCTACCACATACAAGTGGATCCAAGGGGTCCCCAAATTGACCCAAGGATGCCCATGGTCGGGTATGTGTCCACCAATAAGGTTAGGACACGTTTTAGGGTAATTTTGTATTATTATAATATTATTTTTTAACCCTTATTTACCGGATTTACCCTTTAACCATGGTAAATAAAATATTTACCACAGTAACTATTCAAAATGTCTAAAAATAAAAGTTACCTATTTACACAATTTGAACATCCTGATTCCAAATATGGAATCCATTTTCCTAAATTCAAAACACAGAAGTGGCAGAAATTAATTTAAAATTAATTCCCGCTGTCAAAACAAAAAGCGTGTTTTTAAGAGGTAATAACTATCAAAAGATTGACACTTGTTTATGTTCGGTTTAATTGTAAAATTATGTCCAATGACCAACATTATATTAAATGGTAAAAATATATTCTAAATATACTTTAAAACCACTCAAATTCACAATTTAGCACTATTAATTATTTTGATTAAAAATGTTGTTTTTAATTAAAATTTAGTAATTTTCACTATTCATCAAAATATAAAAGTTATCCGAAAAGTACCAAAATTTCACCCTAGGCTAATTTTGATATTCCGAATCTAAAAATGAAGTCCATTTTGAAATATAAAATATATATGATTTCAAAAACTAGGTATTACTATTCACAACGGCTAGTTTAATTAGTTGTGGTGTGTGTTAGAACTCGAGGTTGCGTACAACACACGCTATCGCATTATTCGAAGGGAAACGTACCGTAGAAGCTTGGGGTGTTACATTCTCCCCTCCTTCAAATAATTGCGTCCTCGCAATTTCTAGGGTATTACTGCATAAAAAGACTCGGGTGGTTTTTCATCATAAGTTCCTCGGGTTCCCACGTTGCCTCTTCCATCTTATGATTTCTCCACAAAACTTTTACCAGACGCGTCGTCCGGTTTCTCAGTACTTGTTCTCTCGTATCAAGAATCTTGACGGGCTCTTCGCAATAAGACAGATCGGGTTCCAGTTCTAATTCCTCATAGGTGAGTACATGCGTTGGGTCAGGCATGTATTTTCTCAACAGAGATACGTGGAACACATCGTGAACTTTGGAGAGACTTGGCGGCATTGCCAATCGGTAAGCTACAGCCCCAATTCGTTCTAGAATTTCGAAAGGTCCGATGTACCTGGGACTCAATTTACCTTTCTTACCAAAACGTATGACTCCCTTCCATGGAGATACCTTTAGGAAAACATGATCACCGACTTGAAATTCCAAATCCTTCCTTCGATTATCGGCATAGCTCTTCTGCCTACTTTGAGCTGCTTTGATGTGATTTTGGATTACTTTCACCTTTTCCACCGTTTCCTCCACCAGTTCTGGGCCTACATGTTTTCTTTCACCAACGTCATCCCAACAGGTTGGTGTACGACATCTCTTTCCGTATAACGCTTCATATGGTGCCATCTGAATACTCGAATGGAAGCTATTGTTATAGGAAAATTCTACCAGAGGTAAATATTGATCCCACATACCCTGAAAGTCAAGTGAGCAAGATCTCAACATGTCTTCTAAGGTTTGAATAGTCCGTTCTGATTGTCCGTCTGTTTGAGGGTGGTAAGCAGTGCTCAAATGAAGTTCAGTATCCAGGGATTTCTGAAGACTTTTCCAAAATCTTGAAGTAAAACGGGGGTCACGATCAGAAACAATCGATAGGGGTACTCCATGAAGTCTCACAACTTCATTAATATATAGTCTTGCTAGACGTTCCAGGGGTAGATCTTCTCTTATAGCAAGAAAATGTGCTGACTTGGTAAGACGATCAACAATCACCCATATTGCATCATTCCTTCTAGGAGTCTTTGGTAGCCCCATGACAAAGTCCATCGTAACATCGTCCCATTTCCACTCTGGTATGGGAAGAGGTTGCATGACTCCTCCAGGCTGTTGCCTTCCAGCTTTCACTTGTTGACAAACCATACATCTTGACACAAAATCAGCAATCTCCCTCTTCATGTTGTCCCACCAAAAATGTTCCTTCAAATCTCTATACATTTTGGTTCTCCCAGGGTGTATAGAGAAATTGGAACTATGAGCATCATCCAGCAATTCCCTTTTTAGATTAGGTATATTGGGAACACAAAGTCTTTTCCCGAATTTCAAAATTCCATCTTCATACACAAAGTCTCTCAATCTCCCATCATTCACAGCTTTAATCTTCTTCTGAAATTCTTCATCATCGTTCTGAGAACTCTTAATCCTTTCTAGTAAAGATGGTTTGGCAACCATTTGAAAAAGCATTGATGTTTCACCTTCCCTGGTTATTCCCATGTCCATCTTCACTAGATCCATGAAAATTGGATCCCTTTCAATTCTCATCATGTTCAGAACTCCATGGTCTTTTCTGCTCAAAGCATCTGCTACTTTGTTTGCTTTCCCCGGGTGGTAGTGTATCGTGCAATCATAATCCTTGAGTAATTCAAGCCATCTCCTTTGCCTCATGTTGAGTTCTTTTTGTGAGAAAATATACTTCAAACTCTTGTGATCAGTATAAATCTCACATTTTTCACCATAGAGGTAGTGCCTCCATATCTTCAAAGCAAAGATCACTGCTGCTAACTCGAGATCATGAGTAGGATAGTTTTGTTCATGAATTTTCAACTGTCGTGATGCATAGGCAATAACTCTATCATTTTGCATAAGGACATAGCCAAGTCCTTTCTTCGATGAATCACTATAAATAACGAACCCATCATTCCCCGATGGTAAAGTCAATATAGGAGCATTGACTAATCTTCTCTTCAGTTCTTCGAAACATTCTTCACACTCTTTTGTCCAAACAAATTTAACCCCTTTACGTGTGAGCTTCGTTAATGGGTTAGCCAATCGGGCAAAATTCTGGACGAAACGTCGATAATAACCTGCCAAACCAATAAAACTGCGTACCTCAGTTATACTCGTAGGTGCTGGCCATTCTTGGATTGCTTTGGTCTTAGAAGGATCAACAGAGATTCCATCTTTAGAGACAATATGGCCAAGAAAAGAAATCTCCTGAAGCCAGAATTCGCACTTGCTAAACTTCCCATATAATTCATGCCTCCTCAGAGTCTTCAAGATAATGCGCAAGTGATTTTCATGATCTTCGTAGGTTTTGGAGTATACCAAGATATCATCAATAAATACCACCACAAATTCATCGAGATACTCCTTGAAAACTCTATTCATCAGATCCATGAACACAGAGGGTGCATTAGTCAATCCAAACGGCATTACAGTAAACTCGTAATGCCCGTACCTGGTTCGAAATGCTGTCTTCAGAATGTCTTCCTTCTTCACACACAACTGATGGTATCCAGATCGAAGGTCAATCTTTGAAAAGTATTGAGCTCCATGCAGTTGGTCAAATAAATCATCAATACGAGGTAGGGGATACTTGTTCTTTATTGTTATAGCATTGATCTCCCTGTAGTCGATACATAACCTCATAGATCCATCTTTCTTTTTAACAAAAAGAACAGGGGCTCCCCATGGAGAAACACTAGGGCGAATAAATCCCTTATTACTCAATTCCTCTAGTTGCTTCTTTAGTTCGACTAACTCTACAGTGGCCATTCTATAAGGGGTCTTCGATATAGGCCTTGATCCAGGAATCAAATCAATGGAAAACTCAACTTCTCGTTCTGGAGGATGTCCAGGTAAATCTTCTGGAAATACGTCTACAAATTCTTTCACAACAGGTACATCCTCTATTTGAATATTCCTTTCCTCACCCGCAGTTATTTCATTATCTTCCTCCCAAAAAATTGAATTTAGTTGAGCTACTGGGGGTGGATCTAAATAAGAATTAGGTGGTGACGATTCTGCTCTAAAAATAAGGTGTTCCTTATCATTATCATCAAGAATCGTAACCTCTTTCTTCTTACAATAAATCTTCGCATCATAGTCCGAAAGCCAGTCCATACCGAGGATTATATCAAACTCAATCATAGGTATGACGATGAGATCAGCAGATAAAGAAAATTTATGTGCTCTAATGGGAACTGATTCACAAAACTTTGTTGCAATGATACTTCCCTTAGGAGTTTTAACTGACAACTCCCTTATTAAATCAAATTGGAAATATCTAATTTTCTTAGCAAACTGGGAAGATATGAAACAATGCGATGATCCAGAATCAAATAATGCATTTGCTAAACTTGAGGAAACCATTAAATTACCTGCCACCACGTCTTTGGGAGCTTCTACCTCAGCAGTAGTGATAGCATAAGCCTTGCCTTGATCCCTTGGCCTTTTCTGAGGTAAGTCCTCCTGACGCTTAGGACATGAATTTGCATAATGCCCCATCTCCCTGCAATTGTAGCACTGAACGTTGGTAGCTTCCTTCTTCCCCTTGCAATCATGAGCTTGGTGGCCTTTTTCACCACACTTGTAACAGACTCCCATTCCCTTCAGGCAAGCACCAGGATGTTTCTTCCCGCATTTACCACAAGATGGATATTCAACCTTTCCCTTCTTCCCCTTATTTCCATTCCCAGATTGATCAGCAGGTCTCTTCTTCTCTTGCTTCGCTTTAAAGTCATAAGACTTAGAGAATTCCTTTTCGGTCTTGATAGCACATGAGACAATGTCTTCGTACGATGAAAAGGATTGTGAGACTAATGCTCGACGGAGAAATGGTTTTAACCCATCAAAGAAACGATCAATCTTACTTCTTGGGTTGCGAATATAATCTCCAGCATACCTCGCTAACCTTGTAAAGTTAGCCTCATACTTTGTGACATTATCATCCTCCTTTTGTCTCAGACTCAGAAATTGCCTTTCCATATCTGCTCGATGGTCGCGAGGAAAGTATTTTTCTAAAAACAGATCTTTGAACTCCCTCCATTCCATGTTTGATACTTCATCATCTTCCTTCATGTTTTGAATCAATGACCACCATTGATCAGCATCTCCAGTGAGGCGGTAAACTGCCATGGTAACTTTTTCCCTTTCACTACTCCCCAAAGCCTGAAATATTTTCTCTAGGGAAAATATCCATTGCTCAGCTACTAAGGGATTTGTACTCCCATTGAACGTTGGTGGTTGTTGTCTCATGAATCGATCTAACATTGATCCTCCACGCTGCGGATCAGGGTGCTCCATACGGGTAAGGTTATTATTCATAACCTGAGTAAGTTGTCCCAGTACGGTGATTAGCTGATCAGAACCAGTTGCATCACCAGCCCCACTATAATTATCTTGAGCAGGAGGGCAATCCCTACATGGAGTGCGTGCATTGATACGGTTTCCATTTCTTCCACTAGGCGCCATTTCTAAACAATGGCATAAAGTAGATCAGTTTATGAATCAAAATACATAATCCCATACTTATAAAACACTAAACATAAATTGAACTATCTATGGATATAATCCATAATCATAAATATGTTTTCTTTGAGGAAGTATATACTCATAAACCCTTCATAATGATTTGTAAAGAAAGTGAGAGTTATCCTAAGCATATCCCCCGGGAGTGTCGTAACCAAGAGTGCAGCAAGGCCCGTTGTCGTGCACCAGTTCCCGTTCGAGTCTAGATCAAAGCGGTGTTTTCGGGTTTTACCCCTAGGTACATCTGTGCCAGAGCCGCCTCTACCTGCTCGTATCCAGACAGGGATGTATTGCTCGGAAAACTCACAAAGTCTCTACAATACCAAAATTCTAGGAAGTTCTTCTATACTAATCCTCAAAGTTCATCTTAGGTCTATGTGCTCTAATCAGAGTTTATCTAAATCTAGCTTCCAAGGTTTGTACTAAACTTCCTCTGATACCAACTGTAACGCCCCGACCCCAGTTACCCAGAGTCGGTGCATTACTTCGTAACATTGGCATGATCATAAGAAAGATCAAATCTCGAAAGACCGATTGGTTTAGTAGCCTTGGAAAATGCCAGATATATTCATAAGTTTTACATTACATTTCAAAGTGAAAAACTACTACAACAACATAATGTCTCAATAGACCACACTATTATCCCCTCATAAAATCCCTGCAGGTCATTCATAACTTACTTCTTCACATCCTGGGAAAAATAAAACATAGAAAAGGGGTGAGCTCAAATGCCCAGTAAGGATAACAATATAGCGGAAAGAATAAACATTTAAGGCAATGTATAACTAAAACAAAATCCTTTTAAATATGAACTTTCAACATGGTATGGCATAAATAAAATGAAATAATGCCATTTAATTATTCACATGGATATTCTACTAATCGAATAATCACATGAAAAAATCAATAACCACTTTCATAATGTTGGAATGCATAATGCTAAACGTTAATTTCATTGTCTAGGCCTCATCCCAAGACCTAGGGGTTACTTCTAACCGGAACCCAACCCGGAGTGCCTCTAATAACCGGACACCAACCCGGAGTGCCTCTAATAATCTGACACCAACCCGGAGTGCCTCTAATAACCGGACACCAACCCGGAGTGCCTCTAATAACCGGACACCAACCCGGAGGGCATACTTTTACCAGTCCCTAACCTGGAGGGCTTACTTTAACCAGTCCCCAACCTGGAGGGCTTACTTTTATCGGTCCCCAACCCGGAACATACTTGTTTAGCACATTCATCTGAAGAAAAGTTTGAAATATAACATAAACATTCGGATTAAAACTAGCATACGAAAAGTCAATAGTTTCACCATAAACTATGAATGGTATAAAATAGCACATCCACAGTCAAACATATCACAAAACCTTCAATACAATATAGAAGTTTTGTATTATAATAAATCAACTTCAAATAAGCGTAAAATCCATTAAAGGATGTTGACATAGATGAAATCAAAACACTTTTTAGAGAAATATCTCTTTCTATTTTTGAAATCATTTAAGAGCCATATAAAATAAAACATTTTCTTGAAAATATTCTTGTAAGCTTGTAAGGAAAGCTTTGACGATTTTATAACGGCGGAAAATAACCGCACCCGCCGTATAAGTAAAAAAAACATTCTTATCTTAATTCTGTCGAAAAGGTTAAAAAGGACCTTGTTTTGAAAACGACGGAAAGATTCCTTTATAAACCTCTTACAAAAAGTCAAACAAGGGTTTAAATGAATTTAACCCATATTCTTGTAAATAATAAATATGTTTTGAAATACATTTTGATGAAACATGGATGTGGATGATAAAGAAATCCCAGTAGATTATTACGTATAAACAACCTCGGATAATGAAGAGATTGTGAAATAACCCTTACCTTGTACTTTTCCTTGGTTGGGGTAGGTTAACCTCCTGTATAATAGTGAAATAATTGTTACTAAATTATACAAGAATCATATACATTAATATGATATCATATATGATCTTTTAATATTGATTTGATAATAATATCTTAGTATTATCGCTGTTTCGGGTGTGAACTTACTTGTTTGCTTTTGTATGTTTTGTTACGTAAGACATGTTTGTAAAGGATAAGTTGTATATTATTCAAATCCAGAATGGTATCAAGTCCTTAAACATCATTTTTAAATCATCAAATGATAATTATACTTGAATGGATACGATGGAAAATGAATCTCATCGCGTTCGTGGAGACGGTAGTCCGTACGTACGCACGAACGCTACTTCCATTTAATTTTTATTTTAAAAGAATCGAATACAAATGATACATAGGTATATTACTATTCCAGTATAATATAATATTTTATATATGTTACTTATGTTCATTAACACCATCCTTTATACGTTCCATGTGTGGTATGAACGAGTCATATCATTTTAAGGGGGCGGTAGTCCGCACTTCCTCAAATGAAATTATCGTATGTATATACAACATGAAACGAATAATGGTATGAAATAAAATGGAATTACAGAAGCTTATATATAAAATATATATCATTAACATCATATTTAATTACAGTGCCATCATAATGGCCACCATGAGAGGCGGTAAGATGTATTTGAACAATCATCGTTTCGTGAGGCGTTAGTTTTCCATCCACAGAAACATTATGTTCATCATCCATTAGATGGAGTTGTGTGTATGTGTAGTTTGAATCCTTCTTATAACAACATCCTAGTATATTGAGGATACTGGTGTTGTTACAAAAGAAAGGAAATAAAAAGAGTTTGGGGGTTGAAGAAGCAAAATAATTGAAAATAATTTAAGAGAAATCGTTACCTTTAATTTAGGTAACTCACTTTGGTTGGAACCAAAGGACTTGTTGAAATGCTTTCTGCCTAAGGGGAAGCTTCAAGGAGGAGGAGAGGGATGTGGGGAGCTTAGTTGGGCAGAGTTTGGACGAGCCAAGTGGCTTGAGAGGTGTGAGGAATGAGTAGAAGTGGTCTCCTTTTATAAGGGGGAGGAGGGGATCTTTAGGAAAGAGTGAAAGTATTACTTTATAATATAATTATATTCGGTTTATAATGGTCCAAAAATAATTGAGGTCGAAGATAAGATGACTCATATTCTAAATAACATCAACCAATAAGAATTGGACAGGTTTTAGATAATATTTTAATCATTATAATCTTATTTGTTTAAATGATTTATTAATGAGGTAAACATTTCATCATTATTGTGTCATTAATAATTTAAATTATTTCATGTCTAAAAATTATAAATAAAATATCATTATGTAGGAAATCTTTTTATCTTTCTAATGAATATTTATAATCGAAAATTCAACATGTATAACCCTATTTAAAAATTGTTCTTCTAAAAGATGTAAGCTTATGCCATTTTTATTTTTATTTTAACTTTATTAATATAATGTGTCCCTACCACATACAAGTGGATCCATGGGGTCCCAAAATTGACCCAAGGATGCCCATGGTCGGGTATGTGTCCACCAATAAGGTTAGGACACGTTTTAGGTAATTTTGTATTATTATAATATTATTTTTTAACCCTTATTTACCGGATTTACCCTTTAACCATGGTAAATAAAATATTTACCACAGTAACTATTCAAAATGTCTAAAAATAAAAGTTACCTATTTACACAATTTGAACATCCTGATTCCAAATATGGAATCCATTTTCCTAAATTCAAAACACAGAAGTGGCAGAAATTAATTTAAAATTAATTCCCGCTGTCAAAACAAAAAGCGTGTTTTTAAGAGGTAATAACTATCAAAAGATTGACACTTGTTTATGTTCGGTTTAAATGTAAAATTATGTCCAATGACCAACATTATATTAAATGGTAAAAATATATTCTAAATATACTTTAAAACCACTCAAATTCACAATTTATCACTATTAATTATTTTGATTAAAAAAGTTGTTTTTAATTAAAATTTAGTAATTTTCACTATTCATCAAAATATAAAAGTTATCCGAAAAGTACCAAAATTTCACCCTAGGCTAATTTTGATATTCCGAATCTAAAAATGAAGTCCATTTTGAAATATAAAATATATATGATTTCAAAAACTAGGTATTACTATTCACAACGGCTAGTTTAATTAGTTGTGGTGTGTGTTAGAACTCGAGGTTGCGTACAACACACGCTATCGCATTATTCGAAGGGAAACGTACCGTAGAAGCTTGGGGTGTTACACTTTATTATATTTCTTCCACAAACTCATATTTTCTATAAATGATAATAGTTCAAGATGACTTTTTCCCATTGAAATCGCTATAATCAACTTCTAGAGAATCACATAATTTAAAAAATATGAACTATATTTTCCCATTTCATTACACATTAACCAAAACAAAAATGGTTAGTAAAAGATAAAATAATCCCCAAAAAGGATAATCCTTTACATAAAGAAAAACTACTCTTAATCTCTAAATTTTTTCAAACAATAACCAAAGTTCAACAAAGACCATTCAATAAAAAACTTTCCATAAAATTAATCAAAGTAAACCAAACTAATATTGAAACCCAAATCTCAAAACCATTTAATCACGTAGTCTTCAAAAATAAATCTTAATATTTATCTCTAAATAACATCAGTTACTCTTAAAGTATCATAAAGAAAATTAATTAGCCTAATCACATATTCTACATGATCGGTTAATCATTTCCATAAATAAACCAAATCTTCATATGTATACAATAAAAACATAGATTATTCCAAAATAAAATTTCAACCATAACTCCACAAATGAGATCCCATTGTATTCTATTTCCCTTGAGCATATAATATTTCTAAAAGAGAAAACATCTTTTAAATAACATTTATCACTTAAACAACAAATCATTTTCCTATATTATGGATATTCATTTGATAAAACATAAGTTCTCAAAAATAAACATATTATTGATCCATAAAATCATTTTACTTAAAGGAATAAGTCATACTAACTAGGGAATTCACGTAGGACAGTGGTAGGCAATGTGCAATTGTCAACCTTCGGTTGTGAGATTGATTCCTACGGTCTTTCCGGATTCGAAGAGTTTTCATTTTTATAAAACCCAAAAATAATTCTAACATGCTTCAACCAAAATGGTTTTCTTGTACTGTTCATTTTCATATCAATACATTAAGACTTAAACATTGTTTATATTGAAATTTTTTACACCACCATATGATAAAATAAAACTATTCCCAATAGAAAGAACATCACACATTGATCATGGTGTCCATATGTTTTCTGTCACGACCCATCCCCCGGGGCCCATATCGTGACTACCCCAAGCCCCCCTTCCATAGGCCAGGAGATAACAAATAACACTAAAGGCATAAATCACTAAATTGGAAAGGTATTGTATTTATAAAAAGTAAAAAAACACAATCAGAGTACACAACTGGATGAGAAACACTAAGCAATAATGTATACAAAAGAAGTGCTGGAAAGTGAAGGGGTGAGAAATACAAGCCCAATAGTAACGTACTGGTAAAACTGAAAGCAAGTAAAATTTAACACAAGTAAAGCAGCTACTGGGTCATCCTCCAGGGTTCCTACCTGAAGGGTAGGTACAGATGGCCTCCTTAGCTCTCCACGCCCATCTTTCTGCTTCGTGTATCATCACGCCAAGTGATCCACCTCCGAGTACCATCCAGTCCTGCTACTCTCTACCTCAGTCAACGTTGTCCATCGTCTGTAACCAACACAACGAGGTGCGGGCATAGCCTGTGCAGGGGTGAGTATAACGATACTCAGTCAAGATCCCGAGACTAGCAAGGTCTCTCAAAATCTAACAATTATAAACCACGAATTATGAAATCAACATATAACCATTGCTTAGGTATATGACCATACACATACCTATGTTATCAAGAAACCCATCTCAATCACGAGGAAAACACAAATGTCATTGACATAGATCAAACCAGGATTTTTATTCATGATGTCGAAACCACGGCTGTTGGAGAACTCCTCCTCTGTCGAGTTCAGTGGTCCTGCAGCTACAAACATGCACTACCCACTAACCTTGGACTGATGAGGTACTCTAACTGTCGAGTATGGTGGGTATACCATGCTCAAACAGAGGCTCTCCCCACCATGGGTCTGCCGCTACAACCAATCACTCCTCCTCATAGCCTACAGAGGTACTCCTTTAGTCGAGTACCATGGGTCTGCCGCTACAACCAAGCACTCCTCCGCCGTGGGTCTGCTTCTACAACCATGCGCCCCCCACTGGGCCATCCAAATCACTCTGAGTCGATCGGTCATAAATCATCAAGACTTTTCCAGCTACTCGGTCTTTGCAATCTGCTCGCTCGTTACCAGGAGGGTCTACTCCACAAGCTAAAACTATATACTAGAAGTGTCGTGAAGTCCGACATAGAAGTATCAAAAACGTCCACCTAATCATAGGGGTCTCAATGCGATAGACGACACATCAATCGGACGCCCGATCTGTTAGTTATTAGCCTTTTAGTCTTGGGGCCCAGTTGGATTCGTGTACGAACCAATTTGACTGTATCTCAACTATACCCCTAATTCTAGTGTGGTATTCTCAAAGGGACCTTCTCTCATTGAGATTACCAGCGCCACTGACTATTCGTTAAACATATTTCTGATGCCAGAGATATGGCCAAAGTAAGAAAAGGGTCAGTAGTGGGCCCGGGTCCGGTCCGACCCGGTCAGACCGACGCGGGCCATCGAAGTCTGGGCTGACCCAGTCTGGGTCAACCCAGACAGACCCGATGGGTTTGACCCAACCTATTGGGCGGGTCAACCCACTATGTTAGGCCCGATCTGCTGCACCGACCTAGTGGACTACGAGGGTGGTTCTTCCCGGATGCCGCCACATAGGCGGATCAGCCCGAAGGTGGGGGCCGGTTTGGCCAGTGCCATGAGATGCGCGACTCAAGAGGTCCGTGGCCGGGAGGCTAGCAGGCAGGTCGCACGGGGAGCGGGCAGGCCCATTGGATGCTGGGAAGCCAGCGGGTGCACTGATCAGGCTGCGAGGGCGTCGGGTAGGGTGCTGGTGGATTTGGGCAGTGGGCGGGGCAGGCAGGGTGCGCGTGAATGCAGTGTGGGGGTTCTGGGTAGAGGGCAAGGTGCGCGGGCAGGTGGCGCGGGGACGCCAGGTAGGGCGTCAGCGGAGCCGGGCTGTGTGCGGGTGCACCAGGCAGGCCGCGAGGGCATCAACAGGGTGTGACTGAGGCCGGGAAGGCTGTGGGGGTACCGGGCAGGGCGTCGGGCAAAGCGTGGGTGCGCCGGGCAGGGCGTGGTAGTGATCGGGCAGGGCACTGGGAGGACGCGGGCAGGCGGGCCACGTGCTGCTCAGGCTGGTGGTGTTCGGCCGGAAGCTTCGGTTCACCGTGGGGGTCGCGCGATTCCCAGAGGATGCGGGTAGCGCGACCTTTTTTTGTTGTCGCCTTCATCGTCATTGCCTCTTCGTTCTTCCGAAGAACAACATAACAAGAACTACGGAGGAGTCGGGCCATGTTGGTTTGAACCGCACCCTCCGCGTTTAGTGTGGTAACAATTGTCTCAAGGAAGGTGATGATCTTCAATTGTTTTTAAACCACTCAATGATTCTTCTCAAAACCGAAGATGAAAAAAATAAAAGGATAAGACATAAAAAAGTATTAAAACCCCCCTCCCTTCGATTCGCTGGTCGTTGATCGACGTTCGTTGACAGTGTTGCGAAAAGAAGATGATGAAGTTCGTTGATCTCCGTGCTCGTCACACACTCCCAATCTAAGCTCATGCATTGGTTCGTTGAAGATGATGAGGATGGATGTTTCTCTACGTTGGAAAGTGGCCGGGGTAGAAGACCGAGGAAGATGTGTCGCCGACATTCTTCGCGTTCTTCTATTTCTTTGTTGGGATAATGGTTCTCCCTTGCTTCCCTCTTCATCCGTTCAACCAAAAAAGAATGCAAACCAAATAATAATAATAGGTTATCTATTATTCTTTTGTTGGAACACAATTCAAACGATGAAAGAAACTCCCCTTAATAAATTCACACTCTTTGGCGCAGTTAATTGGAACGCACATTGGAACAATTAATTGGAACCCACGTTGGCACAATTAATTGGCACGTGCGTTGGAAAAATTAATTGGCACTTGTGTTGGAACAATTAATTTCACAAAGGAGGTCAAGAGGTCCTCCCTCATTAATGATGGGTAGTGGAGAGGTTTCATCCTACACCATCAATAGGGGTCGTGTGGTCCCCACCCCTATCATTAATAGGGATTTTATGCTCAGGTGGGCCCCACCACTGTAACCTCTCATGGGAGGTTGGGGTGTGGAGGTCCCACCATCAACTCCCATGTGGAGGTTCAAACTACCCGCACTCACATGGTGGCTCAAAAAAAAATAAAGTGTTGTACTTTATTGTATTATTTTTTTATAAGAAGAAAAAAACTAAATTTTATCTCTAACTCACTACCGTCAAAGTGAAAGTATTCTTAAGTGAATATCGGCACTGCGAGTTCAACGATGCCCTCAGATTTCAATTTCGAGAAATGGTTCATAAGTTATAAAACACCGCTTGTGCGTTCACTGAACGTTCCTGAAAAAACATTCGAAAAAATTAATATCAGACACCCTAGACCCACGCCGGTCGAGGTTAGGCTCCGGCTAGGTGAAACACACCCCAAAGAACCCAAAGGTACTCTCGTATTTTCAATCCGAGTTACCATTTATATGTTATTAATTTTACAATAAAATAATTGTCAATTAATTATTTTATTTGCGGGCAAAAACTACCTTTCTTTGGTGGCCCGCACTGGCCAAAGTTAGTATCTGCTTAAAGAAAGCATACCTTCATGAGTTCAGTGATGGTCTCAGATATTTAATCCGAGTTACCATTTTTGAGTTATAAGCATTTGAAAAATAAAATAATTTATTTAATTATTTTATTAACGGTTATGCCATTTCGGGTTTTCTCACAGGAGTCCGGCACCGACTGAACTTAAGTCACAACTAGGGTAAAACTGTCATCCTGAGCGCAACGGTGCCCTCATGTTTCTGATCCGAGTAAACCTATAAGAGTTATTCCACTTTTTCATGAAAACTGCTTACACGCGTTAATTAAAGATTAAAAAAACTTCGACGGATCATTCCGGGCACTCCGGGCCTCGGAATTGCGCACCGTTAGATTTCACGGACTCGTAAAATTCCCATATATTTAAAACAAAATTCATGGAAATTATAGGTCATTAAATTATCCCCACCATAGGGGTCTACATCCCCATAAGAAATAACTCAAAACTAGGGGAATAAGTGGGGGTACTGATCACACATCTGATTCTCCCGCTCCCATGTGCTCCCCTGGAGGTTCCCGCACTTCCAGCAAATGCACACCAGAGGTATCAACCATCAATGAAGGACCTGTTACTTTCGAAACTCAATCTCTATTGGAACCTCCATAAAAGTTTCCCCATCATCAACATCCAACTCTCCATTACTGATGATGTGGGAAGGGTCTTGCACGTATCTCCTCAGCTGGGATACATGGAAGACGTCGTGCACCCAGTGTAACTAAAGTGGAAGAGCTAAGCAGTATGCCACCTCTCCAACTCTGTTGAGAACCTGAAAAGGTCCGAACAATCTCGGAGATAACTTGCATCCTCGGCCAAAACTCCGTAGAACTCATCGAGGTAAGATTCATAGAAAGACGTGGTCACCATACATGAACCCCAGAGGTCTCTGTCTCCTATCAGCATACGACTTATGTCTGCTCTATGCAGTCTTCATCCACCCCTAGATGATCTGCACCTTCTCCGTCATAGATCGTACCATATCTGGTCAGTAAGAAGTGGGACAACTAGGTGAGTCGGTCGACGATCACCCAAATAGAGTCATTCCCCCTGGATGTATGTGGAAGACCAATCATGAAGTCCATGGATATCTCAACTCTATTCCACTTTGGGAACTCTAAAGGCTGAACCAAGCCTGCTTGTACTTGATGCTCCGCCTTCACTTGCTGATAAGTGAGGCATCGAGAGATAGACTCCGCTACTTTCTTCTTCATACCTGGGAACCAGTGCTGTTGTCGAAGGTCTTGGTACATATTCACCACTCCTGGATCTACCACTAGAGGGGATGTGTGTAACTCCTTCAACACTTACTCATGAAGTGCCACTAGTACCAAGGTACGTCCTCTGAAGAGGATGATGTGATCCCCACCTTCAGAAAATAAATTAGGTGACTGCCATGTGGATATCTAAGCATGTCGCGTCTCAAAGTCAATGTCTCCATGCTGCACCTCCTAGGCTCACTAAAGTAGTGGGGGAGTGACCGTAAGAGATTATCGATAGGCTGCTCCATCCCTATCCACAAATGATATGTAACACCCCGAGCTTCCACGATACGCTTCTCATTCAATAATGTAATAGCTTGTATTATACGCAACTTCGAGTTCTAAAACACTGTGACTAATTAAAGTAGCCGTTATGAATAGTAATAACCACTTTTCAAAATTATAGAAACTTTATATTTCAAAATGGACTTCATTTTTGGATTCGTAATATCGAAATTAGCCTATGTTGAATTTTTGGTATTTTTCTGAGAACTTCTAATTTTTTATGAATAGTGAAAAATACTTAAAAACAACTTTTTTGATCAAAATAATTTATAGTGATAAATTATACTATTTAGTGGTTTTAAAGTATAATTAGAATATATTTTTACCATTTTATCCAATGGTGGTCATTATAATTAATTTAACATTGAAATTGGACATAAACAATTGCCAATCTTTTAATATAAATTGTTTCTTAAAAACATGCTATTTGTTGTGACAGCGGGAATTAATTATAAAATTAATTAATTCAACTTATATGTTTAGAATTTTGTAAAATAGACATAATTTTTTAATTCAAAATATCATTTATAGCTTAGGGTGAAATTTTGGCCTTGTTCTGAAAAACTTCAATTTTTGATGAATAGTGAAACCACTAAGTGGTAGTTAAATAACTGATTTTTCGTTTAAATGAAATATTACCACTTCTGTGATTTGATTTTCAAAAATCCGACATACATGGTTTTTATTAAGAAGTAAAATGTGGTTCAATGAGATTAAAATAATTTTTTGGTGAATAGTAACTTTTAAGTTCTTAATCGCGATTAGAGGTAATTAGTGTAGTTTAAGGTAAAAACAAGGTTTTAATAATATGATATGAGCTTGACAGTTGTCCTACTCCTATTGGATGAGTCATGGACGACCAAGAAAACCCATGGGTCAACTTGGGGACACCATGGAGCCACTTTGGTTGGAAAATGACATTAATATATATTTATTTAATGTTAAAATTAAATTAACACAAACATGAGTTGTTTTACTAAAACAGTTTTTAATTGGGGTTACACAAGTCCAAATTTTGACTATAAATATTCATTAGAAAGATAAAAAGATTTCCTACATCATAGTAGTTTTTTTATAATTTTTAGACTTTAAATAAATTAAAGTATTTATGACATCATTATGATGTAGTGATGAACTCATTATTTAACGATTTTAATAAAATGAAAAGATAATGTAAAATCCAAGGCTTAAACTTGTCCAAAGACTATTGGATGGGTTGATTTCGAACCCTTATCACCTTATCCACGAATTATATAAGTGTGGGACCTTTAGAATCCGAAAAGAATTCTGTAATAATGTCACATTTCAATCTTTCCAAAAGTGCCCCTCCTCTCCACTTATAAAAGGCCCCCACCTCTCCCACCTTATTCACACCTTCAAGTCATTTGGCTCGGCCAACCTCTAAAAAAATACTCTCCCAACTTCCCCCTCTTACTCCTAGAAGCCTCACTTTGGGAAGAACTCTTCCCAAGGAAGCCTTTGGCTCAAATCAAAAAGAGTTACCCGATTTTGAGGTAATGTCTTCTCTAATGTTGTTTTGTTTTATTTTTCTTCTCCAACCCCTAAACTCTTTTTATTCATTTATTTTGTAACAACACCAGTATCCTAAATATACTAGGATGTTTTTATAAGAAGGATTCGAGCTACACTTACACACACCTACATCTAATGGTTAAAGAACATACGGTTTCTGTGGATGGCGAATTTCTGCCTCACGAAACGATGATTGTTCAACACTCATATAACACCTTCAAAGGTGGCCATTAAGATGTCACTATATTTATATATGATATATAATGTGTTTATGTTTTACTTATGCTTCTGTATTTCTCATTTATAGAACACTTTATGATTTCCATTATGGGTAAAACGCGATAATTTCATTTTAGGAAGTGCGGACTTCCGCCCCCTCAAAGTGATTTGAATCGTTAATGCCATATGTGGGATGTATAAAGGATGGATTAAATGGTATTATACACTATATTATACTTTAATTATATTATAAATTTATATCATTATTATTTCATTCCATTAAATACGAAATAGAAATGAAAGTAGCGTTCATGCGTACGTACGGCTTACCGTCTCCATGAACGGTGCATTTCATTTCTTACCTCTAAATGTTACGTGACATTATGAATGAATGTATATACTGTATATATATGATATATATGATATATAAATCATGAATATAATTCTATATAAAATGGATATTTCACCACGTGAACAACTTGTAACTATAAGAAGTTTATTTTTGACTCAAGTACCGAAGATCGACAAAACGACTGTTATTAACTTAAATAATTACATAATGTTCATATCATTGTAATAAGGATAATGAAATTGAAAATGGTTCTTAATAATGTATATATTAAATCTAGTTTATTATTCAGGAGGTTAAAGAACGGTTGAGTCAAGTAAGACACGAGGTAAGGGAATTTCTTAACCCAACTTCCATTCTTTGGGTTAATCTCCTACTTTCAAATTATGTCATGATATTATTATGTACTATCTTGTATTTGTACTTTATTTATGTGTAATTATAGTGAATACACATAATAGATCTATTTTATTTTAAAAATGATCTTTGTAAGGACTTTGTCTTAATCTCCTTTCATTGAGGCATATTTGGTTTTATACACAACTTTCTTTTATACGGTGTATAAACCCCTTTGACTTTTACGTTTATTCAAAAGGAATCTTTTTTATACGAAGAGTTTTGCTAAATGACAAAAGGGAATGTTTTTCTTTCCGTACTTATGCGGCGACAACGAATTCTCCGCTGCCGTGACCATTATTTGACTTTCGGCTTCCTCTACAAGCCATCATTTTTTTTAATGAAAAATAAATACAAAGTTTTAACTTTCTTTTATTTTGGTATTGGAAATGGTTTTGAAAGCGTTATTATTATAACAATGTGTTGTATTGATATCTTGTGATTGAAATGTGGAAATGTTATGTTTCCTTTATGAATGTTTTATGTGATACGATTATGTTATGGTTTATGATATGTTTAAACCTATTCATATGAGGAATGTATTGGACTTAATAAGTGACGGGTGGAGCCCGCTATAGCTCCTCGATGCATCGGCAGGTCTCATGAGACAACTAGACGTGGAATTGGCCGAGGCCCTTTCCCAATTTGATTTGTGGTTTTGGCCGAGGCCTTAATCATTTTAGACGTCTTGGCCGAGGCCTTGACAAAATGTTTCAGAATGTCCGGCATTATGCATTCCATCATTATGAAAGTGGTTATTGATATTGCATGTGATTATTCGACCAGTAGAATATCCATGTGAATAAGTAAATGGATTTATCTCATTTTACTTTTTCCATATTATGTTGAAGTTCATGTTTAAAAGGATTTTGTTTTAGTTATACATTGCCTTAAAAGTTAATGTTTATTTATGAAAGCTTCCGCAATATTGTTATCCGTACTGACCATCTGAGCTCACCCCTTTCAATGTTTTAATATTTTTCCAGGATGTGAAGAGGTATTTTATGAATGACCTGCAGGGATAGTCAGAAAGGGATATGAATGTGGACTATGAAGACCATGTTATTGTAGTTTGTTTACTTTTTGATGTAATAAAAGACTTATGAATGTATCTAGTGTTTCCAAGGCTACTAAACTAATCGGTCTTTCGAGACTTGATCTTTTGTGATCATGCCAATGTTACGAAGTAATGGACCGACTCTAGGTAGCTGGGGTCGGGGCATTACAGTTGGTATCATAGGCAGTTTAGTACTAACCTTGGAAGCTAGATTTAGATAAACTCTGATTAGAGCACATATCCCAAAGATAGACTTTGAGGATTAGTATAGAAGAACTTCCTAGAATTTTGTTATTGTATAGATTTTGTGAGTTTTCCGAGCAATACATCCCTGTCTGGATACGAGCAAGTAGAGGCGGCTCTGGCACAGATGTATCTAGGGGTAAAACCCGAAAACACCGCTTTGAGCTAGACTCGAACGGGAACTGGTGCACGACAACGGGCCTTGCTACACTCTTGGTTACGACACTCCCGGGGGATATGCTTAGGATAATTCTCATTTTCTTTACAAACCACTATGAAGGGTTATGAGTATATACTTTCTCAAAGGAAACATTTCATTTTATGATTATGGATTATATCCATAAATAGTTCAATTTATGTTAAGTATTTTATAAGTATGGAATTATGTATTTTGATTCATAAACTAATCTAGTTTATTCCATTGTATAGAAATGGCGCCCAGTAGAAGGAATGTGAACTCCAGCAGTACGTATGATCCAAAGAGTAAGAAGGATCGTATCTTTCACGGTATTAAGCCAACATTTCGAAGGGAAATAGTCTCCCATGTGTTCTCAACATATGAAGAAATAGTATCATGTGTTAATAAGATAAGTAAAGAATTCTCTGAGTCCTATGGCTTTGAAGCGAAGCTAGAGACGAAAGGGATGGAAGAGAGAATGATGGATAAAGGGATGAGGGGAAAGAAGAATTTTCCAATATGTGGTAATTGTGGGAAGAAACATCATGGAACTTGCCTAAAGGGAATGAGAGTTTGTTATAAGTGTAGAGAAAAAGGACACAAAGTGCGTGACTGTAAGGGTAAGAAAATGGTTTCAAATGTACAATGCTTCTTCTACAAGGATTGGGGACACTACGCAAACCAATGTCCAAATCATTAGAGTATGCCCCAAATGATGTTATTGGATAATAATCAAGTTATGATACTAACACAGATGAGGAGTAATGATTAGAGTTCTTATGTTGTTATTAAATAATTTTTTAATTTGAGTGTTGTATCAATGATGTACTGGTTATAATAATTATGGAGTATATAAGGGTTGTACTGCAGTACTATTTCATCAAGGACTTGAGATTGTGTGGAACCAAGAAAAGTGACTCCACAGTAGGATTAAATTTTTGGAAAATATATGGTTGAGAGAAAGATAGACCATAATATGGTTCTGATACTGAGATTGTGATTTAGGAATAAGACGTGATTGATTTGGATAAATTAAATTGGATATACTTAACTTCCTTGAAACTGATTGATGTTTTGTATACATTTTTGGATAGAAGGAGTATATCTAGTATTCTCTAAGGAATAAGGGATCTTGGTAATTCAGTATGTTTAAAAAGAATACATGATGAAGGTATTCACATGTTGTTACGTGGGAAAAAGGATCTTCATTATGTTTACCTTCCTTATAAAATTTGGACTGTGAGTTGGACAGAAGTATTTCGGATAACTATTAAGGTTGGAATGGATTAAGTTGATATTTGGATATTATTGTTTAAGGTTAAAGAATTTCTGAAGATTATTTTTGGAATATTATAATACTATAGTTTTAGGAAAAGGACAACCTGCAGGGTGGGGAATAACTCGTCGCGTCGGACAAAGCTGCAGGAATCGAACCCACAATCATAGTGCGACAGGCCTTTATTTCCTACCACTAGCCTACAGGAAGTCCCTGGTTATTACAAAATAATTTTACTAATCTAAATGGCATGAGTTATCATTTGGAACCTTATACAATTAGGATAAGTATAATATTTTTGGGTTCTATTATCTTTTTGAGTGAAAGGTGAGTTGAAGGTTGAAACTCTAATTGTCAAGCATAAATATATATATACCTATCTCTTATTCAATGAATAAATTAATTCTTAAACTTTAGTAAAGGGATATTAAAACAAAAAATGTGTTATCCTAATACCTTATGTCTTGTTGAACTAATGATATTTTAAATCAACAAAGATTGAAGGCTTTGAGGCCCTCAATTTGACATTTGATTGTGATTGATGATCTCAATCACTCCCTACGAATATTTACGTTTTTCCTCCAATTATATTTCTCTAATTGCCACCAATGTTCTCCTAATCGAGATCATAATTGGGTGGTGACTTTTTCATTTCCCTTTCCCTCTTATTAAGGCTAAATTTTATTAATCTTATTTCCGATGTGGGTTTTCCTCAAAGGTATTGTCTCTTTTCAACCTTTTATTTTCAAAGAAAAATTTCAAATTGCGAGGACGAAATTTATTGAAGGAGGGGAGAATGTAACACCCCGAGCTTCCACGATACGCTTCTCATTCAATAATGCAATAGCTTGTATTATACGCAACTTCGAGTTCTAAAACACTGCGACTAATTAAAGTAGCCGTTATGAATAGTAATAACCACTTTTTAAAATTATAGAAACTTTATATTTCAAAATGGACTTCATTTTTGGATTCAGAATATCGAAATTAGCCTATGTTGAATTTTTGGTATTTTTCTGAGAACTTCTAATTTTTTATGAATAGTGAAAAATACTTAAAAACAAATTTTTTGATCAAAATAATTTATAGTGATAAATTATACTATTTAGTGGTTTTAAATTATAATTAGAATATATTTTTACCATTTTATCCAATGGTGGTCATTATAATTAATTTAACATTGAAATTGGACATAAACAATTGCCAATCTTTTGATATAAATTGTTTCTTAAAAACACGCTATTTGTTGTGACAATGGGAATTGATTATAAAATTAATTAATGAAACTTATATGTTTAGAATTTTGTAAAATAGACATCATTTTTGAATTCGAAATATCAATTATAGCTTAGGGTGAAATTTTGGCCTTGTTCTAAAAAACTTCAATTTTTGATGAATAGTGAAACCACTAAGTGGTAGTTAAATAACTGATTTTTCGTTTAAATGAAATATTACCACTTCTGTGATTTGATTTTCAAAAATCCAAAATACATGGTTGTTATTAAGAAGTAAAATGTGGTTCAATGAGATTAAAATAATTTTTTGGTGAATAGTAACTTTTAAGTTCTTAATCGTGATTAGAGGTAATTAGTGTAGTTTAAGGTAAAAACAAGGTTTTAATAATATGATATGAGCTTGAAACTTTTCATACTCCTATTGGATGAGTCATGGCCGACCAAGAAAACCCATGGGTCAACTTGGGGACCCCATGGAGCCACTTTGGTTGGAAAATGACATTAATATATATTTATTTAATGTTAAAATTAAATTGACACAAACATGAGTTGTTTTACTAAAACAGTTTTTAAATGGGGTTACACAAGTCCAAATTTTGACTATAAATATTCATTAGAAAGCTAAAAAGCTTTCCTACTTCATAGTATTTTTTTTATAATTTTTAGACATTAAATAAATTAAATTATTTATGACATCATTATGATGCAGTGATGACCTCATTATTTAACGATTTTAATAAAATGAAAGGATAATGTAAACTCCAAGGCTTACACTTGTCCAAAGACTATTTTATGGGTTTCTTTCGAACCCTTATCACCTTAGCCACGAATTATATAAGTTTGGGACCTTTAGAATCCGAAAAGCATTGTGTAATAATGTCACTTTTCAATCTTTCCAAAAGTGCCCCTCCTCTCCACTTATAAAAGGCCCCCACCTCTCCCACCTTATTCACACCTTCAAGCCATTTGGCTCGGCCAAACTCTGCCCAAATACTCTCCCAACTTCCCCCTCTTACTCCTAGAAGCCTAACTTTGGGAAGAACTCTTCCCAATGAAGCCTTTGGCTCAAATCAAAAAGAGTTACCCGATTTTGAGGTAATGTCTTCTCTAATGTTGTTTTGTTTTATTTTTCTTCTCCAACCCCCTAAACTATTTTTATTCATTTCTTTTGTAACAACACCAGTATCCTAAATATACTAGTATGTTGTTATAAGAAGTATTCGAGCTACACTTACACACACCTACATCTAATGGTTAAAGAACATACGGTTTCTGTGGACGGCGAATTTCTGCCTCACGAAACGATGATTGTTCAACACTCATATAACACATTAAAAGGTGGACATTAAGATGTAACTATATTTATATATGATATATAATGTGTTTATGTTTTACTTATACTTCTGTATTTCTCATTTATAGAACACTTTATGATTTCCATTATGGGTAAAACGCGATAATTTCATTTTAGGAAGTGCGGACTACCGCCCCCTCAAAGTGATTTGAATCGTTAATGCCATATGTGGGATGTATAAAGGATGGATTAAATGGTATTACACACTATATTATACTGTAATTATATTATAAATTTATATCATTATGATTTCATTCCATTAAATACGAAATAGAAATGAAAGTAGCGTTCATGCGTACGTACGACTTACCGCCTCCATGAACGGTGCATTTCATTTCTTACCTCTAAATGTTACGTGACATTATGAATGAATGTATATACTGTATATATATGATATATATGATATCTAAATAATGAATATAATTCTAGATATAATGGATATTTCACCACGTGAACAACTTGTAATTATAAGAAGTTTATTTTTGACTCAAGTACCGAAGATCGACAAAACGACTGTTATTAACTTAAATAATTACATAATGTTCATATAATTGTAATAAGGATAATGAAATTGAAAATGGTTCTTAATAAGGTATATATTTACTCTAGTTTATTATTCATGAGGTTAAAGAACGGTTGAGTCAAGTAAGACACGAGGTAAGGGAATTTCTTAACCCAACTTCCATTCTTTGGGTTAATCTCCTACTTTCAAATTATGTCATGATATTATTATGTACTATCTTGTATTTGTACTTTCTTTATGTGTACTTATAGTGAATACACATAATAGATCTATTTTATTTTAAAAATGATCTTTGTAAGGACTTTGTCTCAATCTCCTTTCATTGAGGCATATTTGGTTTTATACACAACTTTCTTTTATACGGTGTATAAACCCCTTTGACTTTTACGTTTATTCAAAAGGAATATTTTTTATATGAAGCGTTTTGCTAAACGACAAAAGGGAATGTTTTTCTTTCCGTACTTATGCGGTGACAACGACTTCTCCGCCGCCGTGACCATTATTTGACTTTCGGCTTCCTCTACAAGCCATCATTTTTTTAATGAAAAATAAATACAAAGTTTTAACTTTCTTTTATTTTGGTATTGAAAATGGTTTTGAAAGAATTATTTTTATAACAATGTGTTGTATTGATATATTGTGATTGAAATGTGGAAATGTTATGTTTCCTTTATGAATGTTTTATGTGATACGATTATGTTATGGTTTATGATATGTTTAAACCTATTCATATGAGGAATGTATTGGACTTAATAAGTGACGGGTGGAGCCCGCTATAGCTCCTCGATGCATCGGTAGGTCTCATGAGACAACTAGACGTGGAATTGGCCGAGTACCTTTCCCAATTTGATTTGTGGTTTTGGACGAGGACTTAATCATTTTAGACGTCTTGGCCGAGGCCTTGAAAAATGTTTCAGAATGTCCGGCATTATGCATTCCATCATTATGAAAGTGGTTATTGATATTGCATGTGATTATTCGACCAGTAGAATATCCATGTGAATAAGTAAATGGCTTTATCTCATTTTACTTTTGCCATATTATGTTGAAGTTCATGTTTAAAAGGCTTTTGTTTTATTTATACATTGCCTTAAAAGTTAATGTTTATTTATGAAAGCTTCCGTAGTATTTTTATCCTTACTGAGCATCTGAGCTCACCCCTTTCAATGTTTTAATATTTTTCCAGGATGTGAAGAGGTATTTTATGAATGACCTGCAGGGATAGTCAGAAAGGGATATGAGTGTGGACTATGAAGACCATGTTATTGTAGTTTGTTTACTTTTTGATGTAATAAAATACTTATGAATGTATCTAGTGTTTCCAAGGCTACTAAACTAATCGGTCTTTCGAGACTTGATCTTTTGTGATCATGCCAATGTTACGAAGTAATGCACCGACTCTAGGTAGCTGGGGTCGGGGCGTTACACGATAACTGTAAGGCAGCTAGCAACTCTGTCGCCTCTCCTAGAAGCTGAATACCAGTCCTCCTGTTGAGCTGTTCTGCAATAATGTTCCCCTTTCCAAGAGTATAAACTCTATCTATGTCATAATCATGGAAGAACTGAATCCAAAAAAGCTGACTCAGGTTTAGGTCCTTCTGAGAGAAGATATACCTGAGACTCTTTTGATCAAAGTACATGGTAAAACGTTCACCCATCAGATAGTGTTTCCACATCTTCAAGGAGAAGACCACCACTGCTAATTCCAGGTCATGGGTAGCATAGTTCTTCTCATGATGTCTCCACTACCGAGAACCATACGCGGTCACTACTCGCTCCTACATCAGGACACACCTGAGTCTGGTCCCTGATGCACCGCAGTAAACTACACACCCTATGCTTTCCTCTGGAAGCCTCAATATGGGGGCACTATAAGCCTCTACCTCAGCTCCTGAAATCTTTGCTGTAATCTCTCCAACCACATGATGGGTTTCCCCTTCTTCGTCAAAGGTGATAGTGGTGCTGCAACTTTGGAGAAGTCTGTAACGAACCTCCGATAGTATCCAACCAAAGCTGATGTCCCTCCCACATTGGGGGGTAAACCTGGAAACATATTTTTGAAAAGATGTCCCCATGTTCTATCAATCCTATTTGGAACTGAAAACTCAAAAATCCAGCTGTCATGAGGGTAAGGTTGAATGAATCAAGAGTGATCGGTTACACCCTCATATACATGAGTTTAACCTATGCTGCTTGGGTTTCCTTTTTTCCGACCAAGGAAATCCCCTACCTAATGTTGTCGATGAACCACAACCTCTTTGCCTAATATAGTAAATTTTAGTGTGAACTGTGGATGTCAGGTCCAAACCCAAACTAACGTCGTAAGGCCTCGATGCTTCCACCAAGAAGTTCCAACCAAAACTCTCACCTCAAGGGTCAGATCACACTATCAGCATAAGTGTGATTATTGAGTCTCCACCCAAAAGTATCTCTCGACATGAGGGTCAAGTCAACGGTTTAACCGGAAACTCTAGGTCTTGGACAAGATTCGTGGAAGGAATGAATGATTGGTACCTATGTCTATTGTTACGACAGCTATTAGTAGACACAAACCCTACGTTGAATCATTCCCAGAGCCTTTGGGTCGCACTTCTTGACAGCATAGAGCTACTCTCTTCCCATGACCTCAAGATCCATGAGACTAGTGGGTTCCACAATGGGGTGGTTGTAACATGTCGAAATGTACACCAATTCATGCTGCTCTCCTAGCTCTCCTTCTATGTATGTCTCCTTGCAGATTCATCTGTCCTTTACAATTCCTCATCACAAAACTTTTTTACAGGCTCAAGCCTCTAAGACTGGCGCCAGTTTCCTGCTTTCCCACTGCTAACATTCACTGGCTGTATCCACTCAGCCAAAGAACATTCAACCACAAAGGTTCTATCTAGAATTCTAACATAAGTTGGAATGTTTAGATGAATATTTGTTGGCTCGGATGTCCTTTAGGCACACCTCACTCGGAATTTCAAGCCCTGAATCACTGGTCGTACTGTATTCATCGAGTACCAGGAAAGAACGGTATGCCTCAATGAAAACTCATCTATTGACATGTCGTCCTGCTGAAGCTATAGAAGTTATAGGGAACACTCAGACACCACCTCAAGCTAGTCCTCAACCGCCCATGAGTTAGGCTCGCCTCAGAACCTGAGGGGTATCTGATGCTGAAACATGTGTAAGGCACTAAGCCTATAGGTATCCTCTACCGGTACCGCCGGTTGCAACTGCTGAACAACAGGTAGTGATATAGCTGACACACTACCCAAAGGTACTATCTCGGGTAATGTTCCATGAAACGAGGCCTCATCACTAAGAAAACCATCCTCATGGTCACTCATTGAAAAAGACCAGTAGCTAAGATCACCATATGCTCTACTGGTGTCTCAACTGGGCGGAAAACTCTAGCAATCGGCTCCAGCCAGTCCCCTGCTGCCTGGGTATCTACCTCGCCTCATAACCTCAGAGGCCTTTTCCGTTGGAACTCGTGAAACATGCTCAATCAGCGTGCACCATCCGACAGTGTGGATGGTGGCATCTTCTGCCCAATGAGTGGTGGTACTGCTGGTACACCACCCGAAGGTGACAACATAGTAAGAGGCCCAGCACCAGAGCCTCGTCGCTTGTTGGCCGTCATTGTGTACTCTCTCAAAACTATAACTGGATGTATGCATGGAGGCATCCAGAATAGATGCGACAAGGCCAAAAGTTATACTTGGTGAGTTGACCTGGTTGAGATGAATTAAAGAAAAATTTTGAAAACACACATGCAATCAGTGTTTTGGTGCACTGAGTCGGAGATCAGTAGTCAGGGTCCTGGTGTATGGATACGTCAGCCGCCGCACAAAAACTGGACTCCCTAAACTAAAAAACACACTTAGTACCCTTAACACTATTTCTTCATAGAAAATAAAAATATGAGTACTATGTTCTGCGGTAGAACTATCTCCTTTGATACGAATTTGTCACAACCCGTCCCCCGGGGCCCGTATCGTGACTACCCCAAGCCTACCTTCCATATGTCAGGGGATGACGACTAGAACCAAAGGCATAAATACCTAAATTGGGAAGGCATTGCCTTTATAAAAAGTAAACACGGACAATTAGAGTACACAATTGGAAGCAAAATACTAAGCAATACTGTATACCGAAGAAGTGCTGGAAAGTGAAGGGGCCAGAAATACAAGCCCAACAGTAATGTACAAGTAAAACTGAAAGAAAGTACAACTGAAAGCAAGTAAACCAGCTATTGGGTCATCCTCCGGGGTTCCTACCTAAAAGGTAAATACAGATGGCCTCCTCAGCTCACCACATCCATCCATCTGCTTCGTGTATGATCACGCCAAGTTATCCACCTCTGGGTACCGTCCTGTCCTGCTACTCTCTGCCTTAGTCTGTGCTGTTCTTCATTTTCAACCAACACAACGATGTGCGGGCATATCCCATGCAGGGGTGAGTATAACGATACTTAGTAGGGACCCTGATACCACCAAGGTCTCTCAAAATCCAACAAGGATAAACCAAAATGTATGAAATCAATGGATAACCATTACTTAGGTATATGACCATACATATACCTAAGTTATCTAGAAACCCATCTCAGTCATAGGGAAAACACAAAAGGTAGTGACACAGCTCAAACTAGGATTTTTATTCATGATGTCAAAACCATGGCTGCTAGGGAACGCCTCCTCTGTTGAGTATAATGGGCCTGCCGCTACAACCAAGCGCTTCTCACTAACCTTGGAATACTGAGGTACTCTACCTGTTGAGTACTGTGGGTCTGCCGTGCTCACACCAAGATGCTCCCCACCATGGGTCTGCCGCTACAACCAAGAGATCCCCCTCATAGCCTATAGAGGTACTCCTTCTGTCGATTACCACAAGTCTGCCGCTACAACCAAGCGCTCCTCCGCCATGGGTCTGCTGCTACAAGAAAGCACTCCCCACTGGGCCATCCGAATCACTCCGAGTCGATCGGTCAGCAGTCATCAAGTCTTAGCCAGTTACTAGGTCTCTGCAATCTTCTTGCTCGTCACCGAGAGGGTCCGCTCCATGAGCAACAAGTCAATACTCCAAGTGTCTTGAAGTCCAATGTAGAGGTATCACAAAGGTTTTCCTCGTCATAGGGGTCTCAATGCAACATACGATGTGTCAATCGGACACTCGGTCTGTTATTTATTAGGATTTTAGTCTCAGGGGCCCGGTTGGATTCATGTACGAACCAACCTGACTGTATCTCAACTATGCCCCGAAATTCAGTGGGGTATTCTCAAAGGGATCATCAATCATCAAGATTACCAGAACCACTAATGGTTCGTTAAACGGACTTCCAATGCCTAAGATATGCCAAAGTAAGCAAATGGTCGGTAGTGTGCCCGAGTCTGGTCTGACCTGGTCGGACCGACTCGTCCCAACCAAGTCTGGTCCAACCTGGTCTTGGTCAACACGGACATACACGGTGGGTCTGACCCAGCCCATTGGGTGGGTCAACCCGCAAAGTTAGTCCCGATCCGCTATCCCTGCCGAGTGGACTATGAGGGCGGTTCGACTCGGATGCCGCCACGCTGGCAGCTCGGCCCGAAGGCTGAGGCCAGTTCAGCCAGCGCCGTGAGGGGCGCTGCTTGCGAGGTCGGTGGCCGGGTGGCTAACATGTAGGCTTCAAGGGGCGCGAGCACGCTGGTTGGACACTAGGCAGGCCGCGGGTGCACCGGGCAGGCCGCGAGGGTGTCTGGTAGGGCGCCGACAGAGCCGGGTAGTGCGTGGGGGCGCCGGGCCGAGCGCCGGTGGAGCCCGACAGGGCACGAGGCACATGGGAAGGCGGCGCCGAGCAGGGAACGATGGTGCCGGGCAGTGCCCGGGTGCGCCGGATAGGCCGCGGGGGTGCCAGGCCAGGCACCAGGCAGGGTGTGGGGGCGCTGGGCAGGGCACGGAAGCAGGCGGGCATGCCACATGGAGGCCGCGGGCAGGCGGGCCATGCAATGAGAATATATCATCCCTCCTTTTTGTCACATAAACTTTCATTAAATTAAAAAAACTGAGAATCTTTAAGGTTTAGTGTCTTGGAAATCAGGAACTTAATACATGAAACAAAAAAAAAATTCTTCTTAAACACTTGAAAGGCTTATCCTTATGTTCATCTTAGGTTCATTACTACATCTCATAACCCGGGGACATACATCAAAAGTAAGGGTGAGCAGAAGGCCCAGTAAGGGAAACAAGGGGAAACATTGAACATGTAACTTGAGATACATCAACAATGTCATGAAAAAGAACTTTAAGGCATGAGAAAGAAATCATGAGGCATATCATAAAAAAAATAATATTTTTAATAACTCGAAGATGTGGCTACATCATTTAACATAGACAATAATGAACATATCACCAAGGTCCATCCCCAAGGTGTCATTTGAAAATTACCAAGGTTATTCACCAAGATATCGTGAAAATTGTAATCTCTAGTGGTTACATCATTACCCAATGCATTGGAGCGCTATCAGGGCACACCATTAAATTTTCCTTTATTATCATGTGAGCCACATATATCATCTTAAATAATTTCATAAACAACCCATATAGAATAAAAGAAATGGGTTTCATTTCATAATCATCACGTTTTAAAAACTACTTTAAAGACATGATCTTTATGTCACTTTAAACCCACGGAAGGGGAGAGCGTGTCTCATGTATGTAAATACAAGAATTTAAAATAAAACATTTTGGTATATATGTGAATACCCCTTTGGAAGAATGATATTTGAGTATTCACTTAATAAAATAAAAGTACGTTATAAAAAGATATATACATTTTGAGACGGAAATTCTGCAACATAACAGTTATGTTTCGGGGTTTTAGAAAACATTGAAAAGAGAGGGGACATGGGTCAAACACTCATAAATGACCCATAAAACAGTAGAGTAACAGAATATAAAGGATTTGAGAACATGTTAATGAAATTTGAAAGATATAACATATGAAATGAAGAACATGAAAGGTAGACAAAAATAATATTTCTCTTATGAAAATTTGGCAGCCCAACGGCGTCACTTAAACTTCAAAAAAAAAATGAATTGAAAAGATAAAAATAGGGTCTCTCATCATATGAACATAAGGGTTAAGTATGATGGATTTAGATATAATACCCCAACATAATAAAAAGGAACTTTAAATACTTTACATGAAAATATATCTTGAAAACGAGAAGGGTGAAAGAATCCCTTAAAAATTCGGCAGCCTAACGACGCCATTTAAAACATCAAAATCCTGAATTGAAGAGATCAAATGGGGTATCTCATCATATTATCATAAAATATCAGTATGATAGATATATAGATAATACCCCAACATAATAAAAATTAACTTGAAAGACTTGACATGAAAGTAGAACTTCAAAACGAGAAGGGTGAAAGAACCACTTAAAAATTCGGCAGCCTAACGGTGCCACTTAAAACGTCAAAATACTGAATTGAAGAGATAAAATGGGGTATCTCATCATATGATCATAAAATATAAGTATGATAGATATAGAGATAATAACCCAACATAATAAAAATGAAATTGAAAGAATTGACAAGAAAATAAAACTTGAAAATGGGAAGGGTGAAAGAATCCGTTACAAAAATTTCGGCAGCCTAACGGCGCCACTTAAACTTTCATAAAATAAAATGATGAGAGTAATAGGGGGTATTTAATCATATGAACATGAAAAGGGTAGTAATATGAGTATAAAATAACATCCTCCAACATAAGAACATGGAGCATAAAAGAAATGACATAAAAGAGATTACTTGAAAAGAAAGAGAGATGTCGGATCCCTTACCTTAAAACGCAACTCTCAAAACTCAAAGGATTAGAATTTGAGGGCTTGGGGGCACCTTGGGAGGACTTTTTGGGAGTTAATGAGACCATAAAATCGTTGAGGGAGAGTTGGGAGTCGAATGGATGAGAGTATGTCTTGGTATTTTAGGGAAAGTGAGGGGACAAGGCATTAATGGCCAAGGGACACCTCAATAGTGGTTTTGGAAAAACCATGGGCTTTCCCATGGTATTTGCCCATGGTATTGGCCACTTGGGACACCTCATACCTTATCTTACTATTCATAAGTCGACCATATTGATTAAATACTTAATACATCACTTAATGATGTCATTAAACACCCGTAACTTAAAAACTGTATTTTCACTATTCATCGAAAATTCAACTTTCTCAGAAAAATCCCAAAATTTCACCTTAACCAAATATAGATGCTCTGATTTCAAAAATGAACTCCAATTTATAAAAATAATTTTCTAAATATTTTTAATTTAATTTTTAAATAAATACACTATTCACCGAAAATTCATTTTTTCAGAAAAATCCCTAAAAATTACCTTAACATAATATTGATGCTCTGAGTTCAAAAATGAAATCCATTTTATAAAAATAATTTTCTAAATATTTTTAATTAAATTTTTAATTAAAAAACACTATTTACCAGAAAAAACTAATACTTGAATAATAATTTATGAGACTGTTATTTAACCATTTTATTGAATCACATTACTTAATCAAGGTGCCTAGATTATTTTAATACTTTCTTTAAGTGAGATTACTAATCCATTTGGACACATTACTAATTCTAATCATAAAATCACTATTCATAATTTACTATTCATCAAAAATACAGTTGATCTTATTAGACTCTAAATTTTGTACTGAATATAATTGTAGAAGACCATTTTCTGAAAATCATTACACATTTTTATTTATTTAATGTTTACATAAACATTTTTAAAATATCCTTTCTCTAAAATTCATCAAAAATATGCATACTATATTTATCCAGACATTTGAAGATTCATAAACTTAATCATAAGAAGAAATCCCAATTTTTATTTAAAACAAAGGATTACACAAGGAAGTTACGGTCTCCTTACATAGCCCCTTATCACACCAGCATAGGACCTAAGTGTAAGGTGTGCTAAGGTGAGAGAATCCGAGGGAGGCTCGGCCAACATTGGACGAGTAGTAATTTCTATCAGTTTGAACTTCTCACAAAGGCGATTCCTTTCTACCTTCACACGATGAAGTTCGGCTTGGGTTTGGTCCAGAGAAAAGCCCGGTGGTGCTACCTCCTTCCCATGTTCTGTTAGATGGGCTTCGATCGGTCCAAGACTACAGGGTGAGGCCATCAAATCTTCTTTCTATATTAATTAACCAAGATTACTTGTATTTAGAGACAATAATCAAAACATTTAGTTTCCAGTGGCCATATTGACAAATGGTCATATAACAGTCAAAACCCAACAGTCTCATTTTAATTATACTCATGTTATCAAATGAAACAGTTTTGTTGAGTATCAAAAATAAAATACCACACAAAATTAGGAAACAAGATTTATTCAAAATTTGGGTCGTTACAATCTTCCCCCTTAAGAAATTGCGTCCTCGCAATTTTTAAAATTAGGTTTTGAAATTTCATTGAATGTACCACATCGAAAAAGGAGTCAGTAAAACTATTACTTTAAAATAAAGAAAGGAAGTCACAAAGGTCACCCGAGTTAACCCATTATAGGATTCCAAGGAGGAAACCATGGATATGGAAGAAAAAATAAAGGGTCAAGTTCTGAGGGAGAGTGATAGAAAAAATGATTTTGAGAAATTTAACCATAAGAAAATCCCAAACTTATGATGTGTGTAAACGATCTTTGATTACCTAGTAGGAAACGTAAATCAACAACGTTATTGTTTTGAGTTCCATTACATAATTTTGAGGAATTCATTTACTACATAGAACAAAAACATAAGAAAACAAACCTAACTTCCTGTAGAGTTTCATCCTTTAATAAGTTTCTACCAAAACTAATCTTTTCTCCAAACAATGAGCATTCAAAACTACTTGGTCTCATCAAAACACAAGAATCATCTTCTAGAGAATCACATAATCCACAAAAGATTGACTGTCTAATTCTTCTATCTTTAAACATTATCCAAAAAACAGAAAGGGTAAGGTAAAACAACTCTTCAAAAAGAAATAATCCCATAGGAATGAAAACTACTTTTAAATCTTCAAAGTTCCATGGTACTACCCAATGTTCATCTTAGTCCATTCCATAAATAACGATCCTTAAATTTCCTCAAAATAAACCAAACTAAGATTGAAACCCAAATACAAGAAGGATTTGATAACATAGTCTTCCAAAATAAACTTCATTGTTCATCTCCAAACAACATCAACCACTCCTAACATCTTATAATAAAAGTATATAACCTAAACATATTTTACCCATGATAAGTTAATCAATCCCATAAGTAACCTAAATTACTATATGTCCACCTTAAATTCATCTATTTTTCAAAATATAAGTCAACCTTACTCCTTAATGAAAATACCATAGTAATCTATTTACCTCGATCATATAGGGTCCCCAAAATAGTGAACATCTTCCAAAATAATAATCATCTTTTAATCCCGTAATCTTCTCTGTCATATTAATATGACAATCGTCACATTTCCCATCACATTGGTTATTGGGACACGTTCTTCTATTTCCCACCATTAACTAAGAAGAGAAAGTATAATTAGAGGCTTAAATACTTAACCAATAATCATGAAAAGGAACACAAAGAATATAAGGATAACTTGTAAAAGAAAAGTATACCCTAACTTGTGATCCCCTAGGTTTTAAACTAGGTTATCCATACTCATATATTCTTATGTGAATCTTTATTTTATTTTATCTTTGTTCCTTTAATAATGGTTCATACTAAGCTTATGAATTTCAAAGCATATCCCCCGGGAGTGTCGTAACCAAGAGTGCAGTAAGGCCCATTGTCGTGTACCAGTTCCCGTTCGATTCTAGATCAACGTCGTGTTTTCAGGGTTTACCCCTATGTACATCTGTGCCAGAGCCACCTCCACCTGCTCGTATCCAGACAGAGATGTATTTGCTTGGAAAACCCTTACTCCATACTCACCAAAATACCAGGAAGATTTCCTATATTTAAACTTCTATATAGGGTTCTTCCTAGAGTTTTCATATCCTAATTTCCACAAATAAATAAACCATATTTTGAAACCAACTATAGCATCCCTCTTTTTTGTCACATAAACTTTCATTACATTAAAAAAACTGAGGATCTTTAAGGTTTAGTGTCTTGGAAACTAGGAACTTAATACACGAAACAAAAAAAAAGCATTCTTCTTAAACACTTGAAAGGATTCTCCTTATGTTCATCTTAGGTTCATTACTGCATCTCATAACCTGGGGACATAAATCAAATGAATGGGTGAGAAGAAGTCCCAGTAAGGGAAACAAGGGGAAACATTTAACATGTAACTTGAGATACATCAACCCTGTCATGAAAAAGAACTTTAAGGCATGAGAAAGAAATCATGAGGCATATCATAATAAAAATAACATTTTTAATAACTTGAAGACGTGGATACATCATTTAACATAGACAATCATGAACATATCACCAAGGTCCATCCCCAAGGAGTCATTTGAAAATTACCAAGGTTATTCACCAAGATATCATGAAAATGGTAATCTCTAGTGGTTACATCATTACCCAATGCATTGGAGAGCTATCAGGGCGCACCCTTAAATTTGACTTTATTATCATGTGAGCCACATATATCATCATAATTAATTTCATAAACAACCCATATATCATAAAAGAAATGGGTTTCATTTCATAATCATAACGTTTTAAAAACTACTTTAAAGACATGATCTTTACGTGACTTTAAACCCACGGAAGGGGAGAGAGGGTCGCATGTATGTAAATCCCAGAATTTAAAATAAATTTTTTTGGTATATATGTGAATAACCTTTTGGAAGAATGATCTTTGAGTATTCACTTAATAAAATAAAAGTACTTTAGAAAAAGAGAGAGCATTTTGAGACGGAAATTCAGCAACATAACGGCTATGTTTTGGGGTTTTAGAAAACATTGAAAAGAGAGGGTACATGGGTCAAACACTCATAAATGACCCATAAAACAGTAGAGGGACAGAATATAAAGGATTTGAGAACATGTTAATGAAATTTTAAAGATATACCATATGAAATGAAGAACATGAAAGGGAGAAAAAAATAAGATTTCTCTTATGAAAATTCGGGAGCCCAACGACGTTACTTAAACTTCAACAAAAATAAATTGAAAAGATAAAAATAGGGTCTCTCATAATATGAACATAAGGTTTCATTATGATAGATATAGATATCATACCCCAAAATAATAAAAAATAACTTGAAAGACTTGACATGAAAATAGATCTTGAAAATGAGAAGGGTGAAAGAATCCCTTAAAAATTCGGTAGCCTAACAGCACCACTTAAAACTTCAAAATACAGAATTGAAGAGATAAAATGGGGTCTCTCATCATATTATAATAAAAGATCAGTATGATACATATAGAGATAATACCCCAACATAATAAAAATGAACTTGAAAGACTTGACATGAAAGTAGAACTTCAAAACGAGAAGGGTGAAAGAACCACTTAAAAATTCGGCAGCCTAACGACGCCACTTAAAACTTCAAAATACTGAATTGAAGAGATCAAATGGGGTCTCTCATACTATGATCATAAAATATCAATATGATAGATATATAGATCATACCCCAACATAATAAAAATTAACTTGAAAGACTTGACAATAAAATAGAACTTGAAAATGAGAAGGGTGAAAGAATCCGTTACAAAAATTTCGGCAGCCTAACGGCGCCACATAAACTTTCATAAAATGAAATGATGAGAGTAAGAGGGGGTATTTCATCATATGAACATGAAAAGGGAAGTAAAATGAATATAAAATAACATCCTTCAATATAAGAACATGGAGCATAAAATAAATGACATAAAAGAGATTACTTGAAAAGAAAGAGAGATGTCGGATCCCTTACCTTAAAACGCAACTCTTAAAACTCAATGGTTTGGACCCTGAGGGATTGGGGGAACCTTTAGAGGACTTGTTGGGAGGTAATGAGACCAGAAAATCATTGGGGAGAGTTGAGAGTCGAATGGATGAGAGGATGACTTGGTATTTATAGGGAAAGTGAGGGGACAAGGCATTAATGGCCAAGGGACACCTCATTAGTGGCTTTGGCAAAACCATGGGCTTTACCATGGTATTTGCCCATGGTATTGGCCACTTGGGACACCTCATACCTTATATTACTATTCATAAGTCGACCATATTTATTACATAATTAATACATCACTTAATGATGTCATTAAACACTCGTACTTAAAAACTGTATTTTCACTATTCATCGAAAATTCAACTTTCTCAGAAAAATCCCAAAATTTCACCTTAACCAAATATAGATGCGCTGATTTCAAAAATGAACTCAAATTTATAAAAAAAAATTTCTAAATATTTTAAATTTAATTTTTAAATAAATACACTATTCACTGAAAATTCATTTTTTTCAGAAAAATCCCCAAAAATTACCTTAACATAATATCGATGCTCTGAGTTCAAAAATGAAATCCATTTTATAAAAATAATTTTCTAAATAATTTTAATTAAAATTTTAATTAAAAAACACTATTCACCCGAAAAAACTAATACTTGAATAATAATTTATGAAACCGTTATTTAACCATTTTATTGAATCACATTACTTAATCAAGGTGCCTAGATTATTTTAATACTTTATTTATGTGAGATTAATAATCCATTTGGACATATTACTAATCCTAATCATAAAATCACTATTCATAATTTATTATTCATTAAAAATCCAGTTGATCTTATTAGACTCTAAATTTTGTATTGAATAAATTTGTAGAAGACCATTTTTTGAAAATCATTACACATTTTTATTTATTTAAAGTTTACATAAACATTTTTAAAATACCCTTTCTCTAAAATTAATCAAAAATATGCATACTATATTTATCCGGACATTTGAAGATTCATAAACTTCATCATAAGAAGAAATCCCAATTTTTATTTAAAACAAAGGATTACACAAGGCAGTTACGGTCTCTTTACATAGCCCCTTATCACACCAGCATAGGACCTAAGTGTAAGGTGTGCTAAGGTGAGAGAATCCGAGGGAGGCTCGGCCAACATCGCACGAGTAGTAATTTTTATCAGTTTGAACTTCTCACAAAGGCGATTCCGTTCTACCTTCACACGATGAAGTTCGGATTGGGTTTGGTCCAGAGCAAAGCCTAGTGGTGCTACCTCCTTCCCAAGTTCTGTTAGATGGGCTTCGATCGGTCCAAGACTACTGGGTGAGGCCATCAAATATTCTTTCTATATTAATTAACCAAGATTACTTGTATTTAGAGATAATAATCAAAATGTTTAGTTTCCAGTGGTCATATTGACAAATGGTCATATAACAGTCTAAACCCAACAGTCTCATTTTAATTATAATCATGTTATCAAATGAAACCATTTTGTTGAGTATCATAAATAAAATAACACACAAAATTAGGAAACAACATTTGTTAAAAATTTTGGGTCGTTACAGAGATGGATATCGGGAGGCCGCAGGCAGGTGGCCCGCGTGCTACCTGGGTCGACAGTGTTCGACCGGAAGCTTCAGCACGCCGTAGGGGCAGCGCGATTTGCGGATGCCGCGGGTAGTGTGGCCTTTATCGTTGCCGCCTTCACCGTCATCGCCTCGTCGTTCTTCCGAAGAACATCACAACAAGAATGGCAGAGGATTTGGGCCATGTTGGTTTAGCCCGCACCCTCCTCATTTATTGTGGTAACAATTGTCTCAAGGAAGGGGATGATCTTCAATTGTTTTAAAACCACACAACGATTCTTTTCAAAAACTTAAGAAGAGGAAAAGAAAAGGATAAGACATCAACAAGTATTAAAAACCCCTACCTTTGATTCGTCGTTCGTTAATCGATGTTCATTGATAGTGTTGTGGAAAGAAGATGATGAAGTTTGTCGATCGCCGCATTTGTCACACACTCCTAATACAAGCTCATGCGTCGGTTCAATGATGACGATGAGGAGGGATGTTTCTCTACATCGGAATGTGGCCAGGGTAGAAGACTGAGGAAGAAGTGTCACCGATGTTCTTCACATTCTTCTTGTTCTTCATTTGGAGAATGTTTATCTCTAGATCCCCTCTTCCTCCGTTTCACCAAAAGAGAAATCCAATCAAAATTTAATAATAGTTTGTCTATTATTTAATTGTTGGCATGAAATTCAAATAGAGAAAGAAAGTCCCCTTAAAAAATTCACAGCCGTTGGCGCAATTAATTGGCACACACGTTGGCCCAATTAATTGGAATGTGCGTTGGTACAATTAATTGGCACGGGCTTTAACACAATTAATTGGCACGTGCGTTGGCACAATTAATTGTGCAGTGGAGGTCAAGCGGCCTCCCTCATTAATGAGGGGCAGTGAGGAGGTTTCATCCTCTACCATCAATAGGGGTCGGGTGGTCCCCACCCTATCATTAATAGGTAGGTTATGCTTGGGTGGGAACCACCACCATAACCTCTCATGAGAGGTTTGGGTGTGGCGGTCCCACCATGAACTCCCATGTGAAGCTTCCAACCACCCACACTCACTTGGCAGTTCAAAAATAAAATAAAGTGTTGTAATTTATTTTATTATTTGTTTATAAAAATAAAAAAACTAACATTTATATCTGAATCACTACTGTAAAAGTGAAATTCTTCTTAAGTGAATACCTGTGCTGCGAGTTCAACGGTGCCCTCAGATTTCAATTCTGAGCAACGGTTCCAAAGTTATGAAACACTGCTTGTGCGTTCACTAAACATACCCGAAAAAAATGTTTGGAAAAATTAATATCAGACAATCTTGATCCGCACTGGTCAAGGTTAGGCTCTGCCTAGAAGAAATAAACCCCAAAGAACCCAACAATACTCTTGTATTTTCAGTCCGAGTTACCTTTTAGTAGTTATGGATTTTACAATAAAATAATTGTCACTTAATTATTTTATTTGCAGCCAAAAACTAACTATATCTGGTGGGCCGCGACCAAATTTAGTATCTTCTTAAAGAAATAAAACCCTCACAAGTTCAGCGGTGGTCTCATATTTTTAATCCGAGTTACTGTTTGTGAGTTATAAGCATTTGAAAAATAAAATAAATTATTTAAATATTTTATTTTCTGTTATGCAATTTCGGGGTTTTCTCACAAGAGGCCCGCGCCGATAAAACTTAAGTCATGCCTAGGGTAAACCTGCCATCCTGAGCACAACGATGCCCTAAGATTTTTGACCTGAGTACTAGTTTAAGAGTTATTTCTATTTTTCTGGAAACTAACTTACACGTGTTAACTTAAGCTTAACAAAACTTTGACGGATCACTCCGGGCACTCCGGGCCTCGGAATCGCATGCCGTTAGATTTTTCGACTCGTAAAATTCCCATATATTTTTAAAAAATTACATATAAATTCCGGGTCTTTACATTTTCATCATCATCTTGTTCTCTTTGGTAGAAGGTCCATGAATTTCAACAATGATTTAGAGATCCTTCAAAATAATTTTCATCCTTCATCCAAATACACCTTGTAAAACTTGTGTCATATCAGTGTTTGTAGAAAAAATATTTTGAAAAATAATCATGAATGACATAAAATTTCAAAACATCTGATAAAACGTTATTTTTATAAAATATTCGGACCGAATGTGAGTGGAACTATTCAATCAATGGTCCTTTTAAAATACCATAAGTGTGTGTTGAGAGACAATATTATAAAATAATATATAAATAGGTTGTGTGAGGGTCTCCTTTTTCAGCACCTTTTTAAAAATCACAATAGGCTTCCAAATCCTGTGATAAGGTAAATTATTTGAAAATTCCTTAATAATATTTACCCCTCATGAAAATATGAAATATTGAGAAAATTGGATTTGATTAAATACTTCCCATGATCCATGATGATATCGAGGTATAGTGGAGTTGTTGGATATCTCCAGCAACTACTTGAAAGTGATTTGTATGCTAGAAAAAGTTTCACCATTATCTGAACATGACATTGCAATAATTATTGCAAGCATGTACTCAAGAGGAGATAGTAATGTCATTTGATATCCTCCTCCTTCCATTTGTAACTGACCTTACCTGATCTGAAAAATTTATAAAATAAGGATTTAAATAAAATAATAGACATAGGGACTAACCATGTGTTTAACGAAAGCTCTTAATCCCAAAAGCTATCTAAACCGACCTTTAATACCAACTATATGGTGCCAGACTTAAACATTACATAATATTGAGTTATGTCAAGAATTTACATTATAGATATTTTCAGTTTTATAGTTTTAGAGAATTAGGCAATATATATTACATATCAACTCTAAAATTACACATAAACACTACTTCTCTGTATTCATTTTTTTATAAAATAAAAAACTCTAAAAAAACATGCCTATTTCCCTGTTTTAGAAAGCATGAAATTTCCTTGATCCCATCTATGAACCTATTCATCTTCAGGTCCGGTGAAAAACCTTTCAAAATTTGGGGTGAGCATAAAAAGCTCAGTAAGGGTTAGAAAATAAGGAAAGGAAACATTAACCCATCAATAAATACAAAATAATGAATCCATACTTTTTAATCCTAACATATCTCATTAAATCATATGATTTATGAATAACAAATAGAAATAATAAATAATAAATGTAAATTGTGGCATCCATATCATACATACAATATTGCTATCACAGCTACGTAGAAGTTATTTTGGAATACTCATCAAAGGATATTTCCTAAATCCCTTTAGAGAAACATTAATGGTTACCTCCGTCACGTTACCCAATACATTGGAGAGCTATCTCTGCCTCACCCTCCCAATGTATATCATGAAACCAACCATAAATATAGACAATCACGAATAAAAATTACATATTCATAACACATAAAACAAGAATAAAAGAAATATAACATTTCTACATTACAATCACAATATATTATTTCAAGATATTAACATAATCAAGGCTTTATCAAACCATTGATTTAATAAAGATATTTTTGAATCAAACTATCCCATACCAATTTGAAGATTTTAAAGGAATTAAAATTTTAAAACATTAATGTCCATATAAATATATCCTTAAATAATTTAAAATCATGGACATTAATGGGAAAGTTTTAGAAGAATAAATCTTTTAAAACATTTAAAATGATATTTTAGTTAAAGAGTTCATAACAAAATGAGAGATGCTTGAATATAAATAGTTGACGAATAACGTTAATCAAAGTTTATAATATCATTATAAGAGATATATTCATGATATAAAATGTCCAAGGGAAGTATATACATCTTTTAAAAGTGAATTGGTGTATAACAACAAATATGTTTCAATGGAAGGTAAATTGGGACAAAGTCCCTTACAAAGATCATATCCTTAGATTAATGAAAAATCAATGAGATAATTATGAGTGTCAAATAAGAATACACCCAATATAATATGATATTATGTTTACAAATAATAAGAGTTCATTCAAAAATATTTATAGCATGACATAATCATGAAGTATAAGTTTTACCCATAGAATTGGAATTGGGTTAAGAAGTTCCGTTACAGAAATTCCACAGCCTATAGGCGTCACATTAAAATTTAAAAAATGATTTTATGAGAGAGAAATGGGTATCTAATCACTTGGACCTAAAATTTAAATAAATAAGGATATATAAGAACATATCCCAACATAAGAATATGTAAATTAAAAGACATAACAAAAATAAGTCTTTTAAAAATAAGAGGGTGAATGGTTCCCTTACCGATTTGGTAACTTACGAAACAAATGCCACATTAAAAAATGGTCATAAAATGTAGATTTAAAATCCAATAAATTAATTTATATTAAAAAATTAATACAATCATGTTCGGTACATACAACACACAAAATAAAATAGTGGCAAATATAGGAGTAATCGCATAGGAATAAAATGTGAGATGAAAACCCCTTACCACATTGTAATCAATCGAGTCGTATGACCAAAATATAATAACCACCATATGAATCATTTAATAACATGAATATAAATATAATATTGATAATATATATCAAATGGATGTTTTAAATACACCACATGCAATAAATAAGTGGCGAACAATGGACATCTCATGGAATTAAAACTGAGATAAGAAACCCCTTACCAGGTTGTAATCAATCGAGTTGTAAGACCAATATTTGTTAACCATCAAATGAATCACAGAATACTATAAAGGTAATAATGATAATATATATCAAATTTTAGTACACAATAATCCACATGCAATAAATAAGTGGAAAACAATGAAAATCTCATGGAAATAAAAGTGAGATATGGAACCCCTTACCTCGTGTCGGACTTGACCCGTTATTTCTTTAATCTCTTGAATAATAAACTAAAGATAATTTATAATTTATTAAGAACCTTTTTTACTTTATTTTTCCTTTTATATCAATTATTACCATGTTATAAACATTATGAAAGCATTTATGTTAATAATTGTCGTTTTGTCAATATTTGGTACATGAGTCAAAAACGAACTTGTTATATTTACAAGTTGTCAATGTGGTCAAAAGTTAATTATATCCAGAATTATATTAATTATTTAGATATCATATTTATCATATATATACAATATATATATATTTATAACAGTACATAACATTTTGAGATTATTAATGAAATGCACCGTCTATGGAGACGGTAAGCTGTACGTATGCATGAACGCTACTTTCATTTCTATTTCATATTTAATGGAATGAAAAATTAATGATAAATTGGTATATTATAATTCTAGTATAATATCATATATAATTTCATCATCAAAATCATTTATACATTCCACGTATGGCATGGACGAGTCATATCACTTTGAGAGAGCAGTAGTCCACACTTTCTCAAGAGAAATTATCGTATTTACCCACTATGGAAACCATAAAAGAATTATATAAATAAAAAATAAATAAGAATATAAAAAATAAGAATATAATATATATCACATATAAACACAGTTCCACCTTAATGGCCAACATAATAGGTGGTATGAGAATAGTGAACAATCTTTATTTTGTGAGGCAATAGTTCACCGTCCATAGAAACAGTATGTTCTTTACCAATTAGATGGAGGTGTGTGTAAGTGTAGTTAGAACCCTTGTCATAACAACAAACTAGTATATTTAAGATATTGGTGTTGTTATAAAATAAAGGAATAAATAGATTTTATGGTGATTGATAAGTGGAATAATACTAAATAACTTAAGAGAAGACGTGACCTTTAAATTTGGTATCTCCCTATTATTTGAACAAAAAAGTTTAATTGATTTTCCTTCTGGCTAGGGGAAGGATTCTAGGATGGGGGGAGGGATGTAAGGAGATTAATTGGGAAGATTTTGGACGATAAAAGGGGATTTAGATATGTGATTATTGGGTTATAAGTGAGGACACATTTATAAGGGGGAGGAGGGTCTCTTTAGGAATGTTTGAAAATATTATTTTATTATATAATGATCTTCGGTTTATAAAGGTCCAAACCACATTAAAGTCGGAGATAAGATTACTCTTGTTCAAAATAAAATCATCAAATAATAATTGTACTGGTTTAGAAAATTAGTTTAATCTTTATAATCTTATTTATTTAAATCATTCATTAATGTGGCAAATAATGCATCTTTATTGGGTCATAAATAAATTTATTTAGCTGATGACAAAAAATAATAAAAAAATATGATGATGTAGTAATTATTTATATATTTACAAGAAATATTTATAGTCAAAGAGATAACATAAACAACCCCTTGTAAAAATTGATTTACTAAAAGATATATGTTTATGGCATTTTTGACTTTACTTTAAATAAATTAATATAAAGTGTCATTATCACTTTTAAGTGTCTCCCTGGGGTCCCAAAATCAACCCAAGGATGCATATGGTATAAAATATATCAAACAATTGGATTAAGACATATGATTGGGTAATTTTATATTATTATAAGAATATTTGATTACCCTTATTTACCAGATTTAACCTTTAACCATGGTAAATAAAATATTTACAGAAATAAATATTCATAATGTTTAAAAATAAAAGTTACCAATTTAAACAATTTGGAACTCATGATTTTAAATATGGAATCCATTTTTCCATGTTCAAAACATAGAAGAGGCAGAAATTAATTTAAAACTAATTCCCGTTATCCAAACAAAAAACATGTTTTCAAGAAATAATAAAAATCAAAAGATTGACACTTTTTTATGTCCAATTTCCATGTGAAATTACATCCAATGAAAAAAATTGGATAAAATGGTAAAAATAATAATATAATTACACTTAAAAAAATTAAAAAGATAATTTAATCTTAAAAATAAATTATATAAAAAGGCAATTTTGAATTAAAATACAGTATTTTTAACTAATCATTAAAAAATGATTTTTTTCAGAAAAATACCAAATATTTACCCAAGGTAAATTTTAATGTCATAATTTCAAAGAAAAATTTAATTTTTGTCAAATAAAACATATAAAAGGTCCAGAACTAGATTTAAATATGGTTCACCATCAAAAGGTGGTAAATCAACATTTTAATGAATATTAATGTATTTATGCTTAAAATAATATTCTTTCTTCTTTTAAACCTCTATAATTTAAGTGGGTAAATGTAAAAACATTTAAAGAACATGTATATTTATATTGTATTTAGTTCTTTACATTCCTTCTAATACAATGGTTAGTCATTAACTATTGTTAAAAATAATATTATATTATTATTTTTTAGTATGACTTTGCATTGTGTGAAATATAAGATTTCAAAGAAACACATTATTGCGTATTTGGTATGACATCTAACATTTCATCCCCTTTAAAGTAAAATTAATATTTAATTCACAAATTTTTATAAATATTTAAACTTTTGAATCTTTATTTTCCTTGAATGTTACAGATTGAATGTTTGTGAATTTTCAGAATGTTAAATTCATCGTTTTTAGGGTAAATATATTATTTTTATAGAGAGAATTAATATAATAATAGTTTAATAAAATTTTCTATATTAAATGAAAAAAAGTAAAAAATATAAATTTTATATTATATAATAACATTTTATGGAGTTGGATGTTTGGAAATTCTAATTTCATGTTAATGTATAATAATTCCGTGAAACCAACTTTTCAACATTTATCAAAACTAACAGAGGAAAACACCTTTATTTGTGATTCATTTTTGAAAAGAAAAAAAAACAAAATGGTGTTTTCCTATTAGTTAAAGATATAAAATATTTTATACCTCCATAACTCATTCAGTTAAATATTCTTGGTATTATTAAACAAACTAGTTTGGGATGTAAAATATATTTCCTGGTTATTATAGTAGGTTTTATAGAATACACATTAGTGTATTTTGTTAATAATAAATATTAATAATTATGTAAATTTATTAATTATTTTAAATTCTTTTTAAATGATAATGGAATCAAAATTAAATCAATTATAAGTTATCATAATAGAGAATTTCAAAATCTTCAATTTATATTGTTTTATGGGGAAAATGGGTATCCTCCAAATTTTTAGCCCCTAGGATGCCGGAATTTTTTTAAATAGTGGGTAAGTACATAACACATTAAAAAAGGGATAAAACCTGGAAATAAATATCATCTCATGTTTTTAGATTGAAACACTATGTTCACCAGCATGTATGATATACTTCTTCAAGTAGAAACAAACAACCAAATATTATTATTTAAATAGAGCCATTATGACCTAGATCTTGGAATGGTGGTAATTTATAGTATCAAAAAAATAATGAGATTTTATTTTACACATGTTTAAATAATGATTCATTGGTTACCAATTTTTTAGAAATGAAAATAAAAACCAATTGAAAAAAAGGATGTATTTTTTGTAAAAACCTATTTTAAAAGAGAATAATTAGATTTATAAAACTATATGACCCATTTTGGATGTTTATTTAATGTAAAATATATCTTATTAATTCCATTTAATGTTATAAATTTATCTTATCTGTTTTTTAGATATTATATAAGAAAAAATTCAATTTTTCAGATAAAAGAAGTATTACAAAAATCAGTTTTAACACATTTTGACGAAAATCCCTTATTAAATATAGATTTTGACACCATTATAAGTTATATTTTAAAAAATTAACTTCTTATTTAGGATAAATACATAAAAATATACTGGCGATGATTTTTTGTAATTTCCTTATTGACTATCGTGTTTCAATGAATAGTAAAAATATGGTAAATTTTAATTGAAAACAACTTTATTCCATCGAGAAACATTATATGGTTAGATCATATTATTTAATGGTTTTAAAATATATTTGTAATTTATTATTAAAATTTAATAAAATGTTGTTCATTTAAAGTAATTTCCCACTGAAATTGGATATTAATAAATGTCAATTTTTTAGTAGTTTTTACTTTTTAAAAACAAGCTATCTAGTTTTGACAACAGGAATTAATTTTATATTAATTACTACAATTTTATTTTTTTGAATTTTTAAAAATGTATTCTTATATTTGGAATAAAAATTTTCAATTTTTTTAAATTGGTACCTTTTGTATTTGGATATTATGAATAGTAACATGAGTAATTATCTTTTATTACCAATGTTAAACAGTAAATTAGGTAAATATGGTTAAAAAATATTATTATAATATAAAACTACCGAAAAATGTAGCCTAACCAAATTATATTATATATTTGTGAACATTATCATCCTTAGGGTCAGCTTTTGGAATTTTGGAGCCACTTGGATATAAAAATGACTTTTTTTTAATTTTTAATTTAATTAAAATTGAAACATAACAAAAACATGTATCTTTTAATAAAACAATTTTAATATAGGATTATATAATGGCTATATATGATTATAAATAGTTATTAAAAAACTAAAGAGATTTTATACATCATGGAGTTTTATATATAATATTTATATTGTTAAAAAAATTTATTTATTTATGACACAATGTTGATTCAATGATTACCTTATTCATGAAATATTCAAATAAATGATATTATATATATTAAAACAAATGTAATTTGATTATTTTTATTCCATACACGAAATTTATGTATGATATTTAAATATTTTATTTGATTTAATGCCTTTATTTGGAATGAATCAAGTTTTTATGACTTAAAAACATATTACTAAATAGTGTCCAAATTAATAGAAAAGTGTTTTTAAAACAAATAGTATTTTATTTAACAATATAATAGTCCAAAAAATCTAATATTCTAAAAAATGACATATATAATGTTAAAAATATAATTATTGTAATGTATTTTCTTCACTTGGTATTTTATAGAATCTATAGAATCTATATATTATGAAAATACAAGTAGAAATGGTAAGAGTTAATGTTTCCGACTAAGGGTTAAATCCAAAAGATAACGTTACATCTGTGACCTAAACATGTATGAAACCTATTTTTTTGTGATTTTTTAGACCCAAAATCATTTTATATTTGAAAAAAAGTCATTTTTTACCATTTTAATATGACATCAATTTATAATAAAATAATATTGTAAGACATTCCAAAAGTGTCCATCCTCCCTCGTATAAAAGTCCACCAACTCTACCCACTTACTAACAACTCTTAAGAACCTTGTACCATCACAAATATTCTCAAATAATCTACCAAAATCCCTTAAATCCTCCTAGATGACTTACCTTAAGAAAAAGGACATTCAATAAATCCTTTTGTCTCAAATCAAAAGAAGTTACCCGTTATAGAGGTAATGTTTTCTCTCAAGTTTCATTCCTTTATTTTTTTCTCCACTCTTTATGTACATATTTGTAAATAATTAAATAAAAACAATATCATCAATATTATAGGATTTTTTTAGGTCTAATATTCTAACTAAACATACACTCAACACCATATAATAGAGACAAACATTCTATTTCTGTGTACGGTGAGCAATTACCAGAAGAAATGACGATTGTTAAATTGTCCCCATAATCCTCTAATGGTGGACATTATTATGGAACTATATTTATATACGATATTTTATATATATATATAATTTCTATATTCTACAGTAATTTTTATTTACAAAATACCGTTACGTTTTCCGTAATGTGTAAATACGATAATTTCATTTGAAGAAGTGTGGACTGACTCCCCCTAAATGTGATATGATTCATTCATAGAATAAATAGAAAATATAAATGATGGAGTTAATTAAATTATTTAATATATATAACATATTTATAATAATGGAATAATAATATATCTATGTATCATTTATATTTACTCCTTTAATATGACATATAAATGAAACTAGCGGTCATGCGCATGTATGGCCTACCATTTCCATGAATGGTGTATTTAATTTCATATCTACAAATTATATGGCCCATTATAAATACATATAATATATATATATATGATATTTAAATCATTAATAAGATTCTGGAGATGATATAAATTTTACTACATGGACAATTTCCATAAAAAACATTTTCGACTCAAGTACTGAATATCGACAAAACGACCAATATGAACATGAATATTTATGTGATTTTTATAAATATGCAATAAGTGATATAAAAAATAATAATAAACTTGAATAATGTTCTAAATCAAGTTTAAATTAACTTATTTTTCCTATTTTGGAAGAACATGGGACATATATGATGATTTGGACTCAAGGTACGGGAAACTTTCACCCCCCTCTTTTAGTGAAAGACTTATTTATGTTATGTATTTTAATTTATATTTTATTATGTTGGAATATATTCTTATATATTATTATTTCATTCCATTTTATGCACAAGATATTATAAAACCTTATCACTCTCATAAAATCATTTTCGTAATTTTTAAGTTATGTCGTAAAGTTGCTGATTTTTCACAAGTGAATTTCTGAACTCAATATCCACTCATTTGGTTATACACATACATCTTTGATTATATTATGAAAATATAACATGTGGAATCAAAATTTATTTATTTATTTCGTAATTTCCAACTACCATTGTTTAGATATTCATTTTCAACACATAATAACCCCATTGAAAAATTCTTACTTCATTTATACGAACTTTTTAAAGGAAATTCTAGCTCAATTTACATTCCATGAGTTAAATATCCATGTTATTGGTCTTGTTTTTTCAATAATATTTGTGAATGACCTCTGATTTTTTTACACTTAATAACCTCTTATATTTTTTGTCTTTATATTTTTCACTCATATTTATGTCATTGATTTATCCGTAAACTAATGGTATGATATATGTAATGGACATTGTCTCAATATTCTTTCACTGAGGCATATCATTATATTATGAACCTTAATTATCCTATAAAGTGTATATAAAACCCTTTTTACATGTCATATCATGAATTACTATATTTTTATGATATTTGATGTTTGTTTGACGATACTAATTAATGATTCTTATTCAGGTGTTTCTCACGCGGTAAGGTACTTTTTAACTAAAATCCTCACTTTAATATTTTGATGATTTGTTCTTATAAATCATTTAATATTTGGTACATGACTTCAAAATGGTTTTTATATAGGTGTTTATATGTTCATTATTGTTTTAAAATGTCAATTTCATTCAAAATTTTCAATGTTTTATGAGACAATTTGATTCAAAAGTATATTTATAATTTTTTTTAAATGGTTTGCGAATTGGATTGATTATGTCAATATATTAAAATGATAAATTTTGAATAAAATGGGGAATGTTATATATCCTTTATTATTGTATTATGTGTTATGATTTTGTTATGGATGTACGACATTTTTGACATCTACAGGTGGTTCCATGATAATATGAGGTTGGGTGAGCCCAATATAACTCTTTAATGAATTAGGTAATGTGACATAGCTCAGCATTAAGGCTTATCCAAATAGATTTAGGTAATTTAATATAGTGGGTATTCCAAATGTAACATTAAAGGTTACTAGAAATGTGGACGTAAAAGCTACAATTTATGAATGTTATGGAGGTCGGAATTTATGTTTATGATTTATGATTTCTATGTGTTATTCATAAATCGTATGATTTCATGGGGTATATTAAAGAGATTATGTTTTATGAGTGAAAATTATGATTTCATCGATTTTTATATATTCATGGAATAATGTTTTATTACCTTATTTTATAACAATTACTAATATTGTAATTCTCATACCATGTTTTAGAAATGTATTTCACATGGTCTAAGGAAGGGTAAGTGAAAGGAAGTACTTAAGAAGATTTTTATCAAGAAAATAATTAATTTTTTATTTAAGGAATTATATTGTTGTGTAAAAATTTTATTGAGTAGAAGTGCCTAATTTTTAATTTTTGAGATGTAATGTAGTAATTATTGCATAATTATCTAAAACTATAAACCTAAAAATATCCTTAATGTAAATTAATGTCAAATTATTGACATAACTCATGATTATTTAATGTTTAAGGATGAGGCCTTATATTCGGTATCCGAGGTTGGTTTAGACATCTTTAGGGACTATGAGTTTTCCTTAAACACATGGTTTGTTTCTATGTCTATTGTTTAAGTTAAACCCTTGTCTTATAACTTATTTATAAAAAGGAAAGTCAGTTAAAAATGGAATGATGAGGATCTCAAATGACATTCCTTTCCCTCCATGATTACTTTCTTGAAAAAAAATATTTCAAAGTCAAGTCCTGACGATGCTAAAACATTTTCTACATTCAAATCACTAACAATCAATTGTTTGCTATATCTAACACCTCCACTATACATTTATACCATCATGGATCATGGGTTTCATTTAATAAAAACCTATTTTCTCAATATTATCATATTTCCAAGAAAGATAAATATTTTCAAGGCATTTTCAATCATTTTTCCTTATCACAAGATTTGGAAGCATATTATGATATTCAAAAAGGTTTTGAAGAAGGATACCCTTTCACAACCTATTTATATTTTCATTTATAATATATTATTTCAGCACATAATTATGGTATTTTAAGAAGGTTAATTTATTATAAGATTCAACTGAAACTCAGTTTGAATGTTTTATTAAAATCTGGTGTTTTTAGATGCTTTGAAATAATATCTCATACATGATGATTATCCAAAATAATTTTCATGTGAACACCCATATGACACATGTTGTAAAAGATGTATTTTTATAATGGAATAAAATGATTTGGAAGGATCTCCAAATAATTTTTTTTCAATGCATGGACCTTGTATCTATATGAGGAAGATGTAGATTAAACCAGGTAGAACCCACAATCAAGGTACGATGTTTATTATTTTTGGAATATTTTTATTCTATCATATGGAGGTAAAAATCTAAATTAGTCTTCATTATGAGGTCATTATTAATTAGAACTAAAATGATAGGTATAATACAAAAATTTAGGATAAAACATGTTAGGTTTATTTTTGTATTTTATAAAAAGGGACAACCCGTAAGATGGGTGACAACCCGTCACGTCCAGTAAGGTTGTAGGAATCAAACCCAAGACTGAAGGGAGATAAGGGCGCATAACATACCAAAATCATACATGAAGTCCCTAGTTAGTGTGACTTTTTATTTTTTGTTAAATAAATATATGGATCTAGAATAAGTTGATTTTGCGAAGTTAGGTTTTATCAAATGGATATATGTAGTATAAGAAAAAGACTTGGTGATAAATTGATAAATGTTATTTTGGAAAAGGTTTTCTATTTTGGGAAGACTATATTCCTAAGAAAAATATAATACTATGGATTTATTATTAGAAGTAATGGTTTGATTTTATTTTTGAAGAATCTATGCATTTATATAGAAATATGGCTATTTGGGTTATTTTTGGAAATGATTAACCTATCATGAAAAATATGTGATTATGATATTTACTTTTAATTATAAGACTTGGGAGTTAGTTTATGCTACTTAGATATAAAATTTATGATTTATCGTGGAATAATTTTTTATCAAATCCTTTTGAATTTGGGTTATAAATTTTAGTTTGGATTATTTTGATGAATTTTAAGGAAATGTTTTGTTAAATGGCCTATGTTGGATGTTGGGTATTACTATTTAATTTTAGAGATTAAAAGTTGTATTTTTTTTATTATAAATGTTTATACTATTAGGGGAATTATATTATATTATCCTACCCATTTTGGTTTGGTGAATATCTATAGAAAACAGAAATATATAGTTCATATTTTATGGTTTATTTGATTCTCTTGAAGATGATTCAAGTGCTTTAGTTGTGACCAAGTCATTATGAATACTCATCATTTGGAGAAAGGATGATTTTGTCGAAGAAATGTATTAAAGGATGAAACAATACTTGTCAAGTAAGTGTGTTTCCTATTGTTCTTAGTCAAGATCATAAATAAATTCATCATATTTATGAAAAGTATATCAAAATAAAAATGTTTTCCGTTTACTTTTCCTATTGGGAAATAAAATACTATTTAACCCACCATAATTTTATGGTTTTCTAGTTTTTAACTTTTTAATGATCATGTTTCTTATCACTCTCCATAATAACAATATCTTTATTGTTTCTTCTATATACATGTTTTATTACATGGAATCCCAGGCGAGTTATCTTGGGTGACCTTTTTTTACTTCTCTTTCCTTCTTTTAATGTGATAGTTTACAGAATCTTTTTACTATGTGGGGTTTTTTATGAAGTTATGGAACCAAATTTTAAAATTATTAGGATGAAATTTCCAAAATGGTTAATTATGTAGCTTCCCATGTTTTAATAATGAAACACTATGTTCAATAACATAAATGATAAGCTACATTGAGTTTAAAAGTACAACGAACTATTATTATTTAAATGTTACCATTATAACATATCCATTGGAATGGTAGGAATGAATAAAATCAACCGAATTATGAAAATATAGTTTAAAAATGTTTAAATAACGATTCATTGGGTACCAGACTTTTTAGAAATGGAAATAAAATCTAATTGAATATAAAATATGTGTTCTTAAGATAACATATTTTAAAAGAGAATAATTATGTTTATAAAATCATATCACCCTTTAGGAATTTATATTTTATGAAAATTATGTGTTATATATTAATTTTAATGTTTTAAATTCTTATTATATGTTTTCTAGATATGATATATGGACTAATTCAATTTTTCGGATAAAAGAAGCATTTTTTTAAAAATGCATTTTTACAGCCTTTTGATGGATCACCCTTTTTAAATTTATATTTTGAGATGATTATACGTTATATTTGAAGAAACAAACTTCTTATTTAGAATATGGACATCCAAATTTACATTGGTACACTTTTTTGATATTTTTATTATAACTCTCATGTTTTTATGAATAGTAAAAATATGTTAAATATTAATTGAAAACAACTTTTTCAATCATGATAATTTATATTGTTTGATCATTTTATTTAATTGTTTTGAAGTATAAATTGAATATATTATTATCATTTAATCTATTTTTGGTCATTATAAGTAATTTCACATTGAAATTGGACATAAATAGATGTTAATATTTTGGTAGGTTTTGATTATTAAAAAAACGTTTTCTAGTTTTGATAATATGAATTAATTTTAAATTAACTTATATGTTTTCATTATTGCAAATTTGAAAAAATGGATTCAATATTTAAATTAGAAGGAATAAATTCTGTAAATATGTACCTTTTATTTTTTGACATTATGAATAGTAAGATCAGTAATTATTTTTAATTACCATAATTAAAGGTTAAATTAGGCAAATAAATGAAAAATAATAATATTATAACAATATAAAATGACCATGATACGTGATAAATTACTAATAGAAGATATATTTCTGTCCATGAAAATACTTAGGGATAATGTTTGATATTTTGGAGCTACTTCGGTGTGAAAAATGACATTTTATAATTTTTCATTTAAAGAAATGAGAAATATAACATAAACATGTATCATTTAATAAAAAAAAAATATAGGTAATATAAATGATATATATAACAATAAATATTAATTATAAATATAAAAATATTTCCTAAATCTTGTTATTTTACTTATAATTTTTATACATTAAATAAATTAAATTATTTATGACACAATATTGATGTAGGTATTACCTTATTAATGGAAGATTCGAATAAATGATATTATAAATTTTAAAATAAATGTAATTTGACTATTTTTTCCATCCAAGAATTTTATGGATGATATTGAAATATTATATTTAATTTAATTCTTTTTTTGGAAGAAATGAAGTTGTTATAACTTTAACAAAAATCCATTACAAAATATGTTCAAAATTGACAAAAAATTGTTTTGAAAAAAAATAATATTTTATTATATTATATAATTGATCTAAAAATATATGATTACTCCAAATGACTTATATAATATTAAAAATGTTATTAATAATGAATTTTTGGTTCTTTGGTCATTTTATAGTAGCAATAGTAACTATATATTATGAAAATACAAGAAGACATGGTAAGAGTTAATGTTTTTGTCTAATGGTTAATGCCAAAAGATAATGTCAAATATGTGACATAAACTTGTCTAAAACCTATTTTTGGAGAGTTTTTAGACCCAAAATTATTATATATTTGATTTAAATTTTTTTGGGACCATTTAAAAGTAGAAATAAATTTAAAATAAGATAATATTTCAATACATTACTAATATGACCCTCCTCCCACTTATAAAAGGAAACCACTTCTACCATTTAATCACACCGCTAAAGCCTCTGGTGTCATCCAAACTATGGTAAAATAAGATCTTGACATCCATACAATACTCCTAGTGGAATTTCCTTGGGTATAAGTCAATTAAAGAATGTATTTTCTCTCAAATTAAAATAAGTTACCTGATTTAATGGTTACTTCTTCTCTAATGTTCTTTCATTTATTTTCATTCCCCACTCCCTATGATATTATTTTTATATTATTAAATAAAAACAGCAGTGTCTCCAATATAATATGAGGTTTTTATGACAAGGATTATAACTACACTTACACACACCTCCATCTAATGGATACGAACATATTGTTTCTGCGTACAATGAACTACTACTTCACGAAACGATGATTGTTCCAATTTCCCCAACTACCTCACATGGTGGATATTATGATGGCACTGTATTTATATAAGATACATATTATATTTATATTTTCTATATGCTTATGTAATTTTTATTTACCATATACAATTATGCTTTCTATAATGATTAAATACGATAATCTCATTTGAAGAATTGTGGACTACTGCCCCCTCAAAGTGATATTATTCATTAATTCCATACATAGAACATATAATGTATAATGTTAATGAACTTATGTAAATTTTATATCATATATATTATACTCAAAATATAATATACCTATGTATCATTTATTTTTCACTCCATTAATATGACAATTAAATGAATAAAGCATTCATGTGTACGTACAACCTACCATTTCCATGAATGGTTCTTTTCATTAATTATATCAAAATGTTATGGAATATTATAAATATATATATACTATATATATATATATATATGATATTTATATCATGAATAGAAATTGAGAAATGATGGTCTTTTTACGTTATGGACAATTTACATGAAAACAATTTCATTTTCGACTCGTATACTGAATATCGACACAATGATGGGTATGAACTTGAATAGTTATCTTATTGTTATTCCAATATAATATGTGATAAAAAAGAATAATAAAATTGAAAAAGGTTCTCAAAAAAATATAAATTAACTTATTTTTTTATTCATGAAGAATAAGGTACATACATGATGATTGATACGTAATGTAAGGGAACATTTCACCCTCCCCTTTTAGTGAAATAATTTTTTTGTTATGACTATTAATTTACATTTTATTATGTTGATAATGTTCTTATATATCCTTATTTCTGCCCACTTTATGTAAAATTTATGATACACCCTATTTTCTATCATCAACTCATTTTTTAATTTTTTTATGTGATGATGTTAGGCTGCCGAATTTTCATAAGGGAATTTGTAAACTCAATTTCTACTCATTTGTTTTTACACATAATTCTTTGATTAGATTATGTTAAGATTATGTTTGTAATAACTGTTTATTTAATTACTTTATTATTTCCCCTTAACTTTTTTTGGATATACGTTTTTACCACATAATCACCCCATTGATGAATTATTACATCTGTTATATGACTTGTGTAAGGGAAATCATTGCTCAATTGCCATTCATTGAGTTAAATATCCATGTTGTTGGTTTTGTTTTTTAAAGAGTATTTATGATTGACCCATAACTGTATTTCACTTAATATCCACTTCTATTTCCTTTATATGTGTTTTAAATCTTATTTATGTCATTGATTTTTCCGTAATATTATGATATGATCTTTTTAAGGGTCTTCATCTTAATATTCTTTCAATGAGACATATCATTATATTATGCACCTTTATTATCCAATAAAGTGTGTTTACAATCCTTAGGACATGTCATATCAAGAATTACTATATTCTCATTATATTTTATGTTTTTTATTACACTGATTAATTATTTTATTCAATTGTTTTTCAAGAAGTAAGGGTATTTATAAATAAAAACACCAGTTCAATGTTTTGATGATTTGTTCTTATGAATATATCAATTTTATGTCCCATTTTTAAATGGTTTTTATATATTTATTTCTATGGTCATGAATGTTTTAATATTCCAATATCTTTCAAAAGTTTTAATGTTGTATAGTATAATTTGATTCAAAAGTCTCTTTATTAAGTTTTTTTAAATAGATTTTGAAATAGATTCATTATGTCAATATATTGAAATGATATATTTTCATTGAAATGTGAAAATGTTATCTTTCCATTATGCTTATTTTAAGTGTTATGATTATGTTGTGGTTCTTGGGAATTGTTTACATATATGGTATGTTCTGTGATAAACCAATGACGAGTGAGCTAGAGATACATTTCTAATCCATTGGGTAATGTGACAGAGGTATATATTAATGTTTCTTCAAAGTGATTAATGGAATATACTGTAATGGGAATTCCAAATGTAACCATGAAGGTTACTCCCTATGTAGCTGTGAAAGCTACAATGTAAGTATGGTATGGATGACACAAGTTACATTTAGGATTTGTGATTTTTATGAGTTATTCAAATATCTTATGAGTTCAAGAGGTATATTATAGAGCTTATGTTTTATGAGTGAAAGATATGAATTTTTTGATTTTATATATTCATGGACTAATGTTTTATTTACTTATTTTATAACCCTAACTAAGATTTTAATGCACATACAATGTTTTTGAAATTTTATTGATAGGGTATAAGGAAGGGTAATGGAAATGAAGAATCCAAGAATATTTTTATCAAGAAAATAATTATTATTTTAATTAAGAAGAGTTATTGTTGTGAAATAATTAGATAGATTAGAAGTGTCTACTCTATAATTTTTGAGAAGTAATATAATATGTATGGAATAATTATCAAATAATATAAACCCAAAAACACCCTCGAAGTGAATTAAAGTCAAAATAATGACTTAACTCAAGATTATGTAATGTTTAAGGCTGTCGACTTAGAATATATGATTTTATCATGCCTAAATATTATTAGGTAGAATATGTTAAAACATATTGTTTTTTTACTAATATTAAATTTTTGAACCCTTATTTAAAAATACACTTTATAAACTATATAATGGAAGAAACCGATATTTTTTTTAATCTTAGAATATTTTTTTGTAATGTTTTTATTATTAAAACAAATATTAATTTAGTTAAATGTTTGGATATTTATTATGAAAGTATTTTAATAGGGTACTCAAATACTATTATGGAATATAGAGTAAATAAACAAATAACAATGGTTGTAGAAGAGCAGAGTCATGTTATTTGTGTTGAAGTGAATTTGAATAAAATAGATGATGATACAGACAACTTGAGGAGGAATTTAGAGACACAAAAATTTATTTATGTGTAACTCATATAAATGAATAACTTATTATAGAGGATGTTTTTTCCCTTCAATCTAATCTTGTTCATGATAAATTTTGTATAACTCATAGATATCATCCCCTAGATAATTAAATTTTTAATGTTGAATAAAATTTCCGAAACAAAAAATATTTTATGAATATTTATTCTTATCATGATTTTATTTCTGATATTATACCAAATAATATTGATGGATATTTACATGGATTTAATATGATTTTAAAAAATAAATATAAGTTAAATAATATTATTATGAATATTGTGGACTTTAGTTTTTTCACCGGATGATTCTCAAGTAATAAAAACCAAGTAGATTTTTCGAAATAACACTAATGAAAATGGAAATATAACTGAAAAAGACTAGATTAATTTCAAAAAAATATTTTCAATAAGTGGGTACTGATCTTGAAGTATCCATTTCACGTCTTTCTAGGTTAGAGGAAAATTAGGATATTATTTTAAAATTTATCTTTATATGGTTTCAATTTATTTCAATTGGACGTGAAAACCACATTTCTATATGTATATATTTATTTATAAGTGAATGACAAAAAGAACCCAACAATTGAAAATAAGAAGAATCTGAGTCATTTTTTATGTTTTCTGTGGCATTATATGGTTTGATATAAGATCTTTGTACTTGGTATGAATTGCTATATATTTATTTAGAAAACCTACATTGATAAAAGATTGGTTGAACCTTGTTTTATTATTAAGATATGTTATAATGATAACTTAATTTTAAAAATATTTATTGATGACATTATATTTGGGAATTCAAATGAAAATTATTTTAAATAATTTTTAATTTTTATTACTTCTGAATTTCATATGAGTATGATGGGGTAATTAAAATTCTTCCATGTTTTTTATATTTTTCGATCAATTAGTTTTATTTTTCATAATAAATAAAAATATTATAAATATTTTGTTAACATATTTCATAAATATTATAATAATTCTAATACTACCTTGATTACTAAATTATAGTTAGATTTTGATAAAACTAAAGGATATATTGATGTCATATCCAATAGAGGAATGATTGGTGGTTTATTATATATAACTACTTCAAGTCCAGATTTATTTTTTTATGTCTGTAGATGGTTTAGATATAAATGTAATCAAAAGGAAATTTACATAACATATATTAAATGTTTCATTCGATATTTCAGAGATTCATTTAATCTTGGATTATATTACCCTATAAAAATTAACATCGATATGACATGTTACTTCGATTCAGATTTTGGTGGATGTAAGATAAATCGAAATAGAACTTTTGGTATGAGCTATTTAATTTAAAAGTATTTATTTTCATATTCATCAAGGAAAAAATTATCTTCATCTTTCAGCTATCAAATATGAATATATAGTTGTTTCATAATGTTGTTTGCAATATTTATTGATTATGAAATAAGATTTGACTTTGGAAATTATTTTGATAATATTTATAATTCTTATCATAATAATTATACTTTTGATATTTCAAAAAATCCCCTAGAAAACTCAAGTAATATGCACATTTACATTAAATTTTATTTTCATATAGATCATTATAGAAAAGTAAATATTATTCTTGATTTTACTTCTGAACAACTAAATCTGTTTATATTTTTATTGAACAAGTGAATTTTTTTATTTTTTATTAAAAAATATTGATCATGGTATAATGGAGTTTTAAATTAACATGGAATGAATTTAGGCAGAGTTTATGTCTGTTTTTGTGATTAATATTTTAATTTTATTTGAAAACTATGAAATATAGAATCAATTTGTTAGATTAAATTTACTTATTTTCAGTACATATTTTTGCATTATATTCTTTTTTTAGAAATATAATATATAATTTAAAATTAAACTTAATACCTACACATTAAGTTTGAATGATAAGGTATTTTTATAATTTTTTTATTAATATATTTAAAAACTGTTAATATTTTTCTCGTTGAGTAATGTATTTTTGTTACATGTTTTCAAAAATGATTTACTAAAAGATATATGTTAATTTCATTTTTATATTTTCTTTAAATAAATTAATATAAAGTGTAATTATCACCCATATGTGGCTCTATGGGGTCCCAAAATCGACCCAAGGATTCCCATGGTTATAAATGTATCAACCAATATTATTTGGACACATCTTAGAGTAATTTTATTTTATTATAATAATATTTGTTTACCCTAATTTACCAGATTTATCCTTTAACCACAGTAAATAAAATATTTACTGAAGTAAATATTCATATTTTCTAAAAATAAAAGACACCTATTTACAAAATTTGGTCCTCATGATTCCAAATACGAAATTCATTTTACGAAACTCAAAACATAGAAGTAGAAGAAATTAATTTAAAATTAATTCCCGATATCAAACCAAAAAGCGTCTTTTTAAGAAATAATAATTATCAAAAGATTGATACTTGTTTTGGTCAAATTTCAAATTGAAATTACTTCTAATGAACAACATTGGATTAAATGGTAAAAAAATAATATAATTACACTTTAAAACCAATTAATAAGATAATCTAAAGTTATACATAAATTAGATAAATTTTTTTTTTGAATTAAAATACAGTATTTCAAACTATTCATTAAAAAATGAATTTTATGAGCAAAATACCAAATATTTACCCCAAGAAAATTTAGATATCCCTAATTGTAAAGAAAGAACTTTATTTTGTCAAATAAAACATATAAAAGTGACCAAAACTAGATTTAAAGAGGGGTTTCCATTAGAAGGCGGTAAATCGACCTTTTAATTAATATTAGAGTAATTATGCTTAAAATCTGATTCTTTCTTATTTTAAGCCACTAAAATTTATAGGATGAATGAAAAAACATTTAACAAACATGTATATTCATATTGTAGTTAGTTATTTCCATTCCCGCTAATACAATGACTAGGCATTGAATAGTATTTAAAATAAAATTATATTATTATTTTTCTGTATGACTCAGCATTTTGTGAATCATAAGATTTCAATGAAACTCGTTGTTTCATATATGGTATGCCATTGAACATAGTATCCCATTTAAAGTAAAATTAATATTTAATTCCCAATTTTTAATAAATATTAAAATTTTACTTTCTTTATTTACTTGGTATGTTACATCTTTCCCCTCTTCTGAGAATTTCCTCCTCTCAATTTTATTATTGGGCTTGGAAATTTCCTTGAAAGTCCCACATCAAAAAAATAATAAAACTAATATCAACTTCAAACAAAGAAATAGAAATACAAAGGTTACTTTATGTATCCCATACATGGATTCCATATTGGAAAACATGGATATGGAAGAGAAACAAACCATCACGGTTTGATGGACAGTTTTAGAAAAGATGATTAGGAGAAAGTTAATCACCAGATAATCACATACATGTGATGGGTTAAATGGTATTTGATTCCTCAATAAGAAAAGTTAATGTACAATGTCCATTAAGTTACTTTTCATAAATTTGAGTAATTTATTATAGAGCTTGAATAATAACATAAGGAAACATACTTACATTTCAAGTAAACTTTCAACCTTTATTAGATTTCTTCCAAAAACTCATCTTTTCTCCAAACGATAAGAATTCAAGATGACTTGTTCACATTTAAAGCGCTATAATCAACTTCTAGAGAATCACATAATTTAAAAAATATAAACTATATTTTTCCCATTTCATTGCACATTAACCAAAACCAAAATGTTTAGTACAAGATCAAATAATCCCCCAAAAGGATAATATTTTTAAAAAATTAATATTACTCTTAATCTCCACAATTTGTAAAAAAATTACTAAAGTTCAACAAAGATCATTCAATAAACAACTTTCCATGAAATTATTCAATGTAATCCAAACTAATATTGAAACCCAAATCTCAAAAAGAATTAATCATTCAGTCTTCCAAAATAAATCATAACATTTATCTCCAAATAACATTAGTTACTTTTAATGTCTCATACCAAAAAGTAATTATCCTAATAACATATTCTCCATGATTGGTTAATCATTTCCATAAATAAACTAAATATTTATATGTATACAATAAAAACATAGATTCTTAAAAAATAAAATTTCAACCATAACTCCAATAATTAGATCCCATTGTATTCTATTTCCCTTATACATATATTATTTCCAAACGATAAAACATATTATAATGTAACCTTTATCACTTAATCACCAAATCATTTTCCTATATTAAGGATAAACATTTGATTAAACATAAGTTCCCAAAAAAAATTATTATTAAAACATAAAATAATTTAACTTAAAATAATAATCCATAAAAACAAGGGACTTCACGTAGGAGAATGGTAGGTGATGTGCCCTTATCGCCCTTCAGTTGTGGGATTGATTCCTGCTGTCTTTCTGGACGGGACATGTTGTCCTTTTTATAAAACCCAAAAATAATCCTAACATGTTTTAACCACAACGGTTTTATTATTACTTTTATTTTCATATCAACACATTAAGATCTCAACATCATTTATATTGAAATTTTTTACACATCCATATGATAAAATAAAATTTTCCCAATAGAAAGAACAACATACCTTGATCATGGTGTCAAAATGGTTTCGTAATTATCTTGTTCACATAGGTTGAAGGTCCATGTATTGAAATAATGATTTAGAGATCCTTAAAAATCATTTTATTCATTAATCCAAATACATCTTGTACAACTTGGGTCATATCGGTGTTTGTAGAAAAATAGTTTTGGAAAATAATAATGTATGACATAATATTTCAAAACATCTGATAAAACATGATTTTTATAAAATAGTCGGACTGAATTTGGGTGGAAAAATTCAATTAATGGTCCTTTTAAAATACCATAAGTGTGTGGTGAGAGAAAATATTGTAAAAAAATATATAAATAGCTTGTGTGAGGGTCTCCTTCTTCAGCTCCTTTTTAACAATCATAATAGGCATTCAAATCATGTGATGAGGTAAATTATTTGAAAAATATTTGATAATATTTACCCCTCTTGAATATATGAAATATTGAGAAAATATGATTTGATTATATACAACCAATGATCCATGATTATATCGAGGTATAGTGGAGTTGTTTGATATCTCAAACAATTGCTTGCAAGTGAGTTGTACTCTAGAAAAAGTTTCACCATTATCTAAACATGATCTTGAAATAATTATTGCAAGCATGTCATCAGGAGGAGATAATAATTTCATTTGACATCCTCCTCCTTCCATTTGTAACTGACCTTCCTTGACCTAAAAAATTTATAAAACAAGGATTTAACTAAAATAATAGACATAGGGACTAACCATGTGTTTAACGAAAACAATTAATCCCGAAAGTTTTCTAAACCGTCCTCTGATACCAACTATAAGGACCCTGCCTTAAATATTACATAATATTGGGTTATGTCAAGAATTTACATTAATGATATTTTCATGTTTAGAGTTTTTGATAATTAGGCCATATCTATTACATATCAACTTTAAAATTACACGCAGACACTACTACATAGTATCAATTTTTTAATAAAATAAAAAACCCTAAAAAAACATGCATATTTCCATGTTTTAGACAACATTACATTTCCTTGATCCCATCTATGACCCTATTCATATTTAGGTCCTGTGAAAAACCTTTCAATACATGGGGTGAGCATAAAAAGATCAGTAAGGGTTATAAAATAATGAAAGGAAACATTAAACAATCAATAAATACCAATCAATGAGTCCATACTTTTCAATCCTAATATACCTCATGAAATCCTATGATTTATGAATAACACATAAAAAAATAAATAATAAAGGTAAATTGTGGCATCCATATCATACTTATATTATATCTATCACAAATACCTAGGAAGTTACATTTGAATACCCATCAAATTATATTCCCAAAATCACTTCAACGAAACATTAACGGTTACCTCCGTCACGTTACCCAATACATTGGAGAGCTATCTCGGGGTCACCCGCCCAATGTTTATCATGGAACCAACCATATAAGTAAACAATTCCGAATAACCATCACATATTCATAACACATAAAATAATAATAAAGGAAATATAACATTTCTTCATTACAATCACAATATATCATTTCCACATATTAACATAATCATTGCTTTATCAAACCATTTAATTAATAAATGGATTTTTGAATCAAAGTGTACAATACCAATTTGAAGATTTTAAAGGAATAAAAATTTTAAAACATTAATTTTCATGTAAATAAATCTATAAAACCATTTTTTAAACATGGTCATTAATGAGAAAAATTTTGAATAATAAATATTTTAAACATTTAAAATGATATTTTAGTTAAAGAGTTCATAAACAAATGAGAGATGGTTGAATACAAATAATTGAAGAATAATGTTAATAAAAGTTTATAATATCATGGGAATAGATATATTAATGATATAATATGTCAAAGGGAAGCATATACATCTTATAAAAGGGAATTGGTGTATAACAACAAATATGTTTCAATGGAATGTAAATTGAGACAATGTCCCTTACAAAGATCATATCCTTAGATTAACGACAAATCAATGACATAATTAAGAGTGAAAAATAAGAATACATCCAATATAATAAGATATTAAGTGTAAAAATAATCATAGGTCATTAACACATATTTATATCATGACATAATCATGAAGTACAAGTTTTACCCTTATAATTGAAATTGGGTTAAGAATTTTCCTTACAGAAATTCGACATCCTATCGACATCACATTAAAATTAAAAAAATGATTTAATGAGGTAGAAAAGGGTATATAATAACATGGAAATAAAATTTACATAAATAATTACATATAAGAACATATCTCAAAAAAAGAAGGTGTAAATTAAAAGAAATAACAAAAAGAAGACTTTTAAAAGGAGGAGGGTGAAAGGTTCCCTTACCGATTTGGTAACTTACAAAACATATGCTACATTAAAGAATGGTCATATAATATATATTTAAATACCAATAAATTATTGTATATTACACAATGAATACAATCATGGGTAGTACATACACCACACAAAAGAAAATAGTGACAAATATAGCATGAATCTCACTGGAATAAAAAGTGAGGTGAAAACGCCTTACCACGTTGTAATCAATCAAGATGTTTGACCAAAAGATAATTAAAAACTTATGAATCATAGAATACCATGAATATAAATATAAACTTGATCATATATACCAAATGAATGTTCTAAATACACCACATTAAAGAAATAAGTGGCTAACAATGGAAATCTCACAGAATTAAAAGTGAGATAAGAAGCCGCTTACAACGTTGTAATCAATCGAGTCCTAAGACCAATAGTTGTTAACCACAAAATGAATCACATAATACTATAAAGGGAATCTTGATAATATATTTAAATTTTTAGTACACAATACACCACATTCAATAAATAAGTGGTGAATATTTCAAATCTCACGGAATTAAAAGTGATATAAGAAACCCCTTACCTCATGTATGACATGACCCGTTCTTTATTTAATCACATGAATAATAAACTAATTTTAATTTATAAATTACTAAGAACTTTTTTAGTTAATTATTCCTTTTATATCACTTATTCCCTTTTTATAAACATTATAAAATCATTTATGTTAATAATGGTCGTTTTGTAGATATTTAGTACATGAGTCAAAAATGAACTTGTTATAGTTACAAGTTGTCCACGTGGTCAAATGTTCATTATATCCAGATTTATATTCATGATTTACATATCATATTTATCATATATATACAGTATATATATATATATTTATTTATAATAGTACATAACATTTGGAGATAATAAATGAAATGCACCGTCCATGCAGACGGTAAGCCGTACGTATGCATGAACGCTACTTTCATTTCTATTTCATATTTAATGGAATGAAAAATTAATTATAAGTAAGTATGTTATAATTCTATTATAATATCATATATAATTTCATTAACTCCATCCTTTATACACTCCATGTATGGCGTGACCGAGTCGCATCACTTTGAGAGTGCAGTAGTCCGTACTTTTTCAAATGAAATTATCATATTTACCCACTATGGAAACCATAAAAGAATTATATAAATAAAAAATATATAAGAATATAAACAGTATAAATATAATATATATCATATATAAATACAGTTACACCTTAATGGCCACCATAATTGGTGGTAGGAGAAGATTGAACAATCTTTATTTTATAAGGCAATAGTACACCGTCCACAGATACAATTTGTTCTTTACCCATTAGATGGAGGTGTGTGTAAGTGTAGTTACAACCCTTCTCATCACCACAACCTAGTATATTTATGATACTGGTGTTGTTATACAATAAATGAATAAATAGAGTTTAGGGGTTGGATAAGTATAATAAAACCGATGAACTTAAGAGAAGATGTTACCTTTAAATCGGGTATTTCCCTTTTGTTTGAACAAAAAAGTTTAATTGAATTGCCTTATGACTAGGGGAAGGAATCTAGGATGGGGATAGGGATGTAGGGAGATTAATTTGGAAGATTTTTTATGAGACAATCGGCTGTGTATGTGGGATTAATGGGTTATAAGTGATGGCCTTTTTATAAGGCGGAAGAGGGGCTCTTTAGAATTGTTTGAAAATATTATTTTATTATATAATGATTTTCAGTTTATAGAGGTCCAAAACACATTAAAGTCGGAGATAAGATGACTCAAGTCCTAAATAAAATCATCCAATAATAATTTTACTGGGGTTTGACATTATTTTAATCTTTATAATCTTATTTATTTTTATAATTCATTAATGTGGTAAATAATGCATCTTTATTGTGTCATAAATAATTTTATTTATCTGATGTCTAAAAATTATAAAAAAATATCATGATGTAGGAATTATTTATAGATTTACAATGAATATTTATAGTTGAAGATATAACCTAAAAAACCCGTGTAAAAATTGATTTACTAAAAGATATATTTTTATGTTATTTTTGTGTTTACTTTAAATAAATTAATATAAAGTGTCATTATCAATCTTAAGTGGATCTCTGGGGTCCCAAAATAAAACCAAGGATGAAAATGGTATAAAATGTTTCAACCAATTGTATTAAGACACATGTTTTGGTAATTTTATATAATTATAACAATATTGGATTACCTTTATTTACCAGATTTAACCTTTATCCTTGGTAAATAAATAATTTACTGAAAAAAATATTTATAATGTATAAAAATAAAAGTTACCTATTTAAACAATTTTGACATCAAGATTTTAAATATGGAATCCATTTTTCCATGTTCAAAACACAGAAGTGGCAGAAATTAATTTAAAACTAATTCTCGTTATCCAAACAAAAAGGGTGTTTTTAATCATTAATAACTATCAAAAGATTGACACTTGTTTATGTCCAATTTCAAAGTGAAATTACATCCAATGACCAAGATTGGATAAAATGGTAAAAAAATAATATATTTACACTTTAAAACCAATTAAAAAGATAATCTATCCTTATAAATATATTAGATAAAAAAGATGCTTTGAATTAAAATACAGTATTTTTAACTATTCGTTAAAAAATTAATTTTATCAGAAAATACCAAATATTTACCCAAATTGAATTTTGATCTCCCGATTTGAAATATAATTTTTATTTTTTTCAGATAAAACCTATAAAAGGGACCAAAACTAGATTTAAAATCGCTTCCCCATCAAAAGGCGGTAAATTGACTTTTTAATTTATATAAGAGTATTTATGCTTAAAATTTGATTCTTCCATATTTTAAGCCTCTATAATTTAAGGGGTAAATGTAAAAACATTTAGAAAACATGTAACTCTATATTTTAGTTAGTTTTGTCCATTCCCACTAATATAATGGCTAGGCGTTAACTACTATTTAAAATAATATTATATTAATATTTTTCAGTATGACTATGCAATGTGTGCAACATAATATTTCAAAGAAACACGTTATTGCGTATTGGGTATTCCATCAAACATAGCATCCCCATTAAAGTAAAATTAATATTTAATTCCCAAATTTTGATAAATATGAAAATGTAAGATTCTTTATTTACCTGGGATGTTATAGATTTAATGTTTGTGAATTTTTAAAATGATAAATTCATTGTTTTTAGGTAAAATATATTATTTTTATAGAGAGAACTAATACAATAATAATCTCATAAAATTTTCTATATTAAATGTAAAAAAAGTAAAAAATATAAATTTTATATAATATAAAAACATTTTATGGAGTTGGATTTTGGGAAATTATAATTTCAACTTAATTCATAATCTTTATATGAAACAAACTTTTCTATAGTTATCAAAACTAATAGAGGAAAACACCTTTGTTTTTGATTCATATTTGAAAAGTAAAAAACAAATTGGTGGTTTCCTGTTAGTTAAAGATATAAAATATTTAAGACCTCTAGAACTCATTTAGTTAAATATTCTTTGTACGATTAAACCTAATAGTTTGGGATGTAAAATATATTTCCTTGTTATTATAGTTGTTTTTACAGAATAAACATTGGTGAGTTTTATAAATAATAAATATTATGAAAATTTATTAAATATTTTAAATTTTTTATAAATGATAATGGAATTAAAATTAAATCAATTAGAAGTTATCATAGTTGGGAATTACAAAATAAGGAATTTATTTTGTTTTATGAGGAAAATGGGTATTCTCCTAATTTTTAGCCTATGGGATGCTAGTAAAAAAATTATGTAACGGTGGGTAAGTATATAACACATTAAAAATGGATAAAACCTTGAAATATGTATCATCCCAAGTTTTTAGATTGAAACACTATGTCCAATAGCAAGCATGATACGCTACTTCGAGTATAAAAAACAACTAAATATTATTATTTAAATGGTACCATAATTACCTAGCCATTGGAATGGTGTTAATTTATTGTATAAAAAAAATTAGAATTTATTTTACACATTTTTAAATAATGATTCATTGGTTACCAATTTTTTAAAAATGGAAATAAAATCAATTGAATAAAAAAGATGTTTTTTATAAAAACCTATTTTAAAAGAGAATATTTGGTATTATAAAATTATATCACCAATTTTGGATGTTTATTTAATGAGAAATTTAGGTTATTAATTCTATTTAATATTCTAATTTTATCTTATCAGTTTTCTAGATATGATATAAAAACAATTTCAATTTTTCAGATAAAAGAATTAGCTATAAAAAAACAGTTTTACCAGCTTTTTATGGAAATAACTTATTAAATATACACTTTAACACCTTTGTAAGTAATATTTTATAAAATAAACATCTTATTTAGGATCAAGACATAAAAATTTACTAGGGAAGATTTTTTTAATTTCCTCAACAACAATCGTGTTTTGATGAATAGTAAAAATATGATAAATTTTATTTGAAAGCAAATTTATTCCATCGAGAAAATTTATATGGTTAGATCATATTATTTAATGGGTTTAAAATATAATTGTAATTTATTTTTATAATTTAATACAATGTTGTTCATTTGATGTAATTTCACCTTGAAATTGGATATCAATACATGTCAATCTTTTTGTAGTTTTTACTTCTTATAAAACAAGCTATCTAGTTTTGACAACATGAATTAATTTTATATAAATTAATACAATTTATTTGTTTTGAATTTTTAAAAATGGATTCTTATATTTGTAATAATAATTTTCAAATTTTTTAATAGGTAGCTTTTTTATTCGGATATTATGAATACTAACTTAAGTAATTATCTTTTTTTACCAATGTTAAATAGTAAATTAGGTAAATAAAGATATTTTTTTATTATAATATAAAACTACCCTGAAACAGAGCCTAAACAAATTAGATTATATATTTCGGAACATTACCATCCATAGGGCCAGCTTTTGGAATTTGGGTGCCACTTTGATGTGAAAATACCTTTTTATAATTTTTAATTTAATTAAAATTGAAACATAACAAAAACTTGTATCTTTTAATAAAACCATTTTAATATAGGGTTATATAACTGATATCTATGATTATAAATAGTTGTTAAAAATATAAAGATATTTCCTACATCATAGGATTTTATTTATAATTTTTATATATTTAAATAAATTTATTTATTTATGACACAATGTTGATTCAATGATTACCTTATTCATGAAAGATTAAAATAAATGATATTATATATATTAAAATAAAGGTAATTTGATTATTTTTATTCCATTCACTAATTTTATGTATTATATTTTATTTAATTCCTTTCTTTGGAATAAATAAAGTTGTTATGACTTAAAAAACATATTACTAAATAGTGTCAAAATAGACAGAAAAGTGTTTTTAAAACAAATACTATTTTATTTAACAATATAATAGTCCTAAAATTCTAATATTCAGAAAAATAAATTATATAATGTTAAAAATATAATTAATGTTACGTATTTGGTTCACTTGGTATTTTATAGTAACTATAGTATCTATATATTATGAAAATACAAGAAGAAATGGTAAGAGTTAATGTTTCTGACTAAGGGTTAAATAAGAAAGATAACATTAAATCTGTGACCTAAACTTGTATGAAACCTATTTTTTGAGAGTTTTTAGACCCAAAATCATCTTATATTTTAAATAAATGAGTTTTTTACCTTTATAATACGACATCAATTTATAATAATATAATATTTCAAGGCATTCCTAAATTGCCCATCCTCCCTCATGTAAAAGTGCACCAACTCTACCCACTTACTCACACCTCTATAGAACCTTGTACCATCACAAATATGCTCAAATAATATACAAACATCCCTTAACTCCTCCTAGAATACTTTCCTTAAGTAGAAGGCAATTCAAGAAAGCCTTTTGTCTAAAATCAAAAGAAGTTACCTGATATAGAGGTAATGTTTTCTCTCAAGTTCATTTCCTTTATTTTTTTTCACCACTCCTTATGCACATATTTTTCAATAATTATATAAAAAAAAGTATCATCAATATTTTTCTATTTTTTTCATGATGAGGATTCAAACTAACCATACACTCAACACCATATAATGGATACAAACATACTGTTTCTATGTATGATGAGCAACTGCCAGAAGAAACGATGATTGTTCAATTTTACCCATAAACCTCTAATAGTGTCCATTATTATGGAACTATATTTATGTATGATATTATATATATATATATATTCTATATTCTTCAGTAATTTTTATTTAAAAAATACCGTTACGTTTTCTATAATATGTAAATTTGATAATTTCATTTGAGGAACTCTGGACTGACACCCCCTCAATGTGATATGATTCATTCATAAAATAAATAGAACATATAAATGACTGATTTAATGAAATTAATTAATATATATAACGTATTTATAATAAATAAATAATAATATATCTATGTTTCATTTATATTTACTCCATTAATATGATATATAAATGAACTTAGTGGTTATGCGTACGTATGGCCTACCATTTACATGAATGGAGTATTTCATTTATTATCTCCAAATGTTATAGACCATTATAAATACATATAATATATATATATATGATATTTAAATCATTAATAACATTTTAGAGATGATATAATTTCGACTACATGGACAATTTTCATAAAAAAAATAATTTTCAACTCTACTACTGAATATCGACAAAACGATCGATATGAACGTGAATATTTTTTTTGATAGTCATAAATAATTAATAAGTAATATAAAAAAGAATAATAAACATGAAAAATGTTCTAAAATAAGTATAAATTAACTTAATTTTCCTATTTTGGATGAACATGGGACATACGTGATGATTTGGATTCAAGGTAAGGGAACCTTTCACCCTCCTCTTTTAGTGAAAAACTTCGTTTATGTTAGGTCTTTTAATTTCCATTTTATTATGTTGGAATATATTATTATATATAATTATTTCATTCCATTTTATGTACAATATTTTAGAGACCCTTTTCACTCTCATAAAATCTTTTTCGTAATTTTTAAGTGATGTCGAAAAGTTGCCAATTTATCATAAGGGGATTTTTGACCTCAATATCCACTCATTTGGTTATATACAAACATCTTTGATTATATTTTGACAATATTATGTGTGGAATCAAAATTTATTTATTTATTTATTTATTTCCAATTACCATTGTTTATATATTCATTTTCAACACATAATAACCCCATTGATAAATTCTTACGTCATTTATATGAACTTTTTAAAGGAAATTCTAGCTCAATCTCCATTCAATTAGTTAAATATACATGTCATTGGTTTTATTTTTTCAAGATTATTTTTGAATGACCTCTGATTTTTTTACACTTAATAACCTCTTATTTTTTAGTTTATTTATATTTTTCACTCAAATTTATGTCATTGATTTATCCATAATCTAATGGTATGATTCTGTAAGGGACATTGTCTCAATCTTCATTCATTGATGAATATCATTATATTATGAACCTTAATTATCCTATAATATATATATAAAACCCTTTTGACATGTCATATTATTAATTAATATATTTTCATAATATTTGATGTTTGTTTGATGATACTAATCAATGATTCTTATTCAGGTGCTTCTCACGTGGTAAGGTACTTTTTAACTAAAATCCTCACTTTAATATTTTGATGATTTGTTATTATAAATCATTAAATATTTTGACCAGGAATTCAAAATGGTTTTTATATAGGTATTTATATGGTCATTATTTTTTTAAAATGTTATTTTCATTCAAAATTTTCAATGTTTTATAAGACTCTTTGATTCAAAAGTCTATTTATAAAATCTTATAAATGGTTTTGGAATTGGATTGATTATGTTAATATATTTAAATGATAACATTTGAATAAAATTTGGGAATGTTATATTTTATTTATGATTGTATTATTTTTTATGACTTTGTTATAGCTCTTGGACATTTTTTTACTTATACAAGTGGATACGTGATAATCTGAGGTTGGGTGATCCCGATATAGCTCTTTAATGCATTAGGTAATGTGACGTAGGTCAACATTAAGGCTTATCTAAAGAGATTTCGGTAATATACTGTAATGGGTATTCCAAATGTAAGAGTGAAGGTTACTAGCTATACGGGTGTGAATGCTACAATGTATGAATGTTATAGAGGCCAGAATTTATGTTCATGATTTATGATTTTTATGTGTTATTCATAAATCCTATGATTTCATGGGGTATATTAAAGATATTATGTTTTATGAGTGAAAATTATGATTTCATTGTTTTTATATATTCATGGACTAATGTTTTATTACATTATTTTATAACACTTATTAATTCTTATAATTATCATACCAAGTTTTAGAAATGTTTTTCATAGGGTATGAGGAAGGGTAAGTGAAAGGAAGTGTTCAAGAATATTTTTATCAAGATAAGAATTATTTTTTAAATTAAGAAATTATATTGTTGTAAAACAAATTGATAGAGTAGAAGTGCCTACATTGTAATTATTGAGATATAATTTAATAATTATGGCTCAATTATATAAAACTGTAAACCTATAAATATTGTTTATATAAATTAAAGTCCAATTATTGAAATAACTCATAATTATGTAATGTTTAAGGACGAGGCCTTATATTCGGTATTAGAGGTGGGTTTAGACATCTTTAGGGACTAGGTGTTTTCCTTAAACACATGGTTTGTCTCTTTGTTTGTTCTTTAAGTTAAATCCTTGTTTCATAACTTCTTCATAACAAGGAAAGTAGGTTAAAAATGGAAGGACAAGGATCTCAAATGACATTAATTTCCATTCATGATGACTTTCTTGCAAAAAATAGTTCAATGTCAAGTCCTGACAATTCTAAAACATTTTCTAACATACAACTCACTTACAATAATTTTTTAATATATCTAACACCTCTACTATACATCGATAACATCATAGATCATGGAATGCATTTAATAAAGTCCTATGTTCACAATATTATCATATTTTCAAGAAAGATAAATATTTTCAAGGCATTTTTAACTATTTTTCCTTATCATAAGATTTTGAGGCATATTATGATATTCAAAAAGGTTCTGAAGAAGGATACCATTGCACAACCAATTTACATTTTAATTTATAATATATTTATTCAGAACATTCATATGGTAATTTAAAAGGTTATTTTATTATAGGATTCAACTCAAACTCGGTCTAACGTTTTTATAAAAATCTTGTGTTTTCAGATGCTTTGAAATAATATCTCATACATGATTATTATCCCAAATAATATTTATTTGAACACCCATATGTCTCATGTTGTACAAGTTGTATTTTTATAATGGAATAAAATGATTTTAAAGGATATTCGAATCATTGTTTTGCAATGCATGGACCTTGTATCTATGTGAGGAAGATTGTGATTAAACCAGGTGGAACCCATGATCAAGGTACGATGTCCATTTTTTTTGGAATAGTTTTATTTTATTATATGGAGGTAAAGATATGAATTATACTTAATTATGATGTCATTATGAATTAGAACAAAAATCAGTGGTATAAGAAAACAATTTAGGATAAAACATGTTAGGTTTATTTTTGTGTTTTAAAAAAAGGGACAACCCACGAGATGGGTGACAACTCATCACTTCCATTAAGGTCATAGGAATCAAACCCCAAACTGAAGGGCGGAAAGGGAATATAACATACCAAAATCATACATGAATTCCATAGCTAGTATAACCTTTTATTTTTAGTTAAATAAATATATGGATCAAGAAGAATTTGATTTTGCGAAGTTAGGTTTTATTAAATGGATATCTATAGTATAAGAAAATGATTTGGTGATAAATTGATAATTATTATTCTGGAAGAGGTTTTCTATTTTGGGAATACTATATTCCTAAGGAAAATAGAATACTATAGGATTTTTTATGAAGAGTAATGGTTGTATTTTATTTTGGAATAATCTATGCATTTATGTAGACATGTGGCTATTTGGGTTATTTTGGGAAATGATTAACCTATCCAGGAAAATATGTGATTATGATAAGTACTTTTAAGTATAAGACTTGAGGGGTATTTGATGATATTCAGAGATAAATTTTATGATTTATCGTGGAATATTTTTTTGATCAAATCCTTTTGAATTTGGGTTATAAATTTTAGTTTGGATTATTTTAATGAATTTTAAGGAAATTTTCTGTTGAATGGCCTATGTTGGATGTTTGGTATTACTATTTAATTTTAGATATTAAAATTATTATTTTATATTATAAATGATTATACTATTGGGGGAATTATATTATATTATCCTAACCATTATTTTTGGAAAATATCAAAAGAAAACAGAAATATATAGTTATGGTTTTGTGGTTTATTTGATTCTCTTGAAGATGATTCAAGTGCTTCAGGTGTGACCAAGTAATTATGAATACTCATCATTTGGAGAAAAGAAGATTTTGTGGAAGAATTTTATTAAAGGATGAAACTCTATTTGTCAAGTAAGTGGTTTTCCTAATGTTCTTAGTCAAGATCATAAATAAATTCATCATCTTTATGAAAAGTTTATCAAAATAAAAATGTTTTCCATTTACTTTTCATACTGGGAAATCAAAGACTATTTAACCCACCACAAGTTTATGGTTTTTTAGTTGTTAAATTTCTAATGATCAAGTTTCTTATCAATCTCCATCATAACAATATTTTTTTTCTTCCATATACATGTTTTATTACATAGAATCATACTTTGTCTTATCTCGGGTGAAATTTTTACTTCACATTCCTTCTATTCAAGTGATAGTTTTATTGAATATTTTAACTATGTGGGGTTTTTTATGAAGTTATGGAGCCAAATTTTAAACTTTTTAGGATGATATTTCCAAAAATGGGTAATTATGTAACTTCCCTTGTTTTAATAATGAAACACTATGTTCAATAACATGAATGATACCCTACATCGAGTATAAAAGAACAATGAACTATTATTATTTAAATGATACCATTATAACCTAGCTGTTGGAAGGGTAGGAATGAATAAAATCAATTGAATTATGAAAATATGGTTTAAAAATGTTAAATTAATGATTCATTGTTTTCCAAACTTTTTAGAAATGGAAATAAAAATCAATTGAACATAAAGGATGTTTTTTATGAAAACACATTTTAAAAGAGAATAATTAGGTTTATAAAATCATATCACCATTTAGGGATTTATATTTTATAATAAATATGTGTTATATATTAGTTTTAATGTTTTAAATTCTTATTATATGTTTTCTAGATATGATATAAGTACTAATTCAATTTTTGGTTAAAAGAAGCATTTTAAAAAAAAATGCAGTTTTACAGCCTTTTGATGGATCACCCTTTTTAAATTTATATTCTAACATATTTACATGTTATATTGGAAAAAATAAACTTCTTATTTAGAATATGGACACCCAAAATTATATTTGGACATTTTTTTTATATTTTTATGATAACTATCATGTTTTGATAAATAATAAAAATATACTAAATTTTAATTGAAAACAACTTTTTCAATCGTGATAATTTATATTGTTTGATCATTTTATTTAATGGTTTTAAAGTATAAATTGAATATATTATTATAATTTAATCCAGTTATGGTCATTATAAGTAATTTCACATTGAAATTGGACATAAACAGATTTCAGTATTTTGGGTGTTTTTTATTCTTAAAAACACGCTTTCTGGTTTTGAAAATATGAATTAATTTTAAATTAACTTATACATTTTAATTCTTTTAAATTGGAAAAAATTGATTATATATTTTGAATCAGAAGGAAATTTTTTTCTAAATATGTACCTATTATTTTTGGACATTATGAATAGTAACATCAGTAATTATTTTTAATTACCACAGTTAAAGGCTAACTAATGTAAATAAGGGAAAAAAGTTAATATTATTAAAATATAAAATGAACCTGATTCGAAAAAAATCTTATTGGATGATACATTTATGTCCATGAAAATACTTGGGCATAATTTTTGATATTTGGGAGCTACATGGGTGTGAAAAATGATATTTTATAATTTTTCATTTAAAGAAATGGGAAATATAACATTAACATGTATCATTTAATAAAAAAATTAATATAGGGTTGTATAAATGATATATATAACTATAAATATTAATTATAAATATAAAAAATATTTTCTACATCCTATTATTTTATTTATAATTTTTATACATTAAATAAATTAATTTCTTTATGACACAATATTGATGTAGTTATTACCTTATTAATCAAAGATTCGAATAAATGATATAATAAATTTTAAAATAAATGTAATTTGACTTTTTTTTTCGTCCAAGGAATTTATGGATGATATTAAAATATTATATTTATGAAAATTCATTTTTTGGAAGGAATCAAGTTGTTATAACTTTTACAAAAATTGATTACTAAATAAGTTCAAAATTGAAAAAAAATTAAAGATAAAACAAATAGTATTTTATTTTATTATATAATTGATCTAAAAATATATGATTACTCCTACTGACTTATATAATGTTAAAAATGTTATTAATTATCCATTTTTGGTTCTCAGGTCATTTTATAGTATCGATAGTAACTATATATTATGAAAATACATGAAGACATGGTAAGATTTAATGTTTTGAACTAAGGATTAATGCCAAAAGATAAGTTCACATATGTGACATAAACTTGTCTAAAACCTATTTTTTGATTGTTTTGAGACCAAAAATAATTTTATATTTGATATAAATTAGTTTTGGACTTTTGAAACTAGAAATAAATTTGAAATAAAATAATATTTCAAGACATTACTAATATGCCCCTTCTCCCTATTATAAAAGGCCACCACCTCTACCACTTACTCATACCTCTAATGCATCTGGTCTCATCTAACCTATGCTCAAATAAGCTCCCAAAATCCATCACTAACTCCTATTGACCTTTCCTTGGGTATAAGTCAATTCTTTAATGTATTTTTTCGCAAATTAAAATAAGTTACCCGATTTAATGGTATCTTCATCTCTAATGTTCTTTCAATTATTTTCATTCTCCACTCCCTATTATCTTATTGTTTTATTATTAAATAAGAAAACCAGTATCTCCAATATAATATGAGGTTTTTATGACAAGGATTATAACTACACTTACACACACCTCCATCCAATGGATACGAATATATTGTTTCTATGTTCGATGAACTACTGTTTCACGAAACAATGACTGTTCTAATTTCCCCAACCACCTCACTAGGTAGATATTATGATGTCACTATATTTATATATGATACATATTATATTTATATTTTATATATGATTCTGTAATTTTTATTTATGAAATACAATTATTCTTTTTATGATGATTAAATATGATAATTTTATTTGAGGAAGTGTCTTCTACTGTCCCCTCAAAGTGATATGATTCATTAATTCCATACATAAAACATATAAATTATAGTGTCAATTAACATATGTAAATTTTATATCATATATATTATACTCGAAATATAATATACATATGTATCATTTATTTTTCACTCCATTAATGTGACAAAAAATGAATGAAGCGTTCATGTGTACGTACAACCTACCATTTCCATGAATGATGAATTTCATTTATTATCACAAAATGTTATGGAATATTATAAATACATATATATATATATATATGATATTTAAATTATGAATATAAATCGAGACATGATGGACTTTCTTCTTCATGGACAATTTACATCAAAACAATTTCATTTTCGACTCCAGTACTGAATATCAACACAATGATGGGTATGAACTTGAATGATTATGTTATTGTTATAAAAATGTAATGAGAGATAAAAAGGATAATAAAACTGAAAAAGGTTATCAAAGAAGTAGAAATTAACTTATTTTTATTATTTAGGAAGAATTAGGGACGTACATGACGATTTTTACTTAATGTAAGGGAACCATTTCCCTGCCCTTTTAGAGAAATAATTTTTTATGTTATGACTATTAATTTCCATTTTATTATGTTGATAATGTTCTTATATATCCTTACTTCTTCCCATTTTATGTAAATGTTATTATACACCCTATTTTCTTTTATCAACTCATTTTTTAAATTTTTAAGTAATGATGTTAGGTTGCCTAATTTTTATAAGGGAATGTCTAAACTAAATTTCTACTCATTTGGTTTTACACATACTTCTTTGATTAGATTATGCCTAGATTATGTTTGTAATAACAGTTTATTTACTTACTTTTTTATTACCCCTTAACTTTTTTGGATGTATGTTTTGACCACATAATCACCCCATTGATAAATTCTTACATCTGTTATATGACCTCTGTAAGGGAAATCATTGCTAAATCACCATTCACTGAGTTAAATATCCATGTTGTTGGGTTTGATTTTTAAAGAGTATTTATGAATGACCCATAATTGTATTTCACTTAATATCAACTCCTATTTGGATTATATGTGTTTGTCAAACATATTTATGTCATTTATTTATCCTTAATATTATAATATGATCTTTTGAAGGGACTTCATCTTAATCTTCTTTCAACGATACATATCATTATATTATACACCATTATTATCCAATAAGTTGTATTTATAACCCTTATGACACTTCAAATCATGAATTACAATATTCTCATTATATTTGATGTATTTTTTTATGATACTCATTAATTATTTTATTTAAGTGTTTTTCAAGAGGTATGGGACTTTATAAATAAATAACTCGATTCAATGTTTTGATGATTTGTTCTTATGAATATTTCAATTTTATGTCCCTTTTTTTAAATGGTTTTTGTATATTTATTTCCATGAGCATGATTGTTTTAAAATTCCAATATCTTTCAAAAATATTTAATGTTGTATAGTATACTATGATTCAAAAGTCTCTTTATTAAATTCTTTAAATAAATTTTAAAATAGATTCATTATGTCAATATATTGAAATGACATATTCTCATTGAAATGTGAAAATGTTATCTTTCCATTATCTTTGTTTTAAGTGTAATGATTATGTTATGGTTCTTGGGAATTTTTTACATATATGGTAAGTTCTATGATAGACCAAGGACAGGTGAGCTAGAGATAAATTTCTAAGTCATTGTGTAACATGACAGAGGTAGATGTTAATGTTTCTTATAAGAGATTAATGGAATGTATTATGATGGTAATTCCAAATATAACCATGAAGGTTAATCCCTTTGTAGTTGTGAAATGTACAATGTAAGTATGTTAAGAATGATATAAGTTACAGTTATGATTTATGATTTTTATGAGTTATTCAAAAATATTTTGAGTTCAAGAGGTATATTATAGAGCTTCTATTTTATTAGTGAAAGATATGATTTAGTTGATTTTTATATATTCAAGGACTAATGTTTTCATTCCTTATTTTATTACCCATACTATGATTTTAATTCTCATACTATATTTTTGAAATGTTATTCATAGGGTATAAGGAAGGGTAATGGAAATGAAGAATTCAAGAAAATTTTTATCAAGAAAATAATTCTTATTTTAATTAAGAAGAGTTATTGTTGTGAAATAATTGGATATATTATAAGTTTATAATCTAGAATTTATGATATGTAATATAATAGTTATGTATTAATTATCTAATAATCGAAACCCAAAAAGCCCCTCAAAGTGAATTAAAGTCAAAATAATGAATTAACTCAAGAATATGTAATGTTTAAGGTTATGGAATTAGAATATATGATTTTATCATGCCTAAATGTTGTTATGTAGAACATGTTAAAACCTATTGTCTTATTACTAATATTAAATTTTTGAACACCTATTTAAAAATACACCTTATGAACTATATAATGGAAGAAACCGATTTTTTTTTTAATTCTAGAGTATTTTTTTGTAATGTTTTTATTATTAACACAAATGATAATTTATTTAAATGTTTGGATATTTATTATGAAATTATTTTACTAGGGTACTCAAATACTATTATGGAATATAGTGTAAACAACCAAAGAAAAACAATTGTCGAAGAACATATTCATGTTATGTGTGTTGAAATGAATTTGAATAAAATATATGATGATATAGACAACTTGAGGAAGAATTTAGAGACAGAAAAATTGATTTATATGTAACTCATATAAAATTATAACTTATTATAGAAGATATTGTTTCCCTTAAATCTGATTTTGTTCTTGATAAATCGTGTATAACTCATAGATATTATCCCTTAGATAATGTAATTGGTAATGTTGAATAAAATTTTTAAAACAAAAAATATTTTATGAATATTTATTCTTATCATGATTTTATTTATGATAATATACCAATGAATATTTATGGACATTTACATGGATTAAATAGGATTTTGAAAAATAAATATAAGTTAAATAATATTATTAGTTTTATTGTGGACTTTAGTTCATTCACCGAATGATTCTTATGTAATAAAAACTAAGTAGATTTATAGAAATAACACTAATAAAAATGGAAATATAACTAAAAAAACATGATTAATTTCACAAAAATACCTTCAATAAGTGGGTTCTGATCTTGATGTATCCATTTCTTGTCTTTCTAGGTTAGAAGAAAATTAGGATATTATTTTAAATTTTATCTATATATGGTTTCAAATTATTTCAATTGGATGTGAAAACAAAATTTCTAAATGTATGTATTTATGAGTAAGTGCATGATAATAAGAACCATACTATTGAAAATGAGATGCATCCGAGTCATTTTTTTATATTTTCTGTGGAATTATATGGTTTGAGACAAGATCTTTGTACTTGGTATGAATTACTATAGATTTCTTTAGAAAACCTACATTGAGAAAGGATTGGTTGAACCTTGTTTTATAATTAAGATATGTTTTAATGATAACATAATTTTAAAAATATTTATTGATGATATTATATTTTGGAATTTAAATAAATATTATTTTAAATAATTTTTAATTTTGATCACTTTTGAATTTCATATGAGTATAATGGGGAATTAAAATTATTCAATGGTTTTCATATTTTTCGATGAATTAGTTTTATTTTTCAAAATAAATCCAAATATTATAAAAAAATTGTTAATAGATTTTTTTAAATATTATAATAATTATAATAATCCCTTAATTACTAAATTATTGTTAGATTTTGATAAAAATAAAAGACCTATTGATGTCATATCCAATAGAGGAATGATTGGCAGTTTATTATATATAACTACTTCAGGTTCATATTTAATTTTTTATGTTTGTAGATGTTGTAGATATAAATGTAATCAAAATGAAATTTACATAACATATATTAAAAGGATCATTTAATATTTCAGAGATTCATTTAATCATGGTTATATTACCCTATAAATATGGGCATCGATAGGGCATGTTACTTCGATTCGGATTTTGGTGGATGTAAGATAAATGGAAATAGAACTTTTGGTATGAGCCTTTTATTTTCTAAGTATTTAGATTCATATTCATTAATGAAACAATTATCACTATCTTTCAGCTATCAAATATGAATATATAGTCGTTTTATCATGTTGTTTTCAATATTCAATGAATATGAAATAAGATTTGACATTGGTTTTTATTTCGATAATATTTCTAATTCTTATCATAAAAATTATGCTTTTTATATTTCCAAAAATACCCTAAAAACTCAGGTAATATGCACATTTACATTAAATTTTATTTTAATATAGATTATTTTAAAAAAGTAAATATCATTTTGGATTTTATTTCTGAAGAAATAAATCTGTTTATATTTTTATTGAACAAGTGAAATATTTTATTTTAAAAAAAAATCTTGATCATGGTATAATAGAGTTTTAAACTAATAGGGATTGAATTTAGGTGGAGTTTATGTCTGTTTATGTGATTAAATTTTAAAATTCAATTGAAAACTATGAAATATAAAATCAATTTTTTGGATTACTTTTACTAATTTTTAGAACACATTTTTTCATTATATTATTGTTTTTAGAAAACTCATATATAATTAAAAATTAAACATAATACCTACACATTTAGTTGGAATGATAAGGTATTTTTATAATACTTTTCTTAGTATATTTAAAAAATATTTATATTTTTCTCGTTGAGTAATGTATTTTTGTTACATGTTTTCAAAATTGATGTATTTTTTATTGAACCTTTATATATATTTCAAAAAATGAGTATTAAATAATTTTATGGAAGGAAATTTGTTTTTATATTTTTATTTTAATTAATGGAAATTAAATTTTTAAGAGAATTGTTTTATTACAAAATATTCAATAATTTCAATAAATGGAGATATGATTTATTTTTAAAATTGTAACTTGTTTTGTTATTTTCAAAACTATGAAGAATGTTGAGAAGATCCTTTAGCCACATTATTTTATTATAATTACGATTACTTATTTGTTTTATTTCATTAAAGAGTCTTAATAAATTGATGTATATATTAATTAAAGTATACATAATCATGATCATATCATCATATTTAACTTCTTAAAATGTTTATAGTTTTTTAGTTTTTATATTTCAGAACATGTAGTATAAGTTTCATGAAGTGTTCCTTGGATAATTAATTCATTTGAGACCATATAACATCATTTTTATTATTATTAAACTAAAATTTGTCAACTTTTGGAAATGAGAAATTTAATAATGTTTGGAACATACTAAGGAAGTTTGCATACTCTGTCACATGATAATTTCATCATACCATATGAAAAAATGTATTAACAGTAGAACCTACCTATAAATTCAACCGACCATGTTACCTAACATTTTTGACCAACCACAGGAAAAAATCTACTTCACTTGGAACCTACCATGGAAGACAATGTCCTATGCCACTTAACTGTATAAACCAACCCTTGAAAGAACCATGATTGATTCTATCCCTTATATTTTGACAATAAAATGGACTTTGAAAATAAAAAATGTGTAATTCTTATTTCATTATAATTATAAAAAATATTATTATACCTTTTAATATAGTAAATAAAAATATGTATTCATATCTATTAATATAAAATTTTTATTCATTTCACTATATAATTTTGGTCAGAAATCTGAAAATATAATTTTTTTTTAATTCTACTCTGATGACAATATTATTTTTATATATCAAATTTAGTTAGTTCTTGATTATATGGAAAAAATTGAAATTAAACAATATAATTCAGTTGTAGATAATGACGATTATACTATTTTGATAGTTTATTTAAATTCTAAAAAATTATAAGTTAGGTTCTATTTAAATTTATAAAATTTTCTCTATAAACCAGTTATGAAAATTTCCTTACAGTGATTATATTATGAAGATTCACCTATGTTAATAACCCACATAAATATCATAATTTAGACCCATATGTGGATTTCATTATGTGGATTTTTGATTTTCCCTCGGGAAATGGAAAATCCTTAAATAAGATCTTTTTATGTAACATTTCATATTTCCATTTTTAAAAAGTACATTATCGATATCATTAATTTTTTATTACATCTATAATGAAATTTTAATTATATATAATAAATGTGAATGTATATTAAATTTTTTTATTAAATAATTTTCTCACGGGTTAAATTTTATAATATATTTTATGGGAAAACGTGAGTTCCTCAGTAAATATTTTTTTAATGAGAACATTTTGTAACACATGATTTATGGGAGTTTTATAAGGTATATTAATGGTGATTATAATTTTTTATTAGTACTGAATTAAATATACTAAACATTTATCACTTTAAAGTAATTATTTTATTTTTTAGATAAAAAATGTGACCCATGTGAGTACGTTTTACATGCAAGTTAAATAATGAAACTGTATGTCTTTTACAGTATTAGGTAGGGTGAACTAAAATAGTCTTATAGAGTTGAATATATTGTGCAAAAATGAATTCTATAAATGGATTTAAGTAGATCATATCACAAAATCAATAGGTTGATGATTTTAAATGAAATGTAATAGGGATGAAATAATTGAGAACTAACTACACCGTTAAACAGGTCATTAATTTTTTGGTACTTTACTACTTGAAAGTTCACTACAACGAAGACACTAAAAAAAATCTATAAATCTTGTTCATTGATTATAATTATTTTTATCTTATTTCTATGTGTTAAAATATAACATGTTATCATAATAATTAATTTTTTTTATTTTTGGATGTCACTCCAAAACAAAATTCATGCATTGTGTTTTCCCTTCAAGGGAAAATAGAGGCTATTAATGTTATCCATTTATATAGAAATGGAAGGAATGGTTTGGGTTTATAACACTATGGGAAAATGTATTTTTAATCAGTTTGTTACTACAGAAGGGAAAAAAGTCATTTTAAAATTCTATTTTATTGGTTATAGAGGGTTTCATCGTCCTGAGTTCCCCAGAGGGGAAATTAGTAGAAATATGATAATTAAGTTTGAATTACTATAATAGTATCTTTTGTTCATTTTCATTTGTTTTCCACTTCATTAGAATAATATCTCTAATATACCACATTAATTCAAAAAAAATTAAAAATGGTAATTCATTCCCTACTTGGATATATTTTCATCTAAACCCTGAACTAACAGAGTCTTCAATATCATTAAAAATTCCCAACCTATGATAATATTCTATAATCATCATCTATATTAGTTTTCTTTAAAACATAGGTTTATATAATCATTTGCAATGGTTTATTATAAAAACTCATTACTGTAGCAGTACTTTAACAGGTACTGTTGTAGCGGCGGTACTGTTGATCGGCGAGAACTGTAGCGGCGGATGGGTACTATTGCGGCGGCGGTACTGTAGCGGGTTCTGTAGCAGCCGGGTTACTATTCACAGAATATGAATTTGGCCAAAAATTTGGGCCTATGGGATATGTAATGGGCTACAAGCCCACTGGGCCTTTGGGCTATGTTATGGGTCTCCCTCTACCCAGTTAAAAAGAGGTCTTTGATTTTCTTTATTAATAAAAATGAGGCTTCGGCCCAAAAAAAAATTAAAACAAAATAGTGTGGAGTAAATAGTAAATAAATGAATCAATATAGTGGAAAATTATGATAATATAGAAATGTGGAACAAAATTATCATTGAGAATCGTTAACTTCATGTGTAAAACACATGGACACATTCTTGGGAGAAAACATAATAGTTCTTATTTACACATGACTCATGAGATATTAAATTTTAACCAATGCATTTTGGGGTAATATTGGAACCCACATGACACTAATCAATACATTGTTGGTATTTATATACTCATTCAATCACAATAACACTCAATACCCAAGGAAAAAATAGGTCTCATTCATCACATAATAAATACCAATAGAATAAAAATGGGAATCATATGCTTTTCATATAGAATTGCATAATGAAATCATGTTTAATTATATAATTAATAATAAAATAAAAAACCCTTAGAAAATAAATGTTTATCAAATGATATTTAGTAACATTAAATGTAAATCCACTAAGATTAATATCATGAAGTATATGTTCATTAAATTTTCTAGATAAAATAATTATGTTTTATACAATAATTTATAAAATCATTAAACTTGTATAATCATAGTGAATAACAATATTTCAATGAAATAAAAATTAGTTATTAACTAAGGAAATGAATTCAATGAAAAATCATTCTTATAAGACCATGATGATTAGAAAAGAAAACAAAAGTGATACATGATTTCTCATATAGATATTTTACATTTATAAATTGTAGATAAAAGGTATTTAATAAATTGGTTGTTCAAAAACATTAATTATAATAGTATAATGTTTCATTGAAAATAATGAGGTAAATTGATCTTTTTCAACGAATAAACTTTTAAATAAAAATGATATTTTAACAGAACAATAGTTCACTTTTTAAGTACAAAAATAATGGGACTGAATTCTAAAAATTTTGGGAATTATAAAAATTATAAATAGATGTTTCATTTTTTAATTTCATAATTAAATGAAAATTGAAAATGATATCAGTTTATTTTCAAATGTATCTTTCCAAAATATTTGAGAGAAAATGACTGATATATATTGATATATTTTTTAAAATATCATATGATGAAGTCTTTATAAATGAATAATGGTTTTCATAGAACACACTGATTTTTTGTTAAATAATATATAAATGAAGCATAAGAATATTTAATTTTTAGAAAACACTTTTACAAAAATAAAAAAAACATAAATTTTTTACTAAAATTTCAATTTAATATTTTATGGTGAGAAGTACTAGTATCATAATAATTAATTTATATTTGAGTTCCTAAAAGGATAAAAAAACAATGTTGGGAAAGGAAATATAGACACGGTAGAGAGAAATACAATATAAATAATTGGAATTGGACATACTAGTGCTATGATTTTATTTGAGGAGGTATATTATCAATGAATATGATACTAATAATATTAAGAAACTTCCCCAAAAATAGGAACCTATAGATTGAAAATTAATATTCAATGATATTAGGGGGATTAGCATATCATAATTGTTTTTGAACTTACAAATCAATGAGAATTATTTTGAGTCTTGAAATCGATTATGACTCGAGTAATATTTAATTTGAAATGAAAATATGGATATGATTTGATATTAAACCCTAAATACCATTAATAATGATAGGATTTTTATGTATAATATTAAATTTTATATAAATACATCATTCAATTGAAAAAAATTCTTTATATGAAATATATCACATGGAATGAATATTTAGACACAAAACCCTCACATTATTTTCCCACATAGAAATATTCACTAAAAATTATGTAAAACTAACCTAGAAATATTAATATTCTATTTAATTATATCGTTCAACTATATTAACTTTCATACTATTCAATTATGATCATATCTTTTGAAAATATTATTTAATTATAACTTATTTCTTCTATTTGGTTATGGTAATAAATTATTTAATGCATACTTTATGATGTCGATTTCAATAAAAATTATTTGACACTTAGTTCATTGATCATATTTAATTTAATTTTATAAAGAATATAACATATTTTTTTAATAATTTTTATCTAATTTTATAATACTTTTGTTATGTTGTCAGAATGTGGAATTTTTATCAAATTATTTTGGTAATTGTTTCCATCATATATCACATTAAAGATAATATTTAAGATTAATATAATTGAACTATAAAAAAAATGATTATTTTGTTATAAAAAACTAATATTGGTATTTATGTTCCCATATTCAGTCATTACAGGGTATTGTATAATTGTTGAAATATGTTATTAAACCGAAACAAAAATAAAAAAATATAATTATTAGATTATTTTTGTAAGGAATGAGTATTATTTTGGAATAATATAAGTTTTATATAATGATAATTATATTATTTAGATATTTTTATGAACTTGAATAAGATATACGTATATTTTAATAAATAATAACCAACTAGATGAAAAATGAGATATGTTACTTTGCGTTGGTTGTTATATGCATAACACATGGTTATAATTTTCATTTCTATATTAACTTGAGGTAAATAAGGATTACCATAAATTTTATCAAAATTATGGTAATTTTATTTAATATGTTAAATGTAATCTTCATCATTGACCTTATCATACCAGAAGAGAGGAATGTCCAAATTCAAAGTTATCTCATTGGGCAAGAATTCATCCACATAAAAAATCAATTTTTTTATTAAATGATATGAGTAATGTGGTCATTAGTTATAATTATAAAATATTATCATAATACATACAAATAATAAATATTTAATTCTATTGAAATAAGAAACTTTTATTTAGGGAATTGAGAAAAAATGGATAGGAAACAAAGTACTCATATTGGGGAAATAAGAATTATATTGGAGGACTAAATTTAAATGGTGCTATAAGAATAACTTCATATCACTATTGGATTGACAAAATAGAAAAATGTTTTAGTGTAGGGAAAAAGTCAAATGTTATTAAGATGAAATTGAATTTCTATTGAATCATGATGTAGAATTCAGAGGCCCCTTTTATAAGTGAAGTGAAAGGAATATTATTAAATATTTCAAATTAATATAAATATATATATTGTTTATCATTTAAAGAAGAATCCAAAATGTAAAATAAATGGCCTTTAGTGATTCATGAAAAGGAATACCTCAAATATTCATCTCAATACATTTTTAAAAAATGTTTTAATGTCCCTTATTCTTATAATTATCACATCATACATATTTTTACCATTATTGATAATTTTTCTTATATAATTCACTTTTAGTGTCTAAAAATTAATTCCAATAAATAAATGATTTTAAAATATTGATTCTCATTTTGAAATCCAATATTCTAGGTAAAATTTATATGTTTGAAAATAATAATCTCCAATATTAGTGGATATAATGTATAAATAGAAATTTGTAGAAAAATATTACTTGTCATTTAAAAAAAATGTTCTCATTAAAATTATCAAGGATTATATTATAATTATATATTTTTTATTTTAAAACTAATTAATTTCTTATGTATTTTGAATCAATTTAAAAAATAATTATACAAAAATAATTTTTAATAAAATAAAATGAACATAACATGTTTTCATGTGAAAATAATAATTAAAAACATAAATGTTTAATAATAGGATTTCAAAATTCAACATAATATTTTTAAAATTTATTTTTTTTTGTGTTAAATACTAATAATTACAATTTTATGGTTTTATACTATTCATGGGTTTTTATATAATTATATTTTAGAAAACATTATTGTATTGTTAAAAATGAAGTCTTAAATATTCAAAAAATAAAATATTATCTTTTAAAAATACTCAAAACATATCCTGTTATAACATTTCTTTCTAAATCCTAAAATTATGTTATTTTTGACCAATTAAAAATCTAAAATATCTAAAATTATCAATTAAATTAAATAATATATATGTGAGAAGGCATATTTTGATGAAAAATGACATTTTAAAACATTATGTGTTCTTAATTATAAATTGTATTTATTTTGAATCTATTGTGGTATTTTTATCTAGTATAGGTTTTAATGTTATTATATGTTTCCAATAAAATATTTAATCAATCATTTCAATTCAGTTTTTTATGTCATGAAATATTACAATCACATTATTAATTTAGAGAAAAATATATTCCAAAATAATGGGGTGTTACATGTTTTAAATTTCATCGTCTTTATATAAATGTTTTATTTAACAAACATAAAAAAAATATTTTGGGGTTAGGTCCTTATTTATCTATAGATTTTTGAAATAAATCATGGATTGAAAAAAATTACAACATATTTACATATCGTTTAGCATCCCGAAAATAATTTATATTGAAAAGTTTCTATGTGTTTGGTATGAAAATATATGATATAAAATATCATAATACATGAGATATTTTTAATCCTAGATTTTATTTTTATTATTGTTATATGTAACCCATCCCTCGAAGAATATGATCTTCAACCATGTGTTTTCTGAAATATTGTGTTGAATCACCATATCCATATCTGCACTAGTCAAAAAAATATTATATTCACTTCATAGTTCAACATTATTTTATGGGATGAATGATATTCATATTATACAACTAAAAGTTCCATCAACTAACACTTATTAGTCATATCATATGGTTATCATGGATTTTCAAATATGATTAAAATCATATAAGATTATTATATTTAGTTTTCAAAATAAAATTGTTCATAATAATTTTATATTATTTTTCATTTTTTTAATTAATAGAATTTAATTACTTTAAAATTGAATATAAATAACATAATATTATATTTTTTGGATATTTTATTCATTAAATCTATTTTAAATATTAATTAATTATGAATCCTTTATTCTTGATTAGTTAACGTGTTTTTAATAATTTAATATAAATAGTAATCTTATATGAGATTTTAAATTATGATTATGATATTAAAATGTATATTTAATGGATAATAATTTAAATATATATTTATTATATGAAAAAATATTTCAAAATTATAATAAAAATTTATAAATTATAAAATAACTAATGTTATAATAAATATTTATATAAATTATTTCTCTTTCGTAATAATTAATTTAATTTTATCAAATTAAATGTTCCTTATTGGGAAATAATTTTATACACATCAAAACATGTTATGATGGTTTATATTTTCAATGGTTTATTTAATACGTAAACTTGTGATATTTTAGATAATGTAAATATTTTACAACATAATAATACTATAATAGATTTTGTAAACTTATTGAAAAATAATTTACAAAATGTGATATGTAATGAAATATATGAAATGTTTAAAATATGAATGTAGAGAGATTATGTTAAAAATAAAATAAATAAAACTCATAATAGGTAAATATAATTAATAAATTATTATAAGTATCCATTATATTTATAAATAATTCTTCATTTATTATATAATGTTAAATTTTGGAAGTGTTTACTTATTTAATACACTATTCCAAACATTATTTATACTTGTTAATTTTTTCTATCTATTTAATTAAGTTTCGTTTTATTATTATATTGAAAAAATTAATCTCATAAATTTTCAATCCATTCAATAAATTACAACAATGTTAATATATGATTTAGGATTTCATTAACCATGACCAATGTATTTAATTGAGGTTATGATCCTGAAAATTAATATTGAATATAATATATTATTATTATGTTTTTGAGTAATTATCAAGTTGATTCTAAATTAATTTAGGTATCCCCAGGTAGATGGACTACTACATAGATATTCCATGACCATGGTTGATTATACATCATTTTAGAAAAGTTTGGTTGGATATATGTGGTTGTAGGCTTACCCATGCATTGATTTCCAACCTAGTATAAGTGTAAAACATTAGAAGATGAGTCCATGTTGCATATTCTTGAGTTGAATTTAAATTGGTGTAGATTCAATTGAAATCTATATTTGAGAATGTGACACAAATATTGGGTTATGTAAAGAGTTAAAAATCAAGCTCGATTGAAAATGTTGAGTTCTTGGAGGGAATACTTATCCGAAAACTAAATCATTAGAACCATGCATACTTAACTATGATAAGCATGAGAAAAGATAGTATGTTTAAATACCCATGAAAATACTATGTGTTATATTCCTACATAAGAAGAAAATTCCATGAACTAGATCATTCAGTACGAGTTACACTCATAATTAAGTGATAATAAATTTTCAATTACGAAGTAAGAAAGTTATTGGATACCATAAGAGTTATGATCCATGGAACTATCATTTGAATTTTGTTTTATTATGAGGTAAAAAAATAATGGTTTGAATAAAAATATAAAATAGTCAGGTTTTTTCATACTATTGATTAGAAAATTTTATTACAACATGAAAATAAATGAGTGATATATTATATAAATGAATAGTTTTTTTTTGAAAAAAATATTCATGGAATTTTTATGTGAAAAAACTGATATAATTCATGATGATATATGAATAATTTATTTCTAATCAATAGGTTGTATTAATATATGGATATAATTTTAGTAAGATCCAATTTTATAAATTCCATAATTAATATTAATTAATTTTATTCTCATTTAATAAATGATTTTTTAGATAACAGAATCACCATATTGAAAAATAACATTCAGATTAATCATTATAAAGTAGAACCATACTGTAATAAACTCACAATATATGTAACATAATGAAATTTTATTAATTTATAATGTTATTTATAATATATTAATACCATATTGAGTATCCATGTATTTATTTTATTCAATAGATGAAAATAATTACATATAAATAATAATGGGATTTGTTAAAGGCTTCAAAAGCTTATGATGTGAAATTAAGACTTCCTTCATATGGTCAATATGATTTTGTAAATAACCTATAGGGATTAAATTTTCATTTTACATACTCTATTTTATTAATTCACATTAATTTTATCTATGAAAATTATATGATAATATGTAATAATTCAAAATATTCTATATGATGTTATAAAATGTTGATAAAAGACGAACTTAGACATTGATGTGTAAGTTTAGGAAGTATATCATTAACAAAAATTGGTAAAATTTAAAATTAGAAGAAGAAAATTTAGTAGGAGTTCTTGAAAGTGTTCCCTTATGTGGCCCATCATGTTTAGTGGAAACAAAATTTCACATTTGTGGGTGATATGATTATATTTGGTGGATTTTTTTATACCAAAAGGGGATTTAAAAACATGATGGATTAAACATATCAATAAAATGTTCTATATAAATCCATTCCATGATTCTTTATTGTATGTAATAATAATTGTAAAGATTAAAATTATTTTCAATAAAAAATGTATCATGGTCATAGAGAAAATTGTTTTATTACAGTTTTTAAGGATGTAATAAAGAATGACTTGTTGCATAAAGAATTTATATTTTAATAAACATTAGGGGAAACTAAAGAAATGATGTAAAACATTATCATAATTATCTTTTAGGACAATACAACTTTTTTATTAAGAAGTTTTTTGAGAAAAAAATGTAAAGATTAATTTTATCAATATGGGTTATGATATAACATTTTTTAAATAATATTATGAATATGATTAAAATATAAAGGAACCTTATCCATGATAAATAGTGTTTCCAATTTTTCAAAATATAAGGGAATATTATTACACCACCTATAAATGGAATATGATAACAGTATTATTTTCAAAGGATAAATGTATATACATGAAGATTAAAATATATGATATGTGATGAAAATTTTGTTTTTAAAAAGAATACTAATATAAAATTATTTTCATTTCATACCAAAAATATGTTTGTGAATGTTATCATGCATTTATAATGTGAATTTATATTTTAAAAGGATACTTGAAAAATAATTTCATTTTTTGAATTAAAAATTCATTAAAAATTGTTTCACAAGTCTAAATGTTAATGTGATTCCAAAAGTATATCTTATATAGTTTAGATTAAGTGATTGTAATGCAGAGAAAAAAATTTCATTTCGATACTTTGAAAAAATGAATTTCACTGTTTTTGATTGAATCATACATGTCTAGAACAATGATAATTTCAAATTCACCTAGTGGAATGTAGGATAAGTGGGTATATTGTTATTTAAATATTTAAATTATTATCCATGGAAATTATTGATTAAATCGGTTCCAAGGATGATGATATAAAATATAGACCGATTTCTATGTAGACAATAGAAGTTGAAATCATATATTTTATGTATTTTTGTTTAATAAGTCTCAATATATTCATGTATTATAATTTTAGTTATATTTATTTCTTCAGGGATGTTTCTCATTAAAACTCATAGAAAAAGTATCTTATCAGATGGTCATATAGTGATATGTTAAGAATTAAATATATATGTTATATATTAATATTACCATATAATTTACAACAAATATCATAACAATCATGATTTCCCTAATATATTTTATGATATATAAGATCTTATATTTGGTTTCATTTGTTATTAATAAATTATTTTCATATATACAAGTCATATTATATTAATCAAAATCTCTACTTCAAGATTCATTAACATTTGTTTGATATATATATATATAATTAAATGAAATGATAAATTTCCTCTAAAATTATGTGTCTAAGTTATATATAATTGATTTTCTTCATGAAAAGAGAGAGGTTATGAACTATGTTAATGATTATCATGAGTAATATTATTGTTGAGGTACACAATATGCTCATTAGGCATAAAAGTGTTTTATGCACCGGATGAACCACTAGGTATAAAAAATAGTTTTCGAGACATGGTTTACAGTGTATCCTTAGGATTCATGGATTATATAAGAGTCCCCATATATTTTATGATTGTGATAAATGTAACTAAATGACATTCCCATACTGATACCATTATTACGCATTTTATTACACTTAGCTAACCTAGGATTGTTGGTTATAGTGTTGATCATTTAATTAGTTGGAGCTCAAACAATATGTAGTTGTACCTCTCATATTATGATTATAACATAAACTCAATCGAATGAGATAGAATAGGAAGATTGTAGATACTCTGAGATAATAAATATGATTTACTTATCTATATGTATGAGGCATATGAGATGTTATCAATAATAAATTTGAATATAATGTGATGTATATATCAACCATATTAGTCATCACTCAATGAGTTGATAGTATTAAAGTTGGTTAAATTTGATTGGCATACACTATGTACCATGGGTACTCAATGTCTACAACAAAAGGAATATCTGATACTTCAAGCCTATGTGAGATGTGTATAGTGTACACCATTATAGAGATACATGGTTTTGATGTAGATCTAGACATATCCATTTATATCTCGAGTAACATTGGCAGGTTTACAGATTCATATTTTGTACATTTATGGACCTCCAAATCCATATTTTAGGTCAATTATATAATAGATGATGGTTTTACAATATTTGGATGACTAAATTGTGATGGATTTTGATTCATTGAGTTTATTTAAATGTTTTTTAGATTTAATATGAAAATGTTTTTTGGGGTGTTAAATGGTATTTACAATGATATGAGACAAGGTTCTGTTTTTATGATACCACTATAAACATGTTTTGGATGAGATATAATATAGTATAGGACTGGTTTTGACATGTTATTGTACATGATATGGTATAAGGTGAAATGAATAAATTCTATTAAGTTATTGTTCAGGTGGTTTATTGATGGAGTTGATGTTCTCTAAATATATTTTTATATATATTTATATTATATGTGTATCAGTGGAAGTATTATTTTATGATTAAACTCTAACAATAAGGCATGGAAAAGGGCATTGAATATACAACCAATGGACTATCATATTATACCACAAAAATGAATTTTTAGTGAATGGTCTAATAAAATGATGTCGTATCCTAATTAAAATAATATTCCATGATTAAGGAATAATAAATACCAAATAATGAAAAAAATTTTCAAACTATTGAAGGTAAAATAGGATTGTTTCATATAATATGATTAATCTATATTTTAATGTTTAGAATTTTATTCAATATTAATTTTTTGTTGAAACATGAAGATACAATATTCTTCAATGACTATCAGATAGATTTTTTATGTGAGATATAGCATATATAATAAAAAAACATTACATAATACATGAAACGTATCAAACAATATAATTAATTTACTCATACATATTAAATAACACGTAAATTAATCATGAATCAATGATTTTTGTTCAAAACTATATAAAGATACTATATATTGATGGTGATGTGTGTGTGGATATCAAGATTTATGTTCAATGCTTCTGTTACACAATGCACTTTTCTACTATCCCATATATGTCCAAGGTACTAAAATATCATGGGGATGGAATTTACTAGATTATTATCACTTTTTGATATTATTTTATTTTATTTTTTTGACAATTATAGAACTCTTTATTTTTTCCCCTTTACCAACTAAATTTATTAGAATAATACATTAATAGTAGAAATAATAAATTTAATATAACATTATAACTCTCCCTATATAAAATTATTATTGATATATTTCACTTAATTATATTATTTCGATCTCATTATGAAATTTTTGTAATCCATATACCTTTTGTTTCATTTTTTTTCATTATATTGTTAATATAAAAATAAATTGTTATTCACTATGAAAAAAATATGTTACATATGAATAAGACCTTATACCTAATGAAGTTACTATTTTTTGTAACGATTCAAGCCAAAACCAGATTATTATACCAATCAACTGTGAATCTATTGATAAAACATATAAACTCAAATCTTATGATTAACCTTTTGAACATATACAATATGATGTGGATGTTCTATATGATATCATACCATATTATAAATCCTACAATAGTGTATATTATGATTAACCCCATTAACCTGACCCTTATGAACATATCTTATGATGATTTCGAAAAGTTAAACATTAGTTTTTTTTATTTTTCATATTTTAAATTTCATTCACCAGATTAATAAAAACCTTTTATTCTTTAATGACTTGATATATCTAAAAATTTAAAAGTAAAATTTCAAATGTAGCTATCCAATAGTCATACATAACATTTGGACCTAAAATATTTGTACTTATTATATGATTTTAGCAGACTATTTTTCTTTTTTTATGCTTTCCTATAATGTATGATTTCATTTATCTAGAAAATTCTATTATTTATGTTACCAGATATTTCTAACTTATGAAAAATATACATTCTAAAAATTACATCTTACAAGATTCTATCATAAATATGATATCTTATGAAATTTTATCTTATGAAATTTTTTATCTTACAAAACAATTATCTTATGAAATACATTATCTTACTATACATGGAAATTAGACTCTGTTTTTTTAAAAAAAAATTATAACAACTTTCTATACATGTTACAATATTAAAATTAAAATATTTTAATACAAAACCACAAAAGGGTTTTATTGGATTATTAATTTTCAATGAATACATTTTCTAATAAACTTACCAATGCCATTTTTCAATTATGATTTTTAATTTTTGAAAAACATTGATGTGTTTTTTGTAAAAGATGGTATTTTAGAATGTATTGAATATGTACCCTATGTAAATTATTTACAGTGATAATTACGTTGAATATTATTGAAATGTTATTATTATTATTTTATTTGTTTATACAACTATAGTTAGAAAAAATTGTTCATTTAAATTATAAGTTATGTGTATCAAATGATATAGAATATGCACCCCAATCAATGACATAATAAAATAAAAAATCATACAATAACCTTATAATATGGTGTGAAAAATTATCAATCTACCAAAAATGTACCTGGAAAATCATGATCTTTATAGCAGATAATATGGTAAATAAATTCATTCATAAGGGTTTCAAATTTTGGTGGAAATATTATTTTTTCTAGTAAAGGGCACATTTTTTTAGAAAAATGGGTTCACATCCTAAATTATAGTGTTAGGTTATCTTTAGATGATATTTTACTGTATGTTTGGAGGCATCACTAATTATTCTACAACCCAGAAATGTTATTATATTCATCTCAAAGGTTTTCATTCTACAATGGTGTTCCATTATACGGGAATCCATAACATAGGTCAGCCCTATGTGGATGGACCATACATGGCTAGAAATATAAAATATTTAATATAGTACGGTGCTAGATTAAGGGGACTAGAAGAACCATACATGGGGACACTTACATGACCACCCATAGATGGTGTCCTTTATGTGGTCTCCCATAAATGGTGACCCACATAAATGTAACCCATACATAGGTAATCCCTATGTGTCCAACCTTAAATTTCTACCATATATGTGGGAGTCCCGTGAATATGTAACTATTACATCGGTGAACACACAAAAGGGGTGAACCTTACATAGATAGGCCTAATGTGGATGAATCTAGAATGGATAAACCATTTTTCGTAAAAAAATATATATTTTATTTTACTAAAGTAATTTCATAAAATATTAAAACCCCATTTAATGAGAATTATGTTTCCTTTACCCTATACAATATAAGACTCATTACCAGAGGGGATATCACACCTCTCTTAGACTCAATGGGAGAATACCATGTAATTATTCAATGAAATTATTGTTCCCTACTATGAAGTAGATCAACATGTAAATCTAACACTACGCATTGATTATTCTTGGGTTTCTACCCCAATTTCTCGATGTTAAGTGTGTTACCCGAACATAGTGTTCATTTATTATTCCACTGGATCATTATTGAATTTCCAAGATATCATGGGTATTTTGATTAGTTAGTTAAAATATAACCTTGGTTGATGGTGATGGTATGATTTTATGTATTGAAAGATGTTTTTTAGTAATGTGGTATTATTTATTATTTATAGAATTATGGGTTATATTAATTGATTGAATGGTTGAATGAGTTAAGTTTTTTGTTCTAAAGACATTGATCTGTACTGGGGTTGGTACACACCACTATTTATAATGATCTACACCATAAATGATTATAGCTGGGTGATATCATTAATATTCCACATAATTTAATACAAATGTAATTATGTTATTATTATTAGTTAAATTTATTAATTAATTAGAAATACTAAATTTTAATTGAGATATCCATTCATGTGTTAATGTATCATCTTTATGGGTGATGGCAATTTGGGATTGGATACATTTCGGAAAAGATATCTAAGATAAAAATAAATGTATTATCTTCTAGTTTATGTTAGGTCATCTCTAATAATTTAACTATTGAAAATTCATTATAATAATGTATACATTTGACATATAGTCTAACCAATAAGGGGGAAAGTGAATTATTATAAATAAACAATTTCATTAAAATAAATCAATTTTGGATTGATTCTTTAGTCAAGGGTCATGGAGGACCACAAAACATTACCATGATTTTGAAGCCACTAGATACATTTCTCACGCCAATGAAATGTATTCCTTATGATGTATGGAATCTGTGGATTGTAAATTAAATGAAGTGAAAAAACATAGAGTACATTGATATAGGTTCACAGGGCTCCCCTGAAGAATGATTCATGATATAGTGGGCCTAGATATCCTAGTTTGGGACCTTATAAATTGGGGATTGGTTTGGAAAGACTTTAGAAACCATAGATCATCAGTCTAGATGATCTGAGATTGGGGTGTGTGTTTTTCTCCTTCTAGTATGAGACTGAACTGGTGGGTATTCCATGGAAGGATATATAATAGGTCAGGTGTGAGGAGGGACCTATAATGATGTCATATGAGGGATATTTATTATGAAATCTATTATGAATAATTTAATTTGGTATTATAATTTAAGAATAATGAAGTTTTAATGTGATTATGATGGCATTGAGGGACAACAATCCCTCTATGTGATTGGGTTTTCCTAGGTGCGTGGATCCCCTGATGGATTTCAAAATTATAATGATAATCTAGGTACATCATAAGGTGTACCATGTTACAGTGACCATACATAGTCATAGTGTCAGGATCTAGAGGGTGTTTTTCTCATATATCACAATAGATCCCGAATTTATGGTGTAAGACTTTTAAGGTTGTTGTAATAGGGAAATTTCATTCATTTTAGAGACATCTCATAGTCATAAGAAATGTGTTTAGTAGGGGTCAAACCATGATATTTCTATATGGGATGATATGGTGTAGGTTTTTCCTCAAATATGAAATTTGGAATAACAAAATATTACCCAGGATTCCTAAATCTTGTGTATATTAAAATCTAGAGAGGTTACATGGGATATTATGGTTATGACACTATTTAATTCTTTAAATACTAGTTGCGATTTTTTATTAATTTTTATAATAACATCCTTGATGATTTCATGTAATTTTATTATTATGATAGACTAATTTTGATTTTTAATATTCATGGGATTCAAATATTATGAATGACGACTTGTTCACTCCTATGATTTCACTTGGGATCCATCAATTGTTCATATGTGAAATTTCATATATAATACCTCATATTCTAAATTCATATCTATATAAAATTTTTATAGTGACACATGAGATTTTGATATTTCTCATTTAAGATATGTGTGGTAATCCATATAATTTGATGCTTTCACTAGATATGATTACTATCTAGCGCATCCATAGTTTAGAGTGAAAGTTTTAATGACTGGAATTCATAGTATATTTTCTCTAATTAATAAATAATACCAAGTATGACATGGAAACCTGAATAATTATCTTTTACTTCATGAGTACACATTTATAAAATTCATAGATTATAATACTGTAATTTGTTAGTATGAATTTCTGTATTTCCTTGATTTTTATCTTGTAATTTGTGAGTATGCGTATATTGAATGTATAAATTGTTACATATGATTCAAAAGATATTCTTATTTGGAATTCCATGTATGTTCAACGAGATATATGGTTATGATAATGTTATGTATTATCTATAGAAACTTTCTCATAGACATTCAAAAAATGGTTGGAGTGGAGCAGGTTTATCATTTGTGACACCATGGGACCTAAGGATCGATAATGGTTATTCTATTAGAACTTCCAAATTATTTTATATATTTATTCAGATCATATTACATTTTCATAAAAAAAATTATCCTGTTATTCTATTATCCCCATTAGTGGTTTCCTATATAGTTTTACTCACACTCTACTCGTGTGGCCATCCTACTTAAACAACTAGGATTGAATCATATATCAGAAGTAATGTTTTGAAAATGCCAAGTGTTCCATGATAGATCATTAAGGATTATATGGAGTTAGAGACTGAGATGGGTTGTGTCTTAGGGATGAAAAAAAATCACATCAGGTTTTTATTGTATTTAACAGGCATTTGTGGTCAGACTTATTGGGGGTAAATTATTGAATATTGGAGTGACTTTGTGCCAACATGATTGTATGCTACAATCATTCATTTTTAATATTTCTATTTTTCACTCGGTAGAGTCTCATTATCTGTTATGGAAATGTTTGGTAATTTATACTATAATTTCAAGGATAATATGAAGGTATAGTCCCACAATGGTAACACCATATACCCTTTCAGATTATTCACAACCCATATTATATATTGAGATGTGCCTATGGTCATGTATTATTCTTCATACATAGCACTGATTAGTGGTTTATGTTATCATAGCCTTACAACTACCTTGAAGATTTATATTGATCCCTTTCACATGGACTAGTTGTTGGGAATAAATTACTCTACATATTCTTATTCTAAATTAATAATCTAGTTTTTTCTAAATTTTTTCAATCTTTATATTCTAGGAAATAAATATTTTATGGTTTATGATTTTTACTTGTCAAATAATTCTTCTTTTTAGGTTGGGACTCCTAAGTTAAAATTTAAAATTTTGTCAATACTTCCTTAATAGTTATTTATTACCTTGTTATATGAATCCACCAAAAAAATAAGGTTATTTTTTGTGGTATTGTATCATAATAAGAGACGTTATCGTGTAATTTGGTAGTTGATCCCATTTAAATGTATAGAAATTAGTTTATAGTTATTTCACTTATAATATAGTGAAATGTAACGAATTAATACAGTATTACATTGATATAACTAGCTAAAAAATTAATGTTTTACTTTTTTCCAATAACATGTACAGGTGCATGAAAAATTAGATTTCAATTTTATTAAAAAATATAAATAGCTTAATTAAACCACCATCTGGTCTATCAACCATCCATGTTGTGGCATAATTTTTTTCAGAGACAAAAACATTTAAGAACTAAACATTATTTACATTACACTGTTAAATGTTTTTATGGATATACATATTTGAATTTCACAATATATACATTGTTTTTTAATAATATCTTCCTTGAAATAATTATGAAAATGAATGGTCTTAAACATTTAGAATACTATTTATTATGTTTTATGGATTAAAAAAAACCAAAGGTCAATGTGATCATATAGACATAATATATTCCAAGTCTTGAGTAGATCCCTATATTAAGAAACTAATCATTGAGAATTAATCAACTACTGTAAATCCACATATATTACCACATTTTGACCTAATATATCATATAGTTAGTGAAGTAGAAAAATTTGTTATAAATTATAAAATTATTTATATAGATTATTCTATTATAAATATATGTGTTTTTTATAATGATTCTACTAATGAAAATAATCTTCAAATTTGGATAATATTTCATATTATAGTCTATGGATTTTCTATGTTGATAAGGAAAATTCATGGAATGCTATGAGTTGAATATCATGATTTCAATTTGATGATAATGAATCTACCAACATGATATTTCATATATTATCTATCAGTTTCAATGGAATTAATTCTTTTTTCATTAGAATTGGAGAACACTGTTAACATTGAATGTGTTTTAATATATTTTTCAATGAAACTTTAGAAAAATTTCACCAATGATTAATGTATGATATTTAATGAGTATACATTTGATGAGGTTATTTTTCACTAATTTAATATGAAATTGAATAAAAAAATATATCAAAATAAAAAACAATAAAATTTAATTGTGTAAAACTCAATTTAATTAATTTAATTTCTTCTAGGGAATATTATTCCAAACGTAATGGAAGTAAAAATGGAGAAGTATATCATATTTTTATTCATGTTAATAAAATACATAAAATTAGTTCTCTCAAAAACAAATCATAGAGGAATTATCATAAAGATAATCTCATTGGTGAAAATAAATGTAATAGAATATATTATAATTATACTTTTGATAATACATGTTTCGAATGGAAAATGATTCCCATGGAATAAAATGAATTGATAGATAAAAAGTGAGAAAATAAAATACAGAATTATTTAATATCAGTCTTCTCTTAAAAAAATTAATATTCTAGTAAAGTATCTGAAAATGGAAAATATTCATCTAATTTATGTTTGATTCCATCATTAAATATGGTTAGTGATTTTTCTTTTTATAATTTATGTTCTAACAGTGATTCTAATTTTGATAATTTTTTATAGTGATATAATTAAAAAAGATGATAAACTAAAAATATATATTCAAGACTTGCTAAATCATAAAATAAAATCAATTTAAAAGTCACAAAAATTTGAAGGAAAATGCGACAGTTAAATATAAAAATGAAAATATTTAAATATTGATACGTACATTAATTTATTTATTTCTGAATATTTAATTTTTTTTTGAAAATATAGAAGGTGGTATTGAAAAATTAATGAATTTTTTTACACATTTACGCAATGAAAAAAATAGCTTTCAATGAATGATGTATTTTAATATATTGAAAAACTAAATAAAGTTGTGTTGGATAAGTTTGTAACCCAACATAGATGTATCATAATTTATTTATAGTTCCCATTATTTTAATTATAATGATCTTTGTTTTGAATATTTGAGGATTAGAATCTTGTAGAAAATTTTTCTGTAATATTTATAGAGTATTTGGGATATATAATGACATAAATTTATTGGTATTTATAAAAAAAATTATAAATAAGAAATAGCTTCAAATATTTATGGTAGGATAATATTTTTTTTATTCTATTGGTCCTAATGTTTCATTGGTAAAAAATCTATATATTTTAATGTTTTATGAATGAAAATTCATTGGAAGTGTCATTAATGATTTATGGAAACTAGAAAGTGCATTCACTGTGATTTTCACTAATAACCCATGAAAATTTATTTTAGTAAATATATGTCATGGAGGAAACATGACATGAATATATAATTATAATAGAAAATAAATGTTTTTGGAATTTTTTCTATATCTATCTATTTTATTATTTCTAATTTTTTATTTGTTGATGGACCACAAAATAACAAAAACTGAATATATAAATTATTTGATGATTATTTGAGTAAGAAAATTAATAATAATAATAATAATAATTATATATTTATTATAATCTAAATGAAAATATAGAATTTATTTTCCAATCCTAGTTTACAGTTTATCATGTTTTTTCATGGATAATGAGATGAAAGATATTTCGTTTTATCATTAAAGTAATGATCAATATAATTTTTGATTGAACTATTAAAATTTGAATAGTGAAAAGGTATTAAAATTACTAGACTTTAAGAATGATATGATATTTTTTTTGATACATCGAAATTGGAAAAAAACATAATGTATTATTTATACCAATAATGTAAATGATCTCTAAATGTACTCTATAATTATTTCATCTTGACATGTTTAGTCATACTACAATTACTAGTCATTTTGGAAATAACTACACATTAGTAAATATAGAAGACAATGAATTATTGATTTATCATAGTTACCTGTGATATTACTTGAGTGAGTTATTAATGTTATCATTTCCTACCATGGATGAGACAATAGGATGCGCATGTAGTTTTTGAATTATTAAATATGGTTGGTGATGAAAAGAAGTGTATACTAATTGGGAAATAAATTATCACTTTCTCAGTCAAATAATCATTGGTCAATAATTCTTGTCAAAGTAGGTCATCCTTAGTTACTTTATTGATCTTAAATTTATCATTAATATGGGTCTCTTGAAGAATGTATAAAAAAAATTTGATTAGTATGAAACATATCGTTATTATTTATTTGCTGATTTCGCCACTGAGGGACACTATGATTCTACCTTAGCCCCAAGGTTAAACATTAAAACATTATTGAGTTTGGTGGATAGTTTATCTACTCATCCATATCCACCATAGGTTCCTCCAGTGTTTTGTACTTAGTATTATTATAATACTCATGAATTAATCTCTGAGAACCATTTTATCAAAGCTTATTTAGTTGGGATTTCAATTCCTTAACAAGTAGCACCCCAAAAAAAGAAACAATTCATTCATCAAACCTATTATATATATATAGTGGAAGGTTTTAGAGTAGTCCCAACCACTCTTTAAGACCATGTATGGCCTTAAAATTCTATTGTATATACATTTTGTTGGATAGATCTATCATTCTTATAGGTTCTTCCTGAAATCAAGGATTACAATGAAAACTATGAGGAATATTATATATATGATATTCAGTCCCACATGAAGGGAAATGGCTTCACCATTAATACTATAATGAATTATCCACTTACTGATGTAGACACTCGATAGGATACCACTATGTTTATAAGTAAAAAGTCTAGTAAAAATGATATTAAATTATGTTAACTTCCCTATAAATAAAACAGCTATATGTCAATCAATTTTCGATTCATGAAGAATAAAAAGTATCATGGGGGTATTTAACAAGTTCATTGAAATATAGCATGATAGGTCTAGGATCTTTCAAAAGCATTAATTTGGTTTTTATGATTCAGAGTACTAATAATGTTTAAGATCTTATTACGAAGTAATGTGATTTTAAACAATAGTGATAGAGTATTGTTTTTTATTTTTTTCTTAGTTAATCCTATTTTTTTACAATATATGGTACATTTCATGTATTATTATTATGTAACGCCTCTTTTTAACCATTATTGTACTTATTTTTCTAGAATACATAAAATTTTATTTTGTCATAGAGAGTCCTATTATATTAATATTTTTATATTTTTGGGAAACTAAATGATTTTCTAGTTTATACTCATACTTTGACAAGGAAATATATCTTGTAACTCTAAAATAATGATATAATCTTTCACCAAAAATAATATTTAAAATCAAAAATCTATTATTATCAGGGGAGTTATCAATATCTACCTAATTATTTATCTTTTTGTTTTTGGGTTTTATTAGACTTACACTTTAAACATTCTCACCAAGATTTCAAATAGTCGGTAGTATATAATATTATGTATGAGGGTGAACCTCCTGAGTGAAATTTAATTATTTATTGAAATCAAATTTTGAGAATTTATATTTCATGAATTTCTGTTTAATGACATTAAAATTTATAACACCATGTAAATAATTGAATATTTTATTGTTTCATTCATTTAAAATTGAATTATTGTTCTCATTTAGGTAGAAATAGGTAATTATTTTTCAATAAAATGATTATATTTATTTTTATTTGTTGAAATTTTTATTATTTAACTAATTAATAGACATCGATGTTTTGAATGAAGTTAAAAATTTAGGAAATTACGATCCCAATTTCTATTCGATGTAAATTTCCATAAAATTTTATATAACATCAATATTTAGATATCTGGGAATACGAATAAAAACTAAAACATTCACTCTAATATAATTAGAGAATGAATTTTTTTAGCCACATTTTGGAGATTGATGACACAATTATAATTATCCCAATTTTTATACATGTATACATTATTTAATCTATTGAAATGAATTATAAACCATTAATATTTAGTTTGAATAGTTATTTCAAGAATAATTCTTCATCTTTTACTAATTCATTGGTATTTTTTCATAATTATTCATTTTATATTTATGGAGAAATCATAAAAGATCATGGAACCATCATAGGAGTGTATTATGAGTAGTTTTGCGTAATTAATTTATTTTTTATTATTGGATATGGTTCTTAAATGATATTGTTTCTAATTACTAAATAATTTACATAATGAAATAAATAAGAAGATGAATAAGGAAAAAAATTTACAAAATAGAGGGACTATGAATTTAAAGATGATTGGCCACAACTTCCACCTTATAATAATAATAATTTTTGATAGTGATGATTTGAGATTGAGGGTGGAGATTGAGGTGCTAGACAGAATTCAATTAGAATTTTGTGTGGATTATACAACCCAAATTCCAAAAAAATGTAGAGACAATGAATTCTTTTTATTTATTATGATTAAAAATCCATCACATACGTATGTGTTATAATTCTAAATGAATACTAGAAAGTTGATAGATAATGGAAAGATGAAATTTGAAGAATTATCACCGGAGAAAGTGTTTTTAATGAGGATTTTTATTGAATATTATAATTTTACTAAATGAATGTTTCCATATTTTCAAGCCTATGAGTTTATTTTTTCACAAAATTACCCAGCAACAATTAGCCTATGATTTAGTGGAACAACAATTGAATTTATCATGATATTTTTAGGTTTAATTTATTTTTAGGGAATAAGATTTTCAGAACTAATATTGATATAATTTATAAAATTTTGATTGTTCATAACTCATTTAAAATTTTTCATCTGTGCACAATGATTTTTTTTGAAATGGTAGATCATAACATAGACATATATATATAATTAAAATATCATTAAAATTGATATAATCCCATAGTAATAAAACTATGGAATTAAAAATATTGCATGATTATGTACATGTATGGAATGAAATAATGATTTTTAATAAGTATCCATTTAACAATTATTTTAATAACATTTCAATTTTTTATTTTGTTGGTTATTGTGTTGTTATAATTAGTAATTTTTGTTGATATGATCTATACAAGAGATCAATAAATTCTTCAAATATAGGGAAATTTGATACCTGATGAATGTGAATTGGGTTTCAATGTTACTATTTTCATTTTAAGCATTAATAAATAATAATACAGTATATATTTTATGATATTTTTACGATTTGTTAATATAAATTTTAACTATAGATTTTGGAAAAGTCAATAAAATATCATATGTTCCATGCTATATTAGGTATCTACAAGGGATGAATGAGTTAAATGAAACAAATTTCTAATAAAATCAGGTTGTAATCATGGAATGATCCCTTAACCATGTAAAAATCATGGAATTTGAAAATTGGAAAATTAATATGTTAGGGAATCCAATAGCTAATGTGTTAGGATTTTACTTCAGATAAGAAGGTTACATGGGTGGTTTTCCTTTACCAAACTGATTGATTTGAGCATTACATTAGGATTATTTGTGTTGTATCAATGTTTTTTCCATTGTGAACCCCTAAAAATATATTATAAATAATTTTAAATAAAAATGTTACAATATATGGTTTCAAGAAAGAAACACTTTAATAGATAGCGTACATGATACGCCACATCAAGCTTAAACAAACAGCTAAATATTATTATTTAGACCTCACCCTTATAAACTAGCCATTGGAATTGTGGGAATGAATAGTATTAATTGTACTATAAAAATATAGTTAAACATGTTCCTATAATGATTTATTGGTTACTAAATTAATTATAATACATAAAAAACCTATTTAATATAAACGAGGCTTTTTTTATAAAAAATTATTTAAATGAGAATAATTGTGTTGATAAAATTAAAAAAACCTATGGAAGGATTATATTAATATATAAATAAAAATAAAACATACAATTTATTGTTTATCACTCATTTTATGTTTTTTCTCTAAATTATATAAGAAAAATTTTAATTTTACACACAAAAGAAGTAATTTATAAAAAAGGGATTTTCCCACCATTTGATGGGGAACCATTTTAAATATATTTTCAAAAAAATTTATTAGTTATATTGCATAAAATAATGTTATTTATTTGGAATCAAAACATAAAACTTTTCTTCGGATAAATATTTCGAGTTTTTCAAATAATATTCTTTTTTTAATGAATAGTAAAAATAAATGCATTTTAATTCAAAAATGTTATTCCATATAATGTATTTATATAGTTAGAATTTACATTTAATTAATTTCAGAGTGTAATTAATGTAATATTTTATAATTAAATCCAATTTTCATCATTTGAATCAATTTTATAGTAAAAATAGATGTAAACACAATTCATTCTTTCGAATGTCTCGCTTTAAAAACCCTGTTTTTCTGTTTATTTCAAATTTAATTTTAATTATAATTATTTAAATTATGTGAATTTAATTTGGTAAAATGGAGTCTATATTTTTAATCTAAAGGTCCAAAATTGGTTGTATGGTCAATTTAATTTTTTTTATAAATATGCAAGCATGGTAAAAATATTAGTTAAAGTGGTACAGGTAAAAAATAAAACATTTTATAGTTAAAAGGGTAAAGGCTTAAAATACCCCAAAAATACAACATTGAAAGGTATATAGAGTTTTGGCATGACAATTACCATTATCAAAAACATTAATTGAGTGTATAATTCATTGAAATTAATTCCACCTCAATGTGGTAATCATTAAATATAAAATAATCAATTACCTAATCAATTGAACCCACCTATCCTCATGTATAACTACCAACCATTTCCTCCCCATTTTGTCCCAATAATCCTTTTAGATCATCCAATAACTTCACAAATATAACCTCCTCACTGTCCCCACATCTATGTGACTCTAGTATCTCCAATATACCAAATCCAATGTCCTTAATTGTGTTTCGAGGAGTGAATTTTTAGTAGGTAAATTTTCTAAATTCCATTTCTTAATTTCATTTCCTTTCCTTATATCTCCACACCACCTTCATCCACCAATCCATAATAACTTCAGAATCACTTATAGGATGTATTTTTATGTTTTTATTGTATTATCTAAAACCCATTTCATTTGTTACCTCCTCCAATTCAACGAAACAAAACTTTTCAGAAGCTATGATTTTTAATCACCTCTAGGAATAATGTTTTTGTTATTATTCCAATAACTCCATCATGAATTGTCTTGAAACAATTTTTCTAGTAAAATAATATTTTAATATGTATAATATAACCAATTTAATCTTCTATAAATTTATATAAAACATATGTTCATTCATTCCATATTATGGTTATATGATAACTTCGTTTGGGGACGTGTGGGTTACTCTCTCCTAAAAACGATGTGATTCATTCAAAAATAACATGGAATTTATTATGGATTTTTTTAGAAAATATAAATGATATAAATTAAATATTAATAATACTGTAATGATATTATATATATATATACATTTCATTTAATTTCATTCTTGAATATGATAGGAAAAACAGAAATAGTGTTCATGCGTACATACAACGTATTGTCTCCATGAATGGTTTTTTAGTTTTCTGTTAAATATAATTATAAATTCATATATAATATATATATAATATATTTATATCACTTTTAATATTATATAGATGATGGAATTAGTACCACATGGACTTTTAACATCTTTTCATGTTCATTTCCAACTCTAGTTTCGATTGTTGACAAGGCAATTGATATGAACTTAAATAATTATGTAATTATTATAACATGGTGTTGATGATATAGAATAAGTAATTAAAATTAAAATGTTCTGAAGAATGTATAAATTAACCTGACTTTATTATTCAGTAAGTGAAAGGATCAGATGAGACATGTCAAGCTAGAGTTAAGGTAATTTTATAACTCAATTTCCACTCATTGGGTGTTATGATTACCTAATTGATTATATTTTAACAATATTATATGTGGAATATATTTTCATTTTTTATTTTATAATTTACACTTACCTTTTTTTGGATATTATTTTTCTAAAAATAGTCACCCCATTGTTATATTCTTACGTCATTTATCTAAACACTATAGGGATTTTCTATTTTCACTTTTAACATCTGTAAAATGTAAGACTTATTCAACAATTAACCATTTTTAAGGATTATGTACCAAAATTTGATACATAATATCAAAAATCTCATTATATTCATGGTATTTAATTTTTTTTGAAATTGATAACTTTTATGGTTCTTATGATTCAACTGATTACAATGTTGTAAGGTAATTTCTTAACCCAATTTAATTCTTTGGGTTAAACATGTACTTCATGATTATATCATTAAACTCTTATGTGTGAAATAATTTTTGAATATATTATCTATTATTTTTTCCTTTTATTTCATTCAATTTTATTCAAAAAGAATATCTTTATAGGGATTGTTGGACTTTTCATACGAAAAAATGGATGTTTTTTAACATATATGTTGGTAAAAACTTCATTACTATCGCAAGTGTTATTTTATATTTAGATTCATTTATAATAGATAATTATTTTAAAAGTATAATAAATTAGTTTTTCCCGTTATGAGTATTTTTTTATTGAAAATGATTTTTTATATGGATTTGACATTTCAATATCTTGATTTTATTTCTTGTCATTGAAAATGAAATTTTATGAGTGAAATGTGGATAATTGTAATCTTTTTTTGTTATGATTATATAATGGTACATGGAAATTTGATGGGAGGTTATGTGAAAAACCAATGATGGGTGGTTCTGTGATAAACTGAGGATGCATGGTTACATTATAACATCTAATGAATTGGGTATGGAAATCGGTTGTATGGCTATTCCATTTTTAAGAGTGAAAAATATGGAATGTGATCACATTGTTATTCCATTTATATATGGTTACAAATCTTGTAACCTTTATATTATTTAATTTTATTTCTAATGGATGAATCAAAATATTTTTATTGAATAAAATTTATGAATACAACTTATATAAAAAGGAATACATTTACTAACTCTTAATTAAGAAACGTATTAAATTATGATAAAGTATTCAAGGATTACAAGTTTTTACAATACTAATAGTTTTGATTATTTGTGTATCAATTATAATCTTTTTAGTCTCATCCCATGTTTTGATATTTTATTAACATTATTTAAAGGGGAATAGTGTTATGTATTTGATCAAGTAAAAGGTACGATGATTAAACATGATGTAAAACCTTGTTTCTTTTCAAATATGTTTGTTTTATGAAAATAATGGATATTGAGTAAAAGTGTATTCTTTGTAATATTTTAGTTTTTCTTTAAGTTTTATTGCCTATCATTAAAAATATTTAAACCTAAAAATTTCCTCAACATGATGTATAGTAAAACTGATTACCTGAATCAATATTATTTAATTCATAAGGTCAGGGCCTTATAGTCGGTATCATATGTCATTTTAGATAAATTTAGAGGTCAAGCAGTTATTGAATAATAAATGTCAAGTTGTATATAACCATAAGGGTTACCATATTAAAAAGAGTTATATTTATTTTAGATAACTTGAATTATTTAGATATAGCATAAATTAGGATATCATAGTACTTATATTTTTCAAAAATATTGTATGATTATTTTATTGATATACTCACACTAACCTTTTTTCTTTTCGAAAATGGCTAGATCCATCCAGAACAAAACTAAAAAATGAATGTGAATGAAAATGTGTGGGTTCTATAAATAAGAAACTAAATTAAATGGAATTTTCAATGAGATATTTCTTGTTTATTCTATAAAAACTATAAGTAGTAATGATTAACCACCTGAATCATGGAGATTTTTCTAGTACATCATTTATGAGAGAAATGAATCTCTATGTACATACATGTAATAATCATAAAGGTAAGTATATTCAATGAAATATGGGTCATGGATGTGGAATGAAGCAACTAGGTAATTGTTTTAAGGGGATAAGAAGATGTTATAGATATGGTAATGATGGTCATAAAGCAATAACCTAACATAGAAAAAATGAATCATTGATTTGACTACAGAAAATTGAATTAATTTCTTTTAGATCTATCAATTTAAGGTTTTAAATGTCTATATTATGGTAATTATGCAAATAGATTTCATATGATGATGTTTTAGGAATGGGGTCAAAAGTACTATACAGATATATGTTTAGCAATACCAAATTCCATCCCTATTGATGTTGTGTAACTTAAAAATGACATATAAAAGGTAGGGATATATTTTGGGCTCATGTTTTGACATTATTGACTGTTAAGATATGATTCATGTCTCTGGTTGTAGGAATATGATGGAAAACAAGTTTTATTGTATCATGAAGAATGCCGATTGATTATAAGTATACATATAATAGATTCAAGAGTTATGTAGGATGATGAAATGTTTAAAATTATTAATACACTTATTATGATTTGATTAATTTGGATGTTTTTTTGTTTGTGATATTCTTAACCCTTAAGTTTGATATTTGAAATTTTTATTTGAGGATGAATTATTATGTCTTTTCTGGAATAAAATTTAAAGGTATAGATAATCTCTATGGTTGATATGAACATTATTTTTGTAAGTAATTGTGTGTTTTTACTTTTTGGGATGAAAATGAGATGTATAAGACAATATTTGATGTCAAAACATGTTATGGTTTTTTTTATGATTTTATCTCATTTTGGGATTGTTATAAGAATTGTAAAAATGAAAACCTGCATGATGGGTGAAAAACTATCATATCAGACAAGGTTGTAGGAATCGAACCCACAAATGAATGCTGATAAGTGTACATCACCTACCACATCCCTATATGAATTCCCAGGTTAGTATGGATTTTTCATTTGGGATAACTGAGTAAATGTAATAAACATCAGTTGATTTTGGGAACTTATGTTTTATCAAATGGATATCCACGGTACTCTAAAATGATTTTAATATTAGGTGAAAAAATGATAATTTTGAAGATGTTCAATATTTTGGGAACCCTATATGACTAGGGTAATTTTATTTTTAGATTAATTGTTGAATATTATCCTGGAAGATCCTCACGACTCGTCCCCTGGGGTCTGTGCCATGACTACCCCAATCCCACCTTCCATAGGCCAAGGGCTGGCGACTAGAACCAAAGGCAGAATTTCCTAAAACTGGGAAGACATTGCCTTTCTATCATGTAAACACATAGAGAAGATATGATCATGAGTAAATTGAATAATCTAAAAGTGAGAAATTATGTAAAAATGTTCCAGAATACTAGCCGAATTGGAAGATACAAGAAAGTGAAAGTACAATTACAAATGAGGAAATAGGAAAAACAGCCACTAGGTCATCCTATGAGGTTCCTACCTGAAGGGTAGGTGCAGATCATCTCCTCAGCACTTTATGTCCCTCTATCTCCTTCGTGTACCGACACATCATAAGGTCCACCTCCAGGTACCGTCCAGTCCTTGTACTCTCAGCCTCAGTCAGCGTTGTCCGTCGTTTGCATCCAACACAACGAGGTGCGGGCATAGCTCGTGCGTGGGTGAGTATAACAGTACTCAATAGGGACCCTGAGACCCTCAATGTCTCACAAAATCAAAAAAGGATAAACCACAATATATGAAATCAATAGATAACCCCACTTAGGTATATGACCATACATATACATATATTATCAAGTAATCCATCTCAATCATGAGAAAAACACAAAAGTTACTGACATAGCTCAACCAGGATTTTATTCACATTATTGAAACCACAACTTCTGGATAACTCCTCCTCTACTGAGTACAGTGGGCCTTTCTCGACACCAAGGTGCTTCACACTAACCTTGGACTACTGAGGTACTCCTTCTATCGAGTACCATGGGCCTGCTGCATCACCAAGGTGCTACCCACCGTGGGTCTGCTGCTACAACCAGGTGCTCCCCCAAATATCCTGTAGTGGTACTCCTCCTGTCGAGTACCGCGGGTATGCCTCCACAACCAGGAGCTCCTCCTCTGTGGGTCTTCCTCCACAACCAGGCTCTCCCCATTGGGCTAGTCGAGTCACTCCGAGTCAATCAGTTAGTAGTCGTCATGTCTCAACGAGCTACTAGGTTTTCGCACTCTATCCGCTCATCTCTGAAGGAACCAGTCCATAAGCTACTGGACGATACTCCAATTTTCACGAATTCCCAGGAAGAAGTATCTCAATGGTCTGCCACATCATAGAGGTTTTCACACAACAGATGGCACATCAATAGAACACCCAAACTATGATTTATTATCCTTTTAGTCACAGGGGCCCGGTTGGATTCGTGGACGATCCAACCTGACTGTATCTCAACTATACCCCAAACTATAGTGGGGTATATTCAAAGGGTCCATCGTGCTCCAAGATTACCTTGTCCGCTGACGGTTCGTCAAATGGGTTCCCGTTTCCAATGATATGGCAAAAATAAAGTAAAGGGTCGTAGTGGGCCCGAGTCCGGTCTGACCCAGTTGGACCGACCCGACCCGACCTCGTCTAGGACAACCCGGTCTGGGTCGACCCCGCCTGACCCGTTGGGTATGGCCCAACCCGTTAGGTAGGCCATCCTGTTAAGTTCATCCCATCCCGTTGGGCCCAGCCCAGCAAACCGCGAGAGCGCGGAATAGTCGAAAGGGCGTGCACCGGCCACGGGTCGGCGCGATGGCGTTTTGTCCCAGAGGGCGCTGTGTGGGTGGCTCAGCCCGGAGGGCAACGCGAGGTAGCAGCTTGGCCTGGAGGGCACCGTGAGGGACCAGCTCGGGTGGCTCAGTCCGGGGCCGGGTGGCACTTTCGGGGCCACGAGGCCGGCTGGTGAGGGCGGTGCGGCCGGGGAGGCAGCACAGCCGGTGAGGGCAGTGTGGCCAGAGAGGGCGACACGGCCGACGATGGCGGCGGGGTCAGCGGGGCGGCGCGATCAGCAGGGCGGCACTGCCGGCGGGGCGACGCAGCCGGTGGGGGTGGCGCAGCCGGGGCACGACGTGGATCCAGCTTATTCGGCTGAGGCGCCGGAGCATCGCGTGGGTGGCGCAGGTCACGGATGCCATGGGTAGAACGACCATTGCCTTCATCTCCTTCATCACCTTTGACGTTGGTTTCTTCTATTTCAAAGAACACCACAAAGGAGATCGGTTGAGGAGTCGGACTACGTTGGTTTGGTCCACACCCTTCTGTGTTTAGGGTGATAGCAATTGGCTCATAATAATGAAGCAATGAACGATCATGGATGATATCTTAAAAACATCAATTCTCATAATCCCTCATTAATAAAAAATTCCCAACATGCAAGGGAAAACATCACCGAATCAACTTGATAATAAGCTGGTCCAAATTCTTTGTTTTGGAAGAAAAGTATCAAGGTAATAATATCATAATCAAATAAAATAAACCCCTACCTTTGTTTTTTTTTCATCGAAAAAGTCACGGGGAAGAAGACGGAGTTTTCATCATTTATCACGTCCGCCGCACACTTCAATCCTGAGTTCGTGCATCGGTTCATTGAAGAAGATGAGGAGGGAGGGTCTATCATCAAAGATGCCCCACGTTGGTTGATTCGGCAAGGTGCTTCTAAGGAAGAAGTTGAATATCCTCTTTTCCAGCGTTCTTCGTTAGAAGAAAATGTTCTTCGTTATGAGTTAGAGAAACTAGTTCTTCTTTAGAGAGACTAGTTCATCATTGGAGAGTCTTCTCCCAAGAGATCTAATCCTCATTTTCCAATCTCTTTCCAACAAAGTAAATAGGTGGCCCCTCGAAATAATAGATTATCTATTATATAGTTTTATGGGTTTAAAATTAAAATTGGGTGAATTAATTATGTTTTCTCCACATAATTAATAAATGAGGTTGGCACAATTAAAAGAGAGGAAGGGTTGACACCATTAAAGGAGGGGTTGGAGAGACTCTCCCTCATTAATGACGGGAGATGAGTGGTTTTCCTCTCCCACCATTATTATGGGGGTTTATTCCCTGGTGGTCCCCACATCGTAACCTCTCATGGGAGGTTAGGTTCGGGTGGGCCCCACCAATATAACACCTCATGGGAGGTTAAGGTGTGGTGGTCCCCACCTCCAACTTCCACTTGGGTGGTTATAACAGATAAAAATAAAATAAAGCATGTGTTTATTTTATTTTATTCTTCCCATGAAAAACCAAAAAATTATCTTCCACACTCGACCAAATTCTGTCGAGGTGAAAGTCTTCTTAAGGGAATACTGGTGATGCAATTTCAACGGTGCCCTCAGATTTAAAATCCGAGAACTGGCTCCAAATTTATAAAAAACCACTCGTATGTTTACTGAACGTACACGAACAAAACATCATAAATTGATTGCGGGCACTCCGAGCCTCGGAATCAAGTGCCATCAATTTTTATGGGCTCGTAAAATTCCCATTTATTAAAAAAAATTACTTGAAAATTCTGGGTCTTTACATACTCCCCACCTTAAGGATTTATGTCCCCGTAAGATAAAACTCATAACTAAGGGAACAAGTGGGGATACTAAACACACATCTGAGCCTCCCGCTCCCATGTGCTCTCTTGGAGGTTCCCGTGCTGCCAACAAACATGAACCAGAGGTATCGATCATCCATGAAGGACCCACTCTTGTCGATCCTCAATCACTACTAGAAATTTTGTAAAAGTCACCTCAGCGTCGACGTACAACTCACCATTGTCGATGATGCGGGATGGGTCGTGCACATATCTCCTCAACTGAGATACGTGAAAGATGTTGTGCACCCAGTGCAACTGAGGTGGAAGAGCTAAGCAGTAAGCCACCTCGCCATCTCTGTTGGGGACCTAAAAAGGTCGGATTAATCTCGGAGATAACTTGCCGCCTCAACCAAATCTCCGTAGACCTCGTCGAGGTGAGACCCGTAGAAAGACGTGGTCACCATCCTCAAACTCAGAGGTCTTTGTCTCCTGTCAGCATACAACTTCTGCCTACTCTGTGCCATCTTATTCTTCTCCTGGGTGATCTGCACCCTCTACATGGTAGCCCATACCATCTTTGGTCCCACTAGTGCTGATTACCCTGGGTCAGTCCAACACAATATCGATCTGAAAGGTCACCCGTACAACACCTCAAAAGGTTCCATCACAATGGTAGAGTGATATCTGTTGTTGTATAAAAACTCCACCAAAGTTAAGTGATCCTCCCAGCTATGATCGTAGGTGAGGACAAAAGTGTGCAGAATGTCCTTGAGGGTCTGAATGGCCTGCTCAGTATGGCCATCCGTTTGAGGATGGAAAGAGGTGCTCAAACGAAAATGCATCCCAGAAGCCTCCTGAAACCCCTTCCATGGCTGGGAAGTAAAAAGTGTGCCTTGATTAGAGACAATCATCTATGTTACTCAATGTAACCACACAATCTCTTCCACATAGAGGTGTCCCATGCTCACTTCTGAACCTTTCTCTCAGAATAGTAGGATGTGGGCTAACTTGGTGAGTCAGTCGACGATCACCCGAATCGAGTCCTGACTTCTAGATGTATATGGAAGTCCTATCATGAAATCCATGGATATCTCAGTCCAATTCCACTATGGGACCTCTAAAGGCTAAACCAAGCCTGCTCGTACCTGATGCTCTTCCTTCATTTGCTAACAAGTGAGGCACCGAGAGGAAAACTATATAACTACCTTCTTCATTCCCTACCACCAGTGCTGTCATCGGAGGTCCTGTACATCTTCGGAACTACTGAATATACCGCTAGAGGGGATGTGTGGAACTCCCTCAATACCTCCTCCTGAGGTGAAACTAGTACCACAGTACGTCCTTTGAAGAGGATTAAGTGCTTCCCACCTTCAGAAAATCCATTAGGGGCCTCCCCTATGGATATCTGAGCACGTCATGTTTTGCAGTCAGTATCCCCACACTGCACCTCCCTGACTCGCTGAAGAAGTGGGGGAGTGATTGTAAGAGACTGAAGAAAGGCCTCTCTATCTTTATCCTCAAAAGGATATCTGTATAGCAGTGAGCTACTCGGTCTCCTCACCTAGCAGCTATATACCAGATCATCTGCTGAGTGCATCCGCAACAATGTTCCCCTTACTAGGAGTATAGTCTATCTCGAAGTCATAGTCCAGGAGGAACTCAAGACAATGTCAGTGTCTCAGGTTCATGTAATTCTAAGAGAAGATAAACCTGAGACTCTTGTGAGAAGATTAAATAATAAAACGTTCGCCCATCAGATAGTGTCATTACATCTTCAAGGCGAAGACCACTGATGCTAACTTCAGGTCCTGGGTAGCGTTGTTATGATCATTCTATATCAGCTGATGAGAGCCATAAGAGATCACTACTCACTCCTGTATCATGAAATATCCGAGTCTGGTCCTTGATATGTCATAGTAGACTACGTACCCTACGCATTCTTCTGGAATCCTCAAGATGGGTGGCACTAGTCAGCATCCACATCAGTTCCTGAATGCTCTACTGGAATCTCTCCGACCATAAAAAGGGTTTCCCATTCTTTATCAAGGGTGATAGCAGTTCTGTAACTCTAGATAATCTGGCACAAACCTCCTGTAATAACCAGCCAATCCTAGAAAATTCTGTACCTAAGTCACACTCCTGGGTGGCTCCCAATCAAGTACCGCCTCAGTCTTCTCTCGATCCACTACAACTGCAGCCTCTGATATGACATGTCTGAGAAAGTGAAATTCTCAAATACATAACTGGCACTTCAAGATCTTTCCATAAAGCAGGTTCTATCAGAGTGTGTCTAGTACTACCTACAAGTGATGGGCATGCTCCTCCTTAGAAGTCATGTTGATCAAAATGTCATTGATGAATACTACTACAAAGAGATCGAGGTGTGGCTGAAAGATACTATTCATGAGTCCCATGAACACGGCTGGAGTGTTAGTTAAGCTGAATGGCATAAACATGAACTCATAGGGGCTATACCAACATTTTAATGCCATCTTCTTCACATCCTTGTCTCGAACTTTGAGCTGTTGATAGCCTAATCTAAGGTCTATCTTCGAGAACCACTGTTATCCCTTCAACTGATCCAAGAGGTTGTCAATCATCGAGAGTGTGTACTTGTTCTTCATGGTCACCTGGTTCAGGAACTGATAGTCAACACAAATCCTACAGCTCCCATCCGCTTTTTTGGAGAACAGAATCAGTGCCGACTAGGGACAATCACAGGGATGGATGAATCCCATCCCCTGCAATTCCTTTAGTTGTACCCGCAGCTCATGAAACACCGCGTGATCCATCCGATATGGTGGAGTAGATATCAGTGTCATCCCGGGGTTCATGTCAATGTAAAATTCCACCTCTCTGCGAGGAGGTAGACCCGGAACATCATCAAGGAAGACATTTGTGTTCTGGTCCACTACTACAGGATAGATCGGACTCTCCACATCAAATACTCTGAGGGTAAGGCAAGTCAACTGATAAGTGATCGGTTTCACCATCCTCCAGGTAAGTCTGTCCTATAATGCACAGGTTCCCTTCTTACTGGTGTAGGTAAACCTGGTCCCATCCATGCAGACACACCGCACTTTTCTCCTAAAACAGTCAATCTGAGCATGGACTATAGATAACCAATACAAACCCAAGATGACGTCATAAGGCCTTGACACTGCTACTAAGAGATCCCAGACGATGCTATCACCTCATAGAGTAAGCTCACACTACCAGAACTAGTGCGTAATCATCGAGTTTCCTCCCATAGAATTCTTTAGCCATAATGATCGAGCCGATGACTTCATCAGAATCTCGAAGCTCGAAACGAGGGAAGTGGAATTAAAAGAGTGATTGGTTGCTATGTCTATAAGAACTGAAGATAAGGTGTAATAGACACATATTGAACCTTGTATCATCTCCAGAGTGTTGTGATCATAGGCCTCAACTGCCCCGAGCTAAACTCTCCCCTGTCCAACTACTCCCTGCGATCGGGGTGGACCTCTCGGTGGTGGTGGCGATAACACCTCAAAACGTCTTCCACCTCCAACTGCCTGACCAAATCCTATTACACATCCTCCTACTCCCTGTGTACCACCTATATTGAATATTTTTCTCTACCTAGGAGGTCCTTTGACTGTCTATTGATCATCCAAATGGTGGGTCAGAATATCACAATCCATGTGACCCTGCCCACCATATGTGAAACACTGCCCACTCCAGGCATGTATGTCTCTACTCTGGGTTCCCCTCACAACTAATCCGGAGTCCTGCGGTCATCCACCAGTAGGTATGGTCCTCTTAGACCTCTGTGAAATTTGTTTGCTGCCAACTGCAGAAGTCTTTGCTACGTGTTTACTGATGATGGATCTCATTGCTGGAGACTGCTCAGCAAAGAAACTCTCCACTATGAGGGATCTCTCTAACACCCCTTCCTGTGTCAGGTTACTGAGTGGGATCACAGAAGCTCTGATCTCCTTACGGAGTCCCTACACGAAGGTCTGAGGCCTAAAGAAAGGGTCTTGTACTATATCAGTGGAGTATCATGAGAGGTCTGTGAAACATGATGGGTACTGAGCTACAGTCATGCAGCCCTTCTGCAGACGAAGTAACTCCTGTATGCGCACTACGCAAAGATTCATTGGGACAAAATCTGCCCGAAACAGGGTCTTGAAGTCTGCACAGAGAATCATCATCTCTTCATGAACTTGGAGCAACAAGATCCACCATCTTCCTACTTATTCCGGTAGAAGGCTCGCAGCAAGAATCACCATGAGGTCGGCTGGTGTCCCTACGAGTCGGAAAACTCTCACCACAGCCTCCAGCCAATCCTCAGCCACATGTGGGTCTGTCTCTCCCTTGAAATTGCGTGGCCTATGGTGCTGGAACTCGTGCAACACACTCAAGCAGTGTGCATCATCTACTTCTAGGTATAGTGGCATCAGTGGCTCAACGGGAAGTGGTATCGTTGGTGCCTCCTCTAGAAAAGGGCCTTGCACCAAGGCCTCAACTCTTGGTGGTCTATCTGTGTGTATAAATCTCAGGACACTATTTGGTTATCTGCAGGGAGGCATCCTGAATGAAATAGATGCGACGTGGTTAAAAGATTATACCTGGTGAGCTGACCTCGTCAAGTTGAATTACTGAAAACTTTTGAAAACACACACACAATCTGGGTTTTTGTGCATTGAGTCAGAAATCAGAAGTCAAGGTAGAACTGATTCCTCTGTTACCAATTTATCATGACCCGTCCCTCAAGGCCCGTGCCATGACTACCCCAAGCCCGCCTTCCATAGGCTAGGGGCTGGCGACTAGCACCAAAGGCATAATTCCATAAAAATGGGAAGGCATTTCCTTTATAACCTATAAAAACACACATCAGATATGATCACGAGTAAATTTAATAACCAACAAGTGAGTATAGTAAGTAAAAAGGGGCCATAATACCAGCCCAACTAGAAGGTACATGAAACTGAAAGTACAAGTACAACTGAGGAAATAGGAAAAATATCCCCTAGGTCGTCATCCGAGGTCCTTACCTGAAGGGTAGGTACAGATCGTCTCCTAAGCACTCCACGTCCATCCATCTCCTATGTGTACCGACACACCATATGTTCCACATCCGAGTGCCATCCAGTCTTGGTACTCTCAGCCTCGGTCAGCGTTGTTCATCGTCCGAATACAACACAACGAGGTGCGGGCATAGCCTATGCAGGGGTGAGTATAAAGATACTCAATTGGGACCCCGAGACCCTCGAGGTCTCCCAAAATCCAACAAGGATAAACCAAAAATATGAAATCAACATATAACCCCACATAGGTATATTCCCATACATATACCTAAATTATCATGTAATCCATCTCAATCATGAGGAAAACACAAAATTTACTGACTCAGCTCAACCACGATTTTATTTACATTATAAAAACCAAGTCTTCTTGAGAACTCCTCCTCTGTCGAGCACAGTGGGCCTGCCATGACACCAATGAACTTCCCACAAACATTGGACCACTGAGGTACTCCTCCCGTCGAGTATCGTGGGTCGGCTGTGTCACCATGGAGCTCCCCACCGTGGGTCTGCCGCCACAACCAGGCGCTCCCCCTAATAGCCTGTAAAGGTACTCATCCTGTCGAGTACCGCAGGTTTTCCGAAAAAACCAGGCGCTCCTCTTCCGTGGGCCTGCCGCCACAACTAGGCGCTTCCCACTGGGCTAGTCAAGTCACTCCGAGACAATCGGTCAGCAGTCATCAATTCTCAGCCAGCTACTAGGTTTCTGCACTCTGTATGATCATCTTTAAAAGGACCTACTCCACGAGCTACAAGTAGATACTCAAAATGTCACTATGTCCCATGAAGAAGTATCTCAAAGGTCTTACATGTCATAGAGGTATCAACACAACAGACAGTGCGTCAATCGGACGCCCGATCTGGATGTTATTATCCTTTTAGCCCTGGGGGCCTGATTGGATTCGTGCACGATCCAACCTGACTGTATCTCAACTATACCCAAAACTCTAGTGGGGTATACTCAAAGGGACCGTCATGCTCCAAGATTAGCAGGGACACTAAAGGTTCATCAAACAAACTCCTAGTTCCAAAGATGTAGCCAAAAGAAAGTAAAGGGTTGTAGTGGGCACAAGTCCTATCCGACCTAGTCTAGGTAGACCCAGCCTGACCCGTTGGGTCTGGCGCGGCCCGTTAGGTGGGCCAACTCTTTAGTTTTGGCCCAGCCCCTGGACCCAGCCCAGTGGGCCTTGAGGAGTAGTGGAGTTCCGCGAGAACGCGGACCAGTCACGAGGGTGCGGACCGACCGCAGGTCTGTTTGATTGCAGTTCGACCCCAAGGGTGCCGCATGGGTGGCTCAGACCATAGGACACCGTGAGGGCATGGCTTGGATTGGAGGGCGCCACGAGGGGCCAGATCGGGGAATCTCGGACTAGGTCGGGGGTGGCACAACCGGGGACGAGAGGTCGGCCAGCGAGGGAGGTGCGACAAGCAAGGTGGCATGACGGTTAAGGGCGGCGCAACCGGTGAGGGTGACGCGGCAGGTGAGAGAGAACGACGGGGGAGGCAGTGTGGCCAGCGAGAAAAGCGTGGCTAGCGAAGGCGGACCAACCAGGGTGCAGCGCGGCATGGGTGCGGTATGGCTCGGGCCGGTTCAGCCGGGGCGTCAGAGCATTGTGGGGGCGGAGCGGGTCGTAGAGTCCACAGGCGGCGTGGCCGTTGCCTTCGTCTCTTTTGAGGTTTCTTTCCTCTGTTTTGAAGACCACCACAATAGAGATCGGCAGAGGAGTCAGACCACGTTGGTTTGGTCCGCACCATTCCCTGTTTAGGGTGATAAAAATTGGCTTACAAGAATGAAGCAAAGAATGAGCATGGAAGATATCTTTAAAAAATGCATTCCCACAATCCCTCATTAACAAAATATTTTCAACCCGCTAGGAAAAATATCCATGGATCAACTTGATAATAAGTTAGTCTGTGTTCTTTGTTTTGGAATAAAAGTAACAAGTTAATAATATCATACTTAAATAAAATTAAACCCCTACCCTTATTTGTTGTTCGTTGATGAAGTCGAGGGGAAGAAGACGGAGTTGTCGTCGTTCATCGAGTCTGCCGCACACATCCAATCCCGAGCTCGTGCATCGGTTCGTTGATGACGATGAGGATGGAGGGTCGGTTATTGAAGATGTCCGACGTTATTTTCTCTTACAAGGTGCTTCTGAGGAACAAGTTGAAGATTCTCCTTGCTGGTGTTCTTCATTGGAGAAACTAGTTCTTCATTAGAGAGACTAGTTCTTCTTTGGAGAGTTTTCTCCCAAGAGCTCTAATCCTCCTTTTCCAACCATTTTCCATCAAAAGAAATATGTTGCCCCTCTAAATAACAGATTATCTATTATTTAGTTTGATGGGTTTAAAATTCGAATTGGGTGAATTAATTAAGTTGGATCCACTTAATTAATTTATGAGGTTGGCATAATTAAAAGAGTGGAAGGGTTGACACCATTAAAGGAGGAGGGGTGGAGAGACTCTCCATCATTAATGAGGGGAGTTGGGAGGTTTTCCTCTCCCACCGTTATTAGCGGGGTTTAGTCTCAGTTGGTCCCCACATCGCAACCTGTCGTGGGAGGTTAGGTTCGGGTGGGCCCCACCACCATAACCATTCATGAGAGGTTAATGTGTGGTGGTCCCCACCTTCAACTTCCACTTGGGTGGTTATAATAGATAAAAATAAAATTAAACATGTGTTTATTTTATTATATTATTCCCACAAAAAACCCAAAAACTATCTTCCACCCTCGACCAACTATCGTCAAGGTGAAAGTCTTCTTAAGTGAATACTGGTACTGCGAGTTCAACGGTGCCCTCAGATTTCAATTCCGAGAACCTGTTAAAAATTAAAAAAAACTCACTCGTACGCTTACTGATGGTACCCAAACAAAACATCAGAAATTGATTTCGAGCACTCTGGGCCTTGGAATCACACGCCGTCAATTTTCACGGACTCGTAAAATTTCCATTTAATAAAAAAAATTACATGGAAATATTAGTTCATTACAACGAATATATTTTTTCATTGTACACATTTGGTAATATGAGTTATTTATGGAAATTATTAGCCTATCTTGTAGAAGATGTAATTTTTTGAAAATATATTTCTGGAATGAGACATTGTGAGTGGTCGATGTTATTAGTAGATAAATATTAAAAGTTATCTTATAAGACCATGTAATTAAATTATTATGAGTTTTGGGTTTCAAACATACTTTTCTTTTTAGGTATTTTAAGGATAATTATTTGTTAAATGGTATATGTTTAACATTCGGTATTACAATTGAATTTTTTCTCTTATAAATTGTTTTTCATTATCCAATTTCTTATTATTTTTGGAGAATTATTTTATCTATCCTAAAATATTGGTTTTGGTTAATTTTTCATGATAGGAGGAAATGAATCTTAATATTCAGTGGATTATATGATTCTATTGAAGCAGATTCTTGTGCTTTTGGCATGAAAAATACATATTTAATACTCATTTTTTGGAGAAAAAGATGAGTTTGTGGTATTTGATTAATGGATAATGATCTATATGTCAAGTAGGTATATTTATTTATGATATTATTCATTGATGAAAATTTATTCTATAACTCAAAGAAAAATATCGAAGACAAAAAAATTACCCGAATACCTTTTTCTAATGAATCAAATTTTTTTATAGATCCTCACAGATTTATAGCTTTTTGATTATTTACATTTTCATGACCACGGTTTATATCACTCTCCAATAGAACATGATTTTCATTTTTTTCTATATCATTGTTTCCCTATATGGAAACCAAGTTTGTGTTATCTTGTGTGATCTTCATTCTCCCCTTTCAATCTTTTTTATGTGGTAGTTTTATTAATTTTTTCCGATATGGGATTGTAATATAAGTATATTGAAAATTTATACCCTAGTTAACTACCCTGAATTTAAATTATGAGGATGAAATTTCCAATTGGGGGTAGAATATAACATCTTGATATTTTAGAATTAATCACGATGTTTGATAGCATACATCTTAATCCACATCGATATTGAACAAAAAATTAAATATTATTATTTAAATGTTGCCACTATAACCCATCCATTAGAATAGAATGTATAATAATTATTAATATAATTTTTAAAATAGGGTTTAAACATGTTTATATAACGATTCATTGGTTACCAAATTAATTTTATAATTAAATAATAACCAATGGAATATAAAATATTCGTTTTTATGAAAAACAATTTAAATTAGAAAAATTTAGTTAATTAAATTTAAACATCACTCTTGTTGGATTATATTAATTATATATATATAAATATAAAATATATTCGATGTAATTTTTATACTTCTGTTTATGTTTTTTATGTCCATTATATATGAAAAAATATAATTTTATGTATAAAAGAAATATTTTTCAAAAAAGTCATTTTCAAAGCCTTTTGATGGTGAACACATTATAAATACAGGTTTTAAAACAATTATAAGTAATATTTCAAAAACTAATCTTATTATTTAGAATATAGACATACCATTTTACTCTGTATAATTTTTTTTTGAATTTTCTGATAATATTAATTTTTTCCTAAATAGTGAAAAATACAGTATTTTATTTTAAAAATGATTTTTATTATAATTTATTAATATATTTATATTTAACTTTAATATGTTATATAGTTTAATTAAATTAAATTTTTATCATTTAATCCAATTTAGTTCATTGGAATAAATTTTAAATTGAAGAATTATATAAAAACATTTACATCATTCAAACTTTTCACATTTAAAAAATGATTTTCGGTTTTAACTATGATATTAATTTAAAATATAATTATTAAAATTATGTTAATTGAATGGGTAAAATGGATTCCATATTTTGAATAATAAAGTCCAAATTTGGTTTTATGTTTATTATAATTTTTTTATAGAAAATGTTCCCTGGTTTAAAAAAATATCTACCACTATATAGGTAAAAAATAAAACATGTTAAAGTTAAAATGTTGAAGAATTAAAATACCTAAAAAAATTAAAGGTTTTTTGAGGGGTGAATAGCCCATAACTAGCCAAAAAATATTAATTTTATTTCTAATTTGTTGATATTAATTACATATATATGTTGTTAATTTTAAATATAAAATAATCATTAATTTAATCACATGAACCCACTTCTCTCAAGTTTAACTATAACCCCTCACCTCCCCATTTCAAACCAAAAAAGCTTTTTAGATCCTCTAATATCTGAACAAACCTATCCTCCTCTCTCCCCCCATTTTCAAGTGCTGTTTTTCTCACAGAATACGATATCCAAGGTCGTTAAGAGTTTTTCAAGATGGGGATATTCATGATGTAATTTTCTCGAAGTACCTCTCATAGATTTTTTTCTTTTACTAATTTATCCTCACAACCTTCATCCATAAATTCATTATAACACTTTAATCCTATATATACTATAGTTTTATGTTTCTAATGGAATATCTCATATCCATTTCATTTATCACATCCTCTTATAAAAAGAAAATGAAATTGATGTTCATTTTATGATGGTTAATCGCTTCTATGAATAATGTTTTTGTTCTTTTCCCATTACTACATTCATGGATGGTCTTAAAATTATTTTTCACATAAAATAGTTTTTAATATGTATACTAAAACCTATTTTATATTTTTTAAATTTTATATTAAAAAAACATCATGCTTTCCATATTGTTGTTATAGAATAACGTTGTTTGGGGACGTGTAGACTACCGCCTCCTCAAAATAATGTCATTCATTCACATATAAAATGGAATGTATTATGTATTATTTAAGTAATAATATATGATATAAATTAAATATTAAATAAAATTTTATTATAATATATATATATATATACATATTTACATACATTTCATTTAATTTAATTCTTGAATACGATATAAAAAAAGTAGCATGCATGCATTCATACGACCTACTGTCTCCATGAATGGTGTTTTCTGTCTTAATTTAGATATTCTCATAAATAAATATACAATTAATATATATGATATTTATATCATGTTATTTATTCTAGAGATGATGGAAGTATGACCACATGGACTTTTGACATCTTCCCGTGTTTATTTTCAACTCAAGTACCAAATATCACAAAGTAGAAAACATGATATTAAATAATTTTATAATTACTATACCATGTTATTATTGATATAAAAGCTATTATAAAAAAAAAATTTCTAAAGAAATTATAAATTAACATTTTCTGGATTTCTGGATGAACAAGTAATATACGAGATGAATTGAACTCGAGGTAAGGAAATTTATTAACTCAATTTCCACTCATTGGGTTTTATGCTTACTTTATTGATTATATTATACCAAGTGTATGCATATAATTATTGTTTATTATTTATGTTGATATTTCGAAATACTATTTGATTTATATATATTTTATACACATAATCAATGCATTGATAAATATTTATGTCAATGATATGAACATTATATGGATTTCTCTTCTTACTTTTTTACTGTTGTGAGATATATAGCTTATTTACCACTTAATCCTTGTGTGTAGTGTGTTTACGTAACATTGAAACATAATTTCAGGAATATCATTATATTTATAGTATTAAATGCATCTTTTTAAAATTATTAAACTTATGGAGAATACGATTAGACTCATTAAAAAATTGTATGGAAATTTCTTAACCCAATGTACATTATTTGGGATAAACTTCTACATTATGATTATGTCATTCAAATATTATGTGTAAAATGAATATTCATTATCATATGTTTTATTTATATCTTGAATTTACCTCAATTTTTTTTTCAAAAGTCATATTTTGTTATTGTGTGATTTAAGTTTTCTACAAAATGAAAAAAATAATTTTTTTAACATACACGGTGACAATAAATTAGTCACATCCAAACTGTTATTTGATATTTGGATTCTTTTATAAACATTACTATTTATAAAATTAAATGAATTCCCATTTTCTCTAGTTTGGGTATTTTGGTTTTGAAAATGGGTTTTAAAATGTATTTAGTATGTAAATATCTTTAAATGATTTATTGTGATTGCAAGTGAAATGTTGATTATTGCAATCTTTTATGGGTTATTATTATATGATGGTACCTAGAAATTTGATTAGTGGTTACGTGATAAACTAATGATGGGTGCTTGCATGATAAAAAATTTATGGGTGATTATGTTATAACCTCTAATGAATTGGTTATAAAATTTAATTGTATGTCTATTCCATTTTGTAAGAGTGAAAAATATAGAAGTTGACTACATAATTATTCCATTTAATTATGATTATGTCCCATGTAACCTTTATATGTTATAATTTGATTAAAATGGGTTTTATGGAAATATTTGGTTACAGAAATGGTGATCAATGAGCTTATATTCAACATAATGTATGTAATACTTCTTAATTGTGAAATTTATTACTTTATGATAATATATTTGGGGTTTAAATGTTTTCACAAGACTAATAGTTTTCATTTTTGGATTATCCTATAATAATATTTTTCTACACATCACATGTTTTCAAATGTTTTTCATAGGATTTGATGTAATATACTGTTATGGATGGGATCAACAAAATTTTATGATAATTAAGCATGAAAAAGAACTATATTTCTTTTTAAATTTTAATGTTTTATGAATAAAATGGATAGTGTGTAGAAGTTTCTACTTCGTAATATATGAGTTCTTATATATGAGTAATTTATTAATTCTATATGTCTCTAAACTTGAAAAGACCCTCAATATGATATAAAGTCAAAATATTGACTAAAATCAAGATTATGTAATGTTTAAGGAAGAGGCCTTATAATAAATTCAAATTGAAATATTATTCATTTCATTTCCTCAGGTAATCACACCATGATCTAATGAAGTTTTATTAAGTAGAAAATTACAATAAAAACATTCCATGATTAACTACACTTTACACCATTGTTCATATAGGATCTATAATGGAGCAATGACATATCGATTATTATTTTATTTCTTATGTCCTAATTATCATGATATATTAATTTTGATTGGAAAATAATTCTCAAAAATATTTATGCTAATATACAGAATTTTAATGATAAATTATAGTTCAACATTCAAACCAACCGAACCATCTCTCCTTTCATCCAACGATGTCATTTAAACTACCCAAATTCTTTAACAATAGTGACTGTATTATTTACCCTCCTAAAAATTTCACTCTATTTATTACTTATCTAAGAACATGATGAATGATTACAAGAGACTACAATTGGGATATATCATCCAAGACAACTCTATATTACACCATCATTTGGATGAAAACCCAAGATGCACTTCATCACCAATATTTTCCCACTCATTCGAGAACTATTACACTAGTTGAATGTTCAATGGTCAATCCTAAAGGATTTACCACACAACATGATCTCATAAAAATTAATTAGAAACAGTGGTAAACCCCCATATATAATACACATACTAAGACAAATCACATGTACTATCCATATAAATTCAATCTCAGTTAAAGGAAAATAAGATCTTGACTTTGATAGGTTATGTAAGAAAACTACATTTGGGTCGATGATGCTGCTTCTAATTACAATGTTTTCACCAATAGAATATATGTTCTGATTTATTTATAATTGGGGTTATGGTTTTATGAAACACATGTTCTTTTATTATGTTCCTTGTGTATATTGAAGACGGAGGAGCCTCATACCTTCCCAATGAATCGGTTTCAAACTCAAAGGCCTACTGTAGGACCCCCAGTTTCTACTATGTAACCCTTTAATTTTTGTGTTTATGTATATTAAGTATAAAGGTGAAGGTTGGGAGAGTTTGGGGGTCATTAAAGAGATTTTGGGGCTAATGTGATGTTGCATGGGCTACACATGGTTTGTTTAATCCATGAAGAACAATAGTAGAAACCATCCACCATTGTAGATGGTGGATATTATCTTTGGCATGGTGGGTGAATTTTTAGAGAGACTGTGCGAGCAGGTCATGTGAGGTTCTTCCCAGATAGTATCTAATGGGTTGTAAGGGAATGAATTTTCTATGTGTGCGACTAAACCGTGTGTGGGGTCAATGTGAAATCCTAAAAAAGTGGATCTCACCCAATTTTTAATATATGTGGCTCGTTTTTCTCCTATGTGGACCTAAATCGGAATACCTCTCCCTTGAAGGTTGTAGAACAACTCCTATGAAAATTGGAACCAATCTGGATATAGTCCGTGGATTTTATAAACCTAATTCTTGTGGTAAGTGATTTTTCATCACCATTCTAGTCAAATTTTCATAGATCTATTTCTTCACTCTTATAGGATTATTAAATCTACACCCTCTATGGTAAGATAATAAATTATTGATTCCAAATAGTTGATCTAATGTGTTTTCCTGGAATTCTAAACCGGTTTCCTGAGAGTTCTTCATCCTTTATTAGTTTTCATCAAAATGGTCGATGTATGTAGATTCACTCTCAACTCCTCTGATGATAAATGATTGGAATGATTATAAATATATTACCTTTCGATTAAATGATGAAAAATTTTCAGTTCATGATTGTTAGAAACCTTCATGAATTTCAGTTTGTAGAAATCTGGACAATGGGTGTCCTTGAATAATGTGATTTATTATTGATTTAAAAATTAAGATTATCAAATGGTATTTTTATAGAATTATGGAAAATGGATTATATTAAAATTGTATCAATAAAATGAATAATTTTATAGTAATATAATGGGTATTTTGTGTAACACCCCGAGCTTCCACGATACGCTTCTCATTCAATAATGTAATAGCTTGCATTGTACGCAAATTCGAGTTCTAAAACACCGCGACTAATCAATGTAGCCGTTATGAATAGTAATAACCACTTTTTAAAATTATAGAAATTTTATATTTCAAAATGGACTTCATTTCTGTATTCGTAATATCGAAATTATCCTAAGTTGAATTTTTTGTACTTTCTGAGAACTTCCAATTTTTTATGAATAGTGAAAAATACTTAAAACAACTTTTTTAATAAAAATAATTTATTTTGATAAATTATACTATTTAGTGGTTTTAAAGTATAATTAGAATATATTTTTACCATTTTATCCAATGGTAGTCATTAGAATTAATTTAACATTGAAATTGGACATAAACAATTGCCAATCTTTTGATATAAATTGTTTCTTAAAACACGCTATTTGTTGTGACAGCGGGAATTAATTATAAAATTAATTAATGCAACTTATATGTTTGGAATTTTTTAAAATAGACATCATTTTTGGATTCGGAATATCAGTTATAGCTTAGGGTGAAATTTTCGCATTGTTCTGAAAAACTTCGATTTTTGATGAATAGTGAAACCACTAAGTGGTAGTTAAATAACTGATTTTTCGTTTAAATGAAATATTACCACTTCTGTGATTCGATTTTCAAAAATCCAACATACATGGATGTCATTAAGAAGTAAAATGTGGTTCAATGAGATTAAAATAAATTTTTGGTGAATAGTAACTTTTAAGTTCTTAATCGCGATTAGAGGTAATTAGTGTAGTTTAAGGTACAAATAATGTTTTAATAATATGATATGAGCATGACACTTGTCCTACTCATATTGGATGAGTCATGGACGACCAAGACAACCCATGGGTCAACTTGGGGACCCCATGGAGCCATTTTAGTTGGAAAATGACATTAATATATATTTATTTAATGTTAAAATTAAATTGACACAAACATGAGTTGTTTTACTAAAACAGTTTTTAAGTGGGGTTACACAAGTCCAAATTTTGACTATAAATATTCATTGGAAATATAAAAAGATTTCCTACATCATAGTATTTTTTTATAATTTTTAGACATTAAATAAATTAAATTATCTATGACATCATTATAATGCGGCGATGACCTCATTATTTAACGATTTAAATAAAATGAGAAGATAATGCAAAATCCAAGGCTTACACTTGTCCAAAGCCTATTGTATGAATAGATTTAGAACCCTTATCACCTTTTACACGAATTATATAAGTGTGGGACCTTTAGAATCCGAAAACCATTGTATAATAATGTAACATTTCAATCTTTCCAAAAGAGCCCCTCCTCTCCACTTATAAAAGGCCCCCCCTCTCCCACCTCATTTACACATTCAAGCCATTTGGCTCGGCCAAACTATGACCAAATACTCTCCCAACATCCCCCTATTACTCCTAGAAGCCTCACTTTGGGAAGAACTCTTCCCAAGGAAGCCTTTGGCTCAAATCAAAAAGAGTTACCCGATTTTTAGGTAATGTCTTCTCTAATGTTTTTTTTTGTTTTTCTTCTCCAACCCCCTAAACTATTTTTATTAATTTCTTTTGTAAAAAAACCAGTATCCTCAATATACTATGATGTTGTTATAAGATGGATTCGAGCTACACTTACACACACCTACATCTAATGGTTAAAGAACATATAGTTTCTGTGGATGACGAATTTCTGCCTCACGAAACGATGATTGTTCAACACTCATATAACACCTTCAAAGGTGGACATTAAGATGTCACTATTTTTATATATGATATATAATATGTTTATATTTTACTTATGCTTCTGTATTTCTCATTTATGGCATACTTTATGATTTCCATTATGGGTAAAACACGATAATTTCATTTTAGGATGTGCGGACTACCGCCCCCTCAAAGTGATTTGAATCGTTAATGCCATATGTGGGATGTATAAAGCATGGAGTAAATGATATTATACACTATATTATACTGGAATTATATTATACATTTATATCATTATGATTTTGTTCCATTAAATATGAAATTGAAATGAAAGTAGCGTTCATGCGTACGTACGGCTTACCGTCTCCATGAACGGTGCATTTCATTTCTTACCTCTAAATGTTACGTAATATTATAAATGAATGTATTTACTGGATATATAAGATATATAGGATATCTAAATCATGAATATAATTCTGGAGATAATGGATATTCTACCACATAAACAACTTGTAATTATAAGAAGTTTATTGTTGACTCAAGTACCAAAGATCGGCAAAACAACCGTTATTAACTTAAATAATTACATAATGTTCAAATCATTGTAATAAGTGATATAATAAGGATAATGAAATTGAAAATGGTTCTTAATAAGGTATATATTAACTCTAGTTTATTATTAAGTAGGTTAAAGAACGGTTGAGTCAAGTCAGACACGAGGTAAGGGAATTTCTTAACCAAACTTCCATTCTTTGGGTTAATCTCCTACTTTCAAATTATGTCATGATATTATTATGTCCTATCTTGTATTTGTACTTTCTTTATGTGTAAATATAGTGAATACACATAGTAGATATATTTTATTTAAAAAATGATCTTTGTAAGGGAACTTCTTAACCCAACTTCCATTCATTGGGTTAATCTCCTACTTTCAAATTATGTCATGATATTATTATGTATTATTTTGTATTCTTTATGTGTACCTATAGTGAATACACATAATATATCTATTTTATTTTAAAAATGATCTTTGTAAGGACTTCGTCTCAATCTCCTTTCATTGAGGCATATTTGGTTTTATACACAAATTTCTTTTATACGGTGTATAAACCACATTGACTTTTACGTTTATTCAAAAGGAATCTTTTTTATACAAAGTGTTTACTAAATGACAAAAGGGAATGTTTTTGTTGTACGTATGCGGCGACAATGACTTCTCCCCCGCTGTGACCACTATTTGAGTTTCGGCTTCCTCTACAAGCCATACCCTTTTTTTAATGAAGAATAAATACCATGTTATACTTTTCTTTTATTTTGGTATTGAAAATGGTTTTGAAGGCGTTTTTATTATATCAAGGTGTTGTATTGATATCTTGTGATTGAAATGTGGAAATGTTATGTTTCCTTTATGCATGTTTTATGTGATATGATTATGTTATGGTTTATGAGATGTTTAAACCTGTTCATATGAGGAATGTATTGGACTTAATAAGTGACGGGTGGAGCCCGCTATAGCTCCTCGAAGCATCGGTAGGTCTCATGAGACAACTAGACGTGGAATTGGCCGAGGCCCTTTCCCAATTTGATTTGTGGTTTTGGCCAAGGCCTTATTCATTTTAGACGTCTTGGACGAGGCCTTGACAAAATGTTTCAGAATGTCCGACATTATGCATTCCATCATTATGAAAGTGGTTATTGATATTGCATGTGATTATTCGACCAGTAGAATATCCATGTGAATAAGTAAATGGCTTTATCTCATTTTACTTTTGCCATATTATGTTGAAGTTCATGTTTAAAAGGCTTTTGTTTTAGTTATACATTGCCTTAAAAGTTAATGTTTATTTATGAAAGCTTCCCCAATATTGTTATCCTTACTGAGCATCTGAGCTCACCCCTTTCAATGTTTTAATATTTTCCAGGATGTGAAGAAGTATTTTATGAATGACCTGCAGGGATTATCAGAAGAGGATATGAGTGTGGACTATGGAGACTTTGTTATTGTAGTTTTTCACTTTATGATGTAATGTAACGTTTACGAATGTATCTAGTGTTTCCAAGGCTACTAAACTAATCGGTCTTTCGAGACTTGATCTTTTGTGATCATGCCAATGTTACGAAGTAATGCACCGACTCTGGGTAGCTGGGGTCGGGGCGTTACAGTTGGTATCAGAGGAAGTTTAGTACAAACCTTGGAAGCTAGATTTAGATAAACTCTGATTAGAGCACGTAGACCTAAGATGAACTTTGAGGATTAGTATAGAAGAACTTCCTAGAATTTTGGTATTGTAGAGATTTTGTGAGTTTTCCGAGCAATACATCCCTGTCTGAATACGAGCAGGTAGAGGCAGCTCTAGCACAGATGTTCCTAGGGATAAAACCCGAAAACACCGCTTTGAGCTAGACTCGAACGGGAACTGGTGCACGACAATGGGCCTTGCTGCACTCTTGGTTACGACACTCCCGGGGGATATGCTTAGGATAACTCTCATTTTCTTTACAAATAATTATGAAGGGTTTATGAGTATATACTTCCTGAAAGAAAACATTTTTATGATTATGGATTATATCCATAAATAGTTCAATTTATGTTAAGTGTTTTATAAGTATGGGATTATGAATTTTGATTCATAAACTGATCTAGTTTATGCCATTGTTTAGAAATGGTGACTAATGGAAGAAATGGAAACCGTATCAATGCACGCACTCCATGTAGGGATTGCCCTCCTGCTCAAGATAATTATGGTGGAGCTAGTGATACAACTGGTGCTGATCAGCTTCTCACCATACTGGGACAACTCACGCAGGTTATGAATAATAACCTTACTCGTATGGATCACCCTGATCCACAACGTGGAGGATCAATGTTAGACCGCTTCATGAGGCAACAACCACCAACCTTCAATGGGAGTACAAATCCTATAGTAGCTGAGCAATGGATAAATTCCTTAGAGAAAATATTCCATGCCTTGGGGAGTAGTGAAAGGGAGAAGGTTGTCATGGCAGTTTACCGCCTCACTGGAGATGCCGATCAGTGGTGGTCGCTGATTCAAAACACAAAGGAAGATGATGACGTATCGAATATGGAATGGAGGGAGTTCAAAGAGATTTTATTAGAAAAATACTTTCCTCGTGACCATCGAGCAGACATGGAAAGGCAATTTCTGAGTTTGAGGCAGAAGGAGGATGAGAATGTCGCAAAGTATGTGGCTAACTTTACAAGGTTAGCGAGGCATGCTGCCGATTATATACGTAACCCAAGGAGTAAGATTGATCGTTTCTTTGATGGGTTAAAACCATTTCTCCGTCGAGCTTTAGTATCACAATCCTTCTCATCATACGAAGATATTGTCTCATGTGCTATCAAGACAGAAAAGGAATTCTCTAAGTCTTATGACATCAAAGTAAAGCAAGAGAAGAAGAGAACGGTGGAACAAGAGACAGATAAAGGGAAAAAGGGAAAGGAGGATTTTCCATTATGTGATAATTGTGGGAAGAATCACCCTGGTACGTGCCTAAAAGGAATGGGAGTTTGTTATAAATGTGGAGAAAAGGGTCATCAGGCTCGTGATTGCAAGGGAAAGAAAGAGGCTGTCAAAGTTGAATGCTACAATTGTAGGGAAATGGGGAATTATGCAAATGAATGTCCTAAGTGTCAAGGAAACATACCTCAGAAAAGGCTAAGGGATCAAGGACAATCTTATGTTGTTACTACAGTTGAAGCAGAATAATTAATGTATTGGTGCTTTTGGACTCAAGGATTATATTCTGGTTATAAGAATAATGTGATATATATAAAGATTGTACTACAGTACTTTTTGATTTCAGTAAGGTTTTAATATGATTAAGGTAATCATATTTTTAGTATGTGACAATAAGAGAAACTTTTCTTTGTTTGGGGAATCTGATGTTACAATTGATTTTGGAATTTAGAGACCTTTTAGAGAAAGTCTGGACAGAGGTATTTTGGATAACTATAAAGGTGGGACTGGATTAACTTGATCTTTGGATAGTATTGTTTAAGGTTAAAAATTTTATGAAGATTAGTTTTGGAATATTATAATACTATAGTTTTAGGAAAAGGACAACCTGCAGGGTGGGGCATAACCCGTCGCGTCGGGCAAAGCTGCAGGAATCGAACCCACAACCATAGTGAGACAAGCCTTTATTTCCTACCACTAGCCTACAGGAAGTCCCTGGTTATTACAAAATAATTTTACTAATCTAAATGGTATGTTTTAACATTTGGAACCTTATACAATTAGGATAAGTATAATATTTTTGAGTTCTATTATCTTTTTGAGTGAAAGATGAGTTGAAGGATGAAACTCTAATTGTCAAGCATAAATATATATATACCTACCTCTTATTCAATGAATAAATGTATTCTTAAACTTTAGTAAAGGGATATTAAAACAAAAAAATGTGTTATCCTAATACCTTGTGTCTTGTTGAACTGATGATATTTTAAATCAACATAGATTGAAGGCTTTGAGGCCCTCAATTTGACAGTTGATTGTGATTGATGACCTCAATCACTCCCTACAAATATTTACGTTTTTCCTCCAATTATATGTCTCTAATTTCCACCAATGTTCTCCTTATCGAGATCATAATTTGGTGGTGACTTTCATATTTCCATTTCCCTCTTATTAAGGCTAAATTATATTAATCTTATTTCCGATGTGGGTTTTTCTCAAAGGTATTTTCTCTTTTCAACCTTTTATTTTCAAAGAAAAATTTCAAATTGCGAGGATGCAATTTATTTAAGGAGGGGAGAATGTAACACCCCGAGCTTCCACGATACGCTTCTCATTCAATAATGCAATAGCTTGCATTGTACGCAAATTCGAGTTCTAAAACACCGCGACTAATCAATGTAGCCGTTATGAATAGTAATAACCACTTTTTAAAATTATAGAAATTTTATATTTCAAAATGGACTTCATTTTTGTATTCGTAATATCGAAATTATCCTAAGTTGAATTTTTTGTAACTTTCTGAGAACTTCCGATTTTTTATGAATAGTGAAAAATACTTAAAACAACTTTTTTAATCAAAATAATTTATTTTGATAAATTATACTATTTAGTGGTTTTAAAGTATAATTAGAATATATTTTTTCCATTTTATCCAATGGTGGTCATTAGAATTAATTTAACATTGAAATTGGACATAAACAATTGCCAATCTTTTGATATAAATTGTTTCTTAAAACACGCTATTTGTTGTGACAGCGGGAATTAATTATAAAATTAATTAATGAAACTTATATGTTTGGAATTTTTTAAAATAGACATCATTTTTGGATTCGGAATATCAGTTATAGCTTAGGGTGAAATTTTCGCATTGTTCTGAAAAACTTCAATTTTTGATGAATAGTGAAACCACTAAGTGGTAGTTAAATAACTGATTTTTCGTTTAAATGAAATATTACCACTTCTGTGATTCGATTTACAAAAATCCGACATACATGGTTTTCATTAAGAATTAAAATGTGGTTCAATGAGATTAAAATAAATTTTTGGTGAATAGTAACTTTTAAGTTCTTAATCGCGATTAGAGGTAATTAGTGTAGTTTAAGGTACAAATAATGTTTTAATAATATGAGATGAGCATGACACTTGTCCTACTCCTATTGGATGAGTCATGGCCGACCCAGAAAACCCATGGGTCAACTTGGGGACCCCATGGAGCCACTTTAGTTGGAAAATGACATTAATATATATTTATTTAATGTTAAAATTAAATTGACACAAACATGAGTTGTTTTACTAAAACAGTTTTTAAGTGGGGTTACACAAGTCCAAATTTTGACTATAAATATTCATTGGAAATATAAAAAGATTTCCTACATCATAGTATTTTTTTTATAATTTTTAGACATTAAATAAAGTAAATTATCTATGACATCATTATGATGCGGCGATGACCTCATTATTTAACGATTTACATAAAATGAGAAGATAATGCAAAATCCAAGGCTTACACTTGTCCAACGCCTATTGGATGAAGATATTTAGAACCCTTATCACCTTGTCCACGAATTATATAAGTGTGGGACCTTTATAATCCGAAACCCATTGTATAATAATGTAACATTTCAATCTTTTCAAAAGAGCCCCTCCTCTCCACTTATAAAAGGCCCCCACCTCTCCCACCTCATTTACACTTTAAAGCCATTTGGCTCGGCCAAACTCTACCCAAATACTCTCCCAACATCCCCCTCTTACTCCTAGAAGCCTAACTTTGGGCAGAACTCTTCCCAAGGAAGCCTTTGGCTCAAATCAAAAAGAGTTACCCGATTTTTAGGTAATGTCTTCTCTAATGTGGTTTTGTTTTGTTTTTCTTCTCCAACCCCCTAAACTATTTTTATTAATTTCTTTTGTAACAAAACCAGTATCCTCAATATACTAGGATGTTGTTATAAGATGTATTCGAGCTACACTTACACAAACCTACATCTAATGGTTAAAGAACATACAGTTTCTGTGGATGGTGAATTTCTGCCTCACGAAACGATGATTGTTCAACACTCATATAAAACCTTCAAAGGTGGCCATTAAGATGTCACTATTTTTATATTTTATATATAATATGTTTATATTTTACTTATGCTTCTGTATTTCTCATTTATGGCATACTTTATGATTTCCATTATGGGTAAAACGCGATAATTTCATTTTAGGAAGTGCGGACTACCGCCCCCTCAAAGTGATTTGAATCGTTAATGCCATATGTGAGATGTATAAAGGATGGAGTAAATGGTATTATACACTATATTATACTGGAATTATATTATACATTTATATCATTATGATTTTTTTCCATTAAATATGAAATTGAAATGAAAGTAGCGTTCATGCGTACGTACGGCTTACCGTCTCCATGAACGGTGCATTTCATTTCTTACCTCTAAATGTTACGTAATATTATAAATGAATGTATATACTGGATATATAAGATATATAGGATATCTAAATCATGAATATAATTCTGGAGATAATGGATATTCTACCACATAAACAACTTGTAATTATATGAAGTTTATTGTTGACTCAAGTACCAAAGATCGGCAAAACAACAGTTATTAACTTAAATAATTACATAATGTTCATATCATTGTAATAAGTGATATAATAAAGATAATGAAATTGAAAATGGTTCTTAATAAGGTATATATTAACTCTAGTTTATTATTCAGGAGGTTAAAGAACGGTTGAGTCAAGTCAGACACGAGGTAAGGGAATTTCTTAACCCAACTTCCATTCTTTGGGTTAATCTCATACTTTCAAATTATGTCATGATATTATTATGTCCTATCTTGTATTTGTACTTTCTTTATGTGTACATATAGTGAATATACATAGTAGATCTATTTTATTTAAAAAATGATCTTTGTATGGGAACTTCTTAACCCAACTTCCATTCTTTGGGTTAATCTCCTACTTTCAAATTATGTCATGATATTATTATGTATTATTTTGTATTCTTTATGTGTACCTATAGTGAATACACATAATATATCTATTTTATTTAAAAAATGATCTTTGTAAGGACTTCGTCTCAATCTCCTTTCATTGAGGCATATTTGGTTTTATACACAAATTTCTTTTATACGGTGTATAAACTACATTGACTTTTACGTTTATTCAAAAGGAATCTTTTTTATACGAAGTGTTTACTAAATGAAAAAAGGGAATGTTTTTGTCGTACGTATGCAGCGAAAATGACTTCTCCGCCGCCGTGACCACTATTTGAGTTTCGTCTTCCTCTACAAGCCATACCCTTTTTTTAATGAAGAATAAATACCATGTTATACTTTTCTTTTATTTTGGTATTGAAAATGGTTTTGAAGGCGTTTTTATTATATCAATGTGTTGTATTGATATCTTGTGGTTGAAATGTGGAAATGTTATGTTTCCTTTATGCATGTTTTATGTGATACGATTATGTTATGGTTTATGAGATGTTTAAACCTGTTCATATGAGGAATGTATTGGACTTAATAAGTGACGGGTGGAGCCCGCTATAGCTCCTCGATGCATCGGTAGGTCTCATGAGACAACTAGACGTGGAATTGGCCGAGGCCCTTTCCGAATTTGATTGTGGTTTTGGCCGAGGCCTTAATCATTTTATAAGTCTTGGCCGAGGCCTTGACAAAATTTTTCAGAATGTCCGGCATTATGCATTCCATCATTATGAAAGTGGTTATTGATATTGCATGTGATTATTCGACTAGTAGAATATCCATGTGAATAAGTAAATGGCTTTATCTCATTTTACTTTTGCCATATTATGTTGATGTTCATGTTTAAAAGGCTTTTGTTTTAGTTATACATTGCCTTAAAAGTTAATGTTTATTTATGAAAGCTTCCGCAATATTGTTATCCTTACTGAGCATCTGAGCTCACCCATTTCAATGTTTTAATATTTTCCAGGATGTGAAGAAGTATTTTATGAATGACCTGTAGGGATTGTCAGAAGAGGATATGAGTGTGGACTATGGAGACTTTGTTATTGTAGTTTTTCACTTTATGATGTAATGTAACATTTACGAATGTATCTAGTGTTTTCAAGGCTACTAAACTAATCGGTCTTTCGAGACTTGATCTTTTGTGATCATGCCAATGTTACGAAGTAATTCACCGACTCTGGGTAGCTGGGGTCGGGGCGTTACATTTTGAATTGGTTTCACAATATTTTTCAATAAGATTATTGTTTTTATTGAAATATGATGAAATGGATGAACGAAAATGGTTTTATAATGGGTTGGTAGGGGTTGTGGTGTGTGTTAGCATACATTTGGGATGGACAAGGTCATGATGGACCCCCATAAAAATTTTGGGATGGATATGGGCATGATTTACCTCCTCCAATTGTTCCACTAAGTAATATCTTAGTAGATGGTTAGATCACTGCTCGGGAGTATAGGGAAGTCCAAGTTGCATGAATGGTTGGAAGAGGGGTTAAGTGGAATGGTTACACCAAAATAATTTTGAGAAATGGATTTCATGCTCTTTTTTCCAGAATTTCTAGAAATGTGGCTCACTCAAAAAATGGTAAAAATAACACATATGTAATTTTGGTTATAAATTGTTTTGGAAATTTTTTATATTTAGCAATAAACTAATTTGGGTAAATGTAATGTATCAAACAATTTTTGATCCACCTCACGATATATAGGCTATTTGGTGATGTTGGAACATGATGCTTGTGGATCATGGGGTCTTAGTTTTCTTGGAGTCTTTAGTTGTTTTTTGGTATACTTTGATAGTTTCTTTGCCTTCTGATATAGTATAATTTTGTGTTTTTTTGATAGGAATACAATTTTTGAGTTGTCTTTCATTTATTCAGGCATCATATAGTGATTTTTTTGTTATGGATTGATTGTTTAATAGTTTTACACCATTATATTAAAATCATCCCCCACATGAATTTTAAACCCATTAGTGTTTCTATCCATTATTTTTTGTTTTGGTGATGTTACGAAAGGCATATTAATGGATCAAATCCCTATCAAGAAAATATAAAAAAGTGTGTCATTACAAAGGGTATCTTCTTGTTCAGTATGTTCTTAACAAATGGTCTTTAGTCTATTGGTCTTCGAGTTGAATTTGTTCTTATCTACTAATTGGGATGCAATCTTAGAAAGGAGTTTAATTTTTGGTAGTTGAAATATATATATTAAATTAAAGTTGCTAAACATTTAATGTTGAACATCACATTACTAGGGAGTTGACTACCTAAGTGTTTTGGAGACACTTTAAAGAAATTGGAATCCCATTGTCATGGGTTTAGCCAATGAGATAACAATTACATGCATTAGAGAAATGGATTCCCACTAGAATTATATATTTCATTTTGGAGAAATGATACATGATGTGATTGATTATGTTGTTTATTTAAAAAAATCAAAATGTTTTTCAAATTAATGATTTTGAGAATGGCATGGTTGTAAATGTCGAAAATGTGTTTATTTTCAAAAGCAAGAATAGATTTTTTAAAAATGGATAAAAAAGGAAAAGGATTGTTTTTTAATGAAATGATGTGGCAGTTAAGGTGAAATAAATTTTTATTTTATTCATTCATTTCCTATGTATTGATCCGTATAAATTTGTTTTTTTTCCTTAGAAAAGGGCTCCTAGTAGGAATCGAATAAACCAACCTGTATAACCTACAAAGAATGTCGTTTCACCTATCCAATAGGTCAAAACAAAGTTGATTTAGATTATCATTCAAGCATTCCAAACTATGAACATGGGGAAATTGAGATATTATCAAACACATTTGGTTCATTCTATCCAGTTTATGAAGTATAATCCACTAATTTTTTAGGTTTATTCTGAACCTAAAAAGGTGGAGGTGTTGCTGAATTGGATGAATCGTATCATCAATTTCATCAGTTCACTAGCCGAGTTAAAATACACACTAGAAACGTATATGATTGAGTTTGATACATGCTAGAGGAGGGACCTAGTTGTCCATGATAAACAAGATCAAGTTCTCATTTGGGAGTATTTTTAGGAATTATTCAACAATAAATTACATCCTCGCACATTCAGGATCTATAGAACTATAGACTACTTCAACCTAAAGTAATAAAATCATTCTATCACTGAATATGAGGCTAAATTCATGAATTTAGTTTTCTTTGGACCAGACGATGCAGTGAGTTCAAACTTGAAGGCACACATATTTGAATAAGGGATATGGTAGGAGGTTCGATCGAATATTTTGGTTCTCTGTATTACAGATTATGCAGAGATAGTGAACATAAAGAAAGTAGCTGAACGTGATATATGATGAACTATTGGGGGATGAAGTATGATGTTACCTAAGAAAAATGATGGGAACTAAAATGTTGGGATAAATTTGAAGAGGGACACATATTTCCAAGGTGGGACTGAGACTAAAAATCATACCGGTGGATCAAAAAACCATCCTCAATGACTATATAGAAAATAGGGATCTTTCCAATATGGTTCACATGGAAACACAAAGAGAAAGTGTATAGAATTTCCTAGATAATTTCATAAATTTGACCATATTGGGGAATATTCAGTGCTATTGCAATAGTGCTATGAGGTCAGTTACTTGAGACACTTCTCATGTGTCCCAAGCATCATATGATTCATCAGGATTACTACTGTTAAATCAATATCTACTGTAAAATAGATCTATCCATAGAAACTCTAGGTACACCATGACACCCTCATTAATGAAAACGTCAAAAAGGAAACAAAGAGAAATGTGAATTAATGATGTAATTGTATGTATTATAGTAAGTGATTATGGATGATCAGGTTGGAACTTCTACACTGAGAGGTACAATTCTTTTGAATTATTTCCGTATGAAAGTACTATTTGATAATGGTGAATCTCATTCCGTTGTTCCATCTCATGTTGTTTATTTTTTATGTTCAAAAATAGAGTTGATCCCTTCTCGGTCGAAACATAAAACTCTTCTTGGTAAAATATAATGTTGAGCCTTTGTGAGTAGAAAATGTCTTATAAACGTTGATGGAGATGATATGAAATGGGACTTCTTAGTGTAAGAGATGTTTTTTTTTTGATTTATTCATTAATATGAATTTCATATCAATATACAAGGTTCACGTCAAATGTTATAGTAGAATAATTAGTTTTACAACTTAAGATGGATTCAAGCATCTCTTTAGGGGGGGAAATGGTTTTATATACAGGAGAAATAGTATTGTGGCAACTAGTAGTTGGAATGATATCTTACTAGACGGTGGAATTAACCATGGTATCAGTGAAGTGTTTGAGGATAATAGTATTCTAGTAATTGTCGATCAATTTCCAGATATATTTCCCAAGAATATCACATGGTTACCACTTATAGGGGAAGTGGAGATAACGATTGATCTACTCCAAAGGACCAGTCCTATTTCTCTTTAGACATATAGGTTGATACCAACAGAGTTAATGGAATTGAATGTGAAGTTGGTAGTGATATAAAGTAAAGGTTTCATTAGGCTAACCACGTCCCTGTGGGAAGCACCATTCTTCTTTGTGAAGAAAGAATGTGTAACTCTAATAATGTTTTTATATTATCATAAGAATAAAAAAGTTAAGATAATGAATAGAAATCCACATCCATGCATTAATGAACTGTTTGATCGGTTGAGGGATTCTCAGTGGTTATCTAAAATTGTGTTGTGATCAAGATTTCACCAATTTTGAGTTTGGAAGGTGGATATTCTGAAAAAATATATCATAATTAGATATGGACATTATGAATATGGTGTCATGACTTTCGGTCTTACAAATACCGTAGTGGTATTTATGGAATTTATGAGTTTTATATTTCATAGATATCAGGATTCTTTTTTTCTGGTGTTTGTGGATGAAATATTGGGGTATTCAAGGACAATGGTCAATCAAGAGAAACACTTGGTGATAGTGTTGCTAATTATGAAATATCATTGGTTATATGTCGAATTGTCCTATTGTTATTTTTAGATACAAGAGGTACACTTTCATGGACATGTAATTTTGGAAAAACGTGTTCTCTTAAATCAAGAGAATATGGAATCTGCAATATTTTATTAACCAAAGAAAAATTTCTTTGAGGTAAGATTAATTCTTCATCTAGTTGGTTATTCACGACACTTTGTTTGTGAATTCTAATGAATAGCATCAACATTGATGGCTTTGAAAAAGAAATACATTCTATTTAAATAGAGTGAAGAATGTTAGAATACTTTTGATGTTCTAAAACTGAATCTTCAAATAGCACCTATCATGATTTTTCCAGAATTCGGATAGGGGAATGTGGTGTATTGGGATGGTTCGAGATTTGGGATGGGATGTATTCCCATGCATGGAGACCACATGGTTGCTTATGGTTCATCGAGGTTGAGAGTGCATGGGAAAAATTACCCAACACACTATTTGGAGTTAGCTACGTTCGTCCATGCCTTGAAGACATGGTGTCACTATCTATTTGGTGAAAAATTCACAATGTCCACAGATCATAAGATCTTGAGATACATTTTTCATCAAAGTTATTTGAATATGAGGTGAAGGATATGGATGCATTATTACCAGATGTTTGAATTTGATATCATTTATACTATAGGGAAAGGTAATTTGGTGGCTAATACATTAAGTATAATTTTATATGATCAATTAGAAAAGGAAGATTAATATGAGTGTAATTTTATATCAGTTCTAGCTGATATGCATTTAGAATGTGAAGACTGAGGTAATGTTGTTAATTTCTTTCGATTTCGATGATTTTTGATTTGGTAAAAATGGTTAGAGAGTCACAAACATCTTATTCACAATGCCTTGTTATATGATCAAAACACAGTGGTGGGGAGACCATTGATGGTTCAAAATATAATGTTAGATCAATTTTGTGGATTGGAAATTTGATGGTTGTAACTAATCATTGTAAAGAATAACTTCATAATCCTTACCACAACTAGAGATGGGTTTTAAATATAGGAATACAAAATATAAATAGGGAATTTAAGGTGTAGTTTTGATAGATTGTTATGAAACAGAAAGTGGTTGAGTTCATTTCATGGTTCTAAACACGGTATCATGTTTAGGAAGAACATCAATGACTTGTTGGTATTTTGTAGCCTTTTCTTAGTACATTGTTGAAGTGGGAGTAGATAATGATGTATTTTCTTACAGGTATCCCAAGAAAATTTTAGAATCATGGTTCCATACGGGAGATAGTGGATCTGCTCCTGAAGTCGGACCATTTCCTCCATATTCATGAAACTTATATGGTAGACGATATACCAGAAATATATATCCATGAAGTTGTTAAGTGAAATAGAATACTAGTTTTGATTATGGAAGAAAAAGAACCAAGTTTCATGTCTCCTTTTTTGATGTACTTTCAGAAATCCCTTGGGACATAGTGGATTATAATTACGTCATATCATCCTAAGATAGATGACCTGTCTGAACGAATGATACAAACATTGGAAGGCATGCTATGGGATTGTGTAATGTATTTTGGTGGATCATGGGAGGATTAAATACACTAACTATAGTTCTCATATAATAATATATATCATTCCCCAATACATATGGCTCTATATGAAGTGGTATATGGGGGTCCTTATCGTTCTCCACTTTGCTGGGTGGAAATAGGTGAGAATTCATTAGCATGTCCAATCCGTGCACAAGAAATGATAGAAAAGATTGAATTAATCAGAAAGGGAATGGATACGGCTCAGATTCATCTGGAATTGGATGTGGAATATAGACGAAGACCGTTATTGTTCATAGTGATTGGTCGTGTGTTCTTAAGGATCTATCTAAGGAATGGACATAACTATTTTGGGAATACGGTCAAGTTATTTCCTCATTAAATCGGACCTTTAGTGATATTGTAATGGGTTTGAGAGGTGGATTATTGGTTGGTGTTTCTACTGTTGATCAATTCGGTGTATAATGTGTTCTACATATCTTAGTTGAAAAAGTATCAGTCTTCTCATCACCATGTGATTAGATGGGATCACATTGAACTAGAGTCGGTGATTCGTCGGTACATATGTCAGTGCATATTATGAATAGATAGGACAATGTATTTCACAGAAAAATCATCAGCCTAGTGTGGGGTTTATAGAAACATGGTCAGATTTAGGATGATACATGGGAAAATGAGAAAGAAATGAAAGAGTACTGGCTAGAACTCTTTTAGGGAAAGATTTGGTTTATACTTTTTGAGGACAGAAAGACCAATACTTTCAAAAATTTAACTCCCATAATTTCAGTTATGTGAAACTTTTTTGAGATTTCTATTTATATTAAGTATAATAGTGGTGTTTGGGTGATTATGGGAATCATTCATGGAGTTTTGGGGCTAAAGGGAAGGCCCACGAGTTGCATATGATTTGTATACACCGTGCAGAATCCTAGGAGAAACTGTGCAGCATTGAAGATGTTGCATATTAGATTTTTCCTAGCAGGTTCATGGTTAGGGTGACCATGTGAGGTGGATATGTTAGGTTTTTCCCAGATAGTATCTAACAGATGGTTAGTTCATGGTTTGTCTAACTATGTGAAAAAACAATTTGTGCGGTCAAAGTTAGATCCAAAAAAGTGGATCTCACACTTTTTTTTATTTATATGGATTTTTTTTCTATATTTCATCCCTAAATTAGTATTATTCTCTTTTGAAGGTTGGAGAACCTCTCCTAAGAAAATTTAAATCAATTTGGAGCCTTTCCTTGTTATTTAAAAGCCTGATTCTTGCGATAATTGCTTGTTCTTCCCCGTTCTTATCATGTTTTCTTAGATCTACTTTTCCACTCATATCAGATTCATAGATCTAAACATGATGTGGTTATATATATGATTACGGAAGAAAAATAATTTTGTATTTGTTCTTGATCAGGGCATGGGAAGATATCTATATCATTTTCATAAAATTCTTAGCTGGTTTTGTGAGAGTTCTTCATCTGTTTTTAGTTTTCTTTAAAACGGTTTATGTTGGTGGCTTCACTCTCAACTCCACATAGTGGACTGATTGAAATTATTTCAAATTGAATACCTCATGATAAAATTATGAATAACGTTTTGCTGTTTATTGTAAGAAACATTCACTAATATTAGTTTTTAAAATCTGAAAAATGGATGTTCATGAATAATGTGCTTGATTCATGATTAAATAATGAATATTTTAAAATTTTATTTTCTTATAATTTTGTTAAATTAATTTTATTAAAGTATTTTTAACATAATAAATGATTTTATTGAAATGGAATGGGTGTATGGAATTGGATTATTTAATGGTTTTCAATAAAATATTGGTTTTCTTAAAATGGCTAAAATTGGATTAATGCACTTGGTTTTGGAAGGGTTTGGAATGTGTTGTGGTGTGAGTTCATACACATTGGGATCTATAAGAGAGTAAATAACACCCATGAAAAGGTTGGTATTGACATTTTCATGATGTAATTCCATCAAAGTGGTCCACAAAATAACAACTTAGTGGAAGTTTATCTTTTCACTCACAGGTATAGGGAGTTCTATGTTGCGTGGATGTTTAGAATGGTGGTTAAGTGGAATGGTTTGTACAAAATAATATTGAGAAATGGTATTAAGGAAATGTTTTTTTTCATTTCTAGAAATGTGAATTGATGGAAAATAGGTTCAAATGATTCTTGTGTGCTTTTGGTTATAAATTGTTTTGGAACATTTTTATATTTAGTGGTAAACTATTTTGGGAAATATTTTATTGAATCTATTTTATATATATGTGGATAACATTTCAATCCAAGTGGTGTGAGTGGGGATGTTACTAGGGAATCCTACTAAGTTTTATAGTCCCTAATGATTTGGAACATTGGTGCTTTTGTAGATTTTATCTTCTAGTAATTGAGGAAAGGTAATGTATCCCATGTTTTTAGCACCACCTTGTGATATATGGGACATTTGGTGATGTTTGAACATGGTGCTTGTGGACCACGGTGTCTTGGCCATCTTTTAGTATTTATTTGTTTTTACACTATTTACATTGATAGTTTCGTTTTCTTTAGATGAATTAAACTTTGGTATGGTTTTAGTATATATGAAGTGGTTGAGTTGTCTTTTATTTATTCAAGACTCATATTGTGAGTTGTTTGGTTATGTTTTGTTGGGTTAGTGGTTTTACTTATTAAAGGGTAAATTTTTCCTTAATTTTTTTTGAAACCATTTGGAATTTATTTCCATCCTTCAGAATCTTGGGTATGTCTCTTATGTCCTAATAATGGATCACCACCCTCTCTAGAAAATGAGAATATGTGGTTCATTACACCTCCACTCACAAGGTTCTTCCGCAAAGGGAAATATGCACTCAAAAAAATTACCCAACCAAATCACCATTCAAGAGCTCATTCAAAAAAACCAGAATCATAAATTTTTATCATTACATTATCAAAATTATCTCCTTAAACATAGGATCAAATCCTTTCTCCAATAATTTCACATTGATGATTTGAATAATATTTGTGACATCCTACCTTTGGATCACCTTTTTAAGCCCACTTGTCATTAAATCAATAACCAAGTATATGATCATTACCAAATTAGTAAAAATATTTCCAAACCATTTCAAATAAACAGAAAATATCTTTCATGTTATCACTTATTCTAATAAACACTCATATTTTAGTTTATCAATTTACTACACTTATATTTTAGTTAATCATTTCTCATTAGATAATTTAATTATTAGATATCATGTGTTACATGAAACAATGAGATAAGATACAAAACATAACATTATGTGTTCATAATATATTAGATATTATATTAGAATTAATTAATAGTGAAATATAAAATATGATAAAGATATAGTCTATATATAAATAATATTGATTCATTAGTTACCAAATGTTTGAATTAAAAAAATTATTTGAAAAAATGTAATGTTTTTTTGAAAAACTATTCTCTTCTACCAAACATATTTTCACTAATAAATTAAATTAATCACTATTGTAGAACAATTTAAATGATAATTTTAAAATATTTACTAGTTTATGATTTTTAAACATTAATAAAATATTTCTATATTTATAGGAAAAGAATAAATCATGTTTTATGCTTAAATTATATTTTTTTAGAAATAGTATTTGTCACATTTGTCACACTTAATTTAAATTTTCTTTATTTTTTTTAATACTAAAATAGATATAAATTAATTAAATATTTTGGGTCATGTTTTTCAAAAAAATTATTAGACCCATTATATTTCATAGTTTTTAGGAATAGTAACTGTATTAAAAATTATTTCATTATTAAAGAGTTAATTAGGTTAATCGAGATTATAAATATGTTATAATATAACTATTTCACATAATAATAATTATTAGATGAATTTAATTTGACCATAAAGAGGTTAGGCTCACAATGTAGTTGTTCGATGTCAATTTGGCCATCAAAAGGACATATATATTATATAAATAAATAAAAGCTACCAAATGTCACTATCATTGTTTTTAATATGTTTTACGTGACCATATAGAGAATAATGTAAATCATCAATTTATATAAGTTTTTATATTTATATCAATATATTTTTTCATGATAGAAATTTATTTTTTATTTTTTATAAATTATATAATGACTTTATTTTCTTAAGAATCTTTGATGCAGTATGGATCAATAAAATAAGCAAATAAAATAAATTCTTGTAAAAATATATAACGAGACGTGATTTTAACAAGTTAATAAAACCTAATATTTTTCTATTTGTATTAGTTATATTTATGATGATGAAGATTAATATATTATAATTCCACCTTTTTTATGACATATATATGATTAGATTAATTGATTAGCAACCAAATTGAAAACAATGATATTTTATAAAATTAAATTTTTTTAAATTAATTTAAAAATAATAAAAGATTTCAATTAAATTTACAAGGTTATGATACAATATAAAATGTAATAAATTGAAAACTTATTGGATAATTTTCACCATTTGTTCAAAAAAATCAACACTTCAATATTGAAAAATGTATTACCATAGTTAATGTTTAAATGTGTTGATAAAGGGTTAGTCTAAGTGATATGGTCCAACATAACACTATGGATTTTATAAATTATATTCTTATATGGTTTGGTAAACCTATATTTCATTCTTTTAAATTAAATGGTCATTTTTAGTAATATTTCTTGAGAATGAAATTATTATAATTTAATCATTTGATGAATTCCTAAAGTTCCTTGAAACTAAATTATAAATAGGAACATCATCCCTCACTTCTTAAAGACACATTTATCCTTATAGACAAATAAGACTTCACCAATTTACCTTCAAAACATCCCAATAGATATTATATATATTATGGTCATCCCATAAGACTATCCCTAGAGACTGTTTTAGGATAACTAATAGAATCATTTCAGAGAAGATGTAGTCTCCTTAAGAGATTAGGTTTTTCAACATATCATTACCTCCTGCAAATAAATTGTATCTATAATTAATTGATAAAATAAATAACCACAATTTTATTTAATATTATTTTCATAATGAAAAAACCATTACAAGCCCTATTTTTATAATATTTTAACTCAATGTGTAGCTCATTCGTATGTACCACTTACCATCTCCAAAGAGTGATACAACTCATTTTTTATCACAGACATACATAGATGGGTATTATTATGGGATTAATGTTGTTATATAATATTTATAAAATTGTTTTAATTATATAATTATTATATTAAACTTGTTTAAATAAAATATAATCTTTGGGAAATGTCAATGTCATTCAGGCATATGTGTGGACTTCCACCTCCACCAAGCGATGTGATTCATTGCTAATTTATATTTTTAATTGATAGAAATGAGCAGGAATTTTTTTAATATATATGATCTATATCATATAATAATTATATTGTAATGTAAAATTAATATTTTCCTTTCTCTTATTCTATCCTTTATAATATGAACACATAATTCATGTGTATATATGTCCAACCGTCTCCATGTATAGTTTTGAAAAACGTTCTATCTCTAAATTTTACATTTGACTCTAAATATGTATATAATTAATATATAATATATTAATATGATGCTTAATATTATTTATATTATGTAACAAAGATAAATATATATGGACCGAAACTACGGAATTGAAATACACCTAATAAATGAAATACTGAACAATCATAAATACTAGTTTTAATTATTAATTATTTATAATAGGGTTGTTCGAATGTGTTAAACGGATAATATTATTTATCAAAATTATTATTTATTTTTATATATAATTTTATAAATATTGAAATTTTTTTACATGTTGTTATTGATTTTTCATTAAAATGAAACCATAAGTTAAGGGATTATTTAAAATCATTAATCGGGATTTTTTTATCATTATGTCATTGTTGTGGAAAATTTTTATTATATATCCATGTTTTGTAAATAAAATTATAAAATGTTTTCAAAATTATCCTCTAAAATTTTAAAGTCTTTTTAGACATTTTTTAAAGGCCAAAATAATATTTTAAATGCATCTTTTTTCTTTTTTCTATCTTCATATTTTGTGCCTTTTTAAAATGATATATATAAGGAATATTTTTCAAAAATTATATGATAGAAAATAATTTCCATGATGATATGACTAATATTTTATTTGAATCTTCCATTATAAGTTTACAATGTTCTTTCCAATGAAAATATTTTCAATACTATTTATTATGTTTTTAAACATTTTAAAAAATCAAAGTAAAAATTATATTTTCCTAAATAAATATTCCAAGATATTAGTCAAAAACAGTTTCCATATATGATAACATCTATTATTGTAACGTAATAATTGTTAAGGTTATGATCCAATGATTATGATGAAAATATTTTTAGAAATACTACATTATTTCCACGAGTTACACTATAATGAAATATTTATGAAATCTGATTACTTTCATACTTTCCAATATTAGGATATGTTTATGAAACCCATTTTATATCATGGGTTCTAATATATGCAATTTATTAGGATTATTTGGAATTCATGTGGGGGATTTTAGTTATATGATTGATGTAGACTATAAATCCCATTAATTAATTGGATAAATAAGGATATCTTATCTGATAAAAAATAACTAGAAAGGGCACTATACATAGTTCAGAAATGGATTTTGTCAACTATGATAGGCTTGGGAGTAAACTTTGACTTCTATGATGGTTTGGTTAATAAACCTATTTCACTGTGATATCCATTTAAATTATCCATGAAAATTGAAGAAGTTATTTTCTATTCTTATTCGTATGATACAATTCCCTGTCTTATGCCTATATTAGGATCTCATGGTTTAAGATATTATATTTAATTATAATTAATATCTTACGAACTAACATTACTTCTAATATGAATTACCATTACGGTCATTCATATAAAATCTACTATGATCAAATGTTAATACCATGTTTGTATCCCCAAATTCTCATGTTATTATCATGTGATCATTAATATAACCCGTCTTTAACACTTTTAGGAATATATTCTGACCCATTTCTTATGTTTACATTCCCAAGGTTATGCAGAATGGTATTAATAGTTTTATGTCTAAGAAGGGTGATAGTTATAATGAAATAAGTGGGATAAGATTTAGATATTTTATTAACAAGTTTTTTATATTTTCATATTCCCAAATGTTATATAAATATATAATTAGGAAATTAATTGGTATGTTTTGAAATGAATATTCATCTATATAGATATAGAATCTATGTATTATAAGTATGGGTTATTGTAGTTGGTATTAGTGAAAGGTTTAATTAGCCATTGGAATAAATGATATGAAATCATTTGTGACATACCTAGGGAAATTACTAAGGATATGTTTTTATATATATTAAAGTACTAAAGTTCTAGTAATGTTCATGAATGGCTAGGGATAAACAAAAGTTTTCATTAAATAATGTGTCACAATTTTGACATCCAATATATCATTTTCCATTAATACGTGTTTTCTCACATTGTTTATTGTTTATTACACATTTTTTTTAGTTTTAGTTAATGGATATAACATGATGGATTTGCGTTAATATTGTGTGTGATAGAAAATTCCTAGATTTTTCTACTACAAAATCTAATGATATGGGAGATTGAACAAAATCTTGCTTCTATCATCAAAAAACATTATATGGATATAAATCCTTCTGATCTTGATAATTATATAGGGTGGTAACGATTTTCTATTGAGTCCTTCATGAGGGAAAACCACCTTCTCTATGTGGGTCTATTGATCCACTAATTGCAGTGTAGTAGATCTGTACAACAAAAAAAGGTATTTTTATGATCTATTGTTATGAAAAAACAAGATGTTATTTTGGACGTTTTTTAATTGAAAGGGGAAGAATATCATTTTTGGACACTTATATAGACCGTGAGAGAATATGATAAAATTGAATCTATTGAGTGGGATGAATTTAAAACAATATTTTCCAATTTTTACTTTTGTAATATTCTTCATAATAGAATGGAGAATGAATTCCTTGAGTTATATTTGAAGGATGATGAACATTTTTGATCTTTTTAGAAAAATTTCATAATACATCTGAGGTATTTTAATGGTATTATCATTTGAATTGAATAAATAGTTGATTAATTATTCATTAGGTAAAAATCAAGTCTCTGATGGATGTTATCCACAAAAGATATCCATCGTAGTGAAGAAATTGTTCGATGAGATGTCACAGTGAAGAGAGAGGTTGGATTTCCCTAAACAATTCATGGTTTTGATGGGAGAAGTAATAAGGAATTAAAATTATGTTCAAAAAATCATAGTGAAAAGAAAAGAAATATTCCTTTATTATAAAAATTCTAAAGGAAAATGTGGGGAAATGTGATAGGGAAACTTCTAAATGTTAAGTGTGTGGAATGGAAGGTCAACATAAAATCCTATATCTATGTGATGAGAAGAAATTAACTACTGATATAAATAAAGATAATTATCCACATAATTCACCACCCATACTCCAATGTTTCAAATTAAAGGAGTATGGGAATATTTTTAACCAGTTCAAAATATGATGGTCTATGAAAATGATCGATTTCAAAAACCTCATCTAATCAGGGAGAATATAAAATGACATGTGACCACTCATTCTGATGATGGGTTTGATAATAACATGGGGAATGGTACACATACCTTTCACTATAAAACTACTAATTTCTTATTTTATTCAAAATTTATAGAATATTTTTTATCTGAAAACAATTAAAATGGTATCAAAATATGACAATAAATTTAAATTATGGGTTTGTATAAAAATAATAATTCTATGTTGATTACATCCCATGTCTATGATTCTTCTCCAGTTTAAATATCTTGTAATGTTCTTTTGGAAAATATGTTCATAATTCCAATTACTAGAGAATTACCCTATACAAATAATTTATAACCATTGGTATTGGACACATAACCATTTACATAGCTTATACTAGTAGTTATGTGAACCATCATGGATATTAACATTGGTATAGTGATTTAGGAATGGTTTCCTTTAAAAAAAAATTTATTCCAAAAGGAAACATTGACAATCCATGGTTATTAATAAACCATTGGTATAGATGTATAAATGTGGTTCTTTAAACCATTAAAATATCTTCCAGTCTAAAAGTAATTTATAGCAATGATGAAATTAACCGTTGTTAAACTATCCTCTCCCAAATGTTAATAGTATCACCATCAATAAGATTTTAAAGATTATATAAAAAAAATAAAAATCATGGTACAAATTTTAGGTAGTACAAATACTATATTTTTTTATCATTTTACCAATTTTTAATAAATATTTTTTTCAAACTTTTAGAATACTATATCATATATATAGAATCCAAAAAATTAATCAATTTAATAATTAAAAGACATAAAAAAGTATGTCTTTTAACTATCAAAAAAATTAAGGGTATCTATATCTCCCTTATCACCAGCTTTGATATCATAATCATCACCAAAATACATATCTACATCAATAAATAGATCACCATAATTTTTATCTTCATGATAATATGTAGAGGAATAGTGGAGGGGAAAAAATGTGGTAGATGGGATGCTGGAATGTGGGCCTGAATGTAAATGGGAAAATCGAGTGATCATTTTAGCCCTAGAAGAACTCCCTCGTGAACCCCAAATAGTAGGAATAAGAGAGGTCATCTATAGTTCAAATTAATCTCCTATGTTATTTTATCAAAAGAATAAAAGTGACATTAAATGTAATTTAGAATAAAAAAATTCCAATTATTATACTCACTAATGGAACCATTGAAGGAATTCCTAGTTGATGAAATAGTAAATAATAATAAAATAGTATATTCCTTGAAATTTCGTCAATATCATTCATAATATATGTAACAACTATGATTTTGTGAAATTTTTCTAATTAATTTAACATTATAGATATTTTTTCTTTTCACGCATTACTAAAAATAGTATATTTTATAGTAAATCACAATGATTGGATATTGTTCTATGAAAAACCATGTTCTGTTTACACTACATGAAACATAAATTTTATCTTGGACTATATGGGACACCGATGTTAGCTTGTGTTACACGAAAAAAATATCTTTGATTGAATGCATAACACAAATCATTGAATTTTACGGAGTAATAGTATATCATTACATTTTTATTATTTAATATAATGAGATATAACGAAGAAGTTAAATTATAAGTTATTAATAGTATAAAAAATTGATGAAAATATATTGTTTACAAAAATATATGATGAATTAAGAGGTTACATAATAATTAGAAATGAATTTGAAAACCGATTGAATATATAAAAAAATATTGTTATTATTATAGACATAAAGATATTTTCAACTAATTAATTACCATTATTAAAATTAGTGAGTAATATTAATGTAATATATATGTTATATATTTAATAAAATATTTTCTATATTCATTAAACATAATATATAAACAAACCCAATTTCATGAATAAAAACATATATTTTTTATAAACAAAGTTTTACCACATTTTAATGTAAAATCCATTTTTAATCCAATTTTTGGAATATTTATTCATTATAAATGTTGAAATAATATTCATATTTTGAAACTAATAATAAAAAATTGGTTAGTATATTTTTTTTGATATTTTTTGAAAGGATTTATTTTTTTAATGAATACTTACAAAAAAAGGATTTTAACTGAAAACATTTTTTCATTGAATTTATTTATATGGGTAAATTATATTTTAAATTTTTTTCCAAGTGGAATTGAATAATATTTTATCAAATTAATCAAATTTAGGTCATTAGATAAAATTTTACATTGAAATTTGATATTAAACCTTATTAGAGGTTTGATCATTTTAACAGTAAATACCACAGAATGTCGTCCCATTACCAGTTTTAATTTTAAATTAATTTTAGCCACATGAGTATTTGTAATTAGGAAAAATGATTTTCATATTTAGAATCAGAATAATTTATAATTTATGATAGGGTCATGTTAGTTTCGGACAAAAAAATATCACCGAATGTAATTAAATTTTATTACATCGATTAAGATAAAATTATTCTTAATGAAGGTCTAACCATTAAAATTAAGACGAAAAATGAAATAATGTTTTCCCAAATAAAAACGGTTTACTTGACTAACAGGTAACGTCTTCTCTCAAGATCATTTATTTTATTTTCATTCTTCACCCCTCAAATCTCTATTATATAATTTTATCAAAAAAATGGTATCATAAATATATAAGTATGTTTTTATTCTAATTATTTTACCTACAAAAACACACACAAACATATAATGGGTAATGAATATACTATTTATGTGTACGACAAACTACCACCTCACAAGACGATGATTGTTCATTTTTCCATTACCACATATCATGGTTAATGTTATGATAGAACCTATGTTTATATATGTCATATATTATATTTTTTATTTATTTAAGATTATGTATTATTTTAAAATACGTATACTTATACATTACATTTGGTAAAAATATGATAATTTTATTTCAGAAAGTGTGAACTACCACCCCCTCAATGCGACGCGATTCATTCAAACACTACATTAAACATATTAAGGATTGGTTTCATGAAATTATATGATATATATAATATTTAAATTCTACTAGATTAGGGAAAAATACACATACATATAAATATATTTCATTTACTTTCTTTCTTTATACACTTCAATTAAATAGAAACAACATTCTTTTATATGTATGGACTATTGTCTCTATGAACAGCGTATTACATTTCACACTTCCATATTCTCTAGATAATTAAATTACATATATACTGAATATAAACTATCTTTATATCAGGTTTTATATTATGTAAATAGTGTTATAAAATAAGGGCCAATGATATGACAAATTATGACTCGTGTGAGGAACAAAGTAGATATTACCCTAAGTGTAACATTAACATAGAATTGTTAACAAGAGGGTGATACAAATTCAAAATCATACAATTTGTGGTATTGGATATAAGAATATGGTTTTTTAATATATTTATAATAAAATTAAATTTATTACACAAGATTTTTGGATGACTATGATGAAATTCAAGACACAAGGTAAGGAAATTGGATCTCACCTTGTATTACCATGAGATAAATGCCTTATTCAACATTCACTTTTATTGTGTGGTATATAAAATTTCCTATGAAATGTTATATCATGAATCTATTTATTGTAATGTTATTATTAGCATCAGAAAATATTATTTTATTTCATCGGGAGTGTGATTCTTAGTTACGAAGTGGAATGTGTATATCGAAATAATCTCAATATTTATTGAGATTGTTTATGAGTGTACATCAATTGATGAGATATAATGATCCATATCTCAATAACACCCATGATGTTTATAAATCCAGACATTGAGATAATGATGGAAATGTGATATTTTTATAAAGGGAAGGAAACCTTTAATTAATGTCTTACATTGAGATAATTATGTTTGGATAATTATATGATGGATACAAATAAGTAAATTGGATTGTATGAATTACCGTGGAACATAGTATTGATAATGTGTTCTGTGTCATCAATGATTATGTTTTAACATCATGGATTTAAAGAATATCTACACTGATTATGGTAAAAAGGGAAAAAATAATGTTTTCAAAATGTATTTATGCTAATTAATGTTATTACCATTTTTTCACCTGAATATACAATAAGGGTATTCAGAAGTTTGGAATGTGACAAACAAGAGGTACTTTTTGTTATATGAGGATCAATGTCAACTCACAATGATAATGTTCTTTATAAAGATTTGAATTTTCATCTTTCGAATGGGTTATGAGTTTACACATTTATGAAATGTTTAAGTTTAACTCCATACGATGATAGTAAGAATAATGTTTTATCTACCCTTATTACGATTCATAAATATTGGATATCCTGTTAAAACTACTTTCTATTAGTGATTACTGGTGGGAATTGGGATGAAATATTATGGTTCTCAATATCCCTTAGTAATTTAGAAATGAAAAAGTGACCATCCTTTTTGGAGAAAGAGCTTAATAGGATCAACGATCAATAAAGGGTAACATTTTCATGAAAGCACGCAAGTATATATTTTCATGAAAATTATTTAACATGAAGAAAATTGATCTACTATCCATAAATATTTTCCTTGTACCTTGATTTCTGATTAATCAAATTATCCCTTAATAATATCTTATTTAGGGATTTGTGATTAACAATTTTAACCTAACCTAATTCTCTATCAATTTCCATCCAAACATGATTGATAGATTTCTCCTCTATCTCAATCGTTTCACTTCCCACCTATATTATCCTATGTAGAAACCTATTTATATGTTACTTTGGGTAACTGTTATAGTTCCATTATGCACTTTTATGGGATGTATTATTATTCATTTTACAAGGTGGTTTATATTGTTGAAACATTCAATTATTAATCAAATGATAATAGGATTGAATTTAAAGTTAGAAACTAATTTTAATGGGGTCAAATGTAACACCCTGAATTTTTTGTGATTTTTGTTTTTTAATTTATTTAAACTTTTTGTTATTTTTCATTCCACACAACACTGGAAATAGTTTATTTTATATTAATGAAATATTTTTGTCTTGCATTATACACAAAACTGAGTTAATTGTGCACTATAAAATAGTAATAGTAGTTGGATCTACATAGAATACTATAGATGTCATGCGTTAAACAAAAAAAATGGATTTCCCCATTGTCTTTGATTAAACAAAAGACCATGTTTTACCAAGTACTAGTATACCATTAATAATATATTATTTAATATAATAATATATTCATTAATCATTACATTAGTGTTTATGAATATTATTAAATAACTTTTGAAAATATATGGTTTACACACATATATGGTGAATTCATAGGTTACTATTTAATTATAAATGAATATGAAAATTGATTGGATATAAAGGAAAGCAATATTACATTTTATGATCACAACATTGTTTTACCATAATAAATTAAATTAATTAAAAATAATGACTGATATTAATCTAATATAAATGATGTATATTCAATCTTTTGTTTTGAAATTCGTCTAATAGATTCGTTATACATATGATATTAACAAACCCAATTTTATGAATGAGACATATATTTTTTATAAAGGTTGTTTTATATCCTTTTAATGGTGAACCCATTTTAAAAACAATTTTTAGAAATTTTATATATTTAAAATGTTAAAAAAAATCATCATTTTAATCAAAACATAAAAATTAGGTTAGGATATTTTATTTATTTTTCAGTATGGTTTTCATTTTTAATTAATAGTTACCAATGTTAGATTTTAATTCAAAACATCTTTTTCATCTATTTTATTAACAAGGCTAAATAATATTTTAAATTGTATTATAATATTAATTAGAGAATATATTAATCAATTAATCTAATATAGGCTAGTAGAACCAATTTGACATTGAAATTGGACATAAAAACATAGAAAACATATGAACATTTTAACATTTCAAAAACTGTAGTGTTGTACCATTAGTGGGATTAATTAAATATTAATATCTTCCACTTTCATGGTTGAAATTTTTAGAAATGGGTTCCATATTTGGAATCATCATAATTTATATTATCTTATAAGGTCAAATTATTAATTAACCAAAAATATTATAGAATGTACTTAAAATTAATTACATTGATTTAGGTAAAATTAAGCATAACTAAAGACTAAACATTAAATTTAAGACCATAAAATACCTATAATCTTATCCAAAAACAAAATTATTGAAATTAATGGGTCTTTAACCTTCCATTAATGAGTTATTTATTCTATGTAATGACATTTTATGTAAAAGTGTTTTTACGCCTAACATGCTTCCAAAATTCCTAGTGTCCTTTCAATCCCCTATAAAATCCCAACAACTCCCCCTCTTATTCATGAATATAAAAAATCAAAGGTTAAAAAATCATCCCATTACACATCCAAAAATCCCTACCATACTCTTAGAAGCCTCCCCTTGGGGTGAAATATTTCCAAGGAATATTTTTGGAAGAATCCAAACGGTGTTACATGATTTAGTGGTTACATATTCAACAAAGATCCTTTATTTTATTTTCTTTCTCTACCCCCTAAACACACAATAGGAAAATAACCACATATCGGTAGTTTTTTATGATATGGAGGTGGTTTGAACTACCAAAATATGCTGCAGTGTTGGTTTCAAAAAACCACCACTAAATTGTGTATGTCCTACAATATGCAGCAGTTTCATCAATTTTGTGGTAGTATAAGGTAACCGGGGTACTGAACGCATTTTGTGGCAGTTTCTTGTGGTTTTAGGGGGAGTTTTACACGCACTAAATGAATTTTATCGCGGTTCATTACACAACCAATGAAAAGTAATTTCATTTTTTGTTGGAAAATCGCCCCTAAAACCAAGATAATCATCGCTAAATGATAATGGATGATAAAAACTCTTTAGAGGTTGTTTTAAAAACCGTTAAATTATTGTATGTAGCAACACTTTTAACTGCCACCGATAGTAAAATATTAAATTATAGCGGCAGTTTTAACTTCCGCTAAATATGACCCATTTACTTAGCATAATTTTAAAAAGCCACTAATGTTATATTTACAAATTAAACACAACTTTATTGGCAGCCCCAGTACCAGTGCCCTGAAAAAAGACCATTCCATTTTCACATGCATATATATATCCTACATCCAAAAAATGCATAAAACCCAAAACATTAAAAAGAAAAATAACATTTAAATCCCCACACCCTTGTCTGAGTATCACTCATTTCATGGTGTAATAATATTTCCACCGATCATATCCTTGTGTTCCCCCTTGGTAACCAGTGTTACACATATGAGGCTAAGTGACCCGAATAGTGTGAACATCCATGATATAAATTGTATCACGCAGGACGTGAAAAGTTTCAACTACCTATGAGCCCATCCTTAGTATTATATAAAGTAGAAAACAACTGTCTTTCGAGGTGTAACTAATACATTGATTTTAATTATGGTTTAAATACCAATGATGCCATCTGTAGAGCCATTCCATCTTAAAAATCAATTTTATTTAATGAGGTTCACAATCATAATACATTTCAATTATAAATTCATAAGGTATATCTAGTAATCAATCCATAAATCGTACCATTTCATTTAATTAATGGGGTAATCCATTCCATAATTAATGTTTTCTGAAAATTTAATAAATGTAATAGGTTTATGTGGACTACCCATGGAAATTAACCATGTACATGCCAAGGTATGTGGTAGGTCGTACTAGCATGAATTCCATTAGATAACATCTAGTTCCCTCAATAATACTTAGTCCCTAACCACCTAAAAGAGGGTTTGGATACCAAGGCATACATTGGGGGTTCTCACATCCTCATAATATTCATTTGAACATCACTTTGATAGTTTATAAAACATTATAGGTAAAAGAGGGTTTTATTAGAGAAAAACTAATTATATTAAGTCATTAAAAGATTAAAACATTATGTGAATTTCAAATTTGAGGTTCATGGTTCTTAACATGTCCAATTTAATAAATATGGGATACTAATCTTAATGAACTATGTTCAACAAATTAAGCAACAAATTCACTAGTCTCTATAAGGAAGTCCTGCCAGAAATAATAGTGACACAACTTAAAAAAACATCAGGACACATAGGTAAATGATATAGACCACCTACCAAATACCATGCATGACTGAGATGACCAATATATATGCCTTTTTGTATCCATGTCGAGAGAAATTCTTGAAATATATGAATGTCTTGATAATATGGTAAATTTAGTTTCACCAAAATCATGAATCTAGAGATAAGATAAATGTAGATAAAAGGAAAAAAAATTCCTTACCTCACAAAGTGATATAAAAATCATTTGAATGAGTTTGAATGCAACACCATATAATGGGAATCAATCCAACCCATTGAGAGGGGAGGATACTAGGAGTTTGGGTGGGAGCCCCCTTGAGTACATGAAAGATAAATAATGATAGTGTAAAAAAGAAATAAGTATAGAGGGTTTTTTTGAATTTCAATTATATTTAATGAGGTGCATATTTGATCTACAAGGTTATCCATACCAGGTTTCGACCATTCTCTTGCCAGAGATTACAGAGGGTATTTGCACAATTAATGAAAAGAAGTTTGCAAACCATGCATAAACTGTTCATTCTACCTGTTTTCAATACCTTCATCATGTTTTACTTATAAAGGGTTGTTTATTTGTTTTCTCTACCATTATGAAACAGTTAGTCTGAAATTATAACCATCTATTTGGAGGATGTCAAGTTTGGTATGAACCATATATGACTACATGTGAAAAATATTCCCTGCTGTATTCACAGAATGACACTGGTGGAACATATAATCTTGGTCAAATTTTAACAAACTATTTTATGATTCATAAATATAAATATCCATTTTATTGAGAAAATGTGAGAGATTAGGTCCCCATTTATTAAATCAATATAAAAATGAAACAAGGATAGTAGCAGATGAAAATACAAAAAACAAAGCATTCATTGTCCATGATTCTTTCTAATCTCATCAGCAATCTCACATTCATTGTCCTATAAGGAACCCCAGTCCATTCCTCTATTGCGCCCATGTCCACATCCACTTCTGTGAAGTTCTTTCAAATATCTAACTTTCTATAAGAGGGTATCAACATCTGTAACAAAGTCCGGGACCTCAAACTCCATTTCCTTCCTTGCTGCTAGATCAGCACTCCTATGCACCTTCCTGTAAAATTTAGTATACCTCCAATGCTTCATTTTTAGCCAAGATTCCTCATCATCTAATATATGATGATGTGTCTCCTCCCTCACAGTGAAATGAGCTGCTATCAGACCACACGGCTACATTACTGGACTGTTTTTCTGCTTTGTCTACAGCTCTTTTTTTGTCTTCTACACTGCATGAGAAGCAGGATAATCTTGTGCATGACATATAATGGAAATTCCATGTGAAGTGAAAGTATTAGGAGCCAAAGAGGTCGAATAAAACTCCTTGCTCCCACTATAAAGTGCATGTGTCGAGACCTGCAAAATAGTCTAGACAGAAGGAATTATCAATTTTGAATGATATTCTACCAAGTTAGGGAGATTTGAGTTTCCAACTTTCAATTTTTCAGGAAATAAAAAACACAATCATATGGAACAATCTTTTGAGAAAAAAGTTCGTGTGTCAAATAGGAATACCTAACATGGATTAAGTGTGCTTCTACAAATGTAGAGGAAATGGTGTTTCTAGATTCTAATTTTTCAAAAGATAACCGTGAAAAATCTTAGGAAATAGCCTCTTGAGATGAAATTTTATTTTTCACATGTGTAGATCTTTCAATATCAAAAGAAATTAAGAATTTGAGCTTAAAAGAAAGTGGTGGGAGTTCAACTGGGCCCCATTCCACAATGTCAGCCCATGAACCATCATTTCTAGGGGGAAGATAACCCCAACATAAGGTTTCTATGGTTAAAATATCCCTTATAGGTGGACATGTTTTCCATCATAGGACCTTGAGTGGGGGAAATAATATAAATTTTTCCAATTGAAACAAAGAGGATTTGAAGCTTAATATCCTTTATTGCTGAATCAGATGTTTGTTTCCTAAAATATGGGTTATGATCATTTCCATGTATGGAATAAGAATTAAATTTAAATGACCTACTACAATTATTTTTATCATGTCCAATGATGCTATAATCTAAGAAGAACCAAGGTAAGTTCTCTAATTCAATCCTTAATTCATGTTCTTCATCTATAGAAATTAATACTTTATCAATAAGTGTTGAGGAATGGTACACGTCAACTATGTATCTATAAAAATGAACATATCTTTCTATTTCTGTCTCCCTATCCATCTTCATGGAGACACCAATTTTCAATTGAATATCAAAAAAGATGTGAGGTTTCCAAAGAATCCATTTAAAAAAATACCTTAACCCCAATTATGAATTATAGAATTACCTATTTCTAGTTTTTTGAATTTGTAATCCCATTCAGGGATGTGCAACACCCCTAGATTGAAATAGATATAGACATGGTCCCATGATGGGTTTTAAGATCTGGAGAGGGGAATAGAAAGTGGAATTATCATCTTTCTAAGGAGACACACTTCCAATTCTTAGTTCCCCATATAGTGTATAACCTCTAAGTGAGTTTAACAATCCTACATGGCACAACACCTTTAGGTGGAACGAGTCGAGTGACGTTTGAATGGGATACAATTTCAATCCTCTTTGAGACCACTGTCACATCTAATTTATTGTGTTCCATTGATTCATTTTGATGGATCCCAAAATTCATACACTTATAAAGTGAGAATGAGTTGTTGTGTGCACTGACATCTCTTATGTTATCCTTTGAAGAGATTTTATTCATAGGGATTTAATCCCCCAAATACGATGTCGTGTGCATATATGCATCAAAATGACCCTGATTCAAACAAATTCTAGCCATCAGTGGTGGAATCGAAGAATCCCAAGGGGAAGAACCCTAATAATCATTAAGAAACGACAGGGGATTCTCCCAATAACTCTCCCAAACTCTCTCCATCCAATATTAATCAAATGCAAATTAATCAATAACATCAAAATATAAATATCCCTTAATAAAACATAAGGATCGTAAATTTATAGTGTCTTTGGAAGATTGGGTTCGTAATACATAAAAAGAAACCTGAGAAATCAAGAAAATGATAGGTAATTAAAATGTTTGGTGGCAACTCTTTGTCAAACATGATACATATAAAAACCAACTGTTACCATATTTTTTCAACATATCAATAATACAACTAAACATTGTCTAATGATGAACATAGATCTTCACCCTCTCCACCTCTATCTCTACTTCGATTTACCACCCATAAGAAAATTATTTTGAAAATTAATTATTGTTGTATATTTACATTGAAACTGAAAGACAATAAATTTTTTCAAACAAAATGTTTTTTAATTTTTTCTATTTACCTTCTCGCCACCAGTTGATGACATTCAACCATTGGAAGATCTGGTATTTTTCTGATATAAATTTATCAACGCCTTCTGAAAAGTGAATATCTTCATCCAATCATAAAAAAATTAGTAAGGGAAACCAGCTACATGGCTTGATGGCCTGTAATCTTGCCAAGTAATCTAGCGACGTCATCCGTAGGGACCCCATATGAATCAAATGAGACAACTATCTTCTCTCCTGTCATATTCCATATAGTATAAAACATTCTCATTAGACTTATTATCATTTAATCCAATAAAATTATGTTTAGATAATATATTTAACGAAGTATATGTAAAAAAAAATTAAAAATGATAAAAAATGTGATGTACTAACAAAAAAATACAAAACAATGATAATTAATGACTTCACAATTGAAATAAGTGGTTTCAAAATGAATTCAAAACTGTACATTCAATCATTTTACACTTCAATCATGCGGGTTTCCTTCTCCATTACATCATCCAATTCATTCATCCCTACAAAAATAATATTTTCAATATCATGATGGACAAATAAGTATGCTTCTTGAAGTTGATGAGATTCAATGTTGGAGGTCAAATCTTCCACTTTATCAACCATATAATACAAATATCTTTGTTATACATGAGAAACTACACACCACCTTTCATCCAAAACATCATTCACATAATATATCATTTCTCCTATGATGATTTGATATACGGATCATGCAGTTCATGATCACCAACTTCCATCAAGAGTGATAAGTTCAAAAAAGTAAATTGCAAGGAATCTCTTTTAACATCTCTGACAATATCGACCCAATTTAATTTTACTAAAACAACTGAAAAATAATTTTTGTAGTTTAATTCAATAATATCAGTCATCTTTCCATAGTATGTCACTTCATCAAATGTAAATATTCCACTATTATGTCTTTCCATGCCCTCTTCTCAATCGACTATACGAAATCAAATGCCATTCACGTTGTAAGTGTCGAACATTGTAAGTTGTTGTAGATGAAATCAAGAAAGAGACATCAAATCATCTGAAAAATCTTCTGGATTATCAGTATTAATGATCTAAAAAGATATACAATATTATATTTGAAAAATATATGTGTCAAACAAACATTGGTATTTACTGCAATATTTATGAACTCACATGTTGTGAAAACCATTCTACAAGCTCTTTATTAACAAATTTTGTTATATCATTCTCCTTTCATGATCATCCTCTAATTCATCTGATTGTTGGTATCCTCAACTCTTCAATAAATGGACTAGAAATTTCACTATTTTTTAGAACATATCTATGTGCCTATAATAATTCCATTTCTATCAGTGTAACTTTTGAGGTCCTCCCAACTAATCAGCCAATTGCTAGAAATATTTTTTTCACATGTATTTTAGATTGAGTTGTTGTTTCGAAAACATATCCAACTAAATAAAATCATGTATCAATATCATACAGGTATCTAGAACAAAATTTAATACACTCCTATTCGAAATAGCTTTCAGCAATAAAGCCATCATGTTAATCTTCATTTATCACGTATTATTTCAAATTCCCAAGTTATCTATGAAATAAAATAAACAAACATAATTTCAAATTTAATTAAGTTCCAAGAATAATCTAACTAACATATAAAAATATAAATAATGTACCTATCAATTGGATACATCCATAGAGAATTTGCGGTCCACCTAATTTAACTTTCATAACAAAATGCAAAATTAATTGCATCATGAAATAAAAAATGAAGTAGGAAGGATCCAATCCATTTCACAAAGTGTCAATACAAACCTCTCCTAGAGGTTTTCAAGGTCAAATGGATGTAAGGATTTCTCACATAGTTGTTTGAAAAATGTGAATAATTGGAGTAAAACATTAGTTACTTTTTCAGGTAATAATGTACGCAATAAAAATGGTATTAACTTCTATAACAAAATATATGAATCATAAATTTTCAATCCATGTAATCTACAATTCTTTATGTCTACACACCTAGATATTTACTTAAATACCCATCAGATACATTCACATGATTTAAAATTTAATGGAATGTATCCTTATCATTATTTTCATTGAAAAAATTGTCAGAGAATACATTTCATTCTCATGTGGAAAGAGATCACATTTTATGGTCATTTCTTGTAATTCTCTCCATGCATTGAGATGATCCTTTGACATTCCACGCTTATTATGAAATGTGAACATGAAATTTTCATAGTCATTCTTCTCAATATGCATCACATCATGATTATGCTACAACAAATTAAATTCTCAATAAAGAAGTTCGAAGAATATAATTTTTTTCTTCCATTGTTGCATTACGATTTCACTTGATGATGCACTTTGAACTCATTTCCTACTATTATTCTAATTATGGACCTTCCCAAATTCTGTTTCAACATTTAAATGTTGTTCAAATATTTCAGGAACACTTAACAACTTTGGAGGAGGTCTATGATCAATGTAACCGTTAAATTTAAATCTGTTTAGCCCAAATCAATTAGATGAATTGAGAAATCATCGATGGCACAAGAAGTAACATTATCAACTATGAGGTAGATGTTTGGGCTCAAAATTAAAGTTACAAACAAGACAAGCCAAACCCATGTATGTGTTCCCACTAGAGAAATTCCTATGTCCAGGTAAGTCACTAATGGTCAACATTAAAGCAGCATGCATTTTGAACATTGTTTTGGAACAAGTATCATACGTCTCAACAACATTACTCCGTAACTCCTATAATTTATCAATTATATACCGAAAGTTTACATCAATATAATTTCCAGGAATTTGTTTCCAAATAATATTCATTGAAATTATAAAAAACAATTCTAGAATACAAATTTAGGGAGGTAGATTGTAAGGGATCAAAACAACTGGCCAAATGTTATAACAGGTGGTAAATGTCCAAAATGGGTTGAATCCATCATTATCCAATCCCAATTGAATATTCCTAAAATCAGTTTAGAAATCAATATTTAATTAATTAAATGTCTTCCATGATTTCTAATCTCGAGGTTGTAGCATTAACCCATTTTTTTATTATCTTTAGAATTCCAATTCATGTGTTCGTCAGCTTTCGATGACATGAATAATCTTTGTAATCAAGGATTTAAAGTAAATTAATGCAAAAACATTTCAAATGTGTTATTTTTTTCTTTTTCATGGTAGTATTTTGTGTCATACTTCCAACAACAACCATTGACTACCATCTAGACAAGGAACTTTTTTTATAATCTTGTCTACTTGAATCCTCTAGCTAATAAAGCATCCCACCATTGTGACACAAATGTATTCTTTTATAATTTAGTCCAAGCCTCTTAACAATTTTTTTTCATATCAAAAAAAGACTCGAGAATGTTTTCTTCCAGAAATGCATCATGAAAAATTCCAATATCATGGAAAATTCCTTATTTGTAATTCCACATAGACATTTGATATGGTACAACTTCAGTAAAGAAGAATGTTTTTAACATTCCAAACATCCACTATACAACTCTTGATTTCCATTTTCAACTAAACCATGAAACATATTTTCCTAAATAAAGTTTTCTCTTATATTTAAATCTGTATAACCAAAAGGCTGATATAATGATTTGTTACAATCTTTATCTGGTTGTCCAATAGTCTCAAAAACATCACTTGTCACATTGAAATTTGTAGCACCCGCATCTGGTTATTCTGATCTCTTTTGATTTTGATGGTGGGGTCAAGCAATTCTGAATGCATCATTTATAAGGTCTTGAATTTCATTTTCCATTTTAGAAGATGTTTGGAGATCATTATGTGGATTAACATCAGTGATCAAACATTATGTAACGTTCGATTATACATGCCAAATCCTACACAAATATTGAGTAGGGAATTTCTTCAATATTAAATGTTCACAAACATCATCTCTCTTCAACCATCTTCTAAATTTACATTTATGGCATGGAAATTATATTCTCACAACAACAGATCAATTGAAAATTATAAAATCTAAAAAACTCCTCCAAAACCTTAGAATATTGAGGTGTGTTCCTCAGTAATGTGATCCATCTATTATCCATGTATATAAAAATGTGCCAACACAATATTAAAAAAAAATTAAAAAACGTTACTCTTCTTAATAGGGAAAGATATTCATATATACTAGGAGAAAAAATATATAAATATGTTAAAAAAGGTTTTCTTATATAAATAAATATGGTAAATAATGAACCAACCAACTAGAAAATCAAATAATGAAAATTATATAGATTCATAAAATAATAGAGATATAATAAAAAACAAACCATGCTATAACAGATGAACTATATACAACATTTCAGGAAATGAATACATACGTAGTAGATCATATACATCAGAAACCAAAATTACAAAATAAAAAACTAGGAAAGACCTTAAAGATGGTACCACACCTAATCCTAGTCCCCAACTCCCATTATTTTTCCTAGTAACCCAATCATTAGGCATTGATCCTTGTCCAAACCTAAACCTATAATCAAGTACCATCAACTTCGGTACCAAGTTCCATGGTATCCTAAGAAAGGTGTGACTATAATTAAATAGGCCACCACTAATGATATATCTAAATATAGCCATACTATAATAATTTAAATATAGGAGTGGTACAAATAAAAATGATAATAAATTAATTAAAAGGCAGTAAATAACCACTAATTATTGGGCTCTGCGATGATACCTAAGAATATGATGAAAACAATATCCTCTATGAAATATAATGTAATGAATATATGGATAAAATAAATTTCACTAACGATAATAAAATTGAATAAATTATATATCACCCTAATGATAAAAACTATATTGATAAAAACAATGAAATAGTTGAAACTAAGTGTATATATGATGAAAATGAAACTAAAAACATTAAGGCTTTCGAATAAATCCACGAAACAGATAGCACCAATTAAATAGATGGCATGGATTACATGGTTTTCAAAAACAACAATAACAACGTTTAGGATTATATGAACAACAACAATTACAATGATTGTGACTATTTAGTAAAAACCTTTGATGTTGAAGACCCCAATTTACTAAGGAACCAAGGAAAAAATGAAGTTGATGAAAAAACTAATAACCCAAATGGCACTAAATACGTAGACCATACAAATGAAATTGATGAGATGGAATATACCAATGGAATTATTAAATAAATAATTTCATTGATGCCAATGACATTGAATACAACTATGAGACAAGCAATATTGATGGCCCATGTGAGATGAACCATCCCGAATAGACTCTTGAAACAAATAAATCATATGAATCCAATGACTCTAAAAAAATTGAGGACATAGATCACAATGATGAAACTTATTACAATGATCACATCAACAAAACCAAATATGATAATGAATTTGACAAGACTGATGTCATCAATTACGTTTATGACTCTAATGCAACCATAAATTCTAAAAAAACTAATGAACCCGATGATACTGGAGACATTGATGATACTGATGAGATAGAAGAGTCCAATTACATTTTCATCACTTATGAACCCAATAAAAATGATGACATCGGTGACATACAGAACACATAGTACATTGATTATATAGAAGATAGTAACCATGATAAAAATATTGTTTTACCTAATAAAACATAATGAATAAACTACATAGGAGACACTAACAAACTGAATGAATCTTCTAACATTAATGAAAATTATGATGTTAATTACCTAAATTACACTAAAAATACTGTTGAATCTAATGACATGGATAACCCAAAATAATTTTATTGTTTTACCACCTCGAGGGATTCGGGGGGCTCGTCAATGTCATAGGGGTAGCTCGGGTCGCAGGCTGCTAGGGATTCAGGGGGTCATGGGGTCATGATGGGCAGAAAGGCTCGATGAGGGGCGGCGAGTAGTGGTGATGGATTAGTGGGGTCTTCGAGGTCGCCTGGGTTTCTGGGGTCCCCGGATCCTTGGGCTTCAGGTGGTCGTAGGGGTCACGATAGGTGGAGAGGCACAGTGAGGGTCGGGAAGGTGTGGTAAGGGCTTTGGGAGGGGGGGTTGCACTGGTCGCCAATATCATAGTGTTTCAGGGGTCACAAGGGTTGGGGTGGGGGGGGGGAGGGTGTATTGGGTGTTGGGGCAGTCGGGGGAGAAGTGACGTCACTGTAAAAAATCATTTTTCACGGTGGTTTATTAAAAACTAACGCTATTTTATTTAAAAAAAAGCAGCATCACTTTAATAAACCGCGACTAAAAACCCGTTGTAAAAGAATAATATTGTTGGAGTTACACTCATTATTCAATTATTTTATGAATATTAAAATATTTTAAATATAATATGATGTTTTTATGCTATGTTTGGTACCTATAATTATACAAATGTCCATCTAAATGATGATTGTTCATTTTTCATTTACAACCTCTCGTAGTGTACATTATTATAGAAACTATCTTTATATATGTAATATACTATATTTATTATATATTTAATATTGATTATACTTGTATAATATATTTATTTATACTTTCCAATTTGTGTAAATATGATAATTTTGTTTGAAGAAGTGTGGACTACCACCCTCCCAAAGTGATTTGATTCATTGAATCACTCCATGGAATTAGTTATGGATGAGTTTAGTAAAATTATATTTTATATGTTATATAATAATTCTTGTTAAATACTAATTTATATAAATATATGTACATATATTTCATTTATTATATTTCTTATAATATGAAAATTAAACAGAAACAACATTCATGTTTATGTATGGTCTACTGTTTCAATGAAATTTGTATTCCATTTCATACTTCAATATTCTACATGTTATTATAATAAATATATACTGAATATAAATTAATTTTATATAATTTTTTAAATTGTTTTAATCATTATATAAGTATACATACAAATGATATCAAATGGAAACACCTGAAAATAATAAAGCATATATTTCCTGAAGTGAAACCTCATCATAGAATTGTTAAAAAGAGATTAATATAAAGTAATAATAAAACTGAACATGATTTTTATATAAGAATATGGTCTTATAAAAGATATCTAATAAAATTAAATTTATAATAAATGACATTTTAATGTGTACGAGGAGAGTCAAGTCACATGGTAATGGAATATCATCTAACCTTTTATTATTGTGAGATATATTCTTTATTCACTAATAAATTTTATTGTGTAGTATATACACTTCCTTTTGAAATATTACATCATGAATCTTATAGTTTTAATGATATTATAATATTCATGAAATTATTTTTTCATAAATAGGACGTGTGATTCCATGTTACCATGTGGTAAGAGTCTATTGATATAATGTCTTCATTTAACATGAATGATTAAGATCATGCTTCAATTGATGACATCTCATTATTCATATCTCAATAAAATCCATAAATTATCTTATCCCCTTGTTTTACATGATATATTCGTGTATTTGTATTATCTTCCACTATTTTTTACATAGTATAATAATTAAATTTTTTTAATTAATGTTATACATTATAATTTTTTTCGTCGTAAATGTATGTTCTTTCAAAACACTAATTCTAAAACTGATTTTAATATTTTTTACTTTTATCATATGATGTTAATTGAAATATGTACCCATGTTTTTCAGTATACAATTAATGAAGGCATATTGGTTTCATTATATATATAAACTCACTTTTTGAAACTTTGAACGAACAAAATGGAATGTTTGACACATAGGGGCTTCAAACCGTTGATAAAATAAATTAATTGAAGCATCCATTGAACATTTACAAGTTTAATTTAAAGGAATCTTTTTCTTAATATTCTATACATTAGATGTTTTTAATTTGGTATCAATGAAAAATGTCTTCGAAAAAGTTTTCAGGTTTTTAAAATCTTCTTAAAAATGATTTAAAATCTATTTTCAAATAAAAAGGGTTTCAAGAATATTTTACGTTTCAGAAATTTTTTAATCATGTTCAACTATAATTTATATTTTTTCAAATAAAAATGTTTCAAAAATAATTTCAATGTTATTTATATAGGTATTGATGATTATTGTTAATGAAATGGGCAGAAAATTTCTTATGATTTAAAAAATAAATTTTCAATGAAAAAAGTAATTTTCATAAAGAATTTTATTTAAAAGAACATTCAAAATAATTTCCCATCAAGTATGACATCAATTGGTGTAACTCCTGAATTTAGGGGGAAATGATTCAATTCTCTTGTTCATAGTATTTTAATGAGTGGTTCATGTTTTTATAGCATGATTTTTATTAACCCTATTTCTTTTGTCACAAGTTATATTCTTTTGAAACCCACATCTTTTCATGTGGGTGATTATGAGACCTACCGCTTTTCTATAGGTAATGATATGATTTATTTTACATGATTCCTATCACATTTCATAGGTTATGATATGATTATTTTTTAAAACCATTTGGAACCCTTATGTATGATTTTGTTATATATTGGGTTGTATGTATATCTCTCCCTAATTCAATGGGTAACGATGGATGACTCGTTAGTATATAATTCAGACATAACCTGATTCCATGTTCATAAGGTTATTAGTGAAACTAATTACGTGTTCACAATTTTAGTAATGGACGTGGTTTCATGTCCAAAATTTTATTCATTTACATTATTACATATTATTAATGTTATGAGTGAACCTTATTATGTGTTCACAATGTTATGCATGGACCTTGTTTCATGCCAATAACATTATGAATGAACATGATCAAATGATCTCAATGTACTGTGTACACCTGAATATATTTTCAAAATGTTATGAATGGACCTAGATTCATGTCCATATGTTTATGTGAGAACCCAATTACACGTTTACAATATTATGCATGGACCTTGTTTCATGCCCATAAGATGATATGGGGAGCTACATTCATGTTCTTAACTTAATGAGTGAACTTGTTTCTACTTATACATGTTCTCAATGTCATATAACTATGTGTACTATGAAAATTCCATGTCACAGTCCTATGAAATGATATCATGAATTATATTCTTAATTTTATTATCATCCATGTCTTATGAATTGGAAATATTTATTATGATCTCTAACATGAAGGGTATGATCTCTAAATGTTATAATCAAGTTTCATACCCTTTCTCCATGTACTTCTTATACATTTCCTTTATTTAACCTTACCAAGAATATGTGGTCACCCATTTATTTTTATTCATTTCCACATGTTTGAGATAATGGTTTATATTGAAGTAATAAAGGTGGATATCCTTATAGGATATGATGAATATCTTTTCGTAAGATGGAATATTTTGATTCTATGTTTCCAAAGACAATACACAATTAGATTCATTGGCCATGTATTTTAGAAATGTATTAAATATTCATCTTAATTGATGTATTATCCATGTTTGTTAATACTAGGTCACTATAATATACCTAGTAATGAAATATATATTTTCGAAATTATATTTATATATTATTCACAAAAAAATGATGCCAAAATGTCAAAAACAGTATCATAACATATTATAAAAACTAAAATTTGAATCGATGTTATACATGTTTTAAAAAAATTCATTAAAAACCAGTTTTAACATTATTTTATGAACTAAAATAAATCTAATTAAAGAAAATTATAAAAAACCAAAACAAATATATCATTACAAAAATGATCCATATTAATGTAAATGCAATACTTCTAGCACGAGAAACCAATGTTAAGAAAAACTGAATAAACTATGAACATATATGGTTTCTTCTATATACAACCCACCACAACATTAGGTTCAACATAAATTCTCACAATTAGACAATTATGGTCATAAAATACAACCTTTTGAATATCACTAATGGAATAATTAATGGTGTCAATTTAGACCCCACCATTATGAAATAAAAATATTAGGATTACATCAATATTGACACTACAATCAAGTAATAGATGACCATTCTAATAAAACACTATTTTTTATTAGTTTAAAAACATATGGTATTTCTCTATCTAGTAATAGATTTAAATAAATATCTCTTATTCAAAAATCATATTTAAATATTCCATGTCACATCATTAAATCAACCCATATATATTTCATCTTAGCAACTCAACAATGAGTGTAGAAAAAAAGAAAAATATTTACTCAACATGTACAAAATAAGAAACATTTTTATATTAAATCATACTATAAATTTACCTATAAATATCGTATTGTATTGTAGTAATCATAACACCCTAATGTTGTATTCTCATATTATTCAATAAAACAATAGTAACAATTTATTTTCGATGGATTATTAAATATTATCATTCACAAACAATTATTATGACCAAAATACAACATTGATAATTCTTATTTGATGGTGTCAATGGGAAAACTCAATACATGGAATATATATGTACAATAACATTAAAATTATAACAATATTTTCATTTTATTAATGTAATTATCATTCTTTTCATATCAACCATGTAAGAAACACTTTGATATTCCATGTATCTCTCATTCTAAATAAAAGTATTTGATGAACAATAGTTTATATTTTTATGTGCCGTGCATAAAATTATAATAATAGTTTATGAAATTTGATAAATTATGTAGTATTATATAACATAATCATATTAAAATTACATATGTGATATAGTCATTGAAAAAACTCTAGTTAAACAACCTTGTACGATGTCACATATCCTGCTCTTCAAGGCTCAATGTAATTAATATATATATCCTAGGAATTTATCCTATTTTGGGGAGAGATAGAAATGAGTTCCAAATTAACCATTACTTATCATATTCAATTCTCAATAAAAGATAAGGTCTTTTAATTACATCATAAAAATATATCTGATTAAAATCCATATATTATTCGTTAATAAAACATCTCACAATATAACTTTCATGATGATTCTTGTTTTTGGAAATACTTTTTTGTGGTCATATTTGTTTTAGTAGGAATCAACCAAAAAAGGAAATATCTCCACTAAGAAGTGTTTCATTATAAATGTGAAACATTAAATGGAATATTTAAGTGAAATATGATGGGGGAATATTTTTTTCTACTTACACAAAATTAATGGCGCCTCATGCTATATTTCTATCAAGTTAATATTATATAAAATTTTGATAACAAATTAATCTATTGAAATTTCATAATATAATCACCATCACTATTACATTAGTGGATAGTAAATTTTATACTACAATTCGAATCAATTGGTGAAAAATGTTTTAATAATAATTATTTTTTAAGGATTTAAATCTACTCACTTATAATAAACCATTAGGATATGTTACATGAATGACCACTCATAATAAAAAAAATTATCCAATATGTTTATAAATTTAGTTCTCTCAAAAGGTGTCACCAAAATAGAATCACATGGAACATTACTCTTATTTTCACATATATACACAAGTTGCAGTTCTTCGTGAGTACCCTAATCCAACATGTCATGTTGTGACATTAATTCATCTTCAATCATAAACATGATATTTATAATAATTAAATGAGATAATTCACATATACTTTTATCCAATTTCATTATTTCTATACAATTATGTTACAAATTGGTTAACAAGTAAGGAAATTACAAAATGGTTCATTTCTTTTTCCCAATTTCATGTGGATTCACTATTAACATTCTTCCACATTTTGGATTTAATATAATATTTCCATAACAAAAAAAAATGGAATCATTCAATCAATTAAACCACCTCAGGTTCAAAAATAAATTAATATGTAAATTTATTGTCAACAAACATCTATTGATTCTTCCTTTATTGATTATTCATGAAAAATAATAATAAATTCAACATGAAACTAAAGAAATGATGTTATTTAAGTATTTAGGATCATTTATAGTTCATTCAAATAGTATACTAATATTTTATCTTTGTTCTCCAACTATATATCATTGCATAAGAAAGTAAATTAGGTATAGTCTGTAGAAGGGTATCATGATTCTGAAATTTATTTTCAAATTGGGCAAAGAATGTGCACACACCCTTATGAAAGATATTCTTCTACTCTTCTATTGTTGGAATAATGTAGATGTTTATATCATTTATATGATCATAATTTCCGGATATTAATATACTCGAGAATTAGAATGGTTTTTATACACATCTCTGTAGGAAGATTATAATCATAAAAAAATATATGCTCTATGATAATTACTCATTTGGCCTAAAGGTTTAGGACCAACAGATAATAGACACAAAATATAATTAGGCACCTAATCTAAAATGTATGGATGTTGTGCATAAAATGACTGATATTCTACTACATCTATAGGATGAACTAACTCCTTATTATAGTTGATTATTTGACTATCATGCCATCACATAATCATTGAGATATCTGTAGATGTGAATATATTTTAAATCCTTAGAATCAATAGAAAGTGTATCATTAAATTACATGGCACATGAGATGGTTTTCAATCATTATTTTGATTCCATCAAGATGTACTATGATATTTATAGTGATTATGGTCTTCTTTTTTCCACCCAAATTAATCCATATTCTTTTTGAGAAATAATTTTTTTATTTTATAAAGTATAATCTAGTAAATTAACATTCATGAAATATAATGATTTTAGTTAATATCTACATCATTAGGAAATATTTCCTTCAAAAATGTTACAATATAATCAGTTGTGGCTACAAAAAATTCATACAAGTTTTCCCCTAATATATCCAAACTAAGAATTATAACTTTATAATTTTTGTACAATCCTGATATACCGGAGCTCTATAATAATCCTTCAATGTTTCGCTTTCTCAACCTCATAATTTTCATTATTTTTATTATGTGAATAGATATAATTTTATTATAGAACTATAATACTATATTTCTCATGACGATGTACCATTGGGAACTGATAAAATAAAAAATTCACTTTATTGCTTCTTTCATTACGTTGGTGAATAATGTATGATTGTATCATCTCTCAATTTTGATACCAAAAATAATAGTTTTTTTAATTATTGTTTTGATATATGGTATCTAACTTCATCGATACATAACCAAGGACTTCCCAAAAATTATAACATGGAAAACATCAATACACTTTTTCTGAATCATTGTTAAATGAAAAATCAAAAAAATATCCAAATTTTGTTGAAACACTTTTTCAATCTAATTAGCATGTTACATCCACCTTATTTCAATTATTTTAAATTAAAGAAAGTTAAATTCAAATAAAAATGAAATTAATAATTAAAAAACCATTATAACCAATGTTGAATTTGATATATATCGAAGCATTATTGTATTTGGGAAAACAAAGAATAATTGAAAGAAACTGTTGCTATAAATGATTCCAGCAAATAATAAACAAAACAATATATAATACACAAAATGGGAAACAATAATTACATAATCCATTAATATTTTTTATACACTTCTAATTTTTTTAAAAATCAATATTTTGAATATCATAATATTCCAATTAAATACATTTTTCATAGTAATGGAAATAATTTACTCAACAATAATAATAACATGTAAGGCAATATAAAACCCATAATAAATGCTATAATAAGATAATGTAATTTTTATAAAAATTAATATAAATATAACTAGTAATAAGATCATAATATCATAGAAAATTTTATTTAAATATTAAAATTATATATACATCCAAAATTCATAAATTTATATGGATTTGAAAAGTTGTATGATATATATAATGAATGAAAATTATTTTTATAAAACAATAATTGTCCTCGAGGAAAAATAAAAAATGTATCACATGTCTCCCACCATATATCAAGATAATATCCAATTATCATCCACTAACTCAACATGTAATGTTAAACTACCAATAATAATGTAAAATGGGTATATAAACACATATAGTGTGTGTAAATTGTGAAAAAGAGTAGTTATACTAGCATTAAACTAAATTATCTTTTCTTAACCTCAATAACATTATCCATTTTATTATAGTTTGATATAAATATATTAAACTAATATTAGAGATTTTAGTAAAAAACATATATCTCAATGAAGTCATTTTTTGTATCTCTTTGATGACATTCAAGTTATCCACTACTAAAAAAATAGTAATCATTGTATCTATATTTTATGAAATAATGAAAGATAAATTTATTTTATTTTATTTATATATAGGAATCATGTCCTTTATAAAATGTGAATGGGAAATAATGATTATCATGTTACTAGGATCAAATTTTCATTCATATAGAGATATCATTTGGATAATTTAAAATAATAATTAAAAACAAATCATCAACTTATAGCATATTAATATAATTATAATTTTTGAAAAGGAATTGTAAATTCCAATGTTTTATATACATCTATAATATAAAGGGTGGATGGATTAAAAATCATTAATATTATTATGATGAAAATAAGTAACTAATTAATAATAGTGGACAATCAGATTATGTGAGATGAATTATTTGATATAAGGACATATTAAGAGAATCTAAAATAATAATGTTTCAAAATATGTATCATGTTTATGTACCAAAAGAGATCATGTTTAGATAATTATATATATTTTATATAATCTTGTACTTTTAAAATATTTTCATGGGAAAACCATGCCAAAACATTTCATTTTATACTGGAGTTTCATATCATAGGGGACTATCTATAAGGGAACACCATGCCTATATGGTTCAAGTTCGATTGAAAAAACACATCCCCAAATTATTTTCCCCATGATAGTGACATATCCTTATAAAACTAAAAATACTAATTTAATTCATATCATTACCAATTTCATATATATGACCAACTACGAATCTATCCTATGTTCTCACCAATGTATCAATGATTTATTCCATTAATTATTCTACATAATCAGATGACATATTATAGCCAGAAAATAAATTAATAAAATAAAAAATAGAAGACATGAATTAATTACATAATCAGGTAACATATATTACAACTAAATATTATATTGAATTTATGTAAAAGTATATGATAACTAAGTCAAATAAATAAATAAATATATATATATATATATATATTACATTCACATTTATTATTCAATAAAAACAATAATAATATAAATGAAACTTTTTTTAATAGTTGGAAATAATCATTACCGAGTAATATCTTGGTTGAATTTGGATACATAGATAAAATTAAGACAACACTCATTTGAAGAGACCAATGATTTAGAACTCAAAAATAATATGTTGAAGAAGATTAGAATAAAAATATCCAAGAATACGAGGAGAATGATAAAGGATGTGATAGACTAGGCCACCACCAACTTGGGTGAGCAGAGCATAGGGATAATGGGCTAGGTGAAGAGGAGGGGAGGCATGGGTTATTTGAAGAGTCTCTACTAATGGTTTTAAAATTCTATTCATATATGTTTAGCTAAGCCAATTTCAATTTAAATATGTTGGTATAAAATTACATATACCTATGGTTTATACAAATTTTTATTATTGAATGTTTCCACACACTCTATACCAATGGATCTTGTATATTATTCTTATATATTCATCGTTATAGCCCAATATTCAAGTACAATCATATAATGGAATTCAATGTAATTCTAAAATGTATATGATTTGTTTACATAAATTACACATCAATTGTCATGGAAGGGATGTTACATTTGATATTATGAAATAGAGATTCATCTCCCAATTGGGTAACAGAATAAATGATCTTATGAATAAAATTTCCTCGATAGTATAGTCCTTGATTCCTAAAAAACATTGTATTTATCTCAAATGGTTGGGTATAAATTCAGTATAAAATAAGTGTCTCGTGTACATGATTATATTGATGTATTTGTAGAAGAGTTTCTAGGTCTGCAATAAAGTTTCAAGTTGATTATTCAAAAGAAATCAAACCTGGGGATACATATATTTCCATTACACCATATAGAACGGACCTAATTGAGTTCAACGAATTAAAGAATAAACTTTATGATAATATTGGAAAGGAATTAATTAATACAAGTCAAACACCTTGTGGTGAACCTATTTAGTTTGTTCAGAAGAAATTTTGATTAATGCGAATCTGCAATAATTATCATTAACATTATAAGCTGCATGTTATTAAAAAGTACCCTCTACCTCGTATTGAACAATTATTTTATATACTATACATTTATAAAAATAATTCCATTATTGATATTTATAATGGATATAACCAATTGAATTTCATGAATAATTATATACCGATGAAAGTATTCCATATAAGATATAGACACTATAAATGTGTAATGATTCCATTGGGTCTTTTTATTTCCCCCTTAATAATCATTGATTTAATGAATAAATTCTTTAGAGATTTCCAAGATCGATATTGGGTAGTATTTGTTGATGTTATTATAATTTATTCATAAAGAATGTAATTGTATGAAGATCATTTGATGATTATGATGAGAACCCTATAGAATGAGATTCTTTGTGAAATATTTACGAACTATGATTTTTTACATCATAATTCTTTTATTGTAATGTAATATAATATCATCTAAGGGTATATAAGTGGAATCTTTAAATAGAAATGTTATTGATCTTTTGGACTAAAACAAATGTGTCAAAGATATTTAGTTTTCTTAGTTTTGATGGATATTATTTCCATTTGATAGTGAAATATTCATGAATATCAAATCCAATCAATAATTTTACTTTATTGGGATCCAAAATCCGTTGAATTGATGAATGTGATGAAGGTTTTTTGGATATCATTAGAAGGCTAGTTAGTTCACCTATGCTTACAATACACAATAGTGGATAAGGGTTTCCGATATATTCTAATGGATCAATGAATGGAAATGGATGTTTCATCATGTATAATGATATTATAATTTACTGTAAATCAAGAAAACTGACTGTCCATGAGTAAGTTTATACAAGTTATCATTTTAATTTAGTTGTAGTAATTATTGTATCAATGATATGGAGGAATAATCATTACGCAGAATGGTGTGGGATATAAAATTATTAAAAAAATAAATAATATATTCACTCAAAAAGAGATAAACATGAATAAATGAATATGGATAGAGATCATTAATGATTATGATAACTCAATAGAACACCACCATGGGAAATTAAACACCATGGAAGTTTATTTGATTTTAAAAGACCATGCTAGTTTTTTAGGATTAGTATCCGAAGTGATCAGATACTTCAAGACATTAAAAAGATTGATCATTAAATTTTTCTTGTATGTTGAGAAATATTTTATTTCCAAAATGTGTTATCATCCATTTATGAAACTGAATATTAAAGTGGATTAAAAATATAATATAGAGATACAAAATAAGGTTCAAAATTTTAATGAGTTAATCCATGATTGGGGGGAAAAAATATCACGAACCATATTTATCTCCCATCGATATATGATTTGATATAGCTATTAGATGAATTTTGTTATTTTTCATTATCAATTTGATTTGCAAGTAGGAAAGTGTATAGAAATTGAAAATTTAATTTTTTTCCAGATGGATTGAAGAAGTGTATTGTACAATATATTTCCTTGTGTATGGTATGTCACCAATATAAGGGTGAGTGAAAACAATCTATAAGGATGTTATATCCAATACCCTTACCAGGATGGCAGAGGGAATACCTTACACAAAATGTTTTCATTTAAATCCCCCAAAATCTAAAGGGAGTAATTTTGTTTGGGTTGTATTAAATCACCATAATAAATCATAAAAATTCATTTACATTTTATAATATTTCTATAATTATCAACCTACTCTATTATACATTAAAAATTTGTACGATTTCATGGTGTAACAATATAAATTCAATTTAATCGTGATTTGTGGGTTATGGAGATGTTTTTAGAAGTATTGAGAATACTTTGGAAATACAGATATATTTCAGAACTATTAATATTCCTTAAAAATATGTTCAGTCTGAGAGGACTATTTGAACTCTATAATACATGTTGGTATATATCTATATATATTTCAAATGTGGTTGAGATCAACACCTTAATCCTCTAGAAAATTATTACAATAGTGTATTTGTGTCAAAAATTTAGATAGATACATATAAATATTTTTATTGTAGAATGAATAGAACATAAATTTGATAGAATGAATTTGGATAAATAATTGTATTTATAACTTTTCAAGCTGATTAAATGATAGATAAGGTTAGATCTATTCTATAGCACATAATAGTACCATAGGATTGACAAGATATTCATGATTACAACCATTGAAAATATATAATTATTGAACTTAAAATCAATATATTCCCATGAATATATACCTAGAAGAGTGTGATGACATTTGGAATGAAGGTAAATGTAATCCCTAGGTATATCAATTATTCTGATTTTCATGATCATATTGGGATGCTAGCTTATTGATTGGCACTTGAACAAAAGGCTATTTAAGTTCCCGATGTTTTCTATGTGTCTCTCTTAAGGAAGTATATACCTAGTCCTTTACCTTTGCTTAACGTAGAGGTAACACCATAGTATTAAGATATTTCTTATATGTAACAACCTGTAACATTATTAGATCATAGAGATAATGTACTAAAGAACATGAATACTCATCAGGTTAATGACTCCAAAGAAAACAAAAATTTTATAATGCCTCTTAGGAACCTGGTGATGGAATAAAACAAATATATCCTAATTTTTTTTCCATAATGATTAATATCAATAAGGAATATAATTTTAAAGGATGTAGAATGTGACACCGTAAGATGTTTATGAAATATATATATTTAAATAATTTGAGTTCTTCAATAATGTGTAGTACACACAACCATGATTTCAGATAAACCATGTAACAATATCTCATCATTATTTCAAAGTAGTTGGATTCGTGGGTATGTACATTAATAAGTAAATTATGAATAATATATAGTTTACACATTTATTAATTGAATTCATTCATTAAAATATGTTTATAAAAAATGATATGAATTATTTAAAAATTAAAGTGATGTTTCTCAGAATAATTATCTTTATGGATGCATCTTATTTCTATTAATAAATTATATTAATTACCATTAGTGATTTATTTTTATATAATGTATATTTTTATTTATTTGAATTTTTTTAATCAATAAAAAAATATTTTCCTAATATATATGAAAAATTAATATAGTTTTACTCTTATATGATATTTATTTCAAAAAATAATCCTTGTTCACATTTTACACAAATAATCCCAAAATAATTGCATCTATTTATATTCATTAAATTAGATAAATTGTATTAAATAATCAAAATCAGGATAGTAAATTTTTTTAATTAAGTTCTTTTTTATGGTAAATTTCAATATTAATAGTGGTAAAGTTTATCACTGTGGTAATGGGTAAATCATGATAATATAAATTAAAAAAAAACAAATCAGGGAATAATATATCAACTAAATTTTTATTGGATGATAGTTATTCTAAACTTAATAAATTACATGAGAAATTATCTTTTTAAATTTTCAATTGTCCATTAAAATGACTTATATATTATTTAAATCAAAGAACTATACAGATTTTCACTTCCTTTTTTTATATTTATTATCTAGGAATATGTGGAAAAAATTATGCTCTGAATGAATCTAAGTGTTCATTTGGATATTAATAAAACTATGTTCATGATACAAATTAACATTTAATATTTAGTAATTATAAAATGACATCATTACTTATGAAACACTATTGTAATATGACTCTATTTAGTAAAAAATAAAATAAATTATTTCAAAAATATATTAAAGGTGATATTACTTGAATTATTTTACGTGACCCAAAATTTTTCTAAGATATATGGGAAGTATGATGGATGTATGAAATAATTATATTCGAGTACATTGTTTTTAATAATGTAGTAAATGTTTATTTAACTGAATATTGTGAAACATGATAATAATTTTAATTTATCAAAAAAATATTTTATTTAAAAATCAATGAAATCTCAAAATAGATAAGGATTTTAAGATATGGTTTATAATGATAAAAATTTGAAATTTATGGGCCAATTTTCATCTTATATTTTAAAATTACTAATAAATATTTTTGAAAATATGTGTTTTCATTATTAAAATTGATATTGGTTATTTAGGGGTGAATCAAAATGATAAGGATAAAAATAACACCACAACATGTATAAATTATTTCTTATGGAATTAAATATATATAATACATTTTCCCTTAATACATGTCCATCTTTAGGTATAATTATTTAGAATTAATTAATTTTAATTTAATCTTTTATGAATTTTTAAATGTGCACCTCACCTAAATTATAAAATGGAGCCTCCTCAATCAATTATTTACAACAATTTGATCCTTATAGGTAGATCAATGTATGAAAATTTCCCTTGTAAATTTCAATAGATAGATTGTAGGGGTTATAGTTTTCCCAAAATACTAACCCCATGGAATTTTACAGGAGATGTAACCGAGCCGTTTGAGAGAAAATGTAATCCCCTTGAACGATAAACTTTTTTTCTACAATTATTTATATTCTCTTGATACTTTGTATGTATTTTAAATTAAGAAATTAAATATCATAAAACTTATTACATGTTGTTATGGGTATGAGAAAACCAGTTTAAACTATCATTCCCATCAATCATGAGGTAAATGTATCGCTCATGCATCTGTACAGCTTACCATCTCCACATTGAGATACAATTCATTTTTCATATCCATATTTTATGGATTGGAATTATGATGGGATTATTGTTAACATATTATATTTGTGATATAATTATACTTCATTAACTATAATATCACACCTTTAAATATACTATCAAATCCATTTGGGAAATGATAATGTCCTTCATGCATATGTATTGACAAACACCTCCATAGAGTGATGGGATAATTATTTCATTTATATTATAAATAATTGGTAATTAAAAAAAATTATGAGTATATAAGATATATATGATATAATAATTAATTTTAATGCTGATTTAATATTTACCATTCATTAATTGAGTCTTTTATTAATTGATAAAAATGTTCTTGTATACGTATGACCTCACATATCCATAGACAATGTAATTCATTTTAAAATCTAAAAATTAAATAGATGGTTATTAATATGTTTATAATAAATATATAACATATTTATATAATTATTATAATTCAAGATAATATAGAACCATGATAAATTTAAATTGGTAATTACTACATTACTAAAATACTAATGATTAATGAAACAGTTAACACCAAGAAATTAGAGTTTTAATAGATCATTGATGATAAAAGGGGTGTCTAGATGCTATGAGGGGAAAATAAATGACATTATATTCATGAACATGATTATGATATGGATTTATAATAATTCTAAATTTATGAAAATTTATATTCGATTGTTTTCAATGTGATGTAATCTCAAGGAAGGGTTTGTTTCACAATATCATCAATATTAAGGATTGTTTATGTTTAAGTATATATAAGGGAATATATCTCTACTATATAAATTTTCATAAGAATTTAGTTCAGAAATGTATTTACCATTTTCCTATGATTTTAAGGCCAGTTTTAAAGATTTATTAATATGAAAAAAAATATTTTGAAGTGAATCTCTAATCTTTTTCAAAACAACGTACACGACATTTTTTACAATAATATGGAAGGAATAATATTTTACCTTAACTAACATGACCTGATTTACTAACTATGAAGGCTAAATTTATATTTGAATCCTAATTTATAATATTATAATTTTATATTCAATTAAAACATTTTTTTAATATGATCATGGTGTATATATTTGAAAATACTATTATTTTTAAATTGGAATCTCTAATTTTCTCAATAATTATTCAAATTGATATTTTAAAATTAACTTCCATAAAAATATTAGAAAAATTCATGTTACCAAATAATTACTTTGGTAATGATCCAATAGTTATGATTATAAGTAATTTATGAAACATGTTATAATACCTTGGGTTATACCGTAATGAAATTTTTATTAGACACATTTATTTTACTTGGATCTGATATGATTAAATATTTATGACACCCATTTCTTTCCTTGAGATATGATATGATGAATTATTTAACAACTTTTGAAACACATATGTATAATTTTTATTGTTTAATGGGAGGGGCCTATATTGTAACTCTACTAAATTATAAAAGAACTGGAATATATTTGAATTCATATGAGACAAGTAGCAAAAATCTTAAACAAACCACAAAATATGTTTCTATAAACATAATATCTTCGATAAAATGTGGAAAAAAGAACCACATGACTGAATAAACCATTATATAGTATGTTGTTATAACATAGGCCTGAAATTGGTGGATATGAATAGTATGAACTAAAATTTTAAAATAATTTATATTTTTTTATTATAAATCAATAATAATCATTTACAATACAATGAAATATTTTCTAAAAATTAAATTTATTCTAAAATATAGTTAATCCATGCTTTAATGCACAAAATATAATTTTTCTTAATATTTCTAACAAAAAATCATTCAAAAATAAATTAAATATAATTATAAATAATATATTATTGTAATTTTTTGTATTTTTCTAAAAAGTGTCATTATTTTTATTGATAGTGATGAATATAATATTTTATCTTAAAACTGGTTTTTGAAAATTATTTATATTCTTAAAATGTATTATTAATTAGTTTAAGGTAAAATTATTTCAATTCTATTTAAAATAAAATAATTTTTAAAAATGGAATAATTTTAATATTTAATCAGGATGTAAAAATTTTTTAAATGATTTATCATTTTCTCTTTGAAATCCGTGGTTTCTCATCACATCTTTAGGGATAATATTAAATTAAAATTTTTCACTTATGTGAAATGATTTATTAAAAATTTATTGAGTATTTGGAATCATACTAATTGATATTATATTTTAATTTAAACATAATTTTTTATTGAAATTAATTACGAAAACATAAAAAATTATTTACTGTAGTTACATAAAAAATGGGTTTACCAGTGAGAGAAACTGAAAATATAAGGAATAAAATGGCCTACCGATTCTTCAAAACCCATTTTTGGAGACTAATTTATACCAAAATAACCATCAGATCTATTTTAATGAGTTTTGTAGAGACTTTTCAATGAAGGTGACCTATTAAATAAGTTAATTACAGAAAAATACCATAAATAAACCTTTTTTATTTTTTATATCTATAAAGTATTGGAATAGGGATTAAAAAAATATTAATGGATATAAATATTATTTTTATTGGTAAATTAGTTTTTTATAATGATTTATTTTTTTAATTATTATAAATGCAATAATTTCATTAAATTCTTATGTAACATCAACATAGTTACTATCTAGTTAATAGTAAAACAAAAATAATGATACTAAAAATATTAAATATAATGTAAATTTAATGAATTTTGAATTTATATTAATTTATTTAATAAACATATGATGTTGTATAGGATTTAAAATAATATTGTCTTATTCCATTAGAGACATGAAATTTTTTAAATAAAAATTATATGAATTATTTCATAATTAGCATTAATATTATTTTATATAAAATGATAATTTGTTAAATGATTTAAAATTTCTAAAAAGCCAATATTATTCCATATTATTTTTAGAGGGTCAAATATTTAAAATATGGTTCAGTCATAGGAAAATTTCAATTTTATTGTGATTATATCGACCCCTAAATTGTAAAAACATTATAGGTGATGTTAACGTTAAATCAATGTTTTTTCACTTTATATAAGCTTATGTTAAAATAAATTATCAACCAATAAAATAATAATATTTGATAAAATTTATTTCATATATATAATTATTTTTTCCATATTATTTAATAAATATCATTTTATTTTTATTATGGATGAAAAATTTCATAGGATAAAAGAACAAGTAACCACAGTGAAATACAAAAATGGTAAAATTATAAAAATATACAAGTTAAGAATAAAAATGTTTAAAATATTTTTTTTATTATGGGGATGTTTCTCAACAATATAATCCCCCAACCCTTTAATAACCAATTTTTGAGCCATTTGGTGTGAGGGTGACTTCCCATTCATGAATAGTTTTGGGAATTCAAATAAATGCCACTCCTCCTCAATTATGAAAAATTACCCACTCACCACACATAATCACACCGCTAAATCCATTTATATAGGCCAAATCATGACCAAATTACTTCAAAAATTCCTTATTTGTTATTCTATAATCCTTATTTTGGACATAAATCTGTCCTAGGATACTTTGGTATGGACCTATGAAAGTTACCCGAAGAAGAGGAAATGTTCATCGACGAGTGTCTCTATATAATTTCTTGCTACACATCCTAAAATCATTATTAAAACATGATGAAATAACTAAAATAATATATTCCATATAATGTGATTTTTTATGAATATTTAACGACACACCACCACCTCCAATTCCATAAAATGTGTCGTGAAATCCTCACATATGTGTATAGTGGAATACCACCTTCTGAACAAATGCAATTGATTTTTCCATTACAACATCTCACAGTTGGGTATGATGATGGATATAAGGTACATAAATTTTTCTATCAAATAATTATACCTCTTGAGTTATAATTTAATATTTACATTCATTTAAATTATATTCAGTAGGGGATACAATAATGTTTCATATGTGTACGACGAACTACAACCTCGCTAAGCAATGTGATTTATCTTTCATTAATGATTTCCATTTATGGTGATAAAGTTCATGTTAATGCATATATTATATGTTTATGAAATAATAATAATGTTAATTAGATATATATACATCGGGAAAGTCAATATATACTTTTTTTATTAAACTTGAAAATGAAAACATCGTTCATATACATGTGGACTGAAGCCATCATGAAGTGATGTGACTCTCTATTCATCACCACACCACATGTATGATATATATAATAATATATTGAAAAAATATATTATTTCTGAAATTAATATCATTATATAATTATAAAATATTACATATATCCTTTTCTTAGGGAATATGTAAAAATCATTACATTACTCAGACATATGTATTACTCACTCTATCCAAGATCATAACATACTTTATTTCTAGAAACAATAATTATTGATTTGATTTAAAAATTTAATTGAAATATAAATATGATAATTATTTCATGATTATTATTATATACGTAATATTACTATATAATTTTCACAAGAACTGATGCTTTTGTAACAATTCATGAATGTGGAAACAAGGTGATTAACACCTGAAATAATGAAAAAAATGGAAATATTATAAAAAGGTTATAATATTTTGAAAAATTATAATATAATATATTAAAAATATTAATATGGTTATTCATTATGTTATAAACATGTTTAAAACAACTATACAGTAGTTTAAGGCATGCCTACCTAAAAGATAATGTAAGGTGAGGGACATCGTATCAATTACCTTTTATTGAGTAATATTTTAATGTTATGCACCTAATTTATATTTTTATTTTTATGTAAAAATCTTTTGAAGTGTAATATATTGACTCATCCATACACCATTTTATTTTATGTTTCAATTTGAATTATTTATCTTTTGATATTTGTCATGAAATTTACCATGTGGTAATATTTATTGTATAACATAATATCTTTTTTGAGATGAAAAATTCTCCCAAAAAATGTGTTTGATAATTTTAAATTTTCATTAAATTTATCTTAAATATCCATATAAATAATAATTGATTAGATAATTTACTAAAAAATATATTATTATTATATTTGTTTTCACATTTTCATTTAATTGATTAAATGGGTAAATATATATAAATTTGTATCCTGTACACAATACAGATATTTAACTATAAATATTATTTATTCATTGATTAAATTGGTAATTTGATATTAATGAAATTATTTTGAAAAACATTGATCAGTGTGAAGAGTATTATTTATACCCTACATGCATCAGTAGGTCTTATGATACAAATAAGTTGTCCATATTAAACAGTTTTTTCTTAAAGTATTTAAACTCTCATGTTAAAGGACTTGATAGTATAGGTATCATGATTTTTTTCATGGTTTACAAGAATTAAGACCTTCTATCATTTTGTAGTCATTTATTATTATCCATTATATTTTTACAATGTTATTATCTCTATATTCATTCCATTATCAGATTATTGATTAAATGATATGTGCTTTCCGTTAATAACCTTTTCAGATTGATTATTCCTTATCTTATCATGGTAGTCAAGTTATCTCAATAGTGTCTATGATTTATTATTTATTATTAAATATTGTTTATGATTATTGATTCATGATATATTTCATTTTATAAAACCAATACTAAGCATTTGTTGTCAAGCAAATTTTTTTTCCTTTGCTCGTTATATGATGAAGTGATTTCTGAATGTGTTTTCAAGGATGCAATTATTAAAAAAAAATTATGTATTATATTTTATTTTATATACTGAATGTAAAATGAGTACCATGTATATATTTGGCTCTCAAGAACTAGTAGACTCTTTTTCAATTTAGTTTTTGTACCATTATATCTATGTCAATAATAAATTGAGGCATTCTCTCTGGGTTATCGGGGAAAAGTTTTATTAACGTTAGTATCAAAGGATGTTTATTTGAAACCTTGGGAAGTAGATTTAGGAAAAAATAGATTATGACTCATAAAACTATGATAGGATTTTAGTGTATGATGTAAAACACATCTTAGAGTTTTTTTGTGTTGATATTATGTGTTTTCTTCTAGAAATATATCCATATATGGATACTAAAAGTAGATTTGGTTTTTGAAGTGATGTACTTTTGGGTAATAAAAATAGAAATGGAAAGTTTTCCTCCACCCGGTCATCACATGATGCTGAAATAATGGCTTCTTACACACCCCATTCGACACTCTCTATGTATATACATAGGATAATTCTTATATTTATTACAAAAAAATATTAACTTATTCAAAAATAATTATTCCCCCTACAACATTTTTTTTATGATTCTAATACTAACAAAGAATAAATTTTTATTTATTCATGCTACAATAATGATTTTATAATTGTACATTTTGATTTAAAATTCATGATTTTATGAGTTAATCGGGTATATTACATTATTTATAAATTGATTCTTGAATTTTGAAGGGTAAAAATAATATGGGTAAATGTAGAGATTTCTCTATTGAGGAAGACAATATAGCTAGTGTAAGAATAGATTAAATTATTTATATATTAGGGAAAATTAATTATATTATGACATATAACATTTCCTTAATGGAGAAACCAATCCCAAGGTGTGATTCTTCTATATTGGATCGCTTTATGCGACATAATCCCCCATAATTTAAAATGACTATTAATCCAACGGTATCCAAAAAAATAATTTAATATCTAGAGAGTATATTGGTGGTGTTGGTATGTTATGAAATGGAAATGGTTACACTAGAAGTTTATTTTCACAACGGTGGTCAGGAACGATGGTGGTCATTGTTCCAGAATACTACAGAGGAAGCAGAAATAGAACTCATGGAATTGAATTCATTTATTGATACATTATTGAGAATATATTTCCTCATAAGTAATAAAATAAAATTAAGAAAATGTTCTATAGAATAATTAAAATGGAAAAGGATTTTTTTGAGTTTGAGGATACCTTTTCAAGGATTACTAGGTATGATACTAACTGTGTATGCAATAATGAGTGTAATATTTCAAATTTTATTTAAAGGATTATTCCATGTTTCTAAAGGGAACTGATCTCTCAAAAATTTTATTCATACAATGAAATTGTTTTACGTTCTATCATGATCAAGAAATAATTATACATGTATTATATAAATTATGGTATGTTTTAGAATATTTGGATGTCATAGAAAATTAAAGATAAATGGAATAATTGAATGAAATATTTTTTCTACATTTTATAATTAACAAAATAATCATATTTAAAAATTATTGATGTTATTGGGGGGTTTTACTAGATTGAAGGTATGATACTATAAGATAAATAATTTAATGTGATAAAAAAAAAGGTTTATTCGTTGTTTCAACTATAGATGGATGGGAAACTAAAAAAATAAAATTTCTATGATTAATAGGAATTTAAATCAAAATAATCAAAGGGATCAAGATCATGATTATGTTGTTTGATACAAATATAGTGGAAATGTTAATGTTCATGTGTATTTGGGTCCTCGAAGTCTGTTTTTATAATATTTTTTTTAGTAAATATTAATTATATGAATCGGGAAACGAATAATTATTTTATTGTAGTAATTTTTCATTAAGGATTTCAATGGTTATGTTGATAGGTACTACAGACTATGGAAAATGTTTCAGTTTATTGCTGAACATCTTGTAAAACACATGATTAAGGGAAATATAACACTTAATAAGATACTAATATTTACATAATGATGTTTTCATAATGAAATGATTTATATGGAAAAATTATGTTTTAGGGTGCCGACTAAATTGGAATAAATTAATGATATAATGAAATGGTTTGTTATGCTATTAGTGATGGATTTTATGAATTTTTTTATTTATGAAATATCTCCAACAAACTATGTTCTACATAAGGAATAATAAGGAATTAATTTTTTCAATTAGTTTTAATGGTTATTTAGGATATTTACATTATTTACAATAATACACGATCAAGGAATTCACATATTTATAAATTAACAATAATAAAAACATTATAATATTTATGGAATATAATTTTTATGTATATATATTCCTTTTATATTTGGTATGACATATTCTTTATGAGCCATATGGTGAAATATTTATAGAATGGAGTAAGTTGATCTTTGAGTGTTATTGGATATCTTTTTATAACAATTTTTTAGTAAATATTGGATGAATATATTGTTACTATTTTATGAATTTTATGATTAGGCACTATTTAATTTCAGTTCTTTAGATAGAATAAAATTTACATTTTTTATATTATTTAAATAGATTTAGAGATGAAGTGGAAATTTATTGAACCACAACCAATGAACTAAATTGTTCATATGAAATTATAATATATCATGTATGTATATATTATTATATTAATAGAAAATAAATTAATTACTCAATAATAAGAAATGGATCTGGAGAAACATTGTGTCGAATTATCATCATTTTTTATTATATAAGTGAACATTTTTCACAGTTTTATTTTATGTAATTTTGATCGTTATCTCCCTCTTGACCATGTTCTCTAACCCCCACCATCTTCATTTGGGTGTCATTTATGTCTTTTATGTCCATAATTTCATATCCTTCTTATTATGTCTTAATTGGAAACCTAGTATATTTTATTCCATATATCTTTCTAGTTCACTTTATATTCTATTAAGAATATGTTTTATTAACCCATTTTTGTTGTGGGGTTTTCAAAAAATTGTATTTTCAAATATCTTACCCTTGATTATCGAGATCAATTATAAATTGAAAAGATAAAAACTATTTACTGTGGGTAGAATGTAACAACCTGATATTGAAAAATAAGAAAAATTTATTTGATAGTTTTTAAAACATGTAGCACCAAGCTTAACAACCCCACAAAACTTATTTCTTTTAAATTTAATATCTTTATTATCTTATAGAACACGAAACCCACATTATAAATGGACCATAATATATAATTTCATTATAAAACAGTTTTACAATATGTGGGTATGAATAGTACTAAATAAATTAGAAATATTATGGTTTGTCTCTTTTTTATAAACAAATATCAATCATTTAAAAGAAAAAGATATGTATTCTGAGAGTTTTTATTTTTTTCATGAAGATTATTCACTCATTATTTTAAAAAAATTTAAAATTACGTTTTAGAACATGTAGAAATGTTACTAGAAAAAATAATTTTCATAAGTAATATTAGAATATTGAAATTATCATAGGGTTCCTTTTGAAAATTTTCATTTTTCATGAATATTGAAAAATTAAAATTAATAATTGAAAACTAACATTGTGTCTAAATATTTTATGTTATACAATTAAAATTTAGAATTTATATTAATGTAATTATAGATTAATTTTATATCATTTAATACATTTTAATAAATTATAATAATTTTAATATATAATTTTGATATAAAAATTTTACAAAAATTGGAACATTTTATTTCTTGAAAACCCGCTTTATCATCACGACTGTTATACTAATTTTAAATTATAATTTTTTACATAAGTGAATTTAATTATTAAAATATATTACATTTGAAGAATTATTAGAATTTATATCTTCTAATAAATTTCAACATCATTTTTGACCAAAATAAATAGTAAAATTATTACAAAATATTAATCATCATTAAGGAAAAATTAGTTTACTAGGGGTTAGATAAAAAATATAGGGTCCAAATGACTTAAGAAACTTGTCTAACACCCTTTTTATGGAAATATTTTAACCTTTATAAATATAAAAATATTGTAATGAGTTCTTGGAATATATTTCAGTGGATATGACCTATATAATAAGATAACTAAAGAAGAAAGAAAAAAATAGATCCTTCCAAGATATTAATATCTATAATGATTTTGAATTTTTATTTAAAAAATCTTCATTTGTTAATAAATATTTTTTGAAAATATAATTTTTAATATTTATGAAGATAATTTTTTAAAAAAATTTATTGATGAAATAATTTATTTTAATCATGATTTTTTTATATTTTTTGATATTTTTATTTTTGATATTTTTTATTTTTGGAAATAATTACTTTAAATGCTTATGATACACTAACTCAATAATTATTTATTTAATAAAAAAATTAAAAACAATATTAAAATTTTAAAAAGTAAAATTAATTTAATAAATTATTTGGATACCTTAATTTTTTTTGAAAATTCTATCATTTAATACTCGAGTAAAAATAACAGATCATAATTACATCATTTTAATGAAATTTATTAAAATCATATCATAAGCATAAGTTTTTAATTTACAATAATGTTACTTTGAAATAATGATATTTTATTAGATGATTTAAATATCATAAATAACCTATAATCTTACATGTGATTTTTAAATGATTAAAAATATTAACTATAGTCAATTCATGTAATAATGATTATTTTATAGTTACTATATTGATCCCTAAATAATAAAACCATTGTTAGGACATTTAAAGTTAAAACATTATTTTTTATTTTTTTATTCAATTATGTTAAAAATTACTCTCAACGCACATGGGGAATTCATTTGATGAATTTTATTTAATATTTAGAATTAGTGGGTACAAATTATGTAATAAGATTTCGTTTTATTTTCAACATAAAGGATAATTTTCTTAGGATACTAAGACAAGTTACCAAAGTGAAAGTCCAAAATGGTAAAAGTTATGAATCTTAGAAGTTAAGGAAAAACATGTTTAAAAAATGTATTCTTTGTGTGGTTGATGTGTGGCTAGACCATATCATCCCTTCACCCCTTTAAATGAAAATTTTTGTGACACATAGGGTAAGGGTGACTTCTAATTATTGAATAAGTTTGCGATTTTTAAAATGTCCACTCCACCTATATTTTAAAAGGGATCACACTACCCTAACATCTTCATAAAAATCAAGATATTATTCTCAACCAATATGTACTGAAATAACTTACCAACATCCCTCATATCATCCTAAAATCCTTTTTTGGTAGATATTGTCACGACCCATCCCAAAGAGGATTGTGTCATGACCAGCCAAAGGCCACCTCCAAATGGACGGGGGATGGAAGCAAACACCAAGTAGTAAAATCATTCATTTAGGATGACGTATCCTATTTTACATGTACACACACATTGATCTAGAATCCCATACAATACTAAAAATTAAACCAACTGATTACCATAACTTAATACATCTAAAATCCCTCCAATAGAGTAATCAAACATGTAATAGATAGAAATAAGGACAACTAAAATCCCTCCACAATACAATTGAAGGCATGTTAAACTTGTAATGTGGGAGAGAAATTTTTTTAATGAAAACATTGGATAACACATTGATCTGTCAATTTCACTTTTCTCTACCCATCCTAGTCCCACTATGACTCTGTATAAGGGTTGATCATCTGCATAAGACACAACATTTTTAGAAAAAAGCCCATTCATGGGGTGGAAATAATAATAAAATGTAGGAAACCCTAAAATTAGTATTCTAGTAGCATATATTTTAATAATAAACTCATCATTTGAATATTTCAACAACACATATAATATGAAAATCATGATATACTCAACATAAACACAAAATCTCATGGTAATTTTACAACCACAATGACAACCTAGTATTCCTGGTCGATGGATCCAAATAGCACTCATCTAGGAGAGAAAAAATTACATATTAGATAGAACTGATGATGTATATTCAATATGTCAAGCTCATTGGGTCTCTCTATATGAATTATACTTTGGGTGTCTAAAGAGATCAGTACAAATAAATGGAACCCCACCCAAATCAAGGAGGATTAAAAACATCTAAATAAAGACTAACAAGTTGTGTAGGGGATTAATTCTTATTTAGTTGTATTCATGATGATTATTAGAAGTCAAGATATGGGAAAGTTTATATAGGATCTCATTTTGGTCCTCACAGATAGATTTAAACATCTCAATATCAGTATAATGTTCTTTAGTGGGGATTGACATCCTATGTAATGGAATCTATTTGTTAACCCATTGGAAAATTATAACGGTAGTTCACCCAATTGAAAAATAAACTAAATAAAGAGAAAAAGGGATCTATTCCATCTATGGAGGAGTACACACTGGGTCTATTTTGGAACCAGATCATACATCTATACCAAGACTAATTCCTAAATCTATTTTTTTGTTTGATTACATGGAATGTTAGAGCTCATTCACTCATTACCATGTTGAAGTTCATGACTCCACCCATGTAATATGTTCTAATATGGATTGAAATGTGTATGTAACCTATATGGTATAAGATTAGAGACTAGGTGATGGTCATATGATGGGTGATATATTTCACACACTGTGTCGTAATTATCTTCTCACAGAAATTCTACAGCCCAACAGGGGGTGGTCCCACAAAATGTGTTACTCATATGAACCCACTGTGTAATTTTGGAGTTCACTAAACAATTGTTTCTCCCTCAACATATTCCATCACTTATATATACTAAAATTCCTTTAAAAATCATGCCTAGTTATTATAGATTTGGGTTTGCTAAGATAAATTATTGCTGGGGACCCTATTTTTGGCCATCACAGTTTCTTGGAAATTACCAAATATATTGTTTTCTCCATACACTCCAAAACCAAGATGCATACATCCCTGATATTCTACTAATTCATCCAAATTCCATTATTACCATCATTTATTCTTGATCCTATCATCTATATTAACACATATATGTTATAAAAATCCCTTATTCTATGAAGCTGGTGCATAAAAAACGTTTATCCTATATTTTTCTATCCAATAGTCAAAATAAAACCTAGAGATGTGAACATTAAGAAATAGTGGGAGAAAACCAAGAAACACCCCAAAGAATAATATACATAATCTATGTTAGGGTTGGCATAGATCAATTGTTGCAAAAACACTGAATGATTACACATCTGAAAATAAAAAAAATCTATCAATAAAATAGACAAGAGAAACCCATATATCCAATGGGATCGATCCACAAAAAAATATATTAGATGATTGATTAACTTTTATTATAGGATAAAAAATGGGGATAAATTGAAATTCTAAAAATATCATACCACAATTAGTATCAATCTATAATGAAGAATGATCTCATTCCACTATCATTTGAGAGATCCACAAATTATGTTGGCACACCAATCGAGGTTCCATGATTGAGTCATTATTCCCCAATGGGAGCTCCTCACATTATCTCTTTATTGGATCCTTAGTTTTAAGAATAGTCAAAATATTCCATCAAAACCATATATTTAATGGAAAAACAAGTTCACGATTTTTTTAATTCAATAAATTAAATAATCAATTAATTTAATTAAATGTTCTCCAATGATCGCGCCCAACCCAAACGTCTGACACGAACCAATATCAGGTGTGTCTAGGGTAAAACATATGCATTTAACTCAATTAAAGCCACATATTTATGACCTTGGATTCTATTTGAATGAAATTCTAATATTTTAGGACAACTATCTATGGATAATATTAAATATGTGTAATATATATCATAATTGAATTAATGGAACATCAGAACAAATAATTTCATCTAAACTTCATTCATAGTCCCAATAATAATCCTCATCATATTCCAAAATAATAAATGGTAAAATCAATGTCAATAAATTCTATCTAAATTGGGGATTTATTTCTCGAAAATAGAAAAGGGGTACAAAAATAGGTGTGGATACTAAGAAAGTATCTCGGTCCCCAGTTTCACTCATGAGGATTCATGTGCTACCTCTAAACAAAAACTAGGGTAATCAATCACCCATAATGGATCCCCTCGTATCGATATCATTATATCTATATGGTACTCACCTAAGGTACCTATATCCCCATTGTTCTTTTTCTCTTAGTCGATAAAATGTGATGGATCATGCTCATTCCTCCTATGCTACAACATGTGGAATATTTCGTGACTCTGTTCAAAACTTTGTGTAGATATAAGAGGAATGGCACATCACCAATAGTACGTAGTATCCAAAAAGGGATAATGAATCATGGAGATAGCTTTCTACCCTAGACATATATCTATAATCTATGTTTAGTTGAGACCATCAAGAAGCACATGGTAAACTCCTATAACTCCACATGACTCCATCTTCAGACCGTATTTCACTTCTAATAGTTCAACATAGTCCTTGTCTTCAATTTGATGATCTACACCTTCTCTATAATGAACTTCACCAACTCTAGGACCATTCATGTTGAGTCTAATAGGTCAGTCCAATATACAATTGAACTATATGATAACTAATTAATGGTATAAAATAGTTCCATACCGATGGTGGAATGTGTTCTATTGTTTTTCCCAATACCCAACAATTATTAGGGATACTAAAATATATAAAAATGTATATCATGAAATCCCACAACATTCCATGCAAGACTATAATTTTCCTCTCATTCTGGACCTTAGTGAGGTGGTGAAACAATGTGTTCAAATGATATTGAATCCCAAAATCCTCATTAAACATTGTCCACAGCTGAGATGTGAAGAGAGATCATTATAGAAAATGGAAAGTGGGGAATATACAAGGTTTATACATTATTCTATACATAAAAGCATACAAATCATACAAATGAACCCTTATCGTGAATGGATGTGTAGATGGATGACATGGTTATCTTTTCTATGATAAAAAATATGGAATCATGTCACTTGGATGTATGTGGCTACCCGTATAGAATTCCATGGATTTCTCAAAGTGTTGGTTAGAAATCAATTGAACTTGGTGATTAGTATACATTTTTTGGAAAGTAAGGCATCAAGGTAAGAACTCTAAAACACCCATCTTTATCCATGTACACCAGAACTACTACTGAGTGTCTTATTACATACACATGAAAAATAGTTGTACCACTAGTGGTGAATTATGAAACCCAATCATGATCTCACCCATCAACATCACTAGTACATTCATGTCTTTTATAAAAGTAATGGAATTATCCCACCTTTAGAAATTCCCGTGTGATCATGTCAACTTGATAACTAAATACACAGGGTATCACAGTCACTATCCCTAATCAATACCTCTATAACATGATGTAAAAGAATGGGGGTTAAAAACATCAACTAGAGGTAATATTTCACATCTCCATCCATAAAAGATAAATCTAATGATGATACCTTCTATGAAACCACAATCAGTAACTGAAAAATTGATCCTAAACATGTGTATGTTATGGGGTCTGATAAAAAAAATTATTTACTAAGCTAAAAATGTATTAATGGGGTTAACCTCAGTTTTCTCTAGAGAAGACTGCAAAACAATCATGTTCTCACGTGTAATTAGAAGGAAAATAGGGTGATGAGGAAAATTATTTACTATTAAATAAAATAAACTAAATAAATAAAAGAAGTTATGCCAAATATTGACACCAAATTAATATTACAACTGATTGAAAACAATTATATGAGAAGGGTGATACGGTCAAGGTCGATTTTGAAATTTTATTTCTATCATAGTTCCAATTTATCTAATCCTCTTATAATAAAATGATCATAATGTGATTCCACAATCAATTCCACTCAATCTCTTGATAAAATGGTAATAGTGTGAAAAAACCATACCAAAATCACTGATTTTTCTACACTCCATCCAATGTTTGATATAGTTTGAGTTAATACCCCAAATTTATATCAGAAATTCTTAATCATGTATTTTTTACCCCAAACAATCAATAATAGAGACTACTCCTCACAAACATACTAGAGATCATTGAGTACCTAACTACTATAGCATAGAATTTTACATAATATATAAAATAAAACCATGTGTAGAGACATATTGATCATTGACAAAATAAATAATAATAATAGAATATAAAATTAAATATAATCATACTAGATAATAGAAAATACAATTTGATATTGAAACCATATTCATAGAATATATAAAGGAATATTAAACCATTAAGTACAAGAATTCATGAATTAAAAAAGATAAAACCTATTCATCCATGATGAAAAATAATTTTACCCCACCTGGTGAAGTGTTTTCACAAATAATGGGGATAAATAATAAAATACAAAACCTCGAATAATTAATGGGATAAAATAATGAATATAAAATTTTTTCATCCATAATTCATCTTTTAGAAGTTCTCTTCGTTTATTCAAACCTGATGGATAGAAATGGATCATTTCTCTTCTAAAAATATTTATATAATTGATTTTTCAATATAACTTCAAATGTAAAATAATTTGTACGCTTGTAAAATAAATTATGGCCATTATAATGAAGTTATCTATTTATGGCTGATGAATATTATTTCACCTATACAATGTCACTCATTCAAGGGATACCATAATAAGGGAATTTATCCATTAAATTTAATATAAACATGTCCCTTTGATTGATCTTTCATACCCAGTTAGAAGATCCTAATTTAGAGGTCAATATGTGGAGATCTGCCTCATTTAAAAAGGCACGTTCCATTCTGCCATACAGAATAAATGTTCAACCTGATTTCTTTTTTCTTGAGGGAATTATAATGGGATCTAGTTAAAGAATAATAATTTTTAGCACATGAACAGTAGAATAATAAAAAAATGAATCACTCAATTTGGATCAAAATATTTTAAGTTATGCTCAAAATAAAGAAGTGAAAAAAAACTGCTAAATTTTCAAAATTAACCAATTCTTATATTTATGGTCCTAACTGACCAAAAATAAAAAAACATTATTATAATAACCTCTAATGGTTTAATTTTAAGTGATTATCTAATTTAAAAACCTATGAATAAATATTAATATATTATATGTATCAATTCACCCACACATAGCACCTGGACTCTTTGACATGCACGCATCAAAATCAAATCATTGAAAATTTAAAGCATGTATCCATGAGATCCACCAATTTAACACATTGATACAAAAGATACCATTATTCCCCAAAAATAATTATATTATGTTCACCATTTATATAATTCAATTTATTTAATTTTCATTTATCATCCCATGAAAAAAAACTTATCTCCGTTTCATTTTCTCTCATTACACAAATCATAATTCTCAACAAATCTTTTCCCATCCAAAATCATGCAAGGGTTTCCATAGGGATGATAAATTTGTATATCTATAACAAATGTGACTCATGGACATGTTTTTATCATGAGGAACATATAGTTATGTTCTATGGATTTTACAAGGAAGGATTTTGATTTAAAAAAATAGATAGAAATATTAGGGCATGGATGTTTTGAAGTGAAATTGATAGATTATAATTTTCACTCAATTATGGTATCCTCTTCACTAGCCTTAGTATAAAATCATCTCTATATTAATGAAAATCATCTAATTTTTACACAATTATATATTTAAGAAGAAAAATTTCATTCTTCTCAAACATAATTTGTCATGATTTCTCCATAAAAGAATAACTTTCTTTTTCCAATGGATGCTCTAGAAAGTCACTAACTCTATAATAATGAATGATACAGAATTAAAAAACATTAAAAAAATTAGTTTTTTACAGAAAAAACCACACATAAACATTTTATTTTCCACCGAATGTATCTTGAAATTATGTATCACAACACAATACAGCTTCCACCAACACTTATGTTCGTCAACCTCATGCACTTTCATTTCAAGAGGAGGTTGGATATGGATAATTGGATTTTAGCATGGCTAACCTAATAGGATTATAATTCATTTTTAGGGCTTCATGGATAAAATGTGCATGTATCTCCATAATCAAATTTATTCCCATAAAATGGGGGATTTAAAACCAATGAAATGCATCATTAATTTTAAATATATGTACCAAAACCCTCATGTTTTAATAAGAATAATCCATGTTATAGTTAAATCATGCATGTTTTTTCTCTCATGAAGTCAGTTGAATGAAAATAATATGAAAAAAAATTTATATAAACCCCATAGAAAAGTAATTTCAATGATAAAGACAGTGATATGTGGCATGTGATTCAAAAATCAGATGAATTTTCATGAAATAACTAAATTGTTGAACATGGAAAAAAGGAATTTCTTGATTCATTTGATCTTAGTTTCATTGAATAAATTTGGTTCCCTCATTGATATGGTTTAAAACACATAATATATAATAATTTTATATCACATGTTTCAAATGTAAATAAAATTTTAAAAACAAACACACAATTATTTTTGAAGAAAAATTGTTTTTTGGAAATCAGAAAAGATAGAAATTAAAATTACGAAACATTAAAGGTTACTCCCCTAAAATTAAATTATGTGGTGTCATCAATTCATTCAAGATTATATAATATGTATTAATGTATTAAATTTAATCACATTAATAATGAAAATGAAATGGATAAGAATATCCTAATGGATTTGATTCATAAATTGTTTGGAGGAGTGTGATCTCCTCCACTGACTCTGGTGGAATGATACTGTTGAATTTCATCAGCATGTATTCATTAATATTGAATGGATCATTCTCTCAATATTTTACAATGTTTATTTCACTAAAATAATATAAATTAGTAACTATAAATGGAACTCCAAATCTGGAGGGATGTTTACATGGAATCAACCTGAGTCTTCAGTTGAATAACATCACTATCTCCCCAATATAAAAATATTTTGGATGGATCATATTATAATGTGAAAATCTTTTTATCTCATTTTGTATCAATATATTGTCAAAATATTTGTTTTAATTTTCTTTATCTCCTCCAACTGTAATATTCTCTCTTTCCCAGCACTTTCAAGGTCCAAATTCATCTTTACAACAACACAATGTTCCTTATGTTCCAATTCCATAGGAAGGTTATAACATATAACTTAAATCAAACTATATAAACTCATCCTAATTAAGGTTTTATAGGATTTCCATTAAACCCATAATGTATCTTCCAACCTTTGGAAAAAATTCATACAGTTTAGTTTAACAGTCATTTCTAAAATTCTGTTGATTTCCTGGATCGAAACACCAGCTTGACCATTTATCTATAGATGATAGGGAGTATATGTTAATTTATGACCCCATTCTTATTTTTAGAATCCAAAATTATAATATAGGATATGTGTGTACCCTAATAACTGATGATGGATCTGGGCACTCCAATCCATCAAAATATTTTACCCGTCACAAAATCAAAAACGACATTAGAATCCTCAGTCTTGGTGATTTTTCTTCCACCGATTTGAAAATATAATCAACTAATCAGTTGATATAAGAATTTACATTTCCAAAAGGCCTATATAATATATACCTCAAAATTTAAAAATCTCACAAAAGTTAAGTGTCTTTTGATTAATTTCTTGTCTATTTGAAATATATCCATAAACTAAAAATTGTCACACCTTTGGGAAATCAATGAGGATATATAAAAATGATGGTCCAATGAGGTATAGATTCTAAAACTGTAATTTCTATAATTTGAGGTCCAATGTGGCCTAGAAAAGCTTATTTGTGATAATACATAAAGGAAACTTCAATTAAACATTCCAAAAAACATATTCTTATCACATGAACGTTGCAAATCATCCGATGAAATGGATCTTCCCAAATGTAACATATGGATTCAAATTTTTGTTGTTTATATTTTCTGGAATTTAAAATAGATTTAAACTAAGATGTTAACATATAATTGACCATATCCGTATACCAAAGAACTTATGCATCATTCATGTATAACCTATCTTTTTAAAGGTGACCATTTAATGTTTCTTTGTGTAGATTTTTAGCTTCAATAGGTTTGGTAAATCTTATTAAATGATCATCCACTTGGTTCTCATCTCCCTTATGATACATGACTTCTATGTCGAAATCCTACTATAGTAATATCAATATCACTATCCTTTTTTTTATCATTATCCTTCTCTGTCAATTTCTTAAGTTCTGCACGATCTGAAAACATCGTGTCATTCATTCTAAGAAGATGTGATCGAAATATTTCTAATGAAGATAGAACTACTAAAAACTCTCTTTATTTAGATTTTCAATTTAATTAATAAAAATTTATATTTATAGAGGTATATAAAATGGCTTTTTCCCTACACTCAATTTTATGAGAGAGAACTACTTCAACTTATTGGTTATAATCATCACAAATTATCATAGATAGTTCCATACAATTTTGTGGCTGCATCGTTGATGTAGTAATAAATATTCTCCTCAAATAATAACATGATTCCAAACAGTCACCTTCAAAATCAAAATAATTTTTTTAAATGTCATCTAGTGATTGGGGGAGAAAAATTACTGAAATCATTGATAACGCTAACGTAGAATCCATCGAGTCCTAAAAATGATCTAACATGTTTAACACATGGTTGGTAAGGAATGAATTTATCACCTAATTTTTTTATTTGTAAGCATCAATTTAATGTTGTGAAATTTAATTATTAATGACAATTATCCTCTTAATAATGAAATGTAATATTTCAAAATTTTGTACAATATTCATTTTAATTAATGTTTTTTTAAAAAATTTGATGAAGTTTCAATTAATGTTTCAAATAACGTCCAATAATTTTGAATTAATCCTAGAAACCCTCCAAGATATATTCAATGTGATTAGAAAAAATACCTACCATAAACATATAAAAAGAACAAAGAGCGTTACATAATCCAAATGGAATCATTTAATATGAAAAATTAATGAGGGGATAGTTAAATCAAGTCCTTTCTTGATCGTTATGAGAAACGAGCACCTAAACATAACACGAAAATCATTATACAAAAAAATAGTGAGTTCCCCCCCCAAGTATCTCTAATATCTAGTCAATTAATGGGATTTTTAAATGATGTTTTAGAGTGACCTAATTCAACTTCCTAAAATATATGAATATTATCTATCTATTCTAAAATTTTATAAGGATTAATTCATTATTCGTGTTATGAACAGTGGCTAGGATCGTTTTTTGGAATTACTTGGATTTGGATAACCGATTTTGAATCAAAAATAAAATATATTATCCTATAATTCAATAGCTTCTTGATCTTCTTCTTCACAACCCCCATCGAGGTGGAATTTAACTACCATTTGGGTTGTCTGATAGGATCGAAATCTCTCTTGTGAAGAATTACAAGTGAAAATATTTTGGGAAAAATTTCTAGGATATCACCTAAGATCAATCATATTTCTAAAAAGTTATCCCTCAAAATAGTTGGAAAATATTTTTCATGCGAATCAAACATATTATTAGGAATAATCACTGGAAATTTTACCCCCTCTATAAGGTAAACGTATTTCAACTTAGTGGGGAGTTGTTTTAATTTTATATATATGCAATGTTAATGGGATGAAATTAAATTATAAATCCGTACATCCAAAATACGTACCTCATTTATACATGAAATCTAATAATTCTCTTCATCATTTAAAAAATCATTAAGGAATTCATATATTCCCTCTTCTCCCGACCTTAAATCAAAATCTCTAGTGTTTCTGGATATTCTCATGGTCAGTGATATTATCAAAAGAAAAACTATATCATAAGGCTACAAAATCGAAAAAAAATATGATCTTCAATTAATTTAGTACCAATTTCATGGGAGATTTTATAGAGTTATTGATAATATGACAGGTTCCAAATAGAGTCCAAAATATTGAAGACGAAAATATTGTACCCAAACTAAATTTTCAGTGTCCCTTCATGGAAATTGATTACGGATTTGGACATATTTTTGAAATTTATTCCAAAACTTATAGGTGTGGGATGGGATTCTATATTCCTCCATATTCAGTTCATTGAAGTTAGATTAGAATAAGATATATTTGAATTTCACAATAACGCCCTACAGAACTCTTGTTGGGAAAGTCATGGATATGTTTACAAGTTTAACCAACAATCGGGTTGGATTAAAGTATCCCATATAAAAATAATTTTATATTGAGTGAGGAAATACATAATTAAATCACCAAGATCATAAAATGATTTATTGAAATTTATGGAGACAATGGTTCATGGAATTGAAAACATCTTTGTGTCTTGAATTTTTTTTGGAAACTGTGTTGTGATAAAGGATGGGATGATTCTTCCTATGGTGATTTCGTCATTAACCTAAATTCTTCTATTCTTAGTGAAAATAACTTTAAAAAATTTATTATACTGTGTAATTTTTTTGAGTGCTTCAAACTAGGTGTGAAAATTACAGCTTTCTATAAGGTCCGCATAAATTATTTTTGAAGAACTTCTTCCAGCAATGTAATGGATTCAATCAACCATTATGTATATGGTTTATGTAAATATTTTTTTATCAATTTTTTATATTCAATTTTGATTCTTATATCTTTATACTTTCCCAATTCTTTTTCTCATCATTTTTTTCTTCTTCTCGGTGAATTTTCAAATAATTTTAAGAATTCCAAACAAAATTATACCTTTGCACATATGATCTTTTTTCAGGTTTAAGGGTGGATAGTGGTGGGAGTTAATTTCCACTTATCGTTGAAATCATGATAAAATTATCCTTTGGGTTTTGAATTGTTTGTAATGGTATATGGCAGAGTTTTTGGATAGGATTTCCACAAGACTTAAAATCATGTTTTTCCTCTTATCAAACATATATTCAGGTCCATAAAACATTTATTTTAGCTATTTCATGTGAGATTAGGTACTGGTGGATATTTTCTCATAATTTATCTAGAAAGTGGTTGGATATTGGTATGATGGCTGTTTATAAGAATAATGTTTGTGAAATGGTGGGGGATTTGGAATTGTTAATTGAAGGGGGTTTCTTTTGAAAATGGTTTTGTGATAGGGGTTTATCTTTATTATACTGATTTCTAAATATATATATTGGACTTGGTTATTATCTCCCCATCCTTTATTTTTATGGATGTTCCTCAAATAAATTTCTTCTACACAAACATCAATTCCCAATATTTTGCACATTTGTCCAGTGAAATGATCAATTGATGCATATAAACTACATAAATTATCCTATGCTTATTATTCAATCTTATATTTTAGGGCCATCAATCTCACCAAAGTATTTATCTCTTTTATTATAGTTACTAACAAGGGTGATATATGATAAGTTATTACCTCATGAATACCCCATGTACCAATAACTATTTTATAAATTTTTTGCAAATTATGAGAGATATTCTAAATCCAGAAAATGTTTTCTTCTATGACATAAATTTTTGATCCTCTAGATGATATATACAAAAAATTTATATTATTGTATAATAATCCATTATAATTGAAAATATTTATGTGATTATATTTAATGTTTCGATGTGGGCAGCTGGCATAAAGATTCTTAAATCTATACCAGTACTCATAATGATTTTCTCTAGATGACTATCTGATGGGATATATTTCCTTTCCGGTAGCTATGTTGGGGAATAATCGTTGAATAAACAATCTCAATAATATATTCTAATCATAGAAATCTCATATTATTAGGCCTTACATCAATTTTTTGGTATCTTTTTCCAAATAAAATGTGAATTACTTCTAGTTAACATTCTCCTTAGCGGCACCTCATGGTATGAACATAGAGAAGATATATATAAACTCATTAATATTTTTTTGGGTATTTTTCTACCAAGAAATTAAATTATCAAATAAATGGTATCATAGTAGCTTTCATCTCAAATAAATTCGTATATATGGGGTGGAATTGTTATTGAATTGATGAATTAATTGTGGTGTACAGTGTTTTCTAAGGGTTTGGTTATGATTTCCACCCATTATGATAGGATCAAGTTGAACACAAGAAGTTTCAATCAAGTATACCATAGAAACGTCCTCAAATTATGATTGAACATAAATATTTCTAATCCTATTCAAAAAGGATCATTTAATTTTAGAATCTTGGGGATAGGGTTAGTTATTTGGGTTCTAGTCAAGAAATATTGAAGATAAATGAAAATATTGTTGGCACTACCTCCCTGAAAATGGTGCCATGTTTTTATATGTGTTCTCTATGGAGTGTGATAAAAATACTTATTTACAAAGCTAAAATTGTAGTAAAGTAGTTAACATAACATTGAATTATAAATTAGAGAACAAGAATCAAGATTTTAGATTTAATTATAGGGAAAATATGGGGTCTTTGAAATTGTTTGATTTTGAAAGGAATAGAATGAAATTAGAAAAGGAATGAAATTTAAAAAATATTGACATAAAAATTACAAAAATAGTGATCGAAAAAAATTATATCATAATGGTGGTTATTTTGAGGTAAATTTTTTAATTTTAATTCTATCATAGTTCCAATTTATCCAATCCTCTTCTACTACGACAAGAAAAGTAAGATTCCATAATCACTTCCTCCCAATCCCATTATCAAATAGTAATGATGAGAATAAAACATAGAAAAAACTCAGATTTGGATACAATCATTCTATTTTGTTATATATTTTTATAAAATACCATCAATTGATGTATGTATTTCCCAATTGAGTCTTTTTTTGTTCCAAACAATCAATAATGTTGACTACCCCTCCCACATAAACTAGTGATCGCTAAGTGCATCAACACCCTGACCATGTATACTCAATCATATATAAACCATAACCTACAATAGGGAGATAATAATCAATAAGAAAAGAAATTATACTAATAGAACATAGATTATATATGATTTTACATGGGAAAAAACTACTGTAATAAATTGAAATCAACATCACTTAATAGAGAATGGGATACAAAAAATATTAAGTATAAGAAAACAAAAATTTAAAAATAGAAACCAATAATTACTCAATCATAGATAACTATACTACTCCATGTGAATTTAATCCATGGAAAATGTGTAATAAAGAATTAATTACCAATGAAAGATGAAAAAGAGTGAAAAGAAACAACATAAAATTTCACCCTCTATAATTTGTCTAGAAGAAGGATTTTTCAGTTCATCTGAGCCGATGGCCAAAAAGAGAAAATGTACCTTTTTAACAGATGTTTTTAATTTATATTACTATCTGACCTCTAAATATAATATCATTATTACATGTTTAAAAAACTTTATGGACACATTAATGAAGATAAATTTTTTGGAAGAAGATTTCTTTTCCACCTACTCGACTTGGACTAAGAGAATGGATACCTTAATGACTACATTTATACATGTAAATTAAAGTGATCTATTACCCTTGATTACTATTTAGAAATAATCTTGAATAACCTTATTTGGAGGTCTATAGCCCTTGATATGACTCGTTTGATGATGTAGGATCATTCTTTTGACCATAATAATTTCTCAACATGGTAAATTTTTTTTGGGCTTCTGAGAGTTCAAATGTTCTCTGGGTTTAGAAAAAGAAGTTTCATACAATGAATAAAAGAATCCTAAAAAAAAAATCACTCATCTTGGATAAAAAATATTAAATGTTTTTCTTAGAATAAAAAATTAATATAAAAAAGGTAAATTTCATGAGTTAAAAAATCATCACATATAACTCAAAACTGACCAAAAATAATAAAATGAAGAAAATGAGCACCATTTTATTAATTTCAAGAATTTAATTCACCCGATAACATATAAATAATTATCAAAATACTATATCTATAAATTTTATACTAAGAGCCTCTACTATTATGTTCCCCTTCCCTTGAGTATATACATCATGAATGTCATAATCCCGGAGGAACTCTAGCCACTCCCTCTACCTCAAAATAGGATTCTTTAAATTGAATATATACTTCACACTCATATGGTTAGAATAGATGATAAACCACTCACCCATTAGGTTATTTCACCACATATTCTATTTGATGACTACTTCTACAAACTCAAGATCATTGATCAAAAAGTTCTTTTCATGTGGTCTCAAATGTCATGAAACATCGAAATTCACATCCCTCTTCATCATATGAAAAAAATCCGGGCCATGTCCTTGATGGATTCAAGAATATTTGTTACATGAAACCCCCTTCTAGTAATCTTAATATGGGAGAGTTATTCAATCATTTCCGCAACTCTGGTAATTTCGGTTGAAAACTATTATTCCACATGAAAGGAATCCCCTTTATGATCAAATTATCAAGGGAGATAATATTATAATGAATTCAGATATGAATATATGATACTAGAATACAAACATAAATAATATTTACATATTTATCATTATCTTAGGGTTTCCACAATCTATCAATGCCTCAACAATTACTATGTCCGCAGTTACACCATCATCTGATATTACATATCCAAGAATGTGGACCTCCAAAATAAATAACTAGGCATTCGATATATTTTTTTGTAAAGATTGTTCTATCGGTTTACGTACAAGAACCATCCTCTAGTTTATTACATGGTATTCCTCAAAATAAGAGTAATATATGATATCACTGATAACATATACCCAAAAATGTGTAATAAAGGCTGTAATATCTTGTTCATAATTCCCATTCACAGTGATTGGGAATTTTTCCAAGTGAATGGAATCGAGAATTTATCATAGTGATAGTAATGACATAAAAAATAGTATCCATTATATCCTTATATCATACTCACGTTTGGTGGTAGTCTATTCTGAGTTTTCAATTCAAGAACCATCATGAGCCTCTCAACTTATAAAATATGTCATTGATCCATATTAGTGGATACTTGTTCATTATGGGAACCTAGTTTATGAGATGGTAATACAAAAAAAAACTCCCATATTTTTTATTGTCCAATAACACTGGCACTACCTAAGGAGAAACATTAGGTCTAACAATGCCATTCCTTTATAAGTCCTAAAACTACTAAACCAACTTTCGATGATCTGCGATTGCAATCAGATATGCTAGTGAAGATATTAGGGTCCTCCCAGGTGTAGATTAATGTTTAAGTCTCTCTAATGTTATGTAAATAAACTTTTCACATCCCCAATAAAGATAACCTCGTAGTATACAACCACCACATGAAACTAAAAAACACATAAAATCAACTACCCTAAGGGTTATGTTATCAATTTGATGAATAATTAGCTAACACCTCTTCTGCATCAGTCCATACTTCTCTTCATGTGTTTTCTTTTTATCCAAAAAAGAAAACCTAGTCTCGTCACTGTTCACAGGTAGCACCATACTATAGAAACAATATATCTTTAAATGAACTATAGATTACCATTACATAATTAATATGGTTTTGTAATGACTCATCACTATAACAATGATATCCCATAAAAATCCATCACCTCCAAGGGTAAAAAATAACATTCATTAAATGTGCATGATCACTGAATCATCTCTTGTATGATTCTTTTGGTGCAAGACAAATGATCAAATATAATCTGTAACACCCCAAGCTTATACGGTACACTTCTCTTTGAATAATGAAATAGCGTGTGTTGTACGCAATATCGAGTTCTAACACAACATAACCAATCAAACTAGCCGTTATGAATAGTAATACTTGATTTTTAAAATTTTAGAAATTTTATCTCTCAAAATGGACTTTATTTTTGGATTCGGAGTATCGAATTTATCCTAAGGTGAAATTTTGGTACTTTTCGGATAACTTTAATATTTTGATGAATAGTGAAAATTACTAAATTTTAATTAAAAACAACTTTTTTAATCAAAATAATTAATAGTGATAAATTATGAATATGTGTGGTTTTAAAGTATATTTAGAATATATTTTTACCATTTAATAGAATTTGTGTCATTGGACATAATTTTACAATTAAACCGGACATAAACAAGTATCAATCTTTTGATAGTTATTATATCTTAAAAACACGCTTTTTGTTTTGACAACGGGAATTAATTTTAAATTAATTTATGCCACTTCTGTGTTTTGAATTTGGAAAAATGGATTCCATATTTAGAATCAAGATTTCCAAATTGTGTAAATAGGTAACTTTTACTTTTTAGACATTTTGAATAATTACTTCGGTAAATATTTTGTTTACCATGGTTAAAGGGTAAATCCGGTAAATAAGGGTTAACAAATAATATTACAATAATATTAAATTACCCTAAAACGTGTCCTAACCTTATTGGTGGATACATGTCTGACCATGAGAATATTTGGGTCGATTTTGGGAACCCATGGAGCCACTTGTAGGTGATAGGGACACTTTATTTTAATTAAGTTAAAATAAATAAAAAAATGACATAAGATTATATTTTTAGAAAAACAATCTTTATATAGGGTTATATATGTTGTATTTTCGACTATAAATATTAATTAGAAAGATAATAAGATTTACTACATAATGGTATTTTATTTATAATTTAGAGACGTTATAAAATTTTATTTATTTATGAAACAATGATGATACAGTAATTACCTAATTAATGAAAAATTCGAATAATTTATTTTATAAAGACCCAAATAAATGTAATTTGAGACTTTTTATAAATAAAAATAATTTTATAGGACAATATGACATGTTAAAATTGATTCAATTAACTTTTTTTGAAGTAATCATTCTGTTATGATTTTTACAAAAATCAATTATTGAATAGTGTCAAAATTGATATAAAAGAGTTTTTAAAACAAATATTATATTATTAATTGATATTAAATTCCTAAAAATCTATGGTTCGGCCAAGAGACTTATATCATGATAGGTGTATCATTAATGGAACTCTTTGGGGTCTTTTGGATGTATATAGTATGTTTATTACGCATATAATATAAAAATACAAAGAGACATTATAAAAGTGAAACTAATTAACTAAGAGTTAATACTTAACGATAAGGTTAATATAGTAACCCAAACCTGTATAAATCCTATTTTTTGTGTGGTTTTCGACCTATAACCACCTCAAACTTTAAATAATCCACTTCGGAGCCATTAGAAACCGAATATGAATTTATTATAAAATAATATTTCTAGCTTTTCTAAAGGTGCCCCTCACCCCTCTTATAAAAGGGCACTCCCCCTTTTCATTAATTCACACCTTCAAAGCCCTTTGGTTCGGTCCACCCCTGCCCAAATACTCTCTAAACATCCCTAACTTCATCTTAGAGGCCTTACGCTAGTCAAAATGACATCGTAAGGAGCCCTTTTGATCAAATCAAAAGGAATAACCCGAAGAAGAGGTAATGTTTTCACCACACTTTTTCAAATTCATTTCTTCTTCAACTTATTCTTTATTTGTTATTACAATTATAAAATAATAACTTCAGTATCTTATATATACTGTGATGTTATTATTAATATGGCACAACCATATTCAGTATTCTATCCATCCTTTGAATATCATGTCACCATACGTGCGTACGTATGGCTTACCGTCTCCACGTCGTGGTGTAATTGTTATTCAATAAATTATTATTTGTATGGGTATAATAATGATGTGTAATTCATGTAAATAATAAATATTACATGACAATGATTCTTTATATTTGATATACCATCCAATTATATATTATTGTATTATCAAAAGAATGATATTGTCACTCGTGCGTACGTACGGACTATCGTCTCCACGAACGAGATGAGATTCATTCTCCATCGTATCCATTCAAGTATAATTATCATTTGATGATTTAAAAATAATTTTTAAGGACTTGATAAAATTCTGGATATGAATAAGATAAACCTATACATAAAAAACACGGGTTACGTAACAAAACATATAGAAGAAAACGAGTAAGTTAACACCCCGATACAACGATAATACTAAGATACTATTAACAAAGCAATGTTAAAAAATCATATATGATAACATATTAATGTATATGATTCTTTTATAATTTAATAACAATTATTTCACCATTATACAGGAGGTTAAACTACCCCCAACCAAGGAAAAGTACAAGGTAAGGGGTTTCCATCTCACTCCTTATTCCCGTGAGATTCATGCCATATTGCCACTATTACCTTTTGTGTGGTGAATGTACTACCCATAATTGTATTATTTATGTAATACACTTTAATTTATGTATATTTTCATATTCATTGTCGGATACCTCTTTCACAGGGTGTATGTTTCGTAAGTTACCAAATTGTTAAGGGTTTATTTCACAATATCTTCATTATCCGAGGTTGTTTATACGAAATAATCTATTGGGACTTCTTTATCATCCACATCCATGTTTCTTAAAAATGTATTTCAAAACATTTTTACTATTTACTAGAATTTGGATTAAAGTCATTTATACACTTTTTTACTTTTATAAGATGTTTAAAAAGGAATCTTTCCGTCATTTTCCAAACAAGGTCCTTTTTAACCTTTTTGACAGAAATAAGGTAAGAATTTTTTTTAACTTATACGGTGGGGGTGGCTATTTTCCATTGTTATAAAATCTTCAAATCCTCCCTTAAATGCTTATAAGAATATTTTCAATGAAAATGTTTTATTTTATAAATATATGACTATTAAATGATTTCAAAATAGAAAGAGATATTTCTGTAAAAAGAGTTTTGATTTCATCCATGTCAAAATCTTTTGATGGATTTTACGCTTATTTGAAGTTGATTTATTATGATACAAAACTTGTATATTGAATTGAAGGTTTTTTGATATGTTTTACTATAGATGTGTTATTTTTATACCATTCATGGTTTATGGATGAAGTATTTACATTTCGTATGCTAGTTTTAATACAAATGTTTATGTTATGTTTAAACCTTTTCATATGGGAATGCATTGGACTTAATATGTGATGGGTGGAGCCCACTATAGCTCCTCGATGCATCGGCAGGTCTCATGAGACAAACTACTGTCTTGGCACAAGGCCTTGGCAAAATCTTATTTGTAGTCTTGGCATGAGGCCTTGGCTATGTGGTTATGATAGTCTGGCATTATGAATTCCATTATTATGAAAGTGGTTATTGATATTGCATGTGATTATTTGATTTGTAGAATATCCATGTGAATAAGTAAATGGAATTATTTCATTTTATCCATGCCATAGTATGATGAAGTTCATGTTTAAAAGGCATTTGTTTTAGTTATAAATTGCCTTAAATTTTTATGTTTATTTATGAAAGTTTCTTCTATATTGTTATCCTTACTGAGCATCTGAGCTCACCCCTTTCAATGTTTTATTTTTCCTAGGATGTGAAGAAGTAAATTATGAATGACCTGTAGGGATAGTATGAGGGGATAATAGTGTAGACTATGGAGACAATGTTTTTTTATTTTTCATTTTTATGATGTATTGTAAAACTTTATGAATATATCTAGTGTTTTCCATGGCTACTAAACTAATCGGTCTTTCGAGATTTGATCTTTCTTGTGATCATGCCAATGTTATTTAATATTGAACCGACTCTAGGTAACTGGGGACCGGCCATTACTGTTGGTATCAGAGGATTTTTAGTACAAACCTTTGAAGCTAGATTTATAAAAACTCTGATTAGAGCACATAGATTTAAGATGGACATTGAGGGTTAGTATAGAAGAACTTCCTAGAATTTTGGTATTGTAGAGATTTTGTTAGTTTTCCGAGCAATACATCCCTGTCTGGATACGAGCAGGTAGAGGCAGCTCTGACACAGATGTACCTAGGGGTAAAACCTGAAATCACCGTTTTGAGCTAGACTCGAACGGGAACTGCTGCAGGACAATGGGACTTGTTGCACTCTTGGTTACGAAAATCTCGGGGGGATATGCTTCAGATAACTCTCATTTTCATTACACATCAGTATGAAGGGTTTATGAGTATATACTTCTCAAAGAAAACATTTTTATGATTATGGATTATATACATAAATAGTTCAATTTATGTTAATTTTTTTATAAGTATGAAATTATGTATTTTGATTCATAAACTGATCTAGTTTATGCCATTGTTTATAAATGGCGCCTTGTGGAAGAAATGGAAACCGTATCAATGCACGCACTCCATGTAGGGATTTCCCTCCTACTCAAGATAATTATATTTGAGCTGGTGATGCAACTAGTGCCGATAAGCTAATCACCATACTGGGAGAACTCACTCAGGTTATGAATAATAACCTTACCCGTATGGAGCACCCTGATCTGCAGTGTGGAGGATAAATGTTAGATCGCTTCAGGAGACAACAACCACCAACGTTCAATGGGAGTAAAAATCCCTTAGTAGCTGAGCAATGGATAAATTCCCTTGAGAAAATATTTCAGGCTTTGGGGAGTAGTGAAAGGGAAAAAGTTGTCATGGCAGTTTATCGCCTCACTCGAGATGCTAGTCAATGGTGGTCATTGATTCAAAACACGAAGGAAGATGATGAATTATCAAATATGGAATAGAGGGAGGTCAAAGATCTGTTTTTAGAAAAATACTTTCCTTGTGACCATCGAGAAGATATAGAAAGTCAATTTCTGAGTCTGAGACAAAAGGAGGATGATAATGGAACAAAGTATGAGGATAACTTTACAAGGTTAACGAGGTATGTTGGAGATTATATACATAACCCAAGAAAGTAATATTGATCATTTCTTTGATGGGTTAAAACCATATCTCCATCGAGCATTAGTCTCAAAATCCTTCTCGTCGTATGAAGACATTGTATCATGTGCTATCAAGACTGAAAAGGAATTATCTAAGTCTTATGACTTTAAATAAAAGAAATAGAAGAATAGATCTTCTAATAAATCTGGGAATGGAAATTAGGGGAAGAAGGGAAAATTTGAATATCCATCCTACAGTAAATGTGGGAAGAAACACCCTGGTACTTCCATAAAAGGAACCGGAGTCCGTTACAAGTGTGGTGAAAAAGGCCACCAAGCTCGTGATTGCAAGGGGAAGAAAGAAGCTACCAATGTCCAATGATACAATTTCATGGAGATGGGACATTAGGCAAATGAATGTCTGAAGCGTCAGGGGAACTTACCTCAGAAAAGGCTAAGGGATCAAGGCCAAGCTTATGATATCTCTACTGCAGAGGTAGAAGCTCCGAAAGACATTGTGGTAGGTAATTTAATGGTTTCCTCAAGTTTAGAAAATGCATTATTTGATTCTGGATCATCGAATTGTTTCATATCTTCCCAGTTTGCTAGGAAAATTAGATATTTCCAATTTGATTTAATAAGGGAGTTGTCAGTTAAAACTCCTAAGGGAAGTGTCATTGAAACAATATTTTGTGAATCAGTCCCCATTAGAGCACATAAATGTTATTTATCCGCACATCTCATCGTCATACCTATTATTGAGTTTGATATAATCCTCGGTATGGATTGGATTTCAGACCATGATGCAAAGATTTATTGTAAGAAGAAGATGGTTACGATTTTTGATGATGATGATAAGGAACACCTTATCTTTAGAGCATAATCGTCGCCACCTAATTCTTATCTAGATCCACCCCCAGTAGCTTAAATAAATTCAATTATTGGGGAGGAAGAGGATGAAATTACAGTGGGTGAGGAATGGAATGTTAAAATAGAGGATGTACCTATTGTGAAAGAATATGTAGATGTGTTTCTGAAAGATTTACCTGGACACCCTCCGGAATGAGAAGTTGAGTTTTCCATTGATTTAATTCCTGGATCAAGACCTATATCGAATACCTCTTATAGAATGGCCACTGTAGAATTAGTTGAACTAAAGAAACAACTAGTGGAATTGAGTAATAAGGGATTTATTCACCCTAGTGTTTCTCCCTGGGGAGCCCCCGTTCTTTTTGTTAAAAAGAAATATGGATCTATGAGGTTATGTATTGACTACAGAGAGATCTATGCTATAAAAATAAAGAACAAGTATCCCCTACCTCACATTGATGATTTATTGACCAACTTCATGGAGTTCAATACTTTTCAAATATTTAAATTCGATCTGGATACCATCAGTTGTGTGTGAAGAAGGAAGACATTCCCAAGACAACATTTCCAACCAGGTATGGGCATTGCATGTTTACAGTAATTCCTTTTGGATTGACTAATTCACCCTCTGTATTCATGGATCTGATGAATAGAGTTTTCATGGAATATCTCGATGAATTTGTGGTGGTATTTATTGATGATATCTTGGTATACTCTAAAAGCTACAAAGATCAAGAAAATCACTTGCGCATTATCCTGAAGACTCTGAGAAGACATGAATTATATGGGAAGTTTAGCAAGTGTGAATTCTGGCTTCAGGAGATTTCTTTTCTTGGCCATATTGTCTCTAAAGATGGAATCTCTGTTGATCCTTCTAAGACCAAGGAAATCCAAGAATGGCCAGCACCTACGAGTATAACTGAGGTACATAGTTTTATTTGTTTTCAGGTTATTATCGACGTTTCGTCCAGAATGTTTCATGGTTTTCTAACTCATTAAAAAAGCTCACACGTAAAGGGGATAAATTTGTTTGGAAAAAAGAGTGTGAAGAATGTTTCTAAGAACTGAAGAGACGATTAGTCAATGCTCTTATATTGAATCTACCATCGGGGAATGATGGGTTCATTATTTATAGTGATGCATCAATGAAAGTACTTGGTTGTGTCCTTATGCAGAATGATAGGGTTATTGCCTATGCATCACGATAGTTGAAAATTCATGAACAAAACTATCCTACTAATGATCTCGAGTTAGCAGTCGTGATCATTGCTTTGAAGATATGGAGGCACTACCTTCTCGATGAAAAATTTGAGATTTATACTGATCACAAGAGTTTGAAGTATATTTTCTCACAAAAAGAACTCAACATGAGGCAAAAGAGATGGTTTGAATTACTCAAGGATTATGATTGCACGATACACTACCACCCGGGGAAGGCAAACAAGGTGGTAGATTCTTTGAGTAGAAAAGATCATGGAGTTTTGAACAATATGATAATTGAAAGGGATCCAATTTTCATGGATCTAGTGATGATGGACATGGGAATAACCAGGGAAGGTGAAACATCAATTCTTTTTCAAATAGTTTCCAAACAATCTTTACTAGAAAGGATTAAGAGTTCTCAGACCGATGATAAAGAATTTCAAAAGAAGATTAAATCTGTGAATGATGGGAGATTGAGAGACTTTGTGTATGAAGATGGAATTTTGAAATTCAGGAAGAGACTTTGTGTTCCCGATATACCTGATCTAAAAAAGGAATTGCTGGATGATTCTCATAGTTCCAATTTCTCTATACACCCTGGGAGAACAAAAATGTATAGAGACTTGAAGGAACATTTTTGGTGGGACAACATGAAGAAGGAGATTTCTGATTTTGGGTCAAGATGTATGGTTTTTCAACAAGTGAAAGCTGGAAGGCAATATCCTGGAGGATTCATGCAACCTCTTCCCATACCTGAGTGGAAATGGGATAATATCATGACGGACTTTGTCATGGGACTACCAAAGACTCCTAGAAGGAACGATGCAATATGGGTTATTATTGATCGTCTTACCAAGTCAGCACATTTTCTTGCTATAAGAGAAGATATACCACTGGAACGACTACTAAGATTATATATTAATGAAGTTGTGAGACTTCATGGAGTACCCCTATTGATTCATTCTGATTGTGATCCCCATTTTACTTCAAGATTCTGGAAAATTATTGAGAAATCCATGGATACTAAACTTCATTTGAGCATTGCCTACCACCCTCAAACAGATGGATAATCAGAATGAACTATTCGAACGTTAAATGGCATGTTGAGATTCTGCTCACTTGAATTTCAGGGTATGTGGGATCAGTATTTACCTTTGGTAGAATTTTCCTATAACAATAGCTTCCATTCGAGTATTCAGATGGCACCATATGAAGCGTTATATGAAAAGAGATGTCACACACTAACTTGTTGGGATGAAGTTGGTGAAAGAAAACTAGTAGGCTAGGAACTGGTGGTGGAAACGATGGAATAGGTGAAGGTAATCCAAAACCATATCAAAGCATCTCAAAGTAGGCAGAAGAGATATACCGATAATCGAAGGAAGGATTTGGAATTTCATGTCAGTGATCATGTTTTCTTGAAGGTATCTCCATGGAAGGGAGTCATACGTTTTGGTAAGAAAGGTAAATTGAGTCCCAGGTACATGGAACCTTTCGATATTCTAGAACTAATTGGGGCTGTAGCTTACCGTTTGCCAATGCCGCCAAATGTCTCCAAAGTTCACGATGTGTTCCATGTATCACTATTGAGAAAATACATGCCTGGCCCAACACATGTACTCACCTATGAGGAATTAGAACTGGAACCCAATCTGTCTTATTGCGAAGATCCCGTCAATATTCTTGATATAAGAGAACAATTACTGAGAAACTGGGCGACTCGTCTGATAAAAGTCTTGTGAAAAAACCATAAGATGGAAGAGACAACGTGGGAACCCGAAGAACTTATGATGAAGAACCACCAAAGACTTTTCATGAAGTAGTATTCTAGAAACTTCTAGGAAGAAATCATTTTAAGGAGGGGAGAATGTAACACCTCAAGCTTCTACGGAACACTTCTCTTTGAATAATGCAATAGCGTGTGTTGTACGCAACATTGAGTTCTAACACAGCACAACCAATCAAACTAGCCGTTATAAATAGTAATACCTAATTTTTAAAATTTTAGAAATTTTATCTCCCAAAATGGACTTCATTTTTGGATTCGGAGTATCAAATTTAGCCTAAGGTGAAATTTTGGTACTTTTCAGATAACTTAAATATTTTGATGAATAGTGAAAATTACTAAATTTTAATTAAAAACAACTTTTTTAATCAAAATAATTAATAGTGATAAATTATGAATTTGAGTGGTTTTAAAGTATATTTAGAATATATTTTTACCATTTAATACAATGTTGGTCATTGAAAAAAATTTCACAGTTAAACCAGACATAAACAAGTATCAATCTTTTGATAGTTATTATATCTTAAAAACATGTTTTTTGTTTTGACAGCTGGAATTAATTTTAAATTAATTTCTGCCACTTCTATGTTTTGAATTTGGAAAAATGGATTCCATATTTGGAATCAGGATGTCCAAATTGTGTAAATAGGTAACTTTTATTTTTAGACATTTTGAATAATTACTTCGGTAAATATTTTATTTACCATGGTTAAAGGGTAAATCCGGTAAATAAGGGTTAGAAAATAATATTATAATAATAATAAATTACCCTAAAACGTGTCCTAACCTTATTTGTGGATACATGTATGACCATGTGCATCTTTGGGTCGATTTTGGGACCCCATGGATCCACTTGTAGGTGATAGGGACACTTTATTTTAATTAAGTTAAAATAAATACAAAAAGACATAAGCATATATATTTTAGAAATTTTTTTACATAGGGTTATATATGTTGGATTTTCAACTATAAATATTAATTATAAAGATCAAAACATTTCATACATAATGGTATTTTATTTATAATTTTAAGACATTATATAATTTATTTTATTTATGACACGATGATGATTCAGTAATTACCTAATTAATGAAGGATTAGAATAATTGATATTATAAATACAAAAATAAATGTAATTTGAGACTTTTTATTATTAATAATAATTTTATATGATAATATTACATGTTAGGATTGACTTAATTAACTTTTTTCTAAGTAATCATTCTGTTATGATTTTTACAAAAACCAATTATTGAATAGTGTCAAAATTGACATAAAACAGTTTTTAAAACAAATATTATATTATTAATTGATATTAAATTCGTAAAAATCTAATACTCGGACAAGTGACTTATATCATGATAGGTGTATCATTAATGGACCTCTTTGGGGTCTCTTGGATGTATATATTATGTTTATTAACCATATAATATAAAAATACAAAGAGACATTGTAAAAGTGAAACTAATTAACTAAGAGTTAATACTTAAAGATAAGGTTAATATAGTAACTCAAACCTATATAAATCCCATTGGTAGAGTATTTTTTGACCTATACCCACCTTAAACTTTAAATAATCCTCTTTGGATTCATTATAAACCGAATATAAATTTATTATAAAATAATATTTCTAGCTTTTCCAAAGGTGCCCCTCACCCCTCTTATAAAAGGGCACTCCCCTTTCTCATTAATTGACACCTTCAAAGCCTTTTGGATCGGCCAACCACTTCCCAAATACTCTCTACAATTCCCTCAATTCATTATAGAGTCCTTGCTTTAGTCATAAATCCATCCGAAGGAGCCCATTTGATCAAATCAAAAGGAAGAACCTGAAGAAGAGGTAATGTTTTCACCACGCTTTTTCAAATTCATTTCTTCTTCAACTTCTTATTTCTTTGTTATTATCATTATAAAATAATAACTCCAGTATCTTATATATACTGTGATGTTATTATAAATATGGTATAACCATAGTCAGTATTCTATCCATCCTTTGAATAGCATGTCACCATACGTGCGTACATACGGCTTACCGTCTCCACGTCGTGGTGTAATTTTTATTCAATAAATTATTATTTGTATGGGTATAATAATGATGTGTAATTCATTTAAATAATAAATATAACATTATAATTATTATGTATATATTATATACCATCCAATTATATATTATTGTAATATCAAAATAATGATATTGTCGCTCGTCCGTATGTACGGACTATCGTCTCCACGAACGTGATGAGATTCATTCTACATCGTATCCATTCAAGTATAATTATCATTTGATTATATAAAAATAATGTTTAAGGACATGATATCATTAGGGATATGAATAAGATAAAACCTATCCATAACCAACAGGGCTTACATAACAAAACATATAAAAGAAAACAAGTAAGTTATCACCCGAAACAACGATAATACTATGATATTATTAACAAAGAAATGTTAAAAGATCATATATGATAACATAATAATGTATATAATTCTTGTATAATTTAATAAAAACTATTTCACCATTATACATGAGGTTAACCTACCCACAATGAAGGAAAAGTACAAGGTAAGGGATTTTCATCTCACTCCTTATTCCCGTGAGATTCATGCCATATTGTCACTATTACATTTTGTGTGGTGTATGTACTACCCATAATTGTATTATTTATATAATACACTTTAATTTATGTGTATTTACATATTCATTGTATGATACCTCTTTCACGGGGTGTATGTTTCATATGTTACCAAATTGGTAAGGGTTTATTTCGCAATCTCTTCATTATCTGAGGTTGTTTAGACGTAATAATATACTGGGACTTCTTTATCATCCACATCCATGTTTCTTAAAAATGTATTTCAAAACATTTTTAATATTTACTAGAATATGGGTTAAAGTCATTTATACCCTTTTTGACTTTTATAAGTGGTTTATAAAGGAATCTTTCTGTCGTTTTCCAAACAAGGCCCTTTTTAACCTTTTCGACATAAATAAGGTAAGAATGTTTTTTTAACTTATACGACAGGTGCGACTATTTTCCGCCGTTATAAAATTGTTGAAGCTTCCCTTACAAAATTATAAGAATATTTTCAATTAATTTTGTTTATTTTATAAACATATGAATCTTAAATGATTTCAAAATAGAAATATATATTTCTCTAAAAAGAGTTTTGATTTCTTCTATGTCACATCCTTTGATGGATTTTACGCTTATTTGAAGTTGATATATTATGATACAAAACTTATATATTGTATTGAAGGTTTTGTGATATGTTTGACTATGGATGTGTTATTTTTATACCATTGAGGGTTTATTGATTAAGTATTTACATTTTGTATGCTAGTTTTAATACGAATATTTATGTTATGTTTAAACCATTTCATATTGGAATGCATTGGACTTAATATGTGACGGGTGGATCCCGCTATAACTCCTCGATGCATCGGTAGGTCTCATGAGACAAACTAGTGTCTTGGCACAAGGCCTTGGCAAAATCTTATTTGTAGTCTTGGCACGAGGCCTTGGCTATGTGGTTATGATAGTCTGGCATTATGCATTCCATCATTATGAAAGTGGTTATTGATATTGCATATGATTATTTGATTATTAGAATATCCATGTGAATAAGTAAATGGAATTATTTAATTTTATCCTTGCCAATTATAGTGAAGTTCAAGTTTAAAAGGCTTTTGTTTTAGTTATACATTGCCTTAAATTTTTATGTTTATTTATGAAAGTTTCCGCTATATTTTTATCCTTGCTGAGCATCTGAGCTCACCCCTTTCAATGTTTTATTTTTACCAATATGTGAAGAAGTAAATTATGAATGACCTGCAAGGCTAGTATGAGGGGATAAGAGTGTAGACTTTGGAGACTATGTTGTTGTAGTTTTCATTTTTATGATGTAATGTAGAACTTTATGAATATTTATAGTGTTTTCCACGGCTACTAAACTAATCGGTCTTTCGAGATTTGATCTTTCTTATGATCATGCCAATGTTAGGTAATAATGCACCTACTCTAGGTAACTAGGGTCAGGGCGTTACAGAATCTCTATGTCTTGAACTAGTTATGTGGAAATAGTTCAGGGACTCGCACATGTGTCTATTAGTACTATAGGTAAGTTATAAAATACATAGATCATATCATGAATAACTCTTATATAATTAGTTCATAATCCTGTACCTCAAGTAGCTCTCCCCACCCCTGACCACCTCATCTTGGATCTTGGTAGGGACCACACAGTGATGGTGGTGGTAACTAATCAAAAAGTATACAATCTTTGGCATCATTTCTATATCTTCATTCAAATCTACATCCATGCAGACCTCCCTACTCCAAACACTACCTCTTCCTTGGAAACCTAATGAGTAACTCTTTGTTAGTCATACGTTGAGTTGGAAAATCCTATACAAAATTTAACCTATTGTCACAAGTGTAAAACTACTTCTCCCTTTGATGAATATATTCATCCCACATTCTGGGAATTGTACAACATTTATCCTAGGATCATCTCTTGAACAATATTACACATCTAGGACCTTATGTCTAGAATCGACTAGTGTATAGTAATTTCTTTTCTCCCATGATCCCCCAATCAGAATGGACTATCTTCGTTTTCTCAGATTAGAAAGTCTAATCCCCTAATGTATTCTCAAGAACCTTAAAATAAGTTTGATTTCATATAGATGTCATAATATCTTATACTTTTCTATGTAGTAAACAATTAAATATCTGATCCTAAAATAATTAATCATGTATGATATAAATTGAGAATTGAGAGAGGTTGGTGAACCTTGATGAAAAATCATCCAATTTCATAATTCCTTACTCAAGTTGTAGAATATCATAGATCCCACAAACCACAACATTTCTAGAGAAAAAATATTTCATGAAAAGGGATTTAACATTGGGCGTGTGAGGTTATCTTCATCATGAACAATATATATATGTCACGTAATCATATGATTGAGCTTTGAATAAGGCTCACTTCCTGGGGAAAATCTAATTTTTTGGTGTCCAAAGAATATTGAAGACTCACATCACTCCCTCAAGATTTTCGTCATTAGATTTTGTTTTGAGCTATCCTCAAATCATAGGGGGTATCTTACATTGAAACCCCTAATGTTTTATCGACCATTGAACTTCATCTGATGGTACTATTGGTCCCATCAGTATCTTGACAAGTGGTGGAATGACTAGAGCACCAACTAGAGGTATCTCCTACTTAAAAAGTCCCTACATCTAAGCCTCACTACTGATTTGATCATTATCATGATCTTAATTCTAAGTCCTAGACGGGAAACATCCGAGATTCCTCCTAAAATAGACAAGATTTACCATGGTCAACGATTATATATTGAGAGGGGACTCATGGAGGACTTGGAAACCATAACCAAATACTATATGATACATATTCTAAAATATTTCCTACATCTATTGTCTACATGTACTGAGTCAATATTAAATTTATTTGAGTCCTAGTGAATGGATATATTGGCCACAGTACACACACTTGAACCCCAAGATAGAAAGATGAACTTGAAATAATTAACAATATTTACCAAACCAATGTCAGAGACTATGATCCAATTGTGTAACTTACTTCTCTGATACCAATCGGTCACAAGCCATATCAGCGAGGCCCACGTAGTGGATACCCCAAGATCGCCTCAAATAGGTGGTGGTTGAAGACCATCAAAGAGTAGGCATATAAAATATAAGGCATACGATAAACTATTCAACTTATACACATGAAAATATCTATATGTCCCTACCATGATGAAATATAAAACAATAAATAACCATGCATGCTTATATCAAAAATCCAACATTGAATCTACTCCAACATAGTACTACAAATAAATAGGGCCAAATTCAAGCCCATCAAAAAGAAAAAAACACATCAAACCTATATTTTGGGTGAGGACTGATGCAAATGAAACATCATCAACACACCTTAGTTTGTTTATCTCGCTATGCGTATACTTTTCGTATCCCCTTTAGGAATCCATCAATGGGACAAACATTGGTATAAGACATGACATGTGGGAAAAATTCTATGCTAGGGTAATTATAAAAATACCTAATTGGAAGGATGGGAATTAAAATTCATATAGTGTTAAGAATAATAGTAATATCATTATAAGTATATGTTTACAACACAATTAGAAACAATATCTAGATATTCTCATGATATTCACACATGATCATGGTATAAATAACAACCATAATTCCATTATAGGATTTATCCTCAAAGGATCCACATAGAATTCATATTAGATGACACACTCCTTGAGTTAGTTAGCACTGAGGACTTATGTCCAATATGAAATAATCATCAGATTTTTACATAATAAGTACATGTCTGATGAATGAATGTATATATATATATATGTGTGTGTGTGTGGGTTTACGCCCAGATCCAAGTGGAATACCAAAAACTTAATATGGATTAACACACTATGTATGGGATCCACACTAGTGTCTTTTGGGTTAAAATGATATTATGATCCCATATTGTGTAAAATATGTTACAGTATATCATTCAATGACTCAAAAAGATGATTCAAAAAACACTATCAAAACCTAATATTTCTCTAGGAGATCAACATCATGTTCACTAGGATTGATTCTATAACTCTTAGGGAAATTATCAAGAAAAAATATATAACAAAACATGACCAAGATGAAATGAAAAGGGGATCCAAGAAACCATTGATGGATTATATGGTGTGTATTAGTACTAAATGTTTTCTACCTTCAAAAACAATTAATGAAAGTGTATTTAACCCTATAAATATTACTTTTTCAGTGTCCGTGTTTGAGTAAATGATGTTTCCATGCCCATGTAATGTTGACCATATTTATGTATATAGATTTTCTGGTGTACACATGGTCAAGAGATTCCCGAGTATGGTAGTCCATGTTCATGTTCCCTCTATGGTACATCTAGAGTTACCAATTAAAGGCCACTCTGTTTATAAAATATTTCACATGTATTGTGATATTTTACTTCTCATAGAAATCCTTGAATAAAATGGGGGGTATCACAATATGTGTAACTCCTAAATAAATGTTTGTTACTCAGGGATTTTGGAAAACAACATATTCTTCCTTATCATATGACTGTGCCAACATCCCCACTAGTTCTGGAACAAATCCTTCTCATCGATTGCAGATATTGGTTGACCCAATTATATCTTCTTCATAGACATAATTTATAGTCATATCGGTTCCTCATGAATCAAAACATATCATTCCATCTACAAATGGTCAAAAATCCAAAGGTTCATGTCCCATATGAGGTCGTCTTTTTCTTATCTTTGATCGGTTGTTGGGTATGGCCTCAATCCATTACTGTTAAAATGATAAAGGAATACCCATAAAAAAATAAACAATTCTCTCATCAATACCTAAAAAATAAACCCAAATTCACAATATGATCGATCCACAAAAAATCCATTTGTTGATAGATTTTTTTTCATAATATTTTTTGGAAAAATGAATAAATACAAATAATATAGTATTCCAACATGAATTTTGTTCTATTGCTGACAAAGAATGATCACACATCACTATCATTTTCTAGGTCCATGCATTCAGTTGGAACATTAATCACCAATCGATGAACCTATCATCATTCACCCTTGAAATCTCTTCCAAAAATATCTCTAATAGATATATGTTTATGAATTTATCCCAAAATTTACATCATAAACATATATTAACTGTTAAAACTAAGTCATTATGTTTTAATTAAATGTAAAAAGTTTACTAATTAAATTTTTTAAATGACCACTCACAACAGCGCCAATCTGAAACATCCGAAAGAATCCATGTTTAGATTGATCCATGGGTAAAATCCATGCATTGAAAATATATGTAGAATCATATTTATTTACAGATCATCTATTTGAATTTACCAAAAATTTTCTTCAAAACATAACATGTCGGATATTTAGTATATTTAATATATTTAAATACTTAATTATAGGCACAACAGGACTCAGAATATCACATTATATCAACGCTTAGCTTCCACAATAATCCATATTTTATTCCAAAATAATAAAATGAAAAATTGGTTTTATATCAATTATACAACCTAGGAAGCTATTGGTGCAATCCTTAGGTGGTTACCTAAAGAAGATGTAATATACTTCAATGTGCATCATTATTTTATTTTTTCCCAAACCTTATATAATTCTTACTCAATTGTGCTGATATAATAACCTAAGTATCATAGATATATTGAGATATTGTTATGTTATGGGAATGAACTAAAATATTCTCCACTTACATCTAATAGGTAATTAAATTAATATTCATTTATATGGTGAACAACATCATGAACCGATGGCATTAATTTATCCATTACCAAAATTCGGGGTTGGGTAAAATGTTTGATTTAATGTATATATATATATATCATAATTATAACTATGGGATTAGTATATCATATGTATATTATTACATTCCATTCTATAGGGGAAATAATAATGTCACTCATGTGTACAACAGACTACAACCTCATGAAGCGATGTGATTTTTCTTTCACCAATGCATTATATGAAAGATATTATAGATACAATTAACGAATATATATAATATATGTAACATAATTATGATATTAATCTAAAATTTATCATTGTAAAAGATATTATATCTTTTTATTTCACACAATGGAAAATTAAAACATCGTTATTGTAGTTGATGACTATCACCTTCATGAAGTGATGCATCACTGTTTTATTATACAAACCACATGGATTAAATAAATAAGTATATTTAAAAAATAAAATTTTATCTATCATATTATGATAATTATGGAATGATATCATATTACATACCTCTTAAACATTGCGATTGTTGAAATATAGAAACATTACTCATGTGTGTTTATGTCCTACCGTATCCCTGATCATAACACACATCATTTTTGAAAACTGCCACTCATAATTGGATAGAAAAGTATAATTGATGTATAAATTCAATAATTATTTTATTATTAGTATACCAATGGTGATGGATTTATATCATATGTGCATGAAATAGAATATTCATTACAAATAAAGCATAAGAAAACTATAAAAATTAATAACCAAAACAATAAAAAAAATGAAAAACTACTAAAAAACTTTTTTTTTTCTAGTGATAGGGATTTAACAGTTCTATCTAAAGGAATTTCTAAAGATCTACATTGTTGGAGCTAAAAAACCACTATTAATGGGGATATTTAACATCACTTTTTTTGGCACTACTAAAATGTAAATTTTTTTAGCGATATTTAAAATGTGCTAATAAAGGCCACCCATTATTAGTACAAGTAAAAAACCATTGATACATTAGGGGGGATTTCTAAACACTTTTTTAGAATCATTGATAAACATGCACCATTATCAGTTTTTTTTACTAGTGAGGATAAACAATATTTTTTAGAAAACATAATTTCATTAAAAATAGTAAATTAAAATGTAAATATATTTATATTGATATGAATATGTTTATAATGATATAAATATATTATATCCTTTTTACAAATGTTTTAGATATGTTTAAATAGTAATTTCTACATAATATATATGATATTTAATGAAAATGAATTATAAAAGTACTAAAAAATATTTTTAAATAGTAATTTTATAATTATTATAATGTAATAGTCATTTAATAATAACTTGAGGATATATATATATATAAGATCTAAAATAAGATGAAAACATAACCCAAAATTCAAACGACCATAACTTTTGATCCGGGTGTCTTTTTGGGCTCTACCATATATTAAATCAAAACATCGCATGAGTTATATGCCATGTTGACATTGGGATACCACATTCACTATTTTTTCAAGGTTGAAAGAGTCATACAATTCCCTCAAAACTATGTTTTTCACAGGGGTTCCCTAATTTTGTAACATTCGATGGAATTTTAGTCTCTCTTAAGGAGGGTCATATTTTCTTTTTTTTTGTGGTGTCTGAATTTATTTCCATTTATTACATTCATATTCATGTTATGTTTTGAATTTTTTCATTTTTTTACAATTTAATATTATTTATAATCAAATATAAAAATATATTAATATTTTTTATATATTGACACATACACACACCGAGAATCATTTTTTAAATATGTATTTAAAAATATGTACATATATATATATATTTAAAAATGAATCTAATTATATATAAATAAATATTTATATCATAAAATTGATGAAAAAAAAACAAAGTGGAGTGGATAAAGCACTGTGATATGAGTAGGAGGTCTCAGGTTCAAAATTGGTTGGAGGAAGGGGTGCATGCAGGGGGATTGAATTATCTAAAAAACTGATAAAGGGCATGGGAAGCTATAATAGAGGGAGTGGTAAGCACTGATAAAAGGTGGTGAGGGAAGAGGTTCAAATAAAAAAATATCCCCCTTTATCAGTAGGGCCTCTATCAGTGTTTTTTAAGAAATGTTAAAGGGGGACTTTAATAGCACTAAAAAAGTGATGGAAAAGGAATACATTAATTGATATAAAAATATATCTAGTAAATATATACCTTTAATATCACTCAAGTTATCAGTATATAAAAATCCCCATTACTTGCGTTGTTAAAGGCCATATTTTTGGAAGTAAAATTTTGTTAAAAATGGATCGAAAATGTTTTAAAGGGATCATATATGATATTATAAATATAAATAGGGTTCTTGAAAAGTTATGTAGTTAATTTCATTTTTATGGTGTTTATATTTTTCCTTTTGACATATAATATTATGATTCATTCATTATTCATGGTATTATATATTTTAATTTGAATTATTATATTAAAGTAGATATTAAGTGAAAATCATAGGTAAATGTTATTTGACAATATAAATTTCATTTTAGATTGTTAATATTCTTTTAAATTAATCGAAATAAAGTTATTTTTTAATCTATATTACATTTCTCTTAAATATCCATATTCTAGTAATATAGATAGGATTATTTCCTAAACATTATATTATTTTACCTATTGTGTTTACAATGATTGTTTCTTTTTTAACATGCGAAATATTGATAAACTAATATAACTTTCTCAATATAGTTATCCTACAATATGAAATACTAATTAAACATATATATCAATAATTCAATTTGTTATAAATTAATTGGATCAATATTTATGGTGGATCCTGTTATAATATAGCCCCTTTGATTTATATATATGTTTCATAAGAAAAATAAGTTTCCCCAATTAAATAATTTTCTACCTATACTATTTAAACTATTTTTAGAATGGTATTGAATGTATGGGTATCATAATGTCTGAGAACCTAGAATCCTATAATTATGTATTTCCTTACATGAGAATTCAATAATTATAATCCACAATATTTTCAATGTGATATTATATATGGATTAATTAAATTATTAATTTAGTGATAAATTGACATGTTTTATCACTTATTCTCCATATCATATTGATTATTACTTATTATGTTGTGATAGTAAGTTTATTTAAATGGAATGTGTGTTAAATTATTAAAAATAACAGGCTGGTTATCCATATTGATTAATGATATTATCCAATATACACGACCCTTTCTAGGAATTTGATCCCTCAATTTTTTTCCCGTTTCTTAGGATTAGAAGAACATATCTATATATGATTTTTCATGGATGTAGTTCTTTTTTGTATGATATGTATAAAATTTTATTTTATATTCTCGATGTAATGTGCGTCCCATGTATGTACTGAGTTATCCAAAACTGATGACTTGATTGGTCTATTGAGATGTGGTTTTTATATATATTATAATGTAAAAATTTATGTAACTAGATTTAGTTTAGTGGGATGCTGTGGTTATTGATATCACCCTATAATTAATTGGATAAAGATAGATATATGATGATATAAAAAAGACTGCAATGAAAAGTAAAACCAGTTAATTGAAGGAATCAATCCAATATGCTATTGTTTTGAGGAAAATATTAATATTATGATGGTTTTGGGAGTGAACCCATTCCAAAATGATATCCTTCACAATAAGACTTGACGAATAAGAAAAGGATTTTATATGCTTATGTGTATGCCAACATTACTTTTATTATGCCTATTTTATGATCTCAAGTTTTATGTTCTATTATTACATTATAACTCATGCCTTATGAACTACTAGGATTCTTTCGTTGAATTATTTATAGTGATATTTTATATGTAGGGTTTTGTTTTTAAATTTTGATGATCATGTTCTTACACCCATATACTCATGTTATGCTTATGTGATCATTGATATCTACCATTCTTACCATTATAGTGCATATCAGAAAAAAGTTTTATTATCATTATTTTTCCCTTGTTATTAATAACGGTATTCAGTGTGATATATATAAGATGGGTTCTGGTAATAATGAAATTTGTGGGAATTAATTTATATAATGAATTAATAATTTTTTATGTAACATGTTTCCAATGACTCTGGACCTAAATAATTCTGTCATAGATCAAATTGTTTTTTAATAAATCATTGTTAATTTAGATGTACTATATATGTATTAAATTTACATGTCATTAGATGATAAAATTTTTGGATCATACCATATTTAATTTTTCTCTATAGATATATATTTTTTTTCAATGGATTAATTTAAAATATGGGAAGATTCATGAATATTCTATCAATAATATAAATCCTCACCCATGGGCAAAAATAATGGAATTAATAAAAGGAAATAAACATGAAATAATCATTATATATTTGAGGATAATTAATTATGGTCATGTTTTCATAGAAATAATTCAACTCTACTTCTATAATATTAATTAATTTTTCTCTTGTAGATTGTAGAAATGGTTCCTTTTAATTTTCCCTTATTTTAATCAATTTATTATTCTTTTTAATTTTTGTGATGTGCTATATGGAGTCTATTCACCCCTAATTTCCTCATTTTTATTTTCCAATTAAATCATCCAGTTACCTAAATGTTCAAATATCATTGACTGATAACCAAATCAAGGGCTGTATGAGGGAATTATTGTTTGATTTTAGGTATTTTTTATTTTAATTTTTAAACACAATTCAATACTTTATTGGGAGGTGATGACGTGAGTGGTTAATGTCATTATAATTCCATATCTTACCATTAAATTTTCTCATAAACTATATTAAACAACAACCATATCAGAAAATAATCTACATGAAGTTATTTTAGGATGCTTTTTTCTCTACAACATTTGATAAGAGTATGGCGGAAGAAAAGATAAATGATATCACATCTGGTCATTGAATTAGATTTTTTAGAACATATGTAAATAATTATTGATATTCATATAATTTATCATTATTACACAAACATTTTTCATTAATTTCGTTTGTTTTATACTTTCATTGTTTTTATAATTCAATATGAAACCAAAAAACATCATTTCAATATATCCCCCATTTTTAAAATTAAGAATAATATGATCATGAACCATGCTCTTATGACCATGAATATAGTCATATTACCCCATGTATATCCTATAATACTTTCCCTTCCTTATTATCACGACATAAAATATTACTTTTAGGGATCTATTATCAGACTAAAACATTCCCACAGAGGCCAATACAAGTTTTGTTAATGATTTTTCCCCAATCATATACACCTTGGTATACAACCCATGAGGATAACCTTCTTAAAAATACTCTATGAAATAACACATAACATTAGTGTTCTTATCTATATGGATCTTGAAAATAATAGATGTCATTACTGAAATTGATATTAAAATTTAGTCATTTAATTATCACTTTTAAATTTGATCTACAGTAATAATTATTTAAATCAAAATTCCCTTATTATTGACCCAAATCATCAATCCTAAGATGTTCTTTTACATAGAAGGTTGGGTATTTTCAGTGATAATATTTTTGATGACCCAAATTCTTTATACACTATATTTGGACTTATGACCCTTTGGGACTCTTACAATAACATTGAATAATTTCCAATACACCATTAATTAATACCTATTATGGTATTTGTTAATACTAATAACATTCCCAATAGGAAACAACACATTCATTCAGTGTGTTTTTTCAACATTGAAACGTTTTCTATGATTTGTTTTGTATTATATTAGTGTTGGGATGGATTACCTGTGAGAATATTTCTTATTTTATGTGTGAGTGAGGTTTAAACACATGGAAAAACATGTGATGTCGTATGGGGACAATTATTAGTCAGATAATAGGCCTTTGTATGTAATATTGTTTTTGTATCTAGATAGAAAATCTTGGTATTACTGGAGGCCCACAGACTCTAATGACCATATTCATGGCTCTGGGTTGTTGGGAAATGAAAATAATAATATTACATAAGTGATCAAGAGAATTAATAATATACTTATTAATCCTCAAGAGTGAATCTCATTTGTCCCACTAGAATTCATTTTCTGTTAATTTGAAATCTATATTTGAGGCCCATGAAAAAATCTCATATCACTATGGTCAATTATGACTAAGTAGTTCTGAGACTCATATTTGTCATTCACATTTTAGTAAATAGATTTATATTATTTAATATTTAAATTCTTAAATATTTAAATTTTATTTTGACTAAAATTTATTCTATATAGGTTAATTTTAACCATCAGATGATAAAATTTAATCAATTTTCATCTTCTCATGGATGATTGACAACCAATTGCTGTTTCAGTTCTATATACACACACTATCAATTATGGTTGTAAAAAAACATCTAGAAATTATAATTTATACTATGTGAGATCATCCAATCAATTTTTTCACACATATCACAATAATATTATATCCCAAAATATTATAACACTACTAAGGAAATCATTTGGTTTTTTTATTTTTGGAATCATTTCATAAGAACTTTTTTTTAAAAAATGTGCCACAATTTTTCTATAATAATTCCATTCTATAAATCATTCATTACTTCTCATTGGTTGCATTCATATTTATAACCTCAGTAAATGAAAATATACAAATTGGGTAATTCTCGTTTCCTAATAAATATAGAAATAGGTCATAATAATAAAATATTATAATTGAAAATAAGATGAGAACATAGTTTTAATCATGATAAAATTAAAATTTTAACAATAAATTCATAAATCATAAATAATTATATAACATTAAAATCAGTACTATAAATTCTTAGTATACCAACAGCTCTATACATATGGTTTCAAAAAAAAGTTGGTATAGGTTCTATTTGGAGAACTTATACCAATGGTTTTTCTGAAATCTATTATTTAAGCCCATTGTTGATAACATATTAAAAATGTTTTTCAAAACACATGGGTATAGGTCCCATATAAATACATTATAAAAACGGGTTTGTCCAAAAACAATAGTTTATGCCCCTTATTGAGAACAAGTACCCACAATTTCTCCAAAACCATTGGTATAGGTATTTTATAGACACCTATATCAATCGTTTTGAAAATACTATTAGAATGGGTAAATTATAGAGACCATATACCAACGGTTTTAGGAAAAACATTTTTAATAGTTAACAAATCAAGGTACCAATGCCAATTTTTTTTGAAAACTGCTTGTATAGGTACCCATATTTTTATGGAAATTTTTTCAAGTAACAATAAAAAAATAAAATGTTAAAATAATTATAAATATAAATATACATATTTAACAAATTATGTTCATAAAATACCTAATAGATTAGTGGAATGGTTTATGGAATATAAATGGGAGTTTCAATTATCCAAAACCAGATGTGTTTTATTTTTACATTACATATACCATTGGTTTTAAAAATCTTTTTTATAGGTTTTACATATGAAGTATACAAACTATGTTTTAGGTAGTGAGTAATGAGATCAAATAGTGTGGGAAAATTATAAAGCAATCATGGTCTATGAATGCATAACAAGAAGATAACAATGAAATGTGGAACAAAAATTTTTATTACAAAAATTATGTTCATGTGACACACCATCTGCATGGACACATACAAAATTACAAAACATACCCAAATATACATATCTCATGAGATATAAAATTTCAAAAAAATTATTTTAGGTTCATATAGAACCGCGTCCATTATTCATCTACAATTACATATTCCACAAGAAATAAATAATCCTTAATATCATAATGAATATATGTTATTAATGTTGGGTAATATTTATAATTTTATACTAAACACATGGAAGTAGTAATATGTTTCATTCATCACATAATAATTATCCCATGGAAAAATGGACTTCATTTTTCAAATCCTAAATAACACATTGAATGATTATTTCATAACATCAAAATGATAAAATAAAACAAATTTGTTTTTCTTTTATCACATCCTAAATATCCTATGAAAATAAAATCTATTTATTGAACTTTTGAAATTGGTTTCACATAAATAAATAATTTATAATTCAATCAATTTGTGTAACATAATATACTAGAGTAAAATAAACGGTAATGAAATAATAGTCAATCATATTATAGGTTGATACCCATTAGTTAAGATAACAAAGAATATGGAGATTATAAATTATATATAGAGGATATACGTTTTTGTTAATAATTTCAAAAACCCTTTGACTCATATCATGTATGAGAAAACCATTAAATAAAATGAATTAAAATGTTGTTTTCATCATATAAATTCGTTGGATTAAAATTAATTTCAATTAATGTTGGATAAATAGTCAATAAAAAATAATTATTGAGTCATTTACTGGATATAAAATAATATTATATAATTCATCATAAAAAATATGGTGGATAATATCATTTGAAAAATTTACACAATCAATCATACGATATATCAATGATCTATGACGTGGATAAAAAATAATTTTGTATGTTTTAGGAAAAAATCATTGAAAACGTGAAATATTACTCATCAATTTAAAGTATTATTTAAACAATTATAAAACTATAAAAAGTAATAATCCATTTATTAAACAAATAATATGTAAATAGTAGGTTTCATATAAGATGAAAAATGTGAGAAAATATATTTTCACATGGTAACACTAAGACAAATTATTATTTTTTAAAATAAACCATAAAAAAATGAATAACTATTTTTTATTTCACAATATTATAATTGAAGTAATGGTATTTGAAAATGTATTTTGTAATTTGAAATTAAATATTTTTATATCCATTAAATTTAATTTCGATTAAAAAAATTCAAGAATAGAAACCAATTCCCCATTAAATATTTTAAATAAAGTTTTGAAACACGCATAATTTAAATGATTATGAAACAACCAATTTGAAATCAATATCCTAGGAAATAAAATTATAAAACGTTTTAATAGAGGGTTATAAAATGATTTTCATATTCTAATAAAGACTCTTAAAATTCCCAAGATTTTTAGAAACATTTGAGAGACCTTGATTTTAAAAATTGGCTTCGCCAAAAAACTCTTATGACTTCAGTAACATTTAAAATTATGATCCTTGACTAGGAAATAGTTTGAATGTTAAAATTAATTATCTTGAGTAAAATATAAATCATCATATAAAATGAAATATAAGTTCTATATACAATATAAAAATTAAATTGATGTATAACAAGATCAAAGCCGCATAAAATTTGAATTGAGACCAAGAGAACCTTTCACGTAACTTTATTTATGATGTATAAATCATTCTCTTATAATATTATAAAGAATTATTTTTTAAACATATAATAAATGTATAAATATAATAAAAAATTCATTTTTTGACTAAAAAATGGGATGACATAGTTTGATGCGATGATTTGTAGCTCAATACTTATAAATTGAGTTACCACAAACCCTTAGACATTTTATAAATTTTTAGTGAGAATAAAATTCTATAAAGAACATCGAATATAACATTTAATATAATGATATATATATGAATAATTATAAAAAATTATTAAAGGGGATTCATATAGCCCATTCTATTGAAATCATGGTTAATAATAACAAATATCTCCCAAAGGATGAACGTTTGAGATATGAAACCTTACTATGGTACTCATTTTATCTCAACAAGAACCCATTTTTGTGAATAATACAAGTATTATTAATATATAAATAATAATTAAAATTGTTAATTTAAAATTATTATAATTATTATAATTTATTATAATAATATATTTACTTTTAATATTATTATTTTTTATGTTTTTGAATATTCATGTAAACAGAATAGTTGTTGTATTATTTTTGTAATTTTAACGATGAAGGATGAAATTTTATTATAATGAAAAATAAATATCATAAAATTTACATAAAAATAAAATAATAATTTTATTCTTTAAAACCTAAAATAATATTTGTATTTTTGTAACTATATTAAATGGTGATATGGTTTTATATATTAATTATAGAAGGTTGTTAACCCAACCCAATAAATAATTCCATATAACTCAACTAGTGAGTATAGTTATTCAAGTGTATAATAAAAATATATTAGAATATTAATGATATTGTTTTAATATTTTCCTTTTAATAAGTTATATTTTTTTATTTTTTTACAATTAATAAACATCAAGATGATAGACATACAAATTTTACTACATCGTGGCAGTCATCCGTATAATGAATATTTAACATTTTCAATTAATTTTGAAATATAGGGAATGGAGGTGGATTATAAATTTTCTATTTATATTAATAGGTATTTTATAAAATAAAAATTTATCATTTAATTCAATACATATAACATGAAAATAGTGTAGCTAGATAAAAATAGAAAACATTACATCGTTGAGGCGCTTGTCCGCACACCACATGTTCAAAAATATTGTGTAATTATAGTTGGATACGAAATAATTAATAATTTTCGTTAAAATGAAAAAATATATATTTAGTGTACTATTCATATAGAGGTATGTATATTACTAATTTTAGGGTATATTTTTAATTGAATGAGAAAAAATAAAATTTCTGCAGTTAGTCTTACATACGTCATGACATTGAACATATATCATTGAAATCCTTATAAATAAATAGTATATGATAAATTATATTAACCATGTGATTTATGAAATTATATATAACTTCATTAGAATAATAATTTTCTGGTTTTCAAGATTAATAATAAGCGGAAGAAAAGAATTCAAAAGGTGGATGTAATTACCTTTGTGATTGGAAAAGGGAAATTTTGTTAATACCCTTTACATTTCAATGTTATAAATATCATATTCAATAGTCAATAGATCAAAAATATTAAAATTATATATTTTTTTGGATATTGAGTGTATAAAACCTCAACCAATTATTGGTATACATGTTTTATACATGTACGAATTCATATACATCTATATTTTGACTTTTACCCTTTCTTAATTTTAAAAAGATAACTGGTTATTTCTCATGTTAAATATGGATTGATACCAACCAATAAACATTTTACTAATTTGGAAGTAAATTTAATCTCAATTTAATCATTTTAATTTAAAAATAATTGAAAATTCCCATTTAAATCCAAACATTATATATATATATATTAATTATATTGTTTAACCATTAAGTTTTCTCAGTCTTATTAGGTAATAATTTTAATGTGAATTGTCATGAACCACTCCATTCGAAGATAACCCTCCTGGGATTGAAATTTATAAAGGGATATAATCACACCTGAGTCCCACCTCTAGTATGCCCTAGGTTAGAGACTTGATCCAAGTGTGTATAAATCTCACAATATGGGTGTCGTTACCCATTATTGCAAAACAATATCCAGAGATTGGCTGAATCATCCATCGGCAAGTCCATGATATTATTTTAAAACAAATCCAAACCATCCCAAAATTCATGAATAAATAATAAATGATACAAATATTGTCCTCAAATAAATTCCCCAAGGAATAAAATCTAAGGCATTGATTCATCAAAAACTCCAAAGGATTGAAATATAATTGTTCCACATATTACACAATGTCCTCATGGAAACCAAAAAAAGGTTTTAATTCACACAGAGAGGGCACACAAGTATACTACATAAAAAAAACCAATGTCTCACATCCACATGCGAGAAGAGAATACTAATGCACACATGTAAACATTTTAGATCCAAACATAACCTAAACTAGTATACTAACCATCTCAACCTCCCCAAGACATGCTCACAAAATAACCCAAGTCTTATAAATTAATATAGTAAGAACATAAATGATTTGGGTACCCCACACCACTTCCCACTATTTTAGCTACTCTAGCCTAATGGAAAACATCCTTGTGCTCCATCATTATTAGGAAGAACCATGACACAACCCGCCCGAAAACACATGGGCCCCAAAAATAAATATCCTCTTGTTATGTGGGCCATCATCCAAATCACATCCTGACCGCAGCCAAATAAGCCACATACCACATAACACCAACCCATAGACACATGGGCCACAAACCACACTATTTCATGATCGTTGACACATGGACCCTAACCCACATCACATACCGCCCACAGAAACTTGGTCCAGAAACCACACCTTATCCTAAATATATTTGGGAAACGAAAACCTATCTCATTATGATGAAACCTTGGAAATAACAGCACATAAAATCTCAAAGACACCTAGGAAATCACAACTCTCCCTCAAACACCTATGCCTCACATTCCACAACCTGCTTATAGAATCTTTGGATACCACCACCTAGAGAGGGACAATGGAATAGTGGGTGGCCATCCATCCATCCTCCAACCATGATGTTTTGGAAGGACACCCTCCCCCATGAAGATGGGGTTGTTCGGGACATAATTATAAATAATGGTGGGGTGCATATTGAAATAAAGATAATTTAAAATGTATATACATATAGATTTATGAAAAAAACCCATCCTATGCGTTTAAAAAAAATTCCAACCATCTTATAGAATCCTTACAATTGGTTCAACCTCTAAATTTATAAAAACACACAAAAAACACAAAACAAAATTCATTTTAAATCATTATGCCTTATTCTAGATTTCCAATTATATCAACAAATCCCACATAATCAACCTCCTTAATTTGTGTCATAAACATTTGTTAGAAAAATCATTTCACTTGGAATGATAAAAAATTTCATGTTTCCAACCCATTAGTTCGTATGTAATCCTCAACTCATTAGAAAACAAAACCCTAATCGATTTACTCATTAAAGATTCCCATTTAAAATTATTGACATCTAGTATTTTTTACATTAATACATTTCTAGATATAACAGAAAGAACCACATGGAATATGAAAAACTCCATACTAGCAGAATACAATCCATAAGTCACATTATGAATTTAATCAACATTTATTTGTTTAAAAGATTTCACAAATATATAATTGTCCAATATTAAAAACACATTGGATCATTAAAATAAATCCAATTATCACTCATTCATTAGTAGTTCAAATTCCAAATTCCTATCCTAATAAATAATTTATCATAGTATTCTTATGAACAGATACTACACATTAATTCCATACATCCAAGAAACTACAATTAATTCACACTACATAATAATTGACAGACAAAAAGTAGAAACACACCAAAACCCACTAATCTCTAACAAATAATACCCCAAAATCACTTACTTACATCCAAATACCATTTTCAAGCCTTTTTCACATCCACCTCAAAACCATTATACAACCACGCTGTATAAAAATACCCATTGTAGACCCACTATATAACCATTTGTAATCTTTATCCCCCACACACATATAAACACAGTCATATTCCATCCATAGTATCACCATATCTTACACACAACACAAAATTGTGTCCACAAGAATGTTAAATCACATAATAGAGAAAAACATAATTTCAGATCTACTAGGGTTTCTATTATTCAATTTCACATAATTAAAGGTGTTATCATAGAAACCATATAATCCTATGGAATCCATTAATTTAAACTAAATTCATGTGGTTAACCAATTATATAATAATTAATGTGGTCATCCACACAACATGCATGTATTCCAAGTCTCGCAAACTAGTGCACAAACAAGGAACCACCAATGGTAATTATTTTTAATGGGTATTTGGCCCATTCTACTCACAACATCGATCAAAATGACAATAAAATTATAAGATCATACATCACATTACACCCCATTTAAATTCAATATAAACTCATTCAATATATTTCTTAATATAGTTGTGACAATGTTCTCAAGAGTTATAAATAATAACCCCATATTGTATCATACACATAAGGAGAAACAAAGGAAAATGTACACAGATGAAAGATCATTGGTATTTCCTTTTTCCTAGTATTGCTACACTAAAACAAGGGTGCGTACAAGAGGAAACTACTCAAGGGGGTATTCAAACCAATTGATTTTCCAAATTTATTAATATATACATGAATATTCAAAATTTCTTAATCTATAAAATTTAAATTCAAAACATTTAAAACATTTCATGCTTAAAAATCATGAAGAAATAGATTACCATGCCCGAGTAACAATATATTAGCTACATCGATATGTTATTTATGATAAATTGTTGAACCATATTAGATAATTTGATTAAGACCTATGTATGATTAATCAAATGATCTTTCCCTTTCTATACTTGTATCTCAACATTTGGTTTTGGAACTTCATATGCCCAGAAAATATACTTAGTAAAACACTCCCATGAAATATCTTGTTTTAAAATAATTTAATTTTTCTAAGAAAACTATTTTTATATAAAACCTATTTTGGAGTGAAGCATATACAAAATTTCATATCAATATAATCATTGTTAAAAAACTTTAAAAAAAATTGAAATCCACTTTTAATCAAAATGTATCTGAAGACCATTACAAAAATTGGAAGGGTTAATGCCTTAAATTTTTTTTATTCTAATAGAAATAAATCATTATTTTTACCTAGTTAATATTAACACAATTTAATATATAAATTAGAAAATATGGACTGAAAATTTTCATCCATCAAAAATATGATGTGAATCTTAAATGTACCAGTTTATTGAATTTTTATTTTTTTTGGGATTTCACCAAAACAATAATTACCAGCACTACTAGAAATTTTAACATTACCAACATGTGTCTAAACCGTTTGGTCTTGAGCCGTATGGATAGATACTTTCCAATAGTTCTCATAGAATCATTAGGATATATCTGAAAAATTTAGTATATACCAATGGTTTTAGTAAACTGTTGGTATAAATGTTTCCCAACAGTTTTAAACCGTATGTAATAGGAAAAATTCTCTCTATACTAATAGCTTGGAAAACCATTTGGAAACACTTTTAACAACTATTTCCCAAAACCGTTGGTAAATATGAAGTAAAATTAACTATTCCAACAGTTTACAAACCATTTTCATATAATTATACCAACAGTTTACATAATAAAATTGGTATAAGATATTCTTTTACACATAAGCCAACTATTGTAAACCATTGGTGTATCCTTTGTACCTGCAGCAAGCCGAATTGTTGGCCTCCCCTTGTGCAGGTGCAACAAACCCTATGCAGCTGCAGCAATTCCCCCTTTGCAGCTACAACAATTCAACAAAAATTCATACACAATCGACCTGAAGAATACATACACCACCACAAGTAATACAATAAACCATTAACAACTATGCCTCCGAAATACATACATAATTCTGTATGAATTCATATAGAATTCATCCCACACAAATTTCATACATAAATCTAAATACCTCCAATTATATATATAATTACCCTCTACAAACATACCAAATTAACACATAATTCATAAGGTAATTAAAACAAGTATACACATACAAAAAGTATACCCATATTCCATTAACACTTAATTAATATGTTATTTAAACACATAAGGAATTCAATTCATAATTCAGGGGGTTGAGGGATTGTTCAGTGGTTTGGGTGGATGTCCAAGGGGGTAGGGGCTGTCCAAGGGGTGGGGAGTCTAAGGGGATGGGGGGATGGGGGTGTCCAGGAGGGGTGGAAGGCTGTCCAGGGTGGTGGGGTGGTGTTGGGGGGGGGGGGGTTCGAGGGGGGTGGGGTGGTGTCCATGGGTTGGGGGGCTTTCCAGGGGTTGGGGTGTCTAGGGGGTGGGGTGCCCAGGCGGTGGGGGTGTTCAGGTGGTGGTGTGGTGTCTAGGGGGGTTGGTGGTGTCCAGGGGATGGGGGTGTCTAGGTGGTGGGGTGGTGTCCATGGGGTTGGTGGTATCAAATGGTGGGGGTCATCCAGGGGTTCGGGGGTGTCCATGGAGGTGGGGGTCGTCCATGGTGGGGGGGGGGGGGGGGGGGGGCTATCCAGAGGGTGGGGTGATGTCCATGGGTTGAAGTCATTCCAGGGGTGGGGGTTTCTAGAGGTGGGGGTGTCCAGTTGGTGGTGTAATTTCCAGGGGTGGGGGTGGCTTTCCATGGGGGTGGGGGTGTCCAGGGGGTGGTGGTGTTCAGGTGGTGGGGTGATGTCCATGTAGGTGGGTGGTGTCCAGGGGGAGGGGGTCGTCTAGGGCGTTGGGGGTGTCTAGGGGTTGGGGGCTATCCAGGGTGGTGGGGGGGGGGGTCTGTGGGGGTATCCAGGGGGTGGGGTGGTGTCCAGGGGGTTGGGGGATTTCTGGGGGTGGGGGTGTCTAGGGGGTGGGGTGGTTTCTATGGGGTGGGGTGGTGTCCATTGGGGTGGGGTGGGGTCTAGTGGGAAGGGGCATTCAAGAGTGTTGGGGGCTGTCCAAAGGGGTGGGTGATATCCAGGGGGTGGGGGTACCTATTCATGGGTTTGGGGGTGACCAGGGGGTGGGGGTGTCTAGGTGGTGGGGTGGTGTCTAGAAGGGGTGGGGGCATCCAAGGGGGGTGGTTGTCCAGGGTGGTTGGGGGGTTATCCATGGGAGTGTCTATGGGGGTGGGGTGCTGTCTAGATGGTGGGGGGCTTTAATGGTTTTAATGTAATGAAATTCTTGGATTTTAAGATCATTGATATTTTTAAATTGGTTTTGGAATAGAGTTTATTTCAATAGTATGTGTTTCTTTAGAAACAAAATGAATGCTTTTGGTGTGTATGGTAGAAAGGGGAATTTGGTTATTAGTAAATGGATTACATTTTTATTGTGAGACAAAAATACTATATGATTTTTTAAATGGAACCTTAAAAGAAATTTTTATAAACCACGGGGAGTTTTAAGTAGAAATAAGTCACTATTGTGTGATTTTGATATAGTTTTATGAAGTATTATTTATTCTGTATCATTATGGGATTTTTGATTTTGTGTCCCTTGTATTAGAACATATTATTATTATACTAAAGGTTCTGTTTTTATAATTCTTTATAATGTTACCACTATAAATGAATCAAAAAGACTATTAGGGGATATCATAGGTATTCATTCTTGTGATCCAGCTATTCCCTTCCTAGTCGGGGTCTCTACTCAAACACTTATGGAAGTGGAATAACTATGTTCTTCTTGGATCATTTACTATGAATAGGTGTTTCTAAAATACCATCCATTATTTTTTATTGGTGATCATGGATCCTAGGAGGCAACGTAGTGGTTATCTATGATTAATGGAATCTTTGAGTTGTTAGAAACCCTATAATCCACGGTGGTGGGGGCGGTCCAAGGGGAGGGGGCTGTCCACGAGGGTCGCGGGGAAATCCAGGGGGCGGGCTGGGTTGTCCCTGGGGGTGGGGGGATGTTCAGGGAGGGAAGGGGTGTCCAAGGGGTGGGTGGGGCTGTCCAGGGGGTATGGGTTTCCAGGGGGTGGGCGGGTTGTCAATGGGGATGGCAGGGCTGTCCAAAGGGTAAGGGGTGTCAAACGGGGGGGGGGGGGCTGTCAAGGAGGGCGGGGCTGTCTAGGGGTGGTGGGGCTATCCGGAGGGGTGGGTGGGGCAATCCAAGGGGTAGGGGTACATGGTGTCCACAGGGAGAGGGTTTGTCCAGGGGGTGGACGGGCTATCCACGGGGGGTGGACAGGGCTGTCCAGGGGTTGGGCGGGGCTGTCTAGGGGGTGGGTGGGGCTTTCCAGGGGGTACAGGGTGTTTAGGGGGTGGGAGTGGCTTTCCAGGGGGTGTATGGGGTGTCCAGGGGTGGGCGGGCTATCCACGTGGGGGGGGGGGGGATTTCCACGGGGGTGGGAGAGAAGCCCATGGGGGTGGGGGCTATCCACGGGGGTGGTGAGGCTGTCCATGGGGGCGGGGTTGTCCAGGGGATGGGTTGCATTTTCCACGGGAGTGGGGTGCTATCCACGGGGGTGGCGGGGCTGTCCATGGGTTACGGGGTGTCTAGGGGGTGGGCGGGCTATCCACGGGGGTGGGGGCTGTCTAGGGGAGGGGTGAATCAGTCATAGTAAATCATCAATTCTGGTTTTTTTATTTATAGATAAAATATTAATGATAATGTGACCTACCTAATCAGACCTATATTTAGGCACCCAAATCAAAAAGCATCCATGGTCAGCAATATCAGTAAAAAATGTAACAGATAAATCTATCCCACAACACCCTCACTATCATCACCGTCATCATTAGCCTCACCCTCATCCTCATCATCATCCCCGCCCTCCTCAACGCCCTCCTCCCGGCCCTCTTCCTTAGCCTCAGCCTCCTCATCGCCCTCCTCCTCCACCTCTCCCCCTCCTAAAAGTCCTCCTCCGCCTCTCTCTCCTTCTCACCCTCCTCCTCCTCTACCTCGGCCTCCTCCTTGCAATCATCTTGACCTCCACCCTCCCGGTGCACCATATATTTAATACATTGATGACATATATTCATCACAATCTATGTTGTCTTATGGTGGAAGTTTTGGATGTAAAACTTCTATCAGATTCATAAATGATGTGTTTGCCCTAGCAGACTATTCCGCCATCTCTGTGGCCCTTTTTTCAGCCTGTTCTACCTGTTCCTTAACCTGTTGGAACTATGTGGAACTACAACTTATACCTGAGGAGGGACAATACCTCGTTAGAACTATACTCTTCCCATCTCGGCATCGTACTCTACTAGGGTGCTCATCTCCCAACACCAGATGTATGTGATCATTTGGCCCAAATTTCTCAGGTTCCATGGTATCATGGTCCTCTAAAAAAGCATATTACAAATTTAAATAAATTATTAAGTAACAAAATAGAGACTAAAATTTAAAATCATGAATGTAAAACATAGAATCTGCTGCTAAGTCAGTTCATTAACCGCACTTCCATCTTTCGTCGTTCTACTCAAGAAAAACAGATTTGCTCGAGGAACACGTCCTTCCATATTCCATTTATACCCCTAATATTACATTGAAAGTAGTAAACCATAATTAAAATAGGATACCAATAATTAAGTTTAAAACTAAAATTATATAAAATCATTAGCAATATAATAAATTATAGTGGTAGCAATGGAAAGAGAAATTCATAAAAAAAAATTATAAATTGTCATACCTATTGCCTCTCATGACTTGGCATTGTAGTACGTCCCAATGTGTGGACATATTTTTTAGTATCAATATTTTATTTATTTCTTCCAGATGAATCTTATATAAAATTAAATAATTATTATTAAATAAAAACATGAAAATTTCTTTTCAATACCTATAATGTGATTCATACATTAAATTGGATAGTCATCCAATAAGTAATCATCTGTCGGTAATATTCTAACAGACAATCATCAATGACTGGGACACCCGCTAACTTTGTTCCCACTCTGGCATGCCATCCAATGTACATCTCATGCTTATAAGCACTTCAACGCTCTCCTAAATAATTTAGATGTGCTGGCCATGCACCCTCACCCTCGGGGAAATTAAACCGTAGCTGACATGAAAATATTAATTCATATAAAAAAATATATATTTCATTAAATACAACATATTTTGTTACCCATATCTCTACCTTAGATTTATCCTTGACTTCATTTGGCCGGTGTCTCTATGAGAGAAGGCTAACATGAATGATATAGGAGTATTTGGAAAGCGTCGCCAGAAAACTCAATCATTGCTGCCCTGATTTTTCAATCATTTGACTATCTTCACTGTAGTCCACCATCGACTGCGTGCAGCGGTTCTACACTGCATGCATGCGTGTACACCCCCACATCCACCTCCTATCAATAGATATATCTATTATGAAAGAAAAAAATATATTTTATCCATACTTGTTTTAATGAAAATAAATAATGGTGTGAAAATTTGTTAAGGTTGTATAAGTATACCTGCGGTAGTTTGATCAATGGGCGTCGCTGGATCCACAGATTCAGAAGGAACACCCAATACTGATGGAGGGGGGTACCAATGTATTCTTTGTTGGGACAGACTCTGGAAGAGTATGAGCCGAAGAAGATGGAATAGAGAAGCTCAGAGATATGGAAGCAGAAGTAAAAGAAGATTACATGGATGGTTGGACGAATGCTTTAGGGGGAGTGGAAATCATCATCGAATATGGTATAGATGGGTGAGGAGGCTCAGATGTAAAGGGTGGTGAAAACATGGGAGGCCATCATATCCTGGGTGTCCTAAATGGGACACCAAGATCAGAATGTGGGATGAAATGTATGTTAGTGGGAGGGGCAAAGTCTAATCGGGTATGCCTACCAGATCGCCTAGCTCCCATACCACCCCCCTCGTATAAACACCCAGAGTACTGGGACCACTACTAGGATGGTTATCAAATAATTGTCTTTTAATATATGGATCCTGAAAAATTGTTTTAAAAAAATTAATCACATGAAATTATATATTATTTAATTCAATATATTTGAAATAAAATACTCACTATAGGCACTAGTGGTGGAATGCCCATCCCAGTCAGACGACGATTATTGTCCATAATCTGTTTTCATCGCCTCTCTTAAAATGGTTTCATTTCCTGCATTTGAAAACAAATATGGAAGTAAATAGAAAGGTATAACTATTTTGTAACCCAAGAAAACAATATAAATGATAGTGAATAAGGGCATTCAGGGATAATTTAACTATCCATTGTTTTAGGTTAGCTTGAACAAATATATAATGAAGTTAATAAATCATAAAATATGTAATATTTTTTTTATTTTTAGTGGGATGGTTATTTACTAAGTGTCAATAGTCTATTAAAATCACACAACATTGATTCTATCGAATCCATAAGGGTTAAAGTAGTTTTTAAAATTAAGGAAAAATTCATTTTCTTTATCCCAGGTAGATGATGTTGGTTTCAATACATGTTCTATAGAAGAATACAAACCATCATGTTCATTACCTGGTAAAAATTTTAAGATAGTTCTTAGAGATTTACAAATTTTATAAAAATCATAGTTGAAACAATGAAATGTTCTCCAAGTTAGAAATGTTGGTTTCGTAGGTTTGAATAAATTTTAATTCCAAATTAGAAAATGAAAATAAAATAAAATTTGAACTAATAAATATTGGAAATTCACATAATAGTCTAGTCGGATACAACATATTAGTAATAAATATTTAATCAATTTGAATAGTTCACCCTTAACAATCCAATTGGTGGTAAACCAAAACAATTGAGAACATGAATGGATGATTTTATATATTTCCCACCACAACATCAGGTTCACAGTCATCTTTGACAATTGAGCTATCAGAGTCATCAAAAGTAATAAATGAATCATTTCCAATGGCAGTAGGGATGGTGTAAATTCCATCATCAAAAATATGTCTTGGAATTACTTTAATAATGACACCAAATTCAAGTTGAAAATGGTCTTTGACAAAAAAAACTTGTTTCTCCATTCACGCCAATACATATGGTTCATCGGTATCAAGAGTGCGAGTCATATCAATTACTCAAAATCCACTATCATCAAGAAATGTGCCCTTCCTCTTCATCGAATCAAACCACTGAAAGTTCATCATCGTGACTCGTCCATGAGAATAATAATCCAATTTTATTGTTTTTTCAACATCTCCATAATAACATATATATTCGAATTTCATTCTACTATCTAATGCACTAGCATAACAGTCTATTGTGGTGTTAACCATAACACCATCATGTTGTGTTCTCAAGTTATTTCCTCATTCAATGATAATAAATTTGTACCCATTGATAAAAATTTATTTACAATCATGAACCACGATATTTGGGCCAAAATCCAATGCTCTTATTTCCTCAGAGACAGAGTCAACAGGAAAAATCAATACCTAAAATATAAACCAATATTAAACATAATTAACTATTTTATTAAATATTTTAAATATTAATATTATTAACTTCAATTTTAACCAAGCAGAAATCTCTTTGCTATGAAAAATCGCCCTCCATCTCGAAGATAAAGAACGACGATTTCTATTTATCATCGCATTATGTACCCTGTAGATAAAAATATGAATATATTAACATATATATATATATATAAGATATACATACTTAATTTTCTTACAAGATATAGTCATCGGACAAAACACAGTTGAACAAATCTATGCAATGTTCCGTCTCCTTCTCTTCAAGTATTAATGTCGTCAATGTATATGATCTCGTAATTTGTCATGTTTGAGGAAGTGATAGAAAACTGGATTAAATATGCTCATACTATTCTTCTTCATTTCTCATTGGCATGTTCATTCTTGTACTAAGATCAGACAAATACATGGAGAAGAAATCCATACATTCTTGATCCAATAAACCATTCACGATAGAACCTTCTAGATGATTCATGTTACAGATATAAGACTTTAATTTGAACATATTTTTTCTACTAGGATACATCCAACTAAATGAAATAAGTCATATGAGAATTATTTTAGTTGCAATATGGACAGTCATATGTATCAGTATGTGAAAAAATGATGGAGGAAATATTTTCTCTAACTCACACTAAATTAAGGGTGCATTTGCCAATATTTTTTTTGCAATAAAGACTTAGAAAACTTCTTAACACAAATATCTCTAAACAAATTTCACAACCTAATAATAGAAACCCTTACATTATTGGAAAAAAGATGACGAATTTCAATTGGAATCAACTCATCATGAAGGATGTGATAATCATAAGTCTTCAATGATTTTAGCTTCAACTCTCTTATGTTGACACATTTAGATATGTTGCATGAATATCCATCAAGAACTTTAATCGTCTCTAGTACTTCCAAAAATTTATTTTTTGTGTAGGTGTCTTCGCATTAGAAGCACATGGAACCTTCCATTTATTTTCACTGATACACACATGATGCAATTCTTGTCTGATGACCCAGTCCACCAAGTCACGCTGAGACCGTAAATCATCTTTTGAATTTCCATTAACATTTAAAACAATCGAAAGCTACATTTCACATATATTTTTTTCAATGTGCATTACGTCTAAGCAACAACGTAACAAATTGGTTGACCAATAAGGAAAATCAAGGAAGATACATCTTTTCTCCCAATTGTAACAGGTTTTAGTGGAAACATTATTTCTCTTTCCAGATTTTATTTGATCCTTCTAGAATGAAAAACTAGAATCATTCAATTCATTAAGCACATCAGTTCTAGAAATACACTGAGGTGTATCATTGGTCTCCATGGTATTGTCAAATATTTGATGATTATTTTATATGGATGGGCCATTTTAAAGAATTGTTAATGTCCAAAAAAATGGAAACTACAACGATGTTTCAGTCTTATGGATCATGTATTCTTCACACAAACATGACATGATAGTTTTCCCTTCGTGATTCATCCCAACATCATTGCATAAGTAGGAAAATCATTGATCATCCACATAAGCATAACATGCATTTGAAATATGCATTTCGATCATGTATTGTATGTGCACACACCCACATCCCAAAGAAGTTTCAACACTTTTATTAAAGGTTGCATGTATATGATTATATCCTTGTTGGGATTAGAAGGGCCATATATGAGTATACTCGTGAAAGTGAAATGTTTTTCATACAAAACCATGGGGAATATTATAAATGTATCTAAAAAATAGCCATGTTCTGTGGGATGTAAGAATCTGTTCAAATAGATTAAAACTGTCCCGTGAAAGACCCAACCTCACATTACGCACGTTAGCAAAAAAATCTGGATATCATGCATCAAATCTCTGCCATGAAAATCCATCTGCAGAGTGAACGAACCCATCATTAGTATTCTTTATCTTGGTATCATGCCATCCCATTTTTATTGATATTTCATCAGATATAAAAATATTCTAGAGTCTGGGGATTAATGGATAGTTCCACATTACTTTCTTTGGAACACGAGATGGTGTTCCATCAGCTTTGGGCTTCCAGTGGGATGTACCGCATTTTATACAATCATTTATTTCAGCATATTCTTCCCTGAATAAACTTCAATCTTTTGGGAAAGCATGAATTTTGTTTCTTGAAAATCCATGTTCCTCAACTAACTTCCATGTCAAATATTGGTTTGAGGGAATATCTGCATCATCTGAAAGTAAGTCCTTCATGAAGGTAAAATTGTGATCAATGGAATTAATAGAAATCCCATACATAGTTTTCCCATGAAATAATTGGATTAAAAATTCCAGATTTTTCATTTTACATCATTGTCGATATACTAGAGTCGTGGCAGCATTGTTCTATTTTTTCACCCTAAAAATATCATCATTTTCATTAAATGAATCATGTGTTCTCATATAGAAATCATTTTGGGTCAGAATCCTTTGTTTCTCATGAAGATAAATATATAAAAACCAGTCATATAACATATTCTTCAATATAGTTCTCTAAATTGGGTAATCATCAATTTTAGATGTCATTTTCTCCCCATTGTGATACCGCACAGAGTAGTTTTCTTGAAAACCATATTTGGTTATGTGGTAGCTAACTTCTTCATGTCTCAAACAAGGCCTTCCAACATAATTGTAACACGAGCAGTGTATGTTACCACTATCAGAAGCATTGTGAAATGGAAAATCTATAAAGCTCTCCAAATTATTTTGAAAATCCCCTGAGATCCGATCGGTTTCATACATCAAACTTCTATCCATTCTATAAAAAAAATTTATAATTCATTTCATTAAAATCAATTAAATAAGATTGCAGTTTCATCAAATATATATTTATGTAAATGAGGATTTTTCACATTATATGAAACCATAACTTACACACTACTCTATATGAGAATCATAATATAAAAGACAAAATATACTCAATTTATATCAAAATATATTTGGAGAAATATACATGAGTTTAAAATATCATGTACACTTGTGGAGAAGAATTATCTAGGGGGTACGAGTGTCCAGGGGGTAGGCTGGCTGTCCATGGGGAGTGTCCGGGGGGATGTGGGGTTCTCGGGGAGTGTTGGGCGGGTGTCTAGGGGGTGGGCGGGCCGTTCATGGGGGTGGTAGGGTTGTCCAGAGGGTCAAGGATGTCCAGGGGTGGGGGTTTTCCAATGGTGTGGGTGAGCTATCCACGAGGGTGGGTGGGTTGTCCACGAGGGTGGGCACTATCCAGGGATGGCGGGGCTACCCAGGGGGGGTATGGGGTGGGTGGGTGGGCTGTCCACGGGGGTGGCGGGGTAATCCAGGGGGTACGGGGAGTCCAAGGGGTGGGATGGGTGTCCATGAGGGTGGGGGGGGGGGGAATTTTTAGGGGTACGGGGTGTCCAGGGGGTAGAAAAGTTATCCACGGGGGTGGCGGGGCTGTCCAGGGGGGTTGGGGGTCCAGGGGGGGTGTGGGCTATCCACTGGGGTGGCAGGGATGTCCACAAGGGTTGGGGTGTCCAGGGGGGTTTGTTGGGCTGTCAAAGGGGGTGGCAGGGCTATCCAGGGGGGTACTGTAACACCCCAAGATTCTACGGTACGCTTCTCTTTGAATAATTCAATAGCGTGTGTTGTACGCAACATCAAGTTCTAACACACACCAAAACCAATCAAACTAGCCATTATGAATAGTAATACCTACTTTTTAAAATTTTATAAATTTATATCTCTCAAAATGGACTTTATTTTTTGATTCGGAGTATCGAATTTAGCCTAAGGTGAAATTTTGGTACTTTTCGGATAACTTTAATATTTTGATGAATAGTGAAAATTACTAAATTTTAATTAAAAACATCTTTTATAATCAAAATAATTTATAGTGATAAATTATGAATTTGAGTGATTTTAAAGTATATTTAGAATATATTTTTACCATTTAATACAATTTTGGTCATTGGACATAATTTCACAATTAAACCGAAAATTAACAAGTATCAATCTTTTGATAGTTATTATATCTTAAAAACAAGCTTTTTTTTGACAGCGGGAATTGATTTTAAAATAATTTCTGCCACTTCTGTGTTTTGAATTTGAGAAAATGGATTCCATATTTTGAATCAAGATTTCTAAATTGTGTAATTAGGTAACTTTTATTTTTAGACATTTTGAATAATTACTTCGGTAAATATTTTATTTACCATGGTTAAAGGGTAAATTTGGTAAATAAGGGTAAACAAATAATATTATAATAATACAAAATTACCCAAAAACGTGTCCTAACCTTATTGGTGGATACATTCCCGACCATGGGCATATTTGGGTCGATTTTGGGACCCCATGGAGCCACTTGTTGGTGTTGGGGACAATTTATTTTAATTAAGTTAAAATAAATACAAAAATGACATAAGCAAAAATCTTTTAGAAAAACAATTTTTAAAAAGGGTTATATAAGTTAGATGTTAGACTATAACTATTAATTAGAAATATAAAATGATTTCATACATAATGGTATTTTATTTATAATTTTTAGACATTAAATAATTTAATTTATTTATGACACAATGATGATGGAGTAATTACCATAATAGTAAAAAATTAAAATAATTGATATTATAAATACCCAAATAAGTATAATTTTTTACTTTTAATGAATTAAACTAATTTTCTAGGATAATATGACATATTATTATTGATTTAATTGACTTTTTTCTAAGTAATTATTCTATTATGATTTTCACAAAAATCAATTTTCCAAATAGTCTCAAAATTGACAAAAAAGAGTTTCTAAACAAATATTATATTATTAATTTATATTCAATTCCTAAAAATCTATGGTTTGGAAAATAGACATATATCATGATAGGTGTATCATTAATGGACAACATGGGGGTAACTTGGATGTATATAGTAAGTTTATTAACCATATAATATAAAAATACAAAGAGATATTGTAAAAGTGAAACTAATTAACTAAGAGTTAATACTTAATGATAAGGTTAATATAGTAACCCAAACCTATCTAAATCCTACTGTTTGAGTGGTTTTCGACCTATCCCTACATTAACCTTTAAATAATCCACTTTTGATCCATTAGAAACCGAATATGAATTTATTATAAAATAAAATTTCTAGGTTTTCCAAAGGTGCCCCTCACCCCTCTTATAAAAGGGCACCCCCACTTCTCATTAATTCACACCTTCAAAGCCTTTTGGTTCGCACAAACCCTGACCAAATACTCACTAAAACTCCCTCAATTAATCTTAGAAGACTTCCTTTAGTCATAAATCCAACCTATGGAGAACTTTTGATCAAATCAAAAGGAAGAACCCGAAGAAGAGGTAATGATTTCACCAGCCTTTTTCAAGTTCATTTCTTCTTCCACTTCATCTTTCTTTGTTATTAAAATTCTAAAATAATAACTCCAGTATATTATATATACTTTTATCTTATTATAAACATAGTACAACCATTTTTCAGTATTCTATCCACCCTTTGAATGAAATGTCACCATACGTGCGTACGTACGGCTTACTGTCTCCACCTCGTGGTGTAATTGTTATTCAAAACATTATTATTTGGATGGGTATAATAATGATTTTTAATTCATGTAAATAATAAATATAACATGATAATGATTCTATATATATGATATACCATCCAATTATATATTATTTTAATATCAAAAAAATGATATTGTCGCTCGTGCGTACGTACGGACTACCGTCTCCACGAACGCGATGAGATTCATTATCCATCGTATCCATTCAAGTATAATTATCATTTGATAAATTAAAAATAATGTTTAAGGACTGTATATTATTCTGGATATGAATAAGATAAAACCTATCCATGAAAAACATGGCTTACGTAACAAAACATATAAAATAAAACGAGTAAGTTAACACCAGAAACGATGATAATACTAAGATATTATTAACAAAGAAATGTTAAAAGATAATATATGATATCATATTAATATATATGATTCTTGTATAATTTAATAACAATTATTTCACCATTATGCAGGATGTTAACCTACCCCAACCAAGGAAAAGTACAAGGTAAAGGTTTATTTCGCAATCTCTTCATTATTCGAGGTTGTTTATATGTAACAATCTACTGGGACTTCTTTATCATCATATCCATGTTTCTTAAAAATTAATTTCAAAACATTTTTTATATTTACTAGAATATGGGTTAAAGTCATTTATACCCTTTTTGACTTTTATAAGTGGTTTATAAAGGAATCTTTCTGTCGTTTTCCAAACAAGTTACTTTTTGACCTTTTCAACAAAATTAACGTAAGAATGTCTTTTTTAATCTTATATGGAAGGTGTGGTTATTATCCAATGTTATTAAACCTTTGAAGCTTCTCTTACAGAATAATAAGAATATTTTCCATGTAAATGTTTTATTTTATAATTATGTGATTTTTAAATGATTTCAAAAAAGAGATATTTCTCTAAAAAGAGTTTTGATTTCATCTATGTCAACATCCTTTGATGAATTTTATGCTTATTTGAAGTTGATTTATTATGATACCAAACTTCTATATTGTATTGAAGGTTTTGTGATATGTCAGACTGTGGATGTGTTATTTTTATACCATTCATGGTTTATGAAGAAAGTATTGACATTTCGTATGCTAGTTTTAATACGAATGTTTATGTTATGTTTAAACCTGTTTATATGAGGAATGCATTGGACATAATATGTGATGGGTGGAGCCCGCTATAGCTTCTCGATGCATCGGTAGGTCTCATAAGACAAACTAGTGTTTTGGCACAAGGCCTAGAAAAAATGTTATTTGTAGTCTTGGCACGAGGCCTTGGCTATGTGATTATCATAGTCTGGCATTATGCATTCCATCATTATGAAAGTGGTTATTGATATTACATGTGGTTATTAGATTAGTAGGATATCAATGTGAATAAGTAAATGGCATTATTTCATTTTATTTTAGCCATACTATGTTGAAGTTCAAGTTTAAAAGGCTTTTGTTTTAGTTATACATTGCCTTAAATGTTTATTCTAATTTATGAAAGTTTCCGCTATATTGTTATCCTTACTGGGCATTTGAGCTCACCCCTTTTCGATGTTTTATTTATCCCAGGATGTGAAGAAGTAAATTATGAATGACCTGCAGGGATAGTATGAGGGGATAAGATTGTAGACTAAGGAGACTATGTTGTTTTAGTTTTCATTTTTATGATGTAATGTAAAACTTTATGAATATATATAGTGTTTCCAAGGCTACTAAACTAATCGGTCTTTCGAGATTTGGTCTTTCTTGTGATCATGCCAATGTTATGTAATAATGTACCGACTCTAGGTTACTGGGGTCGGGGCGTTACAATTAGTATCAGAGGAGGATTAGTAAAAACCTTGAAAGCTAGATTTAGATAAACACTGATTAGAGCACATAGACCTAAGATGGACTTTGAGGATTAGTATAGAAGAACTTCCTAGAATTTTGGTATTGTAGAGATTTTGTGAGTTTTCCGAGCAATACATCCCTGTCTGGATACGAGCAGGTAGAGGCGGATCTGGCACAGATGTACCTAGGGGTAAAACCCGAAAACACCGCTTTGAGCTAGACTCGAACGGGAACTGGTGCACGACAACGGGCCTTGCTATACTCTTGGTTATGACACTCCAAGGGGATATGCTTAGGATAACTCTCATTTTCATTACAAATCATTATGAAGGGTTTATGAGTATATACTTCCTTAAAGAATTTTCTTTATGATTATGGATTATATCCATAAATAGTTAAATTTATGTTAACTGTTTTATAAGTATGAAATTAGGTTTTTTGATTCATAAACAGATCTAGTTTATGCCATTGTTTAGAAATGGCACCTAGTGGAAGAAATGGAAACTGTATCAATGCACACACTCCATGTAGGGATTGCCCTCCTGCTCAAGATAATTATAGTGGAGCTGGTGATGCAACTGGTGCCTATCAGCTAATCACTATATAGTGACAACTCACTCATGTTGTAACACCTGATACTTTTATGTTATATAAATCATCAAAGGAATCTTTTTCTACACAACACTTTCTTGGCTTGCTGTACACGAAATCACGACCTTCCTCGATAGCTTGCGTCGTACGCAATACCGAGTTTCACTAAACAACAATATGCTATTAAAATATTATTAAAACTAGCCATTATGAATAGTAATAACCAATTTTTGAAATTTTATAAATTTTATTTTTCAAAATGGACTTCATTTTTGGATTCGGAATATCGAAATTAGCCTAGGGTGAAATTTTGGTATTTTTCTGAAAACTTTCAATTATTGATGAATAGTGAAACCACTAAGTGGTAGTTAAAAAAACTAAATTTTTCCTAAAACTTAATTTTACCGCTTCTGTGAGTGGAATTTCGAAAATCCGAGAGACACGGTTGATGTCAGTAAGTAAAATGTGGTTCAATGAGATGAAAATAAGTTTTGGTGAATAGTAGCTTTTTACTTTTTTTTACCACGATTAAAAGTAAATAGGGTAATAAAGGGTAAAGATGATATTATTATTACCCTAACATATGTCTTAATTCTATTTGATAAGTGTAATTAGACCAAAAACAACCTTAGGAATAAAGTATGACCATTTAGGCCCACTGGGATTAGATTAGGACATATATTATTAATTTATTTAAAGAAGGGTTAAATAGTTAAAATCAAAGTTTAATAAGTAAATCATTTTCAATATAGGTTTATACATAAGATAATTTCGACTATAAATATTCATTAGAAATATAAAAATATTACCTACATAATGATATTTTATTTTTATTTTTTAGAAATTAAATAATTTAATTTATTTCTGACACAACGATGATGCAATAATTATCTTATTAGTGAAATATTGACATAATTGATGTTATAAATACCCAAATAAATGTAATTTGAGACTTTTTATGAATTAAAATAATTTTATAGGTTAATATGACATGTTAGTTTTTGATTTAATTAACTTTTTTCGAACTAATCATTCTGTTATGATTTTCACGAAAATCAATTACTAAATAGTGTCAAAATTGACATAAAATAGTTTTTAAAACAAATATTATATTAGTAATTGTTATTTTATTCCTAAATATCTAAGGTTAGGCCAAATTAATTAGATAAGGCTATATATATTAATAATAAACAACTTGGGGTTCAGTTGTCTTGATATAGTATGTTTATTAACCTTATTGTGTAAGAAAACAAGAGGACACGGTAAAATTTAAATTATCTAACTTAAAGTTAAATCTTAATGATAAGGTTAAAATTGAAACCTAAACTTTTCTAAATTCAATTGTATGAGAGGATTTCTACCCATCCCCACCTTAGACTCTAAATAAATCAATTTGGGGATATTAAAAACCGAACTTGACTTTATAATAAAATAATATTTTTAGTTTTCCCAAAGGTGCCCCTCTCCTCCCTTATAAAAGGGCACCTCCTCCCCCTCTTCCTCACACCACTTTGAGCCTTCAAGATCGGCCAGCCCCTTCCAATTCCTCCTCTACACTTCCCTAGAGACATCCTAGAGGTCCTGGTCTTCTTCAAAGACAAATTTTAGTTCCCTAAAATAAGGTCTCAAAGAAGCACTTCAAAGAAGAGGTAATGTCCGTTACCGATTCTTTCATATTTATTTATTCTTCCACTTCTTCTTCATTAGTTGTTTCATTATGAAGTAATAACATCAGTATCACTCATATAATTATATTTTTTTTATAAGTATGGAACAACCCTATTTCACCATCTATCCATCCTACGGAAAAAGAAATCACCGCGCGTGTGTACGTACGGAATACCGTCTCAACGCCGTGGTGTAATCTATTTTCCACCACCACCTAACTTGGATGGGTATAATGGTGTAAATAATGACTATATATGACTATTATAAAGTGATACTGATTATGAAATAGTATACATACACTCCAATACAATTCCACGATCATAGGAATGATATCATCACTCGTGCGTACGTACGGAATACCGTCTCCACAATGTGATGCGACTCGTTCTACATGATCTTCATTTCATAATGATTATATAAATTAATTGAATGAATAAATATGATATATATTACACTAATAAAATTATGGTAATGAGGTTTCTATAACCTAAAGAGATGAATAAGAATTTATTCAACAAAACACGCATAAGAACAAAAAGTTATAAACACCCAAATAACAAGTAACAATGAAATATTAATTCTAAGAAGCTAAGTATATGACCATATATGATATCATAAAGATAATTATGATTCTGTAATAAGTTAATAACATTTTTAAATCATTATACAGAGGTTCGGACACGTACAAAGCATATCGGACCTAAGGTAAGGGAAATATCACAATCTCATTTTTATCCGAGATTGTTTATACTTTAGTATTTACTGGGGTGTATTTTATCATCCAAATCCATGTTTCCTCAATATCTAATATTATTTCCATCCACCTACAATTATTTAAATCCAATTTTACCCTTTGATGAGTTTTTAGTAAAAGATATGAAAGGAATCTTTTGTCATTTTTCGTACGAGGTACTTTTTGACTTTTCCGACAAAAGTACGAGATGAATGTTTTTTTAAATTGTACGGCATGAATGGTTTTTTAAAAAATTATTTCCAAGAAGATTCCTTTTAAAGTTTTCAAGTTTATTTTTAATCAACTTCTTTTTGTTTAAAATTGTATGACATGATAAGAAAGGAAAAGTGTTTTTGAAGTAGAAAGGATATTTTCCTCAAGAATGAAGTTCAAGTGTTTTATCAAAATTATTTTCCATATAAGATAATAAAGGGTTCTGTTTTTATCCCTATTATTACATTGATTTGATTATGCTGTGATGGAAATATTTTTATGAATTCCTTTATTTTATATGAATTATTTTATGATGTCACGATGTTTAAGATTCCCATTTTTATTACATGGGTTATGCAATGATGTGTGGTTTATGATTTTGTGGCACACATAATAATGGTATCATTATGAGATGGGTGGGACCTATATATCCATCCAATGCATTGGGTAAAGATTTTATATCTAATGAGATAGACATGGCTGGAACAGTAGGTTATACTGGTTCAGTGAAACAGGACTGAAACGAGGAGTGAACTCGGTTCAGAAATGGACTTTGTCCTCTAAGATAGTCTTGGCAATGAGTCTTGACTAATAAGAAATGATTCTCTATGATTATGTGTGTATGCCACAATGTTTCATGTTTTAAGTTATGATTATTGGGATTCCATTTCACTACTATGATTTATCCCATGTTATGAAATTATGCTCTCTTTTGCAGGTTAAGATTTCCAAAATTTATTTTCTTATGAATATGATGTGATTTATATTTCTTTTGTTTACCCTTACTGAGCATTTGAGCTCAACATTTTGTATGTTTTCTTTCCCCAGGTCAGGAAGATGTTTATTAAGTAAGATATGCCAAAAGGGACTATAGATATGATGAAATAAATGGGAGACGGTGTAGACGCTTTATGAACTAGTTGTTTATGTTTCCCAGTTTCTAAAGACACTATACCTATATGGTCCTTTCGTGGTTTTGTTATATGATGTAATAAGTACACTTCAATTTTGAAGTATTAACAATGTACGTAAAGTATGGGTCGTTATAGTTGGTATCAGAGGAAAGGTATAGTCAACCTTTGGAAACTAGGATGTGAAAGCCTTAGTAAGAACCCTAAGGATAATTCTAACCATAGAACACAATCTTAGTTTTTTAGAAATGGCCATGAATAACCTAGGATAAGACCTCAAGTGTGAAATTTTATTCTTGATTATGTGGTTTTCCTATTATAATTAGTGTTTCTCACACTATTCTTCTTGATTTTAGTCAATGTACGGTACTCGAAGGAACCATGTTAATGCGGAATGCGACGAGCAATGAAATGATTGTCCCCCTGAGAAACCAAATGTTATGGGAGCTGGAATGCAAAATCTTGTAGCCATGCTCACACAACTTTCTCAAGATATGAATCATGCAGGACTTCCAAACGAGCAAAGGAAGGAGCAACATTATGTTGAATCCTTCATGAGATAGCGTCCACCTTCATTCAGCGGGTCTACTGATCCATTAGTTGTTGAACAATGGATTAGTACTACTGAAAAGATATTTTCAGTTGTTCAATGTTCTGAGCATGATAAAGTCATCTTAGCAGTGTATTGTTTGGAAGGTGATACTGATCAATGGTGGAATCTTATTAAGAATACGAGGCAAAGGGATGAAATTGAGTCCATGGAATGGGACGAGTTCAAGAACTTATTTTTCAATAAGTACATCCCTAGTATTCTCCGAACAAAGATGGAGAAAGAGTTTCTTGAACTGATGAAAAAGGATGATGAATCTGTTGGTACCTATGAAGAAAATTTTACAAGACATGCAAGGTACGCTTATGGTATTATTATCCAACCTGAGAGTAAGATCGATCGATTTTTTAGTAGATTAAAACCAAGTCTTTGAAGGGCCTTAGCTATAAGGGACTTCAATAGCTACGAGGAAATCGTTCGATGTGCTCTCAAAGTTGAGATGGAGATTGGAGTAACCCATCAATCATATGGGTTTGATAAGAAGAGGAAAATGGAATTCAAAGGAAAATCTAAAGATCACACTGAAAAGAAGATGAGATTTCCCTTATACTGAAAGTGTGGAAAGAAACATGGAGGGAGTTGTCTTAAAGGGACAAGTAAATGTTTCAAATGTGGAAAGGAAGGTAATAGGGCATTTGAATGCCATGATGATGGGAAGAAGATTTCTAATGATGAAAAAAAGGAAGGGATACACAGAATGAACCTACTACACTTCAATGTTTCAAGTGCAAGGAGATGATACATTATGCCAATAAATGCCCTAATCCAAGGGTTGATGATGATCGTCGACGTCAACAAACTTTTAAGGCTAAAGACAAAGGAAAGTCACATGCAATTTCTATCAACGATGTGGAGTACGATAACGATGTGGTGAAAGGTACACTTACCATCCACTCTAAAGTAGAAAATGTTTTATTTGATTCTGGATCCACCCACTCATTTATTTCTGAAGAATTTTGTTAGGGTATTACCGTATTACCTCAACAATTAGATGTTGAGTTAGCTGTGACAACACCTAATGGCACACCAGTCGCATCAAAAGTTTATAATTCTCCTCCGATTGAAGTTTGTGGGAAAGTGCTTCCTGCAAATCTTGTGATCCTTCCTATAGTGGAATTTGATGTGATTCTTGGCATGGATTGGCTTTCTCTACAAGGATCTCATATCAATTGCCAAATAGGGGAAGTCACATTTCATATTCCAGATCAATCTATGATCATCTATCGATGCAAGGATGAACATAACCTTCCAGTGGAAATTTCTTCCATTTTATGGGTATTGATTCCACTAAATGAAGGTTATTTATCTCAAATTGTTGGTGAGAAACTCATGATTAAGAATATTCCCATTGTACGGGAGTTTGATGATGTCTTTCTAGAGGAATTACCGGGTCTTCCACCGAATCGTGAGGTTGAGTTTTCAATAGATCTTGTACCTGGTGCTTTGCCTGTTTCAGAGACACCTTATAGAATGGCCCCAATTGAGTTGTAGGAATTGAAGAAGAAACTCTAAGAGAATCTTTATAAGGGATTCATACGCCCTAGTGCGTCACCTTGGGGAGCACCTGTTCTATTTGTTAAGAAGAAAGATGGATCAATGAGACTCTGTATTGATTATCGAGAACTTAACAAGATCACTATCAAGAACAAATATCCTCTCCCACACATTGATGACTTATTTGACCAACTACGCGGAGCTCAATACTTTTCCAAGATTGATCTTCATTCAGGGTATCATCAATTAACGGTCAAAAGGGAGGATATACCAAAGACGGCTTTCCGTACAAGGTATGGACACTATGAATTTATAGTGATGCCATTTGGTCTTACTAATGCCTCTGCTATCTTCATGGATCTTATGAATAGAGTATTTAGAGACTGTCTTGATCAATTTGTGGTAGTCTTTATAAGTGATATTCATGTCTATTCAAATAGAAAGGAAGAACATGAAGATCACTTGAGAATTATATTGAAGACCCTGAGAAAGGAGAAGCTTTATGCCAAATTTACCAAGTGTGAAGTTTGTCTTCAAAAAGTTTCATTTTTGGGTCACATAATCTCAAAAGAGGGGATATATGTGGATCCAACAAAAACAGAGGTTATCGAAAGATGGTCGAGACCAACAACAGTAACCGAGATCCGAAGTTTTCTTGGTTTGGATGGATAGTATCGACATTTTGTGAAATATTTTTCACGATTATCTAATCCACTCACCACGTGGACTCGGAAAGGAGTTAAGTTTGTCTGGATGGAGGAATGTGAAGAGAATTTCAAGGATTTGAAAAGAAGGTTATCCAGTGCACCTGTGCTCACACTGCCTTGTAGTGGAGAATGGTTTGTGATCTATAGTGATGCATCCAAGAAGGGATTGGGGTGTGTTCTTATGAAAAATGATATAGTGATAGCTTATGCCTCACGACAGCTAAAAATCCATGAGCAAAATTACACAACACATGATTTGGAGTTAGCTGCGGTAATCTTTTCATTAAAGATTTGGAGGCATTACCTTTATGGTGAAAGGTGTGATATTTATACTGATCATAAAAGTTTAAATTATATTTTCACACAAAAGGAGCTGAATATGCACCAAAGAAGATGGTTGGAGCTGATTAAGGATTATGACTACTCAAACCATTATCACCCTGGGAAAGTAAACAAGGTGGTAGATGCATTAAGTCGACAAGACCATGCTAGTTTATCCATGATGAGGATCACAAAAGATCCAATATTTTTGGATTTACAAAGGATGGATCTTGGAATTATAATGGAAGGGAAAAAATAATATCTCTCTCAAATGAATGTTCAACCATCTATACATGTGAAGATTAAAGAGGCACAGAAAGAAGATGTCGAGTTACAAAAGAAGGTGAGAAATGTTCCTGAATTCAACCTTGATTGTGATGGGATAATAAAGTTCAGGAATCGGGTTTGTGTTCCTCCCATCCGCGAATTAAAGAAGGATCTGCTGGATGAGGTTCATAGTTCTTCATTCTCTATTCATCCTAGAATCACGAATATGTATAGGGACCTGAAAGAGTACTTCTGGTGGGATGGCATGAAAAGAGATGTTGCTGAATATGTCTCTCGATGCTTCATTTGTCAACAAGTTAAAGCTGAGAGACAGAAGTCTAAGGGGATGTTACAACCATTACCCATACCCGAATGGAAATGGGAAAACATCACTATAGACTTTGTCACAGGACTTCCTAAAACATCCAAAGGCAATAATGCTATCTGAGTCATAGTTGATTGTCTTACAAAGTCTGCACACTTCATTGCTATTAGAGAGGATTTCTCTCTGGATCAGCTTTCCAGGATATATGTAAAGGAAGTGGTAAGATTGCATGGAGTACCACTTTCTATTATATCTGATCGGGATCTGAGATTTACCTCGATGTTATGGCGAAGTCTTCAGCATACTCTGGATACAGAGTTGAGTTTCAGCATTACTTATCATCCTCAGACAGACGGTCATTCTGAGAGAACAATTCAAACTCTAGAAGATATGTTGAGAGCTTGCTCTATGGATTTCAAAGGTGGTTGGGATCAACACCTACCTTTGGTGGAATTTTCTTATAATAATAGCTTTCACTCCAGTATTCAGATGGCTCCTTATGAAGCTTTCTATGGAAAGAAATGCAGGAATCCAACTTGCTGGGATGAAGTTGGGGAAAGAAAGCTATTAGGACCCGATCTCGTTGATGAAATGGCAGAAAAGGACAGATCTATTCAACAACACATAAGAGCAGCTCAGAGTCGACAGAAAAGTTATGCCGACAACCGAAGAAAAGACCTAGAGTTTGAAGTGGGTGATAAAGTGTTCTTACGAATATCTCCTTGGAAGAGAGTAATGAGATTTGGAAGGAAGGGGAATTTGAGCCCTAGATATATCGGTCCTTTCGAAATACTGGATCATGTCGGGAAGGTAGCTTACCGATTGGCGCTTCCACCGAATCTCTCTCAAGTACACGATGTGTTCCATGTATCTCTCCTGAGAAAGTACATACCCGATCCTTCACATGTACTTAGCTCAGAAGTTGTACCGCTGGAGCAAGATCTTTCTTATGAAGAACAATTGATAGAGATTCTGGATCATAGTGAAAAAGTACTACGAAACAAGACCACTCGATTGGTGAAAGTTTTATGGAGGAACCACCAATTAGAAGAAGCTACATGGGAGCTTGAGGATATGATGAGGGAGAGATATCCTCATCTGTTTGTTACAAAGTGACGAATTTCGAGGGCGAAATTCATTTTAAGGGGGGTAGAATGTAACACCCGAGACTTTTATGTTATATAAATCATCAAAGGAATATTTTTCTACAAAACACTTGCTTGGCTTGTTGTACACAAAATAGAGACCTTCCTCGATAGCTTGTGTCGTACGCAATACCGAGTTTCACTAAACAACGACATGCTATTAAAATATTATTAAAACTAGCCATTATGAATAGTAATAACCACTTTTTGAAATTTTATAAATTTTATTTTTCACAATTAACTTCATTTTTGTATTCTGAATATCGAAATTAGCCTAGGGTGAAATTTTGGTATTTTTCTGAAAACTTTCAATTTTGGATGTATAGTGAAACCACTAAGTGGTAGTTAAAAAAACTGAATTTTTCATAAAACATAATTTTACCGCTTCTGTGAGTGGAATTTTGAAAATCTGAGAGACACAGTTGATGTCAGTAAGTAAAATGTGGTTCAATGAGATGAAAATAATTTTTGGTGAATAATAACTTTTTACTTTTTTTTACCACGGTTAAAAGTAAATATGGTAATTAAGGGTAAACATGATATTATTATTACCCTAAACATGTCCTAATTCTATTGGGTAAGTTTAATTCGATCAAAAAAAAACCTTAGGAATAAAATATGGCCATTTAGGGCCACTTGGATTAGATTAAGACATTTATTATTAATTTATTTAAAGAAGGGTTAAATAGTTAAAATCAAAGTTTAATAAGTAAATCATTTTTAATATGGGGTTATAAATAAGATAACTTCGACTATAAATATTCATTAGAAATCTAAAAATATTTCCTACATAATGATATTTTATTTGTAAATTTTAGACATTAAATAATTTCATTTATTTATGACACAACGATGATGCAGTAATTATCTTATTAGTAAAATATTGACATAATTGATGTTATAAATACCCAAATAAATGTAATTTGAGACTTTTTATGAATTACACTAATTTTCTAGGTAAATAATACATGTTAGTATTTATTTAATTAATTTTTTTCGAACTAATCATACTGTTATGATTTTTACAATAATCAATTATTAAATAGTGTAAAAATTGACATAATATAGTTTTTAAAACAAATATTATATTAGTAATTGTTATTTTATTCCTAAAAATATAAGGTTCTGCGAAATGACTTAGACAAGGCTATATATATTAATAATAAACAACTTGGGGTTCGTTTGGGTTGATATAATAAGTTTATTAACCTTATAGTGTAAGAAAACAAGAAGACATGGTAAAAGTTAAATTATCTAACTTAAAGTTAAATCTAAATTATAAGGTTACAATTGTTACCTAAACTTGTCTAAATTCTATTAGATGAGAGGATTTCGACCCATCCCCACCTTAGCCTAGAAATAAATCTATTTGGAGCTATTTAAAATATTACTTGACTTTATAATAAAATAATATTTTTAGTTTTCCCAAAGGTGCCCCTCTCCTCCCTTATAAAAGGGCACCTCATCCCCCTATTCCTCACACCACTTTGAGCCTTCAAGCTCGGCCAAACCCTACCAATTACTCGTCTCAACTTCCCTAGAGACATCCTAGAGGTCCTGGTCTTCTTCAAAGACCAATTTTAGTGCCCTAAAAGAAGGCCTCAAAGAAGCACTTGAAAGAAGAGGTAATGTCCGTTACCGATTCTTTCATCTTTATTTCTTCTTCCACTTCTTCTTATTTAGTTGTTTCATTATGAAGTTATAACATCAGTATCAATCATATACTGATATGTTATTATAAGTATGAAACAACCCTATTTCACCATCTATCCATCCTACGGAAAAAGAAATCACCGCACGTGCGTACGTATAGAATACCGTCTCCACGCCGTGGTGTAATCTATTTTCCACCACCACCTTACTTGGATGGGTATAATGATGTAAATAATGACTATATATGACTATTATAAAGTGATACTGATTATGAAATAGTATAAATACACTTCAATACAATTCCACGATCATTGGAATGATATCATCACTCGTGCGTACGTACGGAATACCGTTTCCACGATGTGATGCGACTCGTTCTACATGATCTTCATTTCATAATGATTATATAAATGAATTTAATGAATAAATATGGTATATATTACACTAATAACACTCTGGTAATGAGGTGTCTATAACCTAAATAGATGAATAAGAATTTATGCGACAAAACACGCATAAGAAGAAAAAGTTATAAACACCCGAATAACAAGTAGCAATGAAATATTACTACTAAGAAGCTAAGAATATGACCATATATGATATCATAAAAATAAGTATAATTCTGTAATAAGTCAATAACATTATTTAAATCATTATACAGGAGGTTCGGACACGTACAAAGCATATCATACCTATGGTAAGGGAAATATCACAATCTCATTTTTATCCGAGATTGTTTATACTTTAGTATTTACTAGGGTGTATTTTATCATCCACATCCATGTTTCCTCAATATGTAATATTATTTCCATCCACCTACAATTATTTAAATCCAATTTTACCCTTTGGTGAGTTTTTAGTAAAAGATATGAATGGAATCTTTTGTCATTTTTCGTACGAGGTGCTTTTTGACTTTTCCGACAAAAGTATGAGGAGAATATTTTTTTAACTTATATGGCATGAATGGATTTTAAAAACATTATTTCCAAGAAGCTTCCTTTTAAAGTTTTCATGTTTATTTTTAATCAACTTTTTTTAGTTTAAAATTGTATGAAATGTTAAGAAAGGAAAAGTGTTTTTGATGTAGAAAGGATATTTTCCTCAAGAATGAAGTTCAAGTGTTTTATCAAAATTATTTTCCATATAAGATAATAAAGGGTTCTATTTTTATCCCTATTGTTACATTGATTTGATTATGTTGTGATGGAAATATTTTTATGAATTCCTTTATCTTATATGAATTATTTTATGATGTTACGATGTTTAAGATTCCCATTTTTATTACATGGGTTATGCAATGATGTATGGTTAATGATTTTGTGGCACACATAAGAATGGTATCATTATGAGATGGGTGGGACCTATATATCCCGCCAATGCATTGGGTAAAGATTTTATATCTCATGAGATAGACATGGCTGGAACAGTAGGTTATACCGGTTCAGTGAAACAGGACTGAAATGAGGAGTGAACTCAGTTCAGAAATGGACTTTGTCCACTAAGATAGTCTTGGAAATGAGTATTGACTAATAAGAAATGATTATCTATGATTATGTGTGTATGCCACAAAGTTTCATGTTTTAAGTTATGATTATTGGTATTCCATTTAACTACTATGATTTATCCCATGTTATGAAATTATGCTCTCTTTTGCAGGTTAAGATCTCCAAAAGTTATGTTCTTATGATTATGATGTGATTGATATTTCTTTTGTTTACCCTTACTGAGCATTTGAGCTCACCCTTTTGTATGTTTTCTTTCCCCAGGTCAGGAAGAAGGTTATTAAGTAAGATATGCCAAAAGGGACTATAAATATGATGAAATAAATGGGAGACGGTGTAGACGCTTTATGAACCAGTTGTTTATGTTTCCCAGTTTCTAAAGACACTATACCTATATGGTCCTTTCGTGGTTTTGTTATATGATGTAATAAGTACACTTAAATTTTGAAGTATTAACAATGTATGTAAAGTATGGGTCGTTATACAGGTTATAAATAATAACCTTACCCATATGGAGCACCTTGAACCGCAGCATGGAGAATCAATGTTAGATCTCTTCGTGAGGCAACAAACACCAACGTTCAATGGGAGTACAAATCCATTTGTAGCTGAGAAATGGATAAGTTCCCTAGAGAAAATATTTCAGGCTTTGGGATGTAGTGAAAGGGAAAAAGTTATCATGACAGTTTATTGCCTCACTAGAGATGCCGATCAATGGTGGTCATTGATTTAAAACAAGAAGGAAGATGATGAAGTATCAAATATGGAATGGAGGGAGTTCAAAGATCTATTTTTAGAAAAATACTTTCCTCGTGACCGTCGAGCAGATATGGAAAGACAATTTCTGAGTCTGAGACAAAAGGAGGATGAGAATGTCGCTAAGTATGAGGCTAACTTTACAAGGTTAGAAAGGTATGGTGGAGATTATATACGTAACCCAAGAAGAAATATTGATCATTTATTTGATGGGTTAAAACCATTTCTCTGTAGAGAATTAGTCTCACAATCATTCTCATCGTACGAATACATTGTCTCATTTGCTATCAAGACAGAAAAAGAATTCTCTAAGTCTTATGACTTTAAAGCAAATCAAGAGAAGAAGAGATTTGCTGATCAATCTGGGAATGGAAATAAGTGGAAGAAGGGAAAGCTTGAATATCCATCCTGTGGTAAATGTGGGAAGAAACACCCTGGTAATTTCTTGAAGGGAATGGGTGTCTGTTACAAGTGTGGTGAAAAGGTCCACCAAGCTCGTGATTGGAAAGGGAAGAAGGAAGCTACAAATGTTCAGTGATACAATTTCAGGGAGATGGGACATTATGCAAATGAATGTCCTAAGCGTCAGGGGAACTTACCTCAGAAAAGGCCAAGGGATCAAGGCCAAGCTTATGCTATCACTACTGCTGAGATAGAAGCTCCGAAACACGTGCTGGCAGAAAATTTAATGGTTTCCTCAGTTTTAGCAAATGCATTATTTGATTCTGGATCATCGCATTGTTTCATATCTTCCCAGTTTTCTAAGAAAATTAGATATATCCAATTTGATTTAACAATGGAGTTGTATATTAAAACTCCTAAGGGATATATCATTGCAACAAAGTTTTGTGAATCAGTCCCCATTAGAGCACATAAATCTTCTTTATCCGCTGATCTCATCATCATACCTATGATTGAGTTTGATATAATCCTCAGCATGGATTGGATTTCAGACCATGATGTGAATATTTATTGTAAGAAGGAGGTTACGATTTTTGATGATGATGATAAGGAATAACTTATCTTTAGAGCAGAATCGTCACCACCTAATTCTTATCTAGATCCACCCCCAGTAGCTCAACTAAATTCAATTATTGGGGAGGAAGAAGATGAAATTACAGATGTAAAGGAAATGAATGTTCAAATAGAGGATATACCTATTGTGAAAGAATATGTAGATGTGTTTCCAGAAGCTTTACCTAGACATCCTCCGGAATGAGAAGTTGAGTTTTCCATTGATTTAATTCCTGGATCAAGGCCTATATCGAAGACCCCTTATAGAATGGACACTGTAGAATTAGTTGAACTAAATAAACAAATAGAGGAATTCAGTAATAAGGGATTTATTCACCCTAGCGTTTCTCTATGGGGATCCCCTTTTCTTTTTGTTAAAAACAAAGATGGATCTATGAGGTTATGTATCGACTACAGGGAGATAAATGTTACAACAACAAAGAACAAGAATCCCCTACCTCACATTAATGATTTATTTGACCAACAACATGGAGCTCAATACATTTCAAAGATTGGCATTCGATCTGGATACCGTCAGTTGTGTGTGATGAAGGAAGACATTCCGAAGACAGCATTTCGAACCAGGTACGAGCATTACGAGTTTACAGTAATGCCTTTTGGATTGACTAATTCACCCTCTGTATTCATGGATCTGATGAATAGAGTTTTCAAGGAATATCTCGATTAAATTGTGGTGGTATTTATTGATTATATCTTGTTATACTCAAAAGATACGAAGATCATGAAAATCACTTGCGCATTATCCTGAACACTCTGAGAAGACAAGAATTATATGGGATGTTTAGCAAGGGTGAATTCTGGCTTCATGAGATTTATTTTCTTGGCCATATTGTCTCTAAAGATGGAATCTCTGTTGACCCTTCTAAGACCAAGGAAATCCAAGAATGTACAACACCTACGAGTATAACTGAGGTACACAGTTTTATTGGTTTGGTAGGTTATTATCGACGTTTCGTCCAGAATTTTGCCCGGTTGGCTAACCCATTAACAAAGCTCACACATAAAGGGGTTAAATTTGTTAGGAAAAAAGAGTGTGAAGATTGTTTTGAAGAACTGAAGAGAAGATTAGTCAGTGCTCTTATATTGACTATACCATCAGGGAGTGATGGGTTCGTTATTTATAGTAATGCATCGAAGAAAGGACTTGGTTGTGTCCTTATGAAAAATGATAGAGATATTGCCTATGAATCGCGATAGTTGAAAATTCATGAACAACACTATCCTACTCATGATCTCGAGTTAGTAGTTATGATCTTTGATTTGAAGATATGGAGGCACTACCTCTATGGTGAAAATGTGAGATTTATAAGGATCACAAGAGTTTGAAGTATATTTTCTCACAAAAAGAAATCAACATGAGGAAAAGGAGATGGCTTGAATTACTCAAGGATTATGATTGCATGATACACTACCACCCGGGGAAGACAAACAAGGAGGCATATGCTTTGAGCAGAAAAGATCATGGAGTTTTTAACAATATGAGAATTGAAAGGGAACTAATTTTCATGGGTCTAGTGAATATAGAAATGGGAATAACCAGGGAAGGTGAAACATCAATTCTTTTTCAAATGGTTGCCAAACCATCTTTACTAGAAAGGATTAAGAGTTCTTAGACCGATAATGAATAATTTCAAAAGAATATTAAAGTTGTGAATGATGGGAGATTGAGAGACTTTGTGTATAAAGATGGAATTTTGAAATTTGGGAAGAGACTTTGTGTTCCTGATATACCTGATCTAAAAAGGGAATTGTTGGATGATTCTCATAGTTCCAATTTCTCTATACACCATGGGAGCACCAAAATGTATAGAGATTTGAAGGAACATTTTTGGTGGGACAACATGAAGAGGGAGATTGCTGATTTTGTGTCAAGATGTATGGTTTTTCAACAAGTGAAAGATGGAAGGCAACAGCCTGGGGGAGTCATGAAACCTCTTCCCATACCGGAGTGGAAGTGGGATAATATTATGATGGAATTTGTTATGGGGCTACCAAAGACTCCTAGAAGGAACGATGAAATATGGGTCATTGTTGATCGTCTTACCAAGTCAACACATTTTCTTGCTATAAGGGAAGATTTACCACTTGAACGACTAGCAAGACTATATATTAATGACGTTTTGAGACTTCATGGAGTACCCCTATCGATTGTTTCTGATCGTGATCCCCATTTTACTTCAAGATTCTGGAAAAGTCTTCAGAAATCCTTGGATACTAAACTTCATTTGAGCACTGCCTACCACCCTCAATCAGATGGAAAATCAGAACAAACTATTCAAACCTTAGAAGACATGTTGAGATCCTGCTCACTTGACTTTCAGCGTATGTGGGATCAATATTTACCTCTGGTATAATTTTCCTATAACAATAGATTTAATTCGAGTATTCATATGGAACCATATGAAGCATTATACCGAAATAGATGGCGCACACCAACCTGTTGGGATGACGTTGGGGAAAGAAAACTTGTAGGCCCACAACTGGTGGCGGAAATGATGGAAAAGGTGAAGGTAATCCAAAACCACATCAAAGCAGCTCAAAGTAGGCAGAAGAGCTATGCAGATAATAGAAGGAAGGATTTGGAATTTCAAGTCAATGATCATGTTTTACTGAAGGTATATCCATGGAAGAGAGTCATATGTTTTGGTAAGAAAGGTAAATTGAGTCCCAGGTACATCAGACCTTTCAAAATTCTAGAACGAATTGGGGCTGTAGCTTACCGACTGGCAATACCGCCAAGTCTCTCCAAAGTTCACGATGTGTTTCACGTATCTCTGTTGAGGAAATACATGCCTCACCCAACGCATGTAATCACATATGAGGAATTAGAACTGGAAACCGATCTGTCTTATTGTGAAGAGCCCATCAAAATTCTTGATACGAGAGAACAAGTACTGAGAACCTGGACGACTCGTCTGGTAAAAGTCTTGTGGAGAAACCATAAGATGGAAGAGGAAACGTGGGAACCCGAGGAACTTATGATGAAGAACCACCCGAGTCTTTTCATGCAGTATTATTCTAAAAATTTCGAGGACGAAATTATTTGAAGGAGAGGAGAATGTAACACCCCAAGCTTCTATGGTACGCTTCTCTTTGAATAATGCAATAGCGTGTGTTGTACGCAACATCGAGTTCTAACACACACCATACCCAATCAAACAAGCCGTTGTGAATAGTAATACCGACTTTTTAAAATTTTATAAATTTTTATCTCTCAAAATGGACTTATTTTTTGGATTTGGAGTATCGAATTTAGCCTGAGGTGAAATTTTGGTACTTTTCAGATAACTTTAATATTTTGATGAATACAGAAAATTACTAAATATTAATTAAAAACAACTTTTTTAATCAAAATAATTAATAGTGATAAATTAATAATTTTAGTGGTTTTAAAATATATTTAGAATATATTTTTACCATTTAATACAATGTTGGTCATTGGACATAATTTCACAATTAAACCAAACATAAACAAGTATCAATATTTTGATAGCTATTATATCTTAGAAACATGCTTTTTTTGACAGCAGGAAATAATTTGAAATTAATTTCTACCACTTCTGTGTTTTGAATTTGAAAAAATGTATTCCATATTTGTAATCTGGATTTCCACATTGTGTAAATAAGAAACTTTTATTTTTATACATTTTGAATAATTACTTCGGTAAATATTTTATTTACCATGGTTAAAGGGTAAATCCGGTAAATAAGGGTAAAATAATTATATTATAATAATACTAAATTACCCTAAAATGTGTACTAACCTTATTGGTGGATACATTTCCGACCATGGGCATCTTTGGGTCTATTTTTGGACCCCATGAAGCCACTTGTAGGTGATAGGGACACTTTATTTTAATTAAGTTAAAATAAATACAAAAATGACAAAAGCATATATCTTTTAGAAAAACTATTTTTACAAATGGTTATGAATGTTGGATTTTCAACTATAAATATTAATTAGAAAGATAAAAAGTTTTCCTACGTAATGGTATTTTATTTATAATTATTATACATTAAATAATGTAATTAATTTATGACACAATGATGATGCAGAAATTACCATAATAGTAAAAAATTAAAATAATTGATATTATAAATACCCAAATAAATATAATTTCAGACTTTTAATGAATTAAAATAATTTTATAGGATAATATGTCATATTAGGATTGATTTAATTTACTTTTTCGAAGTAATAATTCTGTTATGATTTTCACAAAAATCAATTTTCCAAATAGTGTCAAAATTGACATAAAGGAGTTTCTAAAAAAAATATTATATTATTAATTGATATTCAATTCCAAAAAATCTAAGGTTCGGACAAGAGACATATTTCATGATATGTGTATCATTAATGGACCACTTGGAAGTATCTTTTATGTATATAGTAAGCTGATTAACCATATAATATAAAAATACAAAGAGACATTGTAAAAGTGAAACTAATTAACTAATAGTTAATACTTAAAGATAAGATTAATATAGTAACCCAAACCTGTCTAAATCCTATTGGTTGAGTGGTTTTCAACCTATCCCCACCTTAAACATTTAATTATACACTTTTTATCCATTAGAAACCGAATATGAATTTATTAAAAAAAATATTTCTAGCTTTTCCAAAGGTGCCACTCACCCCTCTTATAAAAGGGCACTCCCCCTTCTCATTAATTCACATTTTCAAAGCCTTTAGGTTCGGCCAACCCCTGCCCAAATACTCTCTAAACTTCCATCACTTAATTCTATAGGCCTTACTTTAGTCATAAAGCCAACCTATGAATCCATTTTGATCAAATCAAAAGGAATAACCCGAAGAAGAGGTAATGATTTCACCACCCTTTTTCATGTTCCTTTCTTCTTCCACTTCTTCTTTCTTTGTTATTACCAATATAAAATAATAAATCCAGTATATTATATATACTTTTATTTTATTATAAACATGGTAAAACCATATTTCATTATTCTATCCATCCTTTGAATGACATGTCACCCTACGTGCGTACGTACGACTTACCGTCTCCACGTCGTGGTGTAATTGTTATTCAAAACATTTTTATTTGGATGGGTATAATAATGATTTGTAATTCATGTAAATAGTAAATATAACATAATAATGATTCGTTATATATGATATAACATCCAATTATATATTATTCTAATATCAAAAGAATGATATTTTCACTCATGCGTACGTACGGACTACCGTCTCCACGAACGCGATGAGATTCATTCTCCATCGTATCCATTCAAGTATAATTATCATTTGATTATTCAAAAATACTTTTTAAGGACTTGATATCATTCTGGATATGAATAAGATACAACCTATCCATGACAAACATGTCCTATGTAACAAAACTTATAAAAGAAAACGAGTAAGTTAACACCTGAAACGACGATAATACTAAGATATTATTAACAAAGAAATGTTAAAAGATCATATATGATATCATAATAATATATATGATTCTTGTATAATTTATTAACAATTATTTCACCATTATGTGGAAGGTTAACTTACCACAACCAAGGAAAAGTACAAGGTAAGGGTTTATTTCTCAATCTCTTCATTATCTGAGGTTGTTTATACGTAATAATCTACTGGGACTTCTTTATCATCCACATCCATGTTTCTTAAAAATGTATTTCAAAACATTTTTAATATTTACTAGAATATGGGTGAAAGTCATTTATACCCTTTTTGAATTTTATAAGTGGTTTATAAAGCATTCTTTCTTTCATTTTCCAAACAAGTTACTGTTTGACCTTTTCGACAAAATTAACGTAAGAATGTCTTTTTTTAACTTATATGGAAGGTGTGATTATTCTCCACCGTTATTACACCTTTGAAGATTCCCTTAAAATATAATAAGAATATTTTCAATGTAAATGTTTTATTTTATAATTATGTTTTTTTTAAATGATTTCAAAAAAGAGATATTTCTCTGAAAAGATTTTTGATTTCATCTATGCTAACATCCGTTGATGGATTTTATGCTTATTTCAAGTTGATTTATTATGATACAAAACTTCTATATTGTATTGAAGGTTTTGTGATATATTTGACTATGGATGTGTTATTTTTATACCATTCATGGTTTATGGAGAAAGTATTGACATTTTGTATGCTAGTTTTAATACGAATGTTTATGTTATGTTTAAACCTCTTCATATGAGGAATGAATTGGACTTAATATGTGACAGGTGGAGCCCACTATAGCTCCTCGATGCATCAGTAGGTCTCATGAGACAAACTAGTGTCTTGGCACAAGGCCTTAGAAAAATCTTATTTTTAGTCTTGGCACGAGGCCTTGGCTATGTGGTTATGATAGTTTGGCATTATGCATTCCATCATTATGAAAGTGGTTATCGATGTTGCATGTGATTATTCGATTAGTAGAATATCCATGTGAATAAGTAAATTACATTATTTCATTTTATTTTTTCCATACTATGTTGATGTTCAAGTTTAAAAGGCTTTTATTTCAGTTATACATTGCCTTAAATGTTTATTCTTATTTATGAAAGTTTCTGCTATATTTTTATCCTTACCGGGCATTTGACCTCACCCCTTTTCTATGTATTATTTTTACGAGGATGTGAAGAAGTAAATTATGAATGACATACAAGGATAGTATGAGGGGATAATAGTGTAGACTATGGAGACTATGTTGTTGTTGTTGTTGTTTTCATTTTAATGATGTAATGTAAAAGTTTATGAATATATCTACTGTATCCCAGGATACTAAACTAATCGGTATTTCGAGATTTGATCTTTCTTGTGAGCATGCCAATGTTATGTAATAATGCACCGACTCTAGGTACCTGGGGTCGGGGCATTACAGGTACGGGGTGCGTGGGAGGATTGTCCATGGGGGTGGTGGGGCTGTCCAGGTGTTATGGGGTGTTCAAGGGGTGGGTGGGCTTTCCATGGGGGAGGGAGGGCTATCCACGGGGGTGGTAGGGTTGTCCACAGGGGTTGCAGGGCTATCCCCGAGGGTTGCAAGGCCATCCAAGGGGATGGGGCTGTCCAGGGGTGGGGGGTTGTTCAAGGGGGTGGGGTGTCCATGGGGGTAGGGATGTCCACCCCCAAAATAAGGTTGTAAAATCTTATCTTTATCAAATTTTACCATGATTTCAAGCCTATTATAGATAACCAAGAAGACTATTGGTGTAAACAATGAATATCATACATATAAACCACAACACTTCCAATTGTAAACATACCACCAAATAGCATACGTGGATGGGATTTTATGATCTATGCTTCGATGAGACACTACTCAGAGGAGTTTGAGCCTTGCTATATCATTAGGTGATATGGAGTTGTACGAATGTTAAATTTGTATGATATCAATATGGATTGTGGATAAGAACCTGAGTGAGATTTCTTTTCAGATATCACATCTTCTTGAAGGGTAAGAGCAAGTGTTTGTATGGAACATAATGAAAAGTCTAAACTTATGACAACAACAATACATTGGTAATATTTGATTCCTATTTTTTGGTAGAGTATTAGAGTGGAAAACCCACCCCATCCCTGGACACCCCCCCCCCGACACCCATGAAGCCCCTCGACCCCGCTACACCCCCACCCGGATAGCCCCACCACCACAACACCTCGAAAGCCCCCCCTCCTCCCTGGACAATCGAAACCCATCCCAAAACTGGATAACCCGCCCCAACCCCCTTGGATAGACAACCCCCCTTGACAGCCCACACCCCCTCCCCCACCTGGATATCCCACCCACCACAACCCCTGAATATCCCATGCCCTCCATGGATAGCCCACACCCCCTCCTCTAAAGCCCCCCCAACGACAGCCCCTACACAGCCCCCCACCACCGATACATCCCACTCCCCCACCAGACATCCCACCCCCTCCCTAGATAGCATACACCCCCTCCCCCACCTAGAAACCCCACCCGGACCCCCTGGACAACCCACACCCCTACTCGGGTAGCCCATACCCCCCTACACCCTCCATCCCCCACCCCCTGGACAACCCACAACCCACCTAGATAGCCGCCACACCTGGAAATCCCCCATACCCCTCCTGCAGCCCCCATAGGGTAATTTTATTTAAAATCATTTTATTCATTATGAAAGGAAAACCATCATGAATTAACCAGTTCATTCTAATAAACCCATTCAATTTATCAAAACATGAAAAATTAGATTTATACGTCTCTATGGGTCACTTAGAAAATGTCATTGTGGAAAGGGGAATAAACTACATTGTTCATTCCAATTTAAAAATTGGGCCAATCACTTAGGAGGTGCGGTGGTGTCCCGGAGGTGTGGTGGTGTCTAGGGGAAGCTATCTAAGGGGGTGGGGGGGGATATCCAAGGGGTGGAAGGTTTCCAAGGTTGTGGGGGTGTCTAGGGGCGGTGGGGTGTTTTCCATAGGGGTGAGGGGTGTCCATGGAGGGTGGGGGTGGGTGTGTCCAGGGGGTGGGGGAGGGTGTTGTCCAAAGTGTGGGGGTTTCCAACGGGGTGGGGGTATCTATGGTGGTGGGGGTGGGTGGTGTCCAAAGGGTGGGGTTGTACAAAGGGTGGGGTGTCTAGGGGGTTGGGGGGAGGGAGCTGCTCAAAGGGTGGGGATGTCCATGGGGGGTGGGGGTGTAGGGGGTGGGTATGTCTAATGGGGGGTGTCTTGGGGGGGCTATCCAGGTAGATGGAAGGTGTCTAGGGGGTAGGGGTGGGGGTGTTTACAAATCCAATCCATCACAAAACCAACACCAATTCATCCTCAATATCAGTACCTATAAATACAAAATCCAAAACCAATTTTAAAATAAACTAAATATACACATAAACTAACATATCTCCCCCACTAAACCCACAATTTACCATGTTTGATGTGTAGAACAAAAAAAATAAATCAAAGGGTTTTGTACTTCACAAATAGCACAAACTATAATTTACATGAAATCAAAACACCAAACAGAAAAAAATAGAGGGAGAACATTAAAACTATAGTAAAACATACTAATTTTATGTTTAGAAAACAATTCTGATTGAAGATGGTTTCGGGGATGAAAAAACATCCGTACGAGCTCTTGATTAGGTTCTTCAACCGGGCGAGTTGGAGGTGAGGTTCTGAGTATTTGGGGGAAAACATTCCCAATAGTTTTTAGAAACTGTTGGGAAATACTCTCTTTAACAACAGTTTATCAAAACCATTGGAATATCATAGAGAAACTAAATATTTTCCAATAGTTTTGTCAAAATGATTGAAAATATTATGTATATTTACACATTGCCAATGGATTGAAAAAACCATAGGAAAATGTGGCCTTTTTTCTAGTATAGCAATGGTTTGAAGAAATTGTTGGAAAATGTGGCCTTTTTTCAATATAGAAACGGTTTGAAAAAACTTTTGGTATATATCCATTGGGAAAAAATCCCACTTCAGTAGTGTGGGAAGATATTTATATAGAAATAGCAACGCGGTCAATATTTTAAATTTCTATTTTTCACATGTGTATGTCATTACTTATAAGAGTTTCAAATAGTATTCCTCTAAAAATATGAATTCTTATATTACTATATAAAGAGCTACCACATGCATCAAAATAAATTTAACACATCCACCACATCCTAATATTGTGTACTTTAGGGCAGCACTGACTCACTAACATGGTTTTAAAATGTGTCATAATATAACACATCATGATTTGAGGAAAGAGTTTCCCTTTCTCAATATGATTGAGGTCACAACACAATCAATCAATAAAATATCAAACACAACAAAACTGACCACCATGGTGGTATTCAAACATTCTAAACTCTTCCTTTGTAAAGAGATTTAGGCATGGGAATAAATCCCATCATTATTAATTTCATTATTTACAAATGAATATTTTATTTTTTATTTCCTTTTAGTGATTATATTTTTTGATGATAGGTGAGGGATTATATCAGTAGAACCACATCCCTACACAAAACAACACAATAAATCTTACCACAATAACCACACACCTCTTCCACGACATGTCACTGCTACTAAACAGTGAAACCACTGTCCAAACATACCATCCGACGAAAAAGTTCACCAAACATTTCACACCACCACATCACAATACAAATTTACCATCCAAAAGAAACCACCCCTTTTACGTAACCAAATTTTAAACCTTATCCTACACACTTCTCTAACTAACGATCACCATTATCATCAAAAAAATACCCATGAAAAAAAATCGTGGAATTCCACATCCCATGTCGAGATATTATCTGCTATGGGCAGCATTGACTGGCCCCCATGGTTTTAATCACTTAAAATTATAATGAATATTAGTTAGGGATCATGTTTTACCCTATTTATATGATTGATGTTCTTAAATCACATGAAATATAATAAATCACCACAAAAAATAAACACATATAATCTTCCAGAACATTATAGGGGATTCTATTTTTTCATCTCATTATCTCACATAGGTATAGTTAAAAAATATTAAATTTTCCTTAGTGAACTAATTCATTAGTCCTATTTAAGTGGTTATTATTTTTAAGGAATAGTGAGCTTAAATAAGTGGATATAAGAATGGTCTCATTATCTAAAACAATCAAAACACAAACAAAGTTTCAAACAACTGTTATTTTCCGCAAGGCATATTAACATGTCAATGAAATGATTACAATGAAATGAAAAACAACACTCAACATTTCTAGGTTATTTCTACTGAAACATAGTGTTATGAATTTTTATAGCTTTTAGATGGTTCCATGTTAATGATAAAGCTGCATACATGTCATATCACACACCATGTTCAATATTATCAAATAATACACAATAGGTTCGTCTAATTACCTACAGAAAAAGACATCATCTTCATTTTAAAATTTCATCATGATATGTCCTTGTGTTCAATTCAAATACTAAATTTCATAAAAAACATTCTATCTTGACCATCAAGGTAAAACATGTTTTTGGACATCAAAATTAAAACAATACTTCTTGTATTAGAATATTCCATGAATTATCATGATCGGACTAAATATTCCTCAAATTATTTCATTGATTAGGAAAATTTAACTTTATAATGAAATTATCATAAAATGTTTCTACATAAATATCATATTAATTGTGAATAATTCTCAAATAATTCTTACTATAATTTCTTTAGTTACCACAAAATTATTTAAACTTTAGACATGCTTCCCAGAAAAAACTACATATGACATAACCTATAAGGTAATTATATTTCTATACTTACAAATTCATATTAATCATAAAAAAAATATGTTTATTCACATATTCATTTCTATGTCTCATAATGTTACAACAAGACATTCTTATCATTTTCCATTTTTAAAAATAAAAGTCACATTGATTTCTACCCGGAAACATTATTACAAGATTTGGTTATTTAAATACTATATATCTGAATTTGAGGAAAAATATGATGCATGCTATTCTGATCATGGATTCAAAATTCAAAAGAATTTTCAATACTTAAAATAGTTATTTATTTTTAAAATTTATGATTTTAAATGTCTAAAGCCACATTTTACAATTTTTCATAAATGCATGCTTATGAAAAATTGCATATGGAATGAAACAAAAGACATACTAGCTCAATTGGAAACTAGAATACATGAAATCATGGTTTCACATTTATTTATTTTATCATGCTTGTGTTAAATCTACTTCGAGGTTACATGCATCGTAAGGGTTATTGAACTTAAGTAGTTATTCATAATAGAAAACAATAAACATGATTCACTAAATATTTCAATAATTATAAAAACTAGAAGAAGTGTTATAAATTTCTTAAAAAAGATAGAGAAATACAGTTTATTAAGTATAATTCTATAAGAGGAAAGGGAAAAACATATCTAATCCTAATTAAACTAGAAAATAAAATCAATAAAGTTAACCATCATATTACTCTTTCCTCTTGGATATAAAAATAAGTCAACAAGATGTTAATGAATTTATTAGATATAAAATAATGGGAAACATCATAAAAACCTATATAAAATGAGATGGTTTATTTAATTATTATTGTCATTATAACATAAACCAATTTAATATTATAAAATTAGTTATTAAGAGGCATGTAATTTTTATTAGGTCTATACCCAAGTAGCATTGTATCATTACATGGTCGTTTGGTCGGCATAGAGTCCTTGAACTATATCACAAGGTCCATAAAATCCTATTCCATTACTGGTATTCCCTTTCCTATGTCACACACCAAGATAAACTGACACTGTTTCCTTACCAACCCATACAATCCTCATCGGTCCTAACTCCAAAATCAATCCTATATCTCAACCATCAGCTCTAATACCATTCTATCAGGACCCTCTCCAACTAATGATACCTCTCTCATGCTAGAAATGAAGAAAGCGGGATATTGACCCACCTAGTGTGTCCTCCAACATGCCCTGGGTTAGAGACTAGCACCAAGGGTGTACATATATCACAATATGGGAGGAATTACACTTTATAACAAACCATGACTGGGAGATAGGATAAATGAACTACAGATAAGTCCAGTAAATGATATAAAAATAAAATAAAACTATCCCATAATGCATGTATAAATAAAAATTGATACATATAAATTCACAAATGGGAAAACTAAAAGAATAAAATCTAAGGTAGTGATGCAACAACAAATCTAGAGGTATGAACTAGATGGTTCCATCAAAGTACACAATGTCCTCCTGAGAACCTAAATACTATTTTCATATGCGTAGTGTGAGAATACATGTATGCTAAGTAAGAAAACTAAAGTATCTCATGCACATGTAAAGAGAGCGTACTAATGCACCAGTCTGAAAGTAGTAGAACCAAACAACACCTAAAGAGGTATACTAACCATCCTAACCTCACTAAGGTATTATAACTATATAATGAAACTCATGTAAAAATCTATAGTAACAACATCGATTATCTGGGTACCCTTTATCACTTCCAATTGGTTTATCCATTCTTGTCTAACAAAACAAAGTCCCCTCACTCCCACCTCTTCTATTATAACCATGCCAAAATCCTTCCAAACACACCTAGGACCAAAAAACCACATCTTGTCCAATCAATTGGGCCATAAGCCAAATCACATACCACCTATAGAAACTTGTTCCATAGATCATATCACCTCATGGATATAGACAATTGTGCTACAATACACACCTCATCTCATCCAAAAACACCTAGTCCCCAAACCACATCACATCTCATGCTTAGACATTTTATCCACATACCACACCTCATCTCGAAAACAACTAGGAAATCACAACACATATCATCCTGATTACACATGGGAAGGTACACCACATCTAATCCAGAAGACACCTGGGAAATAACAACTTTCCCATACATACATGGGCCTTAAAAACTCCAACCTTCCTGAAGAATCTGGGGCTACCTCCACCTAAAAGAGGTAGCATATAATTGATGGTGACTAGACATCCATCGTACCATAAGGAAATTTTGGAAAGGCACCCTCCTCTGTGACAATGGGGGGGTGTTCAACCCATTGTTCTCGACTAGGATGGGGTACATATAGAAATCTATAGAACAAATAATGTAAATACATATTGAGTTACAACACACAACCCTGTCATAAGTATTTATAGTAAGAACCAACCGTCTCAAAGAATGTGAACAATCTTAACCAACTATAAATGTAGAAAAACAACCAAATAAAAAACAAACCAAAATTCATTTTCAATATTTAATCCATATTCAAATGTTTCTATTTTCTCAATAAATAAACCTTTATCATCCTATTTGATATGTGTCATTAATATTATTTCAAAAAAAAATTTACATAAAAGGATTACTTATCTCATGTTTCCAATATTGTAGTTCATATATTAACATTAACATGTTGAACAAAACATCCCATTATTAATTCCCCCATTAAACGTTACCATTTGTTATTATTAACATAGAATACTAATTACATTAATACTTGAGTATATATAACAGAAGCAACCGCATGTCATAATAAAAACACTATACAATCATAACATAAGACATAATTCTCATTTTACTTTAAATCTGCATTTAGCTTCTTAACAGATTTCACAAATATCGAATAATCTCTTATTAACAACACACTATTTCATAAAATTTCAACAGGTAACCATTCACTCATTAGTAGTTCACATTCCAAATTCAATTCCAAGTATATTGAATTTTTTGATTGTTTCCATGAATTTATAATCCAATTTAGTTCAGTACTTCCTAGTAAACGAGAATTAATTCACATAATACAATAACCAACACACTGAAAGTATCACCACACCACCACTCACTACTATCTTAACAATAATCCCACAACCTCACTGACTTAAAACCACATCCCCATTGGGTAGCATTTCTAAAACTCCACACCATGACCATCAAACATCCATGATGTATGACCATTCCCACTTCAACCCCACTGTGAATCCATATGTAATCCATCTCTCCCACCCCCACCCCCAAAACAACATAGCCACATTCTAACCATCATATCACTAGAGACAACCCAAATAAATATTCATATAAACAAACACATTTAATCACATTATAGAGAAAAAATTCTTTTAGAATTAGCAAGGCGCCCCAATTTAAATGTCACTTAATTTAGTATGTTATAAAAAAACGCATATAATCCTGGGGGATCTATTTATTTTAACCTAATGTATGTGGTTAAACAATTACATAATAAGTGATGTCAATAACCACATAGTGTTCATGTATTGCATGACCCAAAAACTAGGGCACAAATAAGGACCCCCATCGACCATGATATTAAGTGGGTATTCAACCTATGTGATTCACAACATCGATAAAAATATCAATAAAATAGTAGGATCCTAAATCACATTCCCCTACCCGTTATATTCAATATAAACAGATTCATTAACTTTCTCGTTATAGTTATGGCCATGTTCACTAAGTTCAACAAAGATTAACCCATCCCTCGTGATACACATATAGATAAATGAATGAAAAACCTACTTGGAAGAAATATGACTAACATAGCCTTTTCCCAGGCATGCTTTTTGAAAACAAGGGTGTGTATATGAGGAAACTGCTTTAGGGGGGACCCAAACCAACAACAGTACCTTTTTCTAGGACTCTTATAGGAAGAATAATTTTTTACATCCCCTATTTAGAGAAGGAAATAACCAAATAGTGTATGAAGTATCTTCTCTTTAGGAAGATTTGATCCTAAGAATTTTTGATTAGATATAGTTTAGAATTTTCATTAATAGAGGATCTCAATAAACCTGACGGTTTGACTATTTGAAAGCCTATGAATTATTTGAAAATCAATGATATGATTTATAGACATTGAAAGAGATTCAAACCCACTAAAATATGGAATTAAACTCATTTTACATAAAAAGGGTCTTGAAAATGGGAAAATGGCAAAATCTATGAAATTATGGAAATATGGAAGACTATTGAAATGATTTACAACTACTGCTAGATGATTCACTACAAGATGGGTCTTAGAAAGTGAGTCACCGCCAGATGTGTCATTATTAGATGAGTAATATATAGTGACTCGCCACCATATGAGTCATCACCAGTGAGTCATCACAAGAATAGTCACAACCATCGAGTCACTGCCAAATGAACCCCCGCCAGTGAGTCACCCCCAGGATGAGATAATGCAAGGGTGATCTACAACACGGGGTAGATAATTCTATATTGAGATACATGTAGAATGAGATACCATTGGAAAACTGAAAACTTGGTAAACTCTTGAATTAATCCACCATTGGAATGACTTATATTCCCCTAAAAACACATCAGACAACCCTCAGACACCTCAAACGCCATATTTCTAACAAAGTAATGTACTGGAATGTGTGGTCCATTAAATGAATGATTTGGGATATACTTAAATATATGTTTGGAAATTTTATTTTATTCTTTTAAATTAACGGATGAATTTTTTTTTGTATTTAAAAATTATATAATATTTATAAAACAATTCAGTGAATGTATTTGCTTTACAATTTCCTTCGTCATTAAATTTAATATTTATATCCATAGTTTTATAACCAAAATTGAAATTCACAAATAAAAATTATATGACCAAGTTGATCTAATATATAATATCCATTTTCATAGATTTAATTTCTAGAAATAAGGAAAATTAATGTTTTATATAAGAGAATAAAAATGGTTTTTAGATTAAAATATTACATAACATCATAAAAAATTACACATGGAATTAATAAATTCATCATAGCATTGATAAATGATATATATATATATATATTATAAATGATTTTGATAAAGTCTTATTTCATTCATGTATTATGATAATTTAATATAAATTATAGTATTTTAAAAACCATTTTTATGGTTAACATAAAAAAAATTATCTAAGAATAATATCAAAAATTTAAAAGTAAGATATTTGTTTAATTTTTAATTCGGTACTGAATTTTTTTAAATAATTTTTTTAAATTTATCATATTAAATTACAAATTAAGAAAAAACAACAAAAAGTGTTGAATGAATTTATAACTATTATAGCAATGAATATCCAATAAATTTTTATGAAATGGAAAAACATGAATAACATAAATTATTTCCTATAGATTTTTCATCAAGAGGATGTATAATAGTTGGATGAACTATAATGAAATACATCAATAAAAAACATTTCAAAACCACATCTTAATGAAATTAACGATGACAAAATAAAACAATATTAAAATATCTTATGATTATTACATAATATAGATATAATATTATTCTAATACTATTAAAATAAAAACTTATCTAACTCTATAAAATTTTACATTTCAAATTAAACAACATTTATATAGGTTTCAAATGATTATGGAACAAAACTATAGGAAATATTCAATAATGGGAAGTTAAAATACCCACTCCAAACCATAAATAGCATGTATCCGCTAGTAATTCATAGATAACATATGAAGGAAGATGTTATTATGAGGGAAAATGTCCATTATAGGAATTAAAATTATTTTAATCATCATGATAAAAATAAAAATCTCTATTCTAATGTTTTTATGATAAAGTCACAACAAATATATAAATATCCCTCACTGTTAGATATATACATGATGTGCTTGATAAAGAAGATATTATAAGATTTTAAATTTAATAAAAGTCCACCAATAATAAATAAGCTGAGTTGGATGAGTCTTACATTGAATATAACCTCTTAATTAAATTAATTATGATATTTATCCATTGGTTAGACAAACTAGAAAATTCAAATAGACAAACAATTTTCAAGAAAAATACGTAGAACAAACCAAAGAAAAATGAATACATGAACACCAAATTAGTGGAAGAAATATTTAAAGAGTTGGTATAAATGTAGAAACCCCAACTCATTGTACACAAAGTGAGTGTCTTTATTATATGATTAGAATAAGATACAAGGTGTTACATTAACAATGATTTATCATCTTAGTGTACTTGATGAACAAGATAAAAATATGATTCTTAAATTGAAATTTTAGTAAAATTTAAAAACATTGTTAAAGTAACTATTTTAAATCCTTGATATTATTCAAAGATTCCATATTCATAACTAGTGGAATGGAAAACTAAATTTTATGATATTAGATGATCAGAAAGGTTCATGTAAAATAGAATAATTCAGGATTAAATTAAGCATATGAAAATGGAAATCTCGATATATCAAAACACATGACATTTATCCAACAACATGATCAATAAATGTATCGATTGATAATCTCAATGAATTAATATAAAGGATAATAATAATTGAATTATCAAAAATGAAAATTTTTTATGTTGGATTTAATGATCTTATACACCATGATATATTTACAATTAATTCGCTATATGATTAATATTTATATTATAGGTAGGTATACACCAAAAAAGAACACAAATAATTTGGCCCACAAGTTTGTCTTATTAGACCTATTCATGCATCGAGGGGATACAAAATTATAGGTCCCATATTTCATTTGATTTACAATGCATTCCTCATAAAATGAATGACCACATAAATTTATGAAAAATATGACTTATCTGAAAATATTTATATTGATTAAATGATATTGAATGATAATATTTTCTTCATAAATAAAATACCATTTCTAATTAAATATATTGTGCATAAATGGTATAAATTATATCTAAAATTCATATCCATTATGCTATAAATTATGATATTTATGTGAAATGTAATGTTCAATGAAATATAATCATAAGAATTTGAATGTTTCAATAGGTTTATAATTCCCAAAAAATGAACAAGAGATAATAGATCACCATCAATACATCAAAAATATAGTTCTTGAAAAAAATTCTTTTATTTAGGGGAAAAATGAAAAATGGAATATGAAATTAAAAAAATTATTCATTAAAATTTTTATTTTTAAAACCATATAAAAAATATAGAATAAAAAAAAATTTAAAACATTTGTGGAGGTTTTTAATTCCATTAAATCCACATACATTAATAAGAAACCAATTATTTTGACATATAATAATGAAAGATAAAATTGAAACATTCTGACTAAATTATAAAAATTTCATTCAGACCATATAGATGGTAATTTATATATTATGTTTTCCAAATTATAATAATTTAGTAAATTAAAAATAAATTGGTTAAATAGTTTTCAAAAAATATGGACATGGATAAAAAATATACCAGACCAAAATGAGAAATAAAATCATGTTATCTTTTAAATATTTAATTTTATAATTCAATTTCTATGGGATAATAAATATAATAAAATAATTAATGTTTTTATATTCATATAATATATAAAAAAATATGATGTCAATAATTTTTTGATTATAATATCCCTCCAACAAAAATTAATGAAATCCCAGAAATGAAAGTGTTAAAATGAATTATTACCTATTTGGTAAATTATATATTAAAACCTATTGAGTATGTAAACATTAATTGAAATAACAATAAAAATAATAAAATTTATATTCATATTAATTACATAAAATAAGAATTATATAATCCAGAAACATGTAAATTGGTAACTAATTCATAACATGTATCAAATATCGTTAAAATTGAGATGAAATCCCTTAAAAGTGTTATATCATTTCTATTAATATAAATAAAGGAAATGTTTTCATGTAATAAATAGAAATGAAAAAAATATATAAATACAACATATTACAACCAAAGGTCATTTTACACTTATTTAATTCTAAACATGGTCATTTAGTTATAATTATAAAACAATGAATATAAATTGAGGCAAGAAACCACTTACCTCACACATCCCCTCATTCAATATGTCTTAACATCGTTTATAATGGTTTAGAACATGTTTATAATTTATACTAGAATCATATTCATATTTCTTACAACACATTTGTTAATATAATAACATATAATGACATGTTTGATAACAATATTTCTTTATTAACATTGTTTAAGCTGTTAATATATTATTTTACTCGTGCATGTTTTGTTATGGAAGCTTTCATTGGTCTATATTGGTTATATTTCAATAATATTAAAATTTATATTAATGTTGTTATTATAGTATATTTTATTAGATATATTATTATATTCAATCTTAGGTAATGCATTTGTAAAAAGAATAATATCACTTTTTGAAGATGATAGGATGAATTTGAAAACAAGCATCATTATCATTTCATAATACCTGAATGGGTGATGTAGTATATGTTATATTAAATTTAGTGAATCAATAATATTTTATAATTTCCATATATATATTAATTATTCCTATAATTATGACTATCCATGTGTGTCAGTGATGAAAATTGGCTCTTGAGAATGCAGACTGCCGTACACATGAGCGGTGGTTTTGCTATTATATGATAGAGAAAGAGATGGATACAAAAAATTATTAGAAAAATTAAATTAAATTATAAGGGTATATTTGGTTATTATGATATTTGAATTTTTATGAACTAATTTAATGTGGAAAGTGAGATAAGAAATAAAAAGAATGATCATGGTGAAGATAATTACATTCTATTAGAGAAGCCTGCTTTCGATTGTATATTAAGCCTCCAATGGATGGTCAGATGGAAATAAAATAAACTATATGTTATGAGGAATAAACATGAAAAGTTATTATGTTAGTTATTTATTTATATACAAGAATCATTATGTTAGTATAAGATAGAGGATTTGGTATCCTTTTATAGGGGATAGAAATTTAAAAACACAAAATTACTTACATGACTAAATAGTATATGTTTCATGATAATTTGAAATAGAAAAAGGAACCCCTAATTATAATATAATATGTTACCAGGTGGAAATATACTAATAGTATCACTTTTTGGAAAACATAACATATAATTTAGGTCCAATATTCTAGTAAAAAACATTAAACAGATTTTTACTTTAACCATAATAATTAATATTTTACAATGACAACATTAATATATGAAAAATAATATAAGGGGACCTATAACCACATTTTTACATGATGAATCAAAATTATGAATTTATTTTATCTTATTTAATTTCTATTGGTTTTAGAAACTACTTCAAATATAAGAAAATATAATGTGCAAAAACTATTTTTAGTAAAATACATCCTTTAAAAGTAAAAATCCATTTTTCCTTGAAATAAAGTAATTAATTTTTTTTTTGAATTTTAGTTTTCAAAAAATAAAAATGGATGTTTTTATACATTTCTAGAAAGAGACAATCGGATCATCCAACATCATTTTTAAATTCATGTACTAAAAATTATATAATAATTTGAATTAAATATTACTTATCACTAAAAAATACAACATAGGGTTTTTGAAATCAATAAAATGCCTCATAATAATTTTTATAAATTTGTAAAAAATATATAATTGAAAAAAATAAAAAAATTATTGTTTAAATATTTTTTAGAGATATTTCAATGTGTTACCCTATATTTTTAACACATTTTTACATTTCTTTCTTGAATTTAACTTTTTTTACCATTTTAATTATTCATAGTAATAAATAATTGTATTGACCATAATAAATAAATTTTTTTATTTTGAGTAAATATATGGAATCAATTTTATAAATTTCAACCCTTATAAATGATAGATTTGAATTTGAAATTATTATCACTAAAGATGATGAAAAACTGGTTTGTATGAAAATGCAATTTTAAAGAAAATGATGATATTACATTATCTCAATGACTAGAAATAATTCATATATGAATATAAATTCACATAAATAGATATAATATCTTTACAAATAATTTAAATTATTCATAATTATGTTTTCTTTAAATTTAACACAATTAAATAACATATTATTCCAGTTAAAATAGTTAATCAATAAATGTAATCTTAATCATAAAAACTGTATTTTATTAAAATAATATAAAATATTTATCCTAAAAGTATTAATTATATTATTATTAATAAAATAAATCCTATATCACATTAAATATATATAAAAAATATATTATAAATTTTAAATTACATTTTTAATGATAAAAACGATAGGTTTATAGAAATAAGTACATTCACTAATCACTGAAATATTTTTTTTTTGAAAAACATGAAAAAAATAAAAATATGCTATTACTGAAATGACAACTTTAATAATTGTAATGTTTTTATAAATGTAAATTTATTAAATTTGAGTAAATGTTTCACAATATCTTCATAAGAAATATATAATAATTAATTTCGAATAAAACATATTTTGGAAGAATAAAATGATTTTTACTAAAAATTGTGTTCTTAATTATTAAGGGTTAATAAATTGAACAAAATATTTCTAAATATGATTCATAATATTTTTATTATTACTCATAATTCCATTAAAATTCTAGGATATAATATTTCAGTATTTTCCATAGTTTTTTTAAACATAGTGTTGCATGAGAAGATGTATATCAATGAAATATATATTATTTAATTAAAATTAAAATCTATTTTTTGGTGTAACATTGTACTTGAGTAAATAAATTTTTCTTAAAATTTATATCTTTTTAATTGATGGTAGAATATTTTAAACTATTAGTTTTTAATACCCACATAATAATTAGGGATAATAACACTTCCTTTGAATAAAGAAAGTGGGAAATATAATGGTTACCTAAAATAACCCATAATTGGGATCCCATATTATGAGAAAATCGATGTAATGATAATTTATATATGTAGAGGTGAAACTTTATTTCCATATATTTATAGGGAGTGATAACTAACATGTTCATGAATGTTTTATTAACCATTAAACCAATATAAATTAATCATTCAAAAAACAAAATTCATCAGAATTAAATTTAAAAGGATAAAATTTAAAGTTAAAGATCCTTATGCAAATGTTGAGTTACTCATTTACTTTCATTATAGAGAACATGAAAAAAGTTAATTACTTGACTGTTTTACATTTCATAAGAATAATTTCATCTATTTTTTTCTTTGAGGAGTGTACACTTAATCATGTATCCCATGAAATGAATATTCGAGATGAATTTATGATGCTAAATTCAACACAATTCATAGTATATAGATAAAAATTTCTTTAAAATAAATACAATTCATTCTTCTAATCCCAATATATTTTCTGAAAATAAAATGATTAATATAGGTCATTAAATATTATTAAATATTGCACATGAATCGCTAAAACCTCAATAACAACCTCGCATGATCAACATAATCCATTCAATAAATATTTAATATCTAGAATTTTCAAAATATAACTAACTATATTTAGAAACCCTATAATATGATATATTCGATCAGAAATAATTATGAAAAACAAACTATTATCATTAAATAATATTTTTCAATCATAAGTTTAAATACAAAAATTGTATATACCATAATCATATAATCCCAAAAATCTACTAATTGTTAAATAAAATATCTCAAATCATTATAATTAAAAAATCACATATTATCCAACATATTAACACAATATCACTGCCATAATATATGTATTCCATATTGAAATAATATTTCTTGTTTTTTGATATTCGTTATAATTGATAACACTTACTTAGTCACTAAATCCATTTAAAATACTAGGGTTATCTAATGGAAAAAAGGTTCACAAAATCTTAATACTCTTACGTTGAAATTAGAAAAATTTACCACAATATGATTGATCATAATATTCATGATGGTTCTCAATAAAATTAAAATTCTACCCAAAAAATAGAAAATAATTACCCCCTAAATAAAAATTTCATAAAATTAAATAATAAACCAAATGGATTTATTACAAAAAAATTCACTGAATATATCCTCATTAATATAGAGCCGCACAATGTAAATATTAAAAATTGTTATCTATTCATTTAAACTAATGATCATCTGACTGTAATGCCTCGACCCCAGTTACCTATAGTCGGTGTATTAATTTAATACATTGGCATGATTACAAGGAATCATGTCTCGAAAGACCGATCAGTTTAGCAGTCTTTGAAAATATATTACATACATGGACGTTACATTACAATTTATAACATACAACATAAAATTAAAAATCATTTGAGAATTCCATTTCTCCCTTATCTTAACCATGCATCTCAAACATAAAACACATCATGGGATCCTGGGAAAATAAAACATATGAAAGTGGTGAGATCAGATGCTCAGTAAGTGTAAACAATTTAGCAGAAGCCATAAACATTTAAGGCAAGATGTGTAATAAAAACAAAATCCTTTTTAATCATAATATTGAACATAATGTGGCAAAAATAAATCAAACATCACCATATAAACAATCACATGGATATTCGACTAGTTGAATAATCACATGTAATAAATAATTTCATAATGAGGGAATGCCTAACACTAGACATCATTGCCTCATAGTCAAGGCCTTGTGCCATGACTAAAAATAAAATTTTTGTCAAGGCCTTGTGCCAAGAAACAAGTTTGTCTCATGAGGCTTACTGATGCATTGAAGAGCTATATCAGGCTCCCCCATCACTTACTAAGTCCACTGCATTGCTCATATGAAAAGTAGAAACATAACATAAACATTCGTATAAAAACTAGCATACGAAATTTCAATACATTAACCATAAACCATGAATGGTATTAAAATAGAACATCCACAATAAAACATATCATAACTCATTCAATACAATATGGAAGATTGTATTATAATAAATAAACTTCAAACAAGTTTAAAATCTATTAAAGGATATTGACATAGATTTAAATGATCAATAAAATGCTTTCAGAGAAATACCCCTTTTTCATTAAATCATTTAAAATTATCAAAATTTATAAAGGTAGTAATTTAAAGGTGTTTTTGAATCAAATTATCCCATACCACTTTGAAACTTTTTAAATTAATAATAATTTCAAAACATTCATTTCCATACAAATAAATCCTTAAAATCATTTTGAAAACAAGGACATTAATTAAAAAGGTTTTGAAAGATAAATCTTTAAAACATTTAAAATGATGATCTAGTTAGATAGACCCTCCCATAGAAACTTAAAAGATTTATTTTGAAATAATTTTTATAAAATATGGGTATCTATGATAAGTATGTCCCAGAAAATACTTACACATGAACAATCTCGGATAATAATGAGATTGAGGAAATAACCCTTACCTCGTTGTAATCAGTTGAGTCGTATGATAAATAGTCAATAACAACCAAATGAATAATAGAATACCATGACTATAAATAGAATCATGATAATATATATCAAATGGTAGTACACAATACACCACATGCAATAAATAAGTGGTGAAAAATAAAAATCTCACGGAATTAAAAGTGAGATAAGAAACGCCTTACCTTGTACATTCCTTTGGTCGAGGGTACGTTTAACATCCTATATAATTACCATTTTATGTTATTAGATTATTCCAGGACCATATTAATATTTATTATATCATACATGATTCATTTATGACTTTATACTACCCATTTTATAAGGATTTTCTTGTTAAATTAACATTTTGGGTAATAATCGCGTTCTTTATCGTACATATTTTAACTTGTTATTCTTGACCGTATCATTTAGGTAATGATTTAAATACTTACATAATATAACCCTTGATTAATATATAATATATATTAAGAATATAAATATTTATAATAGATAGATATATGAAATGGAAAAAGCCATTTATGTCGATGGTAGGCCATACGTACGCAAAAACGTTGTTTCTGTTTACATATTGTATTGAACAAAAGTATGTGAATAAGATAAATTTAAGTACATAAAAACATAAATATATAAATATATATGTCCAGTAGCATTATTATCTCTTATATTACATAATAATTAGTAATATATATTTTTATAATCATTAATGAATGGTAAACATGGAAATGAATCTCATCACATTGTGGAGACGGTAATTCGTACGTACACACGAGTGAAAATATCATTTCCTCAACGGTGTAGAATTGGAGTGTATATTAATTTTACAGAGACATTATAATTTTATTTTAATTAATTTTATACATATTACTCATCATTATATCCATCCAAATAACATAGTGTTGAATAACCAATTACACCACGGTGTGGAGACGATAAACCGTACAAACGCAAGAATGGTGACATTATCATTCATAAGACATATAGAATAATGAATATTGTTGTGCCATATTTACAATAACATCACATTATATATAAGATACTAGATTTATTATTTAAGAATGTAAATAACAAATAAAGAGTAATTGGAAGAATAAGATAACTTGGAAGAGTGTGGTGAAATCATTACCTCTTCTTCAGGTTCTTCCTTTTGATTTGATCAAAAGGGCTCCTTAGGTTGACTTTATGACCAAATTATTCCTTATAGAATGAAGGTAGGATAGTTTAGAGGATATTTGGGAAGGGTATGTCTGAGCCAAATGGCTTTGGAGGTGTAAATTTGAGAGACGGGGAAGTGCCCTTTTATAAATGGGATGAGGGGAACCTTTGAAAAAACATAAAATATTATTTTATAATAAATTAATTTTCAGTTTTTAATGGATAAAAATAAATTATTTAAAGGATAAAGTGGGGATGGGTCAAAAAAATTCATCCAATAGGTTTTAGATAGGTTTAGTTCACCATATTAACCTTAACGTTTAGATTTAACTCTTAGTCAAATAGTATGACATTTACCATGTCTCTTTGTATTTTTATATTATATGGTTAATAAACTTACTATAGAATTCTAATAAAACCCCAATTGGTTCCATAATGTCATATATATTATTATATAAGTCTTTCTTCCAATCCATAGTTTTTGAGGAATATAATACCAATTAATAATATAATATTTGTTTTAAAACCTCTTTTTTGTCAATTTTGACACTATTTGGTATTTCGTTTTTTCTAAATTCATAACAGCATCATTACTTCAAGAACAATACATTTAATAAACCCTAATATTTAATATTATCATAAAAAAAAAATTTCATTCACAAAAAGTCTCATATTACCTTTTTTGGGTATTTATAATATCAATTATTTTAATATTTCATTAATAAGGTAATTATTGCATTATCATTGTGTCATAAATAAATTAAATTATATAATGTCTAAAAATTATGAATAAAATACCATTATGTAGGAAATATGTTTATATTTCTAATTAATATTTATAGTATAATTTATCCTATTTGTAAACTTATATTAAAAATGGTATAGTTTTTAACCATCAAATTTAACACTTTTAACACTTCTTTGAATTGAATAATAATAAATGTTCTAATCTAATCCAAGTGGACCTAAAGGATCATATTTTATTCCTAAGGTTTTTTTTTTGAATTATACTTACCCAATAGAATTAAGACATGTGTTAGGGTAAGAATAATATCAATTTTACCTTTAATTACCCTATTTACTTTTAACTGTGGTAAATAAAAGAAAAAAAGTTACTATTCACCAAAAATTATTTTTATCTTATTGAGACACATTTTTCATACTAATATCTACCGTGTCTCTCGGGTTTTTGAAATTCTGCTCACATAAGTGGAAAAATTAAATTTTATGTAAATTTTCTAATGCTCCTATGAGGTGGGTAAAAGACGGTAAAAAGTTCAATAAAATTTTTATATATTTAAACATATTATAAAATGACTCCAATGAGTTATATTGAAATTATATCAGTATTATGATTATATTTTTACCTAAAATAAATTCAAATAAAATAAATAATTATTTAAATAAAAATTCGGTTTTAAACAATAACTTAGTGTTTTCACTATTCATCAAAAATTGAATGTTTTCAGAAAAATTCCAAAAATTCTCTCTAAGATAATTTGGATATTCCAAATTAAATAATTAAGTTTATTTTACTAAATTCAAAACATAAAAGTTTCCTTTATTAATTTAAAATTAATTCCGGTTGTCAAAACCAAAAGGTGTATTTTTATGAAATAATAACTATCTAAAGATTGACACTTGTTTATGTCTAATTTCAATGTGAAATTACTTACAATGACCATAATTTGATTAAATGGTAAAAATTTAATCTATTTATACTTTCAAACCATTAAAATTTATAATTTAACACTATAAATTATTTGGATTGAAAAAGATATTTTCAGTTAAAATATAGTATTTTTCACTATTCACCCAAATATGAAAGTTATCAGGAAACCTCAAAAAAATTATTGAAACTAATTTTTTATGTCCTGATTTTAAATAAGTAGTTTATTTTTTCAACATGAAAATATAAAAGTTTCAAATATTGTATTTTACAAGGGTTCACCATTAAAAGGTTGTAAAAGTGCTTATTTAATGCTTCTTTTATATCAAAATAATGAATTTGTTTTTTTATTGTGTCTAAGAAACTCATAATATGGATTTTGAAATTGTAAGGATTATATAAAGTTCATAATTTAGTTAATACAATTCATAACCTCTTTTGAACGGTTAGTTTGGTAAGCCATTGTGTGCTTGAACTTGTTGTTGCGTTTAGTGAAAGTTATTGAATTACTTTGAAGAAATAACGTACAATGAAATATTGGGGTGTTACACCTATGATGTATAATCCCAAGAGACATTAGGTATATCTCGTACAACTATTCCTTATCATAACATTCCATAGGACCTATTTTCTGACTGATAATAATTATTGAAAAAATAAAATGTTACAGAAACAGTTGGGAGTGTCAAATGAAGAGAGAAGGTTACACTCACCGTGGACTAGAATGGTGGCTAAGATATATTAAACTGAATATTTTAATTTTTATTATCTCTATATGCATATATTCAAAAATAGTATCCACATGTAGTATCCAAAAATGTTTAATTTTTTGGAAAACTTTATAATCAATGGTTTATAAAAAAAATTATATTATATAACAAGTAAACATATTTGTAATGTATTTCATAGGGTAATTTACCAAAAGGTATGTTTTACTCAATCTAATTCCCATGGAAGCTATAAAAAATGATCTGATACTAATAGTTGAAACCACAACTCAAGTAACCAAAATCTTGTGTGAAAATTGGTACATTAAAATAATATATAGTATATCACATAACCAATGATTTATCAGTTTAGTATTGTTGATGAACTGGATACAAGAATGCATTCAATTTTATATTTAAAAGAAAATATTTTTTAAAAAATAATAAATATTCTTCATATTTTAACTCATTCAAATATTCTTTCTCATAACCTAGGTAATGGAAATAAAATAATAGGGGGACTCATATTATCATTAATGTTTATGTACAACATATGATATATAGAATAAATATGGCACAATAAATATGGGTGGATGAAAACAGAAAACACTCTCTTTAATCAATAACATTAGCATGAAATAGATTCATGTAAATTATCAATGATGTAATATTCTATATAATACGAACATAATTATCAAAGGATAAAATTATTAATATTATAAAAAATGGCATCATATATCATGATGTAATTATTTTCAAGGCTATTCCCCATTCAAGATTAAACTATGTGTATATATAAACTGAAAACCCATTTTATTAATTTGGAAAAATAATTTGTCTCATGTGACATATCGATTAAATAAGGGGATTTATGTTTCTTACCCCACCCTTTATTATGTGTTAATTGGACTCCTCATATATTGAGTGGTAAATTTAAATCCTAAACAAATATAAAAATTTGAATCTTATTGAGTAAATGTTATATAATATCAATAAGTTTACAATCAATAAAATTAATAACATAATGAATCTCAATGTGTAGAAATAGTATTTTTTTATATGATATTCATATCAATTATACAATGAATAGGTTTATTTAATATAATTTTACTGTTTCATGAATAGTTATCACACTAAAAATCATATTTTAATAGATTTTTCATTAACCCAAAATTATTTTGACATTCGAAATGAAAAAAAAGACATCATAAATATAGGTTTTTAATTAATTTTATTATCGTTGAGAATAAAATAAAACAGAAGGGGAAAATTAATATATTTATTCATCATTTATTTTTATTTGCATACCACTAGAAAACATATTGATTAAGCTAAATATATTAAACTTTGCATGGAGGCATAAATTTTTATTTAATCCATCTATGTTAAAAAGAACGATTTACTTCTGACTTTCTTAACAAATACTAAAAACAATCCACAAAAAAATATGAATATTCCATTATAAAAAATTAAAAATAAAATGAGAACATAATTAAATCATTTAGGTTTTTATAAATCATACTTCTCTAAAACAATTTTGAAAATATTGACATTGAATTACTATATACCTGATTGAAATGATAAATATAATTTTTTCCATCGAAAATCTTCATTTTATTATTAATTTTAAAAAGATGATAAAATATTGTAAAAAATAAATAAATTTATAAAATAGAAAATGAATAAAAAAAATTATATTTATGATGGATATATTATTATATAACTTTGATGAAAATAATATAAATCCCAAAAATTCGATTGATAGAATAATAATTAATGTCATTTGAATTTTTATACTGAAATAAATTGAAAAATATAACTTTAATTAAAAAATAAATCATCGTGATTAAATATATATTCATTTTTAATGCATTAATGGGGTATTATATAAAACAGATAAATGTAAATAGGTTTATAATACTAAACATGAATTAATTGAGTGGAAATTCGAACCAAATACATAAAAAATAATAAAATTGATATAAGAATTAATCAACATTTTGATTATGTATAAAAAAAGTGAGTCCAACAAACATAAGTGGAAATAAACCATTTTACAAATAGGGATAATTTAACACATTAGTAAGGAATTAAATAGCCAATGATTTATATGTACAATATAATGAGTCAAAATTTTATTAAGAAACCCATTGCACGATGCTTCCACTATGTTTTACATGCATTAAACTACTATATAATGTTTTGAAAAATTTTAGTAATTTATAAACAGATCATGTAATTATATATAATATAATATATTATCCTCTTATAATATATTATCACCTCTTTACTAACAATTATTCATTGTTAGCATTATTTTAGATGTTAACTGGTTCGTTTCCTCATACATGTTGCCCCACACAACTTCATATTTTCATTCATTATATATAATTACTTCATATCGAAATTGATATTGATTTTTATAAATTTGATATTTATTTATTATATTTATTTTTATAACCATTCCATAAATTTATAAATAAAAAATGAATCACATCATTTTTTGGAGAATGTAGGATATAAATTCTAGAGAGAAACATAAAATGTAAATAATTAGTGAAATAATAATGAAGAATATGATGATTTAAATTTAAAGAATAAATTTTATCTTATAAAACCATATGTATACATTAAATCCATCATTATGACTATACATTTGTGTTGTTTTGAGAAAAAGTAAATTACATCATTTCCTAATGTAGTAGTCGATTGTACATACAACCAATTGTTTTATGTCCCATTTGATAGAGAATATGATGAATAAATATTAATTTATTAACATAGTAACATCAATGAATATGAGAGTTAATAATGTTATTATATTTTAGTTATTATGACATTATAGATGATGGAAAATAAATATTTCAAATGAAAGAACATCGTGAATACAATTATCATCTCATAGAGAAACCTATTTTTTCCTATACTATAGGTTATGAATGGAAGGAAACTAAGAAAATCTCTATTATTGAGTATATGAAAGGGGAACTATGATGTTTTACTTTTCAATTAATTAATTTCAATAAACAAAAATAGGGTTTTAAAAAAATTATTATTCCTAAAAATTCAACTTATGCCAATATTTACCTGATGATTTAAAAAATAATAATATTTTATAAAATTCAATTTCTAAATTTTAATGAAATTATTTATAATATCCACACATAAAATGGATCAATTTTTTACGGAAACATTTTATTGAATAAAAAATAACTTTTCAAAAACATTCAGACATAGTTTATTAGAGTTAACGAGTAAAAAAATTATTTATAGATATTTCTTAAAAAGTGGTTAATATTAATCATACCCAATATTATAAATTATACGAAATAATATTTCAATATTTTACGAATATTTTTTTAATCTTATTGTTCTAGGTGAAGAAGGATATTAATGAAATTATATTTATTTAAATAAAAATATATTTTTAAATCTCGTGATTTTAGGATAAATCATTTTGAAATATGGAAAACATTACAATAGTAGTTTTACTTAAAACTAAATCCCATCGATAACAATTTTAATATTTAATGGGAGATATAAAAAATGATCTACAAATTAGATGACCATATTGAGAAGTTTACTTTGAATTTATATGGAAAAATGAAATTATGTTGGTTCTTACCGTTGAAACATATCCCACAAATAGACCATAGAAAATCCCATGGTTGTATTATAGTAGGTATATTAAAGTTCATTTAATATTGGGGGGGGGGTTCCCATCATTGCACTTACAATATATTTAATTTTATTTTATATCCATTTTTTGTATTTTTTTTAACTGGTATCTATTTGATTTTCTCTATTTTACTAAACAAGATAGAGATAATAAATCCTATATGTAATCCATTTAATGTTAATAAAATTATGATTTGTATTATACCTATCAACTATGTTTTCCTCATAAAAGAAACTTTTACCCCCAAGTTTCCTCATTTAATTATACTCATTTTTTATGAAATACTATTTTAAAAATTAGTTGAATCACGGATGAAATCTTTTATTTTTCAGTAATATACTATCTAATGTAAACTGTGGGTGGTGGGATAAATCATAGATTTCAATTTTTTCATTTATTTATATTTCTTTCTTTTTTTGTTATATATTATTAAATCTGTTTATAAATTATTTATGAACAAATTAAAATCTATTTATTATTATTTTCGATGATATTTTGAATAGTTTCTTATATTTCAATATTTTTTGGTGATCCGTTGAAAAATAAAATTTTTTTTAATCCCAAAGTGAATTTTGATGACTCAATGATATTATTGAAACTATAATTATCAAATGACTATTTATTATTTATTAATCATTTTTATATTCATTATAATGGATCTTTATAGAAAATTGAAGTTAAAACAGAATTTTTTGTAGAATGTTTTTTCTTCCCATCCTAAGGGGTTTTTAGACAATATTCTTATCATCTTCCAGATACCATCACTTATTGTGAAATGTATATAATCTTTATATGAATATAAAGATCTGTATATTATCATCCAAGCATCATAAATCATGGGACACATTCTATATTATTATAGAACTGAAATATATTTACAATCATATATATTGAAAACTACCTTGGTCATTGATCACAGTCTTTACTTTTCATATTAATGAATGACCATATCAGTTTAATATGCATCTAAATCCTAATAATCCCATAAACACCCACACTATTTAATAAAAATTCATTATAAATTCAGGATTATGTTAATGGGAAAAGGGGTCTTACAATTGATTTCTATGGGAATAATTATATATAATGGAGAATATAAAAGGATTGTTTCTTCATGTTTCAGAATATAAAAGTCGTGTGTAGGAATAGGTCAATAATAGTAGATTTTATTTTTATTATCCAATTATCCAAAAACAATATGTACATAAAAATGAAAAGTGGGGTGTTGATTATAAAATTCCGTACATTTATTTATGTCATTCATGATCCTAATCAAGAAAAATTCAAGAACACCTATAATTATAGGAAATATATGACTCATCCTAAATAAAAAAATGAATATTAAAATTTGGAGAAAAAAGATTAGATTCTATTTGGATTCATTTCCATAACCAATGGCCTCATGAAATTAGAAGAATCAAACCATAGTGAAAGTGTCACATCATTTATGTGGATATAGTGAGAGATTATACCTTTATTTCCTATTTCAACATATATAAAATTTAATGAATAAAAAATTTCATGTTTTGGATAAATATATTCTTTTTACACTTTACCACCAACTACAAGAAACTAAGAATCATTTTAATGTAATCTTGATTTACATTAGAGTTACTATTCACATATTGAATGGATGATAATGTTAACAAGACTATGGTAAATATTATATTTATAAATATGAGTATGAATAATCATAAGAAAATTCTATTTAGTGAATCGTGATAGTGAAATTCATTTAAGGATGTTAATGAAATGGTTCTACAATGATATTAATGGGTTAATTTAATGTGTACATAAAATTTAATTCCTTGTTGATTTCTATGTCAGTTGGAATGATAAGACACTAATATAATAAATTTATCAATAATTTCAATTAAAATTACCCTCTAAATTAAATATAATTATCTGAAATTATATCATATTCACAATAACAATGATCTTCAATGAATGATTAAATTTTGTTTTGATTTATTTATTTTTGTTAAAAAACAATAACTCTTGTATTTTATGCATTAAATTTTAGTTGGTTTTATTTAAAATTATTATAAAATTTTATTAAATTTAATACACACGTATGGGTTCAGAAATTCAAAAATGTTGGATACCATGATTCAAACCACAATTTTAACTAATACCTGATGGATTAAAAATTGATAGAGAGAATAATCAATAAATATATAGTCTATCAAGCTACAATGATTGATAATTAGAAAATGGAATAGAAAAACAATATTCCATGTGAATATGACAACAACACCACTCCCATGTTAATCTATTAACCATACAAAAACATCTATGTTACAATGTCACGAAATCGTTAAAACTACGCACACACCATGGTAGCTCAATCTTACAAAAGAATTATCATACAACCATCCAAATTAAGAACTACAAAGGGATCATGTTTTGAAACGAATTTCATGAAAAATAAAGAAGGAACAAAAAATGATCATATTTCTTATCCCAATATCCTAATGTCCCATCATCCATATAACCATATGAAGATGTCAATCTACGACTTGAAATAAATTCAACTACTATCTTAGGTAATCAAATGACTATGGAACCCCTTCAACTAATCATAAAAAACTATAATTCTACCTCCCTATCCAATCCATGATATTTCTTGTGATGATTCAGGATATTATGTATCACCATTATGATTAACTATAAGTCCCCATTAAAATAGACTAAACCATCTCTCCATAGAAACTACCTTGACATTATAACATTCCATAGTCTTCACTCACGTGGCTACTTGATTTATCATCCTAAGTGATTTATCATTTGGATCCCTCAATGGATCAAATTACTATATCTTCTTGGAGACCAAATTTGGGAGAAATTAACCCGTGAAACATTATAACATATCACATAGCATCTGCTGACCCACGCCTCTCTACAGAACCTTTACATTATTGCTCATTTTTTCTCCATGACAAAATTGCAATATAAGATTGATGAACATGATCAGTTTTCCATGACACAATAACTTATAACTTTTAATAAAAAAACTACATTTGATAAGAAATATTCAGTAATAATCATTGGATTATGATTCACGCACCATATACATAAATTCAATGTAAGATCATCCAAAATAGGTCCTCATATCATAGAGGTAGAGAACAGAGCCTTTAGTATGAATGATAAGATAGATTCTAACAAACAATGTTAAAACTAATATTATAAAAGATAAATAAAGGGAATGAATTGTGTCGTGATTTCATAAAAAATGAGTTTTAATTGATTTGTTCCCTATGATGATAAAATATATAGATGACCATATAATATCCACACACACTGTTAAATATTTCAAAGATATAGGCCTTAGTGGTCCTTATTGATTTAAATGAATGATATCACTATACTAGAGAAAATTATCCAAAGATATCTCCTCTATAACCCTCATAGAGATCTCATAGACTCATTTATTTAACATCTTACATTTTGATGCGATCACCCTGAACTAAAAAATGAACCCCTAGTCTACATAGTATAAAATGACGAGTTTATGAAATATACTGAAATCCAATCCTAGAATCATTATTTCATAAAGAAAATGTGAAATGAAATATTGAACCAACTATAAGTACAATACTAAATATATCAATTAAATTAAAACACTATTAAAATAACCTCACACATTTAAGAACATGATCACCTCCACCATTAAAAAATCATCTTACACTTGATATAAAATAAATCGGAGTATACTACATCTGATACTTCATGAAGATCAAAAATCTAAATCAAGGGATAATTTTTTTTTATCTTGGTTGATTTTTAGTTCTTCTATCATAAAAATCCATCCTCATCCTCCTCCTTGATATAAGGAGATGATTCCGTGAAATGATTGATCAACTCTAAAAACAGTTTTTGAGCAGAAAGAAGGATGAATATTCCGTGATGCCTATAAATTTATTCCACTTCCATCATTTATAGTTATTCAGAAACAACCTAATTAATATTGGGTTCACTATATTTTATATAATTTTAATCCAAGATATTTTATTTTCTTTATGTTTCTTGTGTTGTAGTTATTATGTCCTCTCCCAACTATACTAAAAAATGGGGGACTTTCGATGGTGAATTTCAGATGGGGCCTCATTGTAAATGATTCGTTGTAAAAAATGCATCAAAAAAAGTTTTTTTGTGACTATCCATCACAAAAAGAAACTATTTTTATGGGATCAGGATCCATCACAATGAGCTTTCTTTTGGTTTTTTTAATAACCAATTTCATTCAACTATCACCAATACATTTTGAGATGGGGTGATAGACCCATTGCAATAATGATTTGATGAGTTTTTAAAAACTTTTGTAATGTGACCCATCACAAAAAGTATAAAAAAAATAATAAAATCATAAATTAAATAAATTAATAATAAAAATAATTAAAAAAATTATATTAATAGTAATGAAGTAATAATATTAATTTTAGTAAAATAAAATAAATTATAAAATAATAAAATATTATTTAAACAATAATAATAAATATAATATTGATAATATAATAATAATATTATTATTATTTTTATTGAAATATTATTATTAATATTACTAATATAATAAAAAAACATAAAATAATTAAAATCTAAATATTGAAGAAAAATATAAACAAATAATAAAAATAAAAAAAAATTAATAATTAATAAAAAAATAATTAATAAAAAATAAAAAATAAATAAATAATCAAATATATAATATTTTAAAAAATATAAATAGCACTATATAAAAATATAGATAGTTAATTTTACAAAAAAATGTTTTCAAGTGTTTTATCATAAAAAATAAATAGATCATTGAGGGGATGGTCATTCGAAGGAGCTCGAGGAGCTAGAGTTGATGGTAGAGATAACTTAATCTCTAAACCATGAGTTAGAAATTGCATGTACTCCAATATCTCTAGCTCCTTCTACTACCACCATCGACACATCTCCTCTGACATCTCATGCTTCTGCTGTTGTTGCAGGAACTCTCCTTGTTGTTCTTGTGATAATGGACACATCTGCTCCTTCTCCCTAGGAATACTCCCTATATGATCATTTTGATCTCACAACTACTCCTTATACTATGTAGTAGATGATGATGACTCTCCATGATCTCCTCTCGAGCTGGATTCCAATATCTTAGTGGTTCTATAATAATCTGCATGCATCAATGGAGCGCTGATACCAACAACTTTGCCTTTCTCAAAGACATACAGTCTCACCTACATCCATGACTTCTCATCAAATTAGTGGGCATTGGTTTGATTACAGTTCTTTCCCTGTATCTAATTCTATGACTGAGACCTCAAACCTAATATGAATCCTTTAATTTCAATTTAATATTGTAATATCTAAAATATTATTTGTAGTTAAATATTACCCTCAAAAAACAATATACTAGCCACAATCTTACATTGATGAGGACCTCTAATCTTTGTAGTGGTCAGGTCACTATACATCATCCAATAAAAATCAAAATCTAAAACATCAATATGTTCTACTACCTAAATGAATATAAAATAAACCATTAACATTTACTTTAATATAAAAATATTTTATAAAAATTACTTACCGTATGCTCCCCATGCATACTAATGTACTACTACCTGCTCAATGTTTCACATCCTATCTCCCCCAGTTATTTCAACCTACCAAGTATCTCCTCTGATAATGACCACCCAACTAGTTTTAACCTAATCCGTCCCATCCAGCTATAAAATGTAATCAAGTCGGTGGTCGTGAAAAGAATCATCAAACTCTATACCATATGCTTTCTCCTTTTCATTCCATTTCAAATTGTGATAAACTGACTGCGACACTAATGCGTAGTCCACTGCCATGCCTTCCAGATACTGTTACAAAATCTCTCTGCGATGGGATACCATAAACCCTACAAATAATTTATAATACCATGTTACTAATTTAATTAATTTCACAATAAATATTAATTATTTAAGTACCAGCCCATGAACAAGAATGTAGTGATGCACATCAACAGGAATCTAATCCCATGAAAACAATGCTTTAAAAAATTACGAAATATAGTGCTCCCTTGTAAAGTATCTATATGTTTAAATCTAGGAAAAAAAGAAAAAATAATCAAACAACTATTATATAAAACACTTATAGAAATGTAATTGAAATATACTGGTAAACATACATCTGCATTTGTGGATCGAAGACAAGATGTGTATGTCACTCTGGTATATGGTAATAATTCATAAATCATAGAAGGACATGTCCCCTCTAATTCCCCTTTAACCGGAAATAGTCTGAGGGTCAAATGATCCAACATCCTGCTCATCCAACAGTAGATCAGCTTCCTGCAACAAGAGATACAGATCCTCATCTATCTAAAACACAAAATTACTATTGTATGAAAAGAATTGAAAAAAACTATCATATATACGTATATATTATATACAATTGTAATAGAATTTAAATGTATCAATGTTCATCGTTATCTTTATCTTTATATCTGATGATGTGAGTGAATTCATATTCCGCCTCTGAATCTTAAATGTATATATGAGTTTCAGTTTCATCATCTCTTGTCATTTGAAATTCATTTGTAACATCATTATCACCATCATCACCTTCAACCATAAACTATGGGGTGTCATCATTAATATTCATGTCTTTTCGTGAAAATGATCGATTTGGAGTAGTCTCTTGAAAAATTTCAATTCCATTAACTTAAGTGTAACCACATTCACTTGGAGTAACATGATTATCCTGATATTTAGTTTTTATTATTCACTAATAATCACTCAACTCTCTTGAAGTAGCATAATATGTTGAATAATAAATTTGATGTTTATAAATATATAGTAATTTTTTTTCATTTACATCAAATAAAATCAATGATTTCATGGGTAAGATGATCATGAATGCCTCTCTTACTATCCAACTACCTATATTTGAACATCAATATGTAATATTGTCCCATATAACACAGTTCAATAATTTCTTCCAGCATGTCATAAAAGGCACCTTCAATTTCTCTGTGATTCTATCCTCTCAGGAAAAGACAACTATTCATTGTTTTTTATCCTCATATTCATGTGTATGAAATCTAAAACCATTCACCAAAAATTCATTATGATAAATAACCATTTTTATGGCTAGTTACTCAACATACAAAATTGATCACCAATTTTGTAAACATGTTGAGGTACATGAAGTATTTTTAAAAATTTATCAATATAATAGATAAAAAATATATTTTATATAATAAGAAAAAAATAATTTATGTTACATATTTTTGAATCTCAGAGTATTTTTTTGTAGACATTCTTCAAAAGAATATATTGTAAATTTTGGAATTTTTTTCATGATATGATTATAATATAACTTACAAATATAATAATATTAATTTACTGTAACAAAAAATATAGAATAATTGAAGGGACCACTCACTGTAAAAATGCTACCATTTCTTGAAAGTTGATAATAAAATATGTTTGAGATTTGGGATGTTATTCATTTGAAGTCCATTATTCATGAACTCTACCAAAGCCATGTTCGGGTTGACTTAAAACTAATAATTGATTTCCCATTCCATAATCAAAATTTCTCTCATTATGACCCATTCAGTTGTGTTATTTGGGAAATTCATATTTAATCTAATGAGAGTAGGAAAAATTTTGTTTTGGAAATAAGCTTCAGCAAACAAACATTCCACCAAGGCTTTATAACATACATTTTTCTTCAATTTCTACATGCATCTAATGAATGGTTATATCCTTCAGAACCGTAATAGAGCTCCACATTTTGTTTAATGTGGAAAATGTAATATGAAATGTTACATTGAGTAAAAAAAATTCATTAGGGAGATATTTCCCATTTTCCACTAAATTAATACAATATCTTCTTGTGGTCCACTTAATGCATTATAGTCACTTATTACTGCAAAAATGACTCTAAAAAAATATGATATGTCTGTTGGCACATCCAAAATCAAAGAATTCAACAGTTCTCCTAGTCTGATTGGCATAATTCATTCTATAATAACATTATAGTCAAGGCTAATTATTATTAATTATTATATTTTATTTCTATTTATAAATAATTATAACTAATAATTACAAATCATTATGAATTATTAGAATTTTTAGAATTTTTTCTAATTATCACCATTTTTTTCAAATTATTTGAATTTTTTACTCATTATTAATATTTATTATAATTTATAACAAATTATAACTGATAATTAGAATTTATTACTAATCATTTTATTTTTACTAATTATTAGAATTTATTAATAATTGTAATTATTTATTAAAATTTATTACTAATTCTTAGAATTTATTACTAATTATATCTAATTATTAGTAATTATTACTAATTATTAGAATTTATTTATACTTATTACAAATTATTAGAATCTATTACTAATTATTACAATGTATTACTAATTATTACAATTTAATACTAATTATTTCCAATTATTATAATTTATTATTAGTTATTAAAATATATTACTAATTATTACAATTTGTTACTAATTATTACAAAATAATATAATTTAATATTAATTTTTATAATTTATTACTAAATATTGGAATTTATTACTAATTGTTGAAATTTATTACTAATTATTACAATTTACAACTAATTATTAAAACTTATTACTAATTATTACAAATTGTTGCAATTTATTAATAATTATTACAATTAATAACAAGTTATTATAATTTATAGCCAATTATTACTAATTATTAGAATTTAGTACTAGTTGTTGTAATTTTTTACTAAATATTACAATTTATTACTAATTTTTACAATATTTAACTAATTATTATAATTTTCTCTATTTGATATTATTTATTAATAAATAATAGAATTTACTACTAATTGTTTCTATTTGTCACTAATTACTACAATTTATTACAAATTAGTAAAATTTATTATTATTTATTATAATTTATTAATAATTACCACAATTTATTTCTAATTATTACAAATTATTTCTAATTATTACAATTTATTACTAATTGTGGCAATTTATAAAAATTTATTTCTAATTATAACAATTAATCACAAATTAATACAATTTATCACAAATTATTACAATATTTAAAAATTATAACAATTTGTTACAAATTGTTACAATTTATTACATGTTATTACAATTTATTACTAATTATTACTAATTATTGCTATTTATTATTAATTATTTCAATTTATTACTAATTATTTTAATTTATTACAAATATTACAATTTATTTATAATTATTACTAATTTATTACTAATTATTAGACTTTATTACAAATTTTGATAATTTAAAAAAAATTATCAAAATTTAGTACTAATTAGTATAATTTATTATTAATTATTCCTTAATAATAATAATTTATATCATAACTATTAATTAATACTAATTCAAACTTTTCTCATTTATTTATATGATTAAACAAAAAACTATCTAATACTACATTAATTTAACTACAGCTTATTAATAATTATTTTAACAAAAATAAATTAAAATGAATAACTCAAAAAATAAAAGAAATCGATAAATAGCTTTAAACTGATGTTTTTAAAGTATATAAGCAGTGAATAATGTATCGAAATAAAAATTTAAATGATTAAAAATTTGGAGAGAAAATTTTCCACTATAAAGAGAGAGGAGAAGAGAATTTAGTGAAATGAGGGAAAACCATGTGGGTGTATATATATGTTAGATTAGGTGCAGCATGATTATTTTTGATAGGTCCTGCCATAAATAGTTTGATTTTCATCAATGGATAGAGATTCTTATATAACGAGTCTCATCGCGAAATACAACCTGCAGATGTAGTAGTTACGAGGGGATTTATATTCCATCGTAAATACTAAAAACGCTGCCTGGTATTTCCGAGAGGCTATTATAGATTGTCCCAATTACAGTTTCTGACAGTTGGGTGTGCATGGTGTGACAATCTTTTTACAAAGGGAAGGATCAGACCTTCGTAAAAACCTTATTATTTTTGATGGGTTGGGCCTCTCGTCCAAAAAAACCCTTCCAATGAACTATTTGTGACAGGTCAGTGACCCATCACAAATGACCCTTTGCAAATTCATGTTTTCCCATAATGAAATATCATCAAATTTTATTATCCCATGAGTTGTCGGAATGACCATAAAAACTATATCATCATGAATACCTAACAAAAGTTTTGTTTGTTCTAGTAAATTAAATTACGATATATGCAGTTTCTTTATTCAAATCCATAATGTCTTTTCCCATGTTTGTTTTAATAGTGCTGATATGAGTCTATAAGTTTATTATCATTAAATCTATCAAAATTTCATTTTCATATACTTGCTAATGATATTAAACAATATCAGTAAATTCTATCCTCAAATGTATTAGAGAATTTTCTATTCACTTATATTTGAATAAAGTGAGCTGGGTATTAGTATATTGATAATATTATATCTTCTCAATGAAAATGTTGATTGAGAACTTAAGTAAATAATTAATAATTTCGTTATAATTTTCCCTCAAACCTCATAAATTTTTAATATATTTATTGTGTTTTTTGAGTTATATTATTTTAGTTTAATGAAATAATAAAATTTTTATTACCAGATGTCCTCTATTTTGTAAATTGTTACAAAAATCATAAATAGATTAGTGATTGATATTGTAATGAAATGAACTATGACTCATTCAGAAATTCAGTGGTCAATCAAAAAAGAGTGCATTCTAGATTAATATAATTATTGTTGATTCCCACAGTAGCATCACTTATCATATATACTGATAATATATCATTCTAATCTCATTCATGGGTATTTAATATTATTATCAGTTATTTTATAGCCTAATTTTATCCTATAACTTCACATATCATTGACTAATAGAACTAATAAGGAATTATACCCATTGAAATTGAGTGAATTGAGCTATTACAAGTATCTCAAATTTATATCATTCACAATATATTAAACTCAATAAATCCATGGTATAGAAATTCATTGATACGAGGATTTCGTTTGACATAGGAAGACACATGCACATTAATATAAGGAATTGGTGATCATAGAACATCATCTCAACCAATCAAAATAAATAATTATTGAGGGGAAGAGGTAACATCATCTAGGTATGTTTTTGAAAATTATCCAAATAATCTTCCCAATTAAATAGATTTTCTCAATATTTTTCAGTGTTTATGGAATTTTTTTTTAAAAAATATTTATAAAAATATTCATCTAAAACATATTTTTACAAATCTTGATGGAAAATCTACTTCCTTAATGGAATGATCATGGACCCTTTTATTCAATAGTATTCTAGTTTGTAAAGGTATAAGTGGTACAAATTTCTTAGCAATGGTATCCCATAAAACGTAATTAGAATAGTTCCTCTAGCCAATTTATTAGTTGCTTTTAACTTTTTTTTCATTTTCAACTTTTCTTCTCCTTACATGAAAATTAATATTATAGTTACAAGTTATATGATTATGCATTTTTTATGATCAATATATCAGTGGTATTTAGATTGTTTACTAGGAACTATAACAAAAACACCTAAGTAGTACAATGAATTATTCAATATTTTCATTTTATTATTAATTTCTTTATAGGTTTTTTTGAAAGTATTGAAAATTATATTTATATCATAATTTATAAATTCTATAAAATCCACCCCTATATTATTATAGTATATTTTTTATTCTTTTATGGAAATGAGTGGTTTTGGGGGGTGGATATGAATATTCTATTTTTATATAAATTTTGTATGTTTTAGGAATATAATTTTTAATTTTGGTTAAAAAAGGATAACATCCATCACTAAAAAAATAGGATAATCTAACATTGATAAAAAACGAAGTAAAATATATTTTAAATTACATGAAATGATTCAACAAGACTATGAATGATATAAAACAACTTATAATCATGTTATAAGGTGGATTTATAAAGAATAAAGTTCGGGATTCTAGAATAAATTGATTGGATAAAATGATCTATAAATTAAATCAATAATATTTATTAATCATTAATTAGATATTAGTTTTAATGTAAAATATTTTTATAAGACACATAGATTATGATTGACAATTTTCCACACATATGCTTTTAATTTTATTGAAAAATTCAACGATTTTCTTAGTAATGTAGTTAAAATTATTATAAGTGAATTGTATGATGATTTATATCTTCCCAACATAACAAATAGTTATTTATATAGAATAATTGTGTGTAAAAATTAAATTCCATTTTTACCCACCTGAAGGGATTGACAATTCTTATTAGTAGTGTCAATGATTATACTATTTTCCTCCTACCATAATGTTATCTGTTGAAATGTATTATAAACTATTGTGTAGTATTAATAAATCGGAAGAAAAAAATTTTGAAAACCAAATTATAATAACCATTTGATCGTATAATCTTTAATTTAGTAATAAAATATCAATTGAAAACTATACCAATACTTTTTAGTGACTAATTATTGAGAAATAACCACTTATTAGAAAATAAATTCAATGGATTATTTTTCTAAAATATTTTCCTCAAAAATTAATTTAATTTAATTTATAATTCTTAGGATTTCAAATGAAATTTGTGTTCATTCAACCATTTTAAATTAAAAATATATCAGTACATCGAATTATTAATGGAAAAAGAACATACTCAAACTATGATACATTAAAATAAAACATTAGTTGAAATTAAGTAATTGGGATACATAAAAAATAACCCTTACTCATAATGTTTTTCTTCCAATTACTAGTATTTTTTATACTAATTAATTAGGGAATATCATATAAAATTCAATGTTGATATAATATTTTAACACAAAAATCATTTATAAGGGAATTAAATAATAATAAATCACCCATCATCCAAAATAGTATTTTCTTTTTCATAAATATAAAAAATATCTCATGATAAATATATAATCAGTCATAAATGAATAAATCATTTTAATGGAATCAAAATATTTGAATAAAGATGTTTAAATCATGTAAAATACTGTATAGAGTTAAATAAAATCACCTATATTAGATATTTAATTTTACTATTATATAATAGTGTTCTTGAAAAATTACTTATCTTTTGAAAATAAAATGTATTAAAAATATTCATAGTAAAAAATAAAAAATAAATTTTCGACTGTCAATGAAATCACAATGTATTTTTACATTGAAGATTATAATTAGTGTATACCTCATTCTTCAATACATTCATTTCTCTCCCTAAGTTATCTCTTCTTTTCATGTTAAATGTATCCTAAATTTTGTTGTAATATATATGGTTACCCAATAACTGATGTATATCCCCAAAAAAATTTCAATGAACCAATCATTAATTTTTTTCTCTTCCATTCAAATTGTATGTATCATTTAATTTTATATTATAATTATTGGGAAATTTTTGTGTCATATATTTTATTTCTAATCTTCTATTCATTTTTTCACATTGTGAAATTATCAACACAATCGTAAACATTTATTCTATATGAAACTACATAAAGAATATTGATTCCTTTATATGGAAATTATAATTTTTTAATTGATGAAATACCATCACACACGAGTTTAATTTATTCCTACTATAATCCACCCTTCAACAAATTCTATATGATAATAATATTTTTTCTTAGTGTAATATTTTATTAGTATAACGAAATTATATTATTTAAATTATTTATTTAGTCTTCAACAATTAATTCTTCAATAAAATTTGTTATGTAATATTTTTTGGTTCCATCATAAAATAATTCTGACCATAAAAGATATATTTCGAATAACCCTATCCCCGAAAAATAATTTGAAATGTGATGATTTATTAAATATTATCATAATTGAAGATTTAATTAATTTAAAAAACGGATGTATAAAATAGAGTTAAAAAATTCCATAAGTATTTACGTTTTTTTATATCCATGAATAGTTTCAATATTAAATCATTAAGAAGACAAAATATTACAATTGAAACCAATAATCAATCCAACCTAAAAATATTTTTTTAATGAATAAAAAATAAAATAAAGAACCTGACCAACTAGAGTGACAAAGCATGATTCCTATATGACTCTAATTCATAACATCCAATCTATTTCACAAGTATAATTTAAATTTTCATCATTCTCAATAAAAAAATATTTACTAACATAGTAAATATCATTTAACTCACTATTCATTATTTATTTAATTAATTTTAAGATAATTATTCATATATATTAATTCAAACTATTTCGTAGAATGGTTCATAAATATTTAGTTTTAAGGATAAACCAACATTATTTATCAGTAATTAATGATAATTTATCTCAAAGGATAATAGTTTTTTTTTATTTACTATGAAATTCAAAAAAACAATATACCAGATTTTATCTCATAATAAAATAAATAATTGGATATTCAGGATTAATGAAATATCTTACCTCACACATCCTTCCAAAATTACTTCACTTTTGAAATAAAAATATTCCTTTTTAAAATTTATCAGCTCAAAAATACAATAAAGGTGACAATGAAATATTTTCACTATATTAAACTTATATTATTATCATTTTCTCTTTAATTTTCTACATTATTAAATAAATGTGATTTATAAATTGAGACAATTTCCACATTTATAATGATAAAATTTGGAATTATCTTTATTTTATATTTACATCTCACACAATAATATATGATATACCTGAAATACATTATACTAGTGAATGATTTTTCTTTGTCATAGTAGATAACTTGGGTATATTGTAAGTCATGTAAATCATATTTCATGAATCCTCCTTTTCTAATAATATTTTATAACATGGAAATATATTATGGGGTGTGATGAGTATAATAGTATGTTATGATACATATTAACATTATATTATTACATGGTAGCCTAATGATAAATATATTAATTCTAAAGTAATGTATTCCTAGTATCATGAATATTAACAATTTATATGATGAAACACAGGGGATGATTATTTCATTAATGAGAATAAATCAGGGTTTTTTGAAGCATTAAAATAAATTATATAAAGGTATTATGTAATACATTGGATATTCTATTTTTCAATATTTAGAAGAAATAATATGTGTAATGTAGTTGTGTAATCCTATTACAATTCTTTTTTTCTCCCTAACATGATTCTCTATATATTATCATTTCATTGACCACATAATATACTAGAATATCGTTGATATATTGATAATATCAAAAATATGATATGAGTATTTTAATGACCTATGTATTTGATCCATTCAATTAAAAAAATTCATCAATAGATTATATCACACCCACACCTAAACTAAAATGTGCCGTAAAATATGATATTAACATTTCAGAGAAATTTTTAGAATTACCAAAACTATAGGTCATGTTAATATTTTAATAAAATACTAATTCTCTTATTAATATGATAAATAATTAATATGATTTTTCATTTTGAAATAATTTTTCACAAATATAAAAAATCATATTGAACATTTTTAGTAGATTATTATGATAATATATTATATTAAAATGTTTAAAATTACTTGTTAACATTCATCAAAAAAGATGTCTGTATTGAATAATTTCAACAATATATAATATTCATACTGTATACTTTTTAATACCTAATATTTTTTATTTTATTTTGTATTTTCCATTCAAAGAATACATTTATAAATTTTTGGTATTTCAGTTTGATAAAAAAATATCATTTTTTATTAATGAATTTTTTTTATCTTTTCATGACTTGATGGATTATTTTTTACATAATAGATTTTATTTTCTTAAGAAAAATAGTTTAGAAAAAAAATAAAATTTTATTAGTAATTCGTTTTTATGTTGCAACAAGATGTTTTTAATAACTATTTATTATAAAAATAATTATTTTAAGAGTTAAATTAATTTTAAAAAGTGTTTAATTTATTAATCCTCTGATTAAAAAATTATATAGAATAATAATGTTTTATAATGAAACTATTTTTTGTTTTTTTAAATATTTTTCTTTATTATTTTTTATTGATTATATGAAATATAAATATTATTTAATTTACATTGTAATAATAGATAACATGAATATAAAATATATTGATAATTTTATCCTATACATATATTAAAATCTTAAAAATTCAAATTTTCTAAAATTTAAATTTTATGATTACATGAGTGTTTGTTAAAATTGATTTTCCATACACATTGATGTTTTAAATAATAAAATTTATTTAGTATTTGAAATATTTAGATCCAATTTTTTATATAAGGTAAATATTATTTATTAGGAATTAATATTATATTACTTTAGTAAAAATTAATTACCATGGTACAACAAGTAATTGTGAAATTGAAAATTCTATTAGTAAAGTACATAGAATCAAGTTTCAAACATGTATAAAATTGATTCGTTTTTTGAATGAAGACCTTATATCATCTTACAAATCATTGTAGTCTAATTTTGAGTCTTAATGAAAGGGAAAAATATACTCCCTTTTTTTAAATTATAAATGTTTTAAAAAACCATTCTCAACACTTATAAAAGTTGTTGATCAACACTATTTCAAGACCACCCTACAAGTTAATTTTCATCATTAATTTATACTAATATTCATACCCATATAATCCCTTTCTTTCATTCTTGATTCAGCACTAAATTTAAAATCTCTTAATACATCCATTTTAAATAATTCCCTCATTTGAAATCCAATGTTATTAATGTGAATATTATTTCATATGTTCTTTTCATTAAAATTTCACTTTCCCAAATATAATTTCTCTAACACATATACAATGAAATCAATAATTTTTTTATCATAATTAATATTATACTATTTTAATAACTATTAACTACCTCTCCCACATTCCATTAAGAAAAATTAAATCACAATTTATGTGTTATGGGAATAACTACCTCTAATAGGAAAACCATTCCATTTTTCAATGCTACCATTGTTCACTAATTAAAATGTGTCATTGATGAAAAAATATTACATAAATAGAATAATTATGATTATGAATATTAAATTAATAATCCACATTATTTACCGATTGTCCATTATGAGAATAAATCATCAACTATTATTTTTGTGGACTCTTGCCTTCATGAACTATCTTATATCATTTTTCATTTACTTTTTTATTTATTATTATGAACATACAAAATATGATTCAATAACGATTATGTAGCTATATAATACTATTATACTTATATGATCATGTTATTATTACAAAAATAAACAACATTAATAATCATAATCACCCATTAATTATGGTATGTTCATATTGGGATCAATCAATCCACCTACTAACACAATTTGAGAATAATGATTCTTGAATGAATATTTGTTCATATATACTAATGGTATATTATATTACTACATAATTAATTATTTTTTTAGTTCGTATAATGGTAACTAAAATATTAAAATAATTAATTATGATACCAATAATCATTCATTAAAAAACAAAGAAACATGATCATCGTCGATTTTATCTTTATTAATTTTAACCATATATACCTCATAATGATATTATAACATCATAATATATAATAAAATTATTTATATCATGTTCAATTATCCAATAACGATGATCCTTAGGAGAAGAATGAATAATATCACCAATATTATGCATCATGTTCTGAATGATCATGATTACTCACACCTGATATTGAAAATTGATAATAACATAATTATAAACATGTACATCGTAGTTTTAAATGAAACTTTTAAAAGGATAGAAATATTAAAAATTTATTGAAATATGTAACGTCCCGTTTCCGGGAGCTACCCAGAGGTGACCCATACCCGGTTGGTCACATGGACTCAAGTGCATTTCCCCAAAAGCTAGAGGATGTCGACATGTATCAAGGGACTTGGGTGTGATAGTGGGAAAAATATGCCCTAATTGGAAGAGTAATCAGTGAAAATAAATAGATAACAATAGCGGAAAAAGTGATAATACCATACAACACAAAATAGTGGAAGATTGAAGAAATAAACAACTAGAGAATATATATAAATGATACATGATACATATGTTTAGGAAATCATACAAAAAAGTAAAAATGATGGAATACAGTACAAAAGCATAGTAAAAATAAACAAATAAAGTCCAACAGCATCACAAGCCTCAGCTTGGTACCATTCTCTCCAGTTATACAACAATCAAGTACCTGCAGTAGACGGGCGCTAGCCCTTATCAAGACCTGAAACAATATAATTAGTTTGGACCCAAAGAATTAACCAAATATGTTGTGAGACAAATACTAGTAGGAAACCACCCAAATATTTGTGCCTAATAGTCAGTGAATATAAATGGAAGGTAATATTCTAAATGAAGAAATAAAAAAGGAATTACTCAAAAGTAAACAATCCTATAGTTTCAATTACATCCATTTTTCATTTAAGAGATAATAAACCAACATTCATAAGTTACCCTTTTTAAAGTACCCATATCATAACCCCTCTATCTCAACCAATAAAACACAAGGAACCCTCTGAGAAGTACTCACAGTCTAACCCCTTGGGTTCAGAAATAGAAAGGACTCTCTGAGGATTCGCTAAACATCAATTCCCCGTGTTGTCTAATGTTGGTAACTATAGACACTATGTAGAAGCACTCAATGTCCAATTCCACATGTGCGCTCGTAACGAGGAACTACATACACTCAAATTGAGCACAAAGTACATCCCCTCTATGGTCTTGCAATGTAAAAGTAAACATACACTCTAGAGAATCCATCAGCATCCATTCTCCAAATGGTCTACTACACCATTTTTCCACATCCCTATGTATGTCAATAATGCACAAAGTTATATGGAGGCCCAATAAAACCTCATGAACTACATGGATATAAAATCTTTAGAATCTAAAAGCATGTTAGATAAAATCACTCCATCCTAACAACACTAGGCAGGGAAAACAAAGCAACCTAACAAGAAAAGATAGACCAAATGGTCAATATCAAGAAAACATGGGAAACACATACATAACAAGGTAAACAAAAATATTAATAAACATAAATCCTCTACCCAAGAATATAAGGCATAACAATAAATAATAGGGCTAAAGCCCATAAACACAAAATACCCAGAAAAAGTGTATTGGGAACTTTTGCACATATAACTCAAAGACTAACTACAGAAAATCACAAAACACCTACCTCATCATTGTACAATTGATATAGTTGAATCCTAGCCTTTATTTGACCTATAAAGTCGTAGATCTATAAAAATGTCAAAAAAATTTAACCAATAATATATCACAAAGAAATAGATATCAAGAAACAAGGATTTATAAGAATGAATATCTTACCATGTCAATTCCAATGCAATCGACGGTGGTCGATTCGGAGAACATATGTCAAGTTGGGGGATCAGAGAAGAATTTCCGGCTATAGATGCTCCTGGACGAGACGAATAGAGAAGAAGGGTTTTCTATCGATTAGAAGCTATCCCTATCTATTTAATAAAAAATAATGTAAATGGTACGTTCTTTGAGGGTACATGGTGTGTACTTTCTTTAATCGGCCTCTACAATACGTGGTCTCCAGGCCACCCCACAGGGCCATGTGCTCGGCCATTACACGGCCTGTACATGGCTAACCGCGGTAACTGGGTACACCGAGTGTACTTATAAGTACACAGTGTGTACTCTTTAAATTTATAGAAACTCCAATTTTTCTAAAAAACAATTATAAAACAAGATTCATATCTGAAAAAAGATTTGGGTTAATTCAAATCCCCCCATAATGAAATTTATTCTCAAATGTCTCTACAAAGGTGGCATATAAGAATAATTCTCAAACAACTCCTACCACTGTGATCGTATGTTAGCCTCCCTTTCCTAAGTCTCATCTTGTACTCACCCATGCTGTCATAGCCCTCATACCATATGAATAGACTAGCCATAGAGATCCTTTGCACTGCGATCAATTATCCTGATAGGATACTCCTCGAATGATGTTTCCACTTCTATCTCAAACTTTTTGGGTCGAAAAACCTGATATGGGTCTCAAAAGTAACACCGTAACAAAGAAATGTGGAAACGTTGTGCATATTATAGTACCTAGGTGGTAACTACAACCGATAGGCAACTGGACCGAATCTCTCTAAAACCTTAAACGGTCCAACATATCTTGGAAAATGCTTACCCTATCATCTAATCCTTGTGTGTCCCAACCTCGGTGTGACACGCAGGAAAACCTGATCTCTGACTTCGAACTCCAAACGTTATCTCCATCGATCAACATAAGACTTCTGTCCTAATTCTGCATCATCCATCCTCTTATGAATCAACTCTATCTATTATGTGGTCTCCTGGACAAGATAAGGCCCCAGTATAGCTGCCTCTCCTGCTTCCATCCAACAAAGGGGTGATCGACATGGCCTACTGTACAATGCCTCATATGGTTCCATCTGAATTGTTTCTTCAAAATTACTATTGTAGGAAAACTTCAAAAGAGGTTTTTACTTCTCCCAAGAACCTCCAAAATCAATGACACATGCTCGAAGCATATCCTCGAGGGCCAGAATTGTATGCTCGGACTGGCCATCTGTCTGCAGATTGTAAGCCATACTCAGAAGTACCTGCGTACCCAAAGCCTTTTGTGGTCCCTTCCAGACCCAATAAGTAAAACATGTATCCCTGTTTGAAACAATAGTGTGTGTAACCCCATATAGATATATATTCAATCGGATGTAAAACCTTCACAGCTCATCAATAGTGGAGGTATCCTTAATAGGAACGAAGTGAGCAACATTCGTGAGTATGTCAAGGACAACCAAAACTACATCACTCCCTCAAGGCAAGCTCGGTAAACCTGTCGTGAAGCCCATCACGACATCATTACAATTCCACTATACAATGGGTAACTGCTACAAAACCTCTGTAGGCTGCTGATGCTCCACCTTCACCTGCTGGCAGGTGGAACACAACCTGATAAAACAAGCAACAAATATCTTTATACCTGGACACCAATACTAAAAGTGAAGATCCCGATACATCTTGGTGACAAAATGGTGAACTTACAAAACAGAGGAATCAAATTCCCTCATCATCTCCTCGGACATGTTTTCTAACACCCATACGCGTCTATGAAAACACATGATCTCATCCACACCTACTGTCCATCTAGGAATAGGGTCCTCTCATGACACATTATCCTGTAGAACCAGACCTTCATCATATGATAGATTCCTCATTCTCACTCAATCAATAAGTGTAGAGGTAATAGATAATGATTTAATGAAAGTCTATCCCTATCTGTCGTGAACCTCCAAATGCGTCTTAGAGAACAGATCCATTAGTAGCTACTGATAGTTGGCCTCTTGAACTTCATGTATCTGAGTCCTCCTGCTTCGGGCATCAACCAGAGTGTGTCCTTACCCATGCATGTATGAAAGTTCAAAATCAATGGATTGAAGGTCCTTGACCCACATTCGATTTCTCAAATTTAGATCGTGTTGAGTGAATATATACTTGAGACTTTTGTGGTTGGTGAAAAACACAAAATTCTCTCCCAGAAGATAATGTCTCCAACTGTGTAAGGCATGAAAAACTAAAACCTACTCAAGATTGTGCATCAGGTAATTTCTATCATGTGGACTCAACTACCAAGACCCATACATAATGACTCTTTCCCCCTATATAAGCATAGCGCCCAACCGGATACATGATGCATCACAATATATTGTATAGCTCCTTCCCAGGTCTAGAAATACTAGTACCGATGCGGAATTCAACCTCCCTTTCATCTTCTAAAAGGCTGAATCGAAAGAATATGAAATCAATTACTTCTCACCATTCATAGTCAGTCCCGTCTGTGGTGTTGTTAAGCGTGATACGTCTTGTATGAAACGTCTGTAGTAACGAGCCCACCCTAGAAAAGTCCTTACCTCAAAGGTGTTCTTCTACTGCTCCAGGGAAACAACTTCCCTCACATTATTTGGGTCTATAGATACTCCCATCTCTGAGATAACATGACCAAATAAGTGAATCTAGTTCATCCAAATGTGGAATTTTGAGAGCTTATCACATAACTTGTCTTCTCTAAGTGTACTCAAAAGAATCTCAAGATGTGTGGCATGGTCATGTCGAGGGTAAAATTAAACCAAGATATCTTCCACGAAGACTACAATGAAAGAATCTATGTATGTATGGAACACTCGATTAATCATTTCCATTAAAACTGCAGGCACACCCATGAGATCGAACAACATAACCACGTACTAGTACAGACCAAACCAGCTCTGAAAAGCTATGAGAGGTATATCAGATGGTCTAACACACAACTAATTGTAACTGGTTCTCAAGTAAATCTTTGAGAACACCTCGGCTCCATGAAGCTGATCAAAGAGATCATAAATCCTTGATAAGGGATAACAGTTATTGACCTACAAATGGTTCAACTTCAGGTGACCCATACAAAGTCTGATGGTACCTTCCACCTTCTTCGCAAAAAGGATAGGCGAACCCCAAGGAGAAGTACTAGGTTGGATGAAACACTTTTCCTGAAACTCCTATAACTATTTCTTGAGATCTTATAACTCTGGTGTAGCCATCCTATAAGGAGGAATATAAAACAGTGGAGATCTTGGCATGTGCTCAAGAGAATGGTCCAACTCACACTCTATAAAAAAACCTAAAATTTCATCGGGAAATACATCCCTGAAATGGTCGACCACTGGAGGAATGACCAACTGTGATGTCCCTTGGTCATCTAGATATATACTATCAATCTGTGTTGTAACTCATCCCAACCCATGATGCTCGAGTCCTGATCTTCCTTCCTAAACATCCCATTCACCCTTATGTAAAAAGTATCCACCCTCGGGTGACGTGAAACTAACCCTATGGTGGTAGTAGTAAACAATGGCATGGAAGGGAACTAGAATGTCCATTCCAAGAATAACATCGTACCCTATCATATATAAGACAAAAAGTTCCCATAAGAAGTGACACCCACTAACCTCAAAAGGGAACTCCTTGAACTAACGTACACCAGTCAACCATGTCCCAAACGGAGTTTTCAGCATCAAGTCATCAGAAGAAGTAAAGATACAAACCCCAAGGCTATCCATTACATAAACAGATATAAAACTATGGGAAGCCCCTGTATCAAAAAAGTGTAAAAGCTAAAACTAAGGCAACTATAATAGTACCTAAAAATGTAGAGGGGTCGTAATTCTGCAATTGCAGGGTCTTCGCCACTGCCAAATCGTGACCTCCACCATTGCCATGTGAACCCTGAACTGATTCACCCTATGGCTATCAAAAACTCTATGATGGACCGTAGAGGACACATCCACCACCTCTTCCTAAATGGCCTGAAGAAATTTAGTTCCCAAACAGATGAGAAACTGGTGGTCCTACTCTGGTATGAGGATTCGAAATCGAGCTCCTATCACCGACTGCTCGTGAGAAGATCTGACACAATCACTGATGATGTCCCATATTTGTGCAAGATCAGCACTCCAATGGGTCTCTCGAAAAATGTGGTATCATATTCCTATTCTTCTTGTACTGGTATCAAACCACCTTGCCACTAGAGGAATTATTTATCCTACTCAGATCTCTGTGTTTAGACTCCCTATGGAACTTCCTGTTGTTAGTAGGAGGGGTACCAACTCCAGATGCCCAGCCGCCCGAGCTCATAGCTCCAGAATCCCTTAGATTTTTCTCTATGATCAACGCCTGGTTGACTGTAGAAGTGGTGCAAGTCAACCTGAATATGTTCACCTGAGATCAGATGTCATGCTTGAGACCATCCTCAAACATCCTCTCCAGGAATAACTCATCACCACCTGGGATGGATTTTAAGCACTGCAGCTCGGTGAAGTGAGAATATTACTCCATAACATTAAGAGTACCATGTTCTAAACTCATGAACTCTTGGGCTCGGTCGGCCCAGAGAGTCTTCGGGTAAAAGTAGTCATAGAAGGCATGATGAAATTTATCCAATGCTAAAACCTGATGGAATCCCACCTATGAGATTATATCCCACCATCTCTTAGCAGAGTCCAGAATCATATATGTAGTGACCATCACCCTACTCTCTAGAGGCATCTACAGATCCTCAAAGATAGATGTCATGGCTTCTAACCATGACTCTGCAGCCAGGGGTCCTCATTCCCTTGTGAAGGTAGGAGGATGCTACTACTGGAAAACCTGTTTCAGCACTACCATAGAAGCGGTAGGGTGAGATACTCCCCTGAAGGACTTTATAAACCTTAGATATCCTTCTCAAAAATGTGCATCGACAACTGTATCTAGGATAACGGCTAGTGCCAAGACGAGCACGATTGGAGGATTTGCTGGAAGTTCCTGAACTGCCACATCTAGTTTCTAGTCAATGCCCTTTTAACTGTCATACAATTGGAGTACATCTCGGTTGCATGAATCTATAGGGTCAAATGCACACCATAGATGATGATTAATAAGGATTGAAACGTAGAAGTGTAAAAAGGGAACAGGAGAAAGAAATCATTCAATATTTCAAAAAGGGGGATACATAGCGTGTATAAATCATAAACAACGTGTTCCATTAAGTCTTCCCAAGGGCGTGTACTCCTACCAACTCTGGTCTTGTAACACCCCATACACACGACGTGTTTCTCCAAGACACGGTGTGTACTTGAATCATGTACCCCTGCTAGACTTTTTTTACATGACTAACCCCCATGGTTCCCCTTGAACAAGTCTACACGACATTTTTTTTCCAGACACATCTTGTAGTAGACGAACTTCATCGACCCATGTTTTTATTCACATGTTCAGTTACACGGCTAACTCTACAATGTGTGTATGTGCTAGACAAAACGTATAGTACCTACCCATAATCCACCCATGTCATTGGTCAAATGGTTTGACACATGGTCTATACACATGGCATGTACTTCTGGTAAAATGTGTGTTCCACCAAATATTTCTCAACCCCGTGTCATATCCCACACAGGCAGTAACACTATTAGGGGATACACGGCGTGTACATATAGCACACAGCGTGTACTTATGAAAAACAGTTCACTCCCAAATAGAAGGATACATGGTATGTATTTAGCATTACACACAATTTATTCTAGGGTTTCCAAATAGTAAGACTAAAAAAACTCTAAAACCCATAAAAAATGAAACAAACAATATAGTGACAAATTCTACTCCATGAGGGACCATACACCTCACGATTCAAAGTCTGTCATCTTTTTCATGTCATAAATAAGTATAAAAATGCAATAATCCACAAAATTATTATCCATGAGGGACCATAACACCTCAAGAACCAAAGTTTGGCATTCATTCAAAACAGCTTGCATATCTAGCACAATATCAATCTCAATAACATCCAATCACTAATGCACCCAAAATGGAAGGGAAATAATTAATGAAATGTGATCTCTAGTAAGTGCCTATATGACACATGAGATTGAACACCCTTATCTCATCAGGATGAAATAGAAATATAAACTCAATATTATCAACGATAACAACACAAAACATGTGAATAACCCAATGGTGAAATCTGGTAAACTATAATAATTGAAAACCTAAAAAAAATTCAACAAACGAGGTAAATTGGCTTTTCCCTGAACATGGGTTAATTACTCTCAGGCACCTCTTATTACTAAGTACCTATGTCTTACTATCCCTAGATATAGGCTCCAAACAGTATGTCTAGAAGAAAAGAATTCATCTGATACCACTTTGTAATGTCTCAGTTCCGAGAGCCACCTATAGGTGCCCCATACCTAGTTGGTCACATGGCCTCAACCGTGTTTCACAAAATACTAGATGCTACTGACAAGTAATGAGGGCCTTTTGTGAGATAGTGGGGAAACAATTCCCTCATTAGAAGAGTACAGAATAAGAAATAAATAGATCACAATAGCAGAAACAATGATAATACCATACAATAGTAAACTGCAAAAGTAATATGAAATAAAACACTAGAGAACAAATATAAATGATTAATGATATATATTTCTAAGAAAGTAGCCAATAAAGTCACAATTCTATAATACAATGCGAAACTAATGTACAAAGAAGAAAATAAAATCCAACATCATCACAATCTTATTCTTAGTCTCACGCTCGCCAACCCCACAACAATCAAGTACCTGAAGTAGATGGGCACATGCCCTTATCTAGACATTAATCAATATAATCAGTTTGGGCCCAAAGCATAACCCAAATAGGGTGTGAGACGAATCCCTGTAGGAAACCACACAATGCTTTTTTCCAAACAGTCAGTGGTTATATATGGTAGAAAATACGGAAAATGAATCAATAAACAAGGAAGTACTCAAAAGTGAAGAATCCTACATTTTCAAATACATCCATTTTAATTTATTAGATAATAAACCTAAAATAACAAGTAACCCATTGATAAGTACTCATAGTCTAAACCCTCAGTTTCAACCAATCATACACACAAAACCCTATGGGTAGTACTCGTAGTCTAACCCCTCTGGTTCAGCATTATCAAAGACTCTCAATGAAAGAACTCACCATAAATTCCCCATGTGGTCTCGTATCGGTACCTATAGACACTCTAGGAAAGCACTAAAATTCCAATTCCCCATGTGGAATTTTAACAAGAAACTATAGATACTCTAGGGGGGCACCAAGTCCATCTCTCCTATGGTCTTGCAACATAAAAGAAAACAGACACTCTAGAGAAGCCCTCAGAGTCCATTCTCCCTATGGTCTACTACACAAGGTTCCTATAGACATGTGTAAGTCAATCATGCATAAAGATATATAGAGGCCAAATTAAACCTCAAGAACTACTTGGCTAAATAGTCTATAGCATATCACAACTTGTTAGATAAAATCACTCCATCCTAACAACACTAGGCATGGAAAATAAAGAATCCTAAAAGAAAATCTATACCAAATGGTCAATATCAAGCAAACATGGGAAACACATTCATAACTTGGTAAATAACCCTTTTTATAAACATAAATCCTCTACTCAAGAACACTAGTCATAGAAGGCAATAACATGGCTAAAACTCATAAACACACAATACCACAAACTAGGGTATTGGGAACTTTTGCAAATATAACTCAAAGACTACCTACAGAAAAGCAAAACCAACATTTCTTGGAATTGTACAATCAATATAGTTGAATCCCATCCATTGATTCAACCTAGAACTCTGTATATCTAAAAAAGTTCTAAAACATTCTACATAGAATATATCACGAATGAAGAGAAATCATGAAACAAGGCTCTTTAAGTAGGAAGTTCTTATATTGGTGATTGTAATGCAATTGACAGTGGTCGATTCGTAGAACAAATGGAAAGTAAGCGGCTTGTAGAATAATCTCCAGCTACAAACACGCAAGGACAAGACGAATAAGGGAGAATGGTGTTATGTCGATTTGATGCGACCTCGGTCCATTTAATGAAATAAAAAGAGAGTACATTGCGTGGTCTTTGAGGGTATATGGCACGTACTTTCTTTAACCATAATCCTCTTTAGGCAGTCTCCAGGTCACCCCACATGGCCTTGTTCTCAGCGGTTACATTCCTAGAACACGGCTACCCATGGTAACCGGGTACATAGCGTGTACTTATACGTACACGGCGTGTACTCCTGAAATTTCCAAATACTCAACTTTTTCTAAAAAACAACCTGAAAAAAGATTCATACCTAAAATGAAGATCTGGGTTCTTAAAAAATTTGTCATTATGATAGTTATAATTTTTACATTAGATTTAATAAATTTACTATATGTCAAGAATTAAAGAGAGGGTTAATGTTAACTCAATTTTTTTCAATTGGAATAGAAAATGTTTTATTGATCATTATTACCCCTATTTTGATTTATTCTATATAAGGGAAACATTTTACTGTATTTCATCATTATTTTATTAGAATCTTTAATTAATCCTTATTATCTCTTTATCAAATGACTCTTACATTAAATATTATACAGAAGGGATGAGGTCTTTTTTCCCAAAATTTCTCATCATAATGCAAGTTTCTTATAATACACCACAATACCTGATGTATATTTCACCCCATCATTTCACATAAATTGTTTTTTTGCTACCATATTTCTTTAAACAATAATGAATATAATTCATTTAATTTAATTTTAATTTCATAGTATCACATTAATTAATTTTTCATTCTTACATAACCACTAACATAAGGGGGTTTTCATGTCAATTTTACTTCACTAGTATATAAAATGTATTCTCTAATTGATTTGAATTTGTGGTGTATATATTAGTCATTGACATCCTTATAAATATACTTATTTAATTACATTTTTTGGTAATAAAATGTTGGGATCCATCACATTATTTTTATTTCAAAATTATCCTCTATTATTTTCTATACATTCTCTCCAATGTATTTCTTCTTCAAACACACTTTATATCCTTCCTTTTATGAGAGTGTCTTAAAAATAATTATATATGTTCATAATTGTTGAAATTATTAAATTTTATATATAACCCTTTATATCTATTTTTTTAGAAATTGGGATGATTAAATAAAATTATATTCCATTTATTGATTGAAGAAATTATATAATTAATAGTATACAATTACACAATACAGTTCTATATTGCTAGATTCCTACATAGATATAAATTTCATTTATTTATTTTGGAAATATATAAAAAATTATAATTTATATTTTAGTATATCGTTATAGTAATTACCATGTAATTATGGTTACATATTTCACTTTTATCAACAATTAATATGACGAGACATTGGACATAATTTTCAATGTAAGTGGCCCAGTATAGATTACCCATTGATGCATGATTTAGACTCACGAGACAAACTAAATTGGATAATTTATAGTATGAAATCCCCAAAAAATATTTAGTAGAAACAGGGCCTCGGTTGTAGGAACATGGTGGCTCATATCATGTTGTATTATCTAATGTATTGGAATTTGTTTTCCATCATTATGTGTTTCATCCCTATGGATTTATATATTTTTATCAATGTTTCATTTTATTTTTATTATCCTTAAATACATTATTATTTTTTAAACTATGATTTATAATAATTTTTTATTATATATTAATTCCATTATACTTAATATTAATTTATGCTTTTTATGGTTTTTTATTGTTATCCGTTATGTTTACCACAATTGAGAGATTGAGCGTAGACATCTAATTTTTTCATTTCTTAAGGTTATAAAATTTTCTATATAGATTGATTTTTAAAAAAAAATTATTTTCAGTATATTTTTAGGAGATGTTAATAACCTATTATGTATTATTTATTTTGTTATATATTGGAAAAAATAACCATTATATTCAAATAAATGGTCATTATGAATTATGTTTTTCCTAACTCTATAAAACATTAAACCTGAAGGGTCTTTTAAAATTATCTGTCTCACTATTTTTTTGTGATGATTAAATTATTTATAGTTATATCTATTTTTCTTCAATTCACATCTATGATGTTACATAGATTGGTATCTATAATAAATTCATATGAGAATGTGGATTTAAGGCATCACATCTTATGTGAAATGTGGTATTAGATAACATTAGTGGTTAAGATGTTTTTTGTGGATAATTTTAGGGTTGAAATTTTATTTTTGATCATAATTTTAAATCTATATGTAAAACATTATATTAGTTGAAATTATATTATAAATAGTTGGGATTAATATATTAATTTTGTTTGAAAGAGCCTAGGAAAAGTTGAAGGGATAATTCTAATTATTGGATGAAAACTGAATTTGTTGGTAATGTAGAGATTATGTGGTTATCATATTTTTAACATCATTGTTTAGATAATGTAATGTGGATGTAGAAATTCCAATTATGTTCCAAGGATAAAAATGGATAAAAAAGGATACATGTGTATTGGATTAATCATCTCTATGGTTCACAATCAGTGGGCCTAAAACTATACACATTCAAGACACACCCATGTGAAATAATTTGGTTAATTAAAATTATCTTCTTTAACCATTTTGATGTATTTGATGTATTTAGGTAAATAAACCTAATTGAAAATAAATATGGATTAAATAGATTTAAATATAGATATTCCAATGTTAATTTATATATAAATTGATATGTTTCTTTTTCAATAAAGGATTGGATGATTTTTTTGTGGATAACATGAAATTATTTTCAAATATAGATATTCATGTGTTAATGTATATATAAATTGGTATGTTTCTTTTTTAATAATGTTTTCTATGATTTTTTTGGGGATAACATGAGATTATTTTTAGGCTCACCAAAATTATATAAAGTTCATGAATATTTTTGGATAGTTATTTTATATGAACATGATATGAAGTATAACTGAACAAATCATAAATTCTTATATACTAGACTGAATGTATAAACGATTAACATCATTGTGTTCTTTATATAGGTGTCATTAGACTATGTTTTCAAACTCATGTGATAATTTAACCATAATTTGTTTATTTGAGTTTTGTGTTTTGGTTTTTAGTTGAAACCGGATTGTGAAAATGATGTTTTGAAAGTTTTGTATCCAGAAATCCCTATGCCATATCACATAATAAATTATAATACATAATGTGTTGAGAATACTAGTATATGTGTGTTAGATGGAAAAGGTGAGTTTCTCTATCCTTCCTCATCTTTAGAGGTTAATAAGACATTTCAAACTTAATATTGATACTATAAGACATTTTTTTATTTGGATATATTTAGTGCTGAGAGTATGGTATATTCTGAATGTTATGAGGACTGTGCAAAACATATAATAATTTTTCTTCATTAGTTTTTATTTAAATTTTGGAAAACATATATTATATAGTAACAATATTCTAGAAGTGATATTTTATAGAAAATATTTATTTATATATATAAGAATTTATGTGAAGATAATTAACGTATTAATAACCATTATGATTAAAAGGATGATTGATTATGATATGGGTGTTAGAAACTATTTAAAGCCATGTGAATAATTATTGATTTAATGAAAAGTTATCCATGATATTTTCTTTATTATTTTATATTATTTGGGAGTATGATATATATATTGACTTGTGTCTGACATTATGTAATAATGGTTGAAGACAAGACATAATTATTTCAATTAAATTGATTAAATAATGATTATTAAATAAAGATTCAATAATTTTTTGTAATTTTAGGATCATTAACTAATGCCACATATTGGTTACCTAAGATGGTGGACCCTAAAAGACAAAGTGTTTCTCCATATATTCTTATATCTTATGACTATCAGTGATGACCAATAGTGTGTTTGTGGGGAAACAATTCCATGATAGATTATAGTCTGTTGCATTAGTATGTAAAAATTATAATTAAGAAACAACCGAAGGAGACCCTGTAATGACCAAACAAGAAATATTCTATAGTTAAATCATTTAAAATAACATGAAATAGAAATAACCATGAACTATAAATGACAAGAGCATAATGAATAATAATTATATATTAACTAATGATCTTGAAGCTCAGGTAGCTATCAAAAATGAAGGAAATAATATACATGGGAGAAAGAATATTCCAAAAGCTATAAAAATTACACAAAGCCCAAAAAGTAGCTACTACTAGAACTATGGCTATAGGATAAATCCACTACTTTTGAAATTCATCATAGTACTCATAATAAAGATCCAAAATCTGGCCTCTTCCATTTATCTATACTAGAAATAATTTTGTCTTCTTGGGTACCAACAACGACCGAGGAAGGGTCTGATATTTACTCAACATGATACCCCCAGAGGTGTCTCAGTCAGTCCATTTAATGCAGTAAAAAATGAACATTTTCCATTAATCATTAATTAAAGATATAATGAATTAAATAAGTACATCAAACCAGGCTCCATTTGGGTTGTATCACCCCATACATTAGTGATTAAAATTCACTTTTTGATTTAAAAAATGACTTATAGATATAAAAAACACATGAAATTATTTTGTTTTATTACATACAATTATATTTAAATGAAAATTAAGTATCTTTACAATTAATAATATATTCAGTGAACAATCATCAAATTACTAGTATAAATATAGTTATTTAACAAATCAATTTTTTAAAGACAAAGTAAGTGATGGCCTCAACTCAAAGGATCGTACCCTAGGAAGACCATTTATCAAATCATCCAATTAAGATAGATTTTTTGTGAACTACCCAATACCATTCCCATCATGAGATCCAAAATATTTAGCATGACTGAAACCTTTTACAGGATATGTTCAAAATCCTCAAGATCACTGCCCAAACTATGTTCACCAAACGACCACATAAATGTCCCTACATCACACACCTTATAATTAGGGCATATTTTTGTGTGACAAATAGATAGAAATAATGACCCTAGCATTAGGAATAAGTAAATTATTTTTGTATATAATAATGAATATATTTTCATCATATTATTGTAACACTTTAAATGTTTTTTATGAAAAAATAGTATTTTTAGTTATGATTCAAATTCTATTAAAGAATTTTTGAAGTGATGTATTTTTTAAATAAATAATATTTTAATAGAATATTATCACTCATTAATATTTTTAAAATATAAATGATAATATAATTTATATTATTTATAATGTAATTTTTTGAGTGTTCAAAAACTGTTATTTGTCAAAAACCGTCCATTTTAATTAAATGTCATATTTTATTTTACATGTGAAAATTTACATATCTAGAAAATTATTTAGTCAAAATAAAAAACATTTTTAAAATCACTATGTCAAAACTATATAATTGTGATTTTTCAGAATTTTCTGACAATGTAATATTTTTGGGTAAAAATTAAATAATGTATAAATATATTGTGCATATTACATAATCATAACATTCCAATAGTGATCTAATAAAAACGATAAAAGGTATCATTGAAAAAATATATGTTGTACCATTAAAAAAATTATTTATTATTTATTTTATATATTTTATAAATCTATTGTGAATCCTCAAGACTTATAATATATTTAATGATTTTAAAATAATTTCATTGAATGTGTGACTCACCTCGATTTAAGTAAGGGAAATATCTTATTACCATAGGTGTCGCACCAGGTTTTTCAGGTCTTTGTTTGGATCAGGTTCATTGGAAATACTGATATTTTTTATGGGTCTTGGGAGAGATTAATTTTAAGTTTTGAGGTATTATCTATATCTAATCATCCATCTTTGGGTTCCTCAATTCCTTTTCTTAGTTTTTTGTAGAAAGGGTGTTTACTTCATGATTTTGGCAAAATCGTGAGCCCATTTCAAGATTTAAAAACCTATTTTGGTTCTTTCACACCTCATCAATTTTTTATTATTTTTTACTTATTACACATACGATTTTTCCTACCCTGAAATATTCAAGCCTACACATCCTTTTGGACTCATTAAGAATTAATAATCATTGTGAATTTGGGTTACTTATTTAGGTATTGGGCAAGCTCGTATGCCCATTTCAGGTTTTAAAAATATAAATAGTTTCTTTTATATCATTTTTATTTTTTTATATTTCTCAGTGATTCTACCTCCCATTTGATTCCCAAATAATTTTCCTCACCCCTGTTATCGATCATACCTCTTTGGAGCTCATTTGAATCGAATATTAGGGCGAACGTTCTCAAGTTTCCTCAAAAAATCTAGAATTGATAAAGTAAATTGTTTCATCCATAAATCTTTCAATTCGTACTCTTTTTCCCAAAAATATTCCTTCCACGGTTCTTAAAGAACATAGGAGCCTCTAAAAGAAGTTCCATGACATTCCTTTTTCTCTAAGGGTGCATATATAATGGAATAAGAAAAGTTTCCTAGGTGACAAGTTGAGATTCATTATCCTTTATCCTTCTTCTTCCTCCTCCTTTCAATATTTATAAGTTTTATACTCTCCCTAGTCATTTTATACCCATGGTTTTGTTATAGTATGATTTTTTATGTTGGTTTTTTTAATTTGGTGATGTTCTTCATAGGTTAAGGGTTTATAAACCCTTGAATGGTGATATTGGGTATACTTTTCCATAACCCCAAGTATTTAAGATAGGATATCCCTTGCACATGCCTTTATCATTTCAGTTTCATAATTTTATTATTTCTCACATATGATACATATGTTTATTATTGTATTTCAACCTTTGGATAATTTTCTTGGTGTAAAAATGGTTGTTTAATCCTTGTTTTTTGAAAGGTAAAGTTGTTTTGTCATAAAAGTGGACACCAAGTGTTTGTTTAAATGTTCCGCTGTCATTTTCAGCATTTTTTCGAGGTTTAAAACTAGTTTTATGGTATTTAGAACTTGTTACAGTATCTATCATATTATATGGCATAAAATTGGTGTTTTATTACTTGTCATGACTTTAAAATTAATTTTTTCTTTAAAAAGGGCATGGCATGTGTTGGGTAAATTGTCCGGTTGTCTTTTATGTGTGATGAGTTATTTAAAAATATTTACAAGGATTTATAAATGATTTATAAGAATTATAAATTTTATTTTTGGTTCCTTATATGACTCCCCAATTTGGATTTGGTTTTACCAACAAATAGGTTTGGGTTTACAACTTGTTTTGGCCCTAGTGGTTAAAAAATGGTCTGTTTCACATCCTTATGAAAATGGTTGTGTTTTGAATATGTAAACTTAGTGTTTTAAGGGGTTTATGATTTTTGTTTTCTTATTTAAATGGGTTTTATACATCTCTTTAAAAAATATAAATGCATACCTTGGTCAAATGATTGTTTTGAGAAATGCTTAAAGCCCCGTTTTGTATTTTTTTTTTGTAAAAATGGTTACCATCTGTGTTTCATATTCTATATTTTGGGGCCATTTTATGATCCATGAAAGTGATTTTTTAATTTTTTTTCGGGATGAAAAATCTATTTTTTTATGTTATTGATGTTTTTATGTCCTCAAAATAGCATTTTTGATTGGATTTTATGTGCAGGGCCTCTTTATACTCCTTGAAATGCTTTTACGAACCTTTTGAGTGGTTTATTGATTCATGAAAAAAATGTGAAGAATGTTTGAGGTATATTTGTGTGATTATGGTTTGGTAATTTAATTTTTAAGTGAAAAGTGTATTTAATAATTAGTTTAACATGATTGAGCACTAAATTTAATCTTGGGTATCTAGGTGGGAAATGATGTACAATTATGCTAGTGATCTCATGGGGATTGGCCCAAGTTTCACGTAGAATGTTTGAAGATGACAACAGTAACTAAACAATGATGGTTATGAGGTTTGGTGACCCCTATGATATGTGTATTCTTCCTAATAGTTTCTTTTGTGCATGATAATCAATATTTATTTTGGTTACTTTCACTGAGATACGAGGTACCAAGGGCTCACAACTAACTAGTTCCTAGAGGTGTTCCCGTGACTTGTGATCGTTGGCTATTTTTTACTCACTGTTGGAATATGGTGTGTTTTTTTAGTAAATTAAACAATGTGTGTGATTTATTTAAAAGTGTAAATTCTTTAAAGAACCCCTTTTCAAAACTATTTTAATTTTTAAGTTTCACGTATTTGAAAATTGTTACTAGAATTCTTGTTTATAAAAAATTCAAGTTTTTGTCTAGTAAATTTTTTATAGCGTGAGACCTCATTAGGAAAACATACCTTCATATTTGTATTTAAAACGTAAAATTTATGTTAATTTTATTTTTAATGATGTGCATTATTAATAGAATATTGGGATAAACTACTGTGTTTTAATACTCATGCATATATTCTTCGTCTGTTTTTTGCCCTTGTACAGGTTTCAGCTTCAGTTTAACCACCTTGGGCGATGTGTGAACATTACGATGGAGAGTGAATAGAATGGCCATTTAGATTTCGTAACAGCCCGAGATTTTATGAAAAATATTCTTTTTAATTTTATTAATGTCTTGTGTTGTACACTACACCAAAAGGATCTTGCACAACACGCATCCTTGACTTGTCTTGCATTACACGCAATCACGACCTTCCTCGATAGCGTGTGTAGTAAGCAATTCTGAGTTTCACGAAACAACGTTATGCTATTAAAATATTATTAAAACTAGCCGTTATGAATAGTAATAACCACTATTTAAATTATAGAAGATTTAGCTCTCAAAATGGACTTCATTTTTGGATTCGGAGTATCAAATTTAGCCTAAGGTGAAATTTTGGTACTTTTAGGATAACTTTCATATTCTGATGAATAGTGAAAATTACTAAATTATAATTAAAAACAACTTTTTTTAATCATAATAATTAATAGTGATAAATTATTAATTTGAGTGGTTTTAAAGTATATTTAGAATATATTTTTACAATTTAATACAATGTTGGTCATTGAGTGTAATTTCACATTTAAACCAGACATAATCAAGTGTCAATCTTTTGAAAGATATTGTTTCTTAAAAACACGCTATTTGTTTTAACAGCGGGATTTAATTATAAAATTAATTAATGCAACTTCTATGTTATGAATTTGGTAAAATAGACTTCATTTTTGAATTCGGAATATGAAATATAGCTTAGGATGAAATTTTGGCATTTTTCTGAAAAACATCAATTTTTGATGAATAGCGAAACTACTAAGTGGTAGTTAAAAAACTGAATTTTTCATAAAACTTAATTTTACCGCTTCTGTGAATGGAATTTCAAAAATCCGAGAGACACGGTTAATATCAAGGACTAAAATGTGGTTCAATGAGATGAAAATTAATTTTTGGTGAATAGTAACTTTTTACTTTTTTTTACCGCGGTTAATAGTAAATAGGGTAACTAAGGGTAAATATGATATTAATATTACCCTAACACATGTCCTAATCCTATTGGAAAAGTTTATCTCGACCAAAAACAACCTTAAGTGTAAAATATTATCATTTAGGCCCACTTGGATTAGATTAGGACATTTATTATTATTTAATTCAAAGAAGAGTTAAAAGAGTTAAAATCAAAGTATATTTACTAAAACATTTTTAATATAAGGTTTTACATAAGATAAATTAGATTGTAAATATTCATTAGAAAGATAAAAGGATTTCCTACATGATGGTATTTTATTTGTAATTTTTAGACATCAAATAATTTAATTTATTTATGACACAAAGATGATGCAGTAATTATCTTATTAATGAAATATTGACATAATTGATATTATAAATACCAAAATAAATGTAATATAAGACTTTTTATAAAATCCACTAATTTTCTAGGTTTCTATGATATATTAGTGTTGATTTAATCAACTTGGTTCGAACATATAATTCTATTATGACTTTCACAAAAATCATATATCAAATAGTGTCAAAATTGACACAAAATAGTTTTTAAATCAAATATTATATTATTAATTGTTATTTTATTCCTAAAAATATAAGGGTCGGCCAAATGACTTAGATAAGGATATATATATATAAATAATAAACAATTTGGGGTTCTTTTGGCATGTTATAGTAAGTGTATTAACCATATAGTGAAAGAAAACAAAAAGACACGGTAAAAGTTAAATTATTTAACATAGAGTTAAATCTTATTGATAAGGTTACAATAATACCCTAAACTTGTCTAAATCCTATTGGATGTTAGGATTTCGACCCATCCCCACTTTATCTTCGAAATAATACCCTTTGGAAGCATTATAAACTGATTTTGACTTTAATATAAAATAATATTTTGAGATATTCCTAAGGTGCCCCTCTCCTCCCTTATAAAAGGACACCTCCTCCCCCTCCTCCTCACACCAATTTGAGCACTCAAGCTCGGCCAAACTCTGCCAAAATACCTTATCCACTTCCCTATAATAATACTAGAGGTCCTGGTATTCTTCAAAGACCAATATTAGTTTCCTAAGTGGAGGATTCAAAGAGGCGTTTCAAAGAAGAGGTAATATCCATTACCGATCTTTTCAATTTTTTTTCTTCTTCAACTTCTTATTCTTTAGTTGTTTCATGATAAAGTAATAACATAAGTATTACTTACATACTGATATGTTATTATAAATATGAAACAACTCTAATTAACCTTCTATCCATCCTGTGGAAAAAGGAAATCACCGCGCGTGCGTACGTACGGAATACCGTCTCCACGCCGTGGTGTAATCTATTTTCCACCACCTTCATTGGATGGGTATAATGGTTTCATGAATAACTATATATGATTAATATAAAGTGATATTGATACTGAAATAGTATACATACACTTCAACACAATTCCACGACCATGGGAATGATATCATCGCTCGTGCGTACGTACGGACTACCGTCTCCACGACGCGATGAGATTCATTCTGAATGATTAACCATTCATGAATGATTATAAAGTATATATAATAAGTAATAATGAAATATATGACCTATTAATGATACTGGAATTATTTATATTTATATGTATGTCATCTACTTAATTCCATTCAATTCAATATGGAAACGAAAATAGCGTTCATGCGTACGTACGGACTACCGTCTCCATGAACGGTGTATTTCTTTCCATTTACTGATTTATTATATATGTATATCCTGAATATATATATATATATAAATCATGTTTTATATTATGGAATTAATTAATCATGATCTAAGTAATCATATGAATAATTACAAGTTAAAAACACGAATGACAAATGAGACGATTTTACCCAAAATGCTACTTTAACATGAATTTACAAAAGAACGGGTAATATAAAGTCATAAGTGGACCATATATGATATAATAACAATGAATATGATTCTGTAATAAGTCAATAACATGATTTAAATCATTATACAGGAGGTTTGGACACTTACAAAGCAAGTCGGACCTAAGGTAAGGGAAATATCACAATCTCATTCTTATCCGAGATTGTTTGTACTTTGAAATTTACTGGGGTATATTTTATCATCCACATCCATGTTTACTCAATATGTAATGTTATTTACATCCACCTGCAATTGTTTAAATCCAATTTTACCCTTCAGTGAGTTTTTTGTAAAAGATATGAAAGGAATCTTTTGTCGTTTTTCATACGAGGTAATTTTTGACTTTTCCGACAAAAGTACGAGAAGAATGTTTTTTTTACTTATACGGCATGAATGGATTTCTAAACAATTATTTCCAAGAAGCTTCCTTTACAAGTATTAAAGTTTATTTTTAATCAACTTCTTTTATTTTAAAATTGTATGACATGTTATGAAAGGAAAAGTGTTTTTGAAGTAGAAAGGATATTTTCCTCAAGAATGAAGTTCAAGTGTTTTATCAAAATTATTTTCCATCTAAGATAATAAAGGGTTCTGTTTTTATCCCTATTATTACATTGATTTGATTATGTTGTGAGGGAATTATTTTTATGAAGTCATTTATCTTATATGGTTTGTTTTATGATGTCATGATGTTTCAAGAATCCCATTTTTGTTACATGTGTTATGCGATGATGTATGATTTATGATTATGTGGCACACATAAGAAAGGATTCATTATAAGATGGGTGGGACCTATATCTCCATCCAATTAATTGTGTAAAGATTTTATATCTCATGAGATAGACATTGCTGGAATGGTAGGTTATACCGGTTCAGTGAAACAGGACTGAAACCAGGGTTACTCGATTCAGAAAGGGACTTTGTCCACTAAGATAGTCTTGGAAATGAGTCTTGACTAACAAGAAATGATTCTCTATGATTATGTGTGAATGCCACAAAGTTTCATGTTTTAAGTTATGATTATTGTGATTACATTTCACTTTAATAATTTATCCCATGTTATGAAATTATGCTCTCTTTTGCAGGTTAAGATTTCCAAAAGTTATGTTCTTATGAATATGATGTGATTGATTTTTCTTTTGTTTACCCTTACTGAGCATTTGAGCTCACCCTTTTATGTTTTCTTTTCCCCAGGATATAAAGAAAGGTTTTAGGTAAAAAAAGGGGAAGATCTTTATGAGAGATATTGAAGATCTTTCGCCACGATTAGAAGATTACGTTCCGAGTTTCCAAAGACACTAAACTATTACGATCCTTGTGTGTGTGTTTTTGTTATGTACTAAGTATTCCGCAAAAGTAATGTAATGTCCATGTACGTCAGGTTTCAGGTCTCTACAGTTGGTATCAGAGGAAAGGTTTATTCAACCTTTGGAAACTAGGATGCGAAAACGTTAGTGAGATCCCTAGAGATATTTCTAAGGTATGTCTAGGGATGTCTTTAAGGTTAAGTATACGTATAGGTTATAGTACTAGAATTGCGATAACGATCTTAGAATTTAAACCTAAGAAGTTAGATATTGAGGATACTCCCCCTTTATAATGTTGTTTTCCCTAGCATGATTTTTGCCTCTCACACTATTCTTTTTGGGTTTTAGACGATGGCTGGAACCCGAAGGAACCGTGTTGATCAATGCAATAGACAATGCAATGATTGCCCTCCTGAACAAACAAATGTTATGGGAGATGGAGTGAAAAATCTTATTGCTATACTTACACAAGCTATGAATCATTCTGGACTTCCAAATGAGCAGAGAAGGGAACAACACTCTATTGAGTCCTTCATGAGGCAACGTCCACCTTCTTTCAGTGGGACTTCTGATCCACATGTTGCTGAACAATGGATCAGTACCACTGAAAAGATATTTTCAGTTCTTCAATGTTCTGAACATGATAAAGTCATCTTAGCAGTATATCGTTTGGAAGGTGAAGCTGATCAATGGTGAAATCTTATCAAGAATATGAGGCCAAGAGATGAAATTGAGTCCATGGAATGGGACGAGTTCAAGAACTTGTTTTTCAGTAAGTACTTCCCTCGTATTCTTCGAACAAAGATGGAAAAGGAGTTTCTTGAGATAAAGTAGAAGGATGATGAATCTGTTGGTATATACGAAGCAAATTTTACAAGACTTGCAAGATACGCTTCTGGTATTATCATCCAACCTGAAAATAAAGTTGATCGATTTTTCAGTGGCTTAAAACCAAGTCTTCGAAGGGCATTAGCTATAAGAGACTTCAGTAGCTATGAAGAAATTGTGCGTTGTGCTATGAAGGTAGAAATGGATGTTGGTGTTACATATCCATCTCATGGTTTTGAAAAGAAACGAAATATGGAGTTCAAGGAGAGATCTCAGAATAATGGTGAAAAAAAGATTAATGTTTCCTTATGCACAATGTGTGGAAAGAAGCATGGTGGAGATTGTCTTAAAGGGACTAGAAAATGTTTTAAGTGTGGAAAAGAAGGTCATCGAGCAGCTGAGTTTCGAAGTAATGGAAAAAGGTTTTCTAATGATGTGAATAATGCAAACACTGCAGAGAACGCACAACCAACACTTCAATGATTCAAGTGCAAGTAAATGGGGCATTATGCTAATAAATTCCCTAATACAAGGGTTAGTGATGATCGACATGAGAAACCGCTTAAGGCAAAGGACAAAGGGAAGTCACATGCGATCACTATTGGCGATGTTGAATATGACAACGATGTGGTGGAATGATTGAGTGTTTATGTAATGGGATTTCAAAATAATGTTGTATCATGGAGTATTGGAATATTTATGTATTGGTCTAATGTGGTATTCAAAGTGATTGAGATATTTTTGGAAATAATATGATATGCGCATAATGAATGGAAAACGAGAAAACGAAATGTTTAATAGTATTCATGAGTTCATGATTGATATAAGGACTAAGTGATATCATGGTTTGAGTATATAGAATTTTGAGGATTTTGGTATGTGAAATGCGTTAACTTTTAACTGCAATCATGTTTTCACTAAGGTATTCAAGAGAATACATGATTAAGGACATTGAATGTTTGGAATGTGACCAAAAAAACATATCTTATGATATATGGGGATCGACGATGGTGTTAAATCTCTTGTAATCGTTTTCACTATATTATGAGAGTGGACTGCAGTATTATGGATAAGCCTAAAGATTGGAATGTATTATGTTGGACATAAGTTAGTATTGTTTAAGGATAGAAGTTTTCTCAATATTATCGATGGGATGTTATAGTAATATAGTTTTAGAAAAAGGACAACCTGTAGGTCGGGCGACAACCCATCGCGTCGGACAAGGCTGTAGGAATCGAACCCACAACCGAAGTGCGACTGGCCTTTATCACCTACCACTGGCCTACAGGAAGTCCCTGTTTATTAGAAACTAGTTTTATTATATTAACCAATATGATATATGAAGTATAAAGTCCATTTTAGGAACCATATATGATTAATCTCACTATAGATCGACTTATGTATATAATTTTTGCTAACCTTTTTTTTTGAGACAAATGGAATGACCCGTCATTCTATCACATGATCTGCTAACACTTCACGAATAACAAATTCAACTTCATTAATTTAAGAGATGAAGTAGAAATTGTTAAAGGCACGAACAACAGTGAGATTGTACCAAAATAAAGTAAGTATTTATTCTAATTCAAATTCATTAACTTTAGGGAAATGATCTTGAAAACCAAAAATGTTGTCCTAGTGACCTTATATCCGATGAATCAGATGGTACCCTAGTTCATCACAAATTTATGGCTTTTTGATTGCTGGATTTTCCATAGCCATGTTCTCTACCACTATCCATCAGAACATGATGGTTAGATTTCTCTTCCATATCAATATTTTCACCTATGTGGAAACCCAGTGATTAGTTTATTTGGGTAACTGTTACGTTTCATACTTTTGTTTTTGAGGATTGGTTTTGATATTCCTTTTTACGATGTGGGTTTCTATTAATGAAACTTTCGAATAGTAAACCATTTAAAACCCCGACGAATTTCGAGGGCGAAATTCATTTTAAGGGGGGTAGAATGTAACAGCCCGATATTTTATGAAAAATATTTTTTTAATTTTATTAATGTCTTGTGTTGTACACTACACCAAAAGGAGCTTGCAAAACACGCATCCTTGACTTGTCTTGCATTACACGCAATCACGACCTTCCTCGATAGCGTGTGTAGTAAGCAATACTGAGTTTCACGAAACAACGATATGCTATTAAAATATTATTAAAACTAGCCGTTATGAATAGTAATAACCACTTTTTAAATTTTAGAAAATTTAGCTCTCAAAATGGACTTCATTTTTGGATTCGGAGTATCAAATTTAGCCTAAGGTGAAATTTTGGTACTTTTCGGATAACTTTCATATTCTGATAAATAGTGAAAATTACTAAATTATAATTAAAAACAAATTTTTTTAATCATAATAATTAATAGTGATAAATTATTAATTTGAGTGGTTTTAAAGTATATTTAGAATATATTTTTACAATTTAATACAATGTTGGTCATTGAATGTAATTTCACATTTAAACCAGACATAATCAAATGTCAATCTTTTGATAGATATTGTTTCTTAAAAACACGCTATTTGTTTTAAAAGCGGGATTTAATTATAAAATTAATTAATGCAACTTCTATGTTATGAATTTGGTAAAATAGACTTCATTTTTGAATTCGGAATATGAAATATAGCTTAGGATGAAATTTTGGCATTGTTTTGAAAAACATTAATTTTTGATGAATAGTGAAACTACTAAGTGGTAGTTAAAAAACTGAATTTTTCATAAAACTTAATTTTACCACTTCTGTGAATGGAATTTCAAAAATCTGAGAGACACGGTTAATATCAAGGACTAAAATGTGGTTCAATGAGATGAAAATAATTTTTGGTGAATAGTAACTTTTTACTTTTTTTTCCGCGGTTAATAGTAAATAGGGTAACTAAGGGTAAATATGATATTAATATTACCCTAACACATGTCCTAATCCTATTGGACAAGTTTATCTCCACCAAAAACAACCTTAAGTGTAAAATATTATCATTTAGGCCAACTTGGATTAGATTAGGACATTTATTATTATTTAATTCAAAGAAGAGTTAAAAGAGTTAAAATCAAAGTATATTTACTAAAACATTTTTAATATAGAGTTTTACATAAGATAAATTAGATTGTAAATATTCATTAGAAATCTAAAAAGATTTCCTATATGATGGTATTTTATTTGTAATTTTTAGACATCAAATAATTTAATTTATTTATGACACAAAGATGATGCAGTAATTATCTTATAAATGAAATATTGACATAATTGATATTATAAATACCAAAATAAATGTAATTTAAGACTTTTTATAAAATCCACTAATTTTCTAGGTTACTATGATATATTAGTGTTGATTTAATCAAATTGGTTCGAACATATAATTCTGTTATAACTTTAACAAAAATCATATATCAAATAGTGTCAAAATTGACACAAAATAGTTTTTAAATCAAATATTATATTATTAATTGTTATTTTATTCCTAAAAATCTATGGTTCGGCAAAATGACTTAGATAAGGATATATATATAAATAATAAACAATTTGGGGTTCGTTTGGCATGTTATAGTAAGTGTATTAACCATATAGTGAAAGAAAACAAAAAGACACGGTAAAAGTTAAATTATTTAACATAGAGTTAAATCTTATTGATAAGGTTACAATGATACCCTAAACATGTCTAAATCCTATTGGATGTTAGGATTTCGACCCATCCCCACTTTATATTCGAAATAAGACCCTTTGGAAACATTATAAACTGATTTTGACTTTAATATAAAATAATATTTTGAGATATTCCTAAGGTGCCCCTCTCCTCCCTTATAAAAGGACACCTCTTCCCCCTCCTCCTCACACCAATTTGATCACTCAAGCTCGTCAAACCTCTGCCAAAATCCCTTATCCAATTCCCTAGAATAATACTAGAGGTCCTGGTCTTCTTCAAAGACCAATCTTAGTTTCCTAAGTGGAGGATTCAAAGAGGCGTTTCAAAGAAGAGGTAATATCCATTACCGATCATTTCAAATTTTTTTTCTTCTTCAACTTCTTATTCTTTAGTTGTTTCATGATAAAGTAATAAAATAAGTATTACTTGCATACTGATATGTTATTATAAATATGAAACAACTCTAATTAACCTTCTATCCATCCTGCGGAAAAAGGAAATCACCGCGCGTGCGTACGTACGGAATACCGTCTCCACGCCGTGGTGTAATCTATTTTCCGCAACCACCTTAATTGGATGGGTAAAAAGGTAAAATGAATAACTATATATGATTATTATAAAGTGATATTGACACTGAAATAGTATACATACACTTCAACACAATTCCACGACCATGGGAACGATATCATCGCTCCTGCGTACGTACGGACTACCGTCTCCACGACGCGATGAGATTAATTCTCAATGATTAACCATTCATGAATGATTATAAAGTATATATAATAAGTAATAATGAAATATATGACCTAATAATGATACTGGAATTATTTATATTTATATGTATGTCATCTACATAATTCAATTCAATTCAATAAGGAAACGAAAATAGCGTTCATGCGTACGTACGGACTACCGTCTCCATGAACGGTGTATTTCTTTCCATTTACTGATTTATTATATATGTATATCCTGAATATATATATATATATATATAAATCATGTTTAATATTATGGAATTAATTAATCATGATCTAAGTAATCATATGAATAATTACAAGTTAAAAACACGAATGACAAATGAGACGATTTTACCCAAAACGCTACTTTAACATGAATTTACAAAAGAACGGGTAATATAAAGTCATAAGTGGACCATATATGATATAATAACAATTAATATTATTCTGGAATAATTAAATAACATGATTTAAGTCATTATACAGGAGGTTTGGACACTTACAAAGCAAGTCGGACCTAAGGTAAGGGAAATATCACAATCTCATTCTTATCCGAGATTGTTTGTACTTTGAAATTTACTGGGGTATATTTTATCATCCACATCCATGTTTACTCAATATGTAATGTTATTTACATCCACCTACAATTTTTTAAATCCAATTTTACCCTTCGGTGAGTTTTTAGTAAAAGATATGAAAGGAATCTTTTGCCGTTTTTCATACTAGGTAATTTTTGACTTTTCCGACAAAAGTACGAGAAGAATGTTTTTTTAACTTATACGGCATGAATGGATTTCTAAAACATTATTTCCAAGAAGCTTCCTTTAGAAGTATTCAAGTTTATTTTTAATCAACTTCTTTTATTTTAAAATTGTATGACATGTTAAGAAAGGAAAAGTGTTTTTGAACTAGAAAGGATATTTTCCTCAAGAATGAAGTTCAAGTGTTTTATCAAAATTATTTTCCATCTAAGATAATAAAGGGTTCTATTTTTATCCCTATTATTACATTGATTTGATTATGTTGTGAGGGAATTATTTTTATGAAGTCATTTACCTTATATGGTTTGTTTTATGATGTCATGATGTTTCAAGAATCCCATTTTTGTTACATGTGTTATGCGATGATGTATGATTTATGATTATGTGGCACACATAAGAAAGGATTAATTATAAGATGGGTGGGACCTATATCTCCCTCCAATGCATTGGGTAAATATTTTATATCTCATGAGATAGACATGGCTGGAATGGTAGGTTATACCGGTTCAGTGAAACAGGACTGAAACGAGGGTTACTCGATTCAGAAAGGGACTTTGTACACTAAGATAGTCTTGGCAATGAGTCTTGACTAACAAGAAATGATTCTCTATGATTATGTGTGAATGCCACAAAGTTTCATGTTTTAAGTTATGATTATTGTGATTACATTTCACATTCATGATTTATCCCATGTTATGAAATTATGCTCTCTTTTGCAGGTTAAGATTTCCAAAAGTTATGTTCTTATGAATATGATGTGATTGATTTTTCTTTTGTTTACCCTTACTGAGCATTTGAGCTCACCCTTTTATGTTTTCTTTTCCCCGGGATATAAAGAAAGGTTTTAGGTAAAAAAAGGGGAAGATATTTATGAGAGATATTGAAGATCTTTCACCACGATTAGAATATTACGTTCCGAGTTTCCAAAGACACTAAACTATTACGAACCTTGTGTGTGTGTTTTTGTTATGTAATAAGTATTCCACAAAAGTAATTTAATGTCCATGTACGTCAGGTTTCGGGTCTCTATAGATTTAGTTGGTTATCCGGTTTTTTAGTGGAGTTGTTGGTTTAGTTTTACTTTCAGTTTCTTGTAAAAATAATGTTCAGTTCAGTTTTTATATAATTGTATTTTTGGTTGTCCATTTCTTTTCTCTATTTGTTTGATTATTTATATATGGGAGAAATTTTTCCCTTTTGTACATTATATATTCCCTTGGTTCTTGTCTCCATTTCAGGAGGATCATTAATGCTTCTCAGGAGTTGTTGTTGGTCAGCCCTTGTGACCGGTTGAGGGTCGACTCTGGATGGTTCGGGACAAAATGGTATTAGAAGAGGTCGAATCTTAGCAGACCATTGTTTTGAGCGCCATTGTTATTTGGGGATGTCAAGGTAGATGGAGTATGATTTATGGGACTTGAGTGGTAAGATCAGGAATATTATCATGAACTGTTTCTCGTTCTAATCCTTGAGTTTCCACAGGATGTCTGATTTTGTTAGTTTCCTTGGTTCTTCTTGATTGTTTGATGTTGGGGTAAGACATGGGGTGTCTAACTAATAGCCTCTATGAGCTCGTAGGGCCTGAAAATCCATCTGGACCCAAGGCATGGTCCTAAAAAGTCTTTCTATGTTAGTGTTGTGTTTTTTATATGGATTCCAACCATATGGTCCAGTCACGCACCGACAATAGTTTCCTTTTGTGGGTTTCTTAGACCATTCTTCAAATCTGAATTTTTGTTTTGAATATCCTAATGTGGGAACATCGGAAATGGTCTTAAATGGAAGGATTGTATTTTTAAAATGGGGGAAGGGGTTTTCAAAAATTAAATATAAGAATGTTTTTGGAAGGTTATGTTTTTTTAACAATTTTTTCATAGTATGTGGAAATTATTTAATTGGATTGGATTTTCCCAAATATAAACTAGTTGATTGTTGAAAGAAAGGGTCTTGAAAGTGTGAATCATTTTAAAGTAATTTTTAAATGCGGTGTTTTGGTATGTTGAAAAGTGTTTTAATATGATGAATTGGTTTTGAGCGGCTAGTGATTTCCAGGAAAGGGGTTTCAGCCTTTATGGTTGTCAAATAATGAAAAAAATACCTTGCTGATTTTTTTAAAAAAATGGAAAAGGGATATTTAGAATAGAAACGTTGTTTTTGGAAGTTCTATTAAATTAAATGGATTGTTTTTTAATCAAATGGTTCTTGATGAAGCGTGTATTGTATTCTAAAATCTGAAAATGGTTTTTCATTTGGTAGTTAATGTGCCTTTGGAAGGTACATGATTATTATTGTAATGAATATGTTTCGTTTTTTCATTCAGTTTTATCATGGGTTCTCACATGAAAGGTTTTGTGGATATATGGATAAATTGATGGTATGGTATGGTATGTGAGTCCCAGGGTGGCATGTAAATGATCATGTGAGAGAGACTTGATGAAACACCATTTGTGAATGTGAAAATCCACCAAGTTAGTTTATTTGTTTTTCAAAAGCCTTTTGAGCTGAAAAATAATGGTGTTTGTTATGAACTGACGGTTATGTGGATTGTTTTTCCGATGTATTATAAGTGTTTTCTATTCGGTATGCTTCCTTATGATCTAGATTTCATACTCTTGTTGCATCTTGAGATGTTATCTTATTTGTGGCTTGGTTTTGGGGTAATGTTCAGTGGGTTTCTAAAGATGTTTTGTATGTTTTGATGTGGCCACAAATGGTTCTCCATTGGCATGCTTTCTATTTGATCAACCTAAGGATTTGTTTCAAATGTTAAATGACCCTCTTAAAATGATACCTCCACCCATTTGTTGAAATAGAGAGTTGTTTGGGATCAATTTAAAGTTTCATCCCTTTATGGTGATTCTCTCGGTTGTAGTAGTTGTGCATGGTGAGGTTTAGTGGGTGTTTTGGTGTGCCTTGTTCATTATTATCCTCGTTCGGAGTGACAGAAAATAGTGTTGTGTATCTTCATGTTCTTGTTTGGAAAAAAATATGTTGTTGACGAAGAGATTTTAATGGTGTCTCTTGATCTATTGTTTCCTCCTGGTAGTGTTATGTGGAACTGTTTGGATCTATGTGATGGAGTACAAGTTCGGTATTATCAAATCCTGACTGTGAGTCAAGAGATGCTTCATCCGTCAAAGCTCCAGCCATAGGTTTCGGAGTGAAGATGGTGCATATTCAAAAGTCCTATGATTGTGGGTTGTATTTCTAAAATCATACCTTTACCATTTTATTTAGGTAGTTACTTTGTTTATTTCATGGTTTCAATGTCCCAAAGATTGGGTCCCCATCCCCCCTCACTAATTGTTGGGGGTTTGGATTCGTGCAGAGAGTGTTGGCTTAGTTCTTACCGCCTCCATTCGAGAATCGGTGTCTTAAATGTTAATGTTTCTTTCATATCATCTTGGGTTGGTAGATTATGGTAGGAGTGTTTTGGTGGGATAGTGTGAGTGAGGACTTATTCTCTCTCACATTGAATTCTTGTTTTTTCATTGGAAGATGGGTTCTAATGGAGGGGAGTCCCACCACGGGTCTCATTGATTTTTCCTCACAAGAACTTATCTAGTGATAGTTGTTTCTTAATGGTGGGAAGTCCATCCTTTAATCCACTAGAATCATTGGTTTTCATGAGTTATCTTTGGTTTGGGTGATTGTTGGGTTCATTTGTAGAAGGCCCAACAACTGTGTTCTTGGTTTGGTTGTGGAGGTAGTGACTCGATCTTTCGGTTGATTCTTAAGAAGTGGTTCAGAGTTGGTGTTTTGGTTGAGGTAAGAGGATTAAGATGCATTAATAGTTAATTTTTTGTCATTTTATTATGAAGTTGGACCATATTGATAAATAATACCTATATGTTTAACAATCAGCGGGAATTTGTTATGTCTTTCTCGTGAAGGAAATCTTTAATGGTGGGGATAATTGTTGCACTCGGGTTTTCAAGTCTTTGTTTTGATTCGATTCATTGGAAATCCTGATCCTTTTCTTAGGTCTTGTGAGAGATTAATGTTTAGTTTTTAAGTGTCATCTATATCAAATCATCCATACATGGGTGCCTCAATTCCATTTTTTTGAGTTTTGGTAGAAAGGGTGTTTAATTGTGGATTTGGGCCCAACCACGATCCCATTTTCGAATTAAAAAACATATTTTTTATCTTTTATAACTCATTAATTTTTTATCATTTTTGACTCATTACACTTCCTATTTTTCCTCCCCTAACATATTCAATCCTACACATCCTTTTGGACCCATTTTGAATTAATAAGAATGGTGAATTTGGGTTACTTTTTTAGGTATTGGGCCAGCTCGTAGGCACATTTCCCGTTTTTAAATTTTAAATTGTTAATTTTATATCCTTTTCATTTTTTATTATTTTTTAGTGATTCCAACTACCATTCTAAGAAAAATTACTTATAATCACCCCCATTATCTATCTATCTTCTTTGGAGATCATTTTTATCGAATATTAGGGTGAATGTTCTCAAGTTTCCTCAAAACATCCAGAATAGATAAAGTAAATTGTTTCATTCAGAAATCATTAAATTCATACTCTTTCTCCCAAAAACATTATATACATGGTAATTATATACCATAATAGCCTCTATAATATGTTCCATTCCATTCCCTTTTCTCTAAGGGTGTAGATCTAATGGAAGATGAAGAGTTTTCTAGGTGTCAAGGTGAGAATCTTTCTCCTTTCTCCTTCCTCTTCCTCCTCCTTTCATTATTTCATATTTTTCTATTCTCCCCTAGTAATGTTATACCTATGGTTATGTTATAAAAAGATTTTTTATGGGGTTTTTGTTCATTTGGGTCTTCTTGACATAGTTTTAGGGTTTATAAACCATCATATGGTGACAGTGGGTGTGTGTTTCCATTACACCAAGGATTTGAGGTAGGATATCCCATTCACATGCCATTATCACTTATGTTTCATCATTTTATTATTGTTAAAATATTATACAAAATTTTATTATATTTTTTCATCCTTTTTATATTTTTATTTGTGCGAGAAATTGTGGTTTAAGCCTTGTTTTGTGAAAGGTATAGTTGTTTTGTCATAAAAGTGCACACCAAGGGTTTGTTTAAATATTCTGTTATCTTTCGCAACTGTTTTTTGAGGTGTAAAACCTGGTTTAGGTTATTTTTAACATGTTACATAATCTATAATAACATATGGCATGAAATTGGAGTTTTATTCCTTTCCAAGACCTTAAAATAAATTTTTTTGTTTAAAAAGTACATGTCATGTGTTCGGTAAACTGCACGATTAAATTTTACGTGTGATGTGTTATCTAAATATTTTTTTTGGATTTATAAATGAATATGAATAATAATAAATTGTATTTTGGGTCTCTATATGGATTTCCAATTTGTATTTGGTTTTAAAAACCAATGTGTTTTGGTTTACAACATGTTTTGGCCCAAGTTGTTTGAAATTGGCCCATTTCACATCCTTATGAAAATGGTTGGGTTTTAAACATGTAACGTGAGTTTTTAAGGATTTTATTAATGTGATTTTCTACTTTAAATTGTGAGTATACACCTCCTTAAAAAAATTGAAGGGCATACCTTGGTTAATAGTTTTTTTTGAGAAATGATTAAAGGCTCGTTGGGCATTTGTTTTTGTAAAAATGGTTTCCATATGCATTTAATGTTCTATCTTTTGGGTCCATTTTATGGCCCAAAAAAGTGATTTATTAATCGGTTTTGGGGCTTCAAAAACTGGTTTTTTTTGATGGGTTTCTGTCCTTAAAAGATCATTTTTGATTGGATTTTATTTATAAGGAATTGTTATACTCCTTGAAATTGTTTTACGAAACATTTTAGTGGTTTTTTAATTCATGAAAGAAATGTGAATCATGTTTGTGTGATGTTGGTGTGTTTATGGTTTTTTAATGTAATTGTCATGTGAAAATCGTATTTGATAATATGTGTAACTTGATTGAGCACTAAATGGAATCTTGGGTATCTAGGTGGGTGGACGTGTACTACTACGCTTGTGATCTCATGGGGTTTTGCCCCTATTTCATGTAACAAGTTTGACGATGACAACACTAGCTGAAATATGATGATGATGATGGGGGACCACTAGTTTTTGGGTTTTCTCTCTATTAGTGTCTCATGTTCATGAGAACAGATATTTATTATGGTTACATTCACCTAGATTCGAGGTCTCTTGGGCTCACAACTAACTAGTGCCTATGGTGTTCCCATGACTTCTGCTCATTGGATATTTTGAACTCACCATTAGAATATGATGTGTTTTGTTGGTAAATTATGAAATGTGTGTGATTTAATTAAAAGTGTACATTTTTAAAAAAAAAACCTCTTGAAAATTATTTTTATTTTAAAGATGCACCTATTTGAAAATTGTTACTAGCATTTTTGATTATAAAACAGGAAAGTTTTTGTCTGGTAATTTTTTTTATAGCATGAGACCACATTTAGAAAACATACATGAAGATTTTTATTTAAAACATGAAATTGATGTTTCATTTATTTTAAAGGATGTTCATTGGGAATAGAATATCGGGATAACCTACTGAGTTTTAATACTCACGCCTATAATGTTCTTATATTTTTAGCCCTTCAACAGGTTTTATTTTGATTTTGATCCCCTTGGGAAATGTGTGGCAATTATGTCAGAGAGTTAACATCGGGGTCAAAAGGAGTTAGTAGTTTATCAGGTTTGGTCATTTGAGTTGTTGTTTTAGTTGTACTTTCCATTTCTTGTACAAATATTGTTCAGTTATTTTTTTATATAAATGTATTTTGGGTTTTCCAATTAATTCTGATATTTTTTTTAATTATTTATATATGGTATAAATCGTTCCCTTGTGTAATCTATTGATACCCTTGGTGCCTATCACTCTCCCTGGAGGATCGAGAATGCCTCTCAGGACTTGTCGCGGGATGCCCTTGTAACCATTTTAGGGTCGACTCAGGCCGGTTCATGACAATAGACCAATAATTATATACAATAATTTAATCATATCCACATTTCCTGATGCCATCAGAAAAAACCATGGGTTGGTATGTGGTTTTAAATATTTAATTATGTAGTGTCCAAAAACAAAATAATAAATAAATCCCCCTTCTTTCTTATATAAAAACACCCACACTCCCATTTCACATAACTAAAACTCCTTGAATCATAATAAAACTCTTTATTATACTCCATAGAGTCCTACCATGGTTCCACTAGTTTCTCAAGATTCCTCTCTCAAGCCCTTGGATTTACACATTCAAGTAAAGGATTTCTCTCTTCTCATTTACAATCAAGCACTTTTTTGTATTATGAATCATAAATTCTATTTGCATATGTTGGGATAGGATGTTGCATGATCCCCATAATTTCAACTTTATTTCCAAATGATTATATATTCCTTTCAAACTCATTAAACTGCCTATAATATTTTATGTACAACTGTTAATATATAAAAACTCACTAAGGGGTTTCTCTCTTCTCATTTCCATTCAAGCACTTCTTTTACAATTTGCTTCATAAATTCTCTTTTCAAATGTTCTGATATGATGTTCCATAATATTTATACGATCTAATTTATTTATAAATGATTATATCTTCATTTCACTCTCATTAATCCCCTTATAATTCTTTATGGACCTCGGTTATTATGTTGAAATTATCTAAGTGATTTTCTCTCCCCTCTTTTTGTCAGACACATCATTGATAATATTCCCTTTTTATTTCCACTTTCATATGTTAGGATACCTTATTATCCACCCCCTTACTTTGAATTTTTTATATGATGGGATTCCCTTTCACTATAATTTATTCCACTAATGAACCATTATATACAAGTTATCAGGTTGAAATTTTGTAAGGAATCTTCAAGCCTCCCCATCTATCAAGCATTACCCTTATGTTCTATATTCTAAATACATTTTTCATGTGTTGGGATTTGTTATTATATATTCCTCTTACTATAAATTTTATTTCTAAATGATTAGAGTCATATATCACTATCATCTGCCCATTTTTTAATTTCTAGATGATGTCATTATGCTTTTGAAATTGCACCACAATTTTTCTTTGTAAAATCATCCTGTTGTGGATACTATACCCATTTATTATTCAATGTTAATAAATTTTATTCTTAAATACATGTTTAATTGATACATAAATGTTTATATTTTACATTCCTTGATCTAGGAATAAATTACTATTTTGAATGAATCCATGTTACATGGTCTATATGACAAACATAATCATGATAATGAAATGATTTTGAAGGAGTCCCCCTGATATCACTCTAATAAATTAGGTTAGAATCTTCATACATAATGTAAGGAAAAGATAATTAATAATTTTTTATGTTTATTTTTCCACCATGGGGTCCTCATGAATTTATCCTTGTTCTATTTATGATGCAGTGTGGTAACTTGTTACCACATTTTCCATATTATGAATATCATTCTATATCGTGAATTATTATTCATGTTCTATTCATGGTGAATTGATATGCATATGGCCTAACATGTATTTTATTTATCATGATATTTCTTGTTTATTTACTTACAGTGATTTATATCTCATCCCTTTCTTATGTATGTTCTCAGGATATCCCTTACAGTGTTAAGTATGAAGGAATGTTTTCACCTTATTAATGTTGTTTTCTACTAAGATATTTAATTTTTTGTTTTACATTATTATGTAATGTACCAAATTTTACAAATACACTGGCCTTAAAGATCTACTGATTTGTATTAAAATAAATCTTATGTAATAAGTCATGTTTAAAAATGAAATAAAGTGAAGGGTTGTTATAGTCGGTATCATAGGATAGGTTTAGTTATTTTGGGATTAGTATTAGAAAACCCTAGTGAAAAAAATTATGGGTTAAGCTATGTGTAAGAAAACATCACTAAATTTGGGTGATAATAGAGCCAGCGGTTTATAATGAAAATACAAACATGTCTAGATACTACATGTGGACGAGTTTCTAGAATCGATGTACCTAGGAGTAACAAATCCAACCAGTTCTTTTGGGCCTGACTAAGGGTAGCCTAGTGAACGACTGTGAGCCTTATATCCCACCTAGTTTGACACTCCTAGGGGATATGATTTGATAATTTTAGAAGCCCATTACAAACCATTGTTAAGTGGACAAAAAAATTATCATAAGAATATATGTTAGGAAGTAGATCGTGGATAACATAGACTAATGCCTCGAAACTCATATGTTAAAGAGGCAAATATAATTTATAATTTATCCCTTTAATATCTTTGGATCCATATTTACGTGTTTAATATTTTAATGAAAATATCTTCCCTATATCTATATGGATTAGTTAAATGAGTTCAACAAGTATTAGATAGTGAAGTTTTGGGTTATATCCCACAGTTTTTCTCATGAATGTATATAATTCAAGTTTATTAGAACTATTCACACACCTCCACAAATCATTGAATTAGAGATGTCAGTGAAAATGGAAAATGGGGAAATTATTGCATCCCATATATATAACCCCTCCCATTTCATAATTTGTGGTTCACAAATCCCAAAAAACCATGTTATGCAACCCGTAGTGGAATTTGATGCAATTATAGGCATGGATTGGATTTCCCTATATAGAGAAAAAATAAATTTATGTGATAAGAAAATAACTCTCCAAAAGGATAATCGACCACCGATTCGATACAACTTAATGGAGGATGATGAATCTTCTTTAGAACCATAATTTCAAGAAAGGATATTATTTCCCTATGATCAAGTATATCTACATCAAATTTTTATGTCTAAGGAACGAACCACCATCAAAGACATTACTATTGAGAGGGAATTCATTGTAGTGTTTATTGAGGAGTTTCATGGTCTTCCTACAAGTAGAGTGGTGGAATTTTTTTATTGAACTTAATCATAAGGTGTTGCCAATGTATGAGACTCTGTATAGAATGAAAATCATGGAACTTGAGGTAATAAAGAAACAACTTCATACAAATTTGGATAAAGGGTTTATTCTCCCATGTACTTCACCATGGGGTGCACCAGTCCTCTTCTTCATGAAAAAAGGATGGAACAATACACTTTTTTCATCTATTATCATGAGATCAAAAACATAATAATAATTGAAAAGTATAATTTTCCAAGAATTGAAGACTTTTTTGATCAACTACATAGAGAAAAATACATATCTAAGGTAATATGTGATTGGTATATTACCAAGTAAGGGTGATGAAGGATGATATACCAAAGACTAAATTTTCATCATGGTAAAGTCATTATAAGTTCATACTAATTCCAGTCAGAATCACTAATTCCCTAGAAATATTCATTGACATGATGAATAGAGTTTTATATATTTTATCAACAAATTTGTGATAGTCAGTATAGAATAAATTCTAATATACTTTAAAACCAAGGAGGACCATTAGGAGCATCTGAGCACTATGTAAAATACCTTTTAAAGGAAAATATCTATGAAAATTATAACAAGTGTGATTTTTTGTTGAAGGAATTCACCTTCTTGGGGAATGTCATCACAACCAATGGGATATATGTGGTTCCTTCCAAGAAAAAAGTTATTGAGGGATTGGTGAGGCCAAAATCTGGGATAAATATCCATAATTACTTTAGGTTAACTATATATTAATGTTGATTTGTAATAAATTTATCATGATTGTCAAATATTCCTTCCAATATAACACATAAGGGAGTCAAATTTGATTGGAATGCAGAATGTGAATATAGATTCATGGAGTTGAAAAGGATTATTATCACCTCCCCTGTGTTCAAACTACACTCAAGTGAGGAGCTGTTCATAATTTTTTGTGATGCTTCAATGAAGGGATTGGGACGTGTGTTGAAAAAAAACAACTTCATTGCATATACCTCAATGTAGTTGAAAATTTATGAAAAAACTATACCACACATGATCTAGAGTTGGAATCTGTGATCATTGAATTGAAAATATTATGGAATTATTTCATTTGGAAGAAGTGTGAAATATTTACAGTTCAAAAAAGTATATAATATATATTCACAGAGAAATAGATAAATATTCACCAATGAAGATGGTTAGAGCACATCAAGGATCACAACTACGCAATCCACTACCATCCTCAGAATCTGAACAAGGTGGAAGATGATATATGTAGAAAGACCCATATATTTTATCATTGATGAGAATTGATAACTATCCAATATTATTAGATTTGAATAATATTTATATAGGAGTTAATAAGAATGGAACACCAACAGTAATTTCACAAATTCTTTCTCAACCATCTATTTTGGAGAGGTTAAAGGATGCTCAAAAAGATGATTTTGGAATTCAGAAGAATGTGGAAGCTATTATAAAAGATATATAATCATATTTAAATTTTAACGAAAGAAGAAATTCTGAAATTTGGTTCAATACTATGTGTTCTATAAATTCATGAGTTAATGAATTAAATTTTTTATAATTCACATTTTTGGACTTTCTACATTCACCAAGGAAACTCAAAGATGTATGAAGATCTATGAGAGCACTATTGGCTGGATAACACGAAGAACGAGATAGTATAATATAAATCAATTTTCTTGGTATGTCTGCATGTTATGTCTAAAAGGAAAATATCTATGAGGATGATTCAACCAATAACATACCAACATGGTAAATGGAAAACATCACCATGGTCACGGGCACCATAAAACCAAAGACATCTAAGGTAAATAATGCTATCAATGAAGTTTTGGATCATCTTAAAAAGACGACACATTTCAACATTATTCAACAAGATTTCACACTAGATAAACTAGAACATATATAAATCGTAGAAGTATTAGGGCTGAATAGAGTACCATTATCGATTGTGGCTAACTAAGAAACATGATTCACCTCTTTGTTTTGGATAGGAATCCAGCATACTCTAAGAAATGATCTGAACTTTTGTACGGCCTATCACCCTAACAATGATGGCCAATATGAATGGAATATCCAAACACATGATTATATGTTGATATATTTCTCAATTTTCTTCAATAGAATATGAGACCAACATCTTCCTTTGGTGGAGTTATCTTTCAAAAATCAGTTTCCACTTGAACATCAAAATACAATCCTTTGAAGCACTTTATTGGAAGAGGTGTAGAACAAAGAAATGTTGGGGTGAATTTGTGGAACTAAATCATATAGGTCCTAAAATTCAAGAAGTAATGGTGGAGAAGGTTATGACAATCTAATGGTAACTCAAAGCAGCCTAGAGTCAAAAAAATGGTTACGCTAAAAATCATATATGAGACCTAGTGTTTGATGTTAAAGACATGGTATTTGTATCCATATCACCATGGAAGAGAGTGATGAGATTTTTGAAGAAGGTAAATCTTAGTCCAAGGTAAATCATCACTTTTGAGAACCTTGATCGCATCCTAGGAGTGGCTTATCGACTTCCACTCCCACTGAACATGTCTAAAGATCCTAATATAATATATGTTTTCCTTTTATTAATGTACATTCCAAACCCATCACATGTAGTTTATCTAGAGGTGATACCATACGAGAATTATATTTCTTATGAAGAGTAGTTGGTGAAGAAAATATATCATAGGGAAAAATTTCTATGGAATAAGATAATTCCCCTCATTAATGTGTTACGGAGAAACATCATGTTTGAAGATGATGTGTGGGACCCAGAGAAGGTTACGAAGCACAGTGACCCTCATCTATTTTAGTATGGTAAAATAAAATTTTGAGGGTGAAATTAATAAAGTGGGGAAGATTTTAATGACCCAGAATCTTATGAATAAAATTCCCCTTTTGATTAAAATAAATGTCATATGGATATAGAAAACACATGCAGTTATTTTGTATTAATATATCCAATTGGATTTAAATGACTATAATGTATCATTATCATTGATAATATAGCTATTGAATAGAGATCACATGACTATTATAAATATAGGTTTTTAACAAATCCATTTGTAAAAGACAAAGGAATTGATGGACTCAACTAGTTGGAACATACCTTATGAAACCCCTTTATTAGAGCCTTCGAGGAAGATTCTATTTTTGGGAATTTCCCAAGACCAATATCTGGTGAGATCAAAAAACTTATGAATTATCTTAATTGTTCATTGGATAAGTTCAATATCATATAGATCAAGACACACACCATTTTCATAGAACAACCCCATACAACGCCCCAACAAATCACACCTTACTCCTAGGGAATATGATGGTGTAATAAAGTGATATGTATCTATAACCTGTAAATATAAATATGTACATTATTTTGTTTTATAAAATAATTAATATATTATTTTCCTTTTATAGTAACTTTGAATATTATTTTTAAATAAAAAAAATGTATTTTTAGTTAATATTAAAATGTAATTAATGAATTAATGGGTTTTTTAAATAAATAAACTTTTCATAGAATATTATTATTAAATTAAATTTTTCAAATATATATGATTATATAATTTTTATATGTCAAATTTAATTTTTATAAGGATTCAAAAACTGTTATTTTACAATAAACTCTTATTTTAAATAAATGTATGTTTTTATTTTAAAATAAAAAATTTGCACATTTATAAAATTATTTTTTAAAACTAGATGAGCGTTAAATTATTATTATTTTTTTAACCTATGTTTAATTTTTATAAATTATTTTTTGAAAGTGAATGTTTTTTTAAAACTAGATGGTAAATAATATAATGGTGAACATTTCATAATTTTATGAGCATCAAATTTTTGTGTAAAATTACGGTGAAAATATACTGTGTATTTTATGAAATAATATTGGTTCAATTGTGATTTAATAAAAACTATATAAGTTATATTCAAAAAATTCTTGTATTCCCTTTAAAATAATGTGATTTTTTTGCTTATTTTATATATTTTATAAATCATTAGTGAATCCTACAATATGTATAATATATTTTATGATTTTAGAATCACTTCCTTGAAAGTGTGACTCACCTCCACATAGGTATGGGAAATATTTTATTACCTTCGATCATTGGTATTATAAAAGTATTTAATTCAATCCCATTCGTTAGAAACCATCGGAAAACCCCAAGGGTTGGTTTGTGGTTTTGAATATTTTATTATGTTGTGTCCAAATCCAAAATAATAAAGAAATACCCCTCTTTTCCTATTTAAACACACCAAAGATCCCATTTCTATTATTTTAAACTCCTTGGAGAACATCCAAACACTTCCATATACTCCCTATTGTCCTCACAAGGTTCCCCATTCTCTCAAGAGGCCTCTTCCAATCCATTTGAGACACACATTCATGTATGTGATTTCTCTCTTCTCATTTCCATTCATTCACATCTTTTATATTATGCTTCATAAATTTCATATTTATATAAGGGGATATGATGTTACATGAACCCCTTACTGTCAATATTTTTTCAAAATGGTCAAAACATCATTATAATCCCATTAATACCCCATATAATATTTTATGTTCAACTGTTACGATACAGGAATTTTGAAAGGGATTTCATGGTTCCCATTTCCATTCAAGCACTTATTTTCTATTATGATTCATAAATTCCATTTTCATCTATTAGGATATGGTGTCACATGATCCCTTTATTATCCATATGTTTTATTAATGATTAAATCTTTCTTAAACACTCATTAATCCACCCTATAATTATTTATGTACACCCGTTATTATGCTGAAATTTTATATGGGTTTCTCTCTCTCCTTTTTTTATCAAGAACATCATTTTGGATATTCCCTTTTGATTTCCATTTTCATAATATGGGATATGTTCTTACCTATCCCCATTACATTCCATTATATGTTTAAATAATGGGATTCCCATTCACTCACATTTTTCACTCTTATAAACCCTTACGTACAAACGTTACTATACCGAAATGTTCTATGGAATCTCCCACCATACTCTTTTATCAAGAATTAATTTTATGAAATGTATTATAAATTCATTTTTCCTATGTTGGGTTATGTTATTAAATATCCCGCATAGATTCTATTTCTTCTATAAACTATGAGAAACACCTTTCTATCTCATCAACCGATTTTATGAATTTCTATATGACATTGTTATGCTGTCAAACTTGATATACACTTTTCAATGAAGAAATAACCTTGTAGTGGATACCATACCCATTTCTCTATCAAGAGTATTCCCCTTTTTGAACATATACTTTTTGAATGGTAAATTACATGTATTTATTCCACATTCCCTGATTAAGAAATAATTATGACATTGAAATAATCAATTTTATATGATGTATGTGGCACACATAAGCAGGGGAGTGAAATAATTTCGAAGGATGATCCCCGATAGCACTCCAATGCGTTGGGTAATAGTTAGTATCATGATACATCTTGTTGCGATAGGGGATTTACCATATTCCTTTATGGGATTTTTTATACCATAGTGTCTTAGTGGATTTATCCTTGGTCTATTTATGATGTAGTATTTTATGTTGTTTCTACATTTTACATGTTATGATTATCATGATATTTCATGATTTATTATTTTTCTTCCTTTCATGGACCATTAATATGCTTAGTGTCTAATTTTTTTATATTCCTAATATCATGCCTTGTGAATTCCCTTACTATGATTTATAATTCACCTCTTTCTTATATACATCCTAAGGTTATCACATGTAGTGTTATGTACAATGGAATATTTCTGTCATGTAAAATATGTTTTCAATAAATATTTTTAATTTCATGATTTATGTTTTATGTAATGTACCTTATTTCTCAAATACAATATAACTATAAATCTTCCATATTGTATTAAATGATATCTTATATAATAAATCATGTTCAAAAATTAAATAATGAACATGGTGGTTATATGGGTCAGCAGTCCAACTCTTCCATATTTGTCCTAAGGCATGTGTGTCTGAGATATCATGTCCTGAACATGTAAATTAAGTCTTATAATCTATAAAGGGATGGATTTTCCACAGGCATGGGATTCGGAATGGTGGTCACACAAAAAAATTTCTAGTTTAAACATTCTATTTATAATTTTTGGTCATTTTTTAAAATATAACAAGTACACATTATTCAGTCAAAGATGGTTCATATCAGACTCCATGTATTTCTTTAGGTGATACAAAAATGAGAAATTTTATAGGATTCCATTAAAGGATACCCATGTATGAAATACAAAGTGTTATTCCTAGAATAGTGTGATAAAATCATGAACTAACCTCAAATCAGGTCACAGGTATATCACATAGGGTCCCCAGTCTCTCTTATTGAATTGTAAAACCATTGAACCACTGATCATGCCCATGGGTTTCCCCTAATGGAACCAATGTCTCTCACGTGCAGGTGAAATTGAAATTCAGAGAGAACCCTTACCAAGATTATGTAATGTTTACCCTGGCATGTTTAAAATTCATTAACTAGTTCAAACTATAAGGCATTAAGATCCCATCTAAGAGTTATATATCTCAAAACCCCTTGTATCGTACTTGGATCTATGGTGAATGAATTTTTTGGATTCTATGTTCATGAAATTTAACAATAAACACATTCTTTACATTATTATATCGTTTTCGGGGAAATTTAATTGAGAAAACCATTGTGGTCATAAGGTTAAGCGACAAAATCAAAGATCATCATTAAATTAAGCATAACAATTTAACTCGTGTAATTAATTAAAAGGAAACACTGATAAATGGGAATTTATATAATTTATAACAAAGGGTGAAAAGACAATAAGGTTAAACATACTCATTGGTGTGATTTACGTTGAGGCCATAACACCTAACTTTGATTCACCACTAGCTAGGTTTACAAAAGACATGGAAAAAACATGATCAAATTTATTTATAAAATTAGAGGTTGCACCTATAGGATCTGGAACACGAAATAATAGGGAAAGTTATAATGGTGACTAAAAAATGTGGATATAACTATACCACTTACCGTGGTCTTTTGGGGGACCAATAATCCATTGAAAACCATATAATATAGGTAAAATGAGAGATATGTATGAAATCATCAAATGCCGTAAAAATATAAAAAAAATATCACAGCTAAAATATTAAATAGAGGAGAATAGAAACATGAAATATATGAATGAGGAATTTAGACAATACCTCAAACATTATAATTCCTCTAACGGTGAGATATTTTGATCTTGTTTGAAGGCGAAAAAACCCCTTATGGAGGAGTAGAAGAGGCATCAGGTAGCTGCTCCTAGAGAAGAACAAAGTGGGAAAGAGTTTGAGGGGTTTAAAACAGTTTTTTTTATGAAACAAAATCCAAATTTTACCCACACAGATAGGGGATCATAGTTTGGATGCACAATTTTACAAACTGTGTGACATGCCATCTTCTGAGAAGTACATTTACATAATATAAGTGCACTATTTGGTTAACCATGTGAAGCACATGGAAAACACCTCTGTAACATTTCTAGGAAATTTTTGATGGGATTATGGTACTATAAGCATCATTTTAGAGAAACTGTGTGGAGCCCTGACCCACACAACATCATGATGAATGGTTATAGAAAACATGCATGTTGGGCGGCTCAAATTATACTACAAATTCAGCCTTGTATACTTTTTTAAATGTTCATTATTTAGACCCTGAACAACCCCCTAGGCACATAAGACCACCACCACTCAAGTAGGCACACTTACTAGAGATGAAAAAATAAATTTGAACAAAAAATAAATGATACATACCATAGTAAAAAACTACAATTTTACAATTGATCCATCATAAGGAAACTCATCCTCAAGTTTCCCATCTGTGGGTGGTAAGCCATCACATGCAAAAATTATGACCACTACACCTATAAATTGTTCCACCACTCTTAGGTGTCATATTATACCCATCCATGGTTCCATACCACCCACACAAGTGGAACTGACCCACCTCGGGGATCAATCATGCTCTAATCAATGATTCATATTGGATGCTCCTTCAAGGATGTATTATCATATAACTCAATATTATTGGGGTTAAAGAAATGATACTGGTCATCATGATATCATCAAATCAGGGATACATTGTATAAATATTTCATGGAAGAATACAACTAAAGTAACTACAACTGATATTCTACTGGTTCTACTCCCTCTACTATCTCAAAAGGCCCAATATATCGAGGTGATAATTTTCCTTGTCTCGAAATACATATATGACCCAATATAGGATATAAAACAGGAAATTTATAATGTACCACCTCAAACTCCGGAGTATAAATAAGATGATCATTATAATATATCCTCATAGACTAAGAAATATCCCAATTCTTTTGAATCCATTAGACTTTATCTGAAGTCTCTTAAATGAGATGAGGGCCCAATAGTGTTTCCTCAACTACCTATAAATAGTGCATAAGTGAATTCTAGAGTCTACCATTAGTGACTAATACTGAACCATATGAATGTTTTTTGAACTATATCCATTTATGAGAACTCTAAAATGGGGATATGATTTCCCAAGAACCTCCAAAATCAAGGATACAACCCTACGACATGTTTTTATTACTTTTTTAACTATGGTGGTTTATTTGTATTGTCGTTATAGAGACTTCTTATACTATTTGTTAATTTATATTTGTATATACTTTTTCCCTAATATATGATCTATATGGTAATAGTCATCCCATATAACCACCCTTGACTCTCACTTATAGTTTTTTCCTCTTCTATTTAGGGAGTACACATGAGGTATTATGGACTACCTCCTCCGGAATCACTAAGTGGAATCTGGGGTTAGATGATACAATGTGATATGGGAGGAATTTTTTATGATTATGGGTGAGAATTATAAGAAAAATTTAAACATAGAAAATTTATCTAATAAAATATATTTCATACTTTAATCAAGTATATCCAAATTATTTGTTAAGGGAAATTATATTTTATTAGGAATTAAAGGAAAATTGAACCGAAACTAACTATTTTTCATCAATTAAATAGTGAAAGTGAAATTTCTGAAATTATTATACGTAAAAAAATTTATAACATGTGTGAAATTAAATGGTTGAGGTATTATAAACCTTACCTAAAATTACCCACTAAATTATTATCTATTCCGAAGTCTTATTGATATATTAAAGCAGAACTCTAATTATCTTAATTGGAAATATTAAAAAATTTCTATTATAAATATATATAAAATTATCCAATAATCAACCCTACAATATAACCATATATATTTATATTTCACTTGAAAAATGATCCTTTCGTCTTTCCGTAGAATTAACTTCTTTATCCTTAATCCATTAGCCATTACAAATTAGGCTGATAAATCAATTTTAATAAATTAATAAAATGGAATGACCATGACATCAATGTATCATAATGATACATATATTCTTATATTATAATATTATTATGGTTTGAATAAGCCTATTTCAAAATCATAAATATCCTGTAATTTTGGTAAGTTCATCTTTGGGCCAGTATTACCATCTAGTTGACCATGACATAAAATAATGTCTTGTATTAATACGATAACATAATTTATGATATTATTAGTCATATATATATGTAAATAATTATTTTATTTATGTTCTATAAATTTGAAAAGTATTTAAATTATTAACTCAGATATGTACAACCATTCTTTAGGAAACAATGAATCATGCACATTAATGAATTTATCTATCAAGATAGTAACCAAAAATTCCATTGAAAGAAATAATAACACTATAAATAATAATAAAAAATCAATTAAATTATCTTTTATTACCGTTGAAAGAAATAATTTTGGTGAATATTAGAGAACAACAATTATATCAAAATAGAAGTTCAAAAAATTCATGATTATTCAAACTTGAAATTGAAATTAGATAATTATATCTTATATAATGGTTGAAAACAAATATTAATGATGATTATAAAATATTATGGATAACATAAGGATTCATAAATTAGGCATTTAGATAGTTTTTTTATATGTGCGATTTATGTTGTTTATTGGAAATCAGGAATTAAGGTAATGGTTTCCAATAACTCAATTAGCCTCCATTGAGTTGCAATAATTTTTTTTTGAACTCTGTAGTTATAGGTTTTATTTACTCTCCCAAATGAATATTTTTTTCCATTTACTCCATCCATTATATGATTTTGAAATTCTTCCTTAGAGCCTTATTTTATTGTAGTTCTTACCTTGTTGATTATTTTACATGAATGGGGATCTTGGTTTAAAATTTTCACCTTATGAGATATAATTTTTATTATACATAATTATATCCATGTAATATTGTTTTTATATCCAAATAATTAATTTTTATCATGATTATATCATTATTCAGGGAATTGAATTTCTCATTTGAAATTATATCCATCAAGGGGATTTGAATATATTATTTCTAATATTTTATGTGTTATTTGAATCTTTTATTGAATCAATGAGGCATGTGTGATAATTCAAAATGTATTTTCAATTATTTGTATATTCACATCCCTATATCCTTTAATTATAACAAATATAATTCATTAAAAATAATTTAATTTTATATAGTCTCTTCTTATCCATTTGAATCATACATTATCATTAAAATATGGGGTTTTCAAGATGATTTTTCATCATTGAGATGTGATTAGTATTAAAAACATTGTTTGTCATTGATGTCTATATATTTTTCACGGATTTAATTATTAATACTCTCATTTTATTTTCCTTTTATAAATAAAATCAGGTAGTTCCATCACTCCCTTTTTATTAATGAATAATAAACTGGTACATTCATGGTTTTCTTTCTAATTCCATTCCTCTATAAAGACTATATATTACCTTCCATTATCTAATGGGTTGTCATCTAGATACCTTATTTATATTTATTGGGTAAATTATTTAATTAACCATATGTCCCTTGTTCAATACAGTGTTAGTTTGGGGGATAATTACATTTATTGATTTAAGATATTATTGAATTAACTATATATAATAACACCATACAGTGAGATTTTAAAAAATTATTATATTTATATCCATGTCATATATTATGTTTGAACATGTATTTCTCCTGTTACATCCCACTTTACGTTTTTCATTTATCATCATTTTTTGGGTTTTATTTTAGATTTAATCCTTGTTGGTTGAGTCTCGTTCCAAGATGGAGAGGTCATGAAGGTGATATTTTCCTATTTTTAGAGGATGTATGTTTTATTGAATTAATGGGGTCCACGTATAAATGTTTTCAAGGTGAATATGAGGTTTTCCAGTGTGTTTGTAAGGCTTTCTATATGGTTTGGTCTATTTTTCATATGCAGTGATTAAAGAATCCTTTTGAGAACTTACAAGTTGTGTGAATGGTAATTGATGTGTATGTTTCACTGAGAAAATTGCATAAAATTGGTTAATGGAATTAAATAAATAAATTAAATCAAAATGGTTGATTTCATGTCATTTTTATTCATGTTTATTTTAACCCAAGGTAATTTATTTATCTATGTAACTCATAAATCGAAAATTACAAATCATGTAAATATTACATGTAGTGTATTTCTTGGGATAAGTTGTTTTTATTCCATTATGTTTATATCTTTTCATTTATCCAACATGATTCCTTTTCTCTCTCAATATCTACAAATTTTCCTTGTTATTTTGGAGTTCCTTCCACCCTTTCCGACAACCCAATCAAATGATTAATCCCCTGTTAGTTATATCTATTTGGTTTTCCATTTTCCACTTGATTCTTAATACTGCGATGTAATATGTTAACCATTAAATAAGTATTTGTTGATATTTATCTTTTGTGTTTTTATTCATCATTCCATCTCTTACCCCATCATTTTTTTGGATTTACAATTCGTAAGTGTTCTATTAATCGTCTTTTAATGTTAGGTCGTATAAATTGAAACCCAATGGTATATTTCTAAATTTTATAAGTATGTGAAATTTTAAGAAATTTTTCCTAAACAACATGAAAATTAATAAATTGATTTATAAGTAATGAAAACATTTTTATTTCATTATTCCATGGAACCCTTGGATCACTTGGTGTTGTGATGTTTCATGTGATGTCTATTGGGGTGAGCAAACCATTGAATAATAATGGATTGGATAATGGTATTAATTGTGGTTGAGATGATATTTAATCGAATATGACGATTTTTGATAGATTCATCATTGAAAATTGATTAACAGATCATTGAAATGGATATGGTTGATTTGAATTTGTTTTGCGCATTAGAATGATAATGGTTAAAGACAATCATGAAAAATGAATGATTAATTGAAAGAGAATGTTTTATTTAAATTATGTCTTGTAATATTATGGTGTTTAATTTATGTTGCCATTATATTTCTTGTGTCGTGACTTAATGGTTATAGGGATTGGGGTGGATTATTTAATGTGTATAGGGATTGAGCTATGTCGTAATGTATATAGTTGTGGGCTAGAATTATGAAATTTTTAAATTGATTGTTTTAGATGTTGTATTTCTTATAGGGAATGGCCTGGTTATGATAAAATTCATAAATAGAGTTCTTATAATAGATACTGAAAATATTTTATAGAAGGAATGAAAAATGTGCTAAAGTGATTATACATCAATCTTCCACCAGTTTTAATAGTATCTAATGGATTGTGGTAATGATTCTCATGGTTATGCTATACAGTCGGAGATATTATGGGATGGTACTGTTGTCAGATGATTGTTATGTTGTATTAATTGTTTCATTAATAAACATATTATCTAATTATTACATGGAATTTTTATCAGACTATTATTTCTACACACTGTGGTATTGACAGACATTGTTTTACTAACAACCTATTCAGTGAACTATTTCTTACCGAAGAATATTATATGGATGAATGTTTCTATAATGAAGGGAACTTTTCATGATTTTTTTGCTACATGATTTGGAGAATAGAGGTGGGATGGACATTGGGATCAGGACTTCGTTCTTTGAAATATTTTTGTCACCATATTATTTTATTCTTTACTACTTCCAACATATCATTTAGTTATATTTACAAATTACATTGCATCTTTTAATATTATTGGATTATTTGGTTCCTCCATCTAATTCAAAGTTGTATGTTCTATTGTCTTTTTCCTTTTTGTTACTCTGAAATTTATTATCATTGTTTATTCCAACTATATTATATCTTTTTACCATGGGGTATAGTATCCCTACTATATTCATCCCACCCCCATGGGATGTCAAGTGCCTTTGGTGGAAGGGGAGGTGCTCTCAAGATCCAAAAACATACATGATTTTCACATGTGAGTGAGTATCCAATTGGGGTTCTTTACAATTTTGTATAAGGGGATGTTGGTTTCTCTTATATTAAATTAAATTTTTATACAGGTATAATAGATATTAGTATGTGTCAGAACATGGTAATAATATTTTTCATGGGCATAGTGAAAGGATGTGGGGGGGATATACCCACAGATTAGATTCATGTTCATGATGATCACATTTTACATTTGATGTTATTTAACCTTAGGTGCTTCACATGTTGTGTGATGTTAATATTTTTATATTTTTAATCGTGTCCTAGTATATCGTGAGATGAGTATACATGAATCATGATTGGAACCTAGTAATATATCTTGAGATGAATTTTAGGGATATTAACATAAAATTTACATGTGATATATATCCCATTATGAAAAATGAAATGAGGTATATGTTTTATATGACATATGAAATAAAAAACTATTATTTCATACTAAAACACTTGTATTCTGTGTTTAGAGAGACCATGAGCCAATGGTTGTCTATTTATGTCACATATTTTGGATGACCTTATAGTCAGTAAGTGTTCTATGGAGTATGTTTAACATTTTGAGAGAATGCCTCATTATCATCATCGAGTTGAGCATCAGGGAAGTGGAAATCAGTACTCCCCCAAAAATACTACACCATTGCTTTCAGTATCTCATGAGGATCATATTTTTGTTTATAATCAAAATATCTTTTTTAGGATTATGTGATACATGGAAAGGGAGATTGTTATCACCATGCCTTCAATTTATGATTATAAAAGAGTGTTTTAGATGCAGAATCTAATTTCATCCATTGGGGAGAGGCCACCATAAAGCTCAGTTCTTGATTTAGTCAATCCATATAATCCAAAAACACCAAGAGACATCTATATATTTGAGGTGTAATCTTGTTTCATACATAAATCATGGATGTTACAATAGTTGGTGGGATATTCTGGAATATGATGGGATGAAATGGTATATATCATATATTTAAATTGAGGATAGATTTAACAGTAACCATTTTCATGAGATGTTGAGGGATGAGAAGCATTAGGAGTTCATGCACCTAAAATAAGAGGGAATTTTTGTGATTGATGATGTCAGACGTTTCACCAACTTGCAGTTCTTTATTTCATCTTTATATGCTCATGATATATCTATTTTGAGACATTTTCAGGATGGGATTCACTATGTGATCAGGTAATAGGTGGGCATATTTCTCTGGAGTATCTGTTCATATGTTATGAATTATGAACTCATCATAGTGGGGAGCCTAATATAGGCACTGAGTATAATCAAGGGTGATACATTATGTTGAACTATGAACTCTTCTTCTAGTTATAATAAGGTCCCCCATTCTATATATTTTCAATGTAGCAGCAGGAAGAGTAGTTAGTGAAGTTTTAATCCATCTTAAGAACCTTTTCTATTACATTTCAATAAGTTTTTAATGTTGGGAAATTTTTAGTCACTGAAATTGTACACAACATTGGAGTTCCATTATTATGGTTTGTGGGGTCATCTAAATTTTTTTTATGTGACTGCCATAGTAGAGTAGTTTCATGGAATTATGATATTTTCCACTGTCCGGGAAGGACTTAGCTGCCCCCCGATAGACTAGTAGATGTAGATCAAAATGAAGCTCAAAGTAAGTGAGATTTTACTCTAGTATAGGATCAGAAATACCAAGTAGAGGTAATAACAGATGGGAGTCAAAATAGAGCCTAGGGATGTGTTACTAGTGAGGTATAAGAATCAAATTCCAATTGGACTAGTGTATTCAGATCACATTCCACTATCACATGTAAGTTTCTCATACAATATACCCATACATGCATTTTTTATAGTAGCCTCACATTAATTATTATCTAATTTTTTTTGTAAATGGTTGGGACCTTTTTTGGAAATCTTGTATAGTTTTTTGAAAAAAGATACATTGTTGGTATTGTTTTATGGGAATATATAATGTTTTAAGTCATGTTCTCTAGAAATTAGTGGTATTTGTTTTTTTGGGAAACACTTATACTAGAATCAACCTATTTCAATTAACTTCTTATAATGATTGGATTTCTCTATACAAAGAACAAATTGAATATTTCTGAAGTAGATATACATTCCTATCTCAATAAGGATATATATATTTTCACCATGGTGAGGGGATCTTCAGGATGGTCATGCGGGACTGAGTCAGTAAAGATTGGGTTGTCTAACATCTCATATAGTTGATATTTATTTAGATGATAGAAGAATACCCAATAATACATTTATTCCAAGGTTATAAAATTTTCAATTAATCATTCCAGAATATTATTTATACTTACCAGTAGATACGGAGATAAATATCATGAATGTTTTAGTGTTGGAGTAAGATCTATTTCATATCCCCCTTACAAGATGGAAGCATTAGTGCTTTTGGAGTTAAATGTTCATTAGGAAGATATATAAGAAAAAGGGTTCATATAGTTGAGTATATATCCATGGTATTCATTGATTATTTTTAATAAGAAGGAATATGTGACTTTGAACTTATACATGGATTATTAGATAATGAACATGTAGGTTATAAAGAACTGATATCCTATTCCATGAATCGAAAATCTATTCAATCATTTTCCAGGTGATAAGATCTCCTCCATGATTCATTTAACAAAATTCTACCACCAATTGAGGGTGAGTCCATTTGAGATATTTCATACTTATTATAAGATTATATAATGATCACATGTATTGTTTAGATTTCATTTAGTTTGAAGAATGAAAAATTAATTTTCATGCATTTGATGATTTTGATTTTTTTGATTTTTATGGATTAGTTTTGGTTGGGTTTTTTCATTGATATCATTGTATAACCCCAGCCAATGAGTGATCATTCAAAACATATTGAAATAATATAAATGACACTGATATAACATCATCTTAATGATATGAAAACCAAATGAAATTTCCTAATTGATAATGTAGACATTGGGAACCATTTTATCTTAGAGGAAAGTGTCTTAGTGGACCTAGAGATGGTTGAATCCATTGTAACATGGGAATGAACAAATAAAGGTTTTGAGATCCATATTTTTGGGGACGATAAGGTTATTTTCAGTTATGTCCATGATGTATCCCTTTCTGAAGAAATGGTGTTTAGAATGACCAATAATGGGACAATGTTTGTTTGGCCATATGCTGATATAGAGGTTTTATAAAAGCATATAAGTAAACATACCTCATAACCTATAATAAATTTACCTATAATAGGTAAAGAATATACCGTGTATTGTGATGCATTCAAAGTTGGACTCATTGAAGCTCTGATGTTGGAGGATTGAGTGGTTGGTGATGGCTTTAGACAACTAATACTACATGAGAGGAATTATATTACTCAGGATTCGTAGTTTCCTTTGGTGGTACACTCCCTACGACGGATAAGACATTATATTATATGAGAGTGGTTTGTGGTATACACAGACCAAAAGAGCATCACATATATCTTACCTCATTAGGACCTAAAAATCATCACATAAGGTTGGTTGATTATCAATAGTATTTTGACTTTGAGTTGGATTATACTCTGGGAAAGGGAAACAGTTTTTTCAATTCCATGAGATGAAACACATAGAAGTGTTAATAATAGAGTCATGCAATATGTTTCAGATGATCTATCTCATTATATACATGCATCTATATGTTTAAGTGTCCCATGGATGTGTATATCAATGTTTTTCATCTATAATACCCATTAGTTTGGGGCAGATCAAGTCATGGTATTTATCTGATATAGAGGAATTTTTTCTAATAGAATAATTATATTATTGGGAGAAACTATATAGAATCTCTCTTGATGGAGGAAACTCTCTTATTTTTTTTGGATGATAAAGTGTTCCTAGAGGATTTCATGTGGTGATATTGATAGATTTTTGTTCTTTTATATGTGCAGTACATCCTTGTTTGAAATATATGTATGTTGATATCAATAGACCTTACTATTTTCCATGAATACAGAAGGAGGTAGCATGCATTATGACAATATGTTTTACTTTTCAGTATGTGAATGATAAGAAACAAAGGTTTGTTTGGTTATGGAGCATCAACCTATTCTATAGTGTAAATTAAGCTACTAAACTAACTATTTGTTGGTAGAATTAAATCTGAAGCCCCATAAAAATGATGTCGTATGGGTGTTTATAGATCAATTGACAATGGTATACCACTTGTTTCCTATTAGCGATTAACCGATATTGATGATATGAGTACTCTCTACATATGAGAGATATTTTATTTTCATGGTATTTCATGTATTATCATTTTTTGAGAGGGAAAATAATTTCACATTTCAGTTCTGGAATGGTCATCAGAAGTGTTTTGGATAACTGTATCTTTTGAGAACAACTGATCATCCTCAGACTAACGGTCAATATGAGTTGACTATTCAGATTCAGGATGTCCTGTTACAAAGCTATGTCTTATATTCTGATGGTTCATGGGAGAATATTTTATCACTCAATAGGATTTCAAATGTTTAACACTTCCAGGAATGAATCCATATAGAACCATTTTTGGATTTATATAGAATAACATGAATTTCACCAATTTTGTTTTTGTAGGTATGTGAGTCAGCACTCGTTTGGCCTAGTCTTATATAGGATTCATCTATTTTGGTTTATCTGATAAGAATGTATTCGATGACAGCATAGTGTAAGAAGAAATGTCATTCTAACCATCCGAGATGCCCTTTGGCATTTGTGGTTGGTTATTTTGTTTTTAGTGTGTTGTCTCCAAGATTATTGAAATGTAGGTTTAGAAAAAAATGATAGATACCGACTAGATTTTTTGGGATTCTATAGGTAGTTAAATGGTTCAGTCTAATGAAATACTGATTAGACCATACATAGTGATATAGTTCCAATCATATTATGTTTCATTTGTCATAGATTTAGATATAGTATCCTAACCCTTCATGTATGGTAGATGATGAATACATTAATACATGTGTAGATGTGTCATTTTTGATAAATCCACACATATATATATATTGTGAAATATATTGAGAAATATCTTTTGGGGAATGACTATTCCCCTATTTTTAGTATAGTGAGTGAATGGGTCTATCTAAGTGGAAAACACGGAGAGGGAGTCAGATATGTGATCACAGTGGATAAACTTGTCAAATACTACCACACATTTATTCATAGAGTAGCTTAGGGATGAGGTTATATATCATGGGTGGTTTTATGATCCCTTATTTTTCATGGTATGTCCCTCCTTTTTTTCATTGAATATATATTCTTTGTGTTCATCGTAGTATTTAATCATCATTGGTCAAGTTTCCTTTGAAAAAAATGATCTATTCCTTCAGAAAATGATCTAATATTTATTTATTTATGTTTTTTAGTTATTGGAATCTAGTTATAAGCATGTTAGAGGGTATTAAATTAGGTTTTTATGTGTTTGGAAGGCTCCAAAGGTGGTATGAGCTCCTTTGTAGAAGCTGGAGGTAAATCATTATGTAGGGAATTTTAATGATTTGTAAATTATACAAAAACTATAAGTGTCACATATAGGATAAAATTAAATTGTTTTATTAAATTAAATGATTATAATACATGCAAATGGATCAAGTCAAGTAATTTTCGTGTAAACTTATTTTAACCCGATGAAAAAAAATCGGTGTTACACATAAATTGGGAACTATATTTTGTATATTTCTTTTAATAATTATTTTTAAATATATGATGGTTTTATTTATTCATTAAAATATAATTAATTCTCTATAATATGAATTCCTAGGTGTTCTCAAATTGATTTTCTACTTACTTCCTCAGGTATGGATGTCCTGATCATGTTATTGATCCCAATTTAGGTGTTTTTTTGTTTTCCTTTTTTCATTTTTCTTCTCCTTTCCAAGGATTAATAATGTTTATTCCTTGAAAATAGTTATAGATTATAATCTTTGGCGATATTATTGTTCTTGTAATCTCATGAACCTTTATTCTTGTTAGAGTTACCATTTGGTACCATTGCATTAATCACGGGTTAATGGTATATGGTCAAAAATGAATCATAATGGTCTGATTATAAATTTCATAAATATGTGAAATTTTAAGAAATTTCACTAAAATCATGTTTTCATTAATCATTATATAGAGAATGATGATAACAACATGATTTTATTTTCTATTAGATACCTTACAATCGAATTCTGTTATAAATTGGCATGACACTACCTGTTGGGGTGAGAAAACTCTTGAATAAAAATAAATTGTATAATGGATAAATGTTCAGTTAGAATGACAAGTAGTATCATGTTCTTTCTTTTGATAGATTTACATTATAAAGAGGGAATATTTATTATTTTATTGGATAAGTTTATTGTTATTGGTTTTTGTGCACATGAATGATAATAGTTAAGGACCAACTTGTTAAATGAATGGGTAATTAGAAGAAGATTGGTAATTCTTAAAATTTACCACAGTGGATTGGGATATTATGATGTGTTATTTATAACATAATTATTTACATTTTATGTTGTATTTATCATAGGACTATTACCCGAAACTATAATCCATATATGGATTTTCCGGGTTACTATAATTATTATATAGAATTTCAATGTTATATTGTAACTCTTACATATATGGAATGACCCTGATGATGAAATTATTATATAGGTGGCTTCACACAAATTTTGAAATACTTTTAAAATGTAATTTACTATGCTATATGATTATTCCATTTTATTTGGTTATAGTTAGCATAATTTTGATGCATGCTCAAAGATAATTTGGTATGGTGTTAGAGTAGGGTTTTTTAATGTATTAATTGTTTAATTAATAGACATAATATATATATTTTTTATGAACATATTATCTAACTTTTTTTATTAGACGGTTTTTTGGTGACCTACTATGTTTCATTCACAACCTATTTGAGTCGATGTTTGGTTCCCAATAATATCACATGTATGCATATGTGAACCAACTAAATCGACCTTATTGTTTATTGTTTCCTATTAGATGAGTGGGTGAATGGAGGTTGGGATGAAAAGGGGTTCTAAAATGTGGTCTTTGATTTATTTTTTTCATCATTTTATTTTATAAAATACTGGCTCCAACATATAATTCAGTTAAATTTCATCATAACATTACACGCTTAAATATTATTTGTTTATTGGGTTCCTCCTTTTACATCCTAGTTGTATGTTGTACCATTTAATCTATTTATGTTTCTCTGAAATGTATTATTATATTTCATCTCCACTATATTGTAACTGTGTACTAAGGGTTATTATATATCAACAATATTATTCAACACCTCGATTCTAGTAAGAATCCTCTAGAATATAGGGTGGTACTCTCTAGGTCTTGTAACCAACATCAATTTGTAACGTGAGAGAGTGATAGATCAGGTGATGGTACATATTGAATGGAAAAATAATAAAAAATCCTTTACCTTTTTTTTTATAATTAATATTTATTTTTAAGTAAGTAATTATATTTATTTCATATATATTATATTTATTCCTTCATATAATGAATACATTGGACTTAAATTATGATTGGTAGGTCCTAATAGAGATAGCTCATCAATTCATTTATATGATAGATTAGAAAAACTAGCTTGGATATTTTAGCATATAGCTGCCTAGAAAGTAATATTTCATAGAATGAATTACTTGTTAGTAAAATCCTGTTCTTCCATAATATAATATCCTATCTGTGGACATTGAGTTACCTCTTAGGATTAATCAATTTCATCACTATGGACCCAATTATTGTTATAACTACAATATTTCCTTTTCGATTATTATAAATTTAAATATTATTCCCTTAATTTCATTCTGTTAAGGTATTATTTTTTTATATACTCTTAATATATTATTTATTATGACCCAATGATTGATTATGATGTTTTGTTTTTATCTCATACAGCTACCCTTTTGGAGTGTTTAAGAACACAATTCTTACGATTCCATTTTACCTGGTCATGAAGGAATTAATTACACCTAATATGTCTGATATAACAACTAATGTAGAGAATTTTTGGGACATGTTTATGAAATATTGTATATTTTCTAGTTCCATATATAATGGAAATATTTCCATAACATGGAAAATACTTAGTTTCTCTCTGTTAAATTTTTTTCTTACATTATGAAACTTTGATCCTAATGTTAAGGGAAATTTATTTGAATAATTATTATTTTGTCATATTAAAATTATTTATGATAAGACGTAGGTCTTTTGGATCATTTCTATAATTGCTTGTGAATAATTTATTTATGGGCAATATATCTAGTACTGTGATCCTAGGGAATAACATGGTTTATAAAACTCCCTGGATGCACCGCAGAGGAGGAATCATGTTAATAAGAAAAAAATTCATCACAATGAAAAATAATTTATGATTATAATATATATATCATCATTATGTGGTGCACATATTTTATCTTAATTTTATTTATTTATTGTTTTCCATTACCTTTATTTTAGAACTTTTGAATACATTTCCAAATGGTTCTATACATATTGTAAGAGATAATCATTCCATAATAACCATTAATTGGTATCACATATTTTTCATATTTATTGATTCCTCAAAATCATTATTAGATGAAGTTTTAAGCTATAATATTACATTTCAATATATATATATCATTAAAAATATTATATGAACAGTATTTTTCATTCTCTTGTGATATACGACGTTGTTATCTATGAATGATTCTTCATATATTATATATAATATCATATGTTGGTTTTTAAAATTCCTCGTGTTTAATATATTGTAATATATATTATATTCAATTTATTAAAGATAAATACCATTTAAAAATTTTAAAAATATTGTATCAAATCTCTTAAGTGATTTAATTTCATTTTGTAGAATATTTTTTAATAGAATAAACAGTTCTTTGATACACTGAGAAAATAATATGTTATGACAGTCAGTTGTATATTTATTAATACAATGGTTGTGAAATCATTATGTTACTCCTACGTAGGACACTAGACAACATAGTTAGTATTATGAAAAACAAATCAAATTTTGTGATAACATGGTTATAGGGTTAATATTACATGCACCGTACCATAATCCATAGACTTCGAGTGTTTTCACTCACATTAAGACCCCCACAAACATTTTTTACACTTATGTGATCTTTATTACATACCTTTATTTTAATGGTTAGGGGTAAATCTATCATATTACATGATAGATTGAGTTAGTACCATGTATAAATTCCTAGTGTTATTTTGATACTTTTTGAGGCATATTGCAAGTAGGAAAATACTATTGATGAAGCAAAAATGTTCTACGCAATCTTCCTTATCATCCATATACAATGAATTGTGTATGTCATTATAAATTATAAAATTGAACAATTATATTTTTAATAATTTTCATTATGAATTAATGTTTTGGTTTATAAATTATTTTTAAATCCTAAAAAATAGAAATTTTCAATATTTAATTTATTTTTATAGTTCTCTATAAATTAAGTATTATTAATTTAGTAATGTTTTATTTAAATATTAATAAATATTTATCCATATTGAAAATTATTTTTATTAAAACACTTTTAATAATATAATCCAAGAATTATTAATTTGAAATACAATTTTCATATGTAAATTTAAATTTAAATTTAAATATTATTTATAAATTAATAAATAAAAAATATAATAAGATATCATTCAAAATAATTGGTTATTAAAAATTATTTATTATAATGTTTTAAAATTATAAATCATTATTTTTTTTAATTATATAGAAAATCGTAATCAATTTTTATTATTGATATTATGTAAGATTAAAAAATAATAAATTTTTTATATTTATAAAATTTAATCTCAATAAAAATATAAATAAGAATATTATGTATTTACATATCAAATAATGTATTATATTTAAATAACATTTATATATAGTGAAAAATATGAATGGTTTTATATTATAAATAATTATAAAAACATTATTTTTATTATACTTTTGAATGTATATAATGAATGTCAACATTATATAGGCATCATTATATAGATTTATTTATGATTTTTTCGTAAAGTGTTTATCTCACAATTAATTTTCTGAATGATTCATTTAATTTTTTATGACTCGTATTTTTCATATTTTTTATAATATGAATTATTATTTATTATTTATGTTGATGATTTAATTATCATAAATAAGATTTCCAGTGTGAATATAAAGAGTTACATGCTAGGAAATATAATTGATTTAGTTTTCCACTTCCTTGAATTCAGTTTTTACATGATTACGAGCTGGAATTTCAAAGATAATTATAGTTTACACATAATTGGATATAGGATTCTGATATTGTTGATATCTCTCTTGAGTAAAGTATTTAAATGTAGAGGGGATTTGTGCCTGAAAAATCTGTAGTTGTGAGGAATATACCATATCTATAAATGTGTAGTATCACAATCAATGGCTCCAAACATACCCGTAGAGGGATTTTTTATATGATTTCAAACCGTTATTTGAATTGTATTATTATATCTTGTGCAAGGGATGAATTTGATTGTGTTATAATATAGTTAGATTTTTTTCAGTTAGTAACACAAGCTATGATTTTGTCAACAGTTACACCACAATATGTTTTGAACATATTGATTTTGTAGAAGAAATAGAAACACAAACCAAATCCATAGAGTTATTCATACATAATGGATAACATGAGATAACATAGCGATATTAAATCAATAATAAAATATAATGAGATAGATTTAATATAAATAGAAATATTTTCAACACCTGAAAAATACAATTGGAAAAGTTCATTATAATTTGGGGTTACTATAGATAATCCTGTGTTTGGTAAGAATGTAATGAGGTTACATAAAAATAGGTTCTTTTTTCATGGTTCTTTATATTGGTTACAATTTTCTTGGAAAGGAAATAAATTCATTAATTGTATATAATATATGATAGTCATTTGAAAAAATCATTCTTTAGATAGATAACTTCATCATCATCATCCAAATATTCAGTAAGATAATAAATTATGGCGTGTAATTATAATATGAGAGACCTCGTAGACTAGAATAAAAGTATAAACAGTACATAAGAAATGAAAAAATTTATCTTTCAGAGAAACTAAATTTTATGAATCCAATTGATGTAGTCGCTTAATAAGAAACTTTTGTTTCTTTGGCAATTATAATGTTATAAAAATTTAATTTTATAAGAAATAGTTGTTAGATGAACAAAGGAATTTTATTCACTTCTCAAATTCTCAATATGATTAGTTATATTAATGGAATGGTAAGACTAAACAAATTTTATAAGGATTATTCGGGTGATAAAAATAATTCAATCTACATTTTCTAAAAATATATCATAATGTGAACATGTTCTGGTAAATATTATTCTGTTTTCTCAAATTTTTTAGGGAACGTTATAATTTGAATTTTTTATTTATAGTGAAATTTTGATTATAAAATAGGGTTAAAGATCAATCTAGAAGATGAATAATTAAAGGAAAAAATAAAAAAGATTTTTTCAAATTTCTAAAATAGGTAACAAAATCATAATGTTATTATAAAAAATGAGGAGTATTGATCCCATAAAAGGACAATTTTTTGTGGAACATGAATTGGATTATGGAAATAATTAGGAATGTCCCCATTATTTATCATTGTTATAGAATACAATTTTTTCAATATGAAAGGATTATGATAAAAATAATATTTTTCCAAAAAATACTACACATGAAATAATAATAAACTATATAATTGATTAATCTTGCTGCTTTCAGTCACATGGTTGTGAAAATAAATGATACAGTAAAAATTTTAATAAAAATAAATAATTTCAATCAATTATGAACCTAAATAGAGGTTGTTTATTGATATATATTTACTCTTATATGATAATTGATATTTTTTAACAGAGTGATGTCTTATGTACAAAATTAGTTGATGGAATTGATAAAGATAGTTTATGATTCATGATACTCTGTAACATGTAATAATATGTGATTAGTATAAAAGTATTTTAATCTATGAGAGAACTTTTTCCTTATTAATATAGTTAAATTATGATGGAATGATTTCCCAACTCCCTACATTTCGATATTTAGAATTATATTATTTTAAAATTAGGGTTTTTTCCAATTACATTTAATACCATATGATATATAATGTGAAACATATTATAGGTTAAAAATTCCTATTAAAGGTTATATTTATTCATTCATGAACGCCAATGAGATTGTGTATATTATAATTTTAATTTGATGTAAATATAGTTTATTTGTTGTTTGTTGGAGAATTATTTGGTCTTAGGGAAGTTCATAATTATCAAATAAAATATTAATATAATAATAAATAAATTGTTAATTTCAATTAATATCATAAAAAATTTCATGGTCTACCAATAAATAGAAATATTAATAGGTAAATTTAATTATTATAAAAGGGGAATATCAATTTAAACCATATATGGGTTTATAATGTGTTAGTAAGGAATAAATTAATTAGTTACATTATCAAAAAAAAATATCAATGTAAATATTTGTGATTGAATGGTTCAGTGTATAAAGAAAATAATGAATGTGAAATTATTTAAAATTAGGAAAGAAATTTTATAGACATCATTATAGTGGTTGTTGTGAATAAAATGAGTTTTGATAATATGGTCAACAATTATACCCTTGAATATAATATTTCAAAGTCTACCCATTATAAAAATATATCTTAATTTATATATTTTATTTGTCAAATTATTTCTGTGAAATGGTATTATGAAATGTTCACATAGAGATATAGAATTATTTACAGAGATATGTAATGAATTTAATAAGCACCTAAATAGTTTCGAAAACATATGGTTGGTCTGGAAATATATTATATATAATATAGTTCGATATGAGCTAATGTATAGGCTGTTTTCATTCATAATATATTTCAAGACCATTAAATTTGTCATATCATACATAATGGAAGTATTCACCTTATCATTAAATCACATTGTCTATACGTATATATATCAAGTAGTCAACAAATTAATGAAATATCGAAGTATGACACTAAATTATACATAACCATTGTATTTTACTGAGTATTATAGATTCTGATAAAATTTTAAAGTTATTGTGTGTATAATTATTATATTGAGATATAATTATGAACACACGGAAAAAATTATCTTTGTTAAAGGATAAAATACTAAAATATATACAACATGGTGTTTCATAAACAATATTTTTGGAATATTAGTGGTTCATGTTAATCATTTTATTTCCCCATACTTTTAGATTGAAGGATAACTAGTATGACAACCTTCATACATTGATATCAGAGTTACAAAAACATTGAGATATAGATAATCATGGGTGTTTTTTCGTTTAGTTGATCATTTCATCGTATATCTTTTAAAAATTATGGAATTTTTCCACTCGTATGATAAGTATGAAAAATGATTCCTCCATTAATATAGACTATGGAAATACATCAAAATAGATATATAGTTTATATTGATTTCTTATATACAAGGATACTTGGAATTTGATGTGCTCGTCTAGGATGATGAATGACATATGTTCTATTCATCTACCTAGTCAGTTTATGTAGGATGAATCATGAAAATATTACCTACTGTATGAGATAGATATAATTTTTTTCTAGTGGTTGCTCAATTTCGTGGATAATGGGATCGTATAAAAATAAGTAATTTCATATAATCAGTTAGTGTAAATATATATAGAGATGCATTTTTTTGATGGAGATCAATCCAAGTCAGTTTATATATTTATTAATATTTATTATATATTAGATAACACTATTATCATACATTTTTTTATACAATAACGTAGATTTATTACTAATTCTACAAAGGAATCTTGGGATAAAAATAGTGGTTGTCCCAAATGGTAATTAGTTTGACATAAGGAGATAATCGAAATTTATTTTAGAGTCTATAAAATTTATTTTTGAATAGTTATTAACAATGAATTTCATATTATGTGACACAATGTGATGCTGATAATTGAATTCTTAATGTGTTTTAGATATTATCCAAACAAGAAAATTGGATATTATTTCATATTTAATTGTATATGATAAAATATATGATGAAATTGAACTAGGGCTATGAGGCTTTAGGTAACGTGGGAGACTGATGGTTATATTACCCCAATCTGTTATTCATGTGATGCAGATGAGCACATGATGGGTGAATATATAGGTATATTTTATGGAATGATACCTATAGTTCATAACACATCCATATCTAATGAAATTGTATGATTGGGTGATATCGTATGGTGTTTTTTGATTTTAATCATATGGTATGATGATAAAAACATTCTATGATCACTTTATAGCTAGTAGATAACTATTATCCATTAACAATAGTTCATACTAAGTTTTCATTAACATTATTGTTCTGCATGATGAATCATATGAGATTGTAATTTAATATATTAGATGAATGAATGGTTATCTAAAACATGATGTCATATGTTTTAAACATTTAAGTTAATTCTTCGAAAAATCACAGTAGTAATATTCTAAATACCCTAAAATTCCATGGAATGTTTTTTTTAAATTCATGGAAATTTTACAAGTCCTCAGTTTCTGACGGTGCTTGATTCCGAGGCCCGGTGTTCTCAGAATTAATTTCTGAAGTTTTGTTCGGGTACGTTCAGTAAACGTATGAGTGGGATTTTATATCTTTTTAACCGGTACTCGGAGCTGAAATCTGAAGGCACTGTTGAACTTTCAGCGTCGGTGATTGCTTAGTGAGACCTTCATCGTAGTTGTGTTCTAAAGAGAATGGAAGTTAGATTTTGGGGGTTTTAATTAAGTTAAATAAAAATAAGAGTTAGCTTATTTTTATTTGTTGGTAGTTAAAACCACCAAGGGAAGGTTAGTGGTGGGGACCAACCACACATAACCTCCCTTGGGTGGATATTATTAGGTGGGGCCCACACAGTCTTCAAAACCCCTAAACCTCCATTTATTTGGGTTGAAACCCTTAAACTTCTGTTGAGTAAATGAAGACAACCCTCTCTTCATTTAGTTATAAATTTCCACCTTCAATCATAAGTGTTCCAATCCACAAATTAATTAATGGCATTAATTAATTAATTTGAAATGGTTTGAATTATTTTGCAAAAAATTAAATAAGGGGTTGCGTAAACAATTATTATTGTTGGAAACTATTTTGGTGGAACTTTTGGGGGAGAGGTGGAAGAACTTGGAAGAAAACTTCCTCCATCAAAGAAGAACATTCGGTCGAGGGATGAAGCTGTTGCCCAAGAAGAATGTTGATGATGTCAGCTTGGACTCTTTTTCTCCGAACTCTTCCTCTTCCGATGTTTACAAAATGACACCGCCTTTCCGCGACTTCGTCAATGATTATCGTCAAGCGAGGTAGGGGGATTTGAGTTATTTAATATATGAGTATAAACCTCCATTATTCGTCGTTCAAATTTCTGGATTATGGTATGCCAAATGTTTTCGCCATGACGAGGAGGGTTAGACCGCACAAACACGGCCTGACCCTCCCCTTATGGTTATTCTTGTTGTTGACGAAGAAGGTGGACCGTGAAGATGTCGGCGGCGCAAGGACACCGGGTCGCCACAAGGGCGTGGCACCACCGTTCCTCATAGGAAACCGAGCAGTGGCTAGGCCGGCCGCGACAGTGTCAGAGGGGCGCAGTTCCGTTGCATTGCACAGAAAGAAGGGGGCCGCAGCCAGAACAGTCGCGGTACCGTCGTACCACGCGGAGGACCAGGGGGTCGTGGCCAGGTCAGGCCACGACGGAACGGGCGTGGGGCTGTCGCACCGCGTGGTGGAGGTGGGCCGCGTCCAGGGCTGGACACGGTGGAGGATTAGGGGCGCGGCGCTGTCGCGCCGCGCGTGTGGTGCGAAACCGGCTGGCCGCTCGACCAGAGGGACAAGGCGGGACCCCTCGGGTCCCGCGGTGGGGTGGGGGGGGGATTGAACTGGAACATAGCACCAGTTCCAATCGGGGAAACAAGAGGGGTGTAACCCCAACACCCCCCCACACGTAGCCCGCCAGGACACGCGGCCGGCCAGTCGGGACAGGCGGCCAGCCCTCCGGGCCGCGTGGCCAGTTGTCCGGGCCGCCGTCGGCCGGACCACCCATGGCCTGGCCGCCGTTGGCCGGACCTCCCATGGCCGGGCTGCCCTTATCCAGACCGCTTCCTCGGATAGTGTCAGACCCTCGGACCGGGTTGGGTCGGGTTGCTCCGACTGGGTCGGACCGAACCCAAACCCGCTATGTCCAGTTTTCATATTTTCATCCATGTTTTCCACTACGAGTGTCTGAACGATGAAACGTCTATGGAGATGGAAGTCTAAGAGAAGTATAATTCTTTTGGCATACCCCACTTGAGTTTTGGACGTAGTTGGGGTACGACAGGGTTGGTTTGAACCTAAAAACCAACTGGGCCCCTGAACGGAAATGCCAATAACTCACAGACTGTGTGTCCGATTGATGTGTCGTCTATCGCTTTGGGTTCTTTATGATGAGGCAGATCTTTGGGATACATAAAATCAAGACTTCTTGGTAGTTTATGTATCGAAACTTGTGCTTGAGGAGAGGACCCTAACGGAATCGAGAGTGCTGTGTGCAGAAACCTTATGGATAGTTACGACTCAGACGATAAGATCCTACGTAGACCTAATACTATAACATGATCCTCTTTGGGTTCGAAAACGAAGAGACTGGACTGGGATCCTCTGTGGGTTCGACAACGACAAGACTGGACATGGATCCCTTGTGGGTTCGAGTGCGACGAGATTGGACCTGGATCCTCCTTGGGTTCGACAGCAACGAGACTGGACCTGGATCCTTCGTGGGTTCGACAATGACGAGACTAGACTAGGATCCTCCATGGGTTCGACACCGAAGTGACTGGACTTGTATCCTCTATGGGTTCGACAGTGACGTGACTGGGCTTGGATCCTTCATGGGTTCATTAGCGATGAGACTAGACATGGATCCTCTGTGGGTTCGATAGCGACGATTTTTGTACCGAGATACTACGTAGAAATGATAGCTTCGACAGACTGATGTTTTAGGTATCTAAGGATATGTTCCGTTCGACAGTGAAAGATTCATTAGTGGCTACAAATAATCATCTCTTACTCTCATTTATTTTGTGTATACCTGGTGTGAGCTGAGTTATTACCTTCGTGTTTACCTCATGTATGAGATGTGTACACTTGACGTCTTAGGTATATGTATGGGCATATACCTAAGTAAGGGTGGATGTTTCTTCGTGGATGTTTCATAATTGATGTGTTGTGGTGAATCCCATTTTCTTTCTTCTGTGAGATGTAACTATGGGATACACCTCATGTTTTACTTTCTTTGGGGAGTGTTTCTACACTTGTGGAACAGAATGTGGTTGGACTCAAGAGTTGGAGATGGTATGTGATTGGTAACCTAGGTATATGTATGGGGATATACCTATGTGGGGATGGTTGATTCTTCGTGATTGTATCTCACTACTGTGGTTTATCCTTAGTGGATTTTGGGAGACCTCAGGGGTCTCATGGTCCCTTACCAAGTATTGTTATACTGACCCCTGCACGGGCTTCGCCCGCACCTTGTTGTGCTCTGTGCAGACAACGATCAGCAGTGATCGAGGCTGAGGGAGATAGATGGGAGGCTACTCAGAGCTGGACTAGACAAGACGTACCTCAGGGAAGAGTTGTTTGAGATCTGTACCAATGCTTCAGGTAGGATTTCCAATGGACGATCCAGGAGCTGATTTCCCTTTTTTACTTGTACTTGTACTTGTTGTTCAGTTGGGTTTGTATACCGGCCCACTTAATTTCAGCACACCTTTGTATTCTATATTAGTACTTGTTTCTTCTACTACTTGTGTTCAGACTATGTGTGTCATAGGTTTAAATTCAATTCCTTCCCTTTTATCAAGGATTCTCCTTTAGTGCTAGTCGCCAGCCCTTGTCATATAGAAGGCGGCCTGTGGGTAGTCACGACACATGCCCTGAGGATGGGTCGTGACAAATTGGTATTAGAGGAGCAGTTATAACGTATAACTTGGAGTCTTATTCCTTTATCATCAATAGTGTTATATGTTTTGGGTGTGGTTATCAGTTTAGGGAAATCCGGTTTGGTGTGGCGATCGATGTATCCCAACACTAGGACTCCGAATTCTGATTTCTGACTTAGTGCTCAAAAACACTGATTTCTTGTGTGTTTATTTTGAAAAATTTTCTTTGTGATTAATTTGAGTCATCTCACCAGGTATACTTTTGATCATGGAGAACCTATTTCTTTTCAGGATGTCTTCACTTAGTCATCCAGCGTGGGTTCTGAATAGAGAGCACGATGGTAGCCCACCGAGCGACGAGGCCTCGGTGCAGGGCCCCATCATAGTGAAGGCACCAGTCGTACCACTACCCACTGGGCAACCTTTACTAGCAGCCAATGCAGAAGAGGGTGTGCACCGCTTGAGGACATTGCATGAGTTCCTATGACAGAGGCCTCCGAGGTTTTGAGACGAGAAATATTTTCAGACAGCTGGGAAATGGATTGAGTTTGTAGCATGAGTTTTCCACACAGTTGGGACACCCGCTAATTTAATGGTGCACCTAGCTTTTAGTATCTTTCAGGCAGCATCAGAGAGGGGGTGGAGCCTAATTCTTTTTTTTATGATGAGTTGACCCTCACCTGGGGAAACTTCGAGGGTCTTTTTAGGGAGTAGTTTGTACCAAAGACTCTACGCTCAATGCGTACTCAGGAGATGCTGCACTTGCCGAAGGGAATTCTGACAGTAGCTGTGTCATCTATAGCTGGTAGTAGGTAGATGGCATAGGGTAAGAAGCGTGTTATATCTACTTTAAGACAACCCCAAGATGTGGCATCAGGGGTGCGGGGCACCCGAGGCCAAGTGAGCTTTGAACGGAGAAGGGTCTGTTTTTTTTTTCAGGGAACTCGGTCATAGAGCGTGTGACTGTCTAACTCCCTGCATGGTCGATCAGCATGTGTGAGAGGAGCCAACAAGATAGTGGAAGCTTCGGGAGCTTGAGCATCATCCAAGTAGTGGACGAGATAGTGGAACAGGTCCTGCAGCAGATGGTGGTTAGAGTCATCGAGCACTACTACCACCACCCCTAGACGGTTCACCTCGAGCTCCGGGAGTAGGTGGAGAGGAGTGGGAATAGCTCAAGGCATAGTTTCCTTTATTCATGATGCATCTTGATTCGTCGATATCATTGTTTGTGGTTGCTTTGTGTCTTTGTACTTTGAGCTGTAGTAATAAAAGACACTTTTCCTTGTTGCGTATTCTTTCCTGCCTTTTTGTGTGGTTGATTCTGAGAGGTTCCCATTAAAACCATTGACTTGACCCTCAAATTCTAGATTCCTACCGAATGATACCTAGTTACCACACACTGATGCCGACAGTGTGACTCAACCCTTAGAGGTGAGAGTAATGGTTGGATATCTTGGTACATGCGTCGGAGCCTACGACGCCGTCGTTGGCATGAAATAGTGACATTCATGTCAGGATTGACTGTATTAGGAAAAGGATGTGGCTTATCTAGGGGATGAGACCAGATTTCTCTTTTCGGAAAAGGATAAATGTTAGCAACTCTTGTAGGACTTAGGCCAAGAAGGGTGTACTTGAGTTATTTACATTCGGCTAGTCTCACCCATTGTTTAATGAGGGAATAGTTTATGGTTTACTCTAATCGCAATAGTCTCATGAGTGTCTACTCGTAGAAGGACCTGAACCTGAGACATCGGCATTGGCTTTAGTTCCTCTAGGACTATGACTTCGAGATAGTCTATACTCCTGGGAAGGGGAAAGTTGTATCAGATGATGTCAGTAAGAGATCAAGAATTCACCTACTATGATAGGCGACAAAGCAGCTGGCCACGTTGCAGATATCATTTGTGTATAGAGACAAAGCAGCCTTTCTATAGTCTCTCACTGTCACTTCTCCACTTCTTCAGTGAGTGAGGGAGGGACGATGTGGGGACATTGACTGTGAGATGTTAAATGCTCAGATATCCATAGGGAAGGCCTCTAATTGATTTTATGAAGGTGGGGAACATGTCATTCTATTTAGAGGATGTACCATGGTACCAGTTTCACTTCAGGAGGATGTGTTGAGGGAGTTCCAGACATCTTATTTAGAGGTACATCCTGGAGTGACAAAGTTGTATCAGGACCTCCGACAACAGCACTAGTTGGCAAGTATGAAGAAGGCAATAGCAGAGTATGTCTCACGATGCCTCACTTGGCAGCAAGTGAAGGTAGAGAACCAGGTTATAGCATGATTAGTTCATCCCTTAGAGGTCCCAGACTGGAAGTGGGACAGTATATCCATGGATTTCTTGATGGGAATTCGATGTACATCCAGAGGACATGACTCTATATGCGTGACCGTTGACCGACTCACCATGTCAGCCAACTTCCTACTGATCAGAGAGTAGGGTTCAGTAGAGATCATCGGATACCTCTTTGTATGGGATATTGTACAGTTTCATGGTGTGACATTGATGATCGTCTCCAATCAAGATGCTCGTTTCACTTCCCGTCTATGGAAGGAGATGCAAGAGGCTTTTGGGATGTAGCTTCGCTTGAGCACTGCCTTCCATCCTCAGACGGATGGTCAGACTAAGAGGACCCTTCATACTCTCGAGGACATGCTCCGTCCATGCATCCTCCACTTTGTTCGTAGTTGGGAGGATCACTTACCCTTGGTAGAGTTTGCGTATGAAAACAGATACCACTCAACCATTGGGATGACACCTTTTGAGGCACTTTTTGGTAGACCTTGCAGATCGCCTCTGTGCTGGACTGACATAGGGGAGTCAGCACTTATGGGACCAGAGATGGTGTAGGCTAAGTTGGAGAAGGTGTAGGTCATCCAGGAGCGGATGAAGACTACACAGAGCAAGCATAAGTCCTATGATGATAGGATACAGAGATCACTAGAGTTTGAGGATGGCAACAACGTATTTTACGGGTCTCACCTCGACGAGGACTATGGAGATTTGGCCGAGGTGGTAAGTTATCTCCGCGATTCATTGGAACTTTCCAAGTCCTCAGCAATGTAGGCAAGGTGGCTTACCACTTGGCTCTTCCACCTCAGTTGCACTGGGTTCCTAACGTCTTCCATGTATCTTAGTAGAGGAGATACGTGCATGACTATTCTCACATCATCAACCATGGGGAGCTGTACATCGATGACGGGGCGACTTTCACAGAGGTTCTAGTGGAGATTGATGATCGACATGAGCGGGTCCTTCATGGATGGTCGATACCTCCGTTGTGCATTTTCATGCAGCACAAGAACCTTTAGGAGAGAACACGGGAGTGGGAGGCTCATATGCGTGCTCAGTACCCCCATTTGTTTCCTTAGTGTGAGTTGTAGCTTTCGGTGACGTAAATCAATGAGGTGGGGAGAATGTAAAGACCCAAAAATTCCATGGATATATTTTTCTTAAATTCATGGGAATTTTACGAGTCTGCAGTTTTTGACGGCGCTTGATTATGAGGCCTGATGTATCCAAAATAAATTTCTAATGTTTTTTGGGTACATTTAGTAAACGTATGAGCAGGATTTTATAACTTTTGAACCGGTTCTCAGAACTGAAATCCAAGGGCAATTTTGAACTCGAAGTGTCGGTGATTTCTTAGTGGGACCTTCACTGCAGTTGCGTTTTAATGATAATGGATGTTAGATTGTGGTAGATTAAATTAATCTCAATAAAATATAAGAGTTAGATTATTTTTATTTCTTGGTAGCAAAAACCTCCAAGGGGAGGTTAGTGTTGGGGGCCACCCTCACATAACCTCCCTTGGGAGGATATAATTAGGTGGGGCCCACACAAGATTCAAACCCCCTAAACCCCCATTAAATGGGATGAAACCCTTAAACATACCTCCAGTTAATGAAGCCAAACCTCACATCATTTAATTTTAACATTCCACCTTCCATCATAAGTGTTCCAAACCAAAAATTAATTAATGGAATTAATTAATTAATTTGTACTGGTTTGAATTATTTTTCCAACAATTAGATAATGGGTTGCTTAACCCATTATTATGGTTGGGAACACTTTTGGTGGAATTTTTGGGGGAGAGGAGGGAGAACTTGGAAGAATGCTTCATCTGTCAATGAAGAACCTTCAGTAGAGGGATGAAGTCGTCTCCCACAAAGAATGCTGATGACGTCATCTTTGACTCATCTTCTCTGAACACTTCCTCTTCTGACATTGACAAAATGACACCACATTTCCGCTACTTCGTCAACGATCATCGTCGAGCAATGTAGGGGGATTTGAGCTATTTTTTATATGAGTATAAATATCCATTCTTCGTTGTTCAAATTTCTGGATTATGGTATGCCAAATGTTATCTCCATGAGGAGGAGGGCTCAGACCGCACGAACATGGCCCGACCCTCCTCCTTTGATTATACTTGTCGTTGATGACGGAGGCGGACCATGAAGAAGTCGGCGGCGCAAGGCCGACGGGTCACCACAAGGGCGCCTCACCACCATGCCACACAGGGAACCGATCCGCGGCTAAGAGGGTCATGGCGGTGTCAGAGGGGCGTGGTGCCATCGCACCATGCTAGAAGAAGGGGTCGCGGCCAGGAGGGCCGTGGCGGTCAGCAGAAAAGGAATGGCGTCGTCGTGCCATGCAGAGGACCAGGGGGGCGCAGCTATTCCGGGCCGCGGTGGAGGAGCCGGGATGCGGGGCCATCACGCCACACTGGTGGTGCAGAACCGGATGGCCGCTCGGCCATCCGGACAAGCCAAGACCCCTCGGTTCCCGTGCGGGGGGGGGGGGGGGGAGGGGACCGAACCGATTCCTAGTTCCAGTTCTGATCGGGGAAACAGGGGATGTGTAACCCACCCCCTACACAAGTGGCCAGCTAGGCCGCGCGACCAACCAGCCGGGTCATGCGGCCGGCCATCCGAGCCACTCTGTCCCCCAGCTGGGCCGCCTTCGGCCGGACCGCCCGCGGCCAGGCCTCCCTCGGCCGAGCTGCCCTCAGTCCGGGCCACCCTCTGTCTGGGCTGCTTCTTCGGACCGGGTTGGGCTGGGTCGCTCCGACTGGGTTGGACCAGACCCAGACCCCCTATGGCAAGTTTCCACCTTTCCATTCATATTTTGGGCTACGTGTGTCTGAACGACGAACCGTCTGCGGTGACGGAAGGCTTAAAGCAGGATGGTTCTTTTGGCATACCAGAAATGAGGTTTGGATATAGTTGGGGTATGGATGGGTTGGTTTCAACGTAAAAACCAACTGGGCCCCTGGAAATGAAATTACAATAACTCACAGATCAGGCGCTTATTGACGCGCCGGCTATCGTGTTGGGTTCCTTATGATGATACAGAACAACGAGATACATCACCTTAAGAATTCATGGTTGATGATGTATCCACACTTGGATCGAGGAGAGGACCCTCCCAGAAATAAGTGTGCTATGTGTGGGAACCTTATTGCTGGCTGCGTCTGAGATGATATGATCTTACATGGACCTACTACTGTACCAATATCCATCGTGGGTTCGACAGAGGCGAGACTGGACCTGGATCCTTTGTTGGTTCGAGAGGGACAATACTGGACCGAGATACTCTGTGGGTTCAAAAGTGACAAGACTGGACCTGGATCCTCCATGGTTTCGACAGTGATGAGACTGGACCTGGATCCTTTATGGGTTTGACACTGACGAGACTAGACTTGGATCCTCTGTGGGTTCGATAGAGATGACTGTTGTACCGAGATCCCATGTAGGATCGATAACTTTGATAGATTGTAGTTTTAGGTTTATATGGATATCTATTGTTCGATAGTGAATGATGCTTCAGTGCCTACAACTAATAATCTCTTACTCCCTTTTAAGTTGTGTATACCTGGTGTGAGCCGAGTCATTACCTTCGTGTTTACCTCATGTGTGAGATGTGTTCTCTTGACGACTTAGGTATATGTATGGGAATATACCTATGTAACGGTGGATGTTTCTTCGTGGATGTGTTGTGGTGATTCCCGCGTGGCTTTCTTATTTGATTTGTACCTATGGGATTCACCTCATGTTGTACTTTCATTGTGGAGTGTTTCTAAACTTGTGGAAAGGAATGTGGTTGGGATCAAGTGTTGGAGCCGGTTTGTGATTGGTAACTTAGGTATATGAATGTTCATATACCTAAATAGGGATGGTTGATACTTCATGATTGTATCTTACTACTGTGGATTATACTTATTGGATTCTGGGAGACCTTCAGGGGACTCGGGGTCCCTTACTGAGTATAGTTATACTCGCCCCTGCACGGGTTTCACCCACACATTTCTTTGTTCTTTGTAGACAACGGTCAGTAGTGATCCAGGCTGAGTGAGAAAGACGGGAGGCTACTTGGAGCTGGAATAGATGGGCCGTACCTCAGGGTAAATTTGTTTGAGATCTGTACCAACCCATCAGGTAGGATTTCCAGTTGATGATCCAGGAGATGATTTCCCTTTTTTACGTGCACTTGTACTTTTTGTTCAGTTGGGTTTGTATACTATCCCACTTACTTTCAGTACACCTTACTTTTCTATATTAGTACTTATTTCTTCTACTGCTTGTGTTCAGACTGTGTGTGTTACAGGTTTATAGGAAATTCCTTCCCTTTTATCAGGGATTCGCCTTTGGTGCTAGTTTTCATCCCCGGGCCCACGGAAGTCAGGATTGGGGTAGTCACGACACGGGCCCTGAGGACGGGTCGTGACAAATATAAGTATAAAAAAACAATTTATAGAGAGATATTTGATCCATATATGCTTCTTATTAATACTTCCAAACTCACTCCTCAGAATATTCTACCATCATGAACCTCTGTAGAAGGATGATTATCAGGGATGGATTGAGAATCATGTCCACGGGATGGTTTATTCATTTAATCCCTAAATATAAAATGGATGAGGAAGTTCACATTGTGAAAAATGAGAATTATTTTTTGGATAATTAGTTTATGACCATCTTATGTTGTGATAATCTAGTAACCTAACATCTAATAGTTGTATGATCTATGGAGTCGATGAGTCTAGAGTGTGGATAACAAGATACTAGAAGAATAATATACCTAGATAGATGTTTAAAACTAGAATATTAGATGTTTTATCATAGTTATATATATGTCTACATATCATTAATATCATTCGAATTAGAAATGTTCATCGACAAAGAAAGTTGTTGTGGAGTGAGTCCTTGACCACAAATATGCACAGAGTTGAAGGTCCACTGCTGTGGATTTAAACCTGGGATGATATAATTGTAGTTGAGACCAGAATCACTAGAGGTCCAATCTAATTAAATAAATGGTGTAAACAACTTTTTGTATGTTATTTGAGTGAATTATTGAGAGATAAATCATTTCTTTTTTACATACTTTCTTCATGTATTAATAAAGTAATATCCACTAGTGGATTAAGGTTCATGCCTAAACAAAATAATTCACATTAATATGGAACATTTATTTTATTTCATAATATTGTATTCTAATGTATTTTTGATGTTTTTCTAGGGTTCTTATATTAATTATATAGTTTATAATGTCGGGCTTTCTTCGATGGTTCAGATGTTATAGTATTTAGTTAATTACATATCTTTTCTCATCTACATGACATGTTACAAGTGAATATAATCAAGTGGATTTCCAGGTTGGTTTCCATATACTGAAAAATTTGTATAATGGATCCTTATTGTAGTTTTTTAGAGGATCAATCCTTGGATATTTTCATCCAATTCACAATTTGGTATCATCATTATTACTGTTTCCTTATACCACAATATTGGAATATATTTCCAAAACTCTTGTCTACTTTTTTCAATCTGTAGTGGGAATTCATGTATTCCATGGTGATTGAGTATGTTGACTGGATGGTTTATGTGGAAAAAATTTCTAAAATTTTTATAATGTTCTTGTAGATTTAAATGGTGGTTATACTTATGTAGAAGGAAAATAATCTAAAATTAACTATATCAATTCCATAAGAGATCAATGTGGATGAAAGAGAGAGTATAATGTAGAAATAACTTGGGTTGATGTGAATTTCACTTGGTTAGAGTGGGATGTACAATTCTACGAATGAAAGAGGGAATCAGAAATCATGAGGGCCATTTCTCATGTTTTTGAAATACGTGATGAAATGAATTAAATTTCATTGATATATATATATATATATATATTATTTTACATGACAATTTTCAAATGATTATATTATAATGAATTTTAAAAAATAAATTTAAAAAAAAGATAGTTCAACTCAGTGGATGTAATTTTTTGAGGCCTGGTCTGGGAATTTTGTATCATTTTTTTCTTTTTTAGTCATGTCATGTGATGGTGACCATTTTGGGTAATCATAATAAAATTTTATATTTTATTATCACATATCATTTTGAACAGATCATGAAGTTGGGGACTTTATAGATTCATATTTCTGTATCATTTAGAATCAATGAATGGATAGATATGAGGACTTACCACTCAACCAAAAAATTACTAAATAGGGAAAGAATGTAGGACCCAATGAAAAATGTTCTCCTTGAATAGTGTTCCCTTTTTCATATATTATATGAGAAAAGGATTCCTCATGAATAATTTTAATGACTATATAGTGAAATTCATAATATATTCCTCTTAATGTGAATCTATTAATCCCACAATATATAATTTGGGTATATTTTTTTCAAAGTGATGTTAAATAATTGATGTATTGGGTGATTAAATTTGGTACTTCTTATCATTTAACACTACTGGTAGTATGATACATTATAAACTGAAAATATTGTAAAAGGTTTAACTTTCTACCACAAATTATCTTTGTATAGTTAAAAAAGGTGAGCTTATCATAGAGAATTAATGGAATAACATTGTATGTAAATGATATGTTTCATTTTTTAGTTCGATGTAACAATTTAATCTTCATTGAAAAAAAAGATAATGTGGGGTTCAAATAAACATTCATTAATGATTAATAAAAGATTTAAATAGGCTCCATTCTTATTATATGTGGTATAAATGATGGGATTCTCTTCCTGGTGGGTCCAATGGTAGGATCTATGTACATTATAGAGTAAACTACACCAATGTTTTGGACTCACTCCCATGGATATATTAGATAAATGTGGATGAAATTATGTTTTATGAAATGGAAATTGATTACTATTGGAACATAGTAAGGATAACAATAGGATTGTTTCTTTGAGAAGTATAAAAATACATATTATAGAATGAAATTTAAAATTTTAATTCATCAAAATATGGAGCTAGTTTATGAATTTTTTTATCAGAAGAAATCAATATATTCTCATAGTATATGACTTGTAAAAGTGATAATTCATTTTTGATCTCACCCAAAAAAGTGGGTCTAAATTAACTGGTACATAAATGAGTTATTTTGGACACTATTAAAAACTGAACACATACCAACAAACCTATACCAATATTTTTTATAAACCATGGGTATATTTCATTATACAATCAAAAGTTACAATTGGGGTTTAAAATAATTCTTATTGTGTTTTAGATATACATTACACAATACACTCATTATATTATACAAACCTATATTTCCTAAAACTAGGTAATTACTCACCAATTAAGATGATTTGATTCATTATCTTACTCAGATTAAATATTTAATTTTATTAAATTCAACATTATTACAATCATTATAATGATAAATTTTAATCGAATGCTGGTTATGTTTCATTATGGTAATATAATATCCCCAGTTTTAGTATTTTCATTCCCAGCCTTAAAAAATTACTTATTCTTCGGTTAAATCTTGAATTCACATTGACGATCTTTCCATGTTTAGAGTTTTTGAGAATTAGGTCATCACAATTACATTGCATCTCAAATATCATAATGTAGACACTTCTACACAAACAATTTTTTTTCAAAAATAACAATCCTAAAAAAAACAATTATTTTCTTGATATAAATCTTCTTGAATTATTCCTTTCTCTTACCCTTCTTTATACCCTGTGAGAAAACATTTTAAAAACATGGGATGAGCAAAAATGCTTATTAAGGGTTATAAAATAAGGATAGAAAACCTCAGTCCATAAATACATACAAATCGATGGAATCATACTTTTCAATCATAAAACTTCATCTTTTTAACATACCACATGAAATCATAATATTTTTGAATAGAACATAAAAATCATAAATCATAATCGTAACTTGTTGCATCCATAACATACTTACATTGTTGCTTTCACAACTACATCTTGAGTTACGTTTGGAATATCAATCACAGTATATTCCCTAAATCATATAGGAGAAACATTAATGTTTACCTCTTTCAGGTTACCTAATGCATTGGAGAGCTATCTTAGGCTCAACTTACCTAGGTTTATCACATAACCACCTGAAAAACTAAACAATTCCCAAAAAACATAACATAAACATAACACATGAACATTCATAAACGAAAAATAACATTTCCCCATTGCAATCCCAAGATATAATTTCAAGATATTGACATAAAAAATCCATTATCAAAACCATTTTCAATAAATTAATATGTAAAAAAGTGTATATTGTATTTACTTTTCCTTTTAATAATACTACGACTTGTAGAGGAAGCCAAATATCAAATAATATTCGCAGCAACGAAAAGGTCATTATCACTGCATGCGTTAAAAAGAAATATTCCTTTTGTTGTTTTGTAAAATGCATCATAGAAAAAATTCCCTTTTAATGAAAAGAAAATTCTATGAATTTTATACACCGTATAAAATAAATAAATGTATAAATCAAAATATGTCTCAACGAAAGGAGGTTGAGATGAAGTCCCTTACCTTGAATCCGACTCATCACGTATTTTCCTTGTTCATCAGGAATAATAATCTCAAGTATATTTCTACTTTCTTCAGAAACTTTTTCAAGATCATTATTCATTTTATACCACTTATTACCATGTTATAAAAATTTCATATTTATTTTTGTTAATATCGATCATTTTTTCGATATTTGGTACTTGAGTAAAAAATGAACTTGTTTTGATTACAAATTTTCCATGTGGTCAAAAGTGAATTATTTCGAGAATGATATTCATGATTTAAATATCATATATTCCCAGTATATAAATGTATTTATAGTAGTAAATAACATTTTTAGATAATAAATTAAATTCACCGTTCACAGAGATGGTAAGTTGTACGTACGCATGAACCCAACTTTTATTTCTTTTCCATATTTAATGGAATGAAATCTAAATGATACAGAGGTATATTATAATTAATTTATAATATAATATCTTATATATGTTACATAATTTCATTAAATCCATCTTTTTTACATTCCATGAATGGCATGAATGAGTCATATTACTTTGAGGGGGCGGTGGTCCGCACATCCTCAAATTAAATTATTGTATTTACAAATTAAGGAAAGAATGAAGGTATGTTTTTAATTATTAAACATAATTATAGAGAAAATATAAATATAATGTATATATATATCATATATAAATATAGTTCCATCATAATTGCACCCATAAATGGTGGTAGGGGAAAATCAAACAATCATAGTTTCATGAGGTAGCAGTTCTCCGTACACAGATACAGTATGTTCGTATCCATTAAGTGGAGGTGTGTGTATGTTTAGTTAGAATACATCTCATAAAAACATAAAAGTATATATTGTATACTTGTTTTGTTATTTAATCAATGAATAATAATATAATATAGAGTAGAGAAGTAAAATAAAAGGAATGAACTTGAGAGAATATGATACCTTTAAATCAGGTAATTCCCTTTGGTTTGAACCAAAACACTTTCATGAATTGACCTATGTCGAAGTTAAGGCTTCTATGAGGGATAATGTGATGTTGGGATATTATTTGAGTATATATTGGACTATCTAAGGGGCTTGAGAGGTGTGAGTAAGTTTTTAGAGGTGGTGACCTTTTACAAGAGGGAGGAGGGGCACTTTAGGCAGGTATTGAAATATTATTTTATTATAAAATAATTATCAAAATCAAATGGTCCCAAAGGAAATTATTTAAAATGTAATATTCTTTTAGGTATAAAAACTCTAAAATAATAGGTTTTATATAACTATAGGTCACAAATATAACCTTATCTTTTAGCTTAAACCCTTAGTTCACTTATTTAACACTTACCATATCTTCTTGTATATTCATACTATATTGTTAATATAATTACTATAAAATTCTAATAGAACATAAAGTGGTTAATCAATTCAATTTTCAGCCTTATCCAAGTCATTTTATCCAATATTATATTTTTTGGACTATTACTTCATTTGAAAAATTATTATTTGATTTAAAAACTCCTTTATGTCAATTTTTATACTATTCATATCATGAATTTTTTTTAGAAACCATAACAACATGATTATTTAAAAAAACCTCATTAATTCCAAGATAAAAAGTCATAATCATCTGTAAAATTTCGGGATGGTATAAAAAGATTCAAAATAAATTTATTTTAATTTTTATAATCTCATTTATTTAAAACATTCATTAATAATGTAATCCCAACATCATCATTGTGTCATAAATTTATTTATTTAATGTCTAAAAATTATAAATAAAATACCATGATGTAGAAAATACTTTTATCTTTATAAATACTATTTATAGTTGAATATATCACTTATATAATCCTATATATGTTTTTTAGTAAAATATAAATTTTTATGTTATATTTTCCATCACATTAAATTAAAAGTAATTAAATATATTTTTCACACACAAGTGGCTCCATGGGGTATTAAAATCGACTCTAGGATGCCACTGGTTGGAAATATCTCATCTAATATTATTAGGACACATTTTAGAGTAAATTAATATTATTATTATGATTTTTTACCCTTATTTACCATATTTACCATTTAACCATGGTAAATAAAATATTTACTGAAGTCACAATTCATAATATATAAATATAAAAGTTACCTATTTACACAATTTTTAACTTATGATTCCAAATATGGATTCCATTTTTTCCAATTTGAAAAAAAGAATTTGAATAAGTTAATTTAAAATTAATTTCCATTGTCAAAACCAAAAAGCATGGTTTTAAGATGTAAAAACTACCAAAATATTAATTTGTGTTTATGTCCAATTTCAAAGTGATATTACATTCCATGATCAAAATAGGATTAAATGATAATAATATACTCAAATTAAAGTTTTAAAACAATTAAAATGACAATCTATCTATATAAATACATTGGATGAAAGTGCAGTTTTGACATAAAATGTAGTATTTTTCACTATTCAGTAAAAATGAACTTTATCATAAAAAGAAAAAAAAATTACTAAAGTAAATTTTTATGTCCCAATTTTAAATAATATGTTTATTTTTTTCAAATGGAACACATAAAAGTGACAGAAACTATATTTAAAAATCATTCTCAATCAAAAGGCAGTAAAACTTTCTTTAAAAAAGATTTGAGTATTTATGCTTAAGATTCGATTCATTATGATTTTAAGACTATATATTTTATTTAATAATTGTAAAAACATTTAAAAAACATGTTTAATCATAATATAGTTAGTTCTGTTAATTCCTACTAATATAATGGATAGGCATTAACTACCATTGAAAATAATAATATTAGTTTTTTAGAATGACTCAGCATTGTGTGCAACATAATATTTCAGAGAAATCCTCTGTTGCGTGTTAGGTACGCCATCAAACATAGATTCCCCATAATGTAAAATTAATATATAATTCAGAAATATTAATAAATATAAAAATTTTATATTCTTTATTTACCTGGGATGTTACATCTCTCCCCTATTTTGGAAATTTCATCCTTGCAATATTATTTACTTATCAAATAAGTGGGTGTATTTTTCTCTCATAGCATTTTCAGATTCCGATGTAGCCTCTTCAACGATGTGGTTTTTCACAAAACTTTTACCTGAGGAATTACCTTATTCTAGAACACTTTCCCTCTTCAGTCAAGAATATTGACTGGTTGTTCCTCATAAGAAAGATTGTCTTCCAACTAAACTACCTCAGGACTCAAAAAAAGAGATGGATCTAGCATATACTTTATCAACATTGAAACATGAAAAATATTGTGTACCTAGGATAAACATGGAGGTAATACCACATTGTAAGAAACTGATACATCATTATCTAGGATTTTATAGGGTCCAGTGAAACTTGGACTCAAATTTCCCTTTTTACCAAAATTCATCACACTTTTCTATGGAGAAACATCAAGAAAGGTATGATCACCTACCTTGAAAGAAGGATCCTCCTATTATCTACATAACTTTTCTGCCTTCTCTGAGCTGTTCTCTAGTGCTTATATATCAACTGATATTTTTATACCATATATTCTACCAATTCTTGTCCCATCATCTTCCTTTCACCTAATTCATAAACAAAACTAGTGTTCGACACCACATTCCTTATAATGATTCATATGGTTCCATCTATATACTAGAATGAAAAATGTTATGATATGAAAACTCAACCAAAGATTGATTTTGGCCCCAACGTCCTTGGTAATATAGTGAACAAGCACATAGAATATCCTCCATGGTCGGAATTGTTCATTCTGTCAGCCCATCTGATTGAGGATGAAAAGTTTTATAGGTATTTATTTCAGTTCCCAATGACTTCCAAAGGACCTTCCAAATATTAGAAGTCAACATGGGATCACGATCAGATACAATGGTGTGGGTAACTCCATGTAACCTTACTATCTCTATCATGTAAAATTTAGAATGTTTATCTAGAGATAGAGTATCTCAAATAGGAAGAAAATGAGAAGATTTAGTCAAAAGATAAACAATAACCCAAATTTCATTGTTACCTCAGGAAGTATTTGGTAATATTACAACAAAATCCATGGACACAATTTCCCATTTCTACTATGGCATAGGTAAATTCTAAAGCATCCCTTTAGGTATCTTTCGGTATACATTAACCTTTTGAAAAATTAAACACTTCTCAGTAAATTCATTAATATCTTTTTTCATTCCATCCCACTAGTAATACTCTCGAAGATCTATGTACATCTTAGTACTGCCAGGATGAACTAAAAGTAGAGAACTATGATTTTAGCATAATATCTCTTTCTTCAACTGCGAATCATAAGACACACATATTCTCTTTCCAAACCTCAAAACAATGTCTTTATCAATGTAAAATTTAGGTAAGTAACACTTTTGAACCAAATATGCCATTTTTTCAACTCACTTTATTCTTTATGTTCTTGATTTTTTATATCTACTAGAGTTTATTCCACTAATACTTTGATCTAAAGAGAGAAATTCCCTGAACCAACAACTTCATATCCAAAATTTATCAAATTAAAAACCAAAGGATATCTTTCGAAACGTATCATGGTTAATGTAGCATTACTCTTTTGGATCAAAGTGTCACCCACTTTATTTTCCTTTCCGGGATGTTAATAGATCGGGTAATCATAATCCTAGATTAATTATAGTCATCACCTCTATCCCTTGTTTAATTCCTTCTGTGTGGATACATACTTCAATAATTTGTGATCTGTATATATTTCACAGTTTAGGACATAAAAATTATGCATCCAAATTTTTAATGCAGACAAAACAGAAGCTAATTCCAAATCATGTGTAGGGTAATTTAACTCACAAGGTTTCAACTAATGTGAAGGATAAAAAATTACCAGATCATTCTGTATAAGGACCCAATCATTTCCTTTCTACAAAGCATCACTGTAGATAACCAATTCACCATTTCCGTAATGTAATGCCAATACTAAAGCATTCAACAATCTTAATTCTTGAAAACAATCATCACATTCTTTTTTCTAGATGAACATAACATCATTTTGAGTTAACATAGTCAGTGTGATAGATAACCATGAAAATTTGTCAACAAGACTTCGGTAATAACCTTCTGAACCAGGAAAACAATGAATCTTGGTTATATTTGTGGATATTGGCTATTATTTAACATCTTTTTTAGAAGGATCAACAATTATTCCATATTTAGAAACAATATCACCAAGGAATGAAATTTGTTGTTACCAAAACTCACACTTTTGGAATTTCCCATACAGTTTATTTTCTTTTAAGGCTTGAACGACTACCCTTAAGTGACTTTCATGATCCTATTTACTTTTGAAATATACCAAAATGTCATCAATAAACACAACCACAAACTTATATAATAACTCATGGAAAATTATATTCATAAGATCCATGAATACAGCAGGTGCAATGGTTAACCCCAAATTAATAACTACAAATTTATAATGGCGATATCTTATACAAAACGCGGTCTTTGAAATTTCTAATTCCTTTACATTCAACTGAAGGTACCCCAACATCAATTCAATATTCAAAAAATACTGAGCTCTTAGAGCTAATGAAAAAATCACTGATATGAAGAAAATGATAGTTGTTCTTAATAATTATATTATTCAATGCTCTATAATCAATGAAATTTCTTATTACACCATTTTTTATTTTAACAAAAAATATTGGAGGACCCCATGGTGATGTTATAGGTTGAATGAAACCTTTACCTAATAATTCCTACAATTTCTTCTTTAAATCTAAATGTTCAATTTGATCCATTTGATAAGGGGGTTTTGAAATTGGCTTAGAATAATGAACTAAGTCAAATGTAAATTCAACTTCTTGATCATGTATTATACCAGGAAAATCAATAGAAAAAACATAAAGATACTCATTTACTATTGGGACATCATTAATATGAACAGTTCCATTGTTTTCAACAATATGTGAAAAGTAACATTCATTTCCATCTTTTATTAGATTCTCACCTTCCTAAAATGTTTTGAAAATTAGGGGCTCATTCTTTTACACAAACTGAAATTCCTTCTGAAAAGAACCCTTGTTATATCTACATTCAATCATCGCATGATAAACAGAAATCCAATTCATATCCAAAATAAAATAAAACACTACTAGAGACCCAAGAATAAGGTTTTCTCATATATTCTTTCCAAATACACGTACTGGAAGGTTCTTATAATTTATTTTTGTCTCAACATTTCTTCTAGGTGTTTTTAAAAAATGTTCAGGATTAATATTTTGAGATCGAATTCCAAATTTACTAAAAAAATTCTCAGAAATGATAGAATGTGTAGAATCTGAATCAAACAACACATTTGAAAAATCTGGATAAAAAGCATAATAGATACAACTTAATTTGATGACCCAAAAACTTCTAAAGTAGTTGCAAAGGATATCACCACCCCTTTATTCTTGTAGTCCGACTTCATTCTATTATTTGAGTTCATTTTTGGACACTCATTTTCATAATCACCCATTTCATTGTGCTTAAAAAAATTATTGAATGTAAATCAGTTTTTGTCTTACAATTACGCTGGTATTTTTTAGTGCAGTTATGAGCCTTATGCCCCATTTGACCACATTGGTAGCACTTACCAGAATTCAAAAGGCATTACCCCAGTGTGATTTTTAACACAACATTCAAAAATGATAATCTTAAGTTTCTTACCATCAATCTTTTTTGAATATTTCTTACCATTCGACTACCACCTCGACCTCTTATTTTGTTGTTTCTAAAAGAATATTTGATCATCATAAAACACCATTTCTACATTCTCCGCACATTGAACATGAATTTCATAACATTTAAACTAACATGAAGCTAAATCCCTTAAATACTTTGGTATTAATCCGGAGTAAAAATGACTGATTTTACTATCAAGATCTCATATGAAATATGGATCAGACCTTGACAGTGGAGTGAATATTTCTTCATAAGCATATAATGAGTCATCATCCTGCCTCAATACCAAAAATTGTTCCATCCTAACTTGAACCCCCTTAGGAAAATATTTCTCAAAGAAAAACACCTTTAAATTCATCCTAGTCAAGAGAATCAATATTTTCACTATCCATGATATTTTTAAAAATAGACCACCACTAATCGGCATCACCTTCAAAAAAAATAAATAGAAAGACTAACCTTTTGATGTACTAAGCACCCCGTGACATCAAAAAAAATTTCTAGTGACTTAATCCTTCCATAATCTACAACAGGGTCAGATGATCATCTTAATGATATGGGATGTTGTCTCATGAAATTCTTAACAACTGATATGTTCATCTATGGTTGATTTGGATGAACTCAGACAGGGATACCCCCACCATTTATTGCATGATTTAGTTATTCCATCACTACAAAAAACTCTTCAGTTTTGCTTCTAAGCGTCTCTGGTTACTGATTTGGATGTTTGTTAACCTCTTGATGTCGTCCCATCATGTCTACCCTTCTTCCTCAATGGAAAACCATTTTGAACACAAAAATATATTAGGTGAAGCAACATGGTAATCTTTAAATGCTATATTATTTATATCTTACCCAAAATTAATTTATGAATATTAATTTAACAATTATCATAACTCTTAACATTGTCTATGTGGACTTCTTATACCAACTGTAATGTCCTAGTCTTAAAACATTGCATAGTCTTGAGTTAAATAAGGAATTCACATTGAGAATATTTTCAGGTTATGTTTTTTAGAGAATTATTTCATAACTATTACATTACATCCCAAATATTACAATGTAGAGACTTATACTCTAACCAATTATCGACAATAATAATACACTTCAAACAAAAAAAGAATTTTTTTTCTTGATATAAACCTTCTTGAATTATTCCTTTCTCTTAACCTTTTTTATACCTTGTAAAACACTTTTCAAAAACATGGGATGAGAATAAAAATCTCAGTAAGGGTTATAAAATAAGGAAATAAAACATTAGTCAATCAATACATACAAATCAATGGAATAATACTTTTCAATCTTAAATCATAAGCTCCTTAACATAAATCATGAAATCATAATATTTATGAATAACACATACAAATCATAAATCATAATGGTAACTTGTGGCATACATAACATACTTACATTGTAGCATTCATAGCTACATAGGGAGTTACGTTTGGAATACCCATCATAGAATATTCCCTAAATCACTTAAGATAAACATTAATTTTTACCTCTTACAAATTCTCCAATGCATTGGAGAGCTATATTAGGCTCAAATACCATAAGTTTATCATGGAACCACCCTTATACGTAAAAAATTCCCAAGAACCATAACATAATCATAATACATGAAGATACATAAAGGAAAGATAACATTTCCACATTGCAATCACAAGATATCAGTTCAAGATATTGATAGAATAAATCCATTATCAAAACCATTCTCAATACCAAAATATGTAAAAAGGTGTATATGGTATTTACTTTTCCTTCTAACAATAGTAGGGCTTGTAGAGGAATCCAAATATCAAATAATATTTGCAGTGGCGAAAAGGTCATTGTCACCGTGTACATTAAAAAGAAACATTCCTTTTGTCATATTATTAAAAAACATCATTGGAAAATATTCCCATTGAATGAAATGAATAGTATAAGGGGTTTTTTCATAGTATAATATAATTCCATGTATAAATAAAAATATTCCTCAATGAAAGGAGATTGTGACGAAGTCCCTTACCTTGAATCCGAATCGTCACGTATGTTCCGTTTTCATCCTAAATAATAATCTAATGTTAATTTCTACTTGATTCATAACGTTTTTCTGGTTTATTATTCCTTTTATATCACTTATTATCGCGTAATAAAAATTTCAAAATTATTTTAGTTAATATCGGTTGTTTTGTCGATACATGATACTTGAGTCAAAAATGAACTAGTTATAATTACAAATTGTTCATGTGTTCGATATTACATTATCTCGAGAATTATATTCATGATTTAAATATCATATATACCGAGTAAATATCTTTATTTATAATAGTACATAACATTTGGAGATACTAAATGAAATGCACCGTTCATGTAGACGGTAAGTCGTACGTACGCATGAATGTTACTTTCATTTCATTTTCATATTTAATTTAATGAAAACTAAATGATACATAGTTATATTAAAATTTCAGTAGAATATAATATTTTTTATATGTTAAATAATTTCACTAACTTGATCATTTATACACTCTATGTATAGTATGAACGAGTCAAAGCACTTTGAGGGGGAAGTAGTCCGCACTTCCTCAAATAAAATTATCATATTTAATTATTATGGAAAGAAAAGATGTATGTTATAAATAAAAAAAGAATCATTGAGACAATATAAATATAATTTATATCATATATAAATAATGGGTTGTCAAAATGGACACCATGAAAGGTTGTAGGGGAAAGTCGAACAATCATCGTTTTGTGAGACAGTAGTTCTATGTACACCGAAAGAGTATGTTCATATCTATTAGATGGAGGTGTGTGTAAGTATAGTATGAATAATTTTCATAAAAAAATCTTATTATATTTTGCATAATTCTTTTATTAATTTAATCAATTAATAAGAATATAATAGATAGTGGAGAAGTAAAATAATAGAAAAGAACTTTAGAAAAGAGATTGCCTTTAAATTGGGTAACTCCCTTTGGTTTGAACCAAATGGATTTATTGAATTGGCTTCTGCATAAGGTATGTTGTCTAGGAGGTATATAGGGATCTTTTGTTATTATTGGAGTATAGTTTGGATGATCCAGTAGGCTTGAGAGGTGTGAGTAGGGTGTTATATATTCTGACCTTTTATAAGAGGTAGGAGGGAACTTTAGAAATGTGTTGAAATATTATATTATTATGAAATGATTTAAGGTTTAAATTGGTCCCAAAGTCATTTATTTAAATATAATATGATTCTCGGTCGAAAAAACCTCAACCAATATGTTTTATATAAGTATAGGTCACAAATTAATCCTTATCTTTTAGCTTTAACCAATAGTTAACTAATTTAACCCTAACCATGTCTTCTTGTATATTCCTTTTATAAGGTTAATATAATTAATATTATAAACCTATATAAGAAAAGGTGTTTAGTTAATTAATTACATGTAAAACCTTATCTAATCCATTTGAATGAATATTATAATTTTAAGACTATTATATCATTTAATAAAATAGTATTTTTTAACTCATTTATCTCAATTTTCCTACTATCCATATCATGACTTTTTAAAAAATCCATAATAAATTGATTATTTCTAAAAAATATCATAAACTCAGATATACCAAGTAAAAATCATCCCTTAAATTTTTGGATGTCATAAAAATATTCAAAAAAACTTATTTTAATTTTTATATTCACATTTATCCAAAACATTCATTAATAAGGTAATCACTACATCATCATTGTGTTATAAATTAATATGTTTGATTTCTAAATATAATAATTAAAATACCATTATGTAGGAAATATATTTATATTTATAATTAATATTTATATAAGAATAGATCTATTATGTAAACCCATATAAAAATTGTTTCAGTAAAAGATGTAGGTTTTGGTTATATTTTTATTTAACTTTAAATTAAAAGTAATTAAAAGTCATTTTCACACAAAAGTGGATCCATGGGGTCCAAAAATCGACCCAAGGATACCCATGGTCGGAAATATGTTATCCAATAGGATTTAAAAATGTTTTACTGTAATTTAATATTATTATAATATTATTTTTTACCCTTATTTACATTATTTTCCATTTAACCTTGGTAAATAAAATATTTACTGAAGTTAATATTCATAATTTCTGAAAATAAAAGTTACCTATTTACAAAATTTGAGCCTCATTATTGAAAATATTTAATCCATTTTTCCAAATTCAAATCACATAATTTAAAGATATTAATTTAAAATTAATTCCCATTTTCAAAACCAAAAAGCATTTTTTTATGAAGTCAAAACTCCCAAAAGATTGAAATGTGTTAATATCCAATTTCAAAGTGAAATTACTTCTAATTAACATAACTGAATTTAATGATAATAATAAAATAGAATTACACTTTAAAACCAATTAAAAGTAAAATCTAACTACATAAATAAATTAGATAGAAAGGCGGTTATGACTTAAAATGCAGTATTTTTCACTATTCATTAAAAAATGAACTTTATCAGAAAAATACCAAAAATTTTACAAAAGTAAATTTTGATGTCCCCTTTATATATAATAAGTTTATTTTTTCAAATGTAAAAAATAAAAGTGGTAGGAACTAGATTTAAAATGGGTTCTCCGTAAAAAGGCGGTAAAACTACCTTTTAAAAATATTTGAGTATTTATGCTTTAAATTGTAGTAATTCTCATTTTGAGCATATAAATTTTATAGGATAAATATAAAAACATTTAACAAACACGTTTAATAATAATATTGTTAGTTCAATTCATTCACTAAAATACAATTACAAGGCGTTAACTACAATTTAAAATAATAATATTATATTATTATTTTTTCTGTATGACTCAACATTCTGTACAACATTTGCTTTCAGAGAAACCCATTGTTGCGTGTTGGATACGCCATCGAATATTGAATCCCCTCTAAAGTAAAATCAATATCTAATTCCCATATAATAATAAATATAAAAATGTCCTATTCATTATTTACCTGGGATGTTACACTGTTAAAATGTGTGCTATATTCATGTGTAGTGGGTTCTCTTAGAGAGTGAGGAAATATTTGATGGAACAAAATTTTCAAACCTACCACCATTTTAATATGTTATAAAATTACCATTTTTCTTCTAACACTGTGCACATTATATCATATTTTCTGCATTTTCTTGGAAATAAACACCTCCATGCACGCACCCTTCTCCCACTACTCCTTCATAGTTCGCCCTTGATGCATACCAATTAATTATGTCATCATATAAGATTTGTGGATATGTTTTATTATTTTCATAATATTACATTATTCATTATTCATTGAATTCCATTTTCTCATCAGTTATGGATAATATTTCATATTTTATTATTGTTTGTCTAGTACAATGGATTTATATGTTATAGCTTAAACGGAATGCTAATAATGAATGAATAGTCTCAATTGAGACTAGGTTAATTAGTGGCATTATTTTTACACATACTCCAACCATGTTTCCTTGTTTCATTATTGCATGGTCTTTCCTTCATTAATATGACTAATTTTATTTAAAAATATATTTTTAATTATAAATATATTTATTTTAATGACTATGTAAAATGACTCAAGCTATAGTGAATTATATCTTCCATTAGATTTATCAGAAAATAAAATAACCCAAGAGTGGATCGATATAATTGAATTATTAAATTATTTTTTAAAATTATTTAAGAGGAATCATTATTTTAAATTAAATATATGAATTTTAAGATAATATGAATCAATGATTGGGAAAATCCTTAACCCTTAATATGTAACATACATGAAAATATATGGAGATTGTTATTTAATAGAATAATATAAGTAATTTTAGGATAATAAATAATGGTTTTGGGATTCAAACACATATTAAATATAAATGAAATTTTTAAATGAAATTTTTTGCGTTATAAGTCAATGGATTCCATGGGAAATTTCAAAATACTTGTGAAATAGAAATAGAAAATATTATTATTGTAATGGGTTCTAATATTTTTAATTGGAATTGTTATTGGTAAATAAAATTTATAAAACCATTAGTATAAATAAGGTAAAACTATTCTAATATAAATGGAATTATATTTATTTAATTAAATCATTGGAAAAATTATAATGTGATACCCTTGTCGTAATGATAATTTGAGGGAACAAATAGTCAATTAGTGAAATCATTAATGTGACGCCTATTTTATGGTAATTCCAGAATGAGTTCTTTGGATTTCATATAACATATGAAACCTAGTAATTAAAAGATGAGAATCTAGACTCCTTATGATAATTAATAAATCTATGGGTTTGGATAAGAACCTTAATTCTAGATATTTAAAATGAGATTAGATGGCCAAGTGGAGTTCCATGATGCTTTATGAAAGAGGAGGACATGGATTTTCGGGATGAGCACATGGATTATAATAAAATATCAATATTAGAATATATATTCCTAAAAATGACTAATAATGTACAATTCTGATAAGATCTCTTACATTCCACGGGTAATCATGGAAGAGAATTTGAACTTCTTGGTATGACTAATGAATGTCGAGAACCGGGATGAGTTCTTGGATTCCATTTGACAGTTTGTGGTACTAGGGAATTAAAAGATGAATTTATAGTTACCATGTGAATAAAAATGGTTGGGATAGACATCCGTACATACTCAGAGACACCCCATTATTTGATGAAGATGATATGGTTGATCATGTCGGTAAACCTAGAGATCATCAACGGCTTAGCCGACCTCAAGTGTCATAGTGATCCTGATGCCTTTGTGTATGTTATTTATTTCCATATTAATTACATTAAAAATATTCATTTATTTAGAATAATTATATCTATACCACATATTCATGAACTACTTATTAGAATGTGTTTTTAGGGACGTCATTGGTGGTGACCTACTAGCTTAAACTCACACGCTAGTCGACATATGGTCAAAAAATCAATAATTTTATATCACTGAAAATACATATTTTTTTACATTACTTGTGTCACACACTACACACAATGTAAAAAACCTGAACATGATAATTTTTTTTGATAATTCTACAATATAAACTATCATGGTAATCCATTAATAGTTCAAAGCTTTAGATGGAAAATAATTAATATAAGTATATTTTGAAACTTTTATTTGAAATAAATTGTGTCACCGTGATTATATATATATATATATATATATATTAAGTTTCACCTTAGATATCAACATAACTTGTGCGATTATGAAACAAATGAAACTCATTTCCTAAAACATAGTTCTATTAAATAATATTATATTTTAATATGAATAAAGGATTAACATTAATTTCATTAATCATTTAAATTAAGCAATAATAAGTATATATAATATAGGAAAAAATTTTCTCCGATACGAATAAGTTTCCACTATATTCTATATTTATTTTATAATTATATTTAAAAAACTAATTATTTTAACAATAAAAAAATATGTATTTTTTTTATTTCCAAAACCATATTGGATTTATTTTTTGTAATTTTTATAAATAATTCATTCCATGTGACTCGTTTCAATGTCTATTTTATTAATTCAATTATATTTTGGAAATTATTTTATTTTATCATTTGACATAAATTTTTATGAAATTTTTTCTATAAAATTATATTTTACTAATTATAATAAATATTTTAAAATATTTTTTTATTTTATAATATTATTATCATCATTTGGAATATATATTTAGTATTTTGATGAAAATGTATTACAATTGTTTTTATAATTAACCATAACATGGTGAAATGATTTTTTTAATTAATTTTATTGTTATATTATTACCATTTTAAAGATAATAATTACATTAAATATAATAGAATCAATAAAATTAATAATTCTATCATAATCATAATTTTTTTCATAAAAATCATATTATAAAAACTTGTTTTATTATATATGTGTATATTAAAATTATTTTCCCACAAACATTGAATTTTGATTCAATAAATTGTATTTCATATTAAAAATAATTATTTTAAACTTTTTACTTTAGGATAATGTTATTTTTAGGATTAAAGTTTCATTTTTATAAGTAATAACATTTTATAATGGTAAAAAAATGGTTAAAGTGAGTAATATTATAGGTAAATATCATAAATTGTCAAAATGATGTGTATTTATGAATTTTCGTGGTTCTTCCTAAAATTACCATCCATCGAGTACATTATTTTTATATTTCTATTGACTATTATTGATATTGAAATCTCATTTTTGAATAGTTTTAAATATGTAGAAAAATATCTCTCCTTTTCATCAATAAAAAATAAAGTCCTATCTTCACGCCCCTCACTCAAAAAACCACAATGATAATCCTATTGTGTTGAAGAACCTTTTATATGACCAATTATACACCTTAAAAGGTTTGTTTCTTCTCAAAAGACCAATCCCGAATGTTTTAGTCCCCATTTCAAAAGAGATAATCCATGAAGTGACATATAATTTCTTACACCTCCTTTGACTCTTATATTTTTTAAATGAATTTCCCATACATCATGTTTCCTTTCACCATAATAAAATGATAAATGAAGTATAATATTTTTTTATTTTTTTATTGTTTTGAATCACTCATTCTTGAGCCTCCAACTCTTCATTATAAAAGATTAAAACATGTATATTTTTTTTGTGTTGACTACAATCTCTTGAAATAAACGTGTTTAGTATTTCCCATCACTAAAAAATGTATAGTTTTAGTTTATATTATAAAATTTTATTTGGTATTTATCAGTAACATATAAAATTTACGGGGATCAATTTAAATAACATAGAAATTTATGTTCTTTTTAATGTAATACATTGATATCTATAAACAACCTAAAACCATTTGTTCATTATTTTTATTTTCACAAATCATGAATAAAACTACCATGTGATGGAATTGCAATATAATATATATTTATAAGACAAAATTTAAAAAAACAATGGGTTTTAATTGAGTATATTCGTTAGAAAAAAGTAAAACCTACAAAACCTTTTTGAACATACTTCAAAACTGGTATGATTATTTTCACTCGATGATAAAATGAGATTACAAAAAGTTAGTCGATGAATAAATTTTTTATTAAAGATGTGTAGAAATAAGAGGATATAATTATTTTTATTTTTAATAAGTAAATACTATTTTTTTATATTTATGATATTGAATGTTATATCATTATATTGAAATCCAACAGAACGGTAAGGGACATGGTAGCTCAAAATAATTTATTTGAGTTACAGTATTTATTATTGAAAATAATTTTTTCTAGAATAAAAATTTTAATTGATATTTATTACATATTTTTTGGGAAATTTTTTTTGAACTAGAAAAAATTTTATCTTGGCGTTTCAATTCATTTATCTATAAATTAATGGTGCGTTTTCAAATATATATGAAAGTATTATTATTTTAATGATTAATGAAAAAAATTTAAAAACACACTTTTTATCAATGTTTCTCATGATATGAAAATTTTATCTCTCGTAAAATGATTCTTCTATGTTATTGCCTAATAATATCTTTTGGATAATGAAATATTAATATGATATAATTTAACACATTCATTTTATTTTATATTGTTAAGAAACACATCCTTTTTCCCATGTGTTTTTAATTATGTTGATTATTTTTAAAGTGTAACACAAATATATAGATGATGAAGTGTGGGGAACTATATATATCTCCAATTTTTTGGTTTAATCTTATATATCATGACATAGTAAGCTGTGTAAAAAATGTGGTTGTTCACACATGCATAGGCTTAATGTGGTGTCTCTCATTTTCTTACTTGGACATGATTAATGTTATTTCCTGGAAATATGTGGTCCATTACATTGTGAAAATACATAATTTGGGCTTTTCTGGGAGGCTGTGGTAGCACAATTCTAGAGTCTTCCAAAATTAGAGTTTTTCAATCGGAAGGTCAGGGCATCGTCAGGTCGAGGTTTCAGTAGTCTAAAGGCTTTGGATGATTGAGGAATCAGTAGGTTGAGGTGCTGGTAGGTTGGGGTATTAGTAATTCAATGCAATAGGTATAATGAGTAGTCAGTATGTCAGGGTGTCAATTGGTCTATGATGTTGGTAGGTCGATGTATCGTTAGGTCGAGGAATCAGTATTCTAGGGCATCAATAGGTAGAGGTTGTGAGTAGCTCAAGGGAATCTGTAGGTCGAGCCTTTGGTAGTTTAAGGCACTGAAGACTTAGGGCATTGGGGAGTAAGGGAGACAGCGAGTTAGGGCATCCCTGAGTCAAGATGTCGCTCAGTCTGGGCATCGGTGAGTCAAGGCGTCAGAGAGTCTAGCGCCAGTGGGTCGCATCAGTTGCACTGTGTTGGTATCTCAACATCTGTAACACCCCAAGATTTCATAGTATGTTATCTCTTCAATGTAATTCAAAATCATGTACTACAAACATCACCAAGTTTAAGTGCATCACGACCTATCAAACTAGGAATTTAAAAAGTTCTTATGAATAGTATTAAACAAAATTTTAATTATATATATATCTTATATAATGTTAACATTTATCTTTAGTGTTTCTTAGATATAATATGAGGACAAATTCAAATTTTCATATAAAAGAAGTATTTTCAAAAATTCAGTTTCTCTTCCTTTTAATGGAGAAACCTTTTTAAATCTAATGTTTGACACTTTTATATATTAAATTTAATGAAATTAAATTCTTTTTTATAAATGGGATATAAAAATATATAATGGATAAATTTTTGGTCCTTTTTTAATAACTTTCATTTTTTGATTAATAGTAAAAAATGCAAAATTTTAATTAAAATGTACTTTTTTAAATGATATAATTTTAAGTGTTAAAATATTAATTTTAGTGGTTCTAAGTTACCATTAGATTAAATTTTTATCATTTAAAATAATGTAGGTCATTGGATTTAATTTCACATTTAAATTGTATATAATCACATGAAATCATTCGATAGTTTTCACTTCTAAAAAACCCAATTTCGGGTTTTGAAATTAGGAATTAATTTTAAATTAATTAATGAAACATATATGTTTTGAATTTCTTAAAATTTTAATCAATTTTGAATTTGGAATAACAAATTATCTTTTGGTGAAGTTTTTGTATTTTTATTAAAACATTCAATTTTTAATGAATTGTGAAAAACACTACGTTTTAGATAAAAATTGATTTTTTCCGTAAAATAATTATTTTAATTATAAATTTGTCATAAATAAAAATGGATACATAATAAATATATTATTTCAATTTAATTAATTGGAATCATTTAATAATAAGATTAGATTTAAAAAAAATCACCTTTTTAACGTCTTTTGCCCACCATCAAGGAACATTTGAAAATTTTCATAAAACATAATTTTACCACCCTTGTGAATTGAATTTCAAAAATAAAAGAGACAATGGTGGAATCAGTAATTAAAATTTGGTTCAATAAGATGAAAATAATTTTCGGTGAATAGTATCTTTTGAATTTTATTTACCAAGGTTAAAAGTTAATTGGGTAATTAAAGTTAAAAATGGTATTATAATTACCATAAAAATGTCCTAATTCTTTTGGATAAGTTTATTTCGACCAAAATAACCTTAGAATAAAAATATTCCCCTTTTTTATCCCCTCAGATTAGATTATGACATTTAATATATTTTATTTAATGAAGAGTTAAAAGTTATAAATTAAAATTTTAATAACTAAAAAATTTTCAATATAGGGTTATAAATAAGATAAAGTCAACTATAAATATTCCCTAGAAAGATAAAAATATTTCATACATCATGGTATTTTATTTATAATTTTTAAACATTTAATAATTAGAATTTATTTATGATACAATAATGATCCAGTAATTACCTTATAAATGAATGATTAAAATAATTTATTTTTGTAAATATCAAAATAAATGTAAATTGATACTTTTGATGCTATAAACAAATTTTATATGGTAAAATGAAATTTTCTGGTTGATTTAATGTATTTTATTCAAAGTAATTAAGTTGATATGACTTTCACAAAAACCTAATACTAGAGAGTATCAAAATTGATATAAATGAGTTTTTAAAACAAATAATAATATATTAAATTCTATAATATTCCAAAAAATATAAGGTTATTCCAAAAGAGTTAAATAATTTTATATTGGTCATTAAATAACCACTTGAGTTTCTATTGTCAATTTTTAGTATGTTTATTAACCATATAGTGTAAGAATACAGGAAGACATGATAAACACTATACTATTTAACTAAGAGTTAAATCTAAAAGATATGGTTAATATGGTGACATAAAATTGTCTAAAACCTATTTTATGAGAGTTATTCTACCCATATACACCTTATCCTAGAAATAAATACTTTTTGATCTATTATAAACTGAAAATTATTTTAGAAAAAATTAATATTTCATTTTTTTTCGAAAGTGCCCCTCACCTCTCTTATAAAAGGTTACTTCCTCTTCTCTTACATTCACACATCCAAAGCCATTTGAATCGGACAAATCCTTCTAAAATAACCTAAAAAATGCCCTCAATTCAACCTAGAGTCCGTAATTTTAACATAGATCCAACCTAATGAGCCCTTTTTTTCAAATCAAAAGGAAGCACTCGAAGAAGAGGTAATTATCTAATCACTTATTTCAAAGTTCTTTTCTTCTTCTTCAACTTACTCTTTCATTGTTATTTCCATACTAAAATAATAACCCCAGTACCTTATACATACTGATATGTTATTATAAATATGGTAAAACCATATTCATTATTCAATCCATCCTATGAATTACAATGTCAACATAAGTCCGTACATACGGCGTACCAACTCCACGTCGTGGTGTAGTTTGTTATTCAACACTACATTATTTTGATGGGTATAATAATGAGTATAATTAATTTAAATAATGAATCTAAAATGGTAATAATTCTATATATATAATATAAAATCCAATTAAACACCGTTTTACCATCGATAGAATGGTATTTTGGATCATGTGTACGTATGAGTTATCGTCTCCACGGCGCGATGAGATTCATCTTCAACAATCTCCATTCAAGATTTTTTATAAAAATATATATATTGACTAATTATTTGATATATTAAATAATATTAATAATAGAATAATATATATTTATGTAGATAAATATATGATGTCTTCTTCCCTCCGTACTATACGATAAGAAAACATAAATAACATTCAACTGTATGTAAGGACTACCATCTCCATCAATTGTGATTCCATTTCCTATATCATTCTATTATAAATTTTTATATTATGAATATATATGATATAAAAATCAGGTTTTATATTTTGGAAACTTGTAAATCATTATCTATGTGATATGATAAAAAATATCATGTTAAAACTCGAATGATAGAGAAAGCGATTATCACATGAATTGTTACATTAACTTGGGAATTGTTATTAAATGGGTAGTATAATTTCATAAATGAATCATATATGATATCATAAATATTCATATGGTTTTGGTATAATTTAGTAACATACAATGTTCATTCTACAGAAGGATAAACTTACCCTCAACCAAAGGAAAGTACAAGGTAAGGGTTAATTCCTCAATCTCATTATTATCTGAGATTGTTTATGTGTAAGTTTTTATTGGGAAATATTTATAATCAATGAACAAGTTTCATATAATAGTTTTCAAAAGGATTATTTTTATGGGAATATTTAACTAAAAAATCTTTTTAAATGGTTTAAATTTTTATTCTTCAAAATCATCCCCATTAATTTCCATGTTTTGAAAATGGTTTTAAGGACTTATTAATATGGAAATGAATATTTTAAAATGTCTTTATTTTAAAAAGTTTCAAAGTGGTATGGGACACATCGAATCAAAAATTTATTTTAAATTTCTTCCCTTTTGAATATTATGACATTTAAATGATTTTATGAAAAAGGGGTATTTCTCTCAAATACTTTTACTGGTCATTTTCAACTATATCAACACCCTTTTTGGGATATTATTCATGATTAAATTTTATTTATTATAATGCAATTTTATATATTTAATTGAATGATTTGTGATATGTTTTGACAATGAATGTTCTGTTTTTATACCATTCATGGTTTAAGGATAAATTTTTGACATTTTGTATGTTAGTTTCAATACGACTGTTTATATTATGTTTCACCCTTTTCAAATGAGGAATGTGTTGGACTTATTAAGTGACGAGCGAGGCCCGCTATAGCACCTCGATGTATTAGTAGGTCTCATGAGATAACTTATTGTCTTGGCATAAGGCCTTGACAAACTTTTTATTTCTTGTCTTGGCATGAGTCCTTGACTATGTGGCTATGATTTTTAGAATTATGTATTCCCTCATTATTAAATTAGTTATTACATGCGATTATTCGACTAGTAGAATATGCATGTGCATGTTTATATGGTAATAATTTATTTATATTTCCCATGTTATGTTCAATTTTATGTTTAAATGGATATTATTTTTATTACACATCTTGTCTTAAATGTTTATAGCTTCTGCTAAATTATTTACCTTACTGAGCATCTGAGCTCACCCATTTCTTATGTTTTGTTTTCCAGAGATTCCAAGAAGTGTATTATAATTGATATGTAGGGTTAAGGTAGGGGATAATGTATTTCTCAAAAAAAATTATGTTTTGTTTTATGTTTGATTGTGTAATGTAATATTCATGTATGTAATCTATTTTCCATGACTGCTAAACTGATCAGTCCTTCAGGACTTGATTTCTTGTAATCATGCCAAAGTATTAAAATAATGCACTGATGTTGTATAACTAGGGTCGGGGTGTTATATTTGGTATCAATATAATTTTATAAATAACCTTGGAAACTACATTTAGAAAAACTCTTATTAGAGAACATTACCCTAAGATATATTTTTAGGATTAGTATAGAAGACCTTCCTAGAATTTTTGTAATGTAGTGATTTTGTGAGTTTTCCAAGAAATACATCCATGTCTAGATACTACAAGTGAGCATGGTTCTGGTACAGATGTACCTATGAGTGAAAACTCTGAGAAGGAGTTTCGGGCATGACCCATGGTATTCTAGTACCAGACAACGAGCCTTACTGCGCACCTGGTTTGACACTCCTTGGGATATGCTTATGATAAATCACATTTTCTTTACAAACCATTATGAATGATTTATGAGTAAATATGTCAATAAAGAACCCATTTTTAGGAGACTATATATGTGAAAATATTTAATTACAGTTGATAATTTTTCTAGTTTTTTATTTTAAATTATCATACGATCTGACATAGTGTATGTCATCATTTAGATATGGTGCCCAGTAGATGGAATGAGAACTCCAACAATACGCATGATCCAATATGTAAGAAGGATCATATATTTCATGGTCTTAAGCCAACATTTCAATGGGAAATATAATCCCATGTATTCTCGTCATTTTAGGAAATATTATCATGTGTTAATAAAGTAAGGAAAGAATTATCTGATTCCTATGGAATTGAAGGGAAACCATAAATGAAGATGATGGTAGAGAAAAATATGGATAATGGGAATAAGGGAAGGAAGGATTCTCCCATATGTGATAACTGTGGAAATAATTTCCCTAGGAAGTTCTTTAATGGACTGGGTGTTTGTTGTAAGTGTGCAGAAAAGGGTCATTAAGAAAAAAAGATTGAAAATAGAACCAAGAAAAGACTAATTTTCATTGTTTCAACTGTAGTGAAATGGGGAAATACGAAAATAAACGTCCTAAGAATCAAGGAAATATAGCTCCAAATAATCCAAGGGATCAAGGTTGATCATAAGTTGCTACTACGGTCGACGTGGAATGATTAATGTATTTTTTCTTCTGAATTAAAGAATTATGGCATTTGAGTGTTGTTTCAATGATGTACCGGTTATGTATATTATGGAAATAAATAAGGATCGTCCTACAGTATGATTTCATTAAGGATTTGAGATTGTATGGTTCTAAGAAAAGTAAATCAATAGCAAGTTATACTTTTTTGAAAATACATGGTTGAGGGAAAGATAAACCTTAATATTTTCCTGATTCTGAGATAAGTGATTTGGATAATGTAAATTGGGTAATATTAACATCCTTGGAACTGATTAATGGTTTTTTATTAAATTGGTTTATACCATCAATATTTGGAGTTTTCAGCATTTTGGAATTTAAGGTATATATCCAGTATTCTATGTTTTACATAAGTAATTAAGAAGAATGAATGTATTCAATATGGTTTTCTGGTAATTTAGGTTATTACCATGTTTTAAGAGAATACATGATGATGATATCCACATGTATGTTATGTGACCTTCCTTATATATGTTGGACTGAGAGTTTGGATATAAGTATTGTGGATAAGTTTAACAGATGGAATGGATTACGTTTGAAACTGGATACTATTATTTAAAGTTACAGAATCTATTAAGATTTTTATTGGATTATTATAAAACGGAAAACTCGATGGTCGGGAAACAACCCGTCGTGTTCGGCAAGGCTGTGAGACATGAACATGCAACTGAAGGTAAAGAAGGGTACATAACCAACCACTGGCCTATGTGATGTCCTTGTTTGTATAATGTAGTTTTTTTAAATGGTATTATAGATGAATTAGAAATTCATTTTTTAAACCCTAAATGATTATGTTTAATAAAATAATTTTGAGTTCTATTATCTTTTGGAGAGAAAGATTAGTTTGAGGTTGAAATTAGTTATTGGGAGGAACAATGCTTATCAAGTATTATTTTCTTTCTTATTCTATGAAGAAATTTATTCATAAACATTAGGTAATGGATAAAAAAACAAAAAAAATGTGTTATCCTAATACTTTATGTTTTGTTGAACAAATGATACGTTAAATAATCATAGATTGATGGTTTTGAGGCCCTCAATTTTACGTTTATTGTTAACCTATTTTGATTGATGACTTCCATCACTCCCTATAAATATTTACATTTTTGCTCCAATTATGTGTCTTTAATTTCCACCAATGTTATACTTTTCAAAATAAATATTTTGTGGTTACATTTTCATTTTCATTTCCCTCTGATTAAGATTAAATTTTAGATGTGGGTTTTCCAAAAAGTTATTTTATATTTTCAACCATTTATTTTCGAAGAACAATTTCAAATTGTGAGGAATAAATGTATTAAATGAGGAGAGAATGTAACACCCCAATATTTCATAGTACTTTATCACTTCATAGTAATTCAATAGCTTGCGATACACACACCATCGAGTTCAAGCGCATCACGACCTATAAAATTAGTTGTTTAAAATGTGGTTATGAATAGAATTAACAACATTTTTAATTATATATATATATAAATAATATATAATTTTAACATTTATCTTTTGTATTTATTATACATAATAAAAATACAAATTCAATTTTTCAGATAAAAGATGTATTTTTCCAAAAAACCATTTTTTCCACCTTTTAATGAAAACCCCTTTTTAAATCCAATATTTTACACTTTTATATATTAAATTTAATAAAATTAATTTCTTCCTTAGAATCGGGACATAAATATTTAGGTTGGATAAATTTTTGGTACTTTTCTGGTAACTTTTGTATTTTGATGAATAGTGAAAAATACTAAATTTTAATTAAAAACCACTTTCTTAATCGATATAATTTATATTGTTAAATTATAATTTTGAGTGGTTTTAAAGTATAATTAGATATTATTTTTATCATTTAATATAATTTAAGTCATTAGATGAAATTTTATATTTAAATTGTTTATAAACACATGTCAATCTTTTGATAGTTTTTACATCCTAAAAACCTGCTTTCTGGTTTTGACAACGATAAATAATTTTAAATTAATTAATTCAACCTCTATGTATTTAATTTCATAAAATTGACATCATTTTTGAATTTTGAATTCCAAAATTATCTTTCGGTGATTTTTTGATATTTTTCTTAAAATATTCTTTTTTTATGAATAGTGAAAAACACTACGTTGTAGAAAAACTGATATTTTCATTTAAAGAATTATTTTAATTAAAACATTATATTAAAGTAAAAAAATTGATTCATAATATATAAATTAGTCCAATGTAATTATTTGGAATCATTTTATAATAATATCAGACATAAAATTTTATTGATCTTTTTTAGCATCTTTTACCAAACTTTAGGCACATTTTCAAATTTTCATAAAATGTAATTTTACCACTCATGTGAATTGAATTTCAGAAATCCAAGAGGAATGTTTGAAATCAGTAAGTAAAATTTTGTTCAGTAATATGAAAATATGTTTTTGTGAACTGTATGTTTTGAAATATATTTAACATGGTTAAAAGTATATATGCAAATTAAGGGTAAAATGATATTATAATTACCCTAACACATTTCCTTATTCTATTTGATAAGTGTATTCAGAAAAAAATAACCTTAGGAAAAAATATGATCTATTTTTATCCACATGGATTAGATTAGGACATTTAATATATTTTATTTAAAGAGGAGTTAAAAGTGATAAATTAAAATTTTAATAACTAAACCATTTCCAATATAGGGTTATAAATATTATAAATTAAAATATTAATATTAATTAGAAATATAAAATGATTTCTTGAATCATGGTATTTTATTTATAATTTTTATACATGAAATAATTAAATTAATTTATGACACAATAATAATGCAGTAATTAACTTATTAATGAAAGATTAAAATAATTAATTTTATAAAAATAAAAAAAAATGTAAATTGAGACTTTTTATTCCGTAAACTAGTTTTATAGGTGAATATGACATGTCACGGTTGATTCAATGTATTTTTCGATGTAATTAATATATTATTACTTTCACAAAATACAAATACTAAATACTGTCAATAATGACATAAATTGGTTTTTAAAACAAATACTACTTTATTTAATCCTATAATATTCCTAAAAATATATGTTTTGGCCAAAGGACTTAAATAATGTTAGATGTGTCATTAAATAAATACTTGGGGTTATTTTTGTATTTTATTGTATGTTTATTAACCATATTGTGTAAGAATACAATAAGGCATGGTAAAAGATAAACTATTTAACTAAGTGTTAAATCTAAAATATAAGGTTAATATGGTGACCTAAACCTTCCCAAAACAAATTGGGTGAAATGTTTTCAACCCATACACACCAAATCCTAAAAGTAAATCCATTTTTATCTATAATAAACAAAAATTATTTTAGAATAAATTAATATTTCAAGATTTTCCAAAAGTGCCCCTCACTTCTCTTATAAAAGGGTACTTCCACTTCTCTTAAATTCACACAACAAAAGCCATTTTTATTGGCCAAACCCTGATCAAATCTCATACCAACTACCCTCAATTCATCCTATAGGTCATAATTTGATCATAAACCAAACCTAATGAGCCTTTTTGTTCAAATCAAAAGGAATCTCCCGAAGAAGAGTTAATTATTTCATCACCTCTTTCAAAGTTCTTTTCTTCTTCTTCCACTTCATATTTATTTTTTACTCCCATAATAAAATAATAAATTCAGTACCTTATACAAAATAAGATGTTATTTTAATTATTTTAAAACCATATTCATTATTCTATCCATCATATGAATTACAATGTCACCATACGAGTGTATGTTCGGCTCACCGTGTCAACGTCGTGGTGTAGTTTGTTATTCAACACTACATTTTTAGGATGGGTATAATATCGAGTATAATTAATTTAAATAATGAATATGACATGTTAATTATCCTTTATATATAATATACCATCCAATTAAACCCCATTTTACCATCGATGGAATGATATTTTCGCTCATGGGTACGTACGGCTTACCGTCTCCACGACGCGATGATATTCATCTTCAACGATCACTATTAAAGAATTTTTAGAAAAATATATATATTGATTAAGTATGATATATATGATATAATATTACTATTGTAATATTATATATTTATGTTGATAAATATATTTCGATTACTTACTTTTATATTATACGATAAGAAAACAAAAACAACATTCATGCATACGTACGGACTACCATCTCTGTGAACAGTATTTCTATTTTATATATCTATATATTATAAATATTTATATTATGAATATGTAAGATATATAAATCATGATATATATTCTATAATCATGTAAATCATGATATAAGTGATACGGTCAACAAAACAAGTTAAAACACGTACGATAAAGGAAGTGATTATTACCCAAAATGTTATTTTAACACAGAAATTATTATTAAATGGGATGTATAATGTCATAAATGAATCATATGTGAAATAATAAATGTTAATATGGTTCTGGTATAATTTAATAACATACTATGGTCTTTATATAGGAGGTTAAACGTACCCTCGACCAAAGGAAAGTACAAAGTATGGGATAATTCCTCAATCTCATTATTATCAGAGATTGTTTATGTGTATGTTTTTAATGGGACATATTTATTATCAATGTACATGTTTCATAAAATAGTTTTCAAAAGGATTATTTTTAAGGTAATATTTATCTAAAACATCATTTTAAATGGTTTAAATATTTATTCTTCTAAATGATTCTTATTAATGTCTATTTTTTCAAAATTGTTTCAAGATTTATTTATATGGATATGAATGTTTTAAAATGATAATTATTTTTAAAAGATTTAAATTGGTATGGAACACTATGATTCAAAAATTTCATATAAATTTATTCCTTTCTTAATTATGTGGCTTTTAAATGAATTCATGAAAAGGGGTATTTATCTCAAAGAGTTTTACTTATCATTTTCATCAATGTCAAAATCCTTTACTGGATATTATTCATGATCAATGTTTATTTATAATAATACAATGTACTATATTATATTGAATGAGTTATGATATGTTTGACTATGGATGTTCTTTTTTTTACCATTCATGGTGTATGGTTAAAGTATTGACATTTTTTTATTCTGGTTTTAATTCGAATTTTTATTTTATGTTTCACCCATTTTATATAAGGAATGCATTGGACATAGTAAGTGACCGGCAGGGCCCGCTATAACCCCTTGATGCATCGGTAGGTCTCATGAGAGAAATTAGTGTCTTGTAACAAGGCATTGACAATATTTCTATTTTTAGTCTTCGCATGGGGCCCTAACTATGTGGTTATAGTGTCCGACATTATGCATTCCCTTGTTATTAAATTAGTTATTACATGCGATTATTCCATTAGTAGAATATCAATGTGAATATTTATATGGTAATGATTGATTTATTTTTTCCATATTATGTTCAAATTTATGTTTAAAAGGATATTGTTTTTATTAAACATTTTACCTTAAATGTTTATAAATTTCAGTAAATTATTTACCCTTATTGAGCATATGAGCTCACCCCTTTCTTATGTTTTGTTTTCCCATGATTCCATGAATTGTATTATGATTCATACACAGGGTTAAGCAAGGGGGATAATGGTGTTCTAAAATTATTTTTTATGTTTTGTTTTATTTTTGAATTTGTAATGTATCTATCATGTGTGTAATATATTTTCCAAGACTGCTAAACTCATCAGTACTTCGGGACATGATTCCTTTTAATCATAAAAATGTATTAAAATAATGCACCGACTTTGCGTAACTGGGGTCAGGGAATTACAAAATCGATAGATCAGCTTCAATATCTCAGCATCAATGACTCAGTTCCAGTGGCTCTCTATAGGTGGATTGTGGTAACTGACTCACCCATTAGTGACTCATTTTTTGTTTTCCCAGTTTTTATAATTCCACCCATTTGATGTTTTTGTTGATTTAAATCAATTTTAAATCCATATTTGGAAATTTCTAATGTTTTTCAAAGGATATTAATTATATCATTAATATTGTAACACTATAGGGACATCAAAATAGTAAAACCATGTGGTCAAGGTCACAACCAAACTTTAATGGACATTGAAACCATTTCCACTCTGATTGATATAGGATCTACCTTTTCGATAATGAGTTATTTTATTTCTAGTATTTTTTTTGTTTTATCTTAGTGTGCCTAGAGCAATCACTTCCATGTAGTCACATGTTGGGTCTTATCCATCAATACGGGTTTCCTTGAGTTTTCCTGTTAATCATTCACCACCTATTTTAGGTCATGAAAGAGAGTTTCTATCATGTTGTTCCAAGTAGGGATTTACTTTGTCTCTCATTCGTTTTTGTTTCATGTGGAGTGGGTATATTTGTGTCACCTCTTGATCAAAGTTTAATACAATTGTTAAGGGTTTTATGATATAATATTCTTCTTACCATTGTAATAAATGGTCAACGAGTGAGATGTTGATGATCAATTCTTTTATCAGTTATCTTTGATTTGTAATGTGAATTATATTGGTTATATCCCTATGAAAATCATGGTCATTGGTGGTATTTTATTTTTCATCCATGATTCTTTATAAATATTATTGATTTTCCCTTGAGATGATTATAATCATGAAATATGATTAATCATGTATAAATAGTTAAATGGAAAGGGTTCCACAGAATCAAATTTGATTTGTGATCACCCATGTTTATCAAAGGGAACTAAAGTACCTTTATTGGATAAATCTAAATAAACCCACCTTTTTTGGGTGTGTCTATGTGAGTGTAATATGGTGGTTTTTTTGGTATCATGGTTGTGGGAACAAGGGTGGGAATAGGGGTTGGTTCTGTGAGGATGGTGTGTTATGTGCATGCATTGAGGTTGTGGTTTTTGTAGTGTTTTATGTGGGCCTTTTGTATGAGGATTTTATTTAGGTTTTATAGAATATTACATTGATAAATTGATTTATTATGGAATATTTGGTCTTGTAGAACATTGTATCTACTTGTTAGTGGAATTATAGATGTTACACAACATTGTACAGTGGGACTGAAATATGGTTGTGTGTTGTTTGTGTTATAGAATTTGTTGGGTATGAGTGTGGTTGGTAGTTTCCCATGTACAGTTGGAATTAAATAAATTAACTTCATAATAAATAATTATAATTTTTTAAATAAAATTGTCGGGTTAATGTTTCAGTTGTGGTTATTGTGTGGTTCTTCATATAGGGGTAGCATCTAGGGTAGTATTGTAGGTAATGGTTGTTGGTTTGGAATCCCAATGGCTGGGATGAGATTTTTATTACCTATATATATAAACTAGTGTTTCCTTGTGATTTCTATATGCATTACACTTATTTTTAGAACTATGTTCTGAAGACCCTCATTGTTATGGGGGAGTGTTTATTTCCCAAAATTGACATGGGCGGATGGATGGAAGGTTACTAACATTACTCTACACCCTGTTCAATGAAATTATTGACCAAGACTCTTTAGGCATGCTATAATGTCTTGGGGATTAATACTAGATTTATGGTATTGTATGTGTGAGATGTGGTTTGTTTCCCTAGTGTCTTCGAGATGTGGCATATCTGTTTTCATGCATGACGTGTGGTTTTTATGGCCCAGGTATTTGTTGGCGAGATGTGATGTGGTGTACAGAATAGGTGTATGAATGAATGTTGTGATAGTGAGGCTTGTGAAAGAGTGTGGTAGTGTCAAGACATTCATAGTTTGGGATTAGAATTTGACCAGTGGGAAGGGGTGCGGGGTACCCAAATATCGATGTGCTTACAACATTACTTTACATGACTTCCATTCTTTGGTGAGAATGCCTTAGTGAGGTTGGGGTGCATAGTATACCTTGTAAGCTGCTTTTGTATTTCTATTTTTTTCCTAATGAGATATTAGTATGGTTCTCTCTCTTTTTCAAGTGTGACTTTTGTTCTCTGGTTATGATTATACTTGTATTCTCACCCTACATATATAAAACAATTTTCAGGTCTCTATGTAGATTACATGGACCGTTTTGGACCATACTAGCGTATATGTTGGGGATGCTAGTTGTGTCATTGGTTAGTTTCATTTTGGTACTTAAATTAGTGTTTTCATCATATTTTTTGCAGTTTTATTATAAACATGCATTTGGGATGGTTTTCAGTGTCATTATGTATATGAGTTTTGGGAGTTTTTTTGGGGTTGATACATCTTATCACATAATCTTGGTTACTATTAAACGGGTAATGCCTCCCATTTTTTCAGGTTTTGATACCCATGGTGAAGGTCACCACCCCTGGGCCTATGAGTGGCGATACTTGGGGGGTATTTATCCATCATTCATCTTGAGGAAGAAAGGTCTTAGACACTTTCTATCCCTTCTCTCATCATAAAGAAGGCGTATCATGACATAATGATACTAGAGTTGATGTTTGATAGGTAGGATGAAGTTTTTAGTTAGGTACAATTAATATTTCATGGGTTGGTTGTGAAATAATGTTATGTTCTCTTGGTGTGTGACATAGGCTAGGGAAAACCATCTAGGAAACGATATTTTAAGCCCCTCGTGATCCGATGCAAGGAAAATGGGCCTAATAAATGACCATGTGAGGCTACACTATTTGCAGGATATATACGCTATATAAATTACATGCATCATGATTATTAGTGTTATTTTTTGTTTTGGGTGTTTTTGGGAAATTAACTATGAGTTAAAATGGATCCTAAATGTATTTCATGCTACCTAGGCCTAGGAGTTCCATGTCTTATTTTTAGATATTTCTCCCACATGTGGTACGAGATGTGGAGGGTCAACAAGATGACCCAATTAACTGGTGGAGGGTAAATCAAGTGGTGCCGGATGATCAGTGGTAGAATATTCTTGTTTATTCCCAGTAGAAGACTTCTTGGAATGTATGTGGGAATTGACCTATACATGGAGATTGGGAGTTGGATTGAGGAGATGATGATCACTTTTGTCTTGATCCGGGAACCAATAGTGTACTGGGATCCTCTATTAGGGATCTATAGGATGGGAGTAGCATGTCAGTGGTGGTTGCTTTATCTCAGGGATAGTAAAGAGGATGATGTTTCATGGGATGACTTTTAGAAGGAGTTTCGGGAAGAATTCATTTCTCCCATGATCAAATCCAAGAAGAGGTAGGAGAAACTATACCTACAGTATTGTAGTATGTTGTTGAGGTAATTGGGGAACGAGTTCAATGATCTCTTACATTTTTCTCCAGATCTCTCTCTGGATTATGAGTATCAGAAGAGGCTCATAGAGGAGGCACTATGTCCTTCTCTTCAGTATATGGTTACTCCCTTAACCATGTTCACATACATAGAGGTTTAGAATAAGGATTAGGTAGTGGAAATAATGAACTCTAAAGGAGTTTTTCCATGAGAGGGATGTCGCTTGAGTTCCTAAAATGTTAAGCCTATCAACAGCATGCCTCTTGCGTCAGGGACTTCTAGGTTTCAACAAGCAGGGAGACAACCCCAACAGTTTCAGTTTCACCCTATTGTCCCATACCTTTTCATGTGGTCCAGGGGCTAAGGTTTTTTTCTTATAGAGTCCATGGGAACCTCAAGTGTTAGGGCCTAACTCGATCTCTATATGGTGGAGTTGGGAAGGTTTATCTCCTGACTCATTAGCAGTTTCCAGCCAGTAATTTCATGCAGTAGGGAGAGAAGGCCCTTGCTCCACCAAGAGAGGATGGGTAGGAGGAAGCCGACCGTAAGGTGCTCCTGAAGGACCTCAACCAAGGAATGGTCAGGGAAGAATCTAATAGTCGATGCGTAGAGGATATGGGGATTTTAAAATTCGTACTGAATAGGTAGTTGTTCCAGTAGGGTCATAGATTGTTCATGGTACGATTAATTTGTTTATTATGTTTTGTTGTGCCATGTTTCATTCTGAAGCCTCACAATCCTTCCTTTCACCAATTATGGACCATGCCTTGGGAGAAGACATCGATAGACATTTTGTTCCCATGGTGTTGAGTACACCATTAGGAGGTCAAACTAGCTTGTTTGTTTTTTTTCTAGGGATATATATTAATGGTGGGGACACATTGGTCCAGTGGGGATCTCCATCTTCCACAGATACATCCAAAAGATGTTATCATTAGAATCGACTAGTTTTTCTCTATGCATGATTTTATAGAATAATTTTGGAGAAGATTTATTTTTTCATACATGAAAGGTCGGCATGTAACTTTCATTGGTGAGAGGAGATGTTATATGGGAAGTGGGTGCACGGTTCCTATTATTTTTTTGTTAGCCGAACTATGAGTGGGATTCATGGATGCTGAGATTGTTGAGGTTCTATGGGTTTTTTCCCAATGAGGTTATGACTCAAACCCCTTGGAATGATGTTGAGTTAAGGATAGACATACATCATGGTGCTCAACCAATCTTGGTGGAACCATATCAAATAATACCTTTTGAGTTGTAGGATGTGTGGATTTAGACTGATGATCTAGTGATGAAGGGTTTTATCTAACCCATTTTGTTGTTGTGGGGTGCTCTGATCTTCTTTTAAAGGAAGTAATTTGGTGGGGTGAGGCTTTTCATTAATTACTGGTTAATAAATCAAGAAATGTTCAAGAATAGTTACACTCTACATAGAATAAAGTATCTTTTTGACCATATGAGGGGAGTAGGTCTGTTCTCTAATATCGATCTATGGTCTGGGTATCACATGTTAAAGGTGAAGGAGGGTGACATACTGAATACCTCTTTCAGTTGACGATATGGGCACTTCATGTTCTTGGTTATTTAATATGGTGTTACAAAGGGACTTGATATGTTCATGGGTCTTATGAAACCCCTCTATCATGAGTTAATGGACTTGTTCATCCTTATATTAGTTGATGAAATCATAATCTACTCGATGTCATTGGATGAGAATACTAAGCATCTCAAGACTATCATAGAGGCCCTTCGGCACCACATGCTCTATGAAAAGATATCCAAGTGAACATTTTAGACACAAGAGGTCTTATTCCATGGAAATTATGTTTCTTAGTAGTGTGTAGATATGGACTCATTGAAGGTTGAGGTATTCATTTCATTTGAAGCACCCAATAATGTCATTGAGGTTCGAAGATTTCTAAGACTGGCATGAAACTACTCGATATTCGTACAATATTTCTCTTTGGTAGGATCTCCATTGATGATTATGAATAATAAAAGGACAATAATTTTGGTGATTAGAGTAGTTCCATGTAGCGTTCGACTATCAAAAAGGGATTTTCTTAGTGATCCAGTTCTCAGGCTTCTAGAGGAAGGGGTCATGTTTGATGTGGTTTGTGCTGCTTCCCATCTAGTCCAGTAGTGTGTGTTGATCGATCAACATGGAGGGATATCATATTGGTCTAGATAGTTATGTCTATATGAATGATAATATTACACCTAGGATCTGGAACACGTAGTGGTCATGTTCACACTAAATCTGTGGTGACATTACAATATTGAGGAGAAAATTGGGGTATTCACTGATCAAAAGTACATTAAGTACATCTTTTCCCACTAAGACATGAACTTGAGGTATAATAGGTGGATAAATTTTCTATAGGAATACGATTTTGAGATATCCTACACCTCATAAAAGGGGAAGGATTCCTCTGTTTCTTTGAATAGTAAGTCACCGAAAGAAGTGGTTCGACAATCTTTAGATGCCTGGAGAGAGATGGGGGAGTTTTCTTCCTTGAACATAGATACAGGAATGTATGGTGGCAGAGACCGACTATTTTGAGATAATGGTATAGTCATCCCTGAGGAAGAAGGTGTTGGATTCTTAGTGGGAAGACTCATAAGTAATGGTGATGCATGGTCTCATTTACCATGGTGATTCTCTGGAGGGATAGTTGGTGGATAGTTAGAATTAGATGTTGTTCTGTGGTTAGCTATTTGTTCTAGTGGAAATGAATGAGGATGTTCTCTATGAGTTTCATAGCGCACCCCTATCTATACATCTAGCACTTTCCATGTTGAATCGGAATTTGAGGGAATAGTTATTTTGGCCCGGTAGGAAGTGGGTAATGGAGATGTTTGTGGGAATGTGTTTAGTGGTCCAGTAAGTGAAGGTTGAGAACCATGTCCCTATTGATTTGTTTTAGCCCCTAGAAGACCCCAAGTGGAAATGGAATTACATCTCTATGGATTTGTTCATAGGATTACCCAGGAATTATGGAGGATGCGATTATATTTGGTTTGTAGTGGATCAGTGTATTAAATCACCTCAATTATTACTGATCATGGAGTAAACCACAATGGAATATTTAGTAAGGAGGTATGTGGATGAGGTGGTGCGAATGCATGGAGTTCCAAAATACATCATCTCAGTTCAAGATACATATTATATGATGTGATTCTGGTGGGGATTACAACATTCCATTGGAACTCAGTTACACCTCAACACTTCATCCCACCCTCATACAGATTCACAAACATATTGGACTATCCAGACACTGGATGACTTGTTTTAGTCATGTGTTCTAGACTATAGTTTGTCTTGTGTGGTACATTTTTCCTTGGTAGATTTTTATTACAATAATATTTATCACTCTTTCATTGGAATGACTCTCTTTGAAGCTTTATACGGATGACCATGTCATCCACCCTTATCCCTGATAGAATTTGGGGTGTTAACTTTTCATGGTCTGGACGTGGTGTAGATTACGACAGAGAAGGTGAATCATGTAAATAAAAAGATGATGGAAACAAAATAAATACAGAAGTTTTATGTTGATCATAGGAGAAGGCCATTGTAGTTTGAGGTTGGGAAACATGTATTCTTGATGGTTTCCCCTTGACGTGGGTAGTGAAGGTTCGGTAGAGGGATTAAAATTACCCCTAGGATCATGGAACCTATCGAGGTGTAGGGACTAGTTGGAAAGGTGGCATAATAGGTGAAATTTCTACCATAGTTGGGGAGGGTCCATAAAATCTTTCATGTCTCCTAGATGCATTAGTATATTCACAATTACTCCCAAGACATTTATTGGGGAGTGTTTGAAATTAAGGATGACACAATGTTCGTCGGGTGACTAATGGTGTAACACCCCTCTATTTATGGACATTTTTTGAATAAATTTAAATTTTGATTTATATATTGCAAGTTAGTAAGTCAAAGATTTTATTCACATGGAAATGACTTGGTTTACGTTCTACATAACAATGACTTTGTGTATGATGCACGCAATACTGAGTTGGTGTATGATACAAGCAACACAAAGTATCTAAGAAATACCTTTTTTTATTGTTTTAATTACAATAATAATATAATTTTAACCTAGAGGCTAAACTTAGTAATATGAATATTCATAAATTCTTTTAAAATATTTTGTCTAAGTGTTTTATATAAATAAGAAATATGATTTTTAGTAAAATATTTTTTATGTTCAAAAACAACGTTTTTTCAAATGAAATACTTCTAATAATGAAATTAATTATATTCACATTAAGAAATTGAATTTTATAAAATAAAATAAATTTTATATTTCAGAGCATTGAAATTAACTTAGGGTTAATTTTTTGGATTTTTCTAGAAAACATCATTTTTTATGAATAGTAATAAATAATACTTTTTAGTTGAAAACTACCATTTTGTATATTAAATTATTAATTATAAATGATTTTATAAATATTTTTTAAGATCAAATTCGGTGAATATTACATCTAATATTTCATTGTATTAAAAAATACTTAGATAGTGAATATAAATTCATAACAAAAATTTAATATTTTTCCTACTTTAAAACCTTGTTATTTCGTCCCATTTGGGGGATTAGAACTAATCTTATTTTTCCCACTTCTTTAATAGAAATTTCTAAAATCATAAATAAAAAATTGAATTTAGTCTAATGTCTAGAATATAATAAGACCATTTTTATTTTTGGAACAAAATTATATATAAAAGTTATTAAAATTAATCACAGCAATTAAAGAAAAAATATTCTCAATAAGGGTCTAAACCTTAAAATTATGGTCCAAAATGACCTAGACACATGTCCAATGCTATGTTTTTCCATATTTTATCCATACACATTACATTATGGGTTTTTTTAGATTTTTTAGTTAATAACCAATGCACACCTAATTTGAGTATAAAAATTCTATGGGAGTCTTTTTCCTTCCCTATAAAAGGCCACCACCTCTACCCATTCCTCACACCTCTCAAGACTCTTAATTATTTCCATGATCTACCCATGTATCTGCCCAAAAATCATCCCATATACGTTTAAGGCTCTATTTGGGTATATACATATTCAGAGAACCCTATTTTCTTAAACCAGAATGAGTTACCCGATTTAGAGGTAAGGTCTTCTTTCGACCTCTTTCGTTTATTTTCTTACTCCACCCCCTCAACTCCCTTTATTTACGTATTGTTTGAAAACAAAAAAATCATCCATATACAGGTAATTTTTTATAAAATTCTTATGACATACACATAAACACTACTCCATCTAATTGATGTTGACCATATTGTTTCTGTGTTTGGCGAACGACTGCCTCACAAAATGATGACTATTTATTTTTCCATTACCACTAATAATGGTGACTATTGTGATGAAAAAAATATTTATTTATGTAATATATCATATTTATTATGAACTTATTCTAATGTATACCTTTTTTAATGGACTTATTTTTTATCTTCCATTTGGTTTTAATCCGTTAATCTCGTTTTGGGAAGTATGGACAACCACCCCCTCAATGCAATGAGATTCATTCAGACACAACATGGAATGTATTAAGGATGGGTTTAATGAACATATATGATATTTATGATAGATTAATGCAACTAGAATAATGATATATATATATATATATATTTGTACATATTTCATAGTCATACCTTCTTTCAACATGATAATAAAAATAAATACAATAGTCATGTGTACAAACGGCTTACCATCTGCATGCACATATTATTCCATTTTATTTGTCAATATGAAAAGAATTATTATATTATAAATTTAATTAATATAATTTATATTTAAATAGTTTTCTAAATTCTGGAATCATTATATAATTATAAGGACCACAATTATAACAAATTAAGACACTTGAAAGAAAAAGCGAATATTACTTGAAGAGAAACATTAATATATGATCATTAACAAGTGGGTAATATAATGTCATATAAAATAATAAATGGTAATCGATATAATAATATGATTCATTAAAATATTTATATTAATCTTATATTTATTATACTGGAAGATTTTATGAGTATAGAGAGAGTCAAGATACAAGGTAAGGGGAATATCATCTCACTTTTAATTTCTATGTTATCCATGTTATGATCACCACTCATGAATTTTTTGTGGTCTATTTACTGAACATTATTTAACTATATGTATATTATACCGAAATTTATGGGTATTCAAATATCCATTATATTATTCTTTATTCAGTGAGTTTAGCTTTCAATAGTTACAAAATCGGTAACACAGTTTTGTCTCAAATTTCATTATTTGAGACTCATGTTTTTTATGAAACTAAACTCTATTTTGAGGTTTATATTCTTCTATTATACATGTTATATCATGAATCCATTTCTTTCCTAATACTTTATTGAGGCAATCATATCTATTTTCGATATTGGTTATGTTTATGGTTACTTTGATGAAATATTCCAAGATTATTCATGAGATTCATTCTCCTCTATTTATTCCAAATAACCACATTTTTTAGTACCATTTCCCCTATCATTGTTACTTAATATAATTATTTTAGTGAAGTTTGGCCATCTCTTTCTTTGTTAATAAATCCATTCTATTCAAAAAACCATGTTTTAAAAAATGTTTGGAAAAAATGTTTTCAAAATATACATGAAGATAATTTTCAATGAGAAATGATTTTAAAAATGTTTTATTTTGTTCGAAGATTACATTATAATTTTTCAATTATATTTTAGAAGAAAATGATTTTCAAAAGGTTTCATGTTATTAAAATCATTTTTCAAAGAGGAAATGATATTTTATTAATTAAATGATTTTAAATGACCTTTCAACATTATTTTCTTATATAAGATAGCATTCATTGGTGTAACTCATGCCTTTATGGGAAATTATTAAATGTTTCCATTATTATTAATTCTCTAAATGGATTATGTCTTTACTGCAGGATTTTTATGAAGCATGTTTCTCATCCAAGAGTTATATGCTTCTCAAACCTGATTATTTTCACAGGTTATATTTTTGAAGAAATGATCTTGAGTACCACCTCTATCTATAGGTTATGATATTTTTACATGTTTATGATACCCATTTCATTTCTTGGGTTATGATATGTTTATTTTTGATCTTTTGGAACATGTATGTATGATTTAATTATGTGATGGGTGGGACCTATATCTCTCTCCAATACATTGGGTAAAGATTTATATCTCATTGGATAAATACGGTGAGAATGAGGGTTCAGTTGTTTCATTAATACTGGGATGGAATGAGCGTTTACTCAGTTCAATAATTTAGGTCTAGATTGAGGGTTTTCTCCATTCAGTAATTAGGGATTAGAATAAACCTTTACTTAGTTCAATAATACATGTTGGAATGAGGGTTTACTCTATTAAGTAATAAAGGGATGGAATGAGGGTTCACTTAGTTTAGTAGAGTACATTGTCTACGAATATGGTCTTGGGATTGATTCCTTCGATACTGTGGAAATAATTATATCCTTATGTATTTCCATATTTCCATATCTTACTCCTTTGTTATGATTTTGTGGATTATTTCATATACATAATTTTTATTAATGTATTCTATACTTCCAAGATTTATTCCATGATTCATGTATAATATCATTGATATTTAGGTTATGATCTTCTATTTTTAGGATCACGTTCCCATACACTTATTCTCATGTTTATGATTACATGTCTCCCTTGATTACCCAAACAAATCATTTGATCTAACCTTCTTTCGTGTTTATTTTCCCCATGTTATGAAGATATGTATTATGTTTAATGTGTATAATAAGGGTTATAGTTTTGATGAACCTATTGGGAGATATTGTAGCTCACATTGGTACAAGTGTTTATGTTTCCTTGTTTCCAGTAGCACTATACAAATAATAGTCTGTGGGTTTATGTTTGTATAATGATTAAGTATTCTGAAAAATTTATGTAATCTTTACATTTTGTAATGTGAGGTTATATATAGTTGGTATCAGCACAAAGGTGTATCTAAACATTGTACACTAGGATAAGAAAACCTTAGTGAAAACCATAAGGAGCATGTATAATGATAAGTCTGAGTACCAGGAATAGTATATGAAAATGTCTTGGAATTTTTGATAAAGGATACAGTGAGTGGTTTTAAATCAATAAATCCATGTCTAGATACGAAAAGTGGTTGTGGCTTTGTCACAGATATAACTTGGGGTAAAAATCTCAAAAATATGTTCCCAGCTTGTCTTGGGGTAATCTAGTACTCAAAAATAGGCCTTACTACACACCTGGTTTTAAAATCCCGAGGGATATTCATTTGGAATTTTGAAATACTTAACGAACCATTATGAAGGATATAAATATAGGTTGGTAATGAATAACCTAGGATAAACCTAAGGTGACAGATATTTAAGAAGATTTCATATGATTGACATCCTATAAGTGATTTTTCATGATTATGTTGTTCCTCATTATGATAATTATTTCTTACTCTATGATTTTGGTTTTATTTAGTGCCTGAAACCTCAAGTAATCACATTAATAGTGATTTCGATGTACAATGAAACTGTGGTCCACATGAGGATCCAAATGTTTTCTTATATGGATTGAAAATCCTTGTTTCTATTATCACACAACTTTCTGAAGCTATGAATCATGGTGTACATCCAAATGAGACAAGGAGGGAACACCATTATGTTGAGTCTTTCATGATGAAACATCCACATTATTTCATGGTGTCTCCTGATCAAAATTTTACTAAACAATATATTAGTACCACTGAAAATATATTCTATGTTCTTTAGTGTTCGGAGCATGAGAAACTAGTTCTGGATATTTATCACTTGGAAGGATAAGTAGATAAGCGGTGGACTCTAATAAAGAATATGAGGCAACATGATGATATTGAATCCATGGTTTAGGATGAGTTTAAGAACTTATTTTCCAATAAGTAAATTCCTATAATTCTTCATACTAATATAGAGAAAGTGTTCCTTGAGTGGAAGCAAAGGGATGATGAGTCTGTTGGTACCTAGGAGGATAATTTCACATGTTTGGTGAGCTATACTTTAGGAATTATCATCCAACCTTAATGTAAATTTGATAGTTTATTTGGTGGCTTAAATCCAAGTATCATAAGGCTGTTTCCCATAACATATGATAATAACTATGATGAGAATGTGTGTTAGGAAGTCTTGGTTGAAATAAAGGTGGGTGTCGTGTATCAATACCATGGCTTTGACAACAAGGGGAAGATGGAGTTCAAGGGAATATATAAGAACCATGGAGAAAAGAATATGAACATTCCATTATGATCTTTTTGTGGGAAGACTCATGGAGGAAATTTCCATAGGGGATATAATTAATGTTATAAGTGTTGAAAGTATGTTCATCAGGCAATTGATTTTTTATGTGATGGGAAGAAGATTCCTCAAAATGCTAATGAAGATAATGATGCACAGTATCCACTGCCCACTATTTGGTGCTACAAGTGTTTGGAGAATGCGAATTTCACTAACAATTTCCCAAACCCATGGGTCATTGATGATGATCGATGTTAGAATCCCCTTAAGAAGATGGATAAGGTAAATATCATGCAATCGCTATATCTGTTGAGGGGTTTGATAATGATGTGATGAATGGTGAACATACCATCCACTATAGAACTGATAATGTCATATTTTATTCTTGTTATGCCCACGCATTAATATCTAATAAATTTGCTAAGGATTTTATAATTCCTCCCAAATAATTAGATATAGAATTTTCAATGCAATCCTCTAATGGTACGATGATTGACTCTTATGTTTATAATTCCTCTTCGGTTTATGTCTGAGGGAATGCGGTTCCTGAAAATCGTGATATTCGTACTTTCGTAGAATTAGATATCATGTTAGGAATGTACTGGGTTTCTCTACATAACTACCAAAAAAATTATCAAGGAATGTAAGTTTTGTTCGATCTTTCAAACCATTATATGTTCATTCATCAATGTGACGATATATCTGAACATTCGATGCAGTCTACATCCAGTGTCTTGGTATTAATTCCCATTAAAAAGAGTTGTTTATCTATAATGGTTTGGGATAATATCGACATCAATGATATGCCTATTCATATGGATTTTTTGGATATCTTTCCATAATATTTTCCTAGTCTTCCACAAAAATGTGAAGTTGAGTTCTCAACTGAACTTTTACTTAGTTCTACATTAATTTTGAAGAATCCTTATAGAGAGTCATCGATTGAGATATAGGAATTGAAGAAGAAAATATAAGAAAAACTTGATAAGGGATTCATGCTACTAAGTGTGTTAAGAAATAGGAGATACCTAAGATAAAAAAAATTACAAGGTATGATCAATATGAAGATATAGTTATTCGTTTTGGTCTCACTAATGCTCCTACTATCTTTTTGCATTTAATGAACTGATTATTTTGAGATTACCTCAATGTGTTTTTTTAGTATTTATAGATGATTTTATTATCTATTAAAAGATAAAGGAAAAGAATTAATATCAACAGAGAAATGAACTAAAGACCCTAAGGAAGGAGAAGTTACATGAAAAATTTACAAAATGTGAATTTTGGCTACAATAGGTTCTTTTTCTGGGATAGATAATCTCAAGAGATTGTGTAGTATTATGTCCACCAAAGATAGAGGCTATTGAAAGTGGGGAAAGACAATCCACAGAGACTGATATCCATTGATTTCTTGTTTTAGCTGGATATTTTCAATGGCTTGTGGAGATTTTCTCATGAAAAAATAATCTTATGACCAAGCTAACTCGGAAGGGTGTGAAGTTCCTTTCGGCAGACAAATGTAAGGAAATTTTCAAGGAACTGAAGAGAAGGATGGTCTGTGAAACTTTTCATACATATTGTGTAGTGGATAAAAGTTCTTAATCTATAGATATAAATACAATAAGGTATTGGGTTGTGTTCTTATGAAAAATAAAACGGTTGTATCCTATCCCTCATGACAGTTGATGATTCATTAGAAAAATTACCCAACTCATGATTTGGAGTTAGCAGCGGTAATCATTACGTTAAAGATATGGAGGAATTATCTTTTTTTGTTGAATAGTGCAATATACATACTGTTCATTAGAGTATAAAATATATATCCACTTAGAAGGAGTTGAACATGTGCTAGAGAAGCTGGTTGGAGTTGATAAAGGATTATCACTGCTCAATACATTAACACCCCAGGAAAGCGAACAAAGTTGATGATGATTTGAGTCCGAATGATCATGTTATATTATCCATGATGAGGATCACAACAGATACAATATTTATGGATTTTCAATGGATAGATCAAGAAATTTTGAAGGATGGGGAGAACCTCATTTTCTCAGATGATTTTTCATCCCTCTATCCATGTGTAGATTGAAGTGTCATAGAAGGATGCTGAAGAGATATAAAATATGTTTATAAATGCTCCTAATTTTATACTTGACCAGGATGGAATGATAAGGTTTAGGAACCCTATATGTGTTGATTCAATACCTAATTTGAAGATGGAGTTGTTAAAGGAAGCTGATAGTTCTTCATTCTCAATTAACACTTGAAGCACGAAAATGTATAGGGACTTGAAGGAATAATTATTGATAGATTCCATGAATAGAGATATAATAGATATTGTGTAGAGGTCTGAATCTTGATGTAAATGGACATTAAATCACTTTTTTGGAATACTTAATACATAACAAAAACAGACAGACAAAGACCTTAATAGTTTAGTGTCTTTGGAAACTCGGAACGTAATCTTCTAATCGTGGTGGAAGATCTTCAACATCTCCCACAAAGATCTTCCCCTTTTGTTTTCATAACATAAAAATTTCTTTATATCCTGGGGAATATAAAACATAAAAATGTTGAGCTCAAATTCTCAGCAAGGGAAAACATAGATAACCTAAAACAATCCATAAACATTTGGAAGCAAAAACTTGAACATGAAATTTTAACATCAAAATCTTGAGCAAAGACATAAATCGTGGAAGTACGTGAGGAATATATAATAATGGAACATCTACCATGATAAAATATAATGGGAATAAAACATTTAATTTTTCAGACCATTCAGCACATGTTATGATTTCCATAGTAGCCAAGGAATTGCTGCCAAGACCATCTTAGTGGACAAAGTCCCTTTCTAAATCGAGTTCACTCCTCGTTTCAGTCCTGTAACACTGAACATGATTAACATACAATTCCTTCCATGTCTATCTCATGAGATATAAATCTTTACCCAATGAATTTGAGGGTGATATAGGTCCCACCCATCTCATAATGAAATCATTCTTATGTGTGCCACAACATAAAGATAAATCATTCATCATAACCCAAAGAATAGAATGGGTTTCATAAACATCGTACGATCATAACATAATCCATATAAAACAAATGGATATGATTTCATCATAAGAAAATTGAAACCATGTAAATCATAGAGACATTATACATGAAATTCCATGAAATCTTAAAAGAAAAGGATTTTTTTAAAAATAGTCATAAATTTTGTAGAGTAAGCTTCTTGAAAACAAGGCGTCATGAAACCGTAAAATTCCGTTCATGCCGTATAAGTTAAAAAAAATCTTCTCATACTTTTGCCGGAAAAGTCAAAAAGTACCTTGTATGGTAAATAAAAAAATTATTCCTTCCATACCATGTAGTAAAAGTTAAAAATGGGTAAAAAGGACTTTAAACATACATGAAACCATTTTTAGAAATCAGGGACACGGATGATAAATATAACCCCAGTAAATACTTACGAATAAACAATCTTGGATAAAAATGAGATTGGAATAATTATACCTTACCTTAGGTTTGATATGCTTCATATGGATCCGAACCTCATGTATAATTATTTAAATAATGTCATTGACTTATTAGATAATCATATTCATTGTTATGATATCATATATGTTTCACTTATGACTTTATATTACCCATTCTTTTGTAAATTCCATGTTAAAGCAGCGTTTTGGGTAAAATCATTTTATTTATCATATGTGTTTCGACTAATCGTTCTTGATATTATTACTTATATCCAGATTTAAAAAACTCCATAATGTAAAACCTGATTTATATGTAGTATATATTAATCATATACATATATATTATAGATCGATAAAAGGAATGAAATACACCGTTCATGGAGACGGTAGGTCGTACGTACGCATGAACGCGGTTTTCGTTTCCTTATTGAATTGAATGAAACTAAATAGATGAATTAAATATATATATATACATAAATCTAGTAGAATTATTATTTCATATATTTCATTATCATTCATTATATAAACTTTATGATCACTCATGTATGGTTAACATGGAGAATGAATCTCATCTCGTCGTGGAGATGGTAGTCTGTACATACGCACAAGTGATGATATCGTTCCCAAAATTATTGAATAGAATTGGAGTGGATGGTATAATATATCGGAATCAGTATGATTTTATAATAACCATATATAGTTATTCTTCACACCATTATACCCATCCATGTATGGTGTTGGTGGAAAACCAGATTACACTACTACGTGGAGACGGTATTCTATACATACGCACGTCCAATAATTTTGTTTTCCGTAGGATGGATAGAAGGTGAAATAGGGTTGTTTCATATTTATAATAACATATCAGTATATTAGGGACACTGATGTTATTACTTCATAATGAAACAACTAAAGAAGAGGGAGTAGAAGAAGAATTGAACTTGAAGAAAACGGTAGAAGGTATTACCTCTTTCTTGAAGTGCCTCCTTTATAATTTCTCTTAGGGCACTAGAGTTTGTCTTTTGAGAAGACCAGTACCTCTAGTAGGTTTCTACGGAAGTGGGGAAGTGAAATGGGCAGGGTTTGTCCGAGCATGAAGGCTCAAATTGGTGTGAGGAGTAGAGGGAGGAGGTGCTCTTTTATAAGGGAGGAGAGGGGCACCTTTGGAAATATTAGAAATATTAGTTTATATTAAATCCCAAACCCACTTAAAAACTTCCAAAATGACTCATATACGAAGAATAGATAAGATAGGGTTGTAATCTCATCAACTAATAAAATTTAGACATGTTGGGAATTTATTTTAAACCTTATCAACTTGATTTATCCTTATTTATCAATTTAATTTTATTTGTGGTAATAATATTATAAATATTAAATTTTTATAAATAATTACATATGTGTTGTGAATTTTCCATAATTAGACACTTTATGACATTTTAGACCATATAAATTTAAATTTATAATTTTTAAATTTTTTCTGATTTTTAAACAATTTTATAATATATTATTTTTATAAAATAACAATAGTGTCAATTTTGACACTATTCATTTATTTGAATTTAAATAATCAATATATAGAAGATATGTTCGAACTATAAAATTTAATAGATTCATAACATGTCATAGTTATCTATAAAATTAGTGGATCACATTAAATAGTTCATATAATATATATTTTAATATTTTTAAAACCATTTATTTGATATTTCTCTTATTAAAGTAATTTCAACATCACTATTATGACACCTTTAATGATAATTATTTAATCCCTAAATATTCTAAAACAATTTATATGATGTATATAATGTAATTATATTTCTGGAGACTATTTATATCCAAAGTTTCATGAAGTTTAGCAGTAAATTATAATTATTATACTTATAAGATTTAAGAAAGTGACACGTTGTCACTTTCTTTGGTTTTAATAATAATTAAATTATTTTCATGGCCAAAAGTCCATTAAATGAATCTAATCTGACCTTTTGGTGATACGGGTCGACTTTTAGTCATCCAATAGGATTTTGGAAGGCGTTAGGGTAATTTTATAATCTTATATTTACACTTAATTACCCGATTTACCATTAACTATGGTAAATAAAATTTACCGTAGTTACTATTCATAATGCCCAAAAATAAAAAGTTGCTTATTAACATAATTTGGACCCACTGATTAAAAATATGGAATCCTTTTTTTCAAATTCAATACAAAAAAGTTTCATAAATTGAATTAAAAGTAATCCTGTTGCCGAAAGAAAACGAGTTTTTGTTTAAAAGATTGCAAATGATTGAATTGATTTAACCTACGAATTCAAGGTAAAATAAATGATAATGACATAAATTATATTAAATGGTAAAAATATATTATATTTATACTTTAAAACCATTAAATATTAAAATTTAACCACATATATTATTACGATGAAAAAAAGTTGTTTTTAATTAAAATATAGTGTGTTTTTACTATTCATTAAAATATGAAAGTTATCAAAATAATATGAACAATTTATCCGAAGTAAATTTTTATTTCTTGATTCCAAAGAAGAATTTTATTTTGTCAAATTGAACTTATAAACATGTCAAAAACTAGATTTAATGTTGGTGCACCATCAAAAGGCTGCAAAACTATATTTTTTGAAAAATACTTATTTTACCCAAAAAATTTATTTTATTCTTATACCATGTTCAAAAATATGTGTAAGATGAATAATAATGAAATAAAATTAAAAATTTAGTTAATAATATTTATAATTCCTAGTTCATAATAATATTATAACCATATATTATTGTTTAGTGAAACCCAATATTGCGTACAACAGACGCTGTCGAGGAAGGTCGTGATTGCATGTAATGCAAGACAAGTCAGTGTTGTGTATACTGCAAGATAATACGATGTCGCAAATAGCGCAAGATAATCTTGGTGTAGTGTATAACAGAAGACATCAATGAAATTAAAAAAAATATTTTTCATAAAATTTCGGGGTGTTACATTCTACCCCCCTTAAAATGAATCTCATCCTCGAAATTCATCGGGGTTATAAATAATTTACTATTAATAGAAACCGACATCGTAAAAAGGAATACTAAAAAATAATTTTAAAAACTAATGTATGAAATGTAACGATTACCCAAAGTAACTCATCACTCTGTTTCCATATAGGAGAACATAGGTGAAAATATGGATATGGAAGAAAATTATAACCATCAAGTTCTGATGGAGAGTGGTAGAGAACATGGCTATGAAAAATCCATAAATCACAAATCCAAAGATTTGGGATGATCTGAGGTACCATATGATTCATCGGATATAAGATCACTAGGAAAACATTTTTGGTTTTCAATATAATTTCCCTAAAGTTGAAAATTTTGAATTAGAAGAAATACTTGCTTGATTTTGGTACAATATCACTGTTGTTCGTGCTTTGAATAATTTCCACTTCATCTCTGAAAGAAATGAAGTTGAATTTGTTATTCGTGAAGTGTTAACAGATCAAGTGATTGAATGATGGGTCATTCCATCTTTTTCAAACAAAAGTTAGCAAATGTTATCAAATATACATAAGTCCATCTATGGTGAGGTTAGTCGTATACGATTCTAAAAATGAACTTATACTTCATATATCATACCGTTCAATAAAATAAAAGTAGTTTCTACTAACCAGGGACTTCCTGTAGGCTAGTGGTATACGATAAAGGCCAAACACACTTTGGTTGTGGGTTCGATTCCCACAGCCTTGTCCGACGCGACGGGTTGTCGCCCGTCATGCAGGTTATCCTTTTTCTAAAATTACATCATTATGACATTCCATCGATAATTTGAAAACAGTTATAGCCTTAAACTAACCTTTGTTCAACATAATCCATTTCAAATCTTTATGCTTATCCAAAATACTTTTTTCCAAGCTTATAGTATAAAGAAAACAATTACTAGAAATGTCATCTACCGAGCATGTGAATACCATCATTTACCCCCGATATATCTTGTTTATCACATTCCAATCATGTAAATACCTTAATCATGTATTATCTTGAAAAATGAATACCCATTTAACCTTAGTGAAATGATGAATACGGTAAAAAGTTAACTCTTTCCACATACCAAAATCCGAAAATTTCTATATACTCAAACCATGATATCACTTTTTCCTTATTTTAGTCATGAGCTCATGATTACTATCATATTATTTTCTCCTTATCCCTTCAATATGCGCATTTCTTCTACTTTCGAAAAATATTTCAATCACTTTTTCATGGTTACCAGTACCATATAATAATTGAAAACCAACACATAGATATTCCAAAATTCCACAATACCATAAATGAGATTCCATGATACTATTTTGAAATCCCATTACATAAAAACTTAATCATTACACAACATCATTTTCATACTCAACATCACAAATAGTGATCGCATGAGACTTCCCTTTATCCTTTTCTTTTAGAGGTTGATCACGTTGATCATCATTAACCCGCGGATTAGGGATTTATTAGCATAATGCCCCATTTCCTTGCACTAGAAGCATTGAAGTGTTGGTGGAGAGTTCTCTGTAGACTTTTCTCTATTCACATCATTAGCAACCTTTTTCCCATTACTTCAACAATCAATTGCTCGATGACCTTCTTTTCCACACTTAAAGCATTTTCTAGTACCTTTTAGGCAATCTCCACCATTCTTATTTTCCCACTTTGAGCATAAAGAATCATTCATCTTCTTTTCACCATTGTTCTGAGATTTCTCCTTGAACTCCATTTTTCATTTCTTGTCAAAACCATGAGATGGATATGTTTCCCCAACATCCAGTTCTACTTTGATAGCACAAAGCACAATTTCATCATAGCTACAGAATACTCTTCTAGCTAATTCCCTTTGAATACATGGTTTTAAGCGACTGAAAAATCGAACAACTTTACATTCAGGTTGGATGATGAAGACAGATGTATACCTTGTATGTCTTGTAAAATTCGCTTCGTATATACCAATAGATTCATCATCCTTCTGCTTAAGATCAAGAAACTCCTTTTCCAAATTTGTTCAAACAATACGAGGGAAGTAATTACTGAAAAACAAGTTCTTTAACTCATCCCATTCCATGGACTCGATTTCATCTCGTTGCCTTGTATTCATGATAAGATTCCACCATTTATCAGCATCACCTTCCAAACGATATACTGCTAAGATGACTTTAACATGCTCAGAACATTGTAGAACTGAAAATATCTTTTCAGTGGAACTGATCCATTGTTCAGCCACTAAGGGATCAGAAGACCCGCTGAATGAAGATGTGCGCTTACTCATGAAGGATTCAACAGAATGTTGCTCCTTTATCTGCTCATTTTGAAGTACACAATGATTCATTGCTTGTGTAAGTATATAAATTATATTGTGTACTCAATCTCCCATGACATTGGTTTGGTCAGAAGGACAATCATTGCATTGTCCATTACATTGATCAACACGGTTCCTTCAGGTTCCAGCCATCATCTAATACCCAAAAATAATAGTGTGAGAGGAAAATACCATGCTTGGGAAAACAACATAATAAAGGGTGAGTACCTTCAATATCTAATATCTTAGGTTTAATTTTAAGATAGTTAGCGCAATTCTAGGACTATAACCAATACATATACTTAGCCTTAGGGACATCCCTAGACATACCTTAGAAATATCTCTAAGGATCTCACTATAGTTTTCAGATCCTATTTTCCAATGTTTGACTAAACCTTTCCATTGATACCAACTGTAGAGGCCCGATGCATGACGTACATGGACATTACATTAATTTTGTGGAATATTTAATACATAACAAAAATAGATAAACAAGGAGAATAATAGTTTAGTGTCTTTGGAAACTCAGAACGTAATCTTTTAATCATGGTGGAAGATCTTCAACATCTCCCATAAAGATCTTCCCGTTTTATTTTCTTACCTAAAACCTTTCTTTATATCCTGGGGAAAATAAAATATAAAAAGGGTGAGCTCAAATGTTCAGTCAGGGAAAACATAGATAACAAAAAAAAATCCATAAATATTTGGAAGCAAAAACATGAACATGAAATTTAAACATCAAAATCTTGAGCAAAGACATAAAGCATGGAAGTACGTAAGGCATATATCATAATGGAACATCAACCATGATAATATATAATGGGAATAAAACATGTAATTTCAGAAACCATTTAGCACATGTTATGATTTCCATAGTAGCCATGGCATTGCTGGCAAGTCCATCTTAGTGGACAAAGTCCCTTTCTGAATCGAGTTCACTCCTTGTTTCAATCCTGTAACACTGAACAAGATTAACTTACCATTCTAGCCATGTCTATCTCATGAGATATAAATCTTTACCCAATGCATTCGAGGGAGATATAGGTCCCACCAATCTCATAATGAAATCATTCTTACGTGTTCCCCAACATAAACATAAATCATTCATCATAACACAAAGAATAGAACGGGTTTCATAAACATCATATCATCATGACATAATCCATATTACCAAATGGATATCATTTCATCATAATAAAAGTGAGACCATGTAAATCATAGAGACTTTATACTTGAAACATACACATATGAAATAATTTCATCTTAGATGGAAAATGGTTTTAATGAAACACTTGAAATGAATTCATGAGGACAATATCCTTTCATTTTCCAAATCATTTTCTTTTCACGAAATGCCATGAAATTTTAAAAGAAAAGGATTTTGTTGAAAATATTCATGATGTCTTGTAGAGTAAGCTTCTGGAAAATAAGGAGTTATGAAACTGTAAAAATCCGTTCATGTTGTATAAGTCAAAAAACAATCTTCTCATACTTTTGCTGGAAAATTCAAAAATTACCTTGTATGGTAAACCAAAAAATGATTCCTTACATACCATGTAGTAATAGTAAAAATGGGTAAAACGTAATTTAAACATACATGAAACCATTTTTAGAAATCAGGGACATGTATGATAAATATAACCCCAGTAAATACTTACGAATAAACAATCTCGGATAAGAATGAGATTTGAATAATTATCCCTTACCCTAGGTCCGATATGCTTTGTATAGATCTGAACCTCCTATATAATGATTTAAACAATGTCATTTACTTTTTAGATAATCATATTCATTGTTATGATATAATATATTTTTCAATAAGGACTTTATATTACCCGTTATTTTGAAATTTCCCTGTTAAAGAAACATTTTCGGTAAAATCATTTTATTTATCATATGTGTTTCGACTTGTCGTTCTTGATATTATTACTTATATCCTGATTTACATAATTCCAGAATGTAAAACATGATTTATATGTAATTTATATTCATCATATACATATATATTATAGATCGATAAAAGGAATGAAATACACCATTCATGGATACGGTAGGCCGTACGTACACACGAACGCTGTTTTCGTTTCCCTATTGAATTGAATGAAAATAAATAGATGAAATACATTTATATATATATATATATATACATAAATCCAGTAGAATTATTATTTCAAATATTTCTTTATTATTCATTATATAATATTTATGATCATTCATGTATGGTTAACATGAAAAATGAATCTCATCGCGTCGTGGAGACGGTAGTCCGTACGTACGCACGAGTGATGATATTGTTCCCATAATTACTGAATAGAATTAGAGAGGATGGTTTAATATATCAGAATCATTATGAAGTTATAATAACCATATATAGTTATTCTTTACACCATTATACCCATACATGTAAGGTGTTGGTGGAAAAATAGAATACACCACGACGTGGAGATGGTATTCCGTACGTACGCACGCGCGGTGATTTTGTTTTATGTAGGATGGATAGAAGGTGAAATAGGGTTGTTTTTTATTTATAAAAACATATCAGTATATGAGGGATACTTATGTTATTACTTCATAATGAAAAAACTAAAGAATAGGGAGTAGAAGAAGAATGGAACATGAAAAAACGGTAGAAGGTATTACCTCTTTCTTGAAGTGCCTCCTTTAAACATTCTCTTAGGGCACTAGAGTTCATCTTTTGAGAAGGCCAGTACCAATAATAGGTTTTTAAGGAAGTGGGGAAGTGGAATGGGTAGTGGTTGTCTGACCTTGAAGGCTCAAATTGGTGTGAGGAGTAGAGGGAGGAGGTGCCCTTTTATAAGGGAGGGGAGGGGCACCTTTTGAAATATAAGAAATATTAGTTTATATTAAATCCCAAACCCACATAAAAACTTCCATAATGACTCATATAAGAAGAATATATAAGATAGGGTTGTAATCGCATCAAACAATAAAATTTAGACATGTTAGGAATTCATTTTAAACATTATCAACTTGATTTATCCTTATTTATCAATTTAATTTATATATGTGGTAGTAATAATCTTAAATTTAAATTATTATAAATAATTACATATGTGTTGTGAATTTTCCATAATTTGACACTTTATGAAATTTTAGACCATATAAATTTAAATTTATAAATTTTATATTTTTTTGTGATTTTTAAACAATTTTATAATATGTTATTTTTATAAAATAACAATAGTGTCAATTTTGACACTATTCCTTTATTTTAATTTAAATAAACAATATACAGAAGATATGTTCGAACTATAACATTTAATATATTCATAACATGTCATATGTATCTAGAAAATTAGTGGAGACCATTAAATATTTCATATAATATTTATTTTAATATTTTTAAAACCATTTATTTGATATTTCTTTTAAAAAAATAATTTCTACATCACTATTATGTCTCCTTTAATGATAATTATATAATCCCTAAAAATTATAAATAAATTTATATGATGTAGATAATGTTATTATATTTCTTTAGACTATTTATATCCTATTTTTCATGAAGTTTATCACTAAACTAAAATTATTATACTTATAAGATTAAAGAAAGTGACATGTTGTCACTTTCCTTGGTTTTAATAATAATTAAATTATTTTCATGGAAAAAAGTCCATTAAATGAATATAATCCGACCCTTCGGTGATATGGGTCTACTTTTTGTCATTAAATAGGATTTTGGAAGGTTTTACGGTAATTTTATAATCTTATATTTACCCTTAATTACCTGATTTACCTTTAACTATGGTAAATAAAATATTCCGTAGTTACTATTTATAATGACCAAAAATAAAAAGTAGCTTATTAACATAATTTTTACCCACTAATTTTAAATATGGAAACCATTTTTTCAAATTCAATTCACAAAAGTTGCTGAAATTAAATTAAAATTAATCCCGTTGTCGAAAGAAAACAGGTTTTTGTTTAAAACATTGCAAAAGATTGAATTGATTTAACCTACGAATTCAAGGAAAAATCAATTCTAATGACATAAATTATATTAAATGGTAAGAATATATATTATTTATACTTTAAAAACATTTAATATTAAAATTTAACCACATAAATTATTAGGATGAAAAAAAGTTGTTTTTAATTAAAATATAGAGTGTTTTTACTATTCATTAAAATATGAAAGTTTTCAGAATAATATGAAAATTTTCTCAAAAGTAATTTTTTTCCCTGATTCCAAATAAGAATTTTATTTTGTCAAATTGAACATATAAACATTTCAAAAACTAGATTTAAAGAGGTTGTTCCATCAAAAGGCGGAAAAACTGCATTTTTTGAAAAATACTTATTTTACCCGAAAAAATTATTTTATTATTATACCATGTTCTAAAATATGTGTAAGATGAATAATAATGTAATAAAATTCAAAATTTAGTTAATACTATTTATAACGGCTAGTTCATAATAATATTATAACTATATATTATTGTTTAGTGAAACCCGGTATTGCGTACAACACACGCTATCGAGGAAGGTCGTGAATGCGTGTAATGGAAGCCAAGTCAGTGTTGCATATAATGCAAGCTAATACGATTTTGAGAATAGCACAAGATAATCTTGGTGTAGAGTACAACAGAATATATCAATGAAATTAAAAGGAATATTTTTCATAAAATCTCAGGGTGTTACAGTTTGTATCTTGGTGTTTGGTATGACAACAACATAATCTTGAAATAAAAATCTATAAAGGGATGTTGCATCCATTATACATACCACAATTTAAATAGGTTAAAATCACTATGAATTTTTTCATTGGAATACCCAGAACCCTTAAAGTGAATGGTTATGTATGGTTCGTTGTCGATCTCTTAACTCTATCATCACACTTCATTACTATCAAAGAATATTTCTCTGTTAATCTTCTTTCTAGAATATATATTCACGATGTGGTAAGGTTTAAGGGACTACCATGTTACATTGTATTAAATCAAGAACTATGTTTTACATCAATGTACTTGTGAAGTCTTCAGAAATCACCTGAAACAGAATTGAGTTTCATCACTTCTTATCATCCTCAAATATATGGTCAGTCTGAATGAAAAATTTCCAGCCTACATGATATGTTGAAATCTTGGTCACTAGATTTTAAAGGTGTTTGGAATAAACACCTTCCCCGAGTGTATTTTTCTTAGAAAAACATATTTCCCTCATGAATCCATATGGAACCTTATAAATCCCAATATGGGACGAAATATAGATCTCGAATGTGTTGGGATGAGGTTTGAGTAATAAATCTATTAGGGAATAAGATCACTGATGAAATGGTTAATAAGGTTAGATCCATTCAGTAGCACATCAATACATCTCAAATCCAGTAGAAAAGTTATGATAATAAGAATCGTCCTGATCTAGAATATGAAGTTGGAAAAAATTTGTTTTTACAAATCTCAACCCAGAAGAATGTTATGAGATTTAGGAATAAGGGAAAACAATTCCCTAGGTATATCGGCCCCTTTGAAATTACTGATCATATCGAAACAGTATCCTATTACATGGAGCTTTCTCCAAATCTCTCTCAAGTTCCTGATGTATTACATGTATCTCTCTTAAGTAAGTACATACATTACCCTTTACATGTACTGAACTCAGAGGTCATACCACAAGAGCATTATCTTTTTTATGAGGAGAAACATGTTGAATATCTAGACTAATCATATAAATTTCTATGGAATAAGACCACTCACTTTGTCAATGTTTTCTAGAGAAATAATCAGTTAAAGAAAACTACATGGGAACATGATGATATGATGAACCATAATTAACACCACTTTTTTTACCTGAGTGTAAAATTTTGAGGGTGAAATTCATTTAACGGGGGCTAGAATGTAACACCCTAAGTTTTTATGGACCTATTTTTTCAAATAAATTTAAATTTTCATTAATATATTTCAATGAACTATGTTAAAGATTAATTTCACATATAAATGACTTGTTTTACACTCCCCACAACACTGACTTGGCATATGATACATGCAACACTGTGTTGCCGTATGATACAAGCAACATATAGTTTCTAAAAAATACCTCTTTATATTGTTTTAATAATTTAAATAATAAAATTATTACCTATTGGTTAAAAATAGTAATGTGAATAGTAATAAATACATTTAAAATGTTTTTTATAATTTTTATATATATATAACATATGATTTTTTGTAAAGTACTTTTCATGTTTAAAAACATGATTTTTCTGAATGAACTGATTATAATAATGAATTTAACTTTAGACACATTTACAAATTTAATATGGTAAAATAAACTACATTATTGAATTCATAACCAGTAAATTAGCTTAAGGAAAGTATTTGGGATTTTTCTGAAAATAATCTATTTTTATTAATAGTGAAAAATATTGCTTTTTATTTTAAAATTGAATTTTTATCTAATTAATTAGTAATGATAAATGATATTATAAATATGCTTTTAAGGTCACATTAAATAAATATAAAATCTACTAATTAATTAGGATCAATTCCACTTTGATATTGCTAATAAAATCTTAACAAACATTTGACATTATATATACTTTAAAACCCTCAAATTTTGTCTCACTTCAGGGATTTTCTCTAATCTTAATTTTTCCACTTCTGTTATTAGAATTTCAAAAATTCTAAATAAACTATTTAATTCAGAATAATGTTAAAATTCTAATGATTCCATTTAATTTTTTACAGAAATTATTTGCATAAGTGATTAAAATTAATCACAGAAATTAATGGAAAATTAAGCATAATTAGGGAATTATCTTAAAATTAAGGGCCCAAATGACCATGACTCCTTTAAAACACCAATTGTATTTAAACATCTATCCTATTAACCTTATATTATTGATTTTTTTTTGGTTTATTAATAATTTTTTAGGTAATGACATTTTCTCACATAATTGGTTTATAAAACATCCATGTGTGTCCTTTTCCATCCGTATAAAAACCCCCACCTCTACCCATTCCTCAGACCTCTATGGTCACTTAATATCGTCCATGTTTTACCCATTTAGCCTCTCAAAAATCATCCCTTTTACTTTTTATGGTTTCTTTGGGCCAAAACCCTTTCATGTATACCTTTTGGCTCAAAACAAAAGGAGTTACCAAGTTTTGAGGTAATATCTTCTTTCAATCTCATTTCCTTTATTTTCATAATCCATCCCATCCATACTCATTAATTCCTTATTGGGTGAAAAAAACAATATCTTAAATATACTATGATGTTTTTATGAAATTTTTATGACCTACTCTTACACACAACTCTATCTAATGGATGTTGAACATATTGTTTCTATGTATGACAAACTACTACCTCATGAAATGATGATTATTCATTTCTCCGGTATCACCAATCATGGTGGCCATTATGATGAGAGTTATACATATATATGTAATTATTTACATCTATTATTTCTTTACGAATTATTATCTTCTATTTGTTGTTAATAAGATAATCTCGTATGAGAAGTGTGGACTACCGCCCCCTCAAAGCAATGTGATTCATTCACATGCCCCATGGAATGTATTAAAATTGGGTTTAATGAAATTATATGATATATATAATATATTAATTCTACTGTAAAAATTATATATATATATATATATATATATACATTAATATACATATTCCATTGACATACATTCTTTCATTACGACAATAAAAATGGAAATAATGTTCTTGTGCAAGAAAGGCTTTCCATCTCCATGAATGGTGTATTCCATTTCATACATCATTATGAAATAAATTATTATAATATAAATATAATTTATATTCATGATATTTATATCATGTTCTAAATTCTGGAATCATGATATATTAATAAGGACAAATTCTATAACAAATTAACACACATGCGATGAAGAAAGCGAATATTACCTGATGTGAAACAATAATATAGGAACTTTAAAAAGGAGGTAATAAAACGTCATAATTAAAGAAGATATGGTAATAGATATAATAATATTATTCTTTAAAGTATTTATAATAAACTTATATTAATTATAGAGGTACTTTTGATGACTATATAGAGAGTCAAGACACAAGGTAAGGGAAATTTCAACTCACTTTTAATTTCTGTGAGATTCATTTTATGGTCACCACTACTTCCTTTTGTGTGTTGTATGTACATAACATGATGGAATTATATGTATATTATACTTAAATTTATGGGTGTTCACATATCCATTCTATAATCATTCTTTCATTTTGTTTAACATTCAAAATTTATCAAATCGGTAAAACTATATTGTCTCAATTTGCCTTCTTTGAGTCTCATGTTTTTTTATGCACATAAACTATTTTTCGAGGTTAATATAATTAAATTTTACATGATATATCATGAATCCAATTATTTTCATAATATTATAAAATTTACATATTTTTCTTTTTCTTACATTGAGAGTATGATCGCAATTAACAAAGTTATAAGGGTTTATTTGAATTGTCTTATTCTTTTTTGAGATTGTTTATGTTTATGCTTCCTCTAATAAAATATATCAATATTATTCATTTATTCCCTTATCCTATACTTATTTATAATTACCTCATTTTTTAGTACCATTTTTTCACTTTTCTATACTTAAGATAATGATTTTAGTGAAATCTGATCATCTCTCTCTTCGGTCAGAAATTTATTGTATTAAAAAAAACCATGTTTTAAAAATTATTTTAAAACAATGTTTTCAAAAGATCCTTGATGATCATTTGCAAGAAAAAAAGATTTTGAAAATTTTTTATTGTTTAAAAAATTCATTTATATGTTTTCAAAGCTATTTTCAAAGAAATTGGTATTCAAATTGTTTTATGCTATAAAAATAAATTTTCAATGAAGAAAGGATATTTTACTCAAGAAATGTTTTTAAAATAACATTTCAAAATGTTTTCCCATCAAATATATCATCTACTAGTGTTGGTCAGGCTTTTATGGGGAAATTATTCAATGTTTACATTCGTATTATTTCTCTAAATGGATTATTTTTCAATTACATGATTTTTATGAAGCCCATTTCTTTGTCACGACATATATTCTTTTAAAACTGGATTTTTTTCATAGGTTATGTTTATTATTAAATGATAAATAAACTTTCTTCTTTAGATATTTTTTTATATTTTTACATATTTTTGATACCCACTTCATTTCTAGGGTTATGATTTTTTTATTTTTGATCTTGTGAAAAATGCATATATGATTTCATTATGTGATGGGTGAGACTTATATATCCCAAAAATTCATTGGGTAATGATTTATATCTCCTGAGATATAAAGGGCTGAAACGAGGGTTTACTCAGTTATGTAATACTAGGATGGAATGAGGGTTTACTCGGTTCATTAATACAAGTCTATAATGAGGTTTTACTTGGTTCAGTAATACAGGACTAGAATAAGGGTTTGTTCAGTTCAATAATATAGGGCTGAAATGAGGGTTTACTCAGTTCAGTAATAGAGGGCTTGAAAGAGGCTTCACCCAGTTTAGTAAATGACATTTTCCAGTTATATGGTCTTGGAATTGATTCCTCTTCTATAATGGAAATCAGCATATGTTTATGTGTTTCCAAAAATCCATTTCTTAGTCATATGGTATGCTTTCATGACTTATATCCATTATATTCTTTTGAGTCATGTCTTGTGAATTGTGATACTTTATGTCATGATTCATGTATATGATCTTTGATATGTAAGTTATGATATTCTATATTCATGATCATGTTCCCATACCCTTACGAACACGTTTATACTTAAATGTATCCCTTCTTTGTCCCTACGAATCATTTGATATCTCCCCTTTTCTTGTATATTTCCCTAGGTTTGGAAGATATGTATTATGTTTGATGTTTCTAAGAAGGTTTCTAGTTGCGAAGAACAAAATTGGAGATATTGTAGCTCACTTATGTACCAGTGTTTATTTTTCCATATTTCCAAAGGCATTATACCAACATCAGTCTTTGGGTGTTAGTTTTTATGATGTTTAAGTATTCCTCAAAAGTTAGGTAATGTTTATATTTTTTCTAGGAGAGGGGCTCTATAATTGTATATCTAGGTTCATCGGGAGAAGGTGTTGTGTTGATGGACCATTCTCTTTGTCCATGTGATGTGGGGGCATGTTGGCATAGAGGAGAGTACTTGGGAGTGAGATACGTCATCTATTTCCCAATAATCGGAGTTGTTTTGATTTTTTCTCATGTACTATTCTTTTATTGTAATGATTGATCCTTTATTTCTATGAGATGAGTTTTATCATTGTTATATGGCGTAAGATAATGTCTGGATGTAAGGGGACAGGAGGACCTGATTCCTAATCCAGACGTATAAATGCGTATGTGATTAAACCCATGTGGGCGAGACGGTTCCATCCAAAGAAGATAGTATATTGACATGTGTAAATGAATTTCATGATTCAAATGTTCAGGCAGTGTGACTATTGGTTCTTGTGTGGTATTTCGTGCGGTTTTATGGGTTGTAAAATCTCTAAGTAGGTGTTCTTAGATGTTGAGGTTTCACTCCCACAAGGTTTTTTATCCTTGAGAGGTATCTTTTGGGGTGGTTGTTTTAAATAATATTTCATTTAGGTTTGGTATTGAATTATCGAGTGGTAGAATAGTTTGATAGGTGTATGATGTAATGGAATGATCTTCCATGGTCCATTACATTGTCAAAATCCAATGTTTGGGGTGTTCTGGGAGGTATTAACAGCTCATTTCCTGAGTTTCCCAAATTTATTATGTTTTTATCCATAGGTTGAAGAAATCAGTAATATTAAGAGTTATAAGGTCATGGAATCAACAAAATGAGGTTTTGGTAGGTTGAATGATTTGGTAGGGTGGGGAATTGGTAGGTCAAGTAGTTTTTAGGTAGAAGGCATCGGTAGGTCGATGCATTGGTAGGTTGAGGCATCGATAGGTCATGGAATCGGTTTGTCAAGGGAATCAGTAGGTAGTGGGCATCGATAGGTCAAGGAATCGATGGGTCCAAGAATCGGTGATTCATGGTATCGGTGAGTCAGGGCATTAGTGAGTAAGGGCGTTTTTGAGTCAGGGTGACAATGAGTCGGAGAGTCTGTGAGTTAGAGCGTCAGTGATTCAGATGGCAGTAGGTCACATCTGTGGCTCAACATTGGTAGCATAGCATTGGTAGCCTAGTCTTGGTAGCTCTGTTTAGGTGACTCACTATTAGTGGCTCCCAATCAGTGGATTGCAGTCGGTGTCTCACCCATCAGTGACTCATTTCATGTTTTTTCCAAATATTTCGAGTTTCTTTCCCTTGATGTTTTTTTGGTGAATCGTGTTTAAAGCCATTTTTTGGTATTTTAAAGGTGTTTCAACGGTTGTAAATTATATTATTATTATCATAATGCTTCGAGGAATTTGAAATAGTTAAGCCACATGTTCGTGGCCCTGTATGACTTTAATGGACCTTGAAAATGTTTCCCCTACTATTGATATAGTATCTATATTTTCTAAGCTCAGACATTCTCTTCCCAGTGTGTCTCGATATTATATTTGTGTGTATAGAGGCTTCCATTCTAGTGAATTTCGGTGTTGTTCCATAGCCATCAATCTAATTTCCATGGAGTTTTTCGGTACTCTTTCACCCCCTGTTTTAGTGTAATGATGATTTTTGGTCCCCTATTGTTCCAGGAAGGGGTTTCCTTTGTCTCTCCTTAATTTGTGTATCATGAGAGATGGGTATATTTATTTCACCTTTGGATCATAGTCAAAACCAATTGTTAAGGGTGTTAATATTTAATCCTCTTTTCCCTTCGACAAAATGCGATATGGGGGAGATGTTGATGATTGCTGCTTTTATCTGGTTATCATTGATCTTTAATGTGAATTATATTGGTGTTATACCTCTAAAAATCATGTTTTTTGGTGGTCTTTGCATGAAAATATGTTTTTATTTATACATATTGTTGATTCTCTTTTGAAATGACTATAAACATGATATCTGATTAATCGCATATACCTTGTTAAATAAAATGTATTTCCCAGAATCAAACATGATTTTGTGATCACCCATATTTAGAAAAGTAGAATTAAATAACCTTTTTTTGGATAAATTTGTATACACTCATCTTATTTTGGTGTGGCTGTGTGCTTTGTGGGTTTTGTTGGGTGTTGTGATTTATGATGGTTATATGGTTCTGTTGTTGGTTGAATGGTCGTGGGAACTGGGGTTGGAAAGTGGTTGGTTTTGTGAGAAGGGTGTGGTGTATGTGTGTAACATGGCATGGGTTTTGGTGGTGATTAATGTGTGCCTTCTGTATGAGTTGGTGCAATAGGTGTGATGGAATATCAGGTTAAGAGATTGATTTATTATAGAATGAAAGGAATTGTAGTGAACTAGGACTACTTTTGGGTGGCTTTATGACTATCGGACAATGTTTTGCAATGGGAATGCAATCTAGTTCAATTTATTTGAGTTACAAAATGAGTTGGGAAAGGTTTTGGTTGTTATTTTCTTTGGTAGTGTTAGAATGAAATAAAAAATATTCTTAATAACGAATGATAAATGGTAATATAAAAGGGGTGGGTTATTTTTTCTAGTTGTGTCTATTGTGTGGTTGTGCATATAGGGGTAGCATCAAGGGCTGTTTTTTATGGGGTGGTTGTTTGTTTGGCTACCCATTTGTTGGGATAAGTTGTTGTTAACCTATATGTATAAACTTGTATCTCCTTTTTATTTTTACATGCATCCCACCCATGTTAAGCACTATATGTTGAACACCACCATGGTTATGGGGGAGGGTGTCTCTCCCAACATCTCGGTGGGAGGATGGGTGGTTGGTTACTGACTTTACCCTTATCCCACTTCTAGGAAGTTTCCCCCCAAGACTCTTCGTGTAGGTTGTAGTGGCTTGAGGATTAATACTAGCTTCCTAATATAATATGTGTGAGAGTTTTTTTGTTTCCCAGGTGTATTTGGTGTGAGGACCAGGTTTTTTCTAGCGACACGTGTGGTGGTTTTGTCTTATATGTATGAGGTAAGGATGTGATGTGGGGTATAACTTAGGTGTATGCAGGAATCTTCTGACAATAGGGCTTATGGAAGAGCATAACAACATCAGTATGTTTTCCATTCAGGATGAGCAGTTAACCATTTGGAATTTTTGAGTTGTACCCAAATATTTATGTGATTACTATATTATTTACTTAACATGCATTATTTTATGAGCATTCCTTGGCATGTTTGGGGTGGATAATAAACCTTGTTATGTGCCTTTGTGTTTCTTTATTTTCTCACCGGGTCATTTGTATGCTTTTTCCACTTTTGAATGGGAGACATTGGTTTTTCCCTAATGAGTATACGTGTATGTTCACCCTATATATAATATTATGTTCATGTTACCAGGGAGAGTATGCGGACCGTGCTGGACCATACTATCTCTAAATTTGGGGACAATTTTTGTGTTGTTGGTTAGTTTTATTTTGGTACTTGGGAGTTTTCCTTATATTTACAGTAGTTGTACTTTGAACATGCATGTGGGATGGTTTTTGGATACTTTATATATATCTGTCTTGGAGTTCTTAGAGATTAATACATCTTATCACCAAATCATTGTTACTATAAAAATTGTAATGCCTTTCATTTTTCTGATATTTCTATACCCTTGGTGCTGATAGCCACCTCAACGCCTATTGGAGGCAGGACTCGGGGTTCATTATATCTTCTTCATCATGAATAAGGAATCCCTCACCATCATGATATCCCTTCCCACATCTTGAAGAAGTTAGGTTGAGAAAATTAGTCTATTCACACAGGCGTAGGAATAATGGGTTTTCTCACATAGGTTTTCCAATACTTATGAAAATGCCAAATATTCTTGTTTAAAATTTATATGAATCATTTAACAGTTTTTATCATATTTTAGAACTTAGGGATGCATTTTATTTTAATGAAACATGATGTTTCCATGATTATGACTTTTCATTTATGTTTCACCTTCTATCATCTTTAATTGTTTTATATTTTATCTCTTATGTTTCATTAATGATATTATTATGATCATATGTATCTCCATAATGTAATTTTATTATCACAAATGGTCTTATGATATATAATTATTATATTTAGGATTTCCACATGTTCCAATCAATATTATGGTCCAATAATTTTTTATTTTTATTTACCAATAATGATCATTTTATAAAACTCATTTCGTATTTGTGAAATCCAAATGATATGGATATGATTTCACCATGTCAAATGTCTTGGTGAGGGTCCATTGGATAGAAAATATGTAAAACTATTTTGAATTAGTAAAATTAAAATGTTTATGTATCTGATTTCAAGCACACTAAACCTTTTAATCCTTTTATGATGCAAATTTTTTTAATGTATAATATAAATTATGAAATTAATTTATTGATTAAGTTAATTTTGTCTTGGATCAATGTAGTTAGAATATTAGGTAATTTTTAGTAATCATTGGGATTAGATTATTTTATTTTGGGAGTTTAGATTAGTTACCATTTCTATTAGGGTTAGAAAAAATACTAAAAACTATAGACATGCGCCTATTTATAGGATGATATACTGAATTATTCGTAAAGTATTGAGTAGTTTATTTCCATTTGAAAAACATCCATCTCTTTATTCTACAAGTGTAAAAAATCCTTCTTATACTTCTTCTTACTAATAATAACCCTAAGGATAGTGTGTATATTATTAACTAAATCATCATCATCTAACGACAATGAGGCATAACATCACACCTATTGTGAAACTCTCAGGAAATATGTTTTTGATAATCATATTATCATTATGATCAACCATTGAGGATTTATTTATTAGTTTCATTAAGTGATTAGGATTTGAATTTTAAGATAACCCAACTTAGACTAACCTAATTCAGTCAAATATTGATGTAGGATGATGTAAAAGAACTAAGGGATAACATGAAATTGTAAAAGAACTATTAATTTTTAGGTTAACATTCCTCATATGATTATGATAATATCTAAGTATAGTAAATTTTTCTTCACTCATTTATACCCTTTTGGCATTAGTAGTGGTTTTAACTGGATGGAAAACTTCTTGCAATGGATAATGCAAGGATTAACTCAATCAAAAACCCATAAAAATGGAGCTGGAATGAGAAACGATTTCACTATACCAAACTATATTTAAAAAATATGATTATCAATGTCAACATATTAATTGTCACAATGTTACTAATGAAGTGAAATAATGACTGTCATGAATGATTATGTGATGAAGAATAAGAAGTAAAAAATTTCAATTTTCTTTCTATAGAAAAAGAGGAATGGATAACCAATTGAATTGATTCAAGTTGACTAAAGGATTCTTTAATTATGTTTAATTAGACCATATAGCATGAAAACGATGAAGGAAAATGAATATTTTAGTTAACAGAAAAAATTATGATAAATATAACATTCGGTAACTGATAAATAATCAATTTATTATGTATAGATAACCCATACTATATCTAATAGAATATCCTAATAGAAGGATTTATAATTATCATAGGTACTATATCATTCAAGACTCAGAGACTGTGTAAAAACATATTAATGACTATTGATGAAGAGAAAAAATTGAATCAGGTTTCAGTTACAATCCACCCTGAATTAGTTGATGTATTATATTTCTATCAACCCTATTCTATTAAGGATGTTATCTAATAACATTAACATTCCACCCTAAATGTTTTTTATGTTGAGGAAAAAATACAGTGAAACTATAATTATCTTTATCCAAATAATTTTTTTGACAATCATAATATCTACCGAAAAATTTTATCTTTTTTCAGAATAATGTTTTTTGTATTCAATTTTACATTATATTAATTTTCCCAATAGGGAAAAAATATTCTAAATCAATGGTGACCACCTACTACTGAAAACAAAACTACAAATGGAAATGGTAATTACAATGTAATAACACACATTATTTAAGAGGTGTAAAATATAATGACCCATGATTTCAGATCCATTAAAATAGATGAATTTCTCTATATATTTTATCCCACAATACACTATGTAATGCCCCAGCCTGGGTTCCACGATTTGGTGCCTTGATTCAGTTCACCACATGGCCTCAAGAGGGCATTCTAGTATTCTAGATGATACTGACTAGCAGTGAGGGTCTTGCATGCCAGTCATGGGGAGACTATACCCTTATTTATTAGAGTAAAACACCAGATAAAATATATAAACAAACCCAAAAGAATGTATAACCAAAACAATACTAATGTCACAAAAGAATTAAATAAGAAAACAATACTCAACTGGAAGGGATGAAATTCCTTTCCAATATAAGTGTCAAATGACTATAATGAAATTGAAAAAAAAGACACTACAACTCCCAATGTGGGTTCCAAACCATGTCTGGTCCCCTCATCCAAGATCCATCCCAAATAATCAATCCACCCCATGTTCATTGCCAATATCCTTTCATATAAAAATATAATATATTTTGGTCCTGATCATGTATCCTCAATTGTGTGTGAGTAAAACTCAATGGGACACTATCAATGGTGTCTAAAACTAGTCAAGTAAAATGATAGTTTTTGCAGTTATATAATAAATAATTACAATGCATACATAAACATTTATTACATTGTCATTTAATATTATCTAACAATATTAACTACATGGTTCTCAAGGAGACCCGTACCCTAATACTAGATTCATATCGTGTCATATCCCAAAGTGTTCCCAAGTAAATGTCATATCTTTAAACTAGTTTCTTACCTAAGAATGAAAAATTAAATGGTACTATGATATCTCAATACCAAATTCAACTCATATTGGAGTTTGAAAAATTCTCATGTGAGGTAATAACTAAGGATTTTATTGTTTCCATTATTTAATTTCACATTTTTAAGCCATATTACCAAATTTACAAATATCACAAATGTAATTAAGATAACCATGTTACCATAATTACTTCTCAATAGAATACAATTGTACCCATTATCATATTCATCATATATAATTACCATGTGACCATTTATAATTATCATTATAATGTCTATTATCTCATTCGCTTTCATATAATTATGATGACCATGTTATCATTTTTACATATCAATTTTGAATGGCCAGGTTACCATTCATTCACACAAAATTAATTCATAATTTATTATCAACGTCAATCACTTAAATAATTCAATAATTAGATAGATACAACAATTTTATTATTTAAATCAATAATTAACGATACATTCTAATCATCATTAATTAATTCAATTAATTAATTAATCATTTATAGAATTCATATCAAAATAATTAATTTTTCTATAATTAATTATCTAATTACAAATCTCAACTAATCATAATTAATCCCACATTTTATTATCTATATCATAATATCAAAGAACACAATTAATTCTCAATTAATTATCTCAACTAAAAAAATTATATATCTCAAAATTAAATCATAGATTTATTATCAAGAAATAAATATGTAAATCACATATTCAATTTCCCAAATTAATTATCTTGTTTGGAAACCCATTAGTGTCATGATTAATTCCATAGCTAATCATGGGATTCAATAATACATCGATAAATTAATTGGTCAACCTATTTAACCAAATTTATAAAAATATATTGCTAATGGATGTCATAAATTTTACATATTTTTCATATATGTATCAAATCAACAACTATGTGAATTAAATTTTAGACGAACTGCCACAATTCGATGACAGACATTCACTCAACAGAAATCCCAAAAATCTGAGGAACAAGCAAAGTAGATATGAGTTATGGATTAATATCCCATAACTAGAACCATGTTTTCATGATCTGTTCAATTTCAATCTATATATACAATCATAGATATATATATATCACTTAATATGTTTACATCTAAATAAATAGAGAATATCTTTCATTAATAGATCAAGGAAGATGGAATAATGAAAGAAAAAGGCATTGAGATGATATCCACTTTATGGGTGAGGATAGGATCGCCAATTTAAGCTTTCAATCTAGATGAATGGTGGTCGGATGGCCGTGTAATCCCTTCGGGTTAATGGTAGAACCTTCTATTACCCATAAGAAAGTAAAATCCCACTTTAGGGTTTCTTATGAGAAGAAATATGTCATTAAAAGGTAAAAAAGTGTGAGATCCTCAATTTTAGGATCTCACTATTAGACCACACATCATTTAATCAAATGGTTATACAATCCATGTGCTAAACATGCATTATCCACTACTTCAAAGGGGGGATTTACTTAGATTCCTCTCATGGCCTCACAAACCAAGATTTAATCATGCAAAATCTACTACCTCAAAAGATCATTGTGTGCCCGATATCTCCAGGAATTGCGAACAGTTTGTACAAACTATGCACAAACCATGCACAACACTTTTTCTCCAAAAGTTTATTATACGCCATCCCAACACACCTTAATTCATAACTCCAATCAATGTTACTTAAGTAAAAACAAAATATAACTAAAATTGCACCGAAGACAACTGCAGAAAAGGTCAGGATCTTACGGTCTCCCCAACTTATAATTGATCAGACTCTTGATGAACTCCCAAGAAATTATAAGATTACAATAGAAAAATATCAGGGCACTGAGCCCTCACATCTTCTTCTCTTTTACATGTATCCTCTTGTAAACATCCATGGTTCAATAACAAATGAACTATCAGGAGAGTCTTTCCCCGACACACTTTCTCAATACAATCAAACATATGTATCAGATGCTCCTCAATGGATGCATCTATCTATAGGTCAACCTCATCCACATAGATCACATGAGAAGATTTTGGGTGATACCTCTAATGTTGTGATACTTGATAAATTTCGTGCATAATTTTGTATCTCTATAGAAGAGCCTATCGATATTCCAATATCCCAATATCTCCACTATCAAAAATAGTCCAATAAACCTGGTCACTAACTTTCCCTCCCACCATAGCCAGTGGTGACCCATCCTAAGAGATACCCAAAGGAACACATGATCACCTTCTATAAACTCTAGGGGTAGTCTTCATCTGTGAGTAAAAAAATTCTCTCTAATCTAAACCATATCCATATGTTTCCAATTCAATTATACATTATTCAATGTCTCCATACAGAGACTTGGTCCCAAAAACTATGACTAACCAGCCTCCATCTAGTGTAGTGGTGATCTACACAGACTACTATATATATCACCATATGGTTTCATCTCTATTGTTTGCTGATAACTAATGTTATAGGTGAACTCCACTAAAGCCATGTGTTTTTTCTTGGATCCACTGAAGTCAAGCACTCAATCCCTTAGGATGTCCCTATGTACCCAAATACTAAGTTCCGACTACCCATCTATCATTGTGTGTAAATTCCTACTATATAAAACGGGTGTGCAAAGATCTTTCTGAAATCCCTTCATGAAGAGTGAAGTAAAGCGTGAATAATGATTTGAAAATTTATTATGTGGCACTCCATGAAAAGGTACTATCTCTTGAAGGTAGAGTTCTCCCAACTGATGAACTATAAAGGGTACCCTTAGAGGTGTGAAATTAACTACCTTTGTTAGTCGATCCATAGTGAGCCAAATAGATTCATTCTTCCTAACTATATTTTGGAGACCCATCATAGAATCCATGGTCACATTTTCCCACTTCAAATCCAGGTTAGGAAACAGTTGTATTAAAACTCCAGTTCATTAATGATCTACCTTCACCCACTAACATATAAATAATCTTGTCACAAACCCAATATCTTTTATATCATCCTTGACCACCCAAATTTTCATCGTATGTCCTGGTAATTTTTTATTACACCTAGTTTCAACACCCATTTTGAGGCATGAAATTCCAACATGAACTCATTGTGAATGCTCATAGGTACCACTAATCTATCCACAACATTTGTGATCTCATCCTCATCTATAAACCTGTAGGAAGATGTCTATAAAACATTAAGTATTTCCCTCAAGTATAAGCACTGTATATCCACATACTGTCAATCCCTGATCCGTATCAAAAGTGAAGACTCCATTGCATCTGTTACCAAAGTCATATTATCATAACATTCCCAACAGATCATATGCATTTTAGTTAGCAGGGTCATCATCTTCCACTCAGCCCACGACTCTTGAACCATCTGATTTTGGGTTTTACTACCCGAGGTATCATCAACACTTTTCCCCTTCTCGAGAATATATTCCAATTTAAAATATAAATACAACATATACTCTAATCATCACTCATGTGGATGATTCAAATCATGCTGTAAAAATATATAATTCAAGCTCTTTTGAACTTTATAGAATGTAAAAATTTCCCTCAAAATATAGTTTCCCCAATACATTAGAGCTTAAAGAACTACATCCAACTCGACGTCCTGCATATGGTAATTCCATTCATGAGGTCTCAACTACTGAGACCCATACTCCACAACTCGATCTACCTGAATGAACACAACTCCATGTCTCATCCTAGAAGCATCACAATAAACCATATACTCCTTACATAACTCAAGTACGGTCAAAATTTGTGTCGATATTAATCTCTTCCTAAAATTCTAATAATTTCTCTCAGAAGACTTTGATCATTCAAAATTTTTCTCCCTTTTTGTTCAAGACCAGAAGCGGTGTTTCTTAAATAGAAATTTCTGGGATGAATCTGAAGTATTATCTAGATAATCCCAGGAATCATTGGTTATAAAAAACATTTGTGACATGCTCCCTAGAAACCATTACCAGAAACATTTCAAGGTCCACTGACACACATTACTCCGAGATGATGTGCCCCATAAAATGTGTCAGGTCAATAAAAAACTTACACTTAAACATCATGTCATATAACTGATTCTCTCTCAACGTACCTATAATGATGTCCAGATATTGGAAATGATTTCCATCATTCATACAGTACACCAATATGACCTCCACAAACATCACCTTGAACTAAGATAGATATGGATTGGTTTTCATGTTCATAAAAGATATAAACAATACTAGTGCATTTTTAAAACCAAATGGAATTATGAAAAAATCATAAAGGCCATACCATCTAATGAAGGAAGTCTGTGGTATATCAAAAGCGCGTACTCTCAACAGATGATACCCTGATCTCAAATAGATCGTTGAGAACACACAATACACCTTCAATTTTTCAAATATATCATCGATATGCGGCAGAGAATATGAGTTCATCACATTCATTTTCATTAACTTCCAGTAATCAAAAAACAAAAGTAAACACCTATTATCCTTATTTGTGAAAAAAGGAGGTGATCCCCAATTTGAATTACATGGATGGATGAATCCATTATCCTCCGAATAAGTATTAATCTCTTGAAGCTCATTTGGTGCCATTTAATATAATGGAATAGATAATGGCTCAACCCCTGACATGAGATAAATAGTGAATTTTACTTCTCCATTAGGTAGTATCCCTGAGAATTATTTAGGAAAGACATCCTGAAATAGTTTTCTGACTTGTGGAAGGGAAACATTCGCAACACCACCATCATCCAACAATATATGGGAAAATTAGGTTCTGAGCTCTCAGAGTTGATGAGTAATTTTCTTCATGAAACGTTTATGGATATCCCACCCTCCACGATGAATATACTAGTAACCTATAGGATACACAATGTTAACAATACTATGGTAACAATAAATGTGGTATTTGTAGGTGAAAAGCCAATTCAACGCAATAATCAAGTCAAAGTAGGTCATATCACGAACATAGATATCCCATAGTAAATGATATTCCCCATTCTCTGGTAAACAACCCTTGCATAGACATATATCTCTGTAGCACACTACCAATGTTGTATCTATAGTTATTACCCTTATCACAAACTCCACTGTAATGCTCCAACTATCAAAAAATATTGTAGATATAAAGCAATGAGAGGGTACAGTACCCAAAAAGAAACTATATAAAGAAGATGCTACTAGAATAATACCTCTCACTATAGATGATCCAACATCTCTATCCAAAATTGTTTTCTATACTGCATGTAACTATATGGTCGTTCTTCTATATAATATGTTCAAACTCCCTTAAGTTAACCACTCTTCTAATGCGGGCGCTCCTTCCCAGAATCACCATGTCCACTACCTCTACCACCTCATCCAGTGGAACTCCAAAAACCAACCTAATATGGTGTAGAAGTCCCTTTTCCCATACTCCGACTCTTCCCAACTGCTTCATCAGTACCAGTCTATTATTGCGACCAATAGAATTCTTCTAGATGTCCCATCTTGCAGAAAAATATGACACGCTACTAGTTGTCAGAAATAGTGTCAACAATAGTGTCCTAGTCAACCATACTAATGATAGATCCCCCCCAGTAATTTTCTATCAAACTGGCCCTCTAATCTACGTACTCTACCTCCCACAACCTTGGTTAATGTTTTCATAATGGTCCTTTGTACTCTTGGAAGTCACACCTCCTAATCTTCTAGTATAAACTACTTACCCCGAACTAGAATCCTACCTTAGTTTCACTTCAACTATGAGAGACTGATCCTACATTTCCTTTAACTTCTTCATTCCAATGATATTAAACTATAAATTAATATCACAGTTAAGTACATCTTTGAAATGTTTTATCAAAATAGGCTCATCTCCTACAAAATTCGGAGAAAAGTGTTATAGATTTATGTAAAATCTAACATAGTCCATCACTTACAAGCTCCTATATACTAGAGGCATGATATCAGTATAATTATCTTAACTAAGTATGTGTTGATAAAAGTGTTGCAAAAACCTCTCCACGATTTCCTTCCATAACATACCATCATTCTGTCTAATGTTCACATGAATGTCCTACCAGCGCTTTGGTGATCCCTGTAGAATATAATTATCCTACTTGAACCTCCTATCGTCCAGAGTATCCATATGGGCATGTATTGTCCCAATATACTCAAATCATAATTAAGATACCTCAATTCCACACACTCTAGTAAAATTTGAAAGGAGATACAACTTAAGCATCTTTGTCAACTTAGACATTATTTTCACCAGTCACACCAAGTCTCTTTACATGAATTGTAAGATGTGATTTAAGTTATCTCAAAATTACTCCCATTCATATTCAATTGGAATGATTGGTGCCTCATGTTACTTAACTAGAAATTCATTCCTATGAAGACCCCTCAGTCATCCCCTATATAAGAGTCATGGAGTCATACTCTCTATTATTATAAACACACATCTTTGGTCTCATAACACAACTTTATAACATTTACATAAGATGAAATAATCACAATAGGGCACAAAATGTCTTTTCCCCAAAATATGTATACACTGTCAAACTTTGGTGCTATCACTACCCTAAACCATCCTAATTCTAGGTTTTGTTAATCACGTTTAATAAAAATCTCATAATCAAGTTTCTCATTTAGAAACCCAATTTTTTTCATTTTGCGTCATTTTTTCCAACCTTCTTCACATCTTTTTAGGTAACATTTTTCATTTTAATTTTACAATCATGGAAAAAAGTTCAAGTTTGTCAACATACCCATAAACTGTTATCCTGTTTTATGCATCAAATGATGCCAAAAACAATAAGTTTATGTGACTACAATGATTCATGTAAATCGAAATGTTGTTCCATTCTGGGCCACTAATCAATACTCAAAAATTCTCAAAATCAATAACCACATCACACCACAAGTGTGTCACCCAAGGAAAAATAATTTTTAACTTTTTAGAAAAACACAATGACAAAAATCCCACCCCTTAGTACATTTTTTTCACCTTTACATGGATTTGAAACTACTATACACAAGTTTATTACCATGCCCCGACTTTTCCTAGTCTTAAGTGTACCTTTCACAAAATAGTAAGAAAAAAGAAAACCAGGCCTCAGATACCACCTTGTAAAGTACCAGCCTAGGTGTCATGTGATAGTGCCCCGAGCCAGTTCACCACATTACATCATGAATTCATAAATATATTCTATTGGATTTCTACTAGCAGAGGGGATCTCGTAAGTCAGTCAAGCAAAGACAATACCTTATTTTTTCAGAGTAGAACACCAATAGAAATAAATAATTAAATATGGAATCATATATAACCATAAAAATACAAACGTCACAATAGAATCAAATAGGAAAAAAATACTCAATTAAAAGGGAAAACATGTTATTCATATATATGGTCCACATGAATATAATGAAATTTTTAAAAAATACACTATAACTCCACAAGTGGGTTCTGAACCATGTTTGTTCCCCTCATCGAAGTTCCATCCCTAATCTGCAATTCATCACAGGGCCTTTTCCCTTATCCTATCCAGTAGTAATATAATCATTTCAGGTACTAATCAGAAAGCCAAAATAGGGTGTGAGTACAACTCAACATTCCATCACTAATGGTGTCTAGAACTGATCTAGTAAAAAAAATATATGTTGTTATTTAAAAAATAAGTACAATGCATGAGTAACTAGTAATTAACTTATCATTTATTCTTATTGTACTACATTATCAATAGGGTTCCCAGGGAGACTTGTACCCCAATTCAAGTTTTGTATCATGTTGGAGCACAAAGTGTTCACTAGGTAATAAAAAAATTATGTTACCAACTTCTTGTCGAAGCTCGAAGTATTAAAACATGCTATGATATCCTAGTTTCTGATTTGACTCACGATAGAGTTCCAAATATTCTCATGTGAGGCTATATATCGTACTTCCATTATTTCCATTATTTAATTTCACATTCATAAGTCGCATTACAAAAGATATCAATGTCAAAAATGTATGTAAGATAACCATGTTACCAAACCTACTATTCCATAGAATTATCATTTTCTCATTCTCATACTAATAAGTATAAAGACCATGTTACCATGTATACTTCTCATTAGAATTACCATTTTCTTATTTTTTAGCTCATAAGTATGAGGATAATTTAAGCATTAGTACGTCTTAATTTTGAATGACTATATCCCCATTCATTCACACATAATTAATTAATGATTAATTATCCAAAACATTCCCATTATGAATTCAATTATTAGTGTAACAAAACAATTCCATTAGTTAACTCAATAATAAACTAAACATTTCAATCATCATTAATTAATTCAATAAATTAATTAATCATTATCACAATTCATATGAAAATAACTAATTCTTCCAGAATTAATTATCCCATTTTAATTATCAACTCTTTATAATTAATCCCACAATTAATTATGTAGATCATAATATAAAAGCACAAAATAAACTCAAAATTTATTATCTCAAATTAACCAATTCGATATCTCATAAATAATCCACTAATTCATTATAAAGATTAGAATCCCTAAATATCGTAATCAATTTCCCCAATAAATTGTCTCATATAGAAACCCCATAGACTTTTGATTAATTCTTCATCTAATAATTTAATTCAAAAATGCTTTGATAAATAAATTGGTTAACCTAATTAACCCAAATTAAGAAAATAATTTTCTATAGGATGATAGAAATTCTAAAAGTTTGAATATATATTTTAAATCAACAACTATTGGAATTAGATTTTAGATTACCTATATCATTTAATGGATGGGCGTTCAATCAATGTAAAATGCCTAAATTCAAGTACTAGAACGAGGTAGATATGAGTTCCAGATTTAAATCCCTAAACCAAAACCAAGATATCAATATCTATTCAATTTAGATCAATATCTAAAATACTAGATCTATACCCCACTAAATAGGTTTAGATAATAAGAAATAGATGATATATTTCCCCAAAAGTTCAAGGAAGACAGAATAATAAAAGGGAAGGGCATTGGGATGAGGTCCAATTACTGAGCGAGGAGTGGATATTCAATTCAAGATTTCAATCTCGAATAATAGAGGTATGATGTCCTTGTAATCCTTTCAATTCAATGGGAGAAACTTCTTTTGCCCATAGGAAAGTAAAATCCCAAGTTAGGGTATCTTAGAATAAGAAACTTGTCCATAAAAGGTAAAAACTAATGAGATTTATAATTTTAGATTCTTAATACTGGCTCGTGAATGGTCTAGTTGCATGGTAAGAAAAACAATGTGCTAACCATGCATTATCCACTACATTATGGGGTTCCTTAAATGGTTTTCTCAAACGGCCTCTAAAATAGTGTTTTAACTGTTCTGAATCTACTACCTCAAAAGACTAAAGAACATGCATTTTCTCCTATACACCCGCACGGTTTGTACAAACCGCGTGCCAACCATTCCCAACCCATTCTATAAAAAAATATCGTAGACTCCACCCCAATGCACCTCATGTAATAAATCCCATCAATTTTTCTTAATTAAAAAAAAGTACCTGAAATCACGCATGATTCCACTCCAGAAAAGGTTGAGATCTTACACACTAGACATAAACAAACCAAAACATATGAGGAATAAATTATTAATAAATCTATAATGTACACTAATATGGTAAACCATTAACAGATATTACATTTATATGGTAAATAGTTACTATCTATTAACATTTAGATGTTTATTTTGTACATTCTTTTGTAACTGGATAACGAAAATATATTTTTGTGTGTGTGTGTGCGTGTGTGCAAAAAATATCACATTAAATGTCAACTGAACTAGGGTGGCTATGAAACTAATGATGAATATTTTTGATAATTTAATCTTTTGAAAATTAAAATATTTCTCAAGTATAATAGATTAAATATAGTTTAATTTTTCATTAATATGAAACAAGAATAATTATTGATAATAAAATAAATGTATTTTTATGATAGAAAATTTCTTTTGACTACATTTTAATTTTTTTTAATTAAAAAAAGATTATTTTTTTTAGTATTTTACTTTGACAAATTTAACATTATTTTTGTATTTTTCATCATAATATTTTCTTGTGATGAATTTTTTGATATTTTTTGGAAGCAATTTATTTTCAGCTGAATGGATTAAATGATTATTTTATTAATGTCATCACATTCAGGAAATAATTTTCTTTTATGAATAAAATTAATGATTTAGAATTTTTTCCTATTAAATTATAAAGTATAAATGTTAATAAAAAAATTAAAAAATACCATTATGAATTTATAGCCCAATTCTCAACATTTTAAGAAGTCATGTTTATTTTTAAGGAAAATTGTTTTTGAATGTTTTTTTAAAAAATCATAACAGTATGAAATTATGATTTTCAATTTTCTATCATAAAAAATAAAATTTATAATAATAATTTTCTAAATTAATTTAAATCAATGGAATTGAAAAATCTACACATTTAATTTTTTTTCTTTTCTAAAAATTACAACATTCAGTAATATTAGATTATGGTCATTACATACTGATGTGTAAGAATAAATTTTACAAATATAAAGGATTATTATATGATAAATTAGATGTCATATTTATAATCATTGGTAATGTTTTTATAATAATTTTCATTTAATTTTTATAATTATATTATAAATTACCTAGGTAAAATATACTCACCAAGGTAAATACCAAAAATGTTAAATTGTGTACCATATAGGTAAAGGGAATGAATATTTTTAATCATTTTTCTGAATTTAAGATTATCCACTAGTTAATATATTCTAGAAACTAACTTATTTTTAAATTTTTGATGAAATTCTCTATATGTGACTTCAAATTATTTAATAGTTTTGAAAAATAAATAAAATTTCAATCTATTTTAGCTAAAAGGGGGCACTACAATACCCACATGCCTTCACTCAAAAATACCCAATGATTCAACTATAATATATACAAATAAATTACGTACACTCTTATCCATCATAATGAGGTTATGTTATACTAAAAATACCAACCCTTAAGGGTGTCCTATTCATAATGGGGACAATCTAAGAAGTGAGGTATATGTTCTGAAACGAACATCAGTTATTCTATTTTTTAAAAACATTTATTCATTGTGAAATTTAAATTAAAATTTTATATTGATATAATAAGTATACATATTTTTATTCTATGTTATAACAATTATTTTGTTATAAATAATAACCCAAACCATTTCTGTTAGGAAAACTAAAAATTTGAATTGTGTGTTTTGCTGACTATTGTCCCCATAATTAAACATGTTTTTTTATGTCACATCAAAACAAGGATGGTATTGGTTGGTAGTTTATAATTATATATTAAATATATATTTAATTTATATTATTAATATTTTTTTAATAACACAAAATAAAATGATCATTATTAGGTAATCCATCGATATCCAAAAAAACATGTAACTGCCTCTAAAATGTATTTGTCTTCCTAAAATGCTACTGAACATCCCATATAATAGAATATAAAATTATAATTATTTGATAAATATAAATTTAAGTAACAATATTTTTTTTGGTAACAATCATATTTTATTGGAAATGGATGATCAACACCTCTATTATTAACATGGTAAAAAAATTGATTATTAACACCAGATATTGAAAATGGATTACAAAACACGAATTTATAAAGAGAATTATTTATTTTGATGGATAAAAATATAGGTAAAAAAGAATATTAATTTTAAATAAGTGATTAATAATTTAATCATTATGATACACAAGGATAAATCATTCCTAGGAAGTCGTGGTGATATTATAGGGAAATGGTAACTAAAAATCTTTTCAATGAGTTAGAGACTTTTTTGTTGAACATCATTTTTTAGAAGAATTTTCTTTTTGATGGATGATCACTGAAAACTAGTTTATTTAAAATGTTTTAAAACCAAAATAATATTCATTTAAGGTATTCATTTCAATTCTATCATGAATAAAGGGGGACTTTTAAAAAAACCAATCATAACAATACATTTTACAATAATGAATAGAGAGTTTTTTATAAAATTTATTTTCCGAATTTCATTTCATTATCTTAAAATGATCTATATATCATAGAGAGATGATATTTATTTCATTTCATTATGAATGTTTTGTATAGTTATATTCTGGTATCCTTTTATTTCTTAATTTCATGTTATCTTATATGTCTAATACAACCAAATATTTTTATTAGGTAATTTATGGTTTGATGATAACTCTTTAGTCTCATTTTTAGGCATGAACTAAATGTGTTTTTTCACATATGTGTAGTCATAATTGAATTTATCAAAAAAAAATTACAATTCTTATGAGTGTGAAAATATTATTGTTTATTAATGTATGACATATGTTTCTGTATTTTGTGATATACTTCCATGCTTCAAGATGAATTTAATTTCTATGAAATGTCATGTTTTAATGATTATGGATTTTAAAGTATCACAAAAATAATTTCATGTCCACAAGCTATATGATTTGAAAATTATTTTTCCCTAATGATAAATTTATGATATTTCATGGCTTAAACCTTTTTGGTGATTATAAAAATGGTACTATGATCACTTATGTATATATTAATGTTTTCCTCATATTCCCCTCATTATTATGATCTAATGCATTATGATATGTATTATACCGTAAAAATCATTGGAGATCTCCCAATTATTATGTTTCCATTCTCTTGGTGATTAACATGCTTACATAATGTGATATTTCAAGGAATGGGTTTAGATTTGAAATATTTTTGGAAAAATTCATTGATGTGTTATTAAATAAGATGTTTATTTAATTATTTTTGAAAAAACTAATCATCTAAATACTTTAATTATGTGACTATTTTTTGATTTATTGTTTAAATAACTATATTAATAAATTAATTTTTAATCTTTTTTCATTATAACCATGTAAAATGGTAAAACAATAATACAAAAAAATTAAGGGACATGTACAGGGAAAGACAAGAGGTTGATTTCTCATTTTCTCATCATTATAAGATAGGGTATGGATGTTGGGAGCATGTATGGCTCAATTCCAATTATGGAAAGGATGGAAATATCTATTTAAATTTTTTTCAATTATATTTATAATATATGATGCACCCATGGGGGATCTGGTATGATTGGAATATTCATTTAGTACAACGTTTAATATTTTATTTATTTATTAATTTTTACCATGAGTATGTCATTAATATATAAGGAATATTCCTTAAATGTTACCTAATTTATGTTTTTATTCACTAATTTTCATTAATTCAACTTAAGTATTTTTTTAGGATTATATTTTTATAGAATTATGTCATAATTCATATATTAAAAAACCAAAAAATAAAAATTGGGTACATTTTATTGGTATCCATTTTATAACATAATATAATTATTTTTTAAAAACAAATTATTTTTGTACATGAAAAATAGTCCAAAAATTATACTATAATTATTCATGTCCCTTTTCAATCCTTAAATTCATTTAAAAAAATTAGAAACATGCGACGAGCATATAAATATCAGTAATTCATATAAGGAAAGAATGAAAACAATTATTTCAATGGAAATGTGAGAACTCATTTAAAATTTACCTTTATCATCAATGTAAATTTATCATATGAAATAAAAAGAATTCATGATAAAAAAAGAAAAAAATCTCAAATAAATCCATTAAAAAAACATAGAATGTTATTGTAAATCATATTTTGGTAACATAGAGTATCACATTAATAAAAAATTATAATCCTATAAAAAAGGTTACTAGAGCCTAGTAAAATCCAAACTAGATACCCTTTGGTAAATTTTATAATAATGCATCTTAAGAAAAAGAATATTTCCCTATCCATTAGTGTTTTATCTGGGATCACCCATCATTTATACTATAATGGGCTAACCTGATGCTACATGGGTGAACCCATTATATAAGTTGTAACTGGATCAACCTAAACTAATTGGGTGTGCCCATTTCTCATTTATAATTCTGAAGTTTCATTTCATGAATACCATATTATTATTATTTAACTTATTCAATATATAACAATCGAAATACCATTTAAGACTCATATGAGATTCACTTTTGGATATCAAAATACCCTTATTCATTAAAAACCCATTTTTAATAAAAACAAATATAATTTATTTTGAAAAAAATACCTAAAAAAATAAGGAAATAAAATAATGAAGGGGTTTTTATTGAAGAAAATTAAAATCATGCAAAGGAATCCAGAAATCAAATATATGTCACAACAGATGAGAAATCATTGATTCCTTATACGAAAGGAATACATGATTAACTTTTTTTTTAAATTTTCAAATCATTCTATATAAATCACATAAAAGGATTAAATTTAAAAACAATTAAAAAATATATTCATTAAATGTAATTTATAAATATTTTATTTTTTAAAAAATATATTCATAAACTTTATTTAATAACATATACATCAAAAAAATTTATTTTTATGGAAACATTAAAATGTAATTTTTTTAAGAAAATTCCTTTATCACATTGGAAAAAATTTATTCGAATTCCCATGATAGAATATAATTAAAAAAAATAAATTCCATGAGAATTGATAAATTATTGATATATGATATAAAATGGGATCGACATAGACATCTTAAAATAGTGTGGTTATATGCCATAAAAATATGCCCTAGTGAAAGGAAATTGAAAAGAAGTCCCTTACCTGAAGTCTAACTTTTAATGTGAGTTATTATATTCCAAAATATTAAAATTATTTTATTTATTTACATACTATAGAATCTTTTAAAATATAATTACAATTGTTATTTCACTTAGTAACTTGTTATATAAAATTACTTAATTAATTATGTTTACGTCATATGTTTTGACCATATTCCGAATAAGTGTTAATAATGACAATTTTCTGATGATTATGGTCAAAGAGATTATTATCTAAACATATAAAGAATGGATATAATTAAATATTTCTTATATATATAAATAAATTATTATTTTATGGGACACAATGGGTAATGTATTTGAGGAATTAAGTATATTAAAATCATGGAGGTTGTATGTGGTATATTCGCATGAGTAATGCCTCCAATTATCAATGATAATTATGGAATGAATGTAATTAATAATTTTTCATTATATAATGAAAATAATATAATATATAAAATATAATATATTAAATTTTCTCATATATATTATCCAAATTTTTTGGGGGATTAAAGGATAGTCGCATCACATTGCGATGGCAGTAGTCCACATGGTCACAAATGATGTGGTCATTTCTTTGTTAGAGAAACAGCAGGAAATATAATAATATATAATATTTTTAAAATGAAAATTTTTCTATTAATATATTAATAATTCCATTAATATATCATATATTCATTATATTTATGATTAATAACTTCCATCTAAAGAGTTAGTGAAAAAAAGTCACATTGCTTCGTGAGGTTGTAGTATGTCTTACACATGAACGACATTATAGTATCCAATATGAAATAGATTGTAAAAACGTATATAATTTAAAATAACTAAAAAGGTATAATTTTATTTTATATATAATATATGTAAATTATATCCATAACTATAAACAACATTGGGGGTAGTAATGGAAAAAATTAATGTCATCGGTTCACAAGATGGTAGTCCTCGGTAAACAGAAATGATGGATTGGTAACATATTTAATGGAATATAAGAATTATTTTGGTTATAACATAAAAATAATTACATATAATTAAATGGAAGGCACATAGGGTGGTTTATAGTCAAGTTTTAATTGTAATTTGAGGATGTGTAAGAATAAGTAAAATAAAAAAGTATCATTGTAGAATGTTCACTCTTCTTCTTGTAACTTCTTTTGGTTAGCACTGAAGACCTTCAATGGTTGGATTTATTCCAAAAATAATGATTATATTATGAGAGTTTATTATTTTATAAATTTTGTGGGTAGTTATAGTTCAATCAAATGTGTATTTATGGTGTGAAGAGAGTATTAGAGAGGATGACCTTCTGTTGTTGAGGTGAGTGGCACCATTGAAATTTTGAAAGGAATGAATTTTACCGAAGAATAATTCATTATAAAAGGAAAAAATAATTGAAAATTTTAAATACTATATGATATAAGTTATAAATATTGAAATAAAATTTATTTTAATCATTTTTGTTTTTCTTTTTAAACCTTATAGTTTTAATTTAACCCCCTGTAAATCAATTTTTTCTTTAATCGTGGAAATTAATTTATACACTTTTCACTATTTATTTTAATCAAATGTTAAATTTACATTCATAGAAAAATTAAATTAATATAATTATAAATATAAAATCCATTTTACCAAATTATATTCAAATTAGTTGAAAATTTAATTTATAACAAAACCTCTTCGCATGACGAAAAAGATGGTTTTCAAGAAAACTACTTTTTGAGCTAACTATGATCTTATATGATCTCTATGACTAATAATAATCATTTTATAAAACACAATTAATATTTATAGATTATAATATATAAATTTCATTTAAAATTTTCCACATTATGGAATATTTTAATTAATTAATATGGAGAGAATTTATGCATTTGAGTATAGTTTATTGAAAACCTAATTTTTAAATCAAAAGAATATTATTATATACACGAATATAATGTTGATTTAAGAGTAATTTTTTTAAATATAACTAAATAAATATAGTTTTACATAAAATAATATTCAAAACCTATTGGTACTTTTAAAATACTTAAATTACTGAAATGAAATGATTATTTTTACAAAAAATTAGTTTTTTACTATTTATTAAAAATCGATATTTTTCAGAAAATCCCAAAATATAACTATGTGTAATTTTTTTATTTAAATTCGAAAAAATATTTTTTTATATAAAAATTTATATTCTAAAATTTCAAAAATAAACCATAAAATAAAATGATATATGAAATGAGTTTAGTTAAATTTATTTCTTTTTAGATTTAAAATGTACTTAATTTTTTTTAACTAATATAACCATATAATAAATATTAATTAAAATAATGGTTATTTATTCTATAATAAATATTTTTTGTTACATAATTTTATAAATTTATTCCTTTATATTTTATTCAATTATTGAACATGTGGGGATATCTTCCCCACAATGAAATTTCATATTCCCATTTTCCTTCTTCAACCATATGGTTATTTTATATATCTATATTTTAATAAATCAATACATTTCTATAAATATTATATATATGATCCTGAATCATAATTTTTTGTTCCTCATAATATATATTATCTTCCAAAAGAAATACTTAATAGCTAAAAAAATGAGATGAATCCAGAACATATGTCTTTAACACTAAATCCGGAATATTATGTGTACCTTAGACAAAATATAAGGAATATCCACTTGGTAGGGAATTGATCCGACATTCCATATGATTTATTGTGAAAAAATAAGCCATATACTTATCTTACCTTTCGTACCAAAACACATAACACTATTTCAAGAAAAAAATTTAGAATGTCTTGATCAATTACATCGAAGGAAAGATCTTTCCTCCAGTGATCCTTGTAACATTTCTAAACATACTAAGTTTTCTTCATATTTTGTTGAATAAACTAATCCTTCATAGTAATTTGATATGCTAACTTTGGTCCCACAAAATTCATTTATCCTAAATAATCCAAATAATCTACTATCCAATACGTTATTCTGTATAATCCCTCAAACGGTTTCAAATTTATAATGGGATGAAAAAAATTATTCTAAGAAAATTAAACCCAAAAAATATGTTGATCCAAATTTCCCTAGAAATAAATCGAAAAATAAAGATGAAATTATTTTAAGGTCTCAATATTATTCTCATACATTCTATCAGATTTAGGATGAAATGTTGTATAAAAATTTAATTCATCACCAAAATACTTTTCTGAGTCTTTTCAAAAAATTGGATGTGAACCTAGGGTTATGGTCTGAAATGATGGAGATGTGAACTCAATGTTACCTCACTATATCCAATATATATACTCTTGAAAGTTGATGTAGAGAAATTATATCTCAAATGGTATGTAAATGATTAGATTTAGTGAATAGATAAATAATAACCCAAATTTCATTATTATCATTAGATATCTATAGAAATCCTACAACAAAATCCATCGATATATTTTCCCATTTCAACTCTATAATTGGATAATGTTTAAGCATTATCACAAATAAATATCACTATACTTTATCCTATTGAAAATTAAAACACTTCAAGGTGATGTGAAAAATATTTGTTTCATTACCTCCAACCATTAATACTCATGATGTTATATGTGCATATTATTGCTAGTCGGATGAATGGAAAACTGTGAACTATGAGAATCACCCAACTAAAATTTTCTAAACACGGATTTAGAAAGAAAATATAATAATTTACCAAATAATATATCACCTTATATATAAATGATAATATCAATAAACAAACCCTTATTAACAAATTCAACCATTTCTTATATTGAATTATAATTGTTTTCAAGTTTCTTAATTATTTTTTTTACTGTTTACTGCACTGAAAACTAAATCAATAAATAGAATTTCTTAAGGTGCACAACTTATAAGAATATTTTTTATATCATTAACCAAAGTGTTATATTATAAATATAACATGGTAAATTTAGCATTTTTTTACTCAAAGCATCTACCACTTTTTCTTCATTTCATGGATTGTAATGAATCATGTAATCAAAATCCTTGATTAATTCATGAAAAATTATCTACCTCATGTATAATTAATAATTAGGGAATATATATTTCTTATAATTTTTATTAATATATTTTTCTCATATTACTCCATACGAATGATGCCTCTAATATTTTAAAGAAAAATCACCATAGCTACACCCAAATATAGTGTAGGTTAATTTACCACTTGTGGTTCCAATTGAAATGAATCATAATAAATTATCTAATAATTATAAATTAGGATGAGACCATGTCATTAAAATGAAACATCAATGTGGATTCAAAATTCACCATTTTATGGTATATATTAAAAAAATGTAGAATTCCACAATATTGTTTTAGTTTTAAAAATAATCATAAAAATATTTTTCCCAGATGAATTTTCCTCATTTTTATGTTAATATAGCCATTATTCTGGGAAACATATAAATTTTTTTCACCTAACGTCTAGTATTATACCAAAAATACATGAAAAGTAAAAACTAATTCGATATATGTGGTTTTTCGCCATTCCTCAATAACTTTTTTTAGTGGGGTAAATTTTTATGCCATATCTTGAGAAATTTTTTCCATGGATTGCAATTTAGTTTAATAAAAAAATAAAACACACTATATTTCCCATATGTTTCATTTCATTTAAATTTCAATAATCAATCCATATGTGACATTCATGTTACTCTTGAATTTCATAATATACCAAATTTTTATCAATAAACACAATAACATATGTTTACATAAACTCATGAGAACCTAAATTCAGATGATCTATATATATAGATAGTGAATTACAAAACCCAAACAAGAAAACTACAATATCATAGTTCTCATATCTATTCTGATACACAGTCTTTGGAATATATGATTATAGACATTAAACTGATGGAACCATGACCTCAGTTCAACCACTAAAAAATACTATACTCCCTGGTGTAGATAAATGAAATAATTGATATGGGGAAGTGATACTTGTTATTAATAGAGACGTTATTCAAGGATTTGTTATCAATAAAATGTCTCATTTGACCATTATTTTTTTTTAAAAAAAATAGTATCCCCATATGGTTATGTTCTAGGTCATATGAAACCTATATCAAAGATCTCTGACAATTCCATTATCTATTATAAAAGTTCCACTTGAGGTAATTGGTATGTCAGTTCAGAAAAGTTCATATAATCGGGTACTAAGTCATCAAATTTATCAATCTAAAAATCAAGTCTAAATCCAAAAAATCATAAGTTAATACATCCATGTAATCAATTACAACTTGGAATTAATTAATTTCAAAAGTTTATTCATTATAAATAATATTATATTTTTAAAATTCATTTCCACCAGTAATAAATTTTTCACCTTATTGGTAATTTATCAAAATAATGAAATCATTAAACACAACATTATTATCTCTACAAACTATCTTATCTCGATTAACATAAATCTAATCCATACAAACAAAGATATAAAAAACTATTATGGAAATCTCAACAACATTGGTAAGAATTAATATCCTTCTAATGACAATATGAATATTTCTATAAATCATGGTTTTAGTAATATTTCCTCCCAGAGTGTTCACCAAATGTTTTATTACCTATAATGATTTTTTATTCCCATTTCACATTAAAAATTAAGAAAAAAGAAGGAATATGAATTTCAAGAGTCAAAAAATGTTATTGGAATAATTTTAATAAAAAAGGATATAACTAATCACAAGTGTCATCATGAAGCAAGGGAATTTTTGGAATTTATTTCATTTTATGAAACTTTATTTAAAATCATTAAATTATTTCTATTTCTTATCCTTATATAAATTATGATAAAAACATTAAAATTTTTATTTATTGAACTTTATAGTGTTTTCCTACTTATTTACAGTGATACAATACCTGGCCCACTATAAAACTTGGGTACATTAGAAGAATATTCATTATTTGTGGGAATTTTGAAGGAATAGGTCTGATATTGATCTCTCTTTTCACTACATTCAAGGATGGTGTATGCACAATGGGTACGACCTAATTTTGGCATAATATGGGGATAATATACTAGCCTTAGTTTACATAGGTTTATTTTTTTTCTTAGGCGTGGTCCTCCTACATAAGATCTGTTATGTATAGAACATCTATTTATAATAGCATCTACTTTAATATTTGTTTATTATCTATTTCCATAATTATAATATTTTAATTGAAGTTATATATTTAATTTCATTTTTTATTTTTTTATCACACTATGATAACTAAGGAGTACAATCACCATGTGTGGTATATAGGCCCACACCTCCAGTCAGTATCCCTTGTTCTAGGGTGAGGCATACCTGTCATCAGGTGATGACTGCTAGTCTAGGAACTAGTCATTACCTTGGGGTGGTAATATTTTATAGTAATATTCCATAAAATCAATATATGGTAGAAATATTAAGTGAAAAAATAGGATTTTTGATAAATTAAATTAAAACATTCTTGAAATATTACAATGTATTATATGAGGATACCACATGTAAAAATGATGGTATTAAACTTTTCCATTCTTCTTGTGGGCCTTATAATGAAATAAAATCATCTTATGTGACACACAATGTAATTTAAAACATTTTTTAATTAATAGGTTCTAAAAACGATTCATATATGGTGAAATACTAGAAAATAGGGATGGAATTATTTAATGATAATTAATTATAATGATAATTTGAGTAATCCTTTAAATATACTAGCATGGAGGACATCTAAGTCATAATATCCTAAATATATAGCTGGTGTATATAATTTTAATTTGGTTATATCATGTGATGGTTTTAATCAATTTTGTTAGAAAATTAGATTTAACAATACATAGGCAATTATCCTTAACATATATAACCTTCCTCCATTGATGAGTATAAAAAAACAGTTCAGTTTTTTGAGAATACTCATATATAAAACTTTTTATCCTAGAAATGATATAGATGTTGACATATACCCTTTAATAAAATATTTAATGCTGCATTGTAATGTGGCTTTCCAGACATATGACTCTAATTTGGGAAACATATTTTAGATCCACCATGTTATTTTTTTAATGATAAATGATTTCCAAACTTTTGAGATGATATCTAACTAAAGTACGAATGGAAACCATCATTTCTTATTTTTTTGAAGAACATATGATATAGAAAACTAAAATACTGATAGAATTACATGCATGGGACATGAGTGATTCCTTTCAATGAATAATATATATATATATATATGAATAATTTTTCAGTGTTTGATAATACAATTATGATTGAGCATCCACCACATTGTATTTATAAAACTGATGTGCTAAAGAAATTTTGGGAATTAAAATTTTCCATTTAGGATAATTAATAGAAAATATATAACAAAGTAAAATGTTACCACCAAATTCAATTAAAATAGTATAAAAAGTATATTTTCTAGGTAAGATTATAGTTAAACAATTTGTTGAATCATTATTTAGAATTAATGGACATTTAGAGAAACATATATGAATTTTTTCATTCAAATATTCTGAAGGTCATGAAGATTAAAATAAGGAATTTTAATCTTTGAATTACATGGTGGATTCAGGTATCAGAAAAAAAACATAATCTATTGTCTACTGATTAATATAAATGGAAATTTTGATGAGTTCTAATGTGTTTAAAAATTAAGGGATAGGTAAATTTTTTCTAGGTATTATATATTATCATGGTTCCTAATTTATTTTCAAAAAACATTTTAAATTGGATCACAAAAAATTGTTGAAGCTGAAATCTCAAAAAACACAATATTATCACATCATTTATCAAGAGTTTATTCCAATTAGAATCCATAATTTAACATAAAATAACATAATTGTGTTGGTGTAATATCCCATATATTTTTATTATCAAGGTATCCTATAAATATTATATGAAACCTTTAGTTTTTCCTTACAAGTGAAGCATATGGTTTATGGAAGGGTTCAGAAGTGTCTAGGTCCTGTTCAAATTTTGAAGCACTTGTTTTTTTTGTGAAAATAGGAGAGGCACACATTCACAACATTATTATTGTATGGTCACCACAAATGATGTTCTAATTATGCACCTCAAATCAAGTATCCCCTCAAGGGTGCCCCATTATTTTTATAAACCATGATAAGGGGGCTTGGATCATGGGGGTAGAAACTGAGGGATCACTTGGTCTGAAATTTTTTTTTATAACCATGCACTACATATATTTTTCTATGTTTCACCCATATAGTTGGGTAGGATGAGTGGCTAACGGTTTGGCCAAATGTGAATACAAACTATGATACCTTCAAAATTTTGGGTGAAAAGATCATTTTCCCCTATTTATTTTTAACTCATTTCTCCCTTTAATTTGTTTATCATGAAAATATTCATCTTATATTCTTTACTGATGCTCTAATAAATCCTAAGATAGTTTTTTAAGTTGTTCCACTATCCAGCCTCTGTTTGTGGCACCATCTACTTTGTTGGATTACAATCGGTAGGATCCTTAGTCCATTTCATTCATTCCTTTGTCCATCTTGTTGTTTTCAGTGATATTCGGGTGAAAACTCATATTCCCTATTTTTAGGGTATTCTTATACTCTTCTTTTTTCTTTTGATTTAGACTAATCTAATGGCCTATAATTGAAATGTGTTCCTTCATGCGTTTATGTTAAGTGGTCTACATCATTTCCCTATGTTTTCATCATTTAATAATGTATTTTTATTTTCATGCATGCTAGTCCTTCTATTCGTTTCTTATAACATAATTGAAAATACAAAAATCTAGTATTACACCACGTTTGGGATTTACTCATTACACCTAGACAAGGATTATAGTTTTCAACGTCAACTCCATCCACCCATGAGTAATGTAATTTTAGCTTTAGTGTGTTGAAGCATCCCCTATGGGTGGATGAGTTCACCATATTTTTTGGGAACATATTTAAAATAAATTATATAATCAGAGATGTACATTCCTCCTCTCATATGATGCAATATAATATTAAAATTATTAAATGGTTGTATAAGTGAAAATTTAGAGTGCTATAAAAATTCTCATAGTATGTTGCTAATCATATTGAAAATATTAATTGGGGATGGACACTAACATAACCCTGGTAATTATTATGTTGAAATCATGATTTTAAAAACCTCGGTTTGAAATTGAATTAATAAGAAGAAATGGAACCAGTTGAATTACTATATGTAACCTACTATGGAATTGAGGTATGGATCATATGACTCCAAGGTATGATTATATACAACATAAAACTATTTCGGATGATAGTGGTATGTCATGGGTAACATCCCTATATATTCATAACTCATAATATTGGTCTCCCTATTTATATACCTTAGGTCCTTTCCCATGTAGTTATAATGTTATTCTGAGCCTACCATTGGTAGATATCATTTTTTTCTATTATGTCAGCCTTATTTTTCCTTGGTACCTAGAACATCATGGTCTGATATTCTTTTTCACATGTGGCACATGTTGATTAATTTTTGACGAGATATTGAATATATATATATATATACATTGATTATCATCCAATATAGAATGATATTCTTATTGCTTTTTCTCCTAGATTTGACTTATTGTTATTCACTTACATAAAATCCTTCTATAACTACACATTGTTATAGTTTACAAGAACAATAGGGATTTTTTTATAGCCACCATTGGGGGAGGCCTATTGAGTATATCTCACATTATGTTCTTGTTTTCAATTTAGGAATCGAATTCCTTCATGAATGAAGGTTGGGATTGGGGAATGCACCGGGTTAATGATGCTTGAATGATTTTATCAGCTTAGTGGGGAAGTACATGATAGAATTTTGGGTCATGATACTATTGGAAATTTATTTGGGACTTTTTAGTTCATTAGATATATATATATATATATATATGAGTTCCTAATGTCATGATTTCATATTTCATTAGATTTGAGAGAAGAAATTACATTATTTGGAATATCATATAGGATATCGCTGATGATTATTGTTTATTATCATCGGGATGTTTTACATTCAATATTCATGAAATAACCCATTATTCTCATGTTGATTATTCATCCATTTAACACCCTGATGTTCTAATTTCATTATGAAGTCATTCTCTCTCCATTGTACCCCCTAGAACCTTTCTACTTTTTAGAAGCCTCTGGTGTATTGGGAGGTGGTCTTGAGGCCTTGTGAAGAACTGAGTTTGGCTAATTTTGAGCGAAACGTGACTGGGACAATATAAATGGTATCATCATTTTCGTATTTTCCATTATATTTTTTGATTTTTGAAAGTAAAATAAGACATGTCAGAATTTGTTTATGATCCTATGATCAGGGTTTGCAGACCCATGTATGGGAGAAAATATAAATTTCTCAAAATGGGATTTGATGTTCTGTATTACCCCTATAGTGGTTGATTTAATTTATCCTTTTAGAGACAGACATGATATGAGATGTTATTATTCCTATAATATTGGATTACATTTTTCCCTCTCAGGTATGGTAAGGATTCATTTATCATTATTCATTTTTTCACCACATAGTGAAAAAATTTAATGAATTACACTACTCTATGTGGGTTGTGTTGCTTGAATACATGATACTTGTTGTATAATCCTTGAGAGAAACATTTACTATGTAATTAATATTTATATGAGAAAAAGTTGATTGTATAATTGGTGATTAATATTCTGTTATCAACCTAAATGGTATTTTCCCAAATATTTAGATGATTCCACATAAATTAACTAATTATAACATGTTTGTGTTATATAACTAAGGTTACATAGACAGAGACATTAGTTGGTTTTGAATACATCAATGTTATTTGAAATTTAATGAGTGAATGTTACACTATAAATTTTGAATAATGATTCATTTATTTTAGTCATAACATACTACCCGTTACATTATCCTTTCGAATGTAATAGTTTTTATATAGTTAAATGAACTATAAATTGAAATTAATGAAGAAAATTATTTTATAAAATGGAAATGGTACATTAGTTATGTAGTCTATTATGAAAATACATTAATTAGTAAATAAAAAATTCAGTACATTGGTCGTTAAATAGAAATTCCAATTGTAAAATCATGGATTTCATCCTATAAAACATAAATTTAATAGTCCATATACTAGGAACCTTATAAAGAATCAGATATCATGACCATGAATTGACCATAGTAGTGGTTAGTATGAAATTTCTATTATGTTCTGTATGATCATTCCTGTCACCTAGACACGGATTTAGGAGTATTAATATGGGTGTGACTCTCTTATTGGAAGGCTTGTACCTGTCTTGTTTTTATCCACGTAATCTATTATTTTATCAAATATTTTCTGAAGCTTGTTCTTGAAATTTATTGAGATATTCCACCATGAATCCCTTGAGCCATTCACCATGAGGGTACTAACAACCATGCTCTATTGGTGGTGGTACCTGATCCCCCATTGTTTTTTCTGGTAGTGAAACCTATGGAACCTCTTGATATTCTTGATGTGGTAAATGATTCTTGGCTTCAAGAGGAATATCAATGACTTGTGAAGACTATACAGGGATCTCTACAACATTCGTCTTCTATAGAAGTGTTCATGTGACAATTTCTGTAGAAACATCCACCGATGTTATTATGGGATGCTACCCCTAGTCTATATTATTTTTTCTTCGGTCATTTTTATCTATCTATGAGTACATTGGGACACCTACATCGAAGAGATTGAATCGTTCTACGTATATTAATACAAGATATTCTATATGTTGGATGGATATTTTGAACTATGGAGGTCAATACTAGAAAATTATTTTTACGGTTAACTAGTACATCTTGTATTACTAATGATTCCATGATTCCTTGAGGGTGATTGTTCTAGGGATCTGTTAATCATAAAGTAAGGTTCTATGACAATTACAGATTAAACAACACTTTTTTGTATGGATTTTGTGATTTTAACCTATGTAAACAGCCCAGGAGGTATTGAGAGTATGAGAAGATTAGTGTATGGTCTCAACAGTCAAATATGATCTTAAGTGAATTTTTTATAGTTTACCAATGTTTCTGATATGGAAAAATAGTCTCTTATTACTGAACAAATCCTGAGGGAATATGGAGGAATGGATAGAAGTGCAACAACATCTTGGTAATGTATTTTAATATATGGTGTCTAGAATCATCACTTCGAGACTGCATGTAAGGTTATTACATGTCATAGTTCATGTAGATGATGTTTTGTAGTATGTCATTAGTGCAGGATGAAGTAAAAATGAAGCCTCTTGGTGAGAGGGCCATAGTTGGCTGCTGATCTAATTAAAGGATAGTATATTTATAGAGGTTTTTAAAAATATTCACTCCAGTGGATATGTATGGAAGATCATTACCAAGGTAGGGTCCTAGATAAGTATAAAAATATCTACATTATGAAGGGATACATCGTGCTGCTGTCTGATCAAAATGATGAGGTACAAAAGGTCAGGGAAGCAAGACACTAGTTTCACAGATTCTGTATATCTGGCCTACTCAAGGAATCCATGTTGTATCTTAGGGCCATAGAACATGATAGGTTAATGTAGTGCAGGATGTTTTAGGGTAATAGAGTCATGTTTCATCAATAATTAAAGGATGTCTTTTTAGTAGAATATACCATTGTATCTATTATTTCTAAAAAAATGGGATTTGAATTATTTTATCTATTTGGATATCATGGAAATACACACACTTTAAATTCATTAATTATATAGGGAGATGAAATTTTACACTAATTTTGATATCTAATAAGTGAGTGTGCTCCAATGTATGGATTTCCCCAAAAATATAGTTAGATATCAATTTCTATTTGACTTCTTTATCTAGAAGATATTTGATTTCAACATTATTCATAGGATGTAATGTTTAGTTACATATAATTGATATGTAAATTTCAACCACTTGATTTTTTAATTTAAATCACCCATGTTTGTAAATATATTCAATAAATTGGGTGGTGATTATAGGATGGAGCAGATGGACCAGATCATCACAGTTCAGTGGTGTGAAATCATAGATTGAAATTCGATATGTTGGTTATAAGGGACTACATCATGTTAATTTCCATTCTATAGAATGTTTTAGGGATTTATTAGGAGAAAACATTTCTAGTTTTTCTCTTTACTGATAGGTCATGTTCTATATTGATATGGTTCCAAGAGATGCACCCATGTCCAATTGTAATTTAGTATGTCCACTATTGAGTTTTAGGATATCAAGATATATTTGGAGTACATAGAAGAAATGGGTTTTATAAATCCAGATACATCTACCAAGTAATCACTGTTCCTTTTCACTAATAATTCTGATGAAATCAAAATGCATTTTATGTTTTATTAGAATCTAAATAATCTTACTCTGGAGAATTTTTATATTTTAACTCATATAAATTTATTCTGTGATTAGATTTGATGAGATCATGTTTTACCAAATATTAATTTGATGTTAGGATATCAATATGTACATGTTATTCCTTTTTAAATTCTATTCAAATTGTTTTTTAATAGGTATAGTTAGTATGGATATCTAGTTATGATGTTTTGCCTCAATAATTCATTGGTTTCTTCATAGGTCTGATGAATTTTTCTTTATAATCATATGAATATTTATTTTTAGTAGTCTTCATGGATTAGACATTGGTGTATTCTTATACACGACATGACCATGATGAAAATCTTGATATCATTCAAAATACACTGAGAGAGAAACACATATATACTATGATCACTAAATTCCACATTTGTATCAATAATATGAACTTACCGGGTCATATTATCTCATAGGTAGAAGTAAATTTTTACCTAGTGATGTATAGATATGTAGTTACCTAAGAGTATCCCATGGAAATTCTTGACATTCGTAGTTTCTTAATACTATCTATATATTATATGTAATTTTTTCAATCTTTCTCGTGCCTAAAGGCACACCTCACGTGGTTAATAAAGAAGGATATGAATTTTGAGTAGTCAGGATCCTATGGGACAACTATTCAAAAGATGAAATTGTAATGGATTTCTGTATTAATCCTGATTCGTCCATCGACAAGGAGAAGATATGTCATCTATTTTAAATCATCTAGTATCTATATAGTATCAGGTTTGATGCAGGAGGATCTTTTTATTATGTACGGGTCATGGATGTTGAGGACTCATGATTGGAATTACACCATGCATGATCTTGAGTTTGTATTTGGGGTATATTTTGATCATTTTTTGGGTCATTATTTCCTTTTAGATATTTTTTTAGTGTACATGGACCAAAAACTCATCAGGTATATTTTCACACAATGTGAAATGAATATTTAGTCGAGATAGTGGATTTAATACCTATTGTCCTTCGATTATTAACTTTCGTAAATTGTAAAGAAAATATTTTAGAAGATTATTTGATCTAAAAGACTACAAATATGCAGTTATAGAGTCTAGTAGTGAGTGGAATCCTATATTCTAGTTTACCTAGGTGAATTTTGAGGTACATGATCTTCTTGGAAAGCCTTCACTTTAATCATTATTAGTGACCTGTAAAACTATAGAGTTATTGAATATGAAGCAGCTATCATATCCTGAGGGATTATTCCTATTGAAGTGTTTTTTAGTTGAGTATTTACCACCAATATGGATAATTTATTAAGATGAGGTATTTTACATTGATGGAAAATTCATGGTTTCAATGCACAACCTAGGTTAATTAAGGTGAGATCCTCATACTTATAATTGTTTAGTACACCATGGGAATACAAAGATGTAATTCTACTGACATCACTAATATTGGTGGCCAGGTATGAAAAAGTAATGATATTGTTTTGTAACTTAGTGTTCCATCTACTTGTAGGTGAAAGTAGAACACCATTAGCCAGTAGATATTTTATTTCCACTACACATAATTAAATAGAAATGGGATAATGTCATTTTGGATTTTTTGACCGAATTACTAAGACCCCCTCAATTTAGTGATGTATTATTGGTGATGATTGAGGGGATAATAATGGTTTCTCACTTATTACATATCAATGAGTGTTTATTAGTGGACGAGTTTGGGATATGGTATGTTTGTTAGATTATAAACCCATATTTTGTTTCTCGTATTATCATTTTTGATAGGGAATCTCATTTCGCATCAAGGTTAAAGAAGAGGTTATAGAAGTATTTTGTTATGTAGGTGATCTTGAGCATAACCTTTCACCACAATACTCAAAGTTAGTTAGAATAGATGATATAGCTTTTAGAGGACATGATTCTAGCATGTTTTTATGATTTCAGGGTTCAATGGGAGAACTTTTTACACTTACCTGAGTTCTCTTACTATAATAGTTTTTAGGATACAATACATTTGGATACCTATGAAGATTTATATGGTAGTTTGTTCCCCATGCCTCTATGCTGGTTTGAGGTTGGTGAGGAAGTGATACATAGACCGTGTCATGTTTAAAATAATTGAGATAAGTTTCACATTATTAGGAATATGATATATAAAACTCTATATATAAAGAATTCATATATAGATCCTCAACATCTAACTATATATTTTAATGATATTTAACATTTGTTTCGCATAAGGTAGGGTATAATCATATTTAGAAACAAGGGAAGCTACTTCATTGTTATGATGGACCCTTCAATATTTTGGAGTGAATCATGTCGGAATCCTATCTATTGTTGTTAAACCATAGGTATAAATCCATTCACAACATCATCCATGTGTCTAATATTTTTTTATATCATTAATATCCATATCATATATATCAGTCTTATGAGGTTGAACTAGAGGTTGAATCATCCTTTTTGGAGCACCCTTTCCGTATTGTTGATCGTGGTATGAAGTTTCTCCAAGGTCGATCTATTTATATAGTATGGGTTATACATAATAATTTCGATGTATATGATGATTCTTTTGAATGTGAGGCTGGCATACTGAACCTATGGTTGGAGTTATTCTTGGATGATGTTTTACCACCACTAGAAGAGAAATTTTGGGTTGAGTTACACTATAGAGGAAGATAGAATGATATATGGTTTTTATAGGATGTATGTATCATTTAAATTTTAGTAGAACCCTTTGATTTTACCATTTAAATTTACCTAATGGTTTTAGTAAGAGAATAAGATATTTTGTTACTTATTTAGATACTACATATTCAGATTTTAGAGAATATAAGAGAGGCACATGATTAGTTCATTGTTAGTGCTAACTATGAACCTCAAAAACTGTAGTCCAATAATGGTGTGACATGGTTTTTTAAAGCATACAAGTTGGGATTGGGATATATGGGCCGGAGATAGGGGGTTTTTACTGGCTATTAATGAATTTTCTATCTGTGAACTAAAATCTGAGTGGGGCATGTCTTCTGGATATTCAGGTGCACACTGTTGGATCATAGTTTTTCCAACCATGCAAAAACACCATGAAACCATTAGATTAATGGGTTAAAATACTATTTTTTTCACACCCACTCATCTTATCACTCTCTTTCGTTTCCCTCCCACACACAATATATTCTCATCATCCGTCATGACGATTTTCTCACACATAACATACGATTTGTGATTGTTCATCCCATCGAACATTGTTTGTGATGTTAGCAATCACGTTATATTTTCAATAGTAGGATCATTAATCTGATTCATTCCTTCCATCATTCCTTCCATTTCGTTCTCAATATTGTCTGTGCTATTTGTTTTCAAGATAAACTTCTATATTTTTAAGGAAATTATTTTTTCGTCCATTTTTAACTTATTTAGGCTGATCTAAATATCAATATTGGATAGGTTTTTCTCTATATCCATAAATATTGTGATCATTATATATTCCCTAAGGTTTCTTCATATAATTAATTGTTTTCATTCGAACACACATAGGTTCTTACATACATTGGTTCAAAATTTAATGATAAGACTATATTTATTTATTTTGCATTGTTTGCAAAGACCATGTTGCACCATGACTTGGTTGGTGGTTGTCAACCTCAAATAGAGCCACCCCTAATGTTTTTTATATTCTCTTACCTATATTAATGCAACCAAATTTGGCATGTGAACACATAAATTTTTATTGGTAGAGAATATACAATACATGAGTTAATCATAGATTGAAATTCCTCCTCTAATATGAAATTTAATGTTATTAAAATTATAAAATGGTTGGATAAGTAAATGTGTAGGGATACATATATTATATTATATTGTGCCATTATTTATTGATAATATTAATTTAGTATATCCACTAATATAACCCTTTTCCATATAATGCGTCATGATGATCTTGGAAATCTCATAATGGAACTGAATTCTTATAAATATATGTAACATATTTCATAATGGTATGGAACTATTTAGGATATTGAGGTATGAAACATATGACGGATTCATATGATTATTTATGTTATGAACCAATATGTAATAATTTACCTCCTTATACATTCATATCTTATGATATAGGTCATCCTGGTTATACATTATGGGGCCAAGCCCATATAGGTCTGATATTATTCTGATCATTGCATTGGATGATACCATTGGTATTAATTAGGTCTACCCAGTTATCATCTTAAGACCATGAACTTGTAGTTTTAATACTCTTTAAACATGTGTAATATGTCATGATGGTTGTTAAATTATGTTGAAACTTAATATATATATTGATTCTCACATGTAATATCTATATATTATTATAGATTATTATCATTGATTTTCAACCTCTATTATTCACTTATAAATTTTTATATTATACATGCTCATGGTTTTATATTACACACACTGAAAGGGGTTTTTATAGAAGTCATTGGTGTATCCAATTAAGTATATCTCATAGACTATTTTGTCCATCGAATGGTACTCAAATAGACTTCATGAATTAAAGTAGCGATAGGGTAAAACACCTGATTACTAATGATTGATTGATTGTAGTAATGGAGTGAGGATGGATGTGAATGAGTTATAGATCATGATACTGCTAGATATTATTTTTGGTCTTTTTGATTATTTTTATATTAAAGTTTTAATGAGTTAATAATTCCATATTTTCTCATTCCTTTTTTATACAAGTCATTACATCATTTTGAATGTGGTAATTTATATTGTTATTGATGATTTTTTATTTTTATCTGAAGGTTTACTTTCACTATTATAGTTTTCATTTATCATTATCTCGTTTCTGATATGTATACACTTTCTACACCATTGTTCTATAATGATTCTGAGGTTATTTTCTCACCACTATACCAACATAGGACCTCGCAGAAAGTTGGCATATTCTAGCATATATTGAGGTATGCCTGAGGTCTTTTGAGTAACCATGTATTGTATCATATGGGTGAAACAAGTATCAGATGTTAACATTAGTGATTCAATAATGTTATTGTTATAGATATCGTTGTGCTAAAAATATTTTTTTTTATTTCCTAATAAAAAAAGGGGAATCATTAAATTTCTATGTGCTAGAGAAAAAATTTCCTCAAAATTTTTTTAATTTAATATTACATCTAACTATATACCTTACAATATAAATACATCATGGGAAACCCATACCTAGTCATTAGATAAATCAAATAGATAAAAATCCATACACATTGATGTCTTTTATTGAAAGATGTAATTGTATACAGATGACTTTTTGTGGAGTTATTTCACATATTAATACATTTATTTAATTTTAAATTATTTTTCTGATATTTGGATGATATATAACTAAGAAACAAGAAATAAATACGATTTTTATAAAAAAAATTGAACCTATATTGTTATCACATACCAAAAAGTGGGGAATTTTTTTATCATATACATTTAATACATTGATCATTTAAATTTTAGGGATATCTCATCTAACAGTATTTTTTTTATTTCATTTGTTATTGCACTATGTGTGTAAATTGAAAATAAATATGTTATCCCACTACATTAAATTATTTATACGTGTTAAAAAAATTTATAAGGACCACAAAAAAATCAATACAATTCCTTTTTTTACAATTCCTAAGGACAGATATATTCCATAGAAAAAAGTATCATGATGGTGTGAAATTTATTTTTGATTTGTTACAATAATAAAATGAAATAAATATATATCTATTTAACTTTAAAATTAATATGTATTTATGTTATTGAGTATACCTATTTTAATTTTTCTCCTATGAAATAATATTTTTTGCTTCTAGTCTATATTTTGTGGTTTATGAATTAAAATAAATTATAATCAATGGGATATCATTTAGTCTCAATGAAAAAGTAGTGATCAGAAGATAAAACCTCATGGTTCCACCAAAATGAAATAATATTCTATGATCCATTTAAATGAGATAGTATGACTCAATATGAAACTGTGTCTAATTATATATTTTCTTTATAAAGTACCCATATTGGATTAATACTCCCATTGATGAGTCATTATGTTGAAATGAAAGTGGTCTTATTTAATGATGTGGAATGTATCAATTAATTATTATTATGGATTTATAGATACTTAGGTGACTCTCATTCTATCAATCGATATGAAACATATTATGGGATCAATAGAGTAGTTTGTTTAAGTGAAAGATAGTTTTAGAATTGAATTCAGTGTCATTATTAAATTAATTTCATGATATATTTTTCATAGTCATTTTCTAAAAATTGAAATCGTCACTCCCACAATTATACTTGTTCCCTTTGTTTAATATGATTAATCAAATTTTCCAATTATCAGATTTCATTTTAATCTTGATGTGGTTGTGTGAAATATATATCTCCAATTGATACATTCATTTTGGAATTTTTAAATTTCTTTATTTTAGTTCCATTTTGTGTCTAACATTACCTTGACACATATCTTCTATATGGAGTGGTAAAACTATTATTATCTATTTTACATTTTATAATATTCAATTGAAAGGTGTTTTAACCAATCGAACCTAAAAATACTGAAACAATCTAATGATAATAAATTTCAGATGAACTGAACCAAATTTTATAAATCTAGATAGAGTGAAAAAAATTAACGAAATGAAATTGAATTGAATCAAAGTTAATCAAATGAACAAAATGAACAAAATGATATAATCCAAAGATTCAAAATATAACCTACCCCAAAATTAAATCACTGAACTACAGGAACAATGAACTAACTTGATGATTAAATGACCAAATATCCTAACCAAAAGGTTACCTAAATGGACATACCAAATTAATCACTAAATGACATAAAATAAAAATTGTAACATAATCTAATTAAATTTATAAATTTCACCTCTTCTATCTTTTTCATATTAGACATTAGTAATGAATTTATAATAATTTCAATATTTATTTTCTAGTATTGGAAATGAATTATATTGAATATGTATAAATGTAGTAAATGTCTGGATATGATCATCACATGATTTTGTTGTGTGTTACTCATTTAGAGACCATTATAAGTATATTATTCCAAATTTATATTAATTAAATAATATATAATGTCACTTCACTAATGTTATTTAAATACTAATCATGATATTGCATCCATGGAAAAAAATTTCTCTATCTATACTATTAATATCACTGAGTATCTTTATGATTCATTTTAGTTGGTACATGACACATTCACAATAATATATATTCCTAATTATAGAAATTTGATTTCTCAAATATACTATAGAACATGGATTCTTATACCAATTTTTTCTTAGAGTATCTACAGATATTTAGAGCACACATTTTTCTGATATTTATATCTTACCCACATTATATATATTTTTCAAATCTAATTATATCTCTAACTATCCATCCATAAAATTGTTTTCAAAAAATATTTATTCTAACTTCATAAACAACTAAAAATTTCCCTTTGTGATTTTATATCTGTTCTCTTTTGAATTCTACATTGGTTAACTATGATCTTAGGTAGTTTACTAATAATTATGAGTATATATTAGACCCCCTAATCATCATGGAAGATATATATTTATTGAACCCATTTAATTTTTTAGTGATAAATTATTTTCATTGTAAAATGTATTAATTTAATAATTTAATTTTATTCATTCATAGTAGGATCTAACACAAATGGTTTTCATTTTTTATCATACATATATGATTGATTTTAAATTATAGACATATGTGATGATAGAGTACAATTATGATATTGAAATGAATATAAAAAATGATATAGAATGAAGATGTTTTATGGGGATGATTTCCAAATAATGTTACATCATTAATGTGAAGTTATGGTAATTTAGAAACCATGATAATTTAATAATGTACCCTCCATATACAAAATTATGTGTAGGAAAATTTAATATAATATATAATATATTATTATTTTATTTATTTCAATAAATATTTTTAAATAATATTTGTTATTATTGTCAATATTGTGATACTATGATGGTTTCTTGATTATATTAATAAAAAGTGTTATGAAGATAATATATATAGTGTTTATATAGTAGTTGTGTTTCTGGAGCTGGAAAAAAATTTAGGGAATACCAACCCCTATTATTCATACAAAAACACAATATTGTGAAATTATTTTAAAACCCTATTAAATATTTTTAAGTACTCCATTATTTGTCTTTTTATTTTCATTCTTGGATGTCATTTTACTGTAGAAAAATGGTATAAGCACTATCTGATTGGAATTTACAGACTGTACAATGGTATTACATGTTGTTTAATTACCACATATTAGATTCCTTGAAACTGGTTCATCGAGTAAATGGTTTACACATAATTTATTTTGAATTCACATTGTGTAATGGTAGAAATAAGGTTTTTATGAAACAAAAATATTTTTTTCATTTTTAGAATTCATGAAATAAACGATGTGTGATGAGATTAAAATAAAAGTAAATATCCTAATAATAGATTTTTGGGAATCGTACGAGTAAATTAAAAAATTCATATGTTCATCCTACCTCTCTAAACACAAACCTCGCCTTGGGATATTCTTTATATATCCACTACTTATGAATCATTTGATCGGTGATCAATCCTCATGATTTTTGTAGTACACCTCTCTGTGAAATAATTCTTTCTGGTTATTCTTTATCTTGGTCATGCAAACTTCATTGATTGTTTTTATGTTTTGGATTCCTAATAAGATATTGTTTTCATTGGATCCTTTGTAGGTTCTTCTCACTCCTTTTATTTTAAATGCTAATATCTTGGTTACTAATCACCATTGTTTAAAGTGTCTAGGATTATGCCATTATGCAGTATTTTTCTTGTACAATGGGTTAATTCGATGAATTGATTATTATCCATGATAAATTGCATTGATTTGTCCGTTGATAAGAATAAATATATTGTCTAAATTGATTTCATATAAATAAAAATCTTTTAAAATGGGTTTTTATTTGAATACATAAATTATTTATTTGGAAATGTGTTTTGAGACACTGTAGGGGAACGAAAAGTATTTGAAATTTGTTTTCTAATATTGTAATCATGGTTTTAAAAAAATCACAATTTGATCATTTATAACATGGTGTGCATCATGAAATAGACACCAGTGGCCTTATTGAATGGCTCCACTAGGAGGAATCCTTTTTTATTATTTGTGAACTGTGGAAGGACTTGACATAAGTTTGTACCAACATTATTAATTTTTTGGATCTTTTATGTTTATTATGTTTTCCCATAGGCTATTTCCCAATATTATGTGTGTTTTAATTCATGAATATTTATCCCATCATTGTTTCAAATCAAGGACAATTTCTCATAAGATTTTATATGAGGTTCTATTACATGAATTTGAGTTATACGATATTTCATGGATATGTCTTTACCTTTATACCTCTTGATGTAATATTTTATATCTATATTTTATCACTTTTACTTCTCATAATTATGGATTTGAGACTAGGATAGGCATTTATGAAATAAAAAATGAAAATGATTTTTAAAACATTTATTTTAAATTTGAAATTATTTAATTCTTGATATTATACCTTCTATTAACTTTATAGTAGTATCCTACTAGGGGTATTTCTCAAACCCAACCATGCCATTAGGTGGTTGTAGATGTTTTACTACAATATATAGGTAATGGGATTGGAATCTTGTATCATGTCATCTTCACTTTCATCATTTACTTCATAGAGTGGTGGTTTTATGTTTACTATTAGTCATGTGAAGATTAACCATACTTCTGAGTTTAGAATATTTTGGATTATTTTTTATGGGTTTTATGTTCTTTTTATTTTTGTTCTTATTTTACTCTGTTTGCATGTCTTAATTTTGTTATATTCAATAATTGTCTCTTTGGTTATTTTTCCACCTCAACATGTGATTTATAGCTCATGTTTGTGGTATAGTTGATTGGGGTTATTATATTACAATTTTGTATAAGTGGATGACTCATCATAATGTTTTTTAACACTTCATAAGATTGGTTTTGTTTCCTAGGTTTATAGAAGTTAGGACTCATAGAATTTGAAAAGTATGTATAAAAATGGGGATTGTCCATATCACTTCTGTGACAGAGCCCAAGTTATCATGGGAGTTAGGGGAATTTTACATAGTCTGAAGGTTGGGGTTCAGACCATTTGAATAATATTTACATAATATTTATTGAGATTTTATATTACTTTTAAGTGAATTATTTCCATGTTAAAATACATATTTTCTTTAAATTAATGTTTTATAATGTTTTTGGTTGAATTTTGTATATGGGCATATAATTTTAGAATTTTCATGGGAACTATTTGGTTATTTTCTTCAGTTTATTATACAATGCCTCTAAGAAAATATCTTCCAAATATGAGAGTGGAATCTAGAAGATAATATCCATTTGAAAGTCCACTTGTGGACCCCTATTTTCTTGAATTAGTAATCAACACCCCTTAGACTCTGGATCATGTTTGTACCGGTAACCTAGGATGTGTCGTGGATCATGTCATAAAATTTACTAAGAATCATACACCAATCATCTGTGGTGAAAAATTGAAAATAGTTGTTTGGAGAGAGGATTGAGAATATTGAAATGATCTTTAACATATTAAAGGGTATTGAATAAACTATGGTGTGTTTTACATATAGGTGCTTGATGGTCCAAGAAGGAGATATTGGGAATCTATCATGCTATCTAAAATGCTTGAGGATCATACCATTGAATCTTTCATGGTAAAATTTAGTCAACAGTTTTACACTAATACATTATGTGTGGTGAAGTTATTGGTGTCCATGACATTGGAGAAAAGGAAGAATACCATTATAGGTTATTCTTCTTGTTTTACTGAGATGTTTCATATGGTCTATAGCATGTAACTAATAGTTACTTAATATATTGGATATATGAGTTGGGACTAAGGTATAACATTCAGTCAATGTTTATTCTCATGGGATTTATATCCTTCGTGAAAGTAGTTGAAAAATCATCATCAGTTGAGGCAGATATATATTTGAATATAGGTTAAAGTTGACCTTTATTGGGCATTTAGTTTTCTAGTGATTATCATTTGGCAAGAAGTGGAAGTGAAAAGGTGTTCCATTTTCATCATCATTAGTTTCAAGGGCATCAATAATGTAGCATCTAGTTTTATACTACCTATGAGCATAGTGAGGTCATAACAAGTATAACTGTGTGGAGTATCCCAAGAATTTAAATTATTTTGGATGATATGTTCAACACCCCAAGATTCCGCGGTATGCTTCTCTTTTAATAATACAATTCTGTGTGTTGTACACAACTTCAATTTCTAACACACCACAACCAATCAAACTAGCTGTTATGAATAGTAATACCCAATTTTTGAAATTATATAATTTTTATCATTCAAAATGGACTTCATTTTTGGATTCATAATATTAAAATTAGCCTATGGTGAATTTTTTGTATTTTTCTGAAAACTTTCAATTTTTGATGAATATTGAAAAACACTGAGATATAGTTTAAAACCGAATTTTTTTTAAATTATTATTTATTTTATTTAAATTTATTTTAGGACAAAGTAGATACATAATACTTATATAATTTCAATGTAATTCATTGGATTCAATTTATAATAATTTTAGATATATAAAAATTTTATATAAATTTTCACTATCTTTTACCCACCTGCTAGAAGAATTTGGGAATTCACATAAAACATAATTTTACCACTTCTATGAGTGGAATTTAAAAAATATTAGAGACATGGTTGATATCAATAAGAAATATGTGGTTCAATAAGATGAAAATATTTTTTGGTAAATAGTATCTTTTTTACTTTTATTTTCCACGGTTAAAAGTAAATAGGGTAATTAAGGGAAAAATGATATTTTTATTACCCTAAAACATGTCATAATTATAATTGATAAGATTAATTATACCATAAACAACCTTAGGAATAATATATGATCATTTAGGTCTATTTGTAATAGATCAGGACATTTATTATTATTTTATTTAACGAAGAGTTAAAAGAGTTAAAATCAATGTTTAATAAATAAAACATTTTTAATATATGGTTATACATAAGATAAATTGGACTATAAATATTCGTTAGAAAGATAAAAATATTTCATACATAAAAATATTTTATTTATATTTTTTATACATTATATAACTTAATTTATTTATGACACAATAATGATGCAGTAATTACCTAATTAATAAAATTTTAAAATAATGGATATAATGAATATCAAAATAAATGTAATTTGATCCTTTTTATAAATTACACTAATTTTATTTGTTAATATTATATATTAGGTTTGGTTATATTATTTTTTTATATTAATGATGTCATTATGAATTTAGAAAAAACAAAATAACAAATAGTGTCAAAATTGACATAAGAGTTTTAAAATATATATTATATTATTAATTGATATTATATTCTGAAAAATCTAAGGTTCATCCAATAGACTTATATAATGATAGGTGTATCATTAATGATCCACTTGGGGTTATCTTGGAAGTATATATTATGTTTATTAAACATATAATATAAATATTAAAAGACACATGGTAAATGTCCAAATATTTAAAAAAAGTTAAATCTAAAAGATAATGTTAATATAGTGACCCAAACCTCTCTAAAACCTATTGTTTGAGTGGTTTTACACCCATACCCACATTATCATTTATACTAACAAATTTGGATCCATTAGAAACCTAAAATGATTTTATTATAAAATAATATTTCTATCTTTTCCTATGGTTCCCATCACCCATCTTATAAAAGGGCACTCCCCCTTCTTTCTAATTCACACATTCAAAGCCATTTGGATCAGCCAACCCCTGCCCCAATACCCTACAAACTATACTACCTTTATCATAGAGTCATTCCTTTTTCCATAATTCCATCCTAATAAGGCCTTTTGATCAAATCAAAAGGAAGAACCCAAAGAAGGGGTAAATATATTATCACCTCTTTCAAGTTCCTTTCTTCTTCCACATCCTCTTTCCTAGTTTTTCCAATTATAAAATAATAAATCAAGTATCTTATATATACTATGATGTTATTATAAATATGGTATAACCAAACTCATTATTCTATCAATCCTTTGAATTAAATGTCACCATACGTGCGTACGTATGACTTAACGTCTCCATGTCGGGGTGTAATTGTTATTCAATACATTATTATTTGGATGGTTATAATAATTATTTTTAATTGATGTAAATAATAAATATAACATTATAATGTTGTTGTATATATGAAATACCATCCAATTATGTATTATTTTAATATCAAAAGAATGATTTTGTCAGTCGTGCGTACGTACCGATTACTGTCTCCCCGAACGCGATGAGATTCATTTTCCATTGTATATGTTCAACACTAATTTTCATTAGATGATAAAAAATAATGTTTAAAGACTTGATATAATTCTGGATATTAATAAAATACATCCCATCCATAACAAATATGGATCACATTGCAAATAATATAAAGTAAAAAGAATCCATTAACACCCGAAACATTGATAATACTAAGATATTATTAACAAAGAAATGTTAAAAGATCATATATGATATCATATTAATGTATATGATTCTTGTATAATTTAATAACAATTATTTCACAATTATACAGGTGGTTATCCTACCCTTGATGAAGGAAAATTACAAGTTAAGGGTTAATTACACAATCTCTATATTATCCGAGATTGTTTATACGTAATTATCTATTGGGACCTCTTTAGCATCCACATCCATGTTTCTTAAAAATGTATTTCAATTTTTTTTTAATATTTTCTAGACAATGGGGTAATGTCAATTATTCCTATATTTTCACTTATATGTTTTTAAAGAAATGTTTCTGTCGTTTTCCAAACAAGGTACTTTATGACCTTTCCGACAAAATTAAGGTAAGAATGATTTTTTAACTTATACGGTGGGTGTTGCTATTTTCCGCCATTATAATATCATAGAAGCTTCCCTTAAAATCTTACAAGATTATTTCCAAAATAAATGTTTTCTTAAATTATTTCAAAATAAAAAGAGATATTTCTCTAAAAAAGGTTTTTATTTCATCTATGTCAACATCCATTGATGGATTTTAAGCATATTTGAAGTTGATTTATTATGATACAAAACATCCATATTGTAATGAAGGTTTTATGATATGTTTGACTATGGATGTGTTATTTTTACAGCATTCATGTTTTATGGATAAAGTATTGACATTTCATATGCTAGTTTTAATATGCATTTTTATGTTATGTTTAAACCTTTTCATATGAGGAATTCATTGGACTATGTATGTGATGGGTGGAGCCCGCTATAGCTCCTCGATGCATTGGTATATCTCATTAAACAAACTAGTGTATTGGAACAAGGCCTTCACAAAATATTATATTATAGTGTTGGCACAAGGCCTTGGCTATGTTGTTATGCAAGTATGGCATTATGCATTCCATCATTATGAATGTGGAAATTGATATTTCATGTGATTATTCGACTCGTAGAATATCCATGTGAGTAAGTTAATTTAATTATTTTGATTTTATCTTTGCCATATTATACTGAAGATCATGTTTTAAAATATTTTTTTTATACATTGCCTTAAATGTTTATGCTTATTTATGAATGTTTCTGCTATATTGTTATCCTAACTGAGGATCTGAGCTCACCCATTTTTATGTTTTATTTTTCCCAGTATGCGAAGAAGTATATTATGACTGACCTATAGGGATAGTCTATGGGATCTCAGTATTGTCCATGTAAACAATGTTGTTGTAGTTTTCCATTTTATGATGTAATGTAAACCTTATGAATGTATCCAGTACTTCCAAGGCTACTAAACTAATCTGTCTTTCGAGACTTGATCTTTTGTGATCGTGCCAACGATACGTAATAATGCACCGAGTCTGGGCTTCTGGGGTCGGGCTATTACAATATGGTCATAGGAAATGATTATTTTATAGAATATCAATGGGTTGTATGGAAGGTTCCACATTCACCGAGTGTTTTCAGGAACATGAAGATGCTTCCAAGGGTTATGGTTCCAATCCTTGGACTAGGAGGATGTTCATGTGGCTATGAATGATCTGGTAAGAGTTATGAATGGATGTCTTTATGCAGTATGCACTAGAGGAATCTGATGTAAGACCATCTACTATTAAAGATATGGTGTTTTTTTCATCTTCTATTCTTCTAAATTTTTATAAAGGTTCTAATCAAATTATTTATATCATCACTGTTAGTTTAGTTATTAAAATTGTGTTCGAGACTAATAGAAAAAAATTATTTTTTTACCCCTTTGAATGATTTTTCTAAAGAGGATTCAAGTGCCTCACGAGTTTTGTGTTGAACATCGCCATTGAGGTAGAGTGAGACTTCATAGTTCCTAATATTTAAATATTCAACATGTTTATTTAAAAGGATTGAATAATAAATTTAATCTTCAATATAATCTTTTAGCACTATTGGGTACATTTTTTATGTTTTAATGGGGTCACTAATATTTTTTAAGGTTAGTGGGACTCTAGATTAGAATTGGAAGGTCGTGATGCTACTTATGATGGGGTAATATCATATAAGTTGTTAGCTATGTCTCATGATTTGTTTTCCTTTTGGGTTCTAAACGTACGACAGTGGTTTGATCATACCCGGATGACTTTCTATATGATTTTTTTAGTTTAAAACAATAATGAGAGGTTGATTTTTCTATCGACCTTCTCCATGGTATGAAACTTAGTTCTATACCATCTTATTTAATGGAACCTACAAATTTAGTGGTACTGAAATTACATCTTGAGGGACTATATCCTAAAGGATATATTCTTACAAGCATGCCACCATGGTCATCACATTTCCATTTTTTAAGAAGATATATGTGATACTTAGACATTATATTTACTATCTAAAGTTGAATTGGGTTACCATTAAGAACAAATATCCTTTTCCATGAATTGATTATTTTATTAAACAAACTGCATTGTGGTTTTCAAAGATCAATCTGTGGTTAGGGTAAAACTAGTTAATATTTCATGAGGAGGATATACCTAAGACAATGTTTAGGTTACGGTATCGGCATTTCGAGTGCGTAGTTCTGTTTTTTCATCTCACTAACTCTCTTATATTTACAGCACTGATGAAATTAATAAATCATCGATTTGTTGATTTTTTTTTCATATTTTTATGGATGATATATTGGTGCAAACCAAGTCATATCGGGATATATGAACCATTTGGACGTCATTTTTATAAATTTTAGGAAACATATTCTATATGGTATGCTTTCAAAATTTGAGGTTCGGATCTAGAAAGTGAAATTTTAAAGGCATGTGATATCTAAGTAGGGAATCATATTATATCCTAAAAAGGTTCAAGAAGTTATAGCCTTGTATATGTCCATAAATTTCATCAATATCAAGATAATCATGGGTTTGGTTGGTTTATATATATGGTTATTTCATTAATTTTCTAATATCACATCTTTAATTATAGATTTAACATGAAAGGGTGTAATTATTTAACTGAAAGAAAAGTTTAAAGGTATTTTGATTAACTAAAGGTTATTTTGACCTCATATCAAGTTTTTATTCTTCAAAAACCATGTTTGAGTAATGATTTTTTTATGCTTCTGGTGTGGGTTTTTGGTGTGTCTTAATTCTAGAGAAATAGGTGGTGGTCTATGGATAATGCCAAAAAACCCTCATGATCAGAATTTTCCAACACATGAACTTTAATTTTTAGATGTTATGCATTCGCTCCATACATTGCATCACTATCTTTTTTTGAGTGGTTTACTGTGTATTCAGATCAAAATTGCAAAAAATATATCTTTTAATAGTGGGTTGTAAAACTTGTCGCATGGAATATAAGTGGTGTGTCATAAGAAATTTGATTTTGATATTGTATAAAATCTTATAAAAGAAAAAAAAAATTTATATGAATTGAGAATATAGTTACATATGTATGATGAGAAGGAATCGGTGGAAGAGTGGTCTAGTATGAGTTTGTTTGATAAGATGATATTGTGAGTGAAAGAGGTTTCTAGAAACATGTTCATGGATTTTATAAAAGTTGGGTCATCTTTTTATAAGTTATTTTGGCTTGAGGAAATGTTATACACCACGTTCCAATGCTTGGGTATAATCCTTTATGGTGGAAAGACCTCATGTGAGGATTCTCAGTCTCCTATTGGCTCTATATTCTTCCATGGTAGGTTGGTTTTTCTATTTTCAATGATGTATATGGTGATGGATTAAGGACACCAATATTATTGGTATGTACAACCTATGGCTATAATGAAGTATCATAATATGAGGCTAAAGTATTTGTTGATGGTGATGAGGAAGTGAACTGTAGGTATTTTATCACATTTTCATACTTGATAGATAATTAAGGTGGAACAACATAGACATGGTTTTTTATATCATTTAACCATTTATGTGTGGATATGGGGTGAGATTTATAAAGATTAATTAATGATTTTCGGTAGTCTCCTTATGGTAAGGATGTGATTTGTGTGATCAACGATCAACTCATGAAATAGAATCATTTACTTCATATAAAGGAGACAACAAAGGTAGACCGGTAGAGGTAATTATACATCTAAGAGAATGTGAGATGACATGGGGTTTCCTAAATGGTTCTTTATTGAAGGGAACCAAGGTTGAAATCAATGTAATGGAAAGTTACATAAGAGGTTATGTGTTCCTTGATTAGATTGAGCATGAAATTTCATTCCTAGATGGATGGACAGACTAAGAGGCCTTTCCATGTCCTTAAGGATGCGATCTAGGATTGTGTTCTAGATCATGGTGGAGAATGGTAAAATAATTTTCCAGGGGTCAAGTTTTCATATAAAAATAGTTATCAGGACTCAACTATGTTGGTGACCTTTGATGATTTTTATGGAGCTCCATGTATATTCCCCTTATGAATGGTAGATTTGGGAGAGTGGTCCATAGTTGGGCCGATTCTTGTTTAGGAGATGATGTACACTCTATAGTGGATTAAAAAGAGATGTATCATTGAATATACACATAAAAAATATTATGTCATCCATTGGTGGTGGATGTTGGAGTATGGGGATGGAGATTTTATTTCTCATATAGTTTCACCTTTCATAAGACATAGTTGGTTGGGTAAGATGGCTATGTTACCACCATGGTTTGTGGGCCCTATACAGTCTATTGAAGGATTGGGTAAGGTGGTCTATCAGTTGGAATTTTCATCTGGTTTGATTTCTATCAATGAGATGATTCATTTTTCTTGTAAGATGATTCATGTAATGAATCATGTCCATGTAATTGGATGGGAGGATCATAAACTTTAGATCAACACCACTATGATTGGGAATCCAATTTGGATTACGAAACATAAAGCAAAGTTAATTTAAGGTAAAATGATTTCACTATTATATATACTATGTCATTATAGATGAGGTATCCATGTGACATGGGAGTTGGAATTGTTGATAAAGCAAAATTGTTCTTCACATTTAGATTATCCATGAATATAATGACATTATAGGGAAGAAAGAATTTATGTTGGGGAAAACATAAAAATCCTGCAAACATATTCATTTAATCCTATTCTCATGTTTTTATATTCATTCTTGGATTTTAAGATTCAATATAAAATAGGAAAAAAAGTTTCTTCTATACATATACACATCATGTATGGGAATTACATGTCATTTAAGGGATATAGGGATGACTCAGTGAAACTTTTTTAGGGAATAAAGGATTTTCACACAACATATTTGTAATTTACAACTTGGAATAGAAGAAATCGGTATTTTATTTAAACGTGACAACTTTTTTATGATTTCATCCATAATGGAATACGTGAAATGTAATGGGATTACATGCCATTTAAATATCAGGGATATGGTTTATAAAGTGATGTATGTGTGATTTCTATTTCATTCAACCGTGAAACCTGCCTTTACTGACCTAGAGCTAAACCTAGATGATTTTTGAGATCTCCTCACTATTGAGATATTTTTTCGGTGATTGGTAATTAGTTTTTTTGAAGTGGGCCACTCTAGTTAATAATTTGATCTAGTTTTTGTAACACCCCGAGATTTTATGAAAAATATTCTTTTAATTTCATTAATGTCTTGTGTTGTATTCTACACCAAGATTACCTTGCGCTATACGCAACACCGTATTAGCTTGCAGTATACGCAACACTATTCTTGGACCGTGTCACACACAATTTTGATAATAGTTATTCTACGCAACATTGAGTATATATATATATATATTAAATGTATAAATGAAATATGGTTGGATTCTTTTATACGAAACAACGATGGATTCTTTCACAACACGCAACCCTGACTTGGCTTGCATTACATGCAATCGCGACCTTCCTCGATAGCGTGTGTTGTACGCAATACCGGGTTTTAATAAACAATGATATATTATTATAATATTGTCATGAACTAGCCGTTATGAATAGTATTAACTAAATTTTGAATTTTATAACATTATTATTCATCTTACACATTTTCTAGAACACGGTATAAGAACAAAATAAATTTTTCGGGTAAAATAAGTATTTTTCAAAAAATGCAGTTTTGCCGCCTTTTGATGGCGCACCCACTTTAAATTTAGGTTTTGACACGTATATATGTTCAATTTGACAAAATAAAATTCTTATTTTGAATCAGGATGTAAAAATTTACATTAGATAACATTTTGTTATTTTCCCGATAACTTTCATATTTTAATGAATAGTAAAAACATGCTATATTTTAATTAAAAACAACTTTTTCATCGTAATATCTTATGTGGTTAAATTATAATATTGAATGGTTTTAAAGTATAAATAGAATATATTTTTACTATTTAATATAATGAATGTATTTAGCATTGATTTTACCTTGAATTCGTAGGTTAAATCAATTCAATCTTTTGCAATGTTTTAAACAAAAACCCGTTTTTATTCGACAACGGGATTAATTTTAATTTAATTTCTGCAACTTCTGTGTATTGAATATTAAAAAATGGATTCAATATTTGGAATCAGTGGGTCCAAATTATGTTAATAGGCTACTTTTTATTTTTGGGAATTATGAATAGTAACTACGGTAAATTTTATTTACCATAGTTAAAGGTAAATCAGGTAATTAAGGGTAAATATAATATTATAAAATTACCCTAACACATGCCAAAATTCTATTTGATGGATAAAAGTAAACCCATATCAACTAAGGGTCGGATTAGATTCATTTTATGGACTTTTGACCATGAAAATAATTTAATTATTATTAAAACCAAAGAAAGTGACAACATGTCACTCTCTTAAATCTTATAAGTATAATAATTTTAAATTAGTGATAAACATCATAACATTTCGAACATGAATAGTCTCCAGAAATCTAACAAAATTATCTATGTCATGAGAATTTATTTAGAATTTTTTTGGATTAAATAATTATCATTAATTGTGACACAATAGTGATGCAGAAATTATTTATCTAGTGAAAAATCAAGAATATAGTTTTTATTAAACTAATAGTGACCATAAAAGGCACAAAACCCTGACCAAAACTTATTGGTCATGTAAATGGAAACTATAATCATCCAATGGTCTAATATTTGACCATTTGGAGTCTTATAAAAGCTATTATGACACTTATATTATTTTATTTTAAATGATGCCAAAGTTGTCACCTTCATAATTTAGTAAATATAACAATTTAAATATTGTGATTTTAAGATGATAAATTCGAGTAAAAGTATTATTGTGAAAGGTAATATATTTATATTCATCATAGGATTTTATTTTAAATTTTTATATAACAGATAAGTATATTAAATAATTATACAAAAATGATGTAGTAATTATTTTATTAAGAGATAAACCAAATAAATGTTTTTAAAAATAATAAAATAAATATTATATGAACTATTTAATGTGATAAACTAATTTTATAGATACATATTACCTTTTATTAATATATTAAATCTTTTAGTTCGAACATATCTTCTGTATATATTTTATTTAAATTCAAATAAATGAATAGTGTCAAAATTGACACTATCGTTATTTTACAAAAATAACATATTATAAAATTGTTTAAAAATCACAAAAAATATTTAAAAATTATAAATTTATATTTATATGGTCTATAATGTTATAAAGTAAACAATTATGGAAAATGCACAACAAATAAGTAAATATTTGTTATAATTTAAAATTTAGAATTTTATTACCACAAATAAACTTAAATAGATTAAATAAGGATAAATCAAAATGATAAGGTTTAAAATAAGATCCAAACATGTCTAAATTTGATTGGTTGATGCGATTACAACCCTATATCATCTAATCTTCGAATATGAGTCATTTTTTGGAGGTTTTTAAGTGGGGTTAGATTTATTATAAATTAATATTTTTAAGAATTCCTAAGGTGCCCCTCTCCTCCCTTATAAAAGGGAACCTCCTCCCCCTCCTCCTCACACCAATTTGAGCACTCAAGCTCGGCCAAACCCTGCAAAAATCCCTTCTCCACTTTCCTATAACAATCATAGAGGTCCTGGTCTTCTTCATAGACCAATCTTAGTTCCCTAAGTGAAGGATTCAAAGAGGCGTTTCAAAGAAGAGGTAATATCCATTACCGATCTTTTCAATTTCTTTTTTCTTCAAATTCTTCTTCTTTAGTTATTTCATAATAACATCAGTATTAATTACATACTGATATGTTACTATAAATATGAAACAAATCAAATTTACCTTCTATCCATCCTACGGAAAAAGGAAATCACCGCGCGTGCGTACGTACGGAATACCGTCTCCACGCCGTGGTGTAATCTATTTTCCGCCACCACCTTAATTGGATGGGTATAATGGTTTGATGAGTAAATATATATGATTATTATAAAGTTATATTGATACTGAAATTGTATACATACACTTCAACACAATTCCACAACCATGGGAACGATATCATCGCTCGTGCGTACGTACGGACTACCGTCTCCACGACGCGATGAGATTCATTCTCAATGATTAACCATTCATGAATGATTATAAAGTATATATAATAAGTTCTAATGAAATATATGACATAATAAGGATACTGGAATTATTTATATTTATATGTATGTCATCTACTTAATTCCATTCAATTCAATAAGGAAACGAAAACAGCGTTCATGCATACGTACGGACTACCGTCTCCATGAACGGTGTATTTCTTTCCATTTACTGATTTATTATATATGTATATTCTGAATATATATATATATATATATATCATGTTTTATATTCTGTAATTAAGTAATAATGATCAAAGTAATCATATGAATAATTACAAGTTAAAAACACGAACGACAAATGAGACGATTTTACCCAAAACGCTACTTTAACATGAATTTACAAAAGAACGGGTAATATAAAGTCATAAGTGGACCGTATATGATATAATAACAATGAATATGATTCTGGAATAAGTCAATAACATGATTTAAATAATTATACAGGAGGTTCGGACACTTACAAAGCAAGTCGGACCTAAGGTAAGGGAAATATCACAATCTCATTTTTATCTGAGATTGTTTATTCGTAAGTATTTACTGGGGTGTATTTTATCATCCACATCCATGTTTCATCAATATGTAATATTATTTCCATCCAAATACAATTGTTTAAATCCATTTTTACCCTTCGGTGAGTTTTTAGTAATATGTATGAAAGGAATCTTTTGTCGTTTTTCGTACGAGGTATTTTTTGACTTTTCCGACAAAAGTACGAGAAGAATGTTTTTTTTAACTTAAACGGCACGAACGGATTTTTACAGTTTTATAAAGCCTTATTTTCATGACGCTTCCTCCAAAATATTTCATTACTGTTTTCAATAAAATCTCTTTCTTTTAAAATTGCATGATGTTTTGTGAAAAGAAATTGATTTTGAAGAAGAAAGGATATTTTCCTCAAGAATTCATTTCAAGTGTTTTATAAAAATTATTTTTCATATAAGATAATAAAGGGTTCTGTTTCTATCCATATTTTTACATTGATTTGACTATGTTTTGATGGAATTATGTTTATGAATTCCTTTATCTGATATGAATGGTTTTATGATGTCATGTTGTTTAAGAATCCCATTTTTATTACATGGGTTATGTAATGATGTATGATTTATGATTTTGTGGCACACATAAGAATGGTATCATTATGAGATGGGTGGGACCTATATCTCCCTCCAATGCATTGGGTAAAGATTTTATATCTCATGAGATAGACATGGCTGGAACGGTAGGTTATACCGGTTCAGTGAAACAAGACTGAAACGAGGGTGACTCAGTTCAGAAAGGGACTTTGTCCACTAAGATAGTCTTGGAAATGAGTCTTGACTAACAAGAAATGATTCTATATGATTATGTGTGAATGCCACAATGTTTCATGTTTTAAGTTATGATTATTGGTATTTCATTTCACTACTATGATTTATCCCATGTTATGAAATTATGCTCTCTCTTTTGCAGGTTAAGATTTCCAAAAGTTATGTTCTTATGAATATGATGTGATTGATTTTTCTTTTTTTTTCCCTTACTGATCATTTGAGCTCACCCTTTTATGTTTACTTTTCCCCAGGATATAAAGAAAGGTTTTAGGTATAAAAAAAGGGAAGATCTTTATGGGAGATGTTGAAGATCTTTCACCGGGATTAGAAGAATATAATCCGAGTTTCCAAAGACACTAAACTATTACGATCCTTGTGTGTGTGTTTTTGTTATGTACTAAGTATTCCACAAATGTAATGTAATGTCAATGTACGTCAAGCTTCGGGTCTCTACAGTTGGTATCAGAGGAAAGGTTTAGTCAACCTTTGGAAACTAGGATGCGAAAGCTTTAGTGAGATCCCTAGAGATATTTCTAAGGTATGTCTAGGGATGTCCCTAAGGATAAGTATACGTATAGGATATAGTCCTAGAACTACGGTAACGATATTAGAATTTAACCTAAGATGTTAGATATTAAGGGTACTCCCCCTTTATTATGTTGTTTTCCCTAGCATGATTTTTTCCTCTCACACTATTCTTTTTGGGTTTTAGAAAATGGCTGGAAAAAGGATGATTCACGATAATGAAGGATATGATGGACAATGGAATGATATTCTTCATGAGAATCGAAATGAAATGGGATTTGGAAGTCCAAAGATAATTATTATGCCGAATCAGCAATATCATAATATGATTAATAAAGTAAAATTTGGTATGTTTCCTGACTTGGCTAATAAGAGAAAGATGGAGTTTCATGTCGATCATAGTGGAAAGAAAGTTCAATTTCCCCTATGTAAATCATGTGGGAAGAGGCATCAAGGAGAATGTTTCAAAGGAACTGGAAGATGCTTTGGGTGTGGAAAAGAAGGACACAAAGCCAGTAAGTTCAAAGGAAAAGGTCCAGTCAACATCAGGGATAATGATAATAGTATTTCTACGAAATCAACAATGGTTAAATGTTTTAAATGTGGAATGTACGGGCATTATGCAAACCAATGCCCTAAGGTAAAGTCTCATGAAGAGAATCAGTATGGTCATATGGGTAGTATTTATGTTGATCATGATGAAGAGACTACAAATGATATTTGAGATGGCAGAATTGTTGAGGCTCGGTCAATGGTTTAAGAATGTAGTGGAATGATTACATGTTTATCATGTGTAATGTTGTATAAGTAATCTCATGGTACTATGGAATAAAGAGACATCTAAGGATTGTTACACTGTTGCCTTTCCTTGAGTTTTTAAAGTGTATGATTAATGTTACCAGAATCCATGAAAGGTTATTCAGATATTTTTGGAATGTAGATGATATGCGCATAATGGAGGGATAAGGAGAAAATTAAATGTTTGATAGTATTCATGAGCTCATGACTGATATAAGGAGAAGGTTATATCATGGTTTGAGTATATAGAATTTTGAGGATTTTGGTATGTGGAAAGAGTTAACTTTTAACAACACTCATGTTTTCAATAAGGTTCAATGGGTATTCAAGAGAGTATATGATTAATGCCTTTGAATGTTTGGAATGTGACCAAAAAGATATATCTTATGATATATGGGGATAAACGATGGTATTAAATCTCTGAGAGTGGACTGCAGTATTATGGATACGCCGAAAGATTGGAATGGATTGTGTTGGACATAAGTTAGTATTGTTTGTTTTTCGATATTATTGATGGGATGTTATAGTAATATAGTTTTAGAAAAAGGCCAACCTGCAGGACGGGAGACAGCCCATCGCGTCGGACAAGGATGTGGGAATCGAACCCACAACCGAAGTGTGACTGGCCTTTATCGCCTACCACTGGCCTACAAGAAGTCCCTGGTTAGTATAAACTAGTTTTATTTTATTAAGCGGTATGATATATGAAGTATAAGTTCATTTTTGGAACCATATACAATTAATCTAACCACAAGATGGACTTATAACTTTTGCTAACCTTTTGTTTGAAAGAGATGGAATGACCCATCATTTTATCACATGATCTTCTAACACATCACGAATAACAAATTCAACTTCATTTCTTTAAGGGATGAAGTGGAAATTGTTCAATTCACGAACAACAGTGAGATTGTACCAAAATCAAGTAAGTATTTCTTCTTTTTCAACTTTAGGGAAATGATATTGAAAACCAAAAATGTTGTCCTAGTGATCTTATATCTGATGAATCGGATGGTACCTTAGATCATCACAAATTTATGGCTTTGTGATTGCTAGCTTTTCCATAGCCATGTCTTCTACCACTCTCCATCAGAACATGACGGTTAGATTTCTCTTCCATGTCCATATTTTCACCTATGTTCTCCTATGTGGATACCCAGTGATTAGTTAACTTGGGTAACCATTACGTTTTATACTTTAGTTTTTAAAGATATGTTTTGGTATTCCTTTTTACGATGTGGGTTTCTATCAAAGAAACTTTCAAATAGTAAACCATTTATAACCCTGATGAATTTCGAGGGCGAAATTAATTTTAAGGGGGGTAGAATGTAACACCCCGAGATTTTATGAAAAATATTATTTTAATTTCATTAATGTCTTGTGTTGTATTCTACACCAAGATTACCTTGCGCTATACGCAACACCGTATTAGCTTGCAGTATACGCAACACTATTCTTGGACCGTGTTACACACAATTTTGATAATAGTTATTCTACGCAACATTGAGTATATATATATATATATATTAAATGTATAAATGAAATATGGTTGGATTCTGTTATACGAAACAACGATGGATTCTTTCACAACACGCAACCCTGACTTGGCTTTCATTACACGCAATCGCGACCTTCCTCGATAGCGTGTGTTGTACGCAATACCGGGTTTTAATAAACAATGATATATTATTATAATATTGTCATGAACTAGCCGTTATGAATAGTATTAACTAAATTTTGAATTTTATAACATTATTATTCATCTTACACATTTTCTAGAAAACGGTATAAGAACAACATAAATTTTTCGGGTAAAATAAGTATTTTTCAAAAAAATGCAGTTTTGCCGCCTTTTGATGGCGCACCCACTTTAAATTTAGGTTTTGACATGTATATATGTTCAATTTGACAAAATAAAATTCTTATTTTGAATCAGGATGTAAAAATTTACATTAGATAACATTTTGTTATTTTCCCGATAACTTTCATATTTTAATGAATAGTAAAAACATGCTATATTTTAATTAAAAACAACTTTTTCATCGTAATATCTTATGTGGTTAAATTATAATATTGAATGGTTTTAAAGTATAAATAGAATATATTTTTAACATTTAATATAATGAATGTATTTAGCATTGATTTTACCTTGAATTCGTAGGTTAAATCAATTCAATCTTTTGCAATGTTTTAAACAAAAACCCGTTTTTATTCGACAACGGGATTAATTTTAATTTAATTTCTGCAACTTCTGTATATTGAATTTTAAAAAATGGATTCCATATTTGGAATCAGTGGGTCCAAATTATGTTAATAGGCTACTTTTTATTTTTGGGAATTATGAATAGTAACTACGGTAAATTTTATTTACCATAGTTAAAGGTAAATCGGGTAATTAAGGGTAAATATAATATTATAAAATTACCCTAACACATGCCAAAATTATATTTGATGGATAAAAGTAAACCCATATCAACTAAGGGTCGGATTAGATTCATTTTATGGACTTTTGACCATGAAAATAATTTAATTATTATTAAAACCAAAGAAAGTGACAACATGTCACTCTCTTAAATCTTATAAGTATAATAATTTTAAATTAGTGATAAACATCATAAAATTTCGAACATGAATAGTATCCAGAAATCTAACAAAATTATATACATCATGAGAATTTATTTAGAATTTTTTTGGATTAAATAATTATCATTAATTGTGACACAATAGTGATGCAGAAATTATTTATCTAGTGAAAAATCAAGAATATAGTTTTTATTAAACTAATAGTGACCATAAAAGGCACAAAACCCTGACCAAAACTTATTGGTCATGTAAATGGAAACTATAATCATCCAATGGTCTAATATTTGACCATTTGGAGTCTTATAAAAGCTATTATGACACTTATATTATTTTATTTTAAATGATGCCAAAGTTGTCACCTTCATAATTTAGTAAATATAACAATTTAAATATTGTGATTTTAAGATGATAAATTCGAGTAAAAGCATTATTGTGAAAGTTAATATATTTATCTTCATCATAGGATTTTATTTTAAATTTTTATATAACAAATACGTATATTAAATAATTATACAAAAATGATGTAGTAATTATTTTATTAAGAGATAAACCAAATAAATGTTTTTAAAAATAATAAAATAAATATTATATGAACTATTTAATGTGATAAACTAATTTTATAGATACATATTACCTTTTATTAATATATTAAAGCTTTTAGTTCGAACATATCTTCTGTATATATTTTATTTAAATTCAAATAAATGAATAGTGTCAAAATTGACACTATCGTTATTTTACAAAAATAACATATAATAAAATTGTTTAAAAATCACAAAAAATATTTAAAAATTATAAATTTATATTTATATGGTCTATAATGTTATAAAGTAAACAATTATGGAAAATTCAAAACAAATAAGTAAATATTTGTTATAATTTAAAATTTAGAATTTTATTACCACAAATAAACTTAAATAGATTAAATAAGGATAAATCAAAATGATAAGGTTTAAAATAAGATCCAAACATGTCTAAATTTGATTGGTTGATGCGATTACAACCCTATATCATCTAATATTCGAATATGAGTCATTTTTTGAGGTTTTTAAGTGGGGTTAGATTTATTATAAATTAATATTTTTAAGAATTCCTAAGGTGCCCCTCTCCTCCCTTATAAAAGGGCACCTCCTCCCCCTCCTCCTCACACCAATTTGAGCACTCAAGCTCGGCAAAACCCTGCCAAAATCCCTTCTCCACTTTCCTATAATAATCATAGAGGTCCTGGTCTTCTTCATAGACCAATCTTAGTTCCCTAAGTGAAGGATTCAAAGAGGCGTTTCAAAGAAGAGGTAATATCCATTACCGATCTTTTCAATTTCTTTCTTCTTCAACTTCTTCTTCTTTAGTTATTTCATAATAACATCAGTATTACTTACATACTGATATGTTATTATAAATATGAAACAAATCTAATTAACCTTATATCCATCCTATGGAAAAAGGAAATCACCGCGCGTGCGTACGTACGAAATATCATCTCCACGCCGTGGTGTAATCTATTTTCCGCCACCACCTTAATTGGATGGGTATAATGGTTTGATGAGTAAATATATATGATTATTATAAAGTTATATTGATACTGAAATAGTATACATACACTTCAACACAATTCCACAACCATGGGAATGATATCATCTCTCGTGCGTACGTACGGACTACCGTCTCCACGACGCGATGAGATTCATTCTCAATGATTAACCATTCATGAATGATTATAAAGTATATATAATAAGTTCTAATGAAATATATGACATAATAAGGATGCTGGAATTATTTATATTTATATGTATGTCATCTACTTAATTCCATTCAATTCAATAAGGAAACGAAAACAGCGTTCATGCGTATGTACGGACTACCGTCTCCATGAACGGTGTATTTCTTTCCATTTACTGATTTATTATATATGTATATTCTGAATATATATATATATATATATCATGTTTTATATTCTGTAATTAATTAATAATGATCAAAGTAATCATATGAATAATTACAAGTTAAAAACACGAACGACAAATGAGACGATTTTACCCAAAACGCTACTTTAACATGAATTTAGAAAAGAACGGGTAATATAAAGTCATAAGTGGACCATATATGATATAATAACAATGAATATGATTATGGAATAAGTCAATAACATGATTTAAATCATTATACAGGAGGTTCGGACACTTACAAAGCAAGTCGGACCTAAGGTAAGGGAAATATCACAATCTCATTTTTATCCGAGATTGTTTATTCGTAAGTATTTACTGGGGTGTATTTTATCATCCACATCCATGTTTCATCAATATGTAATATTATTTCCATCCACCTACAATTGTTTAAATCCATTTTTACCCTTCGGTGAGTTTTTAGTAATATGTATGAAAGGAATCTTTTGTCATTTTTCGTACGAGGTACTTTTTGACTTTTCCGACAAAAGTACGAGAAGTATGTTTTTTTAACTTAAACGGCACGAACAGATTTTTATAGTTTTATAAAGCCTTATTTTCATGATGCTTCCTCCAAAAGATTTCATTACTGTTTTCAATAAAATCTCTTTCTTTTAAAATTGCATGATGTTTTGTGAAATGAAATTGATTTTGAAGAAGAAAGGATATTTTCCTCAAGAATTCATTTCAAGTGTTTTATAAAAATTATTTTTCATCTAAGATAATAAAGGGTTCTGTTTCTATCCATACTTTTACATTGATTTGACTATGTTGTGATGGAATTATGTTTATGAATTCCTTTATCTGATATGAATGGTTTTATGATGTCATGTTGTTTAAGAATCCCATTTTTATTACATGGGTTATGTAATGATGTATGATTTATGATTTTGTGGCACACATAAGAATGGTATCATTATGAGATGGGTGGGACCTATATCTCCCTCCAATGCATTGGGTAAAGATTTTATATCTCATGAGATAGACATGGCTGGAACGGTAGGTTATATCGGTTCAGTGAAACAAGACTGAAACGAGGGTGACTCGGTTCAGAAAGGGACTTTGTCCACTAAGATAGTCTTGGCAATGAGTCTTGACTAACAAGAAATGATTCTCTATGATTATGTGTGAATGCCACAATGTTTCATGTTTTAAGTTATGATTATTGGGATTTCATTTCACTACTATGATTTATCCCATGTTATGAAATTATGCTCTCTCTTTTGCAGGTTAAGATTTCCAAAAGTTATGTTCTTATGAATATGATGTGATTGATTTTTCTTTTGTTTACCCTTACTGAGCATTTGAGATCACCCTTTTTTGTTTAATTTTCCCCAGGATATAAAGAAAGGTTTTAGGTATAAAAAAAGGGAAGATCTTTATGGGAGATGTTGAAGATCTTTCACCAGGATTAGAAGAATATACTCCGAGTTTCCAAAGACACTAAACTATTACGATCCTTGTGTGTGTGTTTTTGTTATGTACTAAGTATTCCACAAATGTAATGTAATGTCAATGTACGTCAAGCTTCGGGTCTCTACAGTTTTTCATTATTTTAGTTATGGAATTTTTTTTAACTAAATTGTATTGATTAGATTCATGATTGTATTTTGTTTTCTATTGATCATTTATAGTTTCTTGTCATTCCATGTCATTCAAAGGATGATCTCTTGGGTTCGAGTTACCATTGTCGAAGGAATCTAGGATTATACCATTTTGATGTATGTGTTTCCATAAAATTGGTTAATTTGAGGAAATTATTATCATCCTTGATAAATGTTTATTTTTTATTGATTATATTTTTTATTTTGTTTAAATGGATTTCATAGAATGAGAAAATAATTTAAGGTTTTGTTCTTTGAATATAGAGTTTAATGATTTTGAAATGGGTTTCTAAAGAATGTTGGGGATTTAATTTCATTGAAATAGTTTCATAAATTTATGATCCATAATTTTGAATGAAATTTGAAAATTTTCACAAAGGGAACCTTAGCTGCATCAAGAAATAGATATGGGTGGCCTATGTGTGTGTTGATACACTACGAGGTAACCTTTGGGATATCGATTGAGCTTGGATATACTGTATATAATTTTTTATAAAGAAAATATTCATATTTATAATATTATATATTTAGTACATATACACATATTCTAGGGTACAATATGAGGTTCTTTTTCTAAACAATTTATTTATCTCATGAATTTTTTATTAATTGTTTTCATTGATTTTTATGTGATGTCATACCACATAGCATATCATGATGAGTTATTCTAAGTATATGATTTTACCTACATAATATGGTTTGGAATAATTTTTTTATCACATCTACTTATCATACATATGTCATCAATAACAAGAAATGATATTATGAAAAACAAAATGTGTTTAAAAATGGGTTTCTATCTATGAAAATTATTTGTAAATCATTTTTTTAATCTAGAATTATTACACTCTTGATATTAAACATTATATTGAATCTACAGTTGTATCCTACTAGGTTTGGTTCTTACACCCTACTTTTCCATTTGGTGGTTATAGATTTTCTATTGTGGGATATATGAGAAAGAAATGGAATCTTGTAGAATACGGGGTTCCCTTTCTCCATTTCTATCATAGTGGGGTGGTTTGAAGGTGATTCTTGGTCATATGTCGAGTTGGAATATATCAAGATTTAGAATTTTGGGTTTTAATTTATTGTTTTTTAGTATTTTCTATTAATTTCATGTTGTAATATTATTGTATTTATTTTATTGGTTATATTGAATTCTTGATTTCATTATCAATTTCTTACGCCACAATGTGTTGGTCATATCAGGTGAATGGGTTGGTTGACATAGGTCAGACTATTGGTTAATTTATTATTATAAGGGTGATGGGTTTAAGGTACTAAAAAATTATGTTTTTGTTTGAAAATGAAATTTTTTATTTTTATATTCATTGTTATGAATTACGGAATATTCTTGATAGGAATCTTCCCAATAATATAAAATAAAAGTATTTCATGAAGTATCTCTACAAATTTTGGTTAATAACTATATCAAAGAATTACAGATATAATATTTTTTTCCATGGACACTATGTATAATTAGGTTCTCATGGAAATAATATTATGTTGTATCTTATTGAAAGGGTATGGTGTTACACATGTTGTGATCTATAAAGGCATAAATACACAAAACCAATTGTACAAATGATTAATCAAACCTAAAATGAACTGAAATCAACTGGAATAACCTTGATTGAATCAAATAAAAAATATTTATTAATAATTATATAATATAGAGTGTAATTTAGTTTGCATGAAATTTATTACGTGATTATAAACTGACTTGAACATAATTGATATTAAAAAATTAAAATTAATTCAAACTAATATTAAAACTATTTAGAGTTTCTAGAATGTATGTAATCTTCTAGTAAGGTCAGTGAACTATTTTTATGTACTTTTTAAATATCATTTAAAAAAATATTAAATTAATTGATAAATGATTATTATATTGTAAAAAAGGATTTCAAAAATACCCAAATAAATATTTACACATGGTTTGAAAGATGATTGAATGAATTTTTATTAAAATTTCAATAATAGATACATAAAGAGATTAAAATATTTTCTAAAATGGATATAAATTTTCTGTTAAATAGTTTCTAAACCATGTGTAATATGTGATTAAAAACTATGAATATTAATTATGGTAAATAGATTAATTTTTTTTTAAAAAGTGATTTTAAAGACATGAAAAAAAATATTAAAAACATTTCAATTGTTTCTGTTAATTTATTTTTCTATTTATAAATTTATGTTAAAGGGTTTATGAACTGGTTTTAAATTTTTTGACGTTTTTAAAATTCAGGTAAATTTTATATTATCATTAATCAATTCATTAAATGATATAATTTTATATTATACATTAATTATCCTGATTGAAAATATGGAAATTGTTTTATTATCCTACTAAATGATGAGATAAAGGTGTTACATGAGATTATGGTTCTAAAATTCAATAATCAAACATCATGGGGAAGAATAAATAATAAAGAAACCCAAAAATGATTAATATTTAGAGAAAATTTTTTTAATCTTAATTTAGGAACAATGAATTTTAATAAAAAATAATTTTCAATGTATATTTCATGGTTATTTCCAAAATACAGGATCATTATAGAATAAGAATAAACAACAATATAAAGACACAAATAAATGAATTATTATTTTTATTTTAAATAATATTCAATATATAATATGTAAACTATATTATTGTAGAAAAAAATATATATTTATATTTTTTTATATATTAATATGTCAACTATATAAGAATATCAATAGTGATATAAAATAATGATTTTCATATAGTCAATAAAATCTTCATTTCTTATTTTATATAAGATATGACTAAATATTAACATGTAAAAATGAAAATATCCTCGCGTAATACTAAAATATAATGAGATAAAATATAAACCCTATTAACATGAAAACTATAAATGTTATTTAAATTATCATAGTTTTAATTAATATTAAAATATGTATATATTAATATAGTAAATTAATATGAAAATAAAAAATTTTGAAATATTAAATAAAACTAAAATAGAGGGAATATATCGATAACATATGAAAAACATATCTATCAATACCCATACAAAACCAAATCCATTACAATAAAATATCATTAAACTAAAAAAGAAATTACCTTACACAAAAAAACATTAACAAAAAATTCGTAAATAAAATTAAATTTAATTAAAAAATATTAAATATTACATTAATTTAACAAAATTATAATAAAATATATGAAAATAATCTAAGTTATATTTTTTGTTTATTTAATATATATCATGTAACGTCCCGGTTCTGTAATCCACCCAGAGGTGCCCCATACCTGGTTGGTCACACGGCCTCAAGCGCATTTCCCCAAACGCTATAGGTTACCGACTAGCAGCGAGGGACTTGGGTGTGATAGTGAGGAAACTATGCCCTCACTGGCAGAGTACACAGCAGAATTACACAAAAAAAATACAATAGCGGAAGCAGTAAATACCACACAACAGTAACAATGAAAGATTGATGAAGGAAAAAACTGGAGCAAAATATATAAATGATGTGTGATGCATATGTGTCTAGGAAAGCAGCCAAACAAGCCTCAATAATGAATATAGTACTAAACCCAAGTACAAAATGAAAACATATAAACAACTCCTCAGCATCGCAAGCCTAAGCTTGGTCTAATGCTCTCCATCTTCAATGCAATCAAGAACCTTAAGTAGAAGGGAGCTTGCCCTTATCTATAAATGAAACAATATAATATGTTTGGGCCCAAAAGCATGACCCAAATAGGTTGTGAGACAAAATCACAGTACGCAACCATCTGATGATCTGTTCCTAATAGTCAATGAATATATGGCAGGTAAAAGTATAGAAGCAATAAACAATAAGTACTCAGCAGCAAACAATCCATAGTTTCTAACAGATGATTTAGAAACACGTAAGCATCCACTCAAGAAAGTAGAACAAATAGGTAACCCTCTGGGTAGTTCTCACAGCCTAACCCCTATGGTTAAACCTATAAGTACTAGAAACCCTCTAAGAGGAACACATAGTCTCACCCCTATGGTTCAGCTAAAGAGTATACACTCTTGGGAAGAACTCGCCGTCAATTCCCCCTATAGTTTCATATCATACTGAAGGTGCTCTGGGGAATCACTCAATGTATCATTCCCCTTGTGGCCCACTTTTAGAAACTATAGTCACTCTAAGGAAGCACTCAACGTCTATTCCCCATGTGGTCCTGCATCGTATTATAAAGACACTCTGGAGAAGACCTTGGGTCTATTCTCCCTATGGTCTACTACACTAGGATCCCACAGCCCTGTGTAAATTCAACAAGTATTGCATCACATAATGGCCAAAGTGAAACTGAAGAACTACTTGTCTACCAGTCTACAGCATAACAACATGGTAGAACAGTCACACCATCCTAACAAATAGGCATGGAATTGGCAATAGCCTAACAGGAAAAACTAAACCAAACAGTCATAAACAGGAAAAACACGCATGGGTAAAACATATAAATCATATTAAAATTACCCTATTCACAAAAAAATTTCTACTCAGGAATATAAGAAATGAAGGCAAACAAAAAGGGAAAAATGGGAAACACGCAATACACCATTCAAGGGTATTGGTGGAATTTTCACAAAATACTCAATGTATTTTTAAAGAAAGGCACAAACCACCTTCCTTGATGTTAGGATATATATATATGAACCACAAGGCTTGAATCTCCTTATAACGTCATAGATCTAAGAAAAAATATAAAACGTTCAACCCAATATAACATGGAATAGAGAAGGAATTGGAAAATGAAGCTCTATGAGAAAGAAGAGCTTACTGTTGTGATTTAGACGTGATCAATGACGGTCGATTTAGAGAATAGACGGTGGATCGGGGGCTCAGAGAAGATTCGCGGTCGTACGGTCTCTCCCAGTTGAACGAGACCTAGAAGAATACACCTATGGCGATTAGATGTGACCCCGGTGCGTTTAATGAAAAAAAGTACATGGTGTGTACTTTCATTTTCTATACTCTGCTTTAGGCGGCCACCACATCACCCAAACATGGTCATGTGGGTGTTCATTACACGGCATGCACACAGCCTTCAGCGGCATCGTAGTAAACGACGTGTACTTTGAAAATTTCCAGATTTTCCTCTTTTCCTCAAAAATGACCAAAAAAGGAAAAAAATACCTAAAAAGAATATCCGGGTTCTTACATATCAAATGAGACATGATTTGAATGAATAAAGAAAGATTAATATGATCTAAATGAAACTGATTTAAATTTATACAATATTTATAAACCTTACATGAATAAAATAACTCAAATAAATAAACTAAATTTAAAAAATAAACAAATAATTTTTTTTCCTAAAATATTTTCCCAAAACTATACTACCCATATTGAAATAAAAAAATGAATTGAAATTTTTTATTTATAACTAAACAAAAAAAGGAGAATTGGATCATAAGTTTCAAAATTTACATATTTTTATTTACTAATACTAAACTTAAACATATCAAGTAGATAAATTACTAAATTACCTTTACCTAATATAATAATAATAAAATAATCTTTATATATCATGCCTAAAACAATCAATATTTGATAATTTTTATCCGATTGATTCTAGTTTCACCACAGTGGGATAATATGATACATTTTTTTGAAATTTTATTTTTTTATGGAAAAAAATATTTGTTGGGATGAGTTAAATATGATTAAAAATATTTTATTTTTTATTGATGTTTGAATACATATAATGTAATTTTAGAGCGACGTATTGAACATTTATGTGTGTGCTCCTGAAGTTAAATTTATTTTCTTTTAAAGAAATCATAATATTTGATGTGTAGAAACCTAATTCATGAAATGGAGGATTTTATGTTTAAATTTTATAAATTTAAAATTTATTAAATATTTTTTAGCTGATTATTTGATTTATACTTTCAATAGTGTGATTTGGTGTCCCCTAAAGAGCATGAAGTTGAAAACATCTATCCAAATGATCATTTACACCATATTTTAGGGGATGATAATAAAGGGATTGTATGCTACTAACTAGGGATGAGTATTCTCTATTTTTTTATTGGTACACATATAATGAATCTAACAGTTTTGGAAGCTCTATGATGCATGTAGCTCACGAAACGGTATAAGAATTTCTTGTAAAGTTAGGGTAGACTTATAAAATAGGAATGATGGAGTGTGAGAGGCATGAAAAGTATGAGACAAAATTTATGAAATGTTATGAATGATTCATGACCATCACTAAAATCAGGTGCCATCAATTCTTTTAAGTACATAGATGTATATTATTATCTCAATATATAATACACTGAGAGATTGCGATTATAGTCATAGGTCAGGTCAAAAAGATGTATTTTCAAATCAGTTAATATGGTGATGGTGATATTGATAGTAATGGTGATATTGTTATTTATGGTGTTAGTGATGATTAATTTCAAGGTGATGTGGTTCATGGGGTTGTCTCTGATGATAGATATTATAGTGGGTTCCTGAGAGGGAGACTATTCAGTATTATTCCCACTAATATTTAGGAAACATGATGATTCCTTACTAAATCTAACTACATGCGTCTATTATGATTTTATTTCAATGTTATGAAATGATAAAACTAAAAATAAGCAATAAATTTTAAGTTTTAAATAATTATTGTTTGGTTTAAATTTCATTATCTTGTTTCTGTGTATTTTTTTACACGTTTTTGAGGTGTGTATATTGGCATAAGGTTTATGAGTGAAATAATTAGTCTATGATTATAGAATATATACACTTTTGGGAAGTTATGTTGAAGACCATTATATACGAAGGTTATAACAATGGTTACTAATCATTTGTATAAATTTTTATAACCACAGTTGATATAATAAATGAAATCAACAAAAAATGAAATATGTTAAATCTAAAACTCATGTATAACTGTATGTATAGGGTTATCCCATATAATTTTTTCCATAATTTTTTGGAACTATTGGTATTGGATACACCAATAATTATATTACTTATAATTTTTTTTAAACCTGTGTTACATGTCACATTTCTATTAGTTTAAATTTCAATAGATCATGTTCTATGGTGGAGAAATATAACAGATACTAGATAGATTCATAATATTTTAAAAATGGTTGAGATTATTGACGTAGTGGTTTAAAAATGATTTCATAGAGGAGGCTACTGGATCTTTGAAGAAAATTATAGGGAAATCATAACACAATAGATCTATGGAGAGTATTAATTTAATTTTTTTGTACCATGAAAGAAGAATGAAATTTCATACAGTGTTCCCGTTGATATTTAGGGTGGATGTTATGAATTGTATAATACACATAACAATTTAGAGTTTTTCTTTTACAAGAAAATAGTAACATATGGAGGCCAATTTATCTATATTTATTTTTGATTTTAACCACATAAATTTATTTAAAGATCTCCCATATTCGAACAATGATTCCATGTATTGGGAAATTTTTGTTGTTATATATCCATTGTGTAACATTACGATCTCTGAAGATGAAGAATTTGATTTCAAACTATGAAAAATTTTCTCTATAAGATTCGTCAAAATAAAAAAAATATTATATAATGGTATTATATGGAAGGATCCTAACCGACTGGAAATTTATAATGGGAGAATAATATCATCAAATGATTTGGTTTATATATATATACATGTTCTATAGAATACAATCAACAAATCAGGATCATAAGCACTAGATAATCCATAAGAATTAATATAAGAATATTGAAAAATATCATTGTTAATTCAAATGATAATCATAATTATGTATTAAAAGAGTATATAATCTAGATCATTACATGGTCATAGTCTTAAAAATTCATTATTTCAAGGGGCATATTGTCTTTCATAATAATGGAATTTTACTAGAGGAAGATTCAATGAGAAAATTTATGGTGATAGTTTTTAGTATATTATTCAAATTCAAGAATTAATGCTCAAAATCACATGATAGATAGTGTGTTTTAAAAACAATGAATAGTGGGAATTTTATTGATGTATAAAATTGATTCTATTCATGTGTCCAGAACATGGGAGTTCATAAAGAGACTCACTGGAAGGAATATTTTTTAAAAAATTGATTTATCAGATGAAGTGGGGATTGTAGACTAAGGTATAAGTTTGGATAATTTTGATAGTATTTCAATAACAGAAAGGGAATTTATTTCACATATACTATTAGAATAGTAAATAGGATTCATAATATTTTAATGGTTTTAATAATAGTTACATTAGATTAACATCATCAATTGTAGTTATACATGGAGAAAACATTTCAACATATTGACTTAGAAAATGTAATTTTTATATATTTATTTTTGGGTTTTCATAATTAATGGAACTTTAGACATATTAGTAAGATCAAATTTTTACTTTTTTTAAGATGCATCAATAATTTTTAACTAAAAGTTCAATATCTTAATTGATTAGTAAATGTTTTTCTAGATAAAGGTTGATCATTACAATTACCAGCATGAGATTGATGATGTGATTTTTTTTACAATAATTCTCCATTTAAATGAAATAGTATTAACATGTATGGTATAGTAAAGAACCCATGACGAAAATGTTAATTTTTACATGTTATTCAAAATAAATCACTAAGGAATTAAAATTTTTATTTTTTGGATGAGGATAATGTAGAAAAATTGTTCTAGTATGATATACATGTCTCAGGTAGATTATATCTAATATAAAATGGATAATTGAAGACTAATAGCAGTAAATTCAGTGTCCATACCCATATGATTTTCCAATAAATTAAAATGGATAAGTAAATTTAAATAGACAAAAAGGTATATGGAAAAGGTTCTCTATGAATTAGTTATATGTTATTTTTGGTACTATATGGTTTGTACTCATCCAAATATTTATCATGTTTTGGGAGTATAGATCAAGTTAATTTCAAAACCCTATAGTGAGAACTAGGTTTATATTTTTTTGGTTCTAAAGTAAGTGAAATGTTTTTGGATATATCTGATGATCCTTATGGTTGATTTTGATTTATTTTTTTTCTTTTTTTCAACATTTTTCATGAGCGTTTTATCCTCTTCTGGTTTTATTTATTATTAATGATAAAAAAAATTGAGTTACTATCCTTAAAAATTGTAATATTATTTATATATGTTAAATGATTCTAATATAGTTGTTACTATATGGTAATCATGGTTTATTTATAAGATCACTACCGATGTTTCAAAAAAAAGATAGTTTCATCATTTTAGAAAAATTACAAAGATAGTGTTTTAAAATGATGAAGGTGAAAAATATAAATTTTTAACATTATAAAGTCATTAAGTTGCTATTTTATGAAGATTTATCTATAATGATGTAATTGGAAAAATTATGATTGGATAGAGTCTTTTTAATTCCAAAAACTAAATAAATAACAAATGGTTTCTTGAGAGAAATGTATAATGTTGTCAGATGGTGTAGTGTGAAGTCCACCATAAATGGATGTATACCGTCAACTAGAAGAATATTTTTTTAGTACTCTCATAATAGTTGTCTGAATTATACCGTAAATTGGTATATTATGGTCAAGGAATCTCCAATGGTTTGACTATTGAGGGGTCATTATACATGAATAGATCCGTACAAAAAAAATATAATTTATATAAGCCAAGATATCCTGAAGTAAAATAGAAATAATTTATCAAACAAAGAGGATTGCCAAAAAGAATTATTATGAATATACCAATAAATAATTTTTAAATCATTTAGATGTAGAATGTATGAGATCTCCATAATGAGAAATTTTATGTAATTGAAATGGGAATTTTTAGATCATCATATGGGGAAATGTGAAGATCATTTGATCAAGAAATTTTCATTTCTATAAAATCTAAGAATAGATACATTAGTAAAATGATACCATATGTGTAAGATCAACAAAATTTCATACAAGATCGATTATTATAATATGGGGTACCTCTTGTTATGATTCATGAAATAAGAGTTATTGATTTTACATGTCTAAGTGGATATAATATAGAGGATTATATAGAGAATTTAATCCATAGATGAATGTTTATATAGGTTTTCAGAAACATTATAAAGTCATTTATCATGAAAATACTGATATATTATATCATTATTTATAAATACATCTAATATTTGAGTACGATTTAATGAATATAATAACCTTAAAGATTTAAGGAAGTTTATATGATGAATATTGACTTTGAAAACATAGAGGATTTGAGGGTGGTCTATGTGAAATTGACTATGGAGGGAATTTCATAATTTGAATCTTGTTTGTCCTCATTAAATTATAATGATATTATACATATTTGAAGGGGTGTAGGCTCACCAAGTGTAGTAGTAGCAGTTGATGAAAAAGGATCCAAATTTATGATGATATTGTAAGTGAGAAATGTTACATTGAAATTAATATTTCTCCATATTGATGAAGAAGTAGAATATATAGAATACCATATAGATCATACCTAATAAAGCTTCATCAACCAAAATTTCAAATAATGAAGAATTATAATACATGGTTACCAAATAGATTCTTACTAGATATAGCTGCAAAAGGTTGAGTTTATCAGATAGTTAAATTTGAAGAAATATTTTCTGAGAATCATTATACTCTTTGTGTTGTATTGGATATGAATTATAGGTATTAAATATATCTAATGTTAGATAGTATAATTTATTATTGGGAGATTTAATGGTTTTTATTGGAGTAGTTTCATTTTTATATACTTCAATATATAGTTGATACCTTTTTATAAATGGATGTTGACATATAAAAGACTACATACCCACGGTTGGACCAAAACATTTGAGGACATGTGTTCCATGAATTACTTATTTATCATTTCATATGACTAAGATTGATTGATAAAGATGAGTAGATAAAAATTTTAAAAACATTTATTTTTAAGTTTCAAGAGAAAGGGTATTTTAGAATATCCGAGAAATTTGACTCCCAATTCTCCATGGACCTTAAATTACTGGGAACATCAATTATTATTGGAGCATCCAAGTTCCCTTATTAATATCCATTTATTTTTTATCATGTGTAATATAAATACATTAAATACCATATATATCATCATATAATTGAAAAAATTATAAGATATGAAAAAATAATAATAAAACCTAATATTATGACTATTGGTCTATATGTAATTGAAGTATATATAATTGGGTTTCCACTCATGGAAAATATTCTCTATTGATATGTTATTACAAAACAATTTTGAATTTTGATAAAAATTATTGAAATTTTATTCTCACATCGTTATAAAAATAATTTATACAATGGTGATGTGTCAGAAAACAATAATGGAAAATTGTGAAAAACTTTAAAAATATCTTCATTGGAATTATAAAAGATAAGGTCAAAAAGATTTAATTCTTTATAAGTAAGAACATGGATATGAAAATATTTTTTTATGAAGCTTTTTATAAAAAATACACCATATATAATGAAACTATTAGAAACATCAAAGTATTCCAAGATGTATTTAATGATTCAACAATTAAAAAAATTAATGGAACCTCCCAGATAAGTATGATACAAAATTAGATTCATTAGTAGATTAATATGGGTTTTTTACATTTCTGAATTATAAATTATCTTTTTTTGAATGAAATAAAAAACCCCCCATTTGAAATGGAATGATCAAGCAGAGATAGATTATGAATCTATGTGGAATATAAAAATAGGATATACATACCATGATGTAATAGGAATCAATTATTTATATTATAATATTCAAAATTATGAAGTCAATGATAAAATTATATATATATATATCATCTTTAATATTTATAGGATTGGTAGAGGTGAGTAAAAAAGAAATATTTCACATTAATTTTTCTATAGTAGATGAATAAGATATTCTGAAATGAATTCTCTATAGAAAATGATGGATATTTTTTTTATAATGGTTATGAATAATGAAATTTAATGGTATAAGATGGATAAAAAATATATGAATGTTATAAAATACACTGAAAATAATAAAAGGAAAACTAGAATAAAAATTATGTTGGTTGAGAAAAAGTAAAGTATATTAACCAACATAAACTATTATTTTGATGATACCAATCTATATAATTACAAAACCATTGTGGAATGTGTTGGATGAAACAATGAAATAATAAATATTGATGAATATTAATATAAATAAACTTATGAATACAATCATCCATGAGTATAACATGTGACATGAAAAGAAAAAATACAAAAAATTAAAAGTTTGTGAAGGAATATTGAAGAAAAAATGTGAGAAGAATAATGAATTAAAGAATGATTTTTCAAAATTGAGTATACACACATAGATGAGATTATGTGTGTCGTGTTGAAAATTGAGGAAAATGTAATTTTTGATTGATAAAGATGAAAACAATATAGATAGTATCGTGATAATTGTATGACTAAATCAATATGACTCAAGGGGTAAAATATATTGATAAAAATATAAATTATTTTCAATAATTCATTAGTCAAGAGGCTAAACCATATCATTCAATTCGAATGACTCATCCCTTGAAATATGTGAAATATATACACACTAAACATGATAGTTCATGTTATTTTACAAACCATATAGGTTTATGGGTCAACAATAGAAGATATTTATTTATAATAGATACAAGAAATATATCACATCCACAAAAGATAATTGTATCATTTTGATGAATAACTCCCTATTCTAGGGGAAATGAATTGTTTTAATGTTTGATCAATATTAAAAACTTATCCCCAGGAAAAAATTATAGATCTATAGAAGATATAGAATCATGAAACATTTTTATTCCTCTGGGAAATACAAGAATTGTTATTATAATTGTGGGAAAGGAATTTTCTCCATTAAAATCATCAATCACTGAACGGGAAAAACCATGGATTAAAAATAAGAAACGTTATAAATGAAAAAAATCAAAAATAATTAAATACACATAAGAAGATAAAATTATTATAAGTCAATCCCTTTTAAACTAATTGGTATAAATATACCGAAGGTGTGACAATTGAAGACACTATTCTGAATATTACATGAAGACACCTAAAGGAAAAGATACTCATACTGAAAAATAGGTATAATATAGGAAAAGGAATTTGAAATAAAAATAATTTCTTATGGATACTATTATAAAATCATGAAAGATAAATAATCTACTGATTCTTGATATTGGTATTTCATCACATATGATATGTGGTGTGAGAAACGTGAAAATAATGATGAATATGATAGAGTTGACATCTTTTTTTTAGAGATGATACTTCAAAAATGAAAGGATTTGGAAAGGATCATATTAAATCTCTAACATTAAAGTCAAAGGAAGTTTTTTTATTTATTGTGATTGATCAAAATATAATGATTTTTATCCATCTCGATGATGTTGGTAAGGATTTCATATTTATAAAATATTCCAATATAATTTTTTTTAAAAGATGGAAATATTGTTACACACAGAGGCAGAACTGATGGAAATATATTCTATGTTGTATATAATTGTTATTCATTCTATTTATATTTTATGGATGAAATAATGAACTATAACTGAAGACAAATAAATTATTTATATAAGAGTATAATAAAACATTAAAAATAAATTATCGTAACAGATTTCCAGTAACTTAAATGAATAGATGGTTTTGATTATAAAACATTACTCAAAGTAAGGGTAGATTGTGAAATTCATATGAATATTAGTATAGAGGCCACCCAACATCATGTTCTTGTACACTATGATGTATTTGGATTTATAATATATCAATCAACAAAATATTATTTTTACACTTTTTGTATCATTGATTATTTTACTTAGATGACTAGTGTAATTTTCATGTAACACAAATTTAGAATTATAATATTTTTCAGAATATTAAAAATGTATATTTATAAGGAGTTGGGTGTATATATTTTGATGTTCATAAAAAATACTAGTGGGTTCAAAAAAATTGAGTTCAAATTGATGAAAAAATCAATTAAACACAAATACAATATTCTACAAACTACTAATCATAATATAATAGAAGAAAGAATAGCGTAATCATATTTCATATGGTAAGAATAATTCTCACTGAATATAAAATCTCATAATTCATATGAAGAGAAGTTATAATTAAGGTTGTGAATGCTCAAATACATGATAAGGATGGTGTAATGAAATATAGAATGATGACTTTAAAATAATGTAATGAGTTAGAAGATAACTTCCACCCTAATTTTTTGCATTTTGATTCTGATTATTAAAATAATGAAAAACTTCGGACTAAACATAAATCATTGAAATTATGTAATATACAAAAATATATTTAATATGACAATATAATTATAGCATATGATGATCTACTTTGAAGAAGATTGAAATTGAGGATTGAAAATAAACATAAATTATATCTTAGGTGAAACCAAAATTCAATTCCTGAATAGTTGTTCATAATGAATTATAAAATTATATAACTGAAGATTTGGATTAAATTGGGAAGAACACATAGGATATTCTTCCTTGATTAAAAGGAAATATTTTTATAGTGAAAAACGTTTTTATAAAAACAATCTATTCATGAATTTGAAAAAATGATAGAAATAAAAAATAACTTCTTTCCAAAGGATACTCAGAAGAAGGACGGTTTTTATTTTGAACAATCCTTCCTCTTATTACAATACATGAATCTAACATAATGTCTATGGATTTTCATAGTTAATTAATTTAAAAATTATATGAGTTTCTTGTTAATCTAATGTTCATGAAAAAAGAAATTGAAAAAGTGATTCATATTATACATCACAGACAATTTTTCTATTATAATTATGGAACCATGGGGTTTAAACTCAAGAAGACATTTTATGTGTTGAAATAGTCATTAAATTACCAGTTTTAAAAGAGTAATTTTTTTTAAAAAAGTGTAAATATTCTATTTTAAAAAATTATAGAAACACATATGTGAAACTTATTAGTATAGGTATGATAATTATAATTTTTTATATAGATAATATAATGATTTTTGTTGAAATGGATAAATTTTGTGAAGAATTTTCTAAACAAGTGAATAAAAACATTGAGTTTTCAATGTTATTATAGTTGAATATATTTATGGAATTAAAATTTTGACCCAAATGATTATATATCTTTTTATAAAAAAACACGTCAAGGGGTTATTAAAATCGTTCATCCTTGAAGATTCAATGTAGGTTTGCATACCTATTTTAATTGGAATGGTGCTGAGAAAAGATAATGTTGGTAAAAATTTAAATCACATTTATTATTTTATTTGGATAATAAATTTACACTATCTTACTACATCAATACCGGAAATTATATATGTTGAAACATTATGTGAAAGGTATCATAGTATTCTGAAGGGACCGAAAATGATGGAAGTAGAATGAGATTTCAGTTCTTTTGAAGGAACAAAAAATTATTGCATGACGAATCTATGGATTAATAAATTAATATATATTTGTTTAACTAATACTAATTGGTATGGTGCTTAAAAATAGAAAATGAACATCATAAGGAAAATTATACAATAGAAAATGTATTATGGGAAGGAATAGTAAAAAATGATCTTTAACTATGAAATTAATTAAGGTTAAATATTTTTATACCACCTATAAATATAAACTAATGATGTGGATGAATGTTTTTTGGAAGATTTTAGGGTGAATTTTGATAAACTATTGAAGGTTTTTGTGATAATCATAGAGGAAGTGATTTCATCAAAAATATTTTACAATATATTATATTAGTGTACAATGATATTAAATTACATATCATTTGCGAGAAATCTGTTAGTGTCTATGTAATACATTATTATATTTCTACCAATGTTCAAATTGATAATATGTTATTAACTGAAATTCCAAGGTATTGATTTGTGGAATTGAGTTTGAAACTACATGTTCTACCTCCCCAACTTACTAAATAATGTTCTTATGTAAACTCTTATATATTAATGTTATATTTCTTCCCATATTAGAGGATACTTAAAAGTATATACACTATCTTTTGTGAAATGAATCAAGTTTTAAGATATAAATGGTGATTAAAATGAACAAAAGTTCAAATTTTATATGGTTAGTTAATTATGGTGGATTATATAAATATCATAGGAAAAAATACTCTGTCTCTAGGTTATGGAATTATTTAAAAAAAATATTTATCTGGCAGTGTGGTGCCCGAATACTCTCTATAAGAAAGTATATGGTTTGTAAACAAATTGATAAAATGATTGATGAAAACATTTCCAAAAAATAAAAAGAGGATATTGATGATACTTTTGGTATATATTATATATATTAATTTATTTCTTCTTTAACATTTTTGAGATTTTTTTCTTTAGGTTAAAATGGATTATTTTTTAACAAAATAATATTTTATTCACATTCCATTCAAATAATACAATGAATATATAATCCCAAACATTTTTAACATCATTTTTAAAAAAAGGTTATCATGATTCTATTTGAATTTCACTCATGATGTTTCCTGATATAGATATTTTTTTAAAGATACATTTATTCAATAGTGATGTTGTAAAATGATAAATATGAAACCAATAAAAATTTATATGTTATAAATACATTGATTTGTTGTTGTATGAATGGTTGATGTATGGTTTTTTAATATTATAATGGATAATCAGATAATGACTTTGTAACTGAATTAATAGAACAAATCTATAATAATAACCAAAAACCATATAAAACGTTTTCAGACAGAGAAGTATGAATCCTACAATTTATAGTGTTATGAAGTACAATAGATTGTTTTTATAATATTAATAATATAAAATATAACTAATTAGAATAAATAGACAGTGCTAATGATAAAAAAAAGGGGTAGATTATTGCACGATAATCATATATGACCAGAACATCAAAATGAGTATTATTACAATAAGAAAAACATTACTAATATATAGATGTAAAAGATTAGAAATATATATATATGATCAAATAGAGGTGGGCATGTAAAAATACAGGATGGACATTAATGATTTCAAAAAATTGAAATTTTTTGAGATCATTGGACAAATAAATGGGATGTCGCTAGAATGTGAAATTTTATGTCACCATTAAGAGAAATATGAAGTAAATTAGAAGGAGTTGTCTTAGTGTTTGTAATATCCAAGAATGAGTTCATCTGAAAGTGGTTTATGGGTGGAGTATATCTAGAAAATGTATCGCTGAATGGATTGTTATCAAGAGGAGGATGTCTTCTGAATATTAAGAGAATGGGTTGTCCTGATTCTACTAGATCAAATTGATTATACAGAAATGATCATACAATGAATTTTATCACAGGATTGAGGTTTAAAGATATTTACAAAAAACATTGTAAAGTAACTTATTATCAAAATTCTAATAATTTTTTCCAATTTTAGTAAATTTAAATTGTATTTGAATAATTATTAAATAATATTTTCGATATATATATTTATTAATTATTCGAAAATGGTCATTGACACTGAAACTTTAGAGGTTTTTATGGTGGTCAAAATAATTTTATGTTGATAAGGAAATTTAAAATTGTATTTCTAATAATCCTCTGTAATTTTTTGATGAAGTATTATTTTATAATGGTGCATAATAACAATTATATTTTTTGTTAATGTAGTTTATAAAGGATCACAATTGATAATTCTATTTTAAGAGAGTAGTTTTTGTTTCGAACAAAAAATACACCTAGTTGAAGAAAAAATAAATGGAAAAGGAAAGCATATATATGATAACATATAGAGAATAATAGTTATAGGTTAATAAGATATAGGTTCATCAGATGAAGATACATAAAGAAGTTACTAGAGAGACACCAACTATGAAGATGTGAAACCTTCTCTGGGCTCTAAATTGATAAATTATGGATAATATTTTTTTAGAAGATTTCCATTTTTATTATTTAATTATGTCTTTAATATATAAACCCATTGTATCTTTTTTAAGATATTTTAGATTACAATCATTATATATATATATATTTCATTGCATGATTTGGACTGTTTATATTCACTTAATTATATATTGTATATTATTTTATTGATGGGAGTCAAAATATACATGATTATTTTTCCACATTGGGACCAAACCTTCCAAAAACAATTGTTCATTCCGTTATTTTTTTATATTATCATAAACACGAGAATGAGTCATAAAATTATTGGGAAACAATTACACAATATTTTTGTGTTAATTTCACTAAAAATGAAATTTTAATTTATAAACACTGGTTAAAGACCCCCATTCATTGGTTTACACATTCCTAGAAACATCTATATGACACTTTTAATGGGAATAGATGATCCTTTTAGGGTCTTTATTACGTGAATATCAATATAAATTCATACACAAATAAAATATTGAATTATTATGTATTAACATTATCCATAATAATAATCAATAGAATTAAAAAGCATCATTTGATTATCACACTCTATACAATGGAAGTAGAGTACATCAGTTTAGATGATTCAGGGAAGGGGTTGGGGTGGCGGAAGGCGTTAATGGACGATCTTTCATGAATTAAAAAAATTGGATCCTTTTTGTTATTTAAATATCACGATTCACTTTTCCACATATCATAGGAATACCAAATGTCCAATCATCATATTATGGTATAGATTCCATGTATTTGTTCTCTTTGGAATAGAAAGAGTTCAGTATTAGTGCATGTAGAGGTGGATTATGGACCTAGACCATGTGTATGTTTATTCTCTATAATCATCTAAGTTGGATAAACACCTATGATGATAAAATATAAGTGGTGAATTTATGTGATGGTACATAACTCATATTTAATATTATTTCTAATCACATAATTTTTATATCATGTTTAAATTATTAGATAATTGAAAAATGAAGAATTTAATATAATTTTTCATTGATTGGCTATTAGTAAATAAACATTTCTCCATGGATTAGGGGACAAGGTTGAACAAAAAAACCATTTAATTATTTTTCAATTATTTTATTAATTATTGTTCCATCTTAAAGACTTGTGTTTTTCTTCTGGGTTTATATTTTAGATGTGGTTTCATGGGTAAAGATTTATTCCATGCTATATCTTAAATAGTGTGGGTTTTATTATAGAGAAAATTATTCCATAAATTTCATATATATGGAGAAATAACTATTGGGTTTTCCAAAATCTAGTTAGGGACCCAATAGTCTACTAGATATATATCAAGGTTCTTCATCAATCATATTTTTTTAGGAAACAAAATGGGATCCTAGGTTTATAGTACACATGTGTTCTCTTCATTATATTGAAACTTGTTTTTGGGTTTCATTAATGTCATATATTTGGATTGGGTTTAACAAAAATTTCTATTATATTTATTAAGATTTAGAGAATTCATAGAATCCCAATAATAATAATTAAATCAACATTTTACAACACATGTATTTTATTCATAACAATTAGAAAATACTATGAGCAGTCTATGAAATGAAAAATTAGTTTTTAATATACCCCCCTTTAATTGGATACAAATACCCACAATAGTTTTTTCAAGTGATTAAATCATGGGTTATCTATGACAATTAGGGGTAAAAAATGACTAACAAACCTCAATCATTTAAATTTGACAATTATTATATAATTTAATTAAATAAAAAATACCTCATTTTATACCATATTTATCTTTAGTGTATCTTAAAATTGAAGGTATAACATGGAATATATTAATATTTTTTAGAATATCATTTGGGAATATAAATTAAAATCAATAGATAAATACTTATGGAATGAAAATTTCTAATAAATAAGCCTAATCAAATTTCATTGAATTCAATTGATAAAAAAAGATATAATTTCAACAACAACTTTAATAAAATATATAATTTATATAAGTATACAAACATTAATATTTAATAACTATAACATTTTTTTATTTAAATATCAATTAATTTTTTAAGGGATGTTATTTATCCTCTATTTGATGATATCTCATAGAAAATCAATTAAAATAATTCCATGGGGGTCCAATTATCTCTCCCAAAAACATGAATGAAACATTATTCACATAACTTATTTAACATTTTGGAAATTCCAAAATATGTGATTGAATTAAGCAAATTGGTACTATTAAAATAAGTGATGGTAGTTAGAATGGTCTTACTTTTTTAAGATAACTTTTATTTTTTTGAAACTTTTATTGAATTGAATTGATATTTACATAAAGTACTTATGATATAATATCAATGATTGAGTTTTTTGAAAAATTTATTATTTAAGTCATTGTTTTAGAAATTATTATATGATAATATTTTATATTAACATATCAAGAATACAAAAAAATTAATGTTACCTAAAAAATTAATCCAATTTATATATAATTCATCCAATAAATAAAATATTGTGATATTTAATAATCACAATGTCATAAAATATATATGGTAGAAAAAAGGACTATTATTAACAAAACAATGTGACCTATGAGTATAAATAAAATAAATACTATAAATAATTAGTGTATGACTAATTATTCCCACTAACCACCTCTACAATCACCCCATTTCAAAATTCTATCATCAATTAGTACTCGTCCAATGACTTATCACCCTGAATTTAAATTTCTCCATATATTGGTTGGTAAATATTTTGGGTTATATTGACATATAGATTCTATAAAATAGGTTGTTTAATAATACCTAGTTCATCCTTACTTCCATAAAAAATAATAATGATGGTCTCATGGGTGGTAGCATTAGAAAAATGAAAAAACTATTCCATAAGGGATGTGTGATTTATGGTTTTGAGGTGGTATTTAGGATTATATTAGTAGATTCAATGATGGATTTATTCTACCTTAGAATAATGTTATGTGTATCCAAATCGAGTTGTCATATCTCAAATTGAGAGAGTGTTCATGTGTCATACTACCAGGTATGATGGGGCCCCCATTGGTCTAATTAATTAAATTAATCTCTTTTTATATTTCTTCTCATAAAAATTGATTTATATCTCATCTAATATTGACAAAAAAATATGATATAGGTATTTATTGGTTCCATCGGTAGTTTATAATATTGGATAATTGTTTATTGGATCATGCGATGTAGTGGTAGGATATTCGGCGGAATTGAATTCCTCATTAACTAGTTGAGGTTGTGGGTAATTATGTATGGTTATAAAATGAGGTGGTACTAAATGCTTCATGATAGTTATTTGTAATGAAATTTTCTAATGTGACCATGGTTTATGTTATACATACATTGGATATAATTAAACCTCTTGATTCTCTATAAAAATCCTCAAAAGGCCCATAAAAAATTATTTAATACTCAAAAGATTTATAGTTCTCATCTATAGGAACTGATTTCATAAGAGGGGATAGTTCATGGGTATGATTAGATCATAGGGTGAATTTATATTGATGGTAAGAGGTGGAAATGAAATTTCCCTCTTTAACATCATCCCCTCCCTTGTTATATGCATACATGTAAAATTAGTCAAAGATTTATCAATTATTTCTGAGAAACCCCATCATTTCTAATAATGGTAAAACATAAAATAGTATCTCTATGATGGAATACTATAAAATTGATATTTATATTATCTCAATAATCTAAAATGTAACTATTATGATTGAATAATTTGTTAAAATACATCTGAACGATAAAATTTCTCATGATACATTACATTATACTATTTATATTAGTGTGTTTATTGAAAATAGTGGGGTAGGATGTAAGATGTGTGTATTTCATGAAGGATTCCTCCCAAATCAATTTAAAATATAACATAGAATAATCCTTTTTTCAAAATAAATAACGGTTAGAAATTCAATTTTCAACTAAAAATACAAACATATTTATGTTACAAAACAACTTAACCACCAAAAATTACACATCTATATGATCATAATAAAGTGTTGAAATAAACTCAAATTCTTGTTCATGAAATTATTACTTTAATACTTCAACTATCTATTTGATGTTTATTACATTATCAGATTTAAAAAATTTCTTATCTATCCAAATAATTAAATACTCATATATATTTAAAATTATATTAGAATCCATCTATAAGGAATCAATATTATTCTATCATGGTAAGTATTATTTTTTTAAAATACGGTAATAATGTTAGTGAAATTTAATATCGTTATCAATATATGTGTACTAGGAAAATTGAAATATTATATTTTTTGCATTTTTGTGCAGGAATATGATAATGTGTTTGGGTTATATTGTTGTGGTAGTATTCTATCAGTTTTTTATATTTTTTATCAATGAAGGAGACTTTTTTATGTCCACCAAATATCTTATTGATATAACAGACTATGTGGACTATTGGTAATCCCATTGTCTACCTGGTGGGAAACCAGTGGATATATGGTACGTCCACCATGAATAATAGAACTGGTTTTCTCCCAATTCATATAAAACCCCTAACAAACCCTCTAATCTCCATTATATATTTTAATAACATCTTCTAAGGGGTTACACCCTTAATATTCCATTCATATCACTTGTTCAAAATCTGTCCTATCCACTAATTAAATTTTAAAATTTATCGAGAATTAAAATAATATATATGAACATAATGTTTTACATCCTACAAACCATAATACATAAAGACGTATAGAATAATCAGTGTCCTTCAAACCACATCCCCCCGACTATCATCGGTTATTGATTCAATGTTAAATGGCCTCATTCCAGTAATGAATTCAATGTGAATATTCGTATTTCAACTCTAACATAAGTCTCTCAATCCACTTAAAATATACCCATTGATAAAAATGAACAATATAATAGTGAAAGGATTATAAACTAAGAGAATCAATCTTATGGAACCCAATTTCATCTTTTTTTCTTAGTAATCCATCCCAGGATGATCCCCACAATGTGACTGGTATAAAAAAAATCCTAGTCATAGTGCCTCCATCCATTGGATGTTCCCATCAAAAAACATTATTGGGGGTCTAATAAAACCCTTGTCTTATCTAAATAAAAAATTCACATCAATAAATTGTATAATTTATGTAAAAAATGAGTAATGATTCTCATTTCTCATGTACATGTCAAAATGTTTTATTAACAATGTTCAATGAATCCAGACAAAATAAAATAAATTTGGCTCAAAATTCCACAGTGTGAAATAGAAACATAATTTTCAAGTCCAAATTGAAGTATCTTGTGTGGGTCCTTTACCACCAATCTATTTATATGTTAGGATTCAGGCTCAAACCCATATAAATAATAAACTAGGAATGTGAATCACTTCCACAACTAATAATTTACTAGAGTATAAAATTCTAATGTATCCTATCCTGGAGGAACCCCATATCAGTTCTTGCATACTCTGTAATGAAAAGTATATCCCATGGGTGAAATATATGGATGGATCCTCACCCAATTTTAAAAAAATCATAATTCCCTTCCGAAATAAAATCGTCGTTACCACTCTAATCTGACCAGGTTATGATCCCCTCAAATTTTTAATGATCTCAATTATAACACTCATATTCCACTAAATAACACAACCCAGATCACAGAAATTATTTTCTAAAGAAAAAACATGAAAACCTATCCATTTAATCATCATTATCCAAATCCAAAATGACCATCTAATAATCTATCTTATTCGTCATTGTACCCTCTACATTGATGTTCATACTACAATGGTCAATATATCACTCCCACAAATAAGTGAATCCAAGTCATTCAAGGAAATGAAATTTTAATAACCATAGCCAATGCTCTATCGATCACTTAAAATTTTGATTGGATGTGGGAATCGTGACCCTACACATATTCTGAAAAACATTAAATTGTTCTCATGTTGTGGACACACTACAATTCTATAGATGAAATTGACAAAAAATTCATTCCAAATGTGGTTAAATAATTCAAATTGTAGATGTTTCACTCTCTGGCATCTGTAATTCCTTATTCCACATGTCTATAACTAACTAAAACTGGTCCTTCCATCAATATATATATTTTTCTCCTCCATATCCATTCTCGACAATCATATCATTTTATCCCCCTCTTACTATAGAGACATCTCAATTTCCCAAATAGAGCCTCATATCGTCCTTATTATATGCACTCAAGAAAACATCATCAGTCATTTCTCTATACATTGATCTTCATCTGTACATAATATAATAAGAACCATTTTTATAAAATTCACAGTGCCTCATTATCACATATACATAGATGAAATATTCTCTCATACCACCCAACTGTAATAATGGACCCAAGATCAATGTGTCATGTTTTATAAAAACTAGGCCCGTTCACATAAACCATTGACTATGATCCATGTATAATAAATACAATCTAACATAAATAACCCATGTTCCATTTTCTTATCATCTTAATATCCCTCACATGTCATAAAAAACCCACGACCATCTACTATTTTTCATTATATTCCAAACCACAAATGTACATACACAATATATCATTGTTCCACTTTAATGAATATAAAAAATAGGTTCTATAAATTAATTGGTCCTACTTTTAATTATTAACATGAAAATAATAACATTCACTTGAGGTGACCTCATATTCATAATACTATATGTCACCCACTTGACTATGTTCAAACATTGTAACACTTCACATGCACTTATTTATGATATGAAGAACCTCCCTATGTTTCCCTCCTCCATGGAATTCACAATCCCAAGTTAACAACTCAAATGGGTTTCCACTATAATAAAATTACGAACCCACTCATCAGAATACTATGTTGAATCCCAATGTAACTAAGAAATCCCACTTGGCTTGTAAAGAAAACCCCAAAAAGGTCCCAACATTATGTAGTTACAATATTCACTCATCTAAATATAATAAAATTACAACAAAAGGAATATGGGATCAATGGAGTTCATTAGTGGTTAATAGATACATTGGATCGATTATGAAATCCAATATAAAAACCCCCATAAGATGTATAAGCAGGTGAAGGATGGGGATAGAAACTCTAGATTGAGAGATAAAAAAATCGAAGTCAAGGGGTGATTACCTCTTAAAATGATATGTGTGAAATTTCATTTTGAACATTTTAATCCCATAGGATATCTAGTAATGATCTACTAGTAAGAGAGTGACCACAATAGATAAACTAGGCCACAAGCAATCCCACCAATGATCTGGTGGCTAACCAGTCACCGGTCGATGGATGTAGGATGAACCCACTATTTTTTCCAGATCCAATCATCTAGATAATCTTCATTGAACCCACTATGGATACCTTATGATTTATTTCATTTAAAAATTAAACCCTTGAAAACATTAAAACACCCAAAATTCCATTCAAACAATCAGTTTAAAATCAAATATATCCACTTGTCCAAAAAAAATTAAAATCTCTATTATGTTTCAAAAAAACTTATGGATATGGTGTTTTACATTATGTGTGTTCGTATTTCCTGAAAATAATTTATTTTATGCACTTCATTTCTATCTCTATATTAATGATGCAATTTTTATAGGATTATATAATGGTTTCCTCTAACTCATAAAGGTCAAACATATATTTCTTCATAGATTAATATTCTCTCAAATAAACTACTTTAACATATAAATAATACTAATAAGATAGTTCCATAATATTTTTTCATGGTTTCCTATAAACCAAGGAGAATAATGATATCCCCAATTGTGTTCTCTAAGTGTATCTATAGAATTAAAAATTAATTCATGTTTCGTAGACCATTAATTCTTCTAATATTTACTTCCTTATCTAAAATATTTTCATTCATTTATTTGAACGTTTTTCTTATATTCTTATTTAATTTTTTAGGACATATAATATTCTATTGGGCTATATACTTCATGAAAACACCACTTAATATTTAATTTTTAAATGTGTTTTATTATCATGTGTCAATGGTATAAGAACTCTATACCAGGAAACAAATTTTTTATTTGAGATATTTGAAACCATGTTTGATGTGTTCGATAGGGTGGATTATTCTTTAACAAATTTTTAAATATATTATAAACATAGTAAAAAAATTATTTTACGAAATTTTTATTGTTTAACATAAATTAAAATCCCATATGTTATATAATTAATGCTCAATGATGGGATGTTTCTCCATTTCATCCTTCTAACATATAGTTATGGGTAACTAGTAATTATAAAAATATTTAAAATAGATCATTACATCATATGAATGTTCATGGAATATTAATTCATATTCAGGTATATTTTAAAATATGTTTTATTATCCATGGTTTTTTTCAACGTATATGAAATGGAATAATTAAACCATTATTTTTATTCCAGAATAGGGGACACACTGATAAATTCATGCATATCCTTATTTTCTGAATAATATAGGATAATAGATAATATAATTATTCACTTCAGCTAACAACCTTTTACCTTTCAATAACACAATTAATTGAAAATCATATCATTGGGAAAAAATTAACTCTACCAACAAAAAATGTTCTCATTAATAATAATAAATAAAACATTTTCTCATCTAGTGATTCAAATTTAATAACCACTTATTAAACTCTACTGAAAAAAATTAATTTTACCCTTGACAGATGTTCGTACACCATATTTTAAAATCATTCTTATCATTTATCTATATATAAATATCATAGATTTATTAAATAAAATAAAAAATCACTAATTAACATCCTTCTTATTCAATTATTATTATAGTGAAACATGATTAATATATTTATATATATCATGTGTCTCAAATTATGAAAATTAAAGAAAAATGAGATAAAATTTTAATAATAATGGTTATGTTTAATTTTTTATCTATAAGTTCATCATATCATTTCAAATATAACGAAAAAGTATGACAAATAATTTTCATTACTACTCCCAAGGAACAATCAGTCACATTAAATGTGAGCACAAGTAATTCCAATCTGTTTTAGGGAACCATGGATGAAAAAATTACTAGTTTTTTTATAAAATATTAGAATGATAAATAAACCTTTGTCCAAATAGAAATAAGAATCCCTTTACATGATATTTATGTAAGAATAAGTTATTTTTAATTTTTTTGATAAATATAGTATAGAAACTAAAATGTAGAAAAAAATATATGTATCTCTCTCATTAAAAATAGTTCAATTAATAATTAATTCAGAATAATTTTTGTTATACTAAATTATATACTAGATTAATATAATCAATATATAACTAAGATACCATCATAAAAAATTAAATTTATCATATCACAATTCAGAAGAAGAATTGTTTCCTCACAACTTCCAAAAACTAAATAAAGTTTGTTTGTAAATACCATAAATAATCCTCCATAAATAGAGATTCCATATTTGGATACCTCAATATATACATCTATAATAACATGAAATATATCTATATTCCTCTAACAAAAAGTGGTGGTTTCATTTTATGTATCATATAATAATTGTAAAGAAATTGTATTGGGGGATGTAAATGTGGTTTTTAATTGGTCCACACATGCCACTACAACTAGGTTATTGTTGGAGTATTCATAATGAGTAAAGTATTACTCCTCTCTATATATCTATTAACAAAATTCCAATTAACCATTCATAATTGTATAAATACAAAATCTATGACCATTAGATATTTGGTACATAAAATCTCATCATTTTTATTCTATATAGAATGTCTATATTAATTACAATTACTTATAGTGGAAACATATATTCACTATAAATGATAGTGAAATTGATTTAAATATCTTATATCATAAAATCCTCCCACATTACAAAATCCTTTATTAGTAGTTTTAAAATCCTTTGTGGTTTTCATGTATATTACCATAATTACACTATTTTAACATCTTGACTGATGTGGGATGAAATAATATCTTTGATATTATCAATTATCCATAAATGTTTTTTATTCATTTTATTTAGTATATCTTCAAAAAAAATTTCTTTTCCTTTGACGTAATTTTTAATAACAATCACTAATAATTTATAATCATCAAATAATAACGGTTTCCTTATAATGATTAGATGTTTATTATCACTAAATGAATGTTTTTTACAGTTATGGTAATCAATTTTTTGAGAAATTTCATTCAATGGTGTTCCACTAAATTATAAAATTCTTCCAATCTAATGTTTCCACTTATATACTTATTACATTCCCCTTCAATATCAAATGTCTATACAATGTTCCTTACTTATTACTATTCCTTATGAATTAGTTTTTTTACTCATCAATAGGTTTGCTAAAATTATTTTCCCCTATAAATTCTCAATATTTTATAACTATCATTTAGTCAAAAGTTTCCCACTCCGTCCAAATCCAGAATATAATCATTCCTTGATGATGATCAATAAGTTCATTATTCAGTATACGGAACATTCAACAAATAATAATCTATACCAATATTTATTTTTCTATATATATTAATGAAATTCAACAGTGATGATTAACACTACAATAGTAACAAATACCTCCTTTTGTATAAAATTCATATACTTAAGGGATTGATTTGAATAATGTTGACAGACTCTGAAGGAATTTGTATTATTTATCTAATTATTTATAAAAATATTCAACGAAATTAAGTTGAATGGTAAACATAGACCACAATGGGGTTTTCCAAAAAAAATGATATAATTTTATCATCCATGATTTAATGGTATGTTACATTTTAAATTTAATGTATTTGATATCATATGTTTCACGCAATGCTGAGTTTTACTGAAGAATATATATTATTAAAATATTATTATTTAATATAATAATATTTAACTTATTCATTAAATTATAGAGAATTAGTTTTATTAACAAATTATGAAATTTATATATATTATATATTTAATAAATTTATTTTAAATTAATCAAAATTATATTATAGTAATAATATAAGTTTAAAACTATTTTTACGCAATAAATGCTATATTTTTATGAAAGCAGTTTTACAAACTTTTAATGTCACATATTTTTTAAATCTAGTTTTTTCAATTTTATAAATTTTATTTAAAAAAATACACTTGTTATTTTAATAATTAATATATAAAAATTCCTTGAATTGTTGGTATTTTATAATAAGATCCATGTATTGATTAATAGTAATATAATATATCATTTTAATTGAAGATAAAAAATATATATATTTTTTCTATAATATTAAAATTTATTTCTAAATGGTTTTAAATTATAATTATTTATATTTTTATTAGTAAATATAATCCAGTTATTTGGATACAAATTTACATTGAATTTGTATATAAAATTGTTTCAATATTTTGGATGTTTTCATATTAAAAATCCTTTTTCTATTTCAATCAAAGGTATTAATTTTAAATTAATTTTATAAAACATTTTGTGTTAAATTTTTAAATTATATTCCATATTTGGAATTTGAAGTTATAGATTTATTAAATATGTACCTTTTTTTTTGGAAAATATGAATAATAACTTTAATATTTTTTTTATTTACCATGGTTAAGGGTAAATCAGGTAATGGAGGGTATAAAAAATATAATAAGTATTATAGTATTATCATAACACTTGTACTAATTATATTGGATGGCTTATTTAAAAAAAAAGTCTTCCTTGGAGAGTTTTTATGGACTCTTCGAACCACTTGGATGACATTATGGATTTTAATGTATTTTAATCTAAGGACAATCCAATATGTCTCACTTATGTTTACAGTAATTATTAAATTATTAATATGTTATTATTTAAAATATATCTTCAACTATAAAAAATAATATTAAATATATAATTGTTATCTTGATAATGAAAATTTATTTTTAATTTTTAGGTACTATATATTTAAATTAAATTATTCTATAATGATAAAGTAGTAACTGTTTAAATAATAGAGATATAAAATAAATGACATTAAATTTAATAAATTAGATATAACTTTATTTAGTTATTATCTTCTAAGAATAATATATAATGCATAGACAAAATAGGAATATATTAATGGTTTTTTTAGTTATATAGTGTAATTGAATGTTTTAAAAATACGTTAAATGAATAGTGTCAAAATTGACATTAATTATATTTAAATAAAATAATATTTTATTAAATGATATAAAGTTCATAAAAATATAAAATTCATCCAAAGGATTTAGATAGGGTTTAAAATTTCAACTGTTACACATTTATGGTTCTTGTGTGATTTTACAGTAACTATATTAACACTTAAATTATAATAATCAATGTTATCATGGTGTGAGTTAAAGGTTATAAGTAAGTGTTAAAGACAAAATATATGGGTAATAATTTGACCTAAAACAATATAAAATTTATTTTTTGAGAGTGGTTTTACTAATTCTCATATTGTAACTTTCAGGTTCCGGGTGCCGACCAATGGTGCCCCTTCCTCGGTTGGTCACATTATCTCAATTTAATTTCCCCAAACACTAGAGGTTTCTTACTAGTAGTGAGGGAAAATTTCTGATAATGGAAAAATTATTCCCTCATTAGTAGAGTATACAAAGTAGAATAAGAAATATTAAACAAAAGAGGATGTTGTAATAACATACACACAAGTAAACAATTGAAGATAGATAGTAATATAACTACTAGAGAACATATAAATGAGGCAAGTTACATGTTTCTTGGAAAGTATACAAACAAGTCATAATGATGGAAATAAACTACTAAAACAAATATAAAGAAATGAAGTAAACTCCAATATCATTTCAAGCCTTCTCTTGGTCCCATGATCTCCATCCCCAATAGCAATCAAGTACCTGATAAAGAAGGGATCTTTCCCTTATCTATACCTACAACCAAATAATCAGTTTGGGTCCAAAAGCATGACCCAAATATGGTGTGATAAGAATCCAGGAGGCAAACACCAAATGATTTGTGCCTAAACGTTAGTGAATCTATAAAGTAGGTATATATAGAATGAAGAAATAAGCAAGTACTAAACAATAAACAATCATATAGTTTTTAATTATTTTCATTTACATTTATTAATTATTTCACCCATTGAAAAATGAAATCTCGGGATCTATCCTAAGCTCTGTATCCCATATGTAATTGAAAAACAGATGTCTCCAAAGACCATATATACAATCTAGTAATACTAAGTCCAAGATTTTACTTTGTCTTGGTAGACATGTCACAATCATTCAATTATTTCAATAACCCTTTGGGGAAGCTCTCATGGTCGAACCACTTTGGTTTAAAATATCACTAATCAAAAACAAATGACTACCTGGGAAGCTCTCACGATCAATAACCCTAGGTCAACATGGAATTAATAAAACATAAATGACCTCTAGTTTTCTCTCATGGTCAATACCATTTAGTTCCACAAAGCATTAATAAATTATAAACATCTTCTTGGGTAGCTCTCACAGTCAACACCCACTGGTCAAAGTCTACACCAAGGCTCTCACTGTCCTGTGTAAAAAACTAAGAAACCCCCATAGTTTTCATGGTCCAAGGATCCCACAGTCCATTGGAAAAACATTGTGGATATTATAAAAAGGAATCAAATGTAATCTATAACTACAATAAAACTAACATTATCATGATTAATACATGAAATTCATATAATCTATCAACTCCATCCTAAACAATTCAAGTCCTGAAAAAAAGGTATGCCTCATAGGAAACCCAAGCCAAACGGAAATTGACAGTCAATTAGGGGAACACAACAATTGGGTGTTCCATAACATAGTATAAAACCTGAAGTATACTCAATCACCCAATCTCAAAAAAAACCCTAATAGGCATTAAACAGTGTCAAACTCTAAAACACACAATTCTAAAAACATGGGTTTTCATAAATATTAGAATGTATAATCCAAATACAAACAAATAAAGACACAAACAACCTATGTTCATGTTATACAATGAACACCCTTGAACGTAGGCCCATGAATCAGACTAGAACGACTTAGATCTATAAAAAGGGTAAAAAATTTCAACCCTTGATAACTCACGAGAGAGGAGAAATCAGGAATAAAGGTTCTAGTGAAAGAGATAACTCACCTGTGGGAATCCAATGCAATTGATGACAACTTAATCGGTGTTTGGAAAAAAACTGAGAGAATCTCTAAGTTCTTCAGCATTTCTGTCACTCTCATGTACAATACATAGGAAGAAGATGTGGTTTCTAGAGATGAGATGTGTCCTTGCTTCGACACATCAATTAAATATCAAAGTACATGATGTGTTCATTAAATGTGAATGATGTGTACTAGACTCAATCGGTTCCCACTTTATATACTCTTCATGTTCACCTAATGGCCATGTACTCAGCCATTACATGGCTAGTAAATGGAAACAGATAGTAACCGGTTATAAGAAGTGTAATCAAAATTACATGGCGTGTAGTTAGAAAATTTCATATTTCTTCCTTTTTCTTGAAAAACAAGTTGAAAAAAACCCACACCTAAAATGAAGATTCATGTTCTTACACATATTATCCTATAAATAAGTTAATTTGGATAAATTTATAATTAAAATTCAATTTATGTTAATTTAATATTTTTGGATTATCTAAAAGTGCCCTTACCTCAATTATAAAAGGGAACCTCATCAATCACTACCTCACACCAAATTGAACATTCTAGAGCAACCTAAACCTACACATTTATCCTCCCAACTTCCTCACTTAATCATAAAAGCCTTACTTTGGGCATAAATCCCACAATAGAAGTCCTTTTTTTAAAATAAATATAAGATACCCCTAGAATAGTTAATGTTCATCAACGAATGTTTTTTTTATTTCATTTTTATATAAATTCAATTTTTTATTCCATGATTATAAAATCCTTATTATACTATATATTCAAATATGTTGTTATAATATTAGTATGATGTATGCTCACACAAACTTATATCAAATTGGATACATAATTATCATTTGTGCGTACAACCAACTACTGCCTCACGAACCAATGTCATTCATTCTTCCATTTCAACATTTCATCCTTTCGAATAATGATGGAAATAATATTTTTATAAGATATATAAGATATATATGATTTATTTATCTTTTTGTAATTATTATATAAAACATACCTTCCTGCTTTCTATTTGTTATAAATAAGATAACTTCGTTTCTGGACATGTGGACTACATGCTCCCCAAAATGATGTTATTCATTCACAAATTATATGTAATTTATTAAGGATAGATTTGATTAACATATATGATATATATGAAATAAAAATTCTACTATAATTATATTTATTACATTATTTTTTTCAATAAACCATTAAAATGGAAACATTGTTCACGCATATGTATGTCATACCTGTCTCTCAGAATTGTATATTTATTTTTCTATTTAAATATTTTAGATATTTGTAAAATTTAATATATAAAAATTATATATACGATATCGATGTAATTTTTAGAATTTCATATATGAAAAAATCATGATATAAGTAAGAGGATAAAAAATATAACATGTCAAAAAACATATGAAAAACAAATTGGTTATTACATCAAACGTAACTATAACATGAAATTGATAATAAACATGTATTATAAAGTCATAGGTTAATCATATGGGGAATATTAGAAATTAATATGGTTTGGTGATAGATATATAATAAACCTATATTTAATATTCATGAGGTTCTAATAATTAAAATAAGATTCAAGACATAAGGTAAGGAATTTTTGTCTCACTTTTATTTCTAGGGGACACATTCCTTATACAAAACATAATTATTTTGTGTGGAGTGTATTATTACCATGATTTAATTTTATGATTATTATTATAATTATTATATTATATTAATATCCATATAACTTCATTTCCTTCATGGGGTATCTGATTCTACTAATTATAATGTGGTAAGGGGATATTTTACAATCTTATTTTTATTCAATGTTGTATTTGTTTAAGTCTCGAGTGGGGAATAATTTTATTCCATATTAGTGTTTTCAAAAGAAATGTTTTCAAAAAAGTTTTTATTATTATCCACTTATTTTCAAAATACCTTTATACCCATTTTCACTTTATATAATATTCATTAAGAGTAATATTCCTATTTTTTTCCAAAACAAGTTACTTTATGACTTTTCTAACAAAAGTAAGGAATGTTTTATTTACCTAATATGGAATGAATAGAATTTTCAACATCTTGATTCCCTACTATTTTGAATATTCCTTTATATGTTTACAATGATTTTTAAAAAGTGAATGTTTTCTTTTATTAATGTGTTTCCTTTTAAATAAAAGAATATAAATTCGTAAGAGATTTTATCAGAATTTCATTTCATTAATGAATATTGTAATGTTATGAACCTAGTTTATTTTATTTGATCTATATACATCCCATTTGACTTTATAAATCACTAATATGCCTATATTTATTATATTTATTGTTTAATTTATTATTATTCCTTCATAATAATAATGATTCAAATGTTTGAAAGTTGTATGGGACACTTTGAAATGTTTGTACATTATTTTCATACAAAATAATTTTAATGACCTTTCAATATTATTTCCATTTATCAACATTAACAACCCATGTTTTTACTTATCCTCCACTGGGGTATTTATTGATAGCTATATATTCATTATTCATTATTAATATTTGAAAATGTAGATTCATTATTAAATAAATCAATTACTCAATATATGGAATTATTTGTACTAACAATGGCTGATGAGGATGGAACATTATATATTACCTCAATGCATCGGTCCGTTCAAATGAGGAAAAATAGTTGCACGTATTAAATAGGCTTCTTTTTATTTATCTAAACATTCTTCTAAAAGGTCATTATGGTATGGGTTTTCATATCCCACATACTTGATGTTTAATAACGAATCATTTCCTTCATCTAGTGTAACGTCCCAGACCCGGGTGCCACGCAACGGGTGCCCCGAGCCCGGTTCGCCATAAGACCTCAAGAGCATTTCCAAAAACGCAAGAGGCTGCCGACTAGAAGCGAGGGCCCAGGTCTGATAGTGGAAAAACTATGCCCTCATTTGTCAAAGTGTAACACAGTGGAATATAGAATAAACATACAATGATAGTAGAAGCAGCAAACATACACAACTAAAATAACTAAAGTAGTGGATATAACCAACAATATATAAATGATAATGCTACATGTTACTAGTTCTATGAAATTAGCCAGAACATGTCATACATCAATATAGTTCAACAAAATACAGAGTGCAGCAAAACAAGCAAAACAGCTGGCAGCGGCATCGCGAGCCTAGGATTGGTCCCATGCCCTCCTACTCCACAGAAACTGTCAAGTACCTGTATAGGGACTCTTGCCACTATCTACACCTGTAGAAACGTAGTCTGTTTGGGCTGAAAAGCGTGACCCAAACAGGGTGTGAGAAATATATCTCCGTAGGCACCCACCAACGGCCTGTGCCCAACTGCGTGTAAGCATGAAACAACAGTGTGCAGTAGTAAAATGAAATAAAGTAAGTAGTACTCAAAAGTAACTAATTACCAGTTATATTTCCATTTTATTATCCATTCAATCCATTTAAATATTAGAAATCACCATAGTGCATTTCTAAGTAAATAATCCATGTCCTCAAACAATCAAAACCATACCCTCAGGTAATCCGAATCCAACCCGCATGTATAGCCCTCAGGTGTAACCGAAATTTCCCTCAGGCATAGGAAGTGTCACCCTCAGGCACAGATGTCTAGCCCTCAGGCACGAAAGGTTTCCCTCAGGTGAAATAACTACAGACCACGGGCTAAATAGTGTTGTGCCCGCAGGAAAATCACAACAATGCCCTCAGGCTAAATACAAAAACGCCCTCAGTCTAAACATGTAACTGGGCCATGCCCAATAGGTAAACAAGCAGTAACATGCAATTCCTCTCAAGGAAATTCTACAATTACTACATTAAAGGCATACCCTCGGGTATCCTGGCCAAACAGCTAAACAGTGATACACACCCCGGGGGTGGTTCCGGATCCAAGCAATGACCCCGACCAGAATTTTAATATCATAGTTTAATCACCTATGCAATTCTAGTCATTAAACATAGAAACGGCCTCAGCCACACGACACCCCAACATGGGTTCGTGGCACAAAAATGCACAAAACACACAATAGTTGGAAACTAAACACAAAGCCACATACCATATATGCCAACGAATGCTATACCTAAACGCCGACTCCAGAAACACCCAAGAATGGCGTAGATCTGACGAAGAACAAAACCCATTCAATCGTAAATAACTTACGTTAGGAGAATAATTTGTAAGAATGGTACCAGGAGAGGAGAGGCGATTGCAACGAGATCGTCCGAAGGTGAATCAGATTCCAGATGAACTCCCAGCGGGTCTTCAAAGATCCGACCTCCTCTATTGGCTCCAAAATGGATCAAATGCCTCCACTGCCAAATGAGGAGGCTACTGCCCATTTTCAGCCGAAAAAAAAGTACACGGTGTGTACTTATATCATTTAACTGTTCATTTGGCGGCACCGCCACACTGTTCATCCGTCGAAATGAGTACACAGCAAGTACTCTCGAGTACACGACGTGTACTGTCACCCAACTGTCGGCGACTCCACCACCTTACTATTTAAGCCCACCGACTGACTACACAGCGTTTAAGGTACCACTACACGGCGTGTAGTTGGTTCCTACACCCTTCATCGCCGACATGGCTACACGCCCTGGGTACTCATCCCAACACGGCCAAAAGTACACGGCGTGTGGATAAAGTACACGGCGTGTAGTTTCAAAATTTAGGATTTTTCCCCATTTCCATATTTTCTCAAAACAACACTTAAGGAAAAGGAAAAAGAAGAACCCCGTACCTCTAATATAAGAACCGGGTTCTTACAAACTTCTCCCTTTATAGCAATTTGTCCCCGTATTTCCCTTCCAAGGGTGGCAAAGATAAAGCTCAGAACAGCTCTGGCCACTGAGCACATACGTCGGCCTCCTTCTACCAGGTCTCGTCCTATACTCGGCCATGCTGCCATAACAGCCGTACGAGAGGAACTGACCAGCCTCAGAGAACCTTCATGTTTCTTTCAATGATACGGATCGTATGCTCCTCAAAGGACGCATCCTGATGAAGCTCAACCTCCTCTGGATGAAAGGTGTGAGACGGGTCTGAATGGTAGCGACGCAACTGAGACACGTGGAAGACGTCATGCATCGCTCGGTACCGCTGCGGTAACTGCAACCGATAGGCAACCAGCCCAACTCTCTACAGAATCTCAAATGGTCCCACATACCTCGGGGAAATCTTACCCTGCCTCCTGATACTCTTGTGTCCCATCCTCGACGAAACATGAAAGAAAACCATATCCCCGACCATGAACTCCAAAGGTCGTCTGCGGCGATCAGCATAAGACTTCTAACAAGGCTGTGCGGTAGCCATCAGCTTCAGAATCAACTGGACCAGCTCAGATGTCTCCTGTACGATCTGTGGCCCCAGTAAAGCAGCCTCACCTGTCTCTAACAATCACAAAGATGATCGGCATGGCCTACCATATAAAGCCCCGTATGGTGCAATCTCAATAGTCTCCTGAAAACTATTGTTATAGGAAAACTCGACTTAAGTTATATGATTCTCCCAAGATCCCCCAATGTCTAGGATGAATGCATGCAGCATGTCCTCAAGCACCTGTATCGTACGATCTGACTGGTCATCTGTCTGAGGGTAGTATGTTGTGCTCAGAAGCACCTGTGTACCCAGCGCCCTCTAAAAGCTCTACCAGAAACGAGATGTAAAGAGGGAGTCCCTATCTGAAACGATATATAGAGGGACCCCATGAAGACGTACGATCTCTCGGATATACAGCCTTATGATCTCGTCCACACTGAAGGTCTCCTTGATCCGCAAGAAGTGAGCTACCTTCGTGAGTCTATCCACAACAACCCACACGACGTCATTGCCTCGAGGTGACCTCAGCAATCCCATCAAGAAATCCATCACGACATCATCCCATTTCCACTCTGGAATGGGCAACTGCTATAACAGCCTAGCTGGCCTCTCGTGCTCTGCCTTCACCTGCTGACAGGTGGAACACCCCGTAACAAAACCAACTATCTCTCTCTCTTCATACCAGGCCACCAGTACTGACGTCTCAAGTCACGGTACATCTTGGTAACCCTGAGATGAACTTACCAGGCTGAAGCATGAAACTCCTGCATCAGCTCCTTGTGTATATCCCATGGAACCCATACAAATCCATGGAAATGCAAAACCTTATCATCGCATGTCGTCCAACTGAGAGGTGGGTCCTCACTTGCCTCCGAATCCCGTAGAACTAGGCCTTCTGAATCCGATAGCTGCCTCATCCTCAATCTATCCAGGAGGGTAGAAGTCATAGCTAACGAGGAAATATAAGTCTACCCCTGACAGTCATTCACCTCCAAATTCATCTTAGAGAACAAATCCATAAGCTGCCACTCACCACTGGCCTCCTGCACTGCCTGTATCTGAGTCTTCCTGCTCAGTGCATCAGCTACTGCATTACCTTTACCAGGTGTATAGGAAAGCTCAAAATCGAAGGACTGTAGGTACTCGACCCACCTTCTCTGCCTCATATTCAGGTCACTCTGAGTAAACATATACTTGAGCCTTTTGTGGTCAGTGAAAACCACAAAATGCTCTCCCAATAGATAGTGTCTCCAATAGTGCAACGCATGAACAACTGCAGCCAACTCGAGATCATTCATCGGGTAGTTCCTCTCATGTGGCCTCAACTGCCGGGACCTGTACGGAACAACTCAGACGCCCTGCATCAAAATGTCTCCCAGCCCAATCCCTGATGCATCACAGTAAACTGTATAGCTCTTCCCCTACTCTGGGAGTATCAGGATCGGTGCTGATGTCAACCTTCCCTTCAGGTCCTGAAAAGCTGTCTCACAAGCTTCTGACCAAACGAACATACAACCCTTCTTAGTCAGACCTGCCAACGGTGCTGCTAAGCGGGATAAGTCTTGTAAGAAGCGTCTGTAGTAACCATCCAGCCCTAAGAAACTCCGTATCTCAAACATGTTCTTAGGATGCTCCCAGGAAACTACTGCTCTCACATTCTCTTGGTATACTGCAACTCCTATCTCTGAGATGATATGACCCAGGAAGTGAATCTGGTCCATCCAAAAGTGGCACTTCGAGAGCTTAGCATATATCCAATGCTCCCTCAGTGTACTCAATATGATCTCAAGATGGGTGTCATGGTCATATCGAGTGTGATAGTACACCACGATGTCATCCACGAATACTACTAAAAATTAATCAATATACGGATGAAACACACGATTCATCAGAGCCATGAAAACTGCTATTGCATTCGTGAGTCCAAACGGCATAACCGTATACTCATATAGACCATACCTACTCCTGAAATCTATGAGTGGTAAATCATATGGTCTAACGCGCAGCTGATGATATCATGATCTCATGTCAATCTTCGAGAACACTCGTGCTCCACGAAGATGATCAAACAGATCATCTATCCTCGGCAAGCGATATCAGTTCTTGACTGTCAACTGGTTCAGCTTCCAATAATCCACACAAATTCTGAGGGTACCATCCACCTTTTTCGCAAAAAAGGACATGAGAACCCCAAAGAGAAGTACTGGGTCGGATAAAACCCTTCGCATGTAACTCCTCTAGCTGCCTCTTGAGCTCTTGCAACTCAGGCATCGCCATCTTATAAGAAGGAATGGACACTGGTGCTGCTCCTGGCACAAGCTCGATAGATAAATCCACCTCACGCACCGGAGGTAGACCTGAAAAGTCGTCCAGGAAGACATCCCTGAAACGATCGACAATTGGAGGGAAATCCTTCTGAAATGTCCTCTGATCATCCAGATATAATCTCTCAATCTGGGCTGTGACTCCACCTCACCCATGATGCTCTGGTTCAGCTCGACTCGCCTGAACATCCCATCCTCCCTTGTATAGAAACTCTCCGCCCTGTGGTGATGTGAAACACACCCTGCGACGATAGCAGTCTACAAAGGCTCAAAAGGGAACCAACCAGTCCATCCCAAGAATGGCATCATATCTCGTCATCTCTAATACATAGAGGTCCCAAAGGAAGTGACACCCTCCAACCTCAAGGGGGAACTCTTTTCACTGACGCACACCAGTCGTCCTAGTCCCCAACGGAGTGTCTAGTGTCAAGATATCGAAAGAAATAGAAACACAAAGCCCAAGGCTCTCCACTACAGGTACAGATATAAAACTATGCGTAGCACCCATATCAAAAAGTACTGAAGACAAGACAGAAGCTACTAGAATAGTACCTCTGACTGTAGAAGTTTAGGGATCCTGCTCCTGCTGGGTCTGTTGCACTGCATATGCCTACCCAGTGTTGCAGCCCTGCGACACATCCTTGCTACCCTGAGCTCTCCCGCCCTGCTGGCTCTACGATCCTGGTGTCATTCTACCACAACCACGACCACCATATCTGCATACATGCCCTAACGTATTCCAGTTCCCTGACTAGTAAGAATCCACTGGTCCGGCTCCCGTACGCGGAGTCTGCATAGAACCCCTCTCACTAGCCACTAGTAGAAACACCCTGCAAAAGCGCTGTAGATGACCCATCTTGCTGCAAGCTCGGCACTCCACTAGGCCTCGTGGACACTGCGGCCTCTTGTGCCCCTCTCTGCCACACTAGTAGCACCTGACTGGTCCACCTGAAGAAGCTGCCTGGTTGGTACTGCCGCCCTGAGAAATGTTCATCTGTCTCTTCCTCTTTCTAGCAGAAATATTACTAGTAACTGGTGATGAACTACCCTGGCCCACACCGCTTGATTCCCGCAGGTTCCTCTCTATGATCAGCGCCTGGTTTACAATGGCGTATACAGTAGTAAAACTGAAAACATTCAACAATGCTCGAATGTCATACCAAAGACCATCCTCAAAAAGTCTCTCTCTCAACGTCTCATCACCCACCAGCACGAGTGCAAAGCGTTGAAGCTCCGTAAATCGAGTAGAATAGTCCATCACTGACATAGCTCCCTGCTGCAGATTCATGAAATCTCGAGCTCTATCTGCCCACAGCATCTCGGGAAAGAAGAAGTCATAGAAGACTGTCTAAAAAAGCATCCCATTCCATGTCCCTATGATGCTCTGTCTGGGTGGTAACATCCCACCACCTCTTGGCGGAATCACGCAGCATGTAAGTCGCGATCTTGACCCTCCGCCCCGGAGGAATCTCCATGTGCTCAAAAATAGTCTGCATCGATCCTAGCCAAGACTCTGCAGACTGTGGTCCGCCATCCACTGAAAATGTAGGTGGATGCTACTGCTGAAAGATATGCGTCAGCTCAGCCATAGATGTGGCAGCCTGTGGTGCTCCCAGAAAGGTCTGCATCAACCTCAATAAGCCTTCACGGAACTGCGCCTCCACGCCTGTGTCCGGTATAATAGTTGGTGCCACATCTGTCTCTGCTGGTGGATCAACTGGTAGCCCATGGCCCACCATCTCCAGAGTATAATCTTCACCGCTCTGCTGGAGAACAACTCGAAGTCGTCTAGGCGGCATGACACTACAAGGTCAAAAGCACGCCTCAGATTCAAGATTATTAAGACTGAAAGCGAAGGAACCACAAAGGGAACAAGAGGAAGAAGGTATTCAAAATTTGCAAAACAAGACTATACGGTGTGTAAAATGACTACACGGCATGTACATGACTTCCTTTCCCCTGCCCGGGTCCTTCTACATGACTAAGCCACACGGCTTCCGTTCAAAAAAAATACACGGCATGTATAATATCTACACGACATGTACTGTGTTATTTTCCAACTATCTGTGTCATCTGTGACACAGCCGTCTACTCAGCTTAACTCCACACGGTGTGTTACACCCGTACACGGTGTGTACAGCACCCTGTTTCCCAGCAACACGGCTAAATCCACACGGTCTGTCGTCGGACAAGACTACACGGTGTGTCCCACAGGTACACGGCGTGTTTAGGGAGAGATGACACCGGCCCGTGTTTTTAGGTACACGTCCGAGTCCTCAGGTCACACTACACGACGTGTCTATAACTAACATGGCGTGTTCTATCAAGGAGTTCACCGACCCATGTTGTTCGTTACACGGCTAGACTCCGGGTCACACTACACGGCGTGTCCATTCGGCACACGACGTGTTCTACCCAAGCCTTTCCCTACCCCGTGTCGCCACCCACACGGTTTGTGACACGGGATGAGACAATACAGCATGTACACAGGGTACACGACGTGTATTCAAAAAGTTCATTTTTCTTCCCAAACAGAAGAACACACACGGTGTGTATGAGGTCCTACACGGTGCGTATTCTGTGTTTTCCGGACAGTATGCCTTAGAAACTTCCCTAGAACCCAAAAAATACTAAAAACAACACCTAAGTGTCAAATTCTGACCCGTGGGGGCCCATACTCCCCACGAATCAATTTTTGGCATCTTATCTTTGTTATAACCAACAAACAGTCTATGATTTACCAAATTCTGGTCAATGGGGGCCCATACTACCCAAAAACCAAATTTTGGCGTCCATTCTATAAACAGGGTCAAACACAAACACGATATCACAAGGAAGGTAATTATCAAGAAACTATCACAACAGCATGCTTTATTATCATATCAACTATCACAACAACATGAAAATTCTAATGCACCTACCCGGCATGGAAACTATGCATGGAATGTGATTTCTAGCATGTGCATATATGATGCATGATACGGAATACCCTCATCTCATTGGGTTGTAACTAAATAGAACCCACAGATAAAATATAGACAGCACAATCCAAGGGCGCCACCCAACGGTGAAAACATATAAACCGTAAAATTGCAAAGTCAAAAGAATGCAATCACGAGGTAAATTGGCTTTTCCCTATACACGGGTTAGATACACCGGGGCATAGCTTATTACCAACTATTGTTCCATCCTATCCCTGACTACGGCTCCAAATAGTAAGTCAAATAAAAGAAACCCCTCTGATACCACATTGTAACGTCCCAGACTCGGGTGCCACGCAACGGGTGCCCCGAGCCCGGTTCGCCACATGACCTCAAGCTCATTTCCACAAACCCCAGAGGCTACCGACTAGCAGCGAGGGCCCGGGTCTGATTGTGGGGAAACTATTCCCTCATTTGTCTAAGTGTAACGCAGCGGAATACAGAATAAACATACAACGATAGCGGAAGTAGTAAAAATAAACAACTGAAATAACTACAGTAGTGGATATAACCAATAGTATATAAATGATGATGCTACATGTTACAAGTTCTAAGAAAGTATCCAGAACATGTTATACATCAATACAGTTCAACAAAATACAGAGTGCAGCAAAACAAGAAAAACAGCTAGCAGCGGCATCGCGAGCCTAAGCTCGGTCCCATGCCCTCCTACTCCACAACAATAGTCAAGTACCTGTATACAGACTCTTTCCCTATCTACAGCTGCAACAACATAGTCCGTTTGTGCCGAAAAGCGTGACCCAAACAAGGTGTGAGAAATATATCTCAGTAGGAACCCACCAAAGGCCCGTGCCCAACTGCGTGTAAGCATGCAACAACAGTGTGCATTAGTAAAATGAAATAAAGTAAGTAGTACTCAAAAAGTAACTAATTACCAGTTATATTTCCATTTTATTATCCATTCAATCCTTTTAAATATTAGAAATCACCAGAGTGCATTTCTACGTAAACAATCTACGTTCTCAGAAAAACAAAACCTTACCCTCAGGTAAGCAGAATCCAACCCGCAGGTATAGCCCACAGGCGTAACAGAAATTGCCCTCAGGCGTAGGAAGTGTTTCCCTCAGGCACAGAAGTCAAGCCCTCAATCACAAAAGGTTTCCCCCAGGCGAAATAACTACAGCCCTCAAGCTAAATAGTGCAGTGTCCTCAGGCTAATCACAACAACGCCCTCCGGCTAAATACAAAAACGCCCTCAGGCTAAACAGGTAACCGGGCCATGCCCAATAGGTAAAAAAATGTAACAGGAAATTCCTCTCAAGGAAATTTTTCAATTACTAATTTAAAGGCATACCCTCAGGTATCCTATCCAAACAACTAAATAGTGAAATACACCCCAGGGGTGGTTCCGGATCCAAGAAACGGTCCCAACGAGCATTTTAATATCATAGTTTAATCACCTATGCAATTCTAGGCATTAAAAATAGCAACGACCTCATCCACACGACACCCCAACATGGGTTTGTGGCACAAAAACGCACAAAACACACAACAGTTGGAAACTAAACACAAAGCCACCTACATTATATGCCAACGAATGCTATACTTGAACGCCGACTCCAGAAACACCCAATAACGGCATAAATCTGACGAAGAACAAAACCCATTCAAACATAAATAACTTACGTTAGGAGAATAATTGGTAAGAACGGTACCAGGAGAGGGGAGGGCTCACCCGTGCGGTTCCAACGAGATCGTCCGAAGCCGAATCGGATTCCAAACGAAATCCCGATAGATCTTCAAAGATCCAGTCTCCTCCTTTGGCTCTAAAATGGCTCAAACGCCTCCTCTACCAAATGAGGAGGCTACTACCCATTTTAAGGAGAAAAAAACAATGTACACGGTGTGTACTTCTGAGTACACGGCGTGTACTTCTTTCATTTAACTATTCGTTTAGCGGCACCGCCACACTGTTCATCCGTCGACATGAGTACATGGCACATACTCTCGAGTACATGGCATGTATTGTCGCCCAGTTTTCGGTGACTCCACCGCCTTACTGTTTAAGCCTGCCGGATGACTACACGGCGTGTAAGGTACGACTACACGGCGTGTAGTCGGTTCCTACACCATTCGTCGCCAATATGGCTACACACCCCGTATACTCATCCAAACACGGCCAAAAGTACATGACATGTGGATAAAGTACACGGCATGTAGTTTCGAAATTTAGCATTTTTTCCCCATTTCCATATTTTCTCAAAAAAACACTTAAGGAAAACGAAAAAGAAGAATCTCATACCTCGAAAATAAGAACCGGGTTCTTACATCTAGATTTAATTATTGTTATTATTTATCCGTGAGATTTTTTATTTGACATAAAATTTTAATTCATATCATTGTTATATTATTATTTAAATTTATTTTCTATTAGTTAATTACATTTCAATAATTTATTATTCTTTATCTAGTTATTGGAATGGCATTTACTTTCAAATAATTACCTTTCAATATTGATTATGCATTATCAAAAAAAAAATTTAATTGAATGTATTTTCAGATAATTACTTTAAAATATTGAATTATTAGAATTAATTAATTATTTATTCCCCTTTACATTCCCATACTTATAATTTTCATACACCCTTATTTTGTTTTCATCCCTATGAATCCCAGAAGTGTACTATGAAATATATTCCTGGATACGCTAGATGGAATAAAGTTATCCTAGAAAGTAAATGTAATGTTGTAATTAGGGTATTAATTTGTAATAGAATAATATTTTATGTATATGGTTTAACAATAATATTAAAAGTATCATTCCTTCAGCCTTCATTTCATTATAAAAAATCCAATGTAATGGTAGTATACACTCGTTCCAGGAATACTGGGGTATGGTCGCTACATATGGTATTAATGGAAGTTTAGTTGAATCCTTACAAAGTAGATTTAAGAAAATATATATTAGTGCACATAGTCCTAATGTAGAATATGTTGATATGTAATGAAAAATATACTAAAGTTTTAGTTTAGATAGATATTATGTATTTTACTAGAAATACATTCATTTTTGGATACTATATGTGGATGCAGTTTTAGAACAGATTCACCAATGGGTTACAAATATGAAAAGGGGTGTCAAGTATGACACAAGAATATCCTCATAAGAAATAACAAGACTTACTGTAAACTAGTTTGAAAGTCCTAGGTTATATACAAAGGATAACTAAAAAAAATTCAATCCATTTTGAAGGATTTGAATAGACGATGACAATGAATAACCTAGGTTGATCTTATGGTGTTTTAGATTGAAAATATGATATAATTATATTATATAAATGATAATAAGTTTTTCTCTATATGAATATTTTTACTAACATTGTACCTTATAGTTTTAATCAGTGGATGGAACCATAAAGAGTCGTGTTAACATTGAACATAATGAAAAATGTGATGGAAATGAGAAAGAAAATAGGATGTTGATAGGAATGAAATATTTCATGTTCATACCTAATAATTTATTCAGAAATATTATTAACAACATATACACTAAAACTCTATAACTCACTAAATAATATAAGGATGGAGTTTGTTAAGATCTCCAGTGGTGGAAACAATGGAGATAAGAAGACTTGATTTTAATCATTAAGAAAATTTTGAAGGAGACACCCATGGCAATGCCTTAATGGAATGTATAAATAGTTTATGTGATGAAAATATGGAAATAAAAAAATTAATTACTGAGTAAAATTAAGATTATGATAGAGGGAAATATTACACATCCTATGAATCCATTTGTAGTTCATTGACTTAATTTTAGGGATCCTGGGCATTACGCCGGAAAATTCCCTCTTATATAAGATATTGTATAAGACAATGATTGAGATATGTGGAAATAATTGGATAAAGTATTTATGTATTGGGTTTTATTGAAATAAAAAGTTAAAAGGATATTTAGTGATTAACCATATTTAATAGGCTTCCATCTTATTGATTTTGGAAGTAATATTAATATGGTTTTAGAACTAGGAAAACTTGTGTTTTGGGTAACAACCATTCTTTTCTAGAAAGGTTGCGGGTTTTGAAATCACAACCAATATGAGAAAAGGGTGAATCACCTGTCACGAGCCTAGGTGAATTCCATGTTAGCATGACATTTGTTTAGTTAATAAATCTAATGTAAAAAGTTTGTTTTTATTTTTTGGTGCATTTTTTATTTAGTATATATTCTTTGGACAGGAAAATGTATTTATGATTATATAATTAATTATATATTGGAAGACATTCTCTTTTTTCATAATACTAAATGATTAAGGGAAAAAATTATGAGAAATAGATGAATTTTCTTTTAAAGTCAAATAAGATTTAATTGTGGAATTTAGGCCATTCAGGTTCTATATTGAAATGGTTAGAATGTCTTTGAGACTGTGTGATTTAGGAAAATAAATTTTTAAATGAGACATTTAGAGTGATTGATTTAATTTGAAAGAGTATATGATAATATCTATATGAATTTCCCTGTCTAGAATATTTAGAATAAGGATAGTTATTTTCATAATTATCTTTGTTATGTATTTTGTATTATATTTTAATTTTAGAGATTAATGTCTTCTTCATAATATAAAGGTTTATTCTTTTGGGAGAATTATCTTATCTTATCCTAAACATTTTGGATTTGGTTAATATATAAATATAAGAGCAATATAGAGTTATACATTTTTGGATATTGTGATCTATTTAAGTTAATTCAAAATCTTCAGGCATTGAAAATTCATTATAAATTCTCAACATTTGGATAAAAAGATGAGTTGCATTAGAAATTTATTAAAGGATAAAACTATGCATCTAAATTAATTATATTTATTTATGTTCATAATTTAGGCTACAAATGAATTAATTAACCACATGAAAATTATTTTGAACCCAAAACAATATCTGTTAATTTTTATTACAAATATAACAATTTCCATTTAACCGATCACTAATTTATTATTTTATGAATCTTGATATTTTCATTATATATTTTTTATCCCTCTCTATCAGAGCAGGATATTTATTTTTCTCTTCCATTTCCATGTTTTTCTAAATGTAATACCACTATGAGTTATCTCATATAACCTTAATACACCCCTTTCATTCTTTTAAAGTAAAAGTTTTCATGGCCCTTATTCTATTTTAGGATTTCCAAAAAGGTATTTTGAATAGTGAAACCTTAGTTTCCAAGCCCGAATTCAAAAATTATGAGGATGAAATTTATTAAAGTATAAGATAATATAACATCACACTATTGTATGGTGTGTGTCATCCTATATTTAATCTCTTTAATATCTTACATTTAGTGCAAGATTTTGTTTTACCGAATAATAATATATGAAAAATTTATAAAATTTTTATATCATATGATATATCATAGTCATGAAATTAGTGTGAATGAATAGTATAAAAATTAGAATATATATATATATATATTATATTTTATCAAATTTTTTTTATATTTATCCAAATGATTTTTCAGACATAAGATATGAATAAATAATAATTTACACATTAAAATTACATATTTTTATAAATGATGTATTATTTCCTTTTTATTGAACACATTTTTAAATATAGATTTTGGAAATTTTATAAATTATTATTCAAAAAATAATTTTATTATTTTAAATAATATTATAAAAAATTATTGTTGTTTACTTTTTTGGTATTTTTTTATAAGTTTCATGTTTTTATAAAAAATCATAAAATATTTCATTTTAAATAAAATCACCTTTTTTATCAAAAATAATTTATATTAAAATTTTATATATTTAATTAGTTTTAAATTATAATAAGAATAATATTTTATCATTTAAAATTATTTATGTCATTTTAATCAATTTGGAAATAAATTTTTATATAAAAACATTTCAACATTTTAAAAATTGTCACTTTGAAAATATATTTTCTGGTTTCGTCAATATGATAAATTTTAAAATAATTTTAGAAAATTATGTGTATTACATTTTCTAAAATTTACCCCATATTCAGAATTATAAGGTCTAAATTTAGTAAATAGGTCCCTTTTTTATAATATGAATTGTAGAGAGAGAGAGCTAATCATTTTTTTCATTTTCAAATGGTCGGTTTAAGGGTTGCCGGTACCCAATACAGAATTCACCGCACCTTCCATCACACCGCGCACCATACATCCAAATTCAAATTTTGAAATCCAAAAACCAAATCAATGTCCACGCGCCTCAGCATTGAGATGCAAGCCCATCAACAAATGTCACCATCATTGCAGGTCCCTGGAGAGAGCAACGGACCTCACCATCGCCGGAGCATCCTCCTCAGATTGAACCACCACCTTCATCGCATCCCATCAGAGATTCCAACTGCCATCACTGGTGACCATCATACCATCTCCATAGAAGGAAACCACCATTATGACCGAAAGCAGACCAAAAAACTTCCCGTTGTTCCACAGCATCAGCCGACCCCCGACACCGGACCATCTGAGCAAAAAGGGGCTATGAATCCCGTCTCCAAAACACAGCAAAATGAAACCAGATCCAAACCCAGAAATGAACACGATCAACGATATAAAAATCAAGGGAACTAGAGCCCACAACTTCAGATCTGGTGAAACAAACACCAGATCGCTCGACTCACAAAACCAAAGCGTCTCCAGAAAGACAGATACCACCGATAACAAACAAGTAGAAGAGACCCAAATCAGGGAAACCCGTTGCCGCCGAAGATTCATCCATAGAAGAAAAGGGAAAAACACCAACACTCTCACCAAATAGCCGAAATCACACATAGCGCAGAAGCATGAACCTACTATAGAACTTTCTCTGCTCTGCCAAAGTAACCCTATCCGGTTGTGCAGGAATCGAGTGAAGGTCAGGCCAGTAATGAAGCAACCTCATCCGCGGAACCACCAAAACCACTGCAGCTGAGAAAACCAATCTATCCAGCCAAGAGCGTAGTGAGATGCCGCATCCACCCGTAGTGAAGTAAGAATCAGCGACGAGAAGGAGAGAGAACCCTAGCTGAACCCCTTAAGAGTGCATCAGTCCTCTAGGTGAATATCTATGAATTGTAATATTAGTATTTCTTTACTTACAACACTTAAGGATACATTTGGTAATCAAGGATAAAAATAAAAATTTAGGTATAATAAAATTACCATAAAACTTGTTCAAATTATATTAAATTAGTTAGTTCCAAAAAATCATTCTTCATATTATTTTATGGACTCTTAATCCACAAGTAAGAAATTATGGATTTTAGTGTAATTTATTCTATAGAATGTCCAATATGGCATTCTAATGTTGTTATTAATTATTTGATTCTTAATTTGTGGTAATTGAGAATATATCAACATCTAAAAATATTCATTTCAAATAAAAGAAATTACCTACATCACGAAAATATATTTTTATTTTTTAGGGAAACAATAATTACACTAAAGACTTTCACAATGATGATACATTAATTGTTTAATTAATGTACGTTTCTAATAAATGTTATTAAAATTGTGAAATTAAATACACTTTTATATAATTTATATAATTAGTGAATTTTCTAGATGACATACATATATTAGGGATATATTAATGATTTTTAAAAGTTCTCTTGTTTATTGATATTATTTAGAATGTCTATAAATGAATAGTATCAAAAATGAATTTTGTGATATTTTAAAATAAATAATATATTCTTAAATGAAAAACAATTATTAAAAAAACGAAAAAATTTCAATATTATTTATATGAGGTTATAAAATTCATCCCAAACTCATTTATATTTCATTTTCCATTTTATTGAAACTATATTTACCCTTATAGAGTAAAAACCCATATTGTCCTAATAAGAGTAAAAGGGTTTAACTAAGAATTAATGAAGAAATATAAAGGTAAAATTTTTGACCTAAACTAATCTAAAAATTATTGGTCGAGAGTATTTAAACCCATAATCATATTATTTTTGAAATAAATCACTTCTTATTCATTTGTAATTGATAATTAATTGATAATTATTTAATATTTTTACAATTTCCAGAAGTTCTCCTCTCCACAATTATAAAAGGGAACCTCCTCCCTCACTACTTTACACAATAGTTAGCCTTCTATATCAAATAAACCAAGCCTGTATATCCTCCCAAATTCCTTCCCATAATCCTAAAAGCCATAATTTGTCTATAAATCCAACCAAATATATCCCTTTGTTCACAATACATATCATTATAGCACGGGGAATGAATACATAAAAGCGGGTGATCTAAGATGCCCATTAAGGGTAAACTATGGAGATATCTATAAATAAACATTGGAATAATAGTATGATAATGTGATCATGAAATTATAAGATCATACCCTGAATATCAAAGATCATAAAAATGAATCATTTCATAAATATTTGCAATGGATAAAATATAAATCACAAGTGAATCAAGAGAATAATCCATGAAATCAAATCCAAGGAATAAGACATATAATATTTGGAATACACATAATCATATAAAATTATATTTAAAGGATACCTTCTACGACCTTTATAAAATTTTATTTTATGGATATAACCAATGTACCAAATTTAGGCTTGGTCTTACAAGCCATGCATCGTCTTATTTTTGGGCTTCGGATACAACATGTGTACCTCTTTTTTCATGGTTAGGCTAACAACCCATGTGCCATCTTGTTTTTTGGATATGCTAAAAACCAATGAACCCTCTTATTTTTTATATTTGGAGAACAACCAGTGTACCATCATAATTTTGGGATTTGGTTATTACTCATGTACCCTCTAATTTCAAGGCTTCATCTAACAACACATTTACCCTTTAATATTTTATACAACTTATCATTACCCAAGGAAGTGTTGGGAGATATATGAAACACCCATCTCATAATGAAATCATAAATACATATATCATAAAATAATAAAATATCATATAATAACACATGAAATAAAATGGAGTAATAAACATCTAATCATATCATACCCTGTTGAAAAATATGTTTTTATAATCATTTTATCAAAGCATAACCTATGAAAACAAGCAGGTTTTGTCAAAATATGACCCACAAAAGAGAAAATGGTTTAATAAATATATTTCTATCAAAACATAATCATCCCAGAGAAATAATATGAATGTGTCATTTGGGTAATTTCCTAAAAAAGTTTAATTAACACCAAAAGAATTTATTTTTTATGGAAAATAATTTTGGATGTTCCTTTTAAAAATATTTCTATAGCAATTTATCATTTATTTTAATAAAATGTTTTTAAGAAATAAATAGTTCGGAAGTTATTTTTCATTGAAAGCATAATATGGAATATTTAAATAATTTTCAAAAAAAAATCCTTGAGTCCATATAAAATAATCATGAAAACATTATGAAATGAATTTCTTTGGAAAGTAATCTTGAAAACAATTTATAAAAATACTTCTATAAAAATAATTTAAAAACATATAAAGGAATATTTAATACCATTAAACATTATTAAAATATTTTTTCCATGAAAATCATATAAAAAGATCATTTTTGAAAACATGGTTTTTTAATTTCATGGATGTGTCTCAAAGAAGGAAGATTGAGGTAAAAAAATCATTGTCATTTTGGTAACTCTTGAAAAATAAAACTCATGAAATAATGATAATAAAATTTATATGTAAATAACCATAAATTTAAGGATCAGAATAATAGAGTGTATTCATGGGTAGAATATAGATCACATGAAGGAAATGAGTGGCGAATAAGGATTAAATGTGAAAGAAATAAAAGTGAGATTAAAAATCCCATTAACATATGGCTTGAATCAAATTATACACATTAGAACCTCATTTATAACAAATATAATTTTTTTATAAACCTACCTAATATCCATATTATTATATCTAATACCATATATGGATTGATAATACTTTTTTATTAACACTTACATGTTTATGTTATGTTTCGTTTGATATCCGCTTTGTTTTTCACATGTGTAAAAATTATTTATCTTTTTTTCCTCATCTAATATAATGATTTAAATAATGTAAACAATGCTATAGATATAATTTATATTCATTGAATTTTAATTTAAAATAAAATTTTAAAGACCAAAATTAGAAATGGAATACATCTTTTATAGTGACGGTATATCATATGTAAGAATTGATATTGTTTTCGATTAATTATCGTATATAATGATAAAAATAAATTACATATATATCTGTGTATATATACTAATTACATTATCATTATTATTTCATATATATCCTATAATATTCTAAAACCCACCAGTAATACATTTCATGTACTATGTGAATGAATCATATCACTTTGAGGAGGTAGTAGTACACACTTACACAAACGAAATTATCATATTTACACAGAATAGAATGTGTGATGGTCTGTGATAAATTTTAATTAGATAAGCATTATTAAATAATATATATCATATAAATCATATAAAAATATAGTTTATATCACAATTCACAACCATGAAGATTAAAAAACGAAAAAATGACCAACATCACTTCGTGAGGCGTTAGTTTTTCGTACACAAGAACGGTAAGTTCGTTTCCCATTAGATAGATGTGTCTATAAGTGTAGGTAAAACCCCTATCATAATAACATATCATTATAATGAGTATATGGAGGCTGTTATGTATACATTGAATAATAATAATTGAGGGGAAATAGAATGAAAATAAATGAAAGGAGCATGATGCAGAATGTTACCTCTTCATTAGGTAACAACTTGTAGTTTGCACAAATGGGATTCCTTGGATTGATTTATTCCCAAAATTAGGATACAAATAGTAATATAGGGATATTTGGATGTTAATTAGTTATATATTTTCCAAAACAAGGTGGATTGAGAGGCCTGAATAAGGGGGAGAGTTTGTGGCCTTTTATAAGGGATGGAGGGGACACACATGTATTTTTTTAAAACATGTTTAGTGTACCAACAATTATCAAAACCAATCCCAAGAATAGATGATTTGCGGAAAAATATGGTCATAAAATAGGGGTTTTACTAGGGTATAGGTCATTTTGGATCGTATGTTTTAGTTTTATTCCCTTGTTAAGAAACATTTTTCCTAAATCATTGTAATTAATATTAATAACCTTCACTAATATATTTATAAAAAAATTATTTTATCTATTTATAATATTAATATTATACTAATTAAAATGGTGTATTTAAAGTTTTTTAATTCAATTGAATAAATTGTAAGAATTATTTTCAATTATTATCCCATAGATGTTGCTAATAAGTAGATATTTCGAGTGAGAATGATCAAAAGTTAATTTTGGTTTTATATAAAAATTAAATATGAAAAAGATTCTAATGATTTAAATTGGATTATTAAATTCCTAATTTAACTATTATTACATTTAAAAGGCCAAAAAATATAATTTAACTATAAAAATAAATTTGGTGAAAAATATTTTTTGAATTTAAATTCAGTCTTTTTTTACTATTTAGTAAAAAATGATGTTTCTCATAAAAATCCTAAAAATTCACCCTAATATAATTTTGAAATTATTAATTCATGAAATGAAGTTCATATTAACACATATAATTGAGACAAGTGTCTATGATTAATTTTTTTATTTAGCATATATAGGCATAAAAAGTGTTTCAATTGAGACGATTGTATTCTTAAATATATAAATTCTTTAAAAATGATACCTTTTTTTATTAAAAATATGTTTTATTTATTTAAAAACATTATAATTAAATATTTTAAATGTTTTTATTTATATTTATAATACTATTTTTAATTAATATGTTATAACTATCTTATTTAAATACTTATAACAGGAAAATGATATTTCGTAGAAACCCGGTATTCTAGGTAACGCAAGACACCATAGTATTGTGTGTAGTGAAAGTTCATCTTGGTGTCTCATATAAGGAATGTTTTACTTATTTTAGTATAAGACTATTGAAAATAACTATCATGACAAGACCCATACTGGGGCTCGAACCGCTAAGACCCCAAGCCCGCCTTTATAGGCCAGGGTGTCATGACAAGTGTTGAAGGCACCAAAAAACTTTTGGTTGGATTTGCCTATATACATGTACTCACACACACAACCAATCAATGAAAAAAGTGTATAGGGAAATGAGTAAAAGATTCTATAATATTTTAAATAAATTAATAAAATCATGGGCCAGAAAATAGAAGGAGTGGAGTAATGTAAACTGAAATGGGAAAACAGAAAAAGTACTCACCCTATTAGAAAAGTGTCCCAACTTGATATAAACTAGATAAGTAAAACATATTGGAGAGACCTTATTCTAGAATCTCATGCTATAACCACTATACATGGTCCAAGAACCATGTATCCCTTAGCTCCTCTAATTTCACGATTAACCTATTCGTCATCTTCATAAGGCATGAAATGTGCGGAAAAATATAATTATTGTGTGAGTATAAAAATTCTCTGTATGATGCCCCAACAGTTAAAGGGAAAGTAGTAAGAGGAAAACTAGAAATGGAATACAACAAATATCACAAGGTATAATGAAGAAGTGTAGCTCAAACCAATAAGAGAGTAAACAAAACTCATCCAGACACACAGATCTAGAATTGGTGATAAGGGGAACTTCTCATCGAGTCTTCACTACCTATATTAGGATAGTAGGCCCGTTAAACCATGACAAGATATACCTAGAAATCATGTGGTATACCCTGAATTTCTTCACCAATCTTGGAAGGAGAGTAATACAAAATCCATGGTGTGGGTTCTGAAATGGGATATATATATATATATATACATCTACTCAGTCAATGAAACCAAAAAGAGAGAGTAAGGGGATATCTTTCTCACACATCAACCTAATTATATGAGGGTCCAATAGTTCCATACATATCCAACAATGATTCCCAACATCCCATACATCTTCCATAAACACACAGGTCAAAGGTGATCAATCTCCACACCATGATACCATCCTCTATTCCTGGAACTGACTCACAATCACTATTTTAGGTCATGAGTGAACAACAAATCCTAGTGGGGAAAACATATCTCTTTCACGTGAGTGAAAAGGTACATCAAACCACATCTTACCACTGATACACATAGTCATATGGTGTAAAATAAGAGTATATGAACTACACCGTAGTACGTCTGGGGGATTCCACTCTAATAGTAATCATAGAGTAACTGATTCCTAGTGCGTTAAGGGGATTCCAATCTAGTCATCAATGATCTGCACCATAGTGTGTGAGGGGTATGAACACCAGGGAGTCGATGGGGACCCATATCCCAACCCCACTGAAGGGTAACACACTGGCGTGCAAAGCCTGGAAATTATTTGTAGAGGACTTTCACCCTAATTATTTATGGGATTCCAATCTGGTCATTGGGGGCCTATGCCCAAGTACGTCTTAGGATCAACACCCAAAAATAATCCTGTGAAAATATGCATGAACAATGCCCAATCAATCCTTGATCACATTCATGGATTCCCTTAAAAACCATTAATGGATATTATATTTATATTCCTTTAATTTTTCAACATCTAATGAGACCAGTAAAAAGGTTCTACACATCCAAATCGATCACACTATTGTGATAGTTTTGAAAAAAACATTCATGTTTGCCTATTCATTCTCCCCAATCTGACATCTGATTTAAAATTTGAAAGTCACAAAAATATGCTCAAATAGAATCTCATGGATCCCTTCCCTCAATCTGACATATATTATATATATCAAAAAACTGAGATCCTCTGGGGAAACACATGGGATCGAATATTGATTCATCCAAATTGGACACTCAGTGAAAATGAAGATTGTCACAACTACATGCCCAAACTGGGCATCATGGGAACCACACATTGATTTAAATTTAATTTCTCAAACTTTTTCATTAATAGTATGTATAAATTTGAAGGTCCTGACACCACTTATGTCACATCAATCAGATATCATATGCAATAATTAGTCCCCATGCAAAAAACATCAATTATAATAATTATATTATTGTCATTATATTTAAGGGTTTCATGCAATAGAGCCACGAGCAGAAAATTAAACTTCATGAACTAGGCTCACAAGTTTTGTATTGAAGAGAGGATCATGATTACATAGACAAAATGAAAAACTGATGCTCTATTTAGATGTTATGGGGGTTTATAAGTGTGCTTGAAAACTGGCAAGCCCCCTCTGGCCTGGTTGGCTCCTGTCTGACTTGGCCTGCTACCACCTATCCCGTTCTGCTACTGCCTTGGACCACTAGCGTCTGCTGCCTAGGCTGGCCTGCTATGTCCTCTTCATACTAGTCCAATTTAGACATGTACCTAGAGCTCCCTCGGTGCATATTTCGTGGGTTAACCCCATCCGACTGCACCCACAAACCCCAACACATTCCATCACCTCGGTTGCTCTGACAAGCCATCACACAGTTCCATCGTCTCGGTCTCCTCCCAACTACACCATATCCCTTGGCTCTGCTTACCACCGTTGATCTGCATCCCTATTTTCTTACTCGCAAACCTAACCACCGCCCCAACCATTGGCTATCCAAACCTCCTCACACTCTCGGGCATGTTGCTTTCTTCCATCCACCATGCTCCACTTTGTCGTTGTCGTCGTGCTCCACTGACATCCGTCGTCGCTGCCAGATCTCATGTGGACCCTTTTACGCACCACAAAACCTCCTATGTTTGACCAAAAATTATGATGAACATATTTATTGATACCTTAGGATGAGACGTTCACATATTCATGGGTCGGTCGATGTTTTTATGATGTTTCAATGTTGAAAAAACTAACGACAAAGAACGGTGAAAACAAATGAATAATGTAAAAAAACACTGATTCAGAATGGATATCAGATAATGGACATGTGTGTTGGGCCATCACATTTATGTTCAAACAAATCATTTTGAATATGAACTTAATAAAAAATTAGGAATTGAAATCAAGGGTTCAAAAACTGAAAATAATCCTAGATCAATTCATTCGTTATTGAATATCACAACCACCAATGCTTCTGCTACGATCCACCGGATCATCACCATAGAATCTCCAAAATAAGGGAGTTATTCCTAGGTGGTGTAATTTGGGTATAATCCAAATGAATCCCCATAATAATATATTTATAATAGGTGAATAGTTTTATGGTAAAAATCCAACCATACCCTATAACTATCACAAGATTCAAACATCCCAGGCCCTCTAATTTTATGTCTCGCATAGGTAAAACGTCACATTAATAAATCTAAAATGGAATCATATTCCCATTATGGAACTCTATTAAAATGTTATTTGTTATGAAATACAAGATTTAATAATTAATTTTAAATATTTTATTGATGACTACACCCCCTATGAATTTTTCCAGATATGTCACGTGCTGACAAATGTTATGTCCCGCCTAGGGAAAACGACACATTTCCGATAAAATTGTGCCCTTGAATTTCTGATCCGGGTTACTCTATATTTGAAATCCCACTTCATTCACGTTCAGAATATAAAATATACATAATATTTTTTGAAAATTAATTCTAGGAACACCGGTCTTTTGAATCACATGTTGTATTAGTGTCTAACTCTTGAAATATATATGGAAATATTTCAAATTATTACAAGGAAAAAAATGAGTCCTTATATCATTCAACCCTTAAAGATTTGTATCCTCAAAAAGAAAAAATAGTAAAAAACATGGGATACTAAGCCTGCATCAGGCCCTCTAGTTCATTGGAACCCTCATGCATGTTTCTATTCTGCCACATCACGCTAACCAATGGGATGTTCCTTTCGTGTAAGGTCCACTATGGTCGATCCTCAATCACCGTCGAGGTATCTACAAAGGTGGTTCCATCTTCAATATCCATCTTTCCCATTCATTGAAATCTGTAGGATCATGTACATATCTCCTTATCTGCAACATGTGGAAGAAGTCGTGCACCTGCTTCAGCTATGGGGGTAGATCCAGGCGGTAGGCAAGCTCGCCAACCCTACACACAATCTTGAACTGCCTGATGCACCATGATGATAGCTTGACTCCCCAACTGAACCTCCACATTCTTCATCTTGGGGAGAATCTCTATAATATGTGGTCTCCATTCTCAAACTCCATGGGACTATGTGGAAAATATTCATAATATATCGATCTAATTTGGGAATTCCTCATCCACTCAGGGATGGCCAACAATATCTCAATCATTTCTTCAACCAACCCTTGGCCCATAAGGGATGACTCTACATCCTTCATCCAACACAAAGATAACCTCTATGGTATCCCATATAGGGCCTCAAAATCATAAATTCATATGGTAGGGTGGTAGTTTTTCTGTACATAAACTCTACCAAAGGCAGGTCATCCTCCTAGCTCTAGTAGAAATCCAACACGCATGTCCCCCAAATATATCCTCCGTCAGATGGATAGTGCACTCAGTCATCCCATTAGTCTGGGGATAAAATTATATATATATCCATAGATGGGTCATGAATTCCCCCTATAGGACCATTCACAATCATGATGTAAACTATGAATCATGATTGAATACAATCATCAAGGGTACCCTATGATGGTGGATGATCTATTATTCATAAAACTACCCCAAACTCTCCACAGAACATTTCTCCCTAATAGCGAGGATGTGTGTCTGCAATGCCCTGACCACAGAAGCCCGGAGCCGGTGCATTATTTTAATACATTGACATGATTACAAGGAATCAAGTCCTGAAGGACCGATTAGTTTAGTATTCTTGGAAACAAGATACATACCTAAGTTTGACATTATAACTTGAAAAAAATACAACACTAATTTATTCCATTAGAAAAATCCAAGCCTCGTAGATTATGCCTACAAGTCACTCATAACTAACATCTTCATATCCTGGGAAAATGAAATATAAGAAAGGGGTGAGGAAAAACACTCAGTAAGGGTATGAAATATAGTGGTGGATAACATCAATATTTGGCATGTTGAATAATTCAAAACACATTCCATTACAAATAATAAACATGAACCCTTTATGGTAAAAATATGAGATGAGTAAATAATGCTATAATAAAACATAGTCATGGGAATTCTACTAGTTGAATAAACACATGATCCATCGATATTATCTTCCTAATGATGTAATTTATAATTCCGGACAATCTGAAACATTTTTTCGAGGCCTTGGCCAAGACATCTAAAAATGATTAAGGCCTTAGCCGAAACCATATATCAAAAATTGGGAAAGGCCTCGGCCAATTCCACATCTAATTGTCTCATGAGACCTATTGATGCATTGAGGAGCTATAGAAGGCTCCACCTATCACTTACTAAGCCCAATACATTCCTTGTATGAAAGTTAGAAACATAATCTAAACATTCATGTTAAAACTAGCATAATAAATGTCAATATTTTAACCACAAACCATGAATGGCATAAAAATAACACATCCAAAATCAAGAAAAACACATTTTATTAAATATGGATTATTGTATTATTATAAATCCACCTCAATAGATAATAAAATACACAAAAGTATATTTAAATAGATGAAAATATTCATTAAAACTATTTGAGAGAAATATCACCTTTTTCATGAAAACATTTAAATATCGCAATATTTATCAAAGAAGTCATTTAAAAGTGATTTTTGAATCAAAGTGTCATATACAACTTTTAAACCTTTAAAAGTAATTTGAATTTCAAAACATTCATCTACATATAAATATATACTTTAAAATATTTTTAAAACATGGACATTAATGGTAAATAATTAGAAGAATAGATATTTGAAACATTTAAAACAATAATTTTCTTAAAGAGTTCCTAACCAAATACGAGATTCATGAATACTAGTAATTTAGTAATGAAATTAATAAAAACATTATAATATCATGATAATAATTTTAGTCATGATATAATATTTCAAAGGACATTATATACACCATATAAAAGTGAATTGGTGCATAACGACAAAGTGGTCCCAAAGGACTGTAAATTGAGATGAAATACATTATAAAGACTGTATCCTTAGATTATGGATAAATCAATCAAATAATTATGTGTGAAAAATATAAATACACTCGATATAATTGTATATTTAGTGTAAATCAATCAGATTACATTCACACATATTCTTGTAAAAACAAAACCAATGACTTGGATGTTTAACTCAATGAATGGAAATTGAGTTAAGATTACCCTTAACAAGTTCATATCAATGGAATGTGAATTTATAAATAGAGTGATGATGTGTATAAAAGGTATATCCACAAAAATGGGAGTGTAAATTACTACATAAATAATAAATAGTGATTCCACACATAATCATGGAGTAAAACAATCAATGAAGTATGCGTAAAGCTCAATGAGTGGAAATTGAAATTTAAAATTCCCTTACCGATTTGGTAACTTACAAAACATACACACCATGAAAGAAGTATCATAAAATGAAGATTTAAATACCCATAAATTAAAATATATTACATAAATAATACAATCATGGGCAGTACATACACCACACAAAAGGAAATAGTGGCAATATAGCCTGAATATAACGGGAATAAGAAGTGAGATGAAAACCCATTACCTTGTACTTTTACTTGGTCAAGGGTACATTAACCTCTTGTATAATAGTTAAAACATTGTTATTAAATTATAAAATAACTATATACATAAATATGATATCATATATGATCCTCTAATATTTTTTTGTCAATAATATTTCAGTAGTATCAAAATCTTAGGTGTTAACTAATTCGTTTTCCTTTATATGATTGGTTACGTAAGCCATGTTTGTTATGGATAGGGTGTATTTCATTCATATAAATAATTATATTAAGTTCTTAAATATTATTTTTAATCATAAAATGAAAATTATTCTTGAATGATTATGATAGGGAATGAATCTCATCGCGTTCGTGGAGACGGTAATTCGTACGTACGCACGAGTGAAAATATCATTATATTGATAGTGAAATCATTTATAATTGGATGGTATATCATATATAAATAATAATTAGAATGTTATATTTATTATTTAAATAATTTATACTAATTATTATACACATCCAAATAATGATATGTTTTAATAACAAACTACACCACGACGTGGAGATGGTAAGTTGTACGTATGCACGTATGGTGACTTTGTCATTCATATGATGGATAGAATAATGAATGTGGTTGTACCATTTTTATAATAACATAAAAGTATATAGAAGATACTTTAGTTATTATTTTATAATGGAAACAACATTGAAAGAGGATGTGGAAGAAGAAAAGAACTTGAAAGTGGTGATGAAATATTTTCCACTTCTTCGGGTTCTTCTTTTTGATTTGATCTTAAGGGATCCATAGGTTGGCTTTATGACCAAATGAAGGCCTATAAGATAAAGGTATAAATGTTATGAGGATATTTTGGAAGTATTTTTCTGAGTCAAATGGCTTTAGTGGTGTGAAATTAAGAGAAGGGGAAGTTTCCTTTTATAAGAGTGGTGAGGGTCACTTTAGGAAAAGCTTGCAAATTTATTTTATAATAAAATCATTTTTGGTTTCTAATGGATAAAAAATGAATTATTTAATTGCTAAGGTGGGTATGGGTATAAAACATCTCAACCAATAGGTTTTAAAATGTTTTAGGTCATCATATTAACCTTATCTTTTAGATTAAACTCTTAGTTAAGTAGTTTGACATTACCATGTCTTTTTGTATTTTTATATTATATTGTTAATAAACTTACTATAAACTGACAAGAGAATCCCATGTGATTAATTATTAATATATATAACCTTATCTATGTTTTTTGGCCGAAACATAAATTTTTATTAATATTATATCAATTAATAATATAGTATTTGTTTTTAAAAATTCAATTATGTCAATTTTGACACTATTTAGAATTTGATTTTTTTGAAATCTATTATAAAATTACCACGTAGAATAAAATATATTAAACCAACCCTAACATGTCATATTAACCTATAAATTTTTTTAAATTCATCATAAGTCTCAATTTACATTAATTTAGATATTAAAAATATCAATTATAATAATATTGCATTAATAAGGTAATTAATGCATCATCATTGTGTCATAAAAAAATTCATTTATTTAATCTTTAAAAATTATAAATAAAATATAATTATGTATGAATTATATTTATATTTATAATTAATATTTATAGTTGAATTTATATTGTCTGTAACCCTATATTAAAAATGATTTAGTTTTTAAACTATGAATTTAACTCTTTTAACTCTTTTTTAAATAAAATAATATTAAATGTCGTAATCTAATACAAGTGGACCAATGGGGATCATATATTATTACTATGGTTATTTTTGGTCTAATTATACTTATCCAATAGATTTAAGACATGCTTTAGGGTAATTATGATATAATATTTACAATTAATTACCCTATTTACTTTTAACTGTGGTAAATAAGAGTCAAAAATTGATATTCACCAAAAATTACCTTCCTATTATTGAACAAAATATTACTTACTAATATTAACTGTGTCTCAGATTTTTGGAATTCAACTAACATAAGCGCTAAAATTATGTTTTATGCAAATCTGAAAATGCTTTTATAAGGTGGGTAAAAGACGATAAAAAGTTCAATAAAAAAATATACATCTTATTTTATTATAAAATGACTATAATGAATTAAATTGAACTTATATAGGTATTATATATCCATTTTACTAAAAATAAATTTATATAAAAATAATTATTTATTTAAATAAAAAGTTGTTTTAAAACAATGACGTAGTGTTTTTCACTATTCATCAAAAATTGAATGTTTTCAGAAAAATACAAAACATTCACCATAAGATAATTTTGATATTCCAAATTTAAAAATGAATTACATTTTACCATATTCAAAACATATAATTTTCATTAATTAATTTAAAATTAATTCCTGTTGTCAAAACCAAAAAGTGGGTTTTTAAAAAGTAAAAACTATCAAAAGATTGACATGTGTTTATGTCAAATTTAAATGTAAAATTACTTATAATGACCTATATTGTATAAAATGATAAAAAAATAATCTAATTATACTTCAAAACAATTCTAATGCATAATTTAACACTATAATGTTTTTCGATTAAAAAAAATTCAATTAAAACATTGTATTTTTCACTATTCATAAAAATATGAAAGTTATCAGAAAAGTACGAAAAAATTATCTAAACTAAATTTTTATGTCATTTTTTTAAAGAATAATTTTATTTTTTTCAAATTGAATATAAAAAATGTGTCAAATATTGTATTTAAAAAGTCTTCTTCATTAAAAGGGAGTAAAATTTCAAATTTTTTAAAAATACTTCTTTTATCTGAAAAATTGAATTTGTTCTTATATTATGTCTAAAATCACATAATATGGATTCTAAAATTATATGGAGTATATATAATTCTAAATTCAGTTAATAATATTCCTAACCACTATTTGAATGACTAGTTTGGTAAGTCGTGGTGCACTCAAACTCGGTGTTGCGTGTAGCACAATCTATTGAATTACATTAAAGAAAATAACTTACTATAAAATCATGGGGTGTTACAGTGTTGACATCATGAATCAGTCTACTATCACCCATATGGATTGATGGACCTTTACTATGTGTTGAATCCATGTGATGAAGTTCATGGATATAATTTCCCATTTCCACTCAAAAATCTCAAGAGGCTATAAAAATCCTACCGGGACCTAGTACTCAACCTTCAGCTGGTGACATGTAAGGAATCCTAAGATTAACTCAGATACACTTCATCTCATATAGGACCTCCAAAACTACTACTATATATCCTTGTACATATCCCCTCACAATGGGATGTACATCCAAGGGAGATGTGTGAATCTCTCGTATCACCTCCTCCCACATCACGACTAAACCCACTATTTCCCCCTGGAACTATATCTCGTGATTACCGCCTTCATAATATCCATCTTGTGAGTCTCATATGGATATATAATAATGTAAAACTTCACATTTGATATCTCCTAGTCTATACTCTTTCACACGATCAAGAAGAATATGAGGTATCACCATCGATTGTAGGAAAATTGTACCCTACATCTTGACAAGGGTCAACTGTAGGGGAGGGAAGTTCTATGATTCTTCCCACACTAGTAAAGCATGAGACATCTTACTAAGTTCCTCTACAACAATGTTTTTCATTCCTAGTGTATAGACTATCTTTAATTCATAATTATGTAGGGACTCCAACAAGTGTTGTTTCCTCAGTTTCAGGTCACCCTTGGTGAAGATGTTCCAAAGGCTATGGTGTTCTGAGTAAACCAAAAAGAACACTCGAAAAAGGTGGTTCCACCACATCCACAAGGAGATGAATATCACTACCATCACAAGAATGTGAGTCTCATATTTTTACTCATGGGGACTCGACTACCTCAACCAGTATGTGATGACTACATGTTGTTGCATCAGCACAAAACCGAGCCCATATCATATGTCACCACAAAACACTAAAAACTCATTGACTTCCTCTAGTAGTCACATTACTGAATGGATCATCATTCTCTACATCAACTCAATGAAAGCCTTATTCTATTGTTCAGACTAGTTAAATGACTTACCTACTGCATAAGAGTGGTCATAGGGGCTATGATTCTGGAGAAGTCTTCCACAAATCTCTAATAGTACCATGCCAAACCCCGGAATATCTCACCTAAATCACACTCTCGGGTAGATCCCATGAAATAACAACATTTATCATTTCTAGATTCACAGTTAAACATTGTTCATACATGAAATTCTCTAGAATGTTAACCTTTTATATCTAGAACTCGAACTTCAAGAGATTTCTGTGAAGTTGGTGATATCAAAGTAAATCAAGAACCATCCTCAAGTGCTTTGCGAGCTCCACCTTAGATGTAGAGTATACGAGTATGTTATTGATGAAGAAAAAAATAGGTCCATGTAAGGATGGAAGATATGTTTCATTTAATCCATAAAGATGGTAGGGGCATTAGTCACACCAAAGGGAGTCACCGGGAACTCCTAGTGTCCGTAGAAACAACGTAATGCTAATGTGAATATATTAAATTCACAAACCATTGCTCTTGGTTTCCGGATTAGAGGTCAATCATGGAGAACCATTTTTCACCTCACAACTTTTCAAAGAGGGTTATGATTCATAGAAGGGGTACTTTTTCATTATCATAGTCTGGTTCATGCAATGATAATATAGGAAATTTAGTATAATCCAATCTTCCTTCTTCAAAACTTGTATTGGAGTTTCCCATAGGGACACAATGGGCCTAATGAAACCTTTCTCGCAAAGGTTATCCGAATATAACTATAGCTCCCATATCTTGGTGGGATCTATATGATACACCACAAATGATGTCGGGGCAGTCCTTGGATGCAATTCAATGTGTAACTCCAAATCCAGCATCGAAATTAGTCTTAAAACATATTCAGGGAAGACGTCCATATAAACATACACAATTAAAGGAACCCATATTCTTAAAAATTCTACTACACGATGATATATTCTCTCTAACTTGTGGGTTTAAGGTTGTATCATTCAACTCCCAACCCCTAACAGCTCTACTACAAGGTATCCTTCACCGAGAAAGGAGAACTGCAATCCATAAATGTGTGGGAATCTAACCAGTCTACGATGATAATTAGTCTTGTCTCAAACCATATAAATCCAATACATTCCCAAGAGGAAGTTTTATGGTTTAATCATGATGACTAGTAGGTCCCACATGAACCTCTATCCTCCAATTGATAGCTATTACTAACATAACATAAAAGTCTTAGAGGAATCCCTCCCTGTAGTGACCCCGAGACAAAGCTGTTGCGCTAGTGCCTCTACTATAATCTCCAACTCTTATACCAGTAGTAATGTGAGAAAATAGTGTCTAGTTCATCTGTCTAATAAATACGATGTGGTAGTTGAATAAACAGAGAGCATACCTTAGATCCACTCTAGCGTTACGAGATCACATACTTCCATAACATGTAGTTGTCTATGGCACCAGTTAGAAGATCCCTCTAGATGAAGTGGTGTGCTTGATGGTGGTGGTGGTAGAATTTCATAGCGTCGTCCCCCACATAGCTCCTCCTAGCCCTCTGTCAACACCACCTCCCTAAGGACCACCATAATCCCTCCTGGGGGATCCCTAATCATGGTGATGTCTCTACCATGGTGGTCAACAAACAATATTCTTATGAATCTCAACACGATTGGTTGGGAAATCGCATCCCATGTGACCTCACCCATCAAAAGCATTACATCGACACTTTTCAGTCTAATCTGGTTATCTACGCTTCCCTAGTGCTACCTGACCAGATTCTCGATCCAGATCATGGGGAAGTATCCTATGTCGATATCATGTCAACTAATATCTACTGGCTTCCATAGATGTATCATCTCTAATGTGTCCAATTATAGAACTACCTAATTAACAACAATAGGACATAAATCTCTCCCTTACAAGCGCTCATTCCCTCACCCCCAAAATTGATGGAGATTTACATGGGTACTATGTTTGCACATATATCTCTATAGAGACCCTTATATAACTTCCATCCCCGGAAGTTTCCATTGTGGATCATATATAGTGAGTACATATTTATGTCTGTAAACATAGCTGAGTACTCTATTACTGACATCCATCCCTGTTGAAGCATCAAAATATCCTGAATCTGATTGGAACATAAATAGGAGGGGTAGTTCTCCTCCTAGAACTGCTCCTAGAATGCATACCATGAGATTTAGACATGTCGTTCATCTGAATAACCAAGATCCACCAATTTCTAGCAGCCGCATGGAATGTAATTGATACAAGCACAACCATTTAATCTTTCGGTGTCCGTATAAGCTAGAATATCCATTCAAATTTAATTTTTTCTTAAAACCATTTTTAGTAAAAATTGGAAACCAGGGTTCACAAAGAGTTACCACTACGTGCTGAAAAATATCACAAGCTGATTAAACACAATACTACTATTACTTGACCTAGTTATTCTATAAATCTCTTAGTGTAGAAAACTAACTTGGATACATGGGTATTCTCTGATGAGCTCTTTAAGATGAGAGATCATCTTTTCCATTGTTTGAATAAATTCCTCTGAGTTGATTTTACTCTGGTTGATGCCTTGGGCCAGAATTATATCTTGCTTATATATCCAGACTTCTTGCTCCTTTTTATCATCCACTTGAAACCTTTTTTCATAAATCCTCTTGAGTTCCTATTCTGAGACATTGGGTCATATGTCTTGCTCAAGCATATCTTCTTTGGAGTGCAGAATTTGTTTCAAGAACTCCCCATCATTCCATTCTTTGTCTCTTTTGTATCTAGTTGCTTCTTCACTTTGTCCCATATATAGGAATGATATTTCTTTTCTCCTTCATTTCTTGGCTGATAGTGTTTCCATAGGTTTAGTAAAGTAAGAGTAATCCTTGCATCCCTTTACCTTTTTCCCCTAAACCACTATACATTTCCATAAGTCTCCAATTCTTTTTCCCCTTCTTCCTACGAGGGCTGTGAGGACCATTCCCTTGACATCGGTCTATGTTATCCACTAAATGTAGGCTATTAATTTCATCCTAGGATGAGTCATCCTCCTCATTCAATGGAGGTTCTTGTTCTTCTAATCCATCAAAGAGATTCTCAAGATTTAACTTCGAGTCAACTATAAGGGGCCTCTACTTACTTTGAAATTTCCTTTTACCTTCCATATTCTCCCATCCAGATATCTTCTCCCTAGACCAAACCTTCGGATGGATGAGGGTGTTTGGGTCTAAGACCCTCAATATATTTACATCATCAAACTTCCTTTAACCCTTATGAGATGTTGCAGCCAACAAGTAAGGCTTCCCCTGCACTGATTCTGATATAATGAATTGCACATACCCTAGGCCCATATAATGCTGCTATTGATTGTTGTCCTCCCAGCCTCTATTTTGAGATCCACTAGGACTATGGACCTCTCTCCCAACCAATCTCATCACACCATCCTCAAAATTGGTTGTAGCTATTGGGTTCACTGATTCCACTACTGAGGGGAAATCCTCCTCAACTCCACGGATTCCCAAGTCCTGCTTCAACTAGGTAAAGATTTCATCAACCCGTGGTCCAGACTCTTCTGGCCTCACCTTCTCCACATACACTATGGAAATAAAGGGATTTTCCTTCTTTTGAGCCTCCCAGTTACTGGCCTCCACTGCTAGAGAATCATGGTAACTAACTAGATTAAGCTGTAATGGATCTTCCCCATGCACATCATCTTTCACACCCAAGTCTCTACTATCCTGTAACTGATGTTCAAATGCTGCATCTGGTTGCACCGCTGATAGTCGGTCCTGATTTGCATGACAAAACTCAGAGGTGAAATGGATGAATTTGATGCATCCTAAGCAGAAATCAGGCGAAGCTTCAAAAACCACTCTCTGCATCCATCTGTACTCCTCTCTGACAGAGATCCATAGCCACTATGAGGGTGGTTTGGAGACGTCGACCTCAACACAAGTGTGAGGAAAAATTGAATGACAGATCACAGATGTATTCTTATTCGAACATAGAAATATTCCGACCAAATTCCTGAGCATGCAAATAATGGAAGGATTATGGAAGGGTAGAGGAAGGTCAAGACCCACACTACAGCTGAAGGTGGGTCACGATTCATATTGAGATCAAAAGACCATCACATGAGGAAAAAATTTCACCCAATGAACACCTGAGGAGTGCTGGACCAGGAGACAAACATTTCCTCCTTAGATGAGAAGAAAATAATTAGTTGAAGATGATTGAGAAGACCCACCACCTCTTGGTTTTGGATACCCCATGCTTCAAAGACAAATCAGTCAAAAGTGTCAACTGAAGGACGATGACCCCTGATGCGAGTGACTAGTGTCAATCTGTGAAGATCTGATGCTGCATTGAACTCATGTGAGGAAATCTCAAGCTGAGGATATCATTGATGACGGTCGCCCAGAAGCGAGTGACCAGTGATGATCTGTGAAGATCTGATGCTGCATTGAACTCCTGTGAGGAAATCTCAAGCTGAGGATATCCTTTATGAAGGTCAAGGACAATAGGACAAAGAGGGGTCGGCGTGAAAGGAGGAAGATGATATGGGTTGGTGAAGGGGGTGAAAGGACTAGATGTTGAGGAAGGATGACACACCCCTCCCCCTGGCGAGGAGGAGGTGGAAGGAGCCACATGCATCTTCGGGCTGGGGCATCACAGTCATTGAGGATGGAAGACGCTCTCGGGCACCTAGTGGATAAGCCATAATATACTTATCACAAACTCTATACAATCCTATGATACCTAAGGATCTCACCCAATGTGGATCCTCAATGATCTCAAGTTCTAGAACTCATAGAGTTTTATCATCCTATGTTAATACCCAGTCTTCTATAATAAGACTATCTGTTGATCAATAGGTGTAGGTGATGCTACCGATCCACCTAAAGGATGTGGATCACATGATGGGCTCTGAACTGAGGCTTCTTCTCTATCAGTGTCGACATCAAAAATTGAAGCTGTTATCCTAGATGGCTATCCTCATGGATCCATCCTAAAAGATATTAAGAATTACCATGGTAAGAAGGGAATTAATACTTATATAAACAGTAATGTGGAGTTGACTCAAGAGGGACAATCAAAGACCGAATCCTATGTATCATCATTCCCTGCAACAAGTGTCTCATGGTGCCATGTTAAAAAACTGTTAATCAGGGTCTTGACGAATGAATACGTCATTTGATTGTACCATCCCTAGACTTCCTATCTTGAGAGCCACTCTTGATACACTTTTACATTTATTTCCCAAAATCCAACCAAGAACTTTTTAGGGAAACATATGAAGAATGTACGAAGGGTTGAACAACCTTGGATACCAATATCTTATGATAAAACTGATGTACGGGCTCCAAATGAAACTACCCCGTGCTCTCCTTCATAAGATAGGGGTGTAAATAAGCACAAAAGGCACAGAACACACAGGGATACCTACACCTTTGTACATTTACACATTCACACAACCACTTAGTGAAAATTTGTAGAGGGAAAGGAGTAAAATATTCTACACATCTATAAATAAACCAAACATTCATGGACCACTAAATTGTATGATTAAAATATAGTAAATTAAAAGTGGAAAAGGGTAAAAATTCACTCCCAACAAGAAATTTTTCCAGTAGGATAGAAACTAGAAAAGTAAAATATTTGGGCATTCCACACTCCTAGAATCCCAAGATATGACCATCGTATATTGTCCAAGAATGTCATGCCCCTAACATCCTCTAATGTCATGATCAACCTTTCTATAATATATATAAGGAATGATATTTGTGATCAAAACCCGTGTAAGGGAGAATACAAATACCCAGTAGGACAACCCAAAAGACGAAGGGGTTCAATAAGATACACAATAGAAGTGGAATACAACAGATTGCACATGGTACAATGAAAGAGTGCTGCTAAACTCAACGATAGAGTGAAGAATACTCATAAAAACTAAGGGTGATATAAATAGTGAAAACTTTAAATTATTGTCATGTATTCACTAGCTTTCATAGGAGACTAGGCATGTCCAACCATGAGAAGCTATACACAAAAAAGCACCTAGCATACCCCACACGTCTTTGTCTCTGCTAGAAAAATAGTATTTTAAAACCAATAGAGTAGGTACTAAAATGGTATATATAAATATACTCATTCAAAGAAACATAAATTAGAGAGTAAGGGGATATTCATCTCATAGCTCAACCGAGAAAAATAGTCTCCCATAGTTTTAGAAGTATTTAACAATGATTCCCAACATCCCATATGTCTTCCCTAAACATGAAATTAAAAGGGGATAAATAACCAAACCATAATACCATCCACATTGGGATTCTCTAATTAACCCTCACTATTTTAGTTCATGACACAAGGATGAATCTTGGTGGGGAAATGTCCCTCTTTCTCGTGAGTCCAATGGTACCTCAAACCACGTCTCGTCATTGGTCCGCATGGTCAAATTGAGAAAATAGAAGTAGAGGACCCTATACATTGTAATTAAGAGGAATTACACATTAATAGTATTCATCGAGGACCCACTCCCTAGTGCATCAGGGATATTCTACTCTAGTCATCTGGGATCCACACCCTAGTCTGTTTGGGGGATTAACGCTCAAGAGTCGATGGGGACCCACTACCTAGCCCCATTGAACGGTAATACATTGAAGGGTACTACTCGAAAAGTAGTTGTAGAGGACCCACACCCCAGTGTGTTAGAATGAATCCACTCTTGTCATCTAAGATCCATACCAAGGTAAATTAGGTGGATTATCACCTAAAAAGAAGCATCTGATAACCTGCCTGAGTGATGCATGATCAATGCTTGATCATAGTCGTGGATTCTATTCAAACCCATAAAAAATAATTTATCGATATTCCATTCATGTTTATAAATTTAATGAGAACAAAAAAATGCTCCACACGTCCAAACATTCCACACTTTTGTGATTCATGTTTAAAAACACGCAACATCAACAATTCATTGGCCCTAATTGGAATTCTGATTAATAAGTTGTATGTCCTAGCATTACGCTCAAATGGAATCTTGTGTTTCCCATAACTCAATAAAAAAATTATATGGATCACACTATTTACATCCTACTGAAAAAATAATCTAGATCAACTATTCATTCATCCAAAACAAACACCCAGTGAAGAATCTAAATTTCACCGCAAACACCCAAAAATTGAGCTTCATGGGACCCACACCTCGATTTTGAATTAGATACTAGAAATTGTTAAGAAAACTTCTTCCTAAATGTAATGGATGAGATGAAATGGATGGTTAATCAATCGAATGTCATATGCAGGTGTTAGGCCTGATACAAAAATCATCAATAATAATATTTATATTATTATACTTTGGAATTTCATGAAACTTAGACATGATTCCAAAATTAAAATACTATAACATTTGAAAAAAATTCCATATAAAAGAGAGGATCATGCTACCATATATGGGACACAAAAGGTATTCTCTGTTCAGAAGTTATGGGGGTTTAAAATTGCACCATACATTTGGCTCATCCCCCTTTGTCTCGGCATGCTCCCACCTGCCCATCCTGCTTCCGTCTGGCCTGGCCTGCTTCCACCTTAGCCTGATGTCCCAATACTACCAGGACCAACCCGCTACTTTCTGTCCCATCCCATTACCTCATCAACCCACTACCTCCTAGCCCCTAGTGCACCCTCGGTCTATCTGTCACGGGTCAACGCCAGTCGTCCACCCCTGTGAACACATGTGCATGTAGAATCCTAGACTGCTCCACCTAGAGAACATGTGGCTCCACCATCCTAGTTTCCTTACAAATCCACTATAACCCCTGGATCCACCTTCTATCATAGATCTGTGACCCCACCGTCTAGCTTTCCAGCCCGACTGCACAACCCTACGACTCGCTATCCAAACCCCCTCACACACCCAGCCACCCAGCTCACCTCCGGCCTCCCCACTCCATGCATGACCCCCACCATGACCTATCGGTGATGAATCTATACTGGTACCTTGCATGAACCACATAACCACCTCTATTTTTCCCAAAATTTCAATGAATTCATTTTTGGAATCATTGGGTATAGTCCTTTACATGTTCATGGTTTGATTGATGTTTCACCGGTGTTTCGACATAGAAAATGTTAATGATGAATAATGGATGAAGAAGAAAGAAAAACAAGGATTCACAATGGATAATGGATGATAGACATGTTATTTTGGAAATCACCATGATGTTCAAAGTAGTGAGTTTTATGATGATATCAAGAATAACATAGGAGTTTAAATCGGGTGTGCGAAATATGAAAATAATCCTACCTCGCTTCATTCATCATTGAAGAGCACACCTGCCAACACTTCTTCTGTGATCCACCAGAGCTTCATCGAAGATTATTCAAAAGAAGAGGGATCTTCCGTGGTGGTGTAATAATGGGATATTACTAATGAAATACCATAATCAACTATTTATAATAGGTGATTATGTTTATGGTTAACACCCAAATGTACCCACCAATGGTCGCGCAACCCGAATATCATGTCTGCACTCATTCAATTTTCCTCTAAGGTTAAACACCACATTACAAACTGAATGTTGGTATTTGATTTCCTATCTGAGACTCTATTAAAAATTAATTCGACATGATGTGTGAGAATAAATAAATAATTTTAATTATTTTGTTGATGATTATGGCGAAAACGACTTCTTCCACAGAAGTCTCGCATCGATAAAATTTATGTCCCACCTTTGGTAAACACCAAATTCTGGACTCAACTATGAACATTTATTTATGATTTGGGTTAATTTTTTAGAATTATCCCACTTTGTTCACATGCTCATGGTAAATTCAACTAAATATCTTTTATAAAATTACTTTCGGGCACACAGGTCCTTGAAATCACAATCCATCTCAGCGCGTACCTTTGGAAAAATATATAGACATAATTTAATGTCATAAAAGGTGAAAAAAGTCTCTATATAATGGAAAATTATATTAATCTAAAATGTTCAAGAAACTCAGGGTGTCACATTTTACCCCATTAAAATTAGTTTTTCCATCAAAATTCATCATTTTAATATAGAAAAATGTTGATATGTTTGCCACAACATTTCCTCATGTTCCCATATTTTATCCACTAAATTATGATTTCTATATAATAATTTGACCATGTGAGTGGTATTGTTTTGTGGAGCTTTCTCTGTATGAACCAGAATTTCAATAGGTTGTTCCTCATGAGAATGATCAGTCTCCAGTGGGTTGACTTCAGAGTTCATTACATGTTAAGGGCCGGTTCTATACATCATCAGGAGAGACCCATGGAACATAACATGTACTTGATATATATTTGGAGGTAGTTCTAATCGATAGGCTACCATTCTGATAAAATAATGAATTTCAAGGGGACTGATATACCCAGGGATTAGTTTTTTTTTCTTCTCAAAAATCATAACCATATTCCATGGAGAAATTTTGTATAAATACCTTGTAAACCTCTTCAAATTATAGGTCATGCTAATGGTTATCATCTTGACATTTCTACTTCCATTGGACTATATTGATATGTTGATGAATGGTATTAACTTTCTCAGCCATTTTTTAGCTATCTCTGGTCACAATACCTTTATATATATAATTTCAACCTATAATTTTTTAGATCTATATTCATTCCCATATATGTATTCATATGGATCCATTTAATATATATATATTGAAAGGTATTGTTTTATGAAAACTCATATAGTGTAATTTTTGTTCCCAACCACCTTTGAAATCCAACAAACAAGATCTTAACAATACCTATTGTGTTTGATATATTCATTCAAAATGAATATACATCTGGTGATGATAAGAAGTGCTGAAACTCAATTTCATATCAATAATTTGTTGAATACATCACCAAAACATTGAGGTCATCCCCATGTCATGATCAGATACAATGGATAATGGTTCTCCATGCATCCTTACATATTCATTAATGTTTATCTTGGAACGATGATCTAAGTTTATGTCTTCTCTAATATAAATGATGTATTTTCACATATTAAAGAAATTGACTACCACACATATCACATTAATAAATTTAGAGGTTTAGGGTACCCAATAAAAAAACCATAGTGATTTCCTCAAATTATCATTTAGGTATGGGTAATGGATGCATCATCACCTTATAATTTTATCTTTATGCCTTAACATGGTGGCATACCTATAACCATGAAAAAATATATATGATGTATGTATTAATTATATCACAATATAATTATTTCATCTGATATTTATACATCTTTGTACTTCCAAGATGAATATATAATTAAGAAAAATGAGCATCATCTAATAGAAGCTCATTCAAATCTCATATGAAAGGTACACATGAACAGTTCATGAACCTTATCATTTAATCCCCATTAAGAATAGAAATTGGGACATTTAAAACTTTTTTTCCATTAAACATATTCATTTTGTGCTACTTTAATCATCACATGGAGAGGGTTAAAATTCAATTGAAAAATATAATATTTTGCCCTTCCTTCAATATTTCAAGATCCGTCCTTGGAAGATCCCAAAATATTGGATCTTTTATAATCATCATCATGGATAATCTATCATGATCCTTTCTACTCAAAGAATCAGATACCTTGTTCAATTTTCCATGGATTTAATTTATTGAGGATTTATAATTCATTATCAACTATATCCATAATCTTTGGATCATGTTGAACTCTTTCAATGTGAATACATATTCCAATATTTTATAATCAGTATATATATAACATTTTTCTCCATAAATATAATTCCTCTACATATTTCATTCAATAATTATCATTACTAACTCCATATCATGATTTTGGTAATTTTTATTATGAATATTTAACCACCACAATGAAAAAAGAGAATAATATTCTATTCTGTATAAGGACACATTCCAATACCATCATTGGTTAATCACTATTGATTTTAAACATTCTACACTATTATGTAATATAGGAATAGATGTGTTGACTAACATTCTCTTCAGTTCCATGATATTTTTCTCACTCTCATTCATCCAAAGGAACATCACCCCCTTTCAACTTAGCTTTGTGGGAGGTTTATATTGTCAAAATAATTCTCTGTAACTCATCAATAATATCCAGTTAAACCAAGAAAACATTAGTTCTTGATCAATGTTGTTAGAAAAGACTAACATTAAATACTACCCTTCATTAATGGAGCTACTATTACACCATATCATCAGATTATATAACCCAAATATAAATTATTTTTTAGTTAAAAATTAAAAAAAATTATGTTTTCACATAATTTATCATTTTTTAAGGTCTTGAGTAAAATTCTCAAGTTGTCTTTATGCTCTTTATTTCTCTCTAAATATAGAATAATATCAATTATAAATACTAACACATTCTAATCCAAGTATTCTCTAAAGAATATGCTGATCTATTCCATGAAGATAGCATGGTAATTAGTAAGGCCAAAAGGAATCACAATATCTTCATAGTGTTTATATCATGTATGGAATACAATCATGGGTGTATCCTATTTCATGAACCCCAATTAATGATATCTAGAATAAAGGTCAACCTTGGAAAAGTATTGAGATCTGTGAAATTTGTCCGACAAGTCATAAATATGGGAAGAGGATAAATGTTCTTAATCATGATCATAATAAACATACAAAAAATAATGAATAGTCACATCGATCCATATATCTTTTTCATTAAAGGAATATGTACACCCAAAGAGGACACACATGGCTATATTAATACCCTACCAAGCTTTTCATGGATTTACTTATTCAATTAATACAACTCAATTAGGTCCATTTTGTATGGATCCATTTAAATTGGTTTGCAAATATGTGTGATATCTATCAAAAATCATATTCAAATTTTGGTGTAATTCATGGAAACACTTTCATGAATACAACAACAATGTCCATAACAATATGAATATTATATATGACATGTTCCTCCACTACCATTTTGAAAAAACATACCTTCTGAATGGAAATTAAGACCCATACACAGTATTTAATATCTATATGAAGATCATACATATCTTTACATTGATAGGTGATCATTGTTTGGTATGAAATATCATCAAAAAATCATATTTTTATAAAAGAAAAAGACAACAAGAAACAATAAAGTTAGGGGGCCTAAAAGAGTGCAACCCGATGGCATCCCCTCCGACCAAATAAACTCCCTATGGCTTAAAGATGTAAGGATCGAGGATAAAAGTGTGGATGGAACTCTGGTATGCCACTGAAGAAAGATAATCTTCAACCTTGTTCCCTTAGTGTGGCGTGTGGGACACTTCGATCGTATTATTCAAGAGAGATTGGCATTGACTGACTATGTAAGAAATGGACCAAGGAATGGGGCCCTTACCAATCAGGGAATCATGAAAAACCAGTGAGTCAGTCTCCACCTAGGATAGGAAAAAATAATGCTATGTGCATAGGGTTAGCTCGGTAAGCATAGCTTTTCCCTTGGCCATCAGCGAGTGTATGCTGCCAAACGATGACATGAAGGGAAGAACCACACTTCCCCCTTCACCACGGATCACAACCCCACCTCTCATGTTTCCCAGCATAAAGGAACCATTAGCATTCAGCTTGTAGCCAATTTATGGATGCCGTCATAAAACCCAGCTCCTCGGTGTGGGCCTGGAAAGATGAGGTGCTAGGATACTTCCCAGCAGAAATCGCAACAACGGAGCATCCCACCATTCGTGGATGAACTAAACTATATCCGCCAGTATGAAGTGGGTTATCGCAATAATGGACCTTGTGGAGGGAAGAGACCCCTCAAACATATATCAGTTCATGGCTTGACACAAGCACTAGTACCACACACTGAGGATCATGGCCCTTGTCATCCGTTCAATACCGGATTCACAAGCACCATGGAATCACCGCTCCAGAAAAGATATCTCCCTCTAATCTGGATACGAAGGAGCCAAAAATCCACTGAGAAATGACCAAACTTCCAGAGCCCATTCACCTTTTATGAAAAGGTGGTTTGTGCATTCTTCACTCCTGGTATTGTAGTAGTGGAATCGTGAGGCCAAATTGATACCCAGTTTCTTCACGTTCTCATCCGTAGTAAGAGAAGAATTATTGATGTGCCAAGTAAGAAAATTTAACTTTTCTGGGATCCTCTAACACCATAAAACACCATTCCAGTTGTCCGGGTGCTCCATGGAAGTGGATAGATTTCGAAAGTCCCTGCTTGTGAAGGAACCCGAGGAAGACATAGTAAAAACACACATGTCTAGTTCGATGGTAAACACAATGGACTCAAGGAGATCCTGCGTTTCCTCATCCAAGAAAGCCTGCGTGAACCAAGGATAAACTCTTTCTTCCTTAATAGTAATCGTGGGGGCAGGACAACCCGGAAATCCGATCATTGATCCCCCTAGTTACTAGATGAGAAAAGTAAGGTACCTTCACCCACGAGTCAATAGGAGTGCTCCTGTAGGTCCTAGATGAGAGGGAAAGTTTTCGACCTGAAAGGAGAAACATATCCTCACACTTCTCCCTTATACCCCCTAAGGATATGCGAAATTATCTTCCCCCATAAGGTGCGCTCCTCAAAAAATTCCCATGAAAAATTGGCATTCATGCAGTTCAGTGAGCTACGAAAACTTCTAACATTAATCACCCCTTTATTGACTGGTCTCTCAGCCTTTCCCATATAGCCTAGTGTCGCTTGCCTTCGGACAAAGCATCCCAGATAAAACTGCCTAGCACATTGTCAATGGTGTTGATGACACCTTGTAGGAAAATGTTGGAGGACAAATCATGGATATGGATGGAAAATAAGACACTATTAAAAAGTTCAATTCCACCCCCAAAAGACAAGAAGTTGTTTTCCCAGTTAAAGACACGACTGTTAATCCTGTCCACAACACGGTCAAAGTCATGAACCCAAAGCATTCTTGAAGAAATTGGAGATCCCATGTACTCCATGGGGAAGGATTCCCACATAATATCCATGTGGAATCAAAGGGATATAACATGACTAGGATCACTCTTGGAGTTTAAAAAGATATTACTCTTCGAATCACTGATCACATTCCCACTCCAATATCAATACTCTTCCAAAATCAACTTGATGCCCCAAACCGAGCCTCTACAACCATTAATAAAAATGAAAGTATCATCTGCGGACATTTGGTGTGAGATTATGCGAAGTTTATGCTTCCTCCTATATGAGATAACTGATTCATAAGAAAGACCTTGGTTGATGAGGTGGCTAAGAGCATCCAGATCCAAGATAAAAATGCTCAGGGAAATCAGGTCCCCCTGCCTGAGGCCCCGAGTAGCCTTGAAGAAACCTTGTGTCTTTACCATAAAGGATAGAGACAACTTGGAAAGACTGAAGAAATGGGATAGGGTATCAAATTAATTAGATGAGAAACCCATAAATGAAATGACACTATTGATGTAGCTGCACTCAATCCTGTCATAATCCTTGTTCATGTCGAGTTTGATTGCCAAGTTGGAACCATGGGATTTAAAATTGATGTCCCGGACCACTTCTTGCGCCAAAGCAGTGGCTCCATGAATGGAGTGGCCCCTAACAAAACCATGTTGCTCAATCGAGATCCATCGGGGAAGACATATTGATATCCTCTTATTGATAATGCTCGCAAGGATCTTATAAGGGAAATTTCACAGGCTAACTGGCTGTAAATGAGAGAGAGAAGAAGGGTCATTTATCTTTAGGATAAGAATAACAGAGGTAGAACTAGAAACTCGAGGGAGGATCCCTCCGCGAAAGAAATCATGAATGCATCCAATGATGTCACCCTTAACCACATCCCAAGACCCCATGTAGAACGACCCTGGAAAAATATCCTGAACAGGACCACTCTTTGGGTCAAAATGCAACATAGCCTGGAAGATCTCATCCTCATTATGAATACCCTCTAAGCCCTCATTATCCTGAACAGACACAACACTGGGAATCTCCTCCAAAATATATGCATTACCACTGGGGTTGCCTCTGGGCATCCTCAGATTGGGGCCCCCAAGGAGGTCCTTGAAGAAAGAGAAATCCATGCTTCCCACTATGCTTCTATAATTTTAGTACGTGTTGTCTTCAAGTAAAATGTTAGGCTGGATCAACTGTCTTTTTTCTCTAATACACGCATGGAAGAACTCTGTATTTCAGTCACCCTCCTTCATCCATTTCACACAGGAGTTGTCCCTCGTCATGAACTCCTGTTTAAGAAGTAAATATGCCCATGAGTTCATCACGGACATCTACTATTCAAACCTCTCGTCCCACCAATACTCTTTTAACTGAGATTCTAGGCTAACGATGTTATGTTTCATGTCCTCCAAATTTTTATCAATGGGAGGAAAGTTCACATCCACGCTTGGAGCCCCTATTTCAGACTTGGAAGCTTATTATGGAGAGCCACCCAAGAGTTCCCCGGCGTCGGACCCTCCCACATTTCCCAATCAACTCGCTGGTAGACTAGAGAACGATCCCACTAGTTGTGAAACCTAAAATTTTCCTGCAAGTACTGACGCATGATCAAAGGGACAAGGAGTAGAGAATAGTCCTGGAGAACATGAACTAGATGATCATACTTAATGTTAGGGAATGATATGATAAAACTGATGTTTTCTAAGCACCGGTCGAGGTGGCTCCTGCACCGCCTTGCTTTTCCCTGGTTGTTGCTCCACGTGAAGCGATTACCAGTGTACCCCAAGTCGAGAAGACTCTTAGTCATTGTGAACTGAAAAAAGTAAAAGCTACCATTGTGTGGGAAAACACCTTGACCTTTCTTCTCATTAGGATCAAATACCATGTTCAAGTCCCCTACCACCAACCATGGTATATCTACCGGATCAAAGGAACCAATCTCTTTCCATAAGTGCTTCTGAACTTGAGCATCACAAATCCCAAAGACAAAGGATACCTAGAATCTCTCCAAGCTTGTTGAAACATTCATAAAGATGAATCGATATCCTACCAAAACCAAATCCATAGAATTATCTATATTCCAGACGATCCAAATATGCCAGTTTGTCAGGTCCGCTTATAGAAAACCATGCATCTTAACCTTTCCACGGTTATCCTTTATTTTAGTCAGATTCTGCTTGGGATCCAAAACTACCACAATTGAAACTTTGTGTTTTATAGCTTCTAAGGCTATAAATTCGGTCTTAGCCTGAGTCCCCAGGGCACAGTAATTCCAAATAAGAATTGATGACATTAAAATAGAATAGGTCCGGTTGTGACCCTAGGTGAAACAGTCATGCTACTATGGGAGGAGGGTCTATCCCTAAGGGTAAGTCTTGATCTTGCACATGTGCACACACCAGGACTCTGTGCTACAAGAATGTAAACCAAGGGTGTCTTTGGAGAGGGGGGCTCAGTAGCCACACCTCTATTGACCTTTGAAATCAAATGGAAGGAGGGAGACTTCCCCTTCTAATCATTAAGCTCCAAGAAAACAAGACCATCCATGGCAATGCTTCATCCGTCCATCGAAACAACCTAAAAAGGCTGAGGAGAACAGGACTTGTAGGCTGCATCTGCCAGAACCAAGGACATGACCCTATGGGTTTCTAGTGAGGGTAGGAGAAACAATCAATTATCCAAGGAGATTGAGGGGGAAGACATGAACTTATCTAAAAAAATTCATGCTTGAAGAAGCTGGTGTGGAATGAACAGGAAGATAGAAAAGCCAAATGGATGTGAAAAAAGAGCCTCTGGATTGAGCTCCACTAAACACATGCTGAGGGACAAAGAACAATATGGAGGAGCAGAGGGCTAAGACAAAGGATCTGGGACCTCTGGATGAGGAAGAGAAACAACTAGCTCTGAGGCAGCCAACTGAGAATAGGAGAGCGCAGAGCCTCCTTACATGGGGGAAGGGAGGGCCTCGTGTGAGCGAACCCTGGGAGCCCAACCGAGGCCGCTGGACTGATAGCTCCTACACACCTTCCTCGAGTGGACCTGAAGGAAACAAGAGGAGGAAAAACTGGAGAGCACATGATAGGAAATATCCTGAGCCCAACCCACCAAATCATGCACTCTCAATGAGATTTTCTCTGGAATCGGTTGGGAAAAGTCCAGATCAACAAAAATGTGAGGAACCAAAACATATTGACCTGAATGGGTGTGGTCATACAAGCATAGAAAACCCCCTAGTGAGTCCCCTATGGCCTGGAGGAAAGCTACATTATAGAAAGGAAGAGGAAGTCCAGGGAGACCAACCCAAACCGCAGCACGGGGAAAATCCTTCCCCTTGTGATCCTCCAAGGACCATGGTGCCAAACTGAACCTCCATCGACCGAATGATCTCGGAGCTTTAAACCATCCAGAAATAAAATCCACCTCTGAATCCCTCACTAGATATAAGGAATTTTGATGAAGTGTAGAAACTTGCACCGCACTGAGCAAGCCCCAAGATTCCATGGATCATCTGAAGATCAATAGGGATGTCTTATCTACCAAAAAGTGGGCCACTAGGGTCCACCTCAAAAAATCCACCACTTTCGAGAATGCCCCTAGGGGGAGTTCCAATGAGACGCAAAAACCAACCCTCGACACCGTCAGATTTACCGGACTCCCCGACGGGAAGCATATCCGCTGAGAGCCACTGGACGAACCTCACAAATAGTCTTAAAAAGACCTAACTGGACGGTGAGGCCACAGAGGAAGACCGGGCATCACCAGAGGATGCTGGAGATCTAGGAATCTTGGGTAGAAGGGTGCCAGACCCGGGGTCACCGCCTGGGTGCGGCCCTCTGGAAAAGAAATAGTCAAAATAGATTGAAACCCCTCCAACATGTGGGGCACATTAGTTTGAGCACCGAGAGAAGCCATGGTAACTCGACAAAAATAGTACACTAGATCCACCCCATTGGTATGAAATATCAAACATCACTTCCTTTCATAGATATTCGTTGTTGTATTTATGAATTTAAATTCAATTCTCACATAAGATAACATCAAATTCAACCAGGGGAGGATTGACAATATTTCTTGGATGTAAATTCCCATAAATGTTAATCATAGATGAATCATATATTGGAGATGAAATCATTATAACATTATGGGTTTTCACTACTAATTCCACATCTAATAATATTGTTGGATTCTAAAAACGATTATAAAATTCATTATATATTAAATAGTGGGTAGATACAGAATCAAATAAGACATCACTAGTTGTAGTGTGTATGAAAAATGTACTTTTCACCATGTTGATATCATAGACCTCATCATAAATGGGTAACAGAATATGATTTGATCTTGTCCCTCAGTTCAAGAGGTTTCTGACACCGTTCATTGTCACTATTCAATAGGTTTGGGCATTGGATAACATAATGACCATCCTCCTTACACATGAAGCACTGAAGTCTAGGAGGAGCATTTTATTTAGCTTCTCCTCTATTTGTATCAATTCAAAACATATTTCTAATAGTACATGAGTTACCTTCTAGATGGCCTTCCCTTACACACATAAATCATTTATTAGACCCCATAAGAAAATTTCCTCTATGCTTCTTTCTATACTAGGTGCATAACAAATGTTTCACTTTTTCTCGTAATCATTTTAGAATTATTTCTAACTCCATCATTTTATTCATATTTTACCAATGAGATTGATATATAACACCAAACTCCATTTCAAATTTTATTTCAAAATTCACAATCATCTCATAGATATTATAGTCTTTTATGGCCAATTCAATTGTGAGACTTATCTTTAAGACATTGAAGAACCTATCATCATTAACTTAATGTTTAATGAAATTTTCATATGTGTTCCTCAAAATCCTTGTGATATTAGCCTCACATGTGCCGATAGAGTAATCATAATTTTTCATCAACACATGGAACACCATTTTCGTATACTTATGAAGAGCACGAGGAATGATATTTTTGGAAGGATAAGTTCTTGAAATCATCCCAATACATGAATTCAATTTCATGTTTCATCTAAGAATTCTTGATTACATCACATTACTTTTCTCCTTCATCTTCTAAATAAGAAATAGATAGAATGACTTTCTCAGGATTAAAACACTAGATAATGGAGAATATATTTTTAGTGGTACTTATCCATTATTTATCAGCAAATGGATCAGATGGCCCAATGAATGAAGGTGTATATTTCCACATTAATTCATAATAGAACATTGTTCCCTTATTTTCTCATTTGAAAACTCAACATGATTCGTAGATTTACAAATATGTGTGATCATATCAATGACGTTTTTCATTCCAGCTACAACAACATTCAGATGATTATAGGGAAAAACATTGCATTATCCATCACAGTAACCATTAACATAGGTAATTCAGTTTCCATTCATTTTCTAATAACAAAACTTCATAGAGTAATAACTAGTTTTCATATTAAAGAACAACATAATTATAGAAAAACCCTTGTATGATGTCAATGTTATGACACATTCAATAATAATTTGAATCATATGTTATTAATATGTTATTTGTAAAAAAATTATTTTTAACTCCTTCATGATGGTTCATTATGAGTTTGTAAATTCAACAGGCATATCCTGTGAGAGTGTCAAACTATGTGAAAAAAGACATGTTTTTGTGTACTAGGTTATGCTCGACTCAGGCCGGATGCAACTTTTAAATGTTGTTACTCTATGTTACATGTGTTCCAGAACCATGTCCACATGTACTATCTGGACAAGGATGTATTTCTAAGAAACCACATTCTTTATCCTTTCCAAAAATTCAATGAAATTTTACTATAATTTTACTTATCCTTAAAATTATCCATTGACATATAATTAATTTTATAACTAACAGTATTTCATACTATTTTCCATAGGATAAATAATCTTTTCATCTAATTCCAACTATAAAGACCCTTCTTATCATACATTAACATCACATCACTTTTTTTGGAATACATAAAAAATTACACAAATGGATGCCCAAATACTGTATTAGTCTATTGAATTTGGAGAAATGGAAACATAAACATTGGTACATAAATGATCTACATTATCTACCACTAGGTTCCTCATGACTAGCCACCTTTGTTGGCACATAATACATAATACACATCTTCATAACCTAGGGAATAGAAACATGAATGTGTCTGAGATCAGATGCTTAGTATGTGAAAAGGGATATATTTAAGAATAAACATGTGAATAAGGGTATGAGAATGATATCATGCCATTAGAATATCATAACCTACATATCAATGTTCATAAAAATTAATATGGGAAAAATGTTGGTATCTCAAAAGACATCAATCATATAGGAATCATGAGAAAAATCCATGAAATCATTATTGATGGATGTGACATGTAATTTGGGGCATACACATAAGAATAGAAAATCATATGTCAGACTTACCAACCATGAACTATATATAATGCTAGGCTTGGGCTAAAACTCATGTACCTTTTTCAAGATCAGGATAAATACCTGTCTACCCACATATTATTGGGCTTGGGATACAACCTGCGTACCACTTTATTTTCTAGCATGGGATAACAACCCATGTACCCTCTTGATTCAGGATTTATCTAAAACCCCCTTTACATTATTATTTATAGTATTGGGATAACAACTCGTGTTCTGTATTATAATTTTTTCTTGGGATACAACCTGTATACCATCTCGTTTTCAATATTTGGATGACAACCTATGTACCATTTCTGGTCATATAGAACTTATCAGTACCCAATGAGTTAGTGGGATATATAGGTCTCACCTATATCATAACGGAATCATACATACATGTGATGTAAAATCTTAAATAGTCATTTCACAACCAATGAAATGAAATCGATGTCATAAATATGTAATCATATTGTAACATGTAGAAAAAGATAGGTTTCGTAATCATTTCCTTAATTCACAACCCATGAAAAAAGGTTTTTTATGAACATAACTAATGAAAGAGTAATTAGTTTCATAAAAATCATTCCAAATTAACATAATCCATTCATAGATACAATAATAATATAACATTTTCATCATTTCCTATAAGGGAGTCTATAGAACCAATGGATGTCATCTTAGATGGAAAATAATTTGGAAAAATAATTTTAAAAAAATTATTTATTAAAATATAATTTATTATTTTAAAAAAATATTTCAAAACATAAATCCTTTTTAAAATAATTATATTATAAATAATAAAATAAAATATTGAATTTTCTTTGAAAAATACATTCCATGAAAACATATAAAATAATCTTGAAAACATTTTGGAAACAATTTCATTCGAAATGAAGCTTGAATTTTTTTTTCAAATTTTTCGATTGGAAATACTTATAAAACCAATAATAGAAGCATGAAGAACATAATAAAATTCAAAATTCCTTTTACATGAAAATTATCTTAAAATATAATTTCTGAAAACATTTTTAAAAACATTGTATTTTATGTTCACGACATGGGTCTAAAAAATGAAAATTAATAAAAAACTATTTTACCTCTTTGGTAACTCTTGAAACCTAAACCCCATAAAAGATATATCATATAATGGGAATATAAAACCCATAACTTTGAGTATCATGATAATATAATGTATTCATTTTATTTATATATAACACAAAAAATAAATGAGTGGTGAATCTGACGTAAATCTCACAGAAAAAAAGTGAAATTAAAATTCCCGTACAATATGGCTTGAATATATTTGTACTCATCCAAGACACTTGTAAAATATATATAATTTAATTATAAATATAAAACAAAAACATATTCTTATAATGAATACAATATATGTATTTATATTAACCTCTAATTAACACATCCATGTTAAGGATACATTTCAAGTAATATCCCTGTTGTTTACCACATGTGTCTAAATTTTTTATATTTTTTTGTCATAATATATATATATATATATATATATATCATGATTTGGATATTGTAAACAATGATATAAATATCTATATATTAATTATATATTTTTTTTATAATACTCTATGAAAATTCTAAATATGAAATGAAATACACCCTTCGTGAATATGGTAGGTCGTACGTACACATGAACATTGTTTTAGTTTAATTATTCTATAGAAAGAAAGTAAGTAAATGAAATATATGTATATATGTATATATAATAATTAATGTAGAATAATTATTTTTTGTATATCATATATTATTATTGAACCAATCCTTACTACATTACATGTTGAGTGTTAAATAATCACGTCACACTGAAGTGGTGGTAGTCCACATTTCCCCAAACGAAATTATCATATTTACATAAAAAATAATGAATTAAGGTATGTTTCATATAATAATTAATGAATAATAAATGAATCATTAATATAATATATATCATATAAAAATATATTTTTCATCATAATTACCAATATCCAACATAGGTAAAGGAAAAAACGCACAACATTGTTTCGTTAGGATGTAGTTTTATGTAAACAAGAATGATAACATTGTTACCAATTATATGTATGTGTGAGTAATTAAAGGTATAATTATTATCATAAAAAATATTAGTATATTTAGGATGTAGATTATATTATTTATTCATTGAAAAAGAATTATTGAGGTAGTAAATAAAAAAATATTGGAAGGTCGCATGAGGAATTATGTTTCCTCTTCATTGGGTAACTCCTTGTAGTTTTAATCAAAGCGAATAATTGGTTGGATTTATTCCCAAATTTATTATTAAATTATTTTTTAGGGTAATTTAATTGGGATGAAAATGGAATAAAATAAGTGGTTTGAGTGCTTTAAAGAAGTGGGAGAGGTGGTGGCCTTTTATATTGGAGGGAGGGGACACAGTAGAAATATTGAAAAACAAGTTATGTGTAGCAAAGTTTCTACCAAAAAAAATAACAAATAAAATGTTTATGGACCAAATATGTCCATAAAATGGGTGTTTGAAAAATTTTATAGGTTATTTCGGGCCACAAGGGTATTGTTTAGTCCCTTGATAAACTCAATTTTGCCTTAATCACTATAATAATTATCAATCAGCTTCAGTAATGTTTTGGGAAAAAACATTGGTCATATTATTATAATATATTTATTATATATATTACAACTAATTATATCAATTTTTATAGATTCATTTAATATAAAAGGAAAATTATGTTTAATGGTAATCCAACAGACATTGTGAGAAAATAGTGTTTTAATGTGAGAATGTTCAAAAGTTTATTAACACTGTCTATCAAAATTAAATATAAAAATTATTCCCACAAACTAAAGTATGTTAATAAATCTATAATTAATCATTTTATAATTTTAAAACAACTTAAAATATAAGTTTCTATATAAATAAATTAGATTAAATAGTTATTCTGAATTGAAATTCATTATTTTTTTCTATTCACCAGAAAAATGATGTTTCTCAGTAATAACCAAAAAAAATTCCCTATAATAATTTAGAAAAATTATGAATTAATCAATTTATTTATATTTTATAATAATAAATCTCTAAAAGTTTCTAAAATTATTTATATTATTGTAAACAAAAGGACATAAAAAGCAGTACATTTTAGAAAATAGCTTTTTATACATATAAAGACTTTACATATATTACAAGTTTTTCATCAACATTTTTTATTTATACAAAACCATTATAAATAGTATTAAAAATAAGTATTTATATTAATATTACTAGGTTTAGCTTCTAGGTTATACAAATCTCATTTAAATAAATAGGACAGTAAAATGATGTTTCGTAGAAACTTGGTATTTCTTGTAATTCAAGTCAGGTTTGTGTTGCACATTGTAAATTATTATCTTTTATTAGAGTATAATGATATATTGAATTAGTTTATCATTCAATACCATACATGAATGAATATTACTTTATTCATAAAAAGTTTCAAAAAAACGAGTTGTTACATACCCTAACAATTGTTCACAATAATAAAATTTCATTAAATTTTCCTGATTACTCAATGCTTGATTTTATAAAATTTTGAGTAATAATTTATACATAAATATTAATTTTCTAATTTAATATAGTTGGGATTAATTCTCCTGAAAAATTACTTGTATTTAATCTTATATAACTCAATATTTTGAGTTTTATTAAAAACAATTCAAGCAACTGCATGGGACAATGTCATGTCCTGGGTGTCTAATGAATTGGGGATAGAAAGCATACCCTCTAAAAATTTTCATACAACATAGATGTAGGTAACCCATACTAGCTTATTTAATGAACAATCTATCCTAGGAATCCTTTGTGGTGGTAACAAATCACTTCATATATCTATTTGGTTGGATGGTATTCTATTTAGACAATCCATAACCTAATACATTAGTGAAAGTAATGTTACCATATTTTTATTGTAACACCCTGAGCTAATTATATTTTTTAAATTATTAGAAACACATGTAATGGATAAGTGAGATCCTGAATAGTATCACTACCTTAACCCAAATCTATTTTCAATGAAACTAATGATCGATAGTGTAAATAACAAGAAATACTAAGGTTAAAGGTACCATAAAATATTATTATTTGAATATAGGTGTTTTGACCCTGAAATTAAATTAGTATGTATGAATATAAATGACCCCATTATGAAATATTTAATGGTTTTATACTCAATAAATATTAATTGACTAATTATTTTAAATTTTATATAAAATTTTAGTAATGTAATTTTATGCTATAAAAATATGTTTTCTTCAAATCTGGTTGTAAGTACCCGGAAATTTCGTATAAATTTATTAAAATTGATTGGGATTATTGGGAGTCAATGAAAATTGAAAGCACATGTTTTCAAATCCCAAATAGCCTGAAATAGAATTTTGAACTTTTTTAATCTACGTTCAATAAATACGCAGGCAGAGGTTTCAATCTTTTGAACCGGTGCTCAAATTAAAAATATGAGGGCCCCGATGAATCCGTAGTGTCCGGATTCTCTCAAGGGAAGATTACTATGACTTGAAAGGGTTGGAAGATAATGTTAATTTCTTTGACTTTACCAAAAAATAATAAAATAACTTAATATTATTTTATTTTTCTATTTTTTCAATGTTTGGACAAAGGGTGGTGGGACTGCGGTGCAACGTCAAGCCATTTAATGCCTTGACTCGTATTTTTATATAACTTCACCATTGAGGGAAATTAAAAGAAAGTGTAACCAAACCATTTGGATAATTAAATAGGTTCATTAATTATACTCATTAATGAAACACGTTAATTATGTGGTGTGTTGATCCTCTCCTCCCCTCTATTTAATCTGAGATTTGGCTTGGGTTTTGGGAGATCTAAGAGAGGATGCTCTAATGAAGCTCCGACAACATTCCGCTCCGACAAAGAACGTGATTCTGTGACCGACATTGGGGGATATCGACGGGCGATGTAAATCGACTACAAACACCTTAAAACATGTACATTACCTCCTATTTTGCAGCACCTTCCAACAAATACAAGGTTGGGGTTCTATGCTTGGTTTCTCCCTTTGACATCGTTCATGATTATTATGAAGAACAAAATCCAATATCCAACAGGATGATATGTGTCCGTTCTTAAAATGCAGGAGGATATTGCAGGGCTTTCTTTATAGGAGTTTCTACAATTAGGTAGTCCATCCCATGTTATAATGATAAGGCAGAGGGTGTGGCCCAAACGAACAAGCCCTGGACCCTCCATCGTTTTTTGTTTTGGTTGCGTATTTCTTGGACGACCAAAATTTATGGTGGCACACTATGGTACTGAATGCATGACCTATGGAGAAGTGATGGGTCACCAGCCCCGCTGGTAGCTGCAGGAGGAGGATAACCCTAGTGGTGCGACAGGGCGGTGGAAGTCACGGCCACGGCGGGCAACGACGCTGGAAGAGGCACGCCACGGCGACACGCCTGGGAAGTGTCGAAGCCGTGACACACTGGATTTCAAGAGCGCCAGTGTTGCGTCGCGTGCAGTAGTCAACCCGCAGAGCAGGTTGTATCCGAAGTCGCGGTCGGGTCTACCAGCCACGTGGGCAGGTGCCGAAGGTGGCTCTACCACCTCCAGGAAGAATGTAGTCATCCCATAACCATAGGCTTGGGTGATCGTGGTGGGCCGCGCCACCAGGTGGGACGTACTAAACAGTTCGGCCTAGTGGACCGGTTCATACCAAACCGTGTTGGCCCGGGCTGGGCTTTGGCCGACCCCAGTAGGCCGGTTCGACATGGTAGGGTCAGACTCGGGTCAGGTCGGTCCGACCGGGTCGGACCAGACCCAAACCCCTTTCGGGCCAGTTACGTTTAATTAGGAATAACTCGGAAACTAGACATCCATTTAACGAACTGTTAGTGGCATCGAAACCCATAGGATGAGGCATCACTTTTGAGAAACTCCATGTGACTTTTGGATAATGTTGGAGTTTGGCTGGGTAGGATCGTACCCGAATACAACCGGGCCCTTGCCAATAAAATGGCTATAACATACAGACCGGACGTCTGGTTGACGCGTCGTCTATTTCATGAGAACTCTTATGACATGAAAGATCATCAGGTTACTTCTTTGTGAGACTTAGTGTCGGTTGAAATTCAAACCATGACTTGAGGAGTGGTTCCCACTTGTACGTGATGTACGGAACCCTGTGACTGTCTAATACCTAAAGACTGTTGATTTTTGACTCTGTGTGACTCGATGGCCTAGTGGGAAGCACCACTGTCTGACTTGGTAGGCCCATAGTGTGTAGCACCTCAATGTGACTTGGCAGACACCCAGTACTCTACAGTATGAGTACCTCAGCAGGACACGGTGGGAAGCAGCTCTTTGTGACCCAGAAGTCACACGGTAAGCGATGGGTAGAAGTACCTAAGAAGTTATAGGTTAGTGGGAAGCAGCTTTGGGTGCCCCTGAAGGCCCACTTTACTCGATAGAAGAGTATTTCTTCAGCAGCTGATGTGTTGGAAAATGTGATTGTTGATGTTATTGTTACAACCCTAGAATATATATGGTGTGAGTTGTCTTTGGTTTCATCTTGTGATTGAGATTATACTAGGTTTTTTCCTTTGTGGATTTCTTGGATACCTTTAGGGGTCTTATGGTCCCTAAAGGGTATTGTTACCCTCACCCCTTCATGAGCTTCACCGCACCTTATTGTGTCTTGTGTAGATGACAGACAACTTTGACTGAGACTCGGGGAGTCAGGACCTAATGGTGGATGGTAGTGATGATTGACATGGAGAGCCATACTGACAAGATGTAACTACCCTTCTGGTTGGATCCTTGTTAAATGTCCTCAGGAGTTGTTTTCCCTTTTTTCTGTTTTTTCCATTTCAATTGGGCTTGTTTTTTGTTCCCTTTACTTTCAACAGTACTTGTACATAGTTTTTCAATGTTATGTTGTTTCCCTTCTGTGAGTTAGATCTTGGTGGGGGGTTTGTGTGTGTACATGTATCCAGGAAAATTCCTCCCACTTGAAGGTTGACACCTTTGGTGCTAGTCGCTAGCCCCTGGACTTCGAGAGGCGGGTAAGGGTTAGTCATGACATCGGCCCCGGGGATGGGTCATGACAAAGTGGTATCAAAGGGTTGTCGGTTCCACCTCAAAGATCAGGGTCTATGTTTTTCCTTGGATCAACATTGTTAGATGTTGTGAGCCCAAAATTCAGATTTAGGGAGTCCAATATTAGTTCGGTGACCGACGTATCCGCATAGTAGGACCTTGAATTGTTTTCTTTTCAGCTCAATACATGAAAGCACTAGTTCTATAAGTGTCTCGTGATTTTTAATAAGAGTGATCTCATCAGTTATAATGTTCTCGTCAGGGTACAGCATAATCTATATCAGGATGCCTCTATGTGGACGACCATCCAGGATCCTGATACGAGGTCATGAGGATAGCCTGTCTTGCAACGAGGCATCTGTTCAGGGACTAGTTCTTGAGACGGCCCCACCAGGTGGTGCACCAGTGCAACCACCACCTGATGGTCAACATCTACTGTCGGAGGTTCTAGTAGATGATGTTCATAGGATCATTTCCCTACATGAGTTTTAGATACAAAGACCTCTCAGGTTCAGTGGAGAGATGGATCCTTTGGTCGTTGAGGACTGGCTAGAGGATGTGAAGTGGGTCTTCCGCTTAGTGAGAACATTTCCTCACTAGATGGAAATCTCGAATGAATTCTTTTATAGGTCTTGGTATGAATGTGTTGGATCATGACCATTAAGACTCATGATAAGGTGACCCTCACTTGAGTTGACTTCGATAGGCTTTTTGGGATAAGTTTTTTTCCCACGAAATTTCACTCTGTGGGCATTAAGGAGTTTCTTCAACTATAGTAGGGTAGTGTGACAGTTCCCGAGTACTCGGTAAAATTTGATGACCTCTCTCGCTACTCCACAAACATGGTGCGAGACCCTTTATCTAGGGATCGAGCCTTCGAACAGGGACTCAGGTGGTAGATCAGGGCTTCAGTCGTGTCTCCCAACATCACTACCTAGGCCGGGGTGCTATAGAAAGGCCTTATGATGGAGATCTTCTTGGAAGAGCAGGCACCTGCAGCTAGAGCTACCAGCAGACCCTAGGAGGCAGAGTCTTTGGTAGGCAGTAGATAGCAGACTCATGGGCCCAAGTGGGCTAGGTCATTTAGAAGCCGACCCTAGGACTAAAGGTCAGAAGTGCAAGGCTCCCAGGCCAGAGGGAGTCAGACAGGGAACCAATATTTTCTTTATGGGTGGGAGGTAGGGACACATGGCACGTGACTACCTGACCCATCGAAAAAATGACCAGTAGATGGTCGAGGTGCTACTGAGGCAGCGGCTGAGGTTCGAGCGTGGAGGTCTGTAGGGCAGCAGACGTGGCCGTGGAGCAGGCTGTGCAATAGGTAGTGGATGACGATTTGAGGTTCTACCACCCCCACCCCAAGGTGGTTCACACCGACCACAGGGAGAAGGTGGATAGGGGTGAGCATAGATCTAGGCGGAAGAGACCTAAGACCACGATTCTATAAATATTATTAGAGGTATGATCTGTTTCTATTATATCCTAGTTGTAGTTGTTATAGACACAGGTTCGACTCACTCTTTCATTTCCACGACACTCGTTCAGAGCTCAGAGATTCCAATAGAGATGTTGGCTCGATCCTTACATTTAGAGACTCCTATGGTAGAAGATTCAATGATTACCCACTGGTGCAAGCAGTGTGAGATAACTCTTAGAGGCGGGAGATTTGGCTAGGATCTTCTAGTAGTAGTGTCGAGGCCTTACGACATCATCTTGGGTATGGACTGGCTATCCACAGTCCATGCTCAGATCGACTGTTTTAGGTGAAAAGTACGGTGTGTTTGCGAGGATGGGATCTGGTTTTCCTTCACCAACGAGGATGAAACCTTTGCATAATAGGATAGACTCTCTCAAAGGATGGTGCAGTCAATCACTAATCAGGTGGATAACCTCAACCTTGATGGAATAGATAAGAGGGGTCTGACTTATCCTATAGTGGTGGATCAGTATACTGATGATTTCTCTAATGATGTTCTGGGACTACCTCCCCTTAGAGTGGTATAATTTTACATCGACCTATACATTGGGATGGAACTGATATCTACACCATCATATTAGATGGATCCCGTAGAACTTTATGAGTGGAGGGTATAGTTTGAAGACTTACAGAGGAAGGGGTTCATAAGGCCCAGTGTTTCTCTTTGGGAAGACCTGATTTTGTTCGCCAATAAATTATATGGGAGTCTGAGGCTTTGTGTGTACTATCGGCGCCTAAACCCGGTGACCGTGAAGAACAATTATCCTCTGCTGAGGATCGATGAGATGTTCGACAAGGTAAAGGGAGCACAATGGTTTTCAAAGATAGACCTCAAATCAGGCTATCATTAGCTCAGTGTACTGGAAAAGGACATACAAAAGATGACATTCATATGTCGTTATGGCCATTATGAGTTCTTGGTGATTCTATTCGGCATTACCAATGCTTGTGAAATGTTCATGGTGATTATGAAGAGGATCTTCTAGCCATGCCTCGATCACTTCATGGTAGTCTTCGTTGAAGACATCTTGGTGTACTTAGGTTCAGAAGAGCATCACACCATGCACCTTCAGATAGTTCTGGATACACTCTAAGAGAACCTGCTTTATGGAAAGATCTCAAAGTTCTTGATCTGGATATGGAGAGTCCACTTCCTAGGGAATGTTATTTCGGAGGCTGGAGTAACATTGGATCTGATGAATATATAGGTAGTTTTTCTTGGGATCTACTCTGAAGTGTGACCGAGGTGCGAAGTTTCCTGAGATTGGTTGGGTACTAATGAAGATTTGTACCTGACTTCTCTAGGGTAGCGACACCCTTTTCAACTTTGACAAATAAGGGGAATCATTTCTTGTGGATATGGAAGTGCTAGCACAGTTTCCAGGAGCTGAGGCAAAGATTGACTAGTGCCCCATCTTGAGGACACCAGAAGAGGGTGTTGGGTATGTAGTTTACTGTGACACATCAGGGACCAGACTGGGTTGTGTCCTGATCTAAGAGAAAGCAGTGATCGCCTAAATCTCAGTGAGATAACATGAGTAGAAATATGCTACCCTTGAAATAGATATTGAAGCAGTGGTCTTGGAACTAAATATGGGGCAACACTACATGATGGGTGAATGGTTTTAGTTTACACTGATCACAATATTCTCAGGTATATCTTCTGACAGAATAACCGAAACCTGAGACTGTGGCGATGGATGTATTTCTTCTAGGACTATGACATTGAGATGGTCTGCACTTTTGGTAAGTTGAATGTAGTAGCATATGTACTCAACCTGAGGTCTGGTCTATAGTTTTTGAGTGAGGTGAAAGAGTAGCTAGTTGTGTTACAGTTAACCTTCATGGATAATGATGGAGTGGAATTCCTCCTGTCTATGACTGTCACTCCCCCACTCCTTCAGTGAGTTTGGGAGTTTCAGCTTGGGGATGTTGACTCCAAGGCCTGACATGCTCAGATATCCTCAGGACAGTCTCTTGAAGGATTTTTTGAAGGTGGGGAGCACGTCATCCTCTTAAGAGGATGCACCGTGGTACCAGTGATTCTATGACATGAGGTTTTAAGAGAGTTTCACACATCACCTTTGGCGATGCATCCTGGAGTATAGAATATGTACAAGGATCTCTGGAATTAGTACTGGTGTCCAGGGATTAAAAAACGGTGGTGGAGTTCGTATCACAATGTATCGCTTTTTAGCTAGTGAAGGTTGAACATCAGGTACCAGCAGGCTTAGCTCAACCACTTGAGGTGTCAGAATAGAAGTGGGATGGTATATCCATGGATTTTGTGACAGGGTTACCATGTATGTCCAGGGGCCATGAGGTATTTTGGAGGATGGTGCGAGCAATGCCTCGCGTTCCGAAGAGATCGACGAACCCTAGCCTGCTGAAAACCCTTTAAATTCCTTTGTCTTCCCCTTGATTCGATTCTCTATGGCTGGTTTTGATCCTAGTTGGGAACTCAATGAGGTTCTTCATAAGCAGCATGTAAAGGAAAGCTCAAATCTGGAAGATTTAGACTCGGGGAACGCCCTTCTGGATTCTGGATCTAATCCTCTAATAAGTGGAGCCCCGCGTGGTATTTCTTTTCTCGAAGCTCTTAAAGGATCACATGGTTCCTCTTCTACAGGTAAAAAACTTCGCTCAATCATTAAGTGATTGGATGATGGAGGTTTTTCTGTTGAAGCAAATCCTGAAGCGATTTCACAGCGCCAAAAACACTGTAATATTTCTTTAATGGGATGTTTCTCGTATGCTAAAGGAGACAAACCCTGGACCTTTGTTGAACTGAAACAAAGAATCTCAATTTGTTGGGGTATAACTAATTGGAAATTGATTCCTTTGGGAAAAGGATTTTTTCATCTGCTACATTACTCTCAGGAGGATCTTAATTGTGTTTGGAAGATAGGGAATTTAATGCTGATGCCAAGATTTCTGAGACATTCGGATTGGGATTTATCTTCCAATCTGAATACACAAAGAGGAAAATCTTCACAAGTTTGGGTTAGGTTCCACAACTTGAATTGTTTTTTTGGCACCCTAGGATACTTAATGACTTATCATCCTTCATTGGAACCCCTCTCAAAATTGATCAAAGGACCATTAATGCTGACTGGGGTATGTATGAAAGTGTTTTAGTGGATGTCAATCTTGAAACTAAACCTCCTAAAACTATCTATTTTCATGCTAAAGATTACAAGACTGTAATTGAAATTGAGTATGAAAACCTTCCTTCCTTTTGTGACTTCTGTAAAATTGCGGGACATTCTGTTCATGTTTGTAGAATGGTTCATAGAGCCCCCAGTCATCATAATCCCTATGATTGGACTGAAGTCAGAAATAATAAGAAGGAAGGAGTCCCCTCCCCTGATAAAACAGATCCTCCCTATGTCAAAACAGGAAAATGGATTCATACATCCATGAAAGAGCTTGGGGTATCTTGGGCTGAACAGGTGGATAAATAGGATCAGGAATTAGAGGAACATGCCATCAAGGAAAAACTGGAAAATGAAGATTATCAGATTAATCATAATCCCTTGATTGAGTCTCACTCCAAAGATGACCTTGAGTCTTCCCTAACCTTGGGACGTGGGATTATTTCTAAAGATTCACCTCTGGTTTTTGATTCTCAGACTTGCATTCATAAGGGTGACTCCTCCTTGACCAGAAGTATGGCGGGCCCATCTCCTGGATCCCATCTTACACTCCCTCTCCCCATTACTGTTTTAGACTGTTCACATGCATGTTTTCAAGATTCACCCACTTCTGATAAAATGGAATGCAATAGGCAGGATACCACTTCAATTACTTGTGCTGTTCCCACTGCTCCTTTGGTTAAAAATAGACCCTCCTCTCCACTTAGCCGCTCTACTTCTCCCATTAACCAGTCTTCTTTATCTAAAGGTTGTTCTAACACTGTTTCAATGAAGTCTTATCCCCCTATTTTGGATGATGCCATTATTTCAGCCTCCGAACCCCTTGAAACTGATTCAATTTCAAGGGGTTTAACCGTCATTTCTGAGTCTGTGGCCCTCCATCAGGGGGTTTCTGTTTTGGTTGATGGAAATCCCCCTACTCTGGTTGAGGCCACAACTTCAGATTTGGGTCACTTTGATAAAACCCCTATTTGTAACCCTTCCTACTTGTGCAATAATTGTGAAATAACTAATTTAAAGGCAGGAAGCAACATTGTTAAACCTGTGTCTCCCACAGGTAAAAAGGATAAAACATGTACTCCCAATAATAACACTTCCCCTAGGAAAACTAGAGCTCAATGTGATGGAAATAAAATGAAAGGGGGTTCAAACCCCAAGTGTAAATAATAATGCATATTCTCTACTGGAATTGTCAGGGGATTTCAAACCCTGACACCCTTAATGTTTTGAAACGTTTTATTATTACCCATCGTCCTATGTTTCGTTCCATTACAGAACCCAATGTTATCTTTTCCCCTAGATTCATACATCTGTGAAATCATGGTTTTTCATTCTTGGGTTATTGTAACAATGGTTATGTTGATTCTCTCTGGATTTTTTTATCACTCTTCACTACAAAATGTCAAAAATTTTAGTCTCTCTGAGAAAGCTCTGATGTGTGATTACTACTTGGATAACACCCACATTTTTAATACTTTTGATTATGCCAAAAACAATTACCTGGATCGAAGATCTCTTTAGAATGAGATTTCATACATCAATGCCAAGATCCAAGACCCTTGGGTCTTGGTTGGAGTCTTTGATGCTATTTTTTTGCCCTCTGAAAAAATTGGTCATTCTTTCTCCTCAATCTCTACTAGAGAATTCAATGATACCATATAAGACAATAATCTTATTGAGATTAACCTTTCAGGTGCCCAATTTACATGGTATAGACATCATTACAACCGGGTGGTGGTGAGTAAACTCGATAGAGCTTTCATTAATGAGACTGCCCTTGATAAATGGAACCAGATATTATGTGCTACCCTCACTAAACTTTCTTCTGACCATCATCGGATCATAATCAGCATCCCTCAAAACTTTCAGAAACTTTCTTTTCCTTTCAGATTTAATTTGGTGTGGTCTTTGGACCTGGAGTGTGTTTCTCTTATCAATTCTTCATGGACTAATATGGGTAACCACAATGACGCCTTTTCTTTCACCACTAAGTTGAAAAACCTTAAAAGCATTATTAAAAAGTGGTGCGATGCTAAATCTTCTTTAATTGATAAAGATATTCAGGATTTGGAGAAGGAGTTGACTCTTATTCAGAATAATAACAATATATCCAGTTTCAATACTGAACCCCAGGAAGAAATCAACATCTCTACTAAATTGATATCTCTACTTAACATTAAATATTACTTAAAGAAGAAAATATTCAAAACAAAATGCCTCAATGATGGTGATAGAAACACCAAATTTTATAACTCTCTTTAGCGTGTTAGGAAATCTTGTAATCCTCTCTCTTGATTAATAGTTGAGGTTAAACTCATCGATTCGGAGGAACAGATTGCTAATCATGTTGTTTCCTACTTCACTGAAATTTTTAATGGTCCCAACATTAACAATGATATCATGCCGAACATTATCCCATGCATGGTTACTTTAGAGGATAATTGTTTGATCAACAGCATCCCCCATGATTCAGAAATTAAATACATTGTCTTCAGTCTTAATCCAGACAGTGCTCTAGGTCCTGATGGTTTTAACAATGGATTTTACCAAAAACACTGGGATGTCCTTCAAAAAGACGTCTGTGATTTAGTTAAATCATTCTTCGAAAAAGGGGTTCTCCCCATTCTCTCTACTCTCAATTCCTCACGTTAATTCATAAAGTTGAAAATGCAGATGAAATTCACCTTTTCCGACCCATCACCCTCTTAAATTCTCTCATTAAAATTATCACTAAGATACTTGCTAATAATCTCTCTAACATCAGCAACAAAATTGTATCTTGGAACCAGTTCGGCTTTATTAAAGGATTATCTATACAAGATTGAATTTTCATTGCCTCGAAATCCACTAATTTATTGAATACAAACACTAGAGGTGGAAATGTTTCACTTTATATGGACATCACTAAAGCCTTTGACACGATTGACTGGACCTTCATCTTTAATGTCCTCTCTAGTTTTGGCTTTAATGATTCCTTTGTCAGTAAAATGAAAAACATCTTCAACTCAGCCAATATCTCTATCCTTATTAATGGTTCTCCTATGGGATACTTAAAATGCTCCAAAGGAGTTAGACAAGGTGACCTGCTCTCTGCTATAATTTTTTCTATTGCTGAAGACTACCTTAGCAGACTGCTCTCCCTCAACATTGAGCAAGGCCGAATCAAACCTATTATTGCTTCCAGAAATCTTCATGCCCCCTCACATATTCTTTATGTCAATGATATTATTATCTTCCTTCAAGGAGATAAAAGAAACATCAATAAACTTAAATCCATCATTTCACACTATGAGGAAGTCTCTGGATAGTGTATTAACTGGAAATGATCTTTTATTTACTTTGGTAAAAATTTCCCCTATAATAGGAAAAATCTTATCACCAATGTCTTAGGGGTTAAGGAAGGAACCTTACCTTTCACTTACCTTGGTGTCCTCATCTTTTTGGGTCATCCCAAAGCTTGTTATTTTCAAAACATTGTAGATCAAATTCAAAAGCACTTTTCTTCCTAGAAAGGAAATTCTCTTTCAATGGCTGGAAGAATTTTCCTTTTCAATTCCACCATTGTCTCTAAACTGATTTATTCCATGATTGTCTACAAATGGACTTTGGGCCTGATTAAATTGTTAAATAATACTATAAGAAAATTCATCTGGAGTTGAAGTACTCTGGATAGAAAATTGGTTACGGTCTCTTGGGACACTTGTTGTAAACCCATTGAAAATAGAGGCATTGGTATTAAGAATCTTATAACCTTTAATGAGGCCCTTCAAGCCAAACTCATGTGGTCTCTCATACATAATAACTCTCTTTCCATGAGATTCCTCAAAACTCGTTTCCTTTATAAGCTTAAATCTGGTTCCTTTCATTAGATGACTTATTCTATATGTCCATCGATCACAGATTCTTTTCAATGTATCTTGGAAAATTCTAGATGGCTTCTTAATAAGAATTCTTCTTTAAATTTCTGGTTTGATAACTGGACTGGCTCCCCCCTCATATCGCAGATGCCTAATACTTTCTACCCTAATCCCACGAACTGCTCTATCAGGGATGTGATCAATTCCTCGGGTTCTCAACTCCCGGATCATATAAGGAGATTTTTGATAATTATTAATTCACTTCTAATGAGGATTTACTGGTCTGGGAACCTGCTCATATTGGCCTATTGGATTCTGAAAAATATTATTACCATCATTTCCCAAATGAGGATGAAAATTTTAATTGTATTTCCAAATTCAATAAGGCCTGGATGAAGCCCTGTCGTCTTACACTCATGTGGCGTATTGCTCATCAAAAAATCCCAACTGAAGATTTCTTGCAATTTTATGGCTTTTATCGTTGTTAAAAATGTCGATTGTGCAATCAACATAGAGAGAACATTAATCATATTTTTTTATCTTGTGATACTGCTATGGAACTTTGGCATTACATCTTTGACCTTTTGTAGTGCATATGGCTTTTGGACATACTTATTTTCTCACAATTGAAAAGAATGTTGGAGTTCCCAATGTCTCCCCAAATCAAGAATCTCTTTCTTACTGTTGTTGCGGAGTTTCTGCATATTCTGTGGTATGGTAGAAAAAAATATTTTTTCAAAAATAACACATTTAATAATAATGCAGGTAAGATGAGGATTCTTCTTGCTATAAAACAAGCGGCCACAATTCAAAAAGATATTGTGACAATTCTATCATAGATCTTGAAACCCTTCGCTGAATTGGTGTGAAAGTTAATTTTCCGAAGCCACACTACACTATTGAAGTCTTCTGGTAGGCACCTCCACATGGATGGATTAATGTTAATGTGGACGGATCCCCAGAAGGCAACCCTAGACTTTCAGGATGAGGATGAATTTTCAGAGATCATCAGGATCAGATCCTCGGATGCTTCTATAGAAGTTGTGGCATTGCTTCTGCGCTTGAGATAGAAATGATTTCTACCATTCATGCCATCTCCTATGCAAATCTTTTCAACTGGAATAATATATGGATCGAGAGAGACTCCACTACTATTGTGCAATCCATCTGGAAGGGTGATGCTCATCTTTCTTGGTCTCTCACCCCCCATTGGATGGACTGCCTCACCATGCTCAATTGCCTCAACTTTATTTCCACTCATACCTATCGTGAGGCTAATACGATCGCTGATGGGATTGCCAACATGGGTGTCTCACATGAGATCACTTGGAGGAATGACCTCCCTCCGGAGATGACACCTTTTTTATTAAGGACTCTAGAAAATTTCCCTCTTTCCGTCTCATGTAACTTGCATGCTTCTCTTTTCTTTTGAATAAATATCTATGTTCTGGTCTTTTGACCAGAACTCACCCTTTTCAAAAATAATGTATAGGGGCCACGATTTCATCTGGGTGATCATTTACCAACTCACCATGTCATTCCACTTCTTACCCATCTAAGATCATGGGTCAGTAGAGATGTTGGGAGGACTCTATATACATAAGATTGTACGAACTCATGTGGTACCATCAATGATCATCTCAGATCGCAACATATGTATTACCTCCTACTTGTGGAAGGGATTGCAGGAGGCATTCAGGACTCAGCTATGCTTGAGCACAACCTTTCATGATCAAATAGATGGTCAAACAGAGTGGACCATATAGGCACCGAGGACTTTATTCGTGCATGTGTCCTTGATTTTGGTGGTATTTGGGATGACTACCTTCCACTGGTGGAGATATATTACCACAATTGTTATCACTCCACCATCGGCATGGCTCCGTTTGAGGCCATGTACGGGAAACCATTCATATCACCACTATTTTGGATAGACCCAAGAGAGTAAACACTTATGATTCCAAAGTTGGTATAGGCTACCCCAAAAAAGGTGCAGATCATCTAGGAGAGGATTGAAAATGCACAGAGCTGACAGAAGTCTTATGATGACAAGAGACAAAGACCCTTGGATTTTGAGGAGTGATACCATGTCCTCTTACGGGTCTCACCCCGAAGAGGATTATAGAGGTTTAGCCGGGGTGGGAAGCTATCTCTGAGTTTCATTTGACCTTTCCAAGTCCTCAGTGGAGTAGGAGAGGTGTTGTATCGTCTAGCTCTTCCCCCATAGATGCACAAGGTGCATAATTTTTTCCATGTGTCACAGTTGAGTAGGTACATGCATGATCCATAGCACGTTATCGACTGAGGTGAGTTGGACATCGACTATGGGGATACATTTGCGGAGTTCTTGATGGAGATAGAGGATCGACAGGAGTCAGTTCATCGTGGGTAGTCGATTCCTCTGGTTTGATTCATTTGGTAGCACCAGAATTTCCACGAGAGCACATGGGAGCGAGAGGCTCAAATATGTGCTCAGTACCCCCATTTGTTCACCCAATTTTATAATAGCTTTCAAGAACGAAAATACCTAAGGTGTGAAGAATGTAAAGACCCTGAAATTCCTTAAATTTTTTTAAAATTATTTGATATTATTTGGAGTCTATGAAAATTGACGGTATGTGTTTTTGTGGCCCGGAGAGCCCAGAATAGAATTTTTATCTTTTTTACGGAATGTTCAGTAAACGTGCGGGTGAAATTTTCTATCTTTTAAACTGGTGCTCACATTAAAAATATGAGGGCGCCGATGAATTCGTAGAACTAGGATTCTCTTAAAGGAATAGTAACATTAACTATCAAGGGTAGGATGAAAAGTTTAGTTTCTTGGACTTTACAAAAAATACTAAAATAACTGAAGATTATTTTATTTTTCTTTTTTTCCATCATTGGACAAACCGTGGTGGGACTACGGTGCAATGTCAATACATTTAATGCCTTGACTCTTATTTTTGTGTAACCACACCATTGGGGGAAATTAAAAGAATGTGTGACCGCACTTTTTATATAATTAAAGAGGTTCGTTAATTATACACATTAATGAACCTAATTAATTGTGGAGTGCATTGATCCATTCCTCCCATCTATTTAATATGAGATCAGTCTTGGGTTTTGGGAGAGCTACGAGAGGAAGCTCTAACGAAGCGCCGATGACTTTTCGCTCTGAAGAAGAACATGATTGAGCGACGGATGTTGGGGGGAATTGACGGGTGACAGAAAGCGCCGATGAACACCTTCAGACATGTACACTAACTCCTCTTCTATGGAACCTTCCAACGAATACAAGGTAAGGGTTTATGCTTGGTTTCTCCCATTTACCCCATTCTTTATTATTATGAAGAACATAATTCAACCGTCCAACAGGTGGATCACTGTTAGTTATTAAAATGTGGGAGGATATTGTGGAGTTTTCTTTAAGGGAGTATTTACATTTAAGTTTCCTTCCCATGTTATAATTATAACACAGAGGGAGCGGTCCAAACGAACAAGGCTCGGACCCTCCGCCATTTTTGCGGTTGGTTTCGTATTTTGTGGATGACCAACAGTTATGGAAGCACATGGTTTTACCGGCTATGTGGCTGACGGAGAAGAGACAGGCTGCTGGCCTAGCCGGAAGATGCTGGAGGAGGCACGCCCCGACGGCGCGCCTGCATGACAGAAGTCGTGGCCACGAAGGGCAGCGACGCGAGAGGAGGTGTGCCCTGGCGATGGGCCTGGGTAGCGAAGAAGTCACATCCGCGAAAGGCCACATCGTGAAGGAGTTCTGCAGTGCCAATGTGGAACTATGTGGAGGAGTCAACCCGCAGAGTGAGTTGATGTGGAAGGTGCGACTAAGTCCACCAACCGCACGAGAAAGTTCCGGACATAGCTATGCCGTGTCTGGGGAGAATAGATTCGGACTGAAACCGCGGTCCGGGATGATCCTGACAGGCCGCGCTGCCAGGCGGGCCAAGCCCGCCGGTCCAACGGGCTAGACCCGTGGACCATTGGGCCAGTTCAGACCCAAATATTTCATGTCGGTTTGACCAGGTAGGGTCATACTCGGTTCGGGTGAGATCTGGCCTGGAACCCATTCGGCCCGGTTACGTTTAATGGGCCTAACTCATAAACCGAATGTCTGTTTGACAAACATTCATCGGTGCCAGAACCATTAGTATGAGGCGACCCTTTTGAGATATACCATGTGACCTTTGGAGAATGTTAGAGTTTGGCTGGGTTGGATTGTAATCGAATCCGAACAGGACCTCGACACTAAAATTCCTATAACATACAGACCGGATGTTCGTTTGACGTGCCCTCTATTGCGTTGGTATCCTTATGACATGACGGATCATCACGTTACTTCTTTTTGATACTTCAGGATATTTGAAATATGATCGATGACTTGAGGGGTGGTTCTCCCAATCCAGCTACGTACAGTACCCTCCTATCGGCTGAGACCTAAAAACTGTTGATTTTTTACTCTATGTAACTTGATGGCTCAGTGGGAAGCACCTCTGTGTGAATTGGTAGGCCCATGATGGGGATAACCTCTGTGTGACTTGGAAGATCCATTATAGACGACAGGAGGAGTATCTCAGCAGGCCATGGTGGGGAGAGGCTATGTGTAACCCAGCAGACCCATGGTACATGATGGGGATGAGTACATAAGCAGTTCAAGGTTAGTGGGAAGAACCTCTGTGTGACCTAGCAGATCCACTGCACTCAATAGTTCTGGGGTTCTCCTGCAGCCGAGGTGTTCGAAAATGTGACTGGTGATCCTATTGTTTCTACCATAGAATATACCTGGTGTTAGTTGTCTTTTCATTGTTCTTGTGATTGAGATTATACTATTTGGTTTTCCTTTGTGGATTTCTAGGAGATCTTTGAGGGGGTCTTGGGGTCCCTACTGGGTATTGTTATACTCACCCCTACATGGGCTTCTCCTGCACCTTTTTGTGTCTTGTGCCGACGACATATATCTTTGACTGAGACTCAGGGAGCCAGGACCCGACAGTGAACGGCGGTGACGGTTGACATGGAGAGCCACAGTGATGAGTTGTACCTACCCTTCCGGTATTATCCTTGTTAGACGACCACATGAGTTATTTTCCCTTTTTTCTATTATATTCCATTTCCTTTGGGCTTGTATTCTGGCCCTTTTACTTTCAGTTGTATTTATACTCGGTTTTTCAGTGGTATGTTGTTTCCCTTTTGGTGATTTGGGGCTTTTTTGGGTGTGTGTGTGTGTGTGTACAAGTATCTATGAAAATTTCTCCCATATTCATGTGGACGCCTTCGGTGCTAGTCGCCAACCCCTAGCCATCGGGAGGCGGGTTGGGATAGTCAGGACACGGGCCACAAGGGACGAGTCGTGACACTGATTATTGTAGGTTTTTTCAGAGAATATTGTTTTCAATTTCAATAAATTTACGAAAATTTAATTGATAAAAATTAAATGATTTTTTAAAGCAGGATATCAAAAATATCTAAAGGTTCATTTCTAATATTTTTCAAAATAGGTTTCTTTTTCAGTGAATAGTTAAAAATAATGATTTTTATAAAACTTTCATTTATTTTATTAAACAAACCCATTATAATTTCTATATAATGATATATTAAGACAATTAAACTTTATTTTGGAATAATATAACTAATTACATTGGAATAATATTTATACAAGATATTGGTATACGATCATTTTTTGGATTTAAAATACATTTTTCTAAAAAAAAAATTTCCTGGAATATTTATTGAAATTAACATACATAATTTAATGAACATAATTTCCAAAAAATTATTTAATTTATCTATTAATAATTCAATAAAATTCCTATGATGAATGTTTGAGATCATTCCAATGAATTTCAATTATATTCAATTGTAAAAAAATACGTGTTTTTATAAAATATTATATATTTTTCCATATCCCAAATTCATAAATATGATATAAAAATAAAATAATAAAATTAAATAAATCATTTATTATAATATTATATAAATATTAAATAAAATAATTCAAGCATATAAATTATAAATTTTTCAATGATAAATATGAAAATCATTTTCTCTACCAACACATTTCTCATGTGCCACTAGGCCAGTACAATCCATTGTCCTAAAGGTAATATTTGTGTTTGAAATATTCTTATCTATGAAATTGATAAAAAATATGAATTATTATTAAAACAATTTTGGATAGATAATAACTTTATAGGTATATAAAAAATGAATTATCCAAATTCTAGTGCAATTCTTACACGCGGCTAGAAAATTAAAAAAAAATATTATATAAGACTTCATAGAATATATATGAGTAAATATAAATATTAAATGAATATAAAAGATAAAAATTAATATAATTAATATTTTTAAGGATTTTAATTTAGTTTTAAATTATAGTGATGAAATAATTATCATAAATTCTTATGAAACACCAACACAACGCAAGTGTAAAATTTTGAAAAATCAGATAAATGATTTTAAAAACATTAAAATATTTTTTTATTTATAGAGACTCGTGAATATTTTCGGTAAACATTAAATTATAGATTTTTGAGGGTTTTATATTCTTAATTCATTATTTCTAGGATAACAATAATTTCATAGTAAATGAATATTTCTAAAAATAAAAATAATGGTATTTTATAATATAAAATATTCAATTTTATTATTAAAAATATAAAATAATATATTTGGCCAATTGATATGGATAATTTTTGTAATATAATAAATGTTTCATATAATTGGAAACTATTCCTATTATAGTTAATTTCTTAGCTTCTATTTTTTAAAAACCATTGATAGCATGGTAATTTTAAAGGGGTTAACAATGGACAAAATCAAGGGAGACGGGTAAAAATATCACTTAAACAAAACCTAATTTTATTTGATTGTTGTATTTAGACACAAACTAATATTTCATACTAAATATCTAAATATTTTCAATTTTTTAAGAAATTTAATTTTTGTTAATTTAATTCATTGTGTAATTCCATGATCTCCCTCAACTCACTTATAAAGGTGGACGTCCTCTCCTCTACCCCTCACATCGTTCTGGAACTCCTGTTAGGAATGTATCATCCCCGAAACCTTCAAAAAATACCTCCCATTATTATTGATATCATATTTTAGGAATATTACCAATGTCAAAAGGATTAAGGTGAAAGGAAAATTAAGTTATCTGAAGATGTTGTATTGATTTTGACAGAATGGTTTAGTTTTATTTTATATTCTCCCTCTATCATATCATCATTACACAAGATTAAATAATAAAACCTTTATCCCACATGTAAATGAATATTTGGATGTTAATTTATTTACCTATATTCATGTTTTCTAACATCAAATGGAAAATGAAACCATCATTCATGAGTATAGATAAGTACCACCTTATGAACAATGTAATTATTCTTCTATAAACTCCTCACACATCTGGTTATAATGATGGATTTAAATCATATATATGATATACATGACATGATTATTATTCTAGGAAGATAATAAATAATCTATTTAATAAAATATCCATCCATTGTAAATTGATAACACAAATCATGTATACGTGTGAATTACATCCTCCACAAACACATGCTATTCATTTTTCATCAACTCATAACATTATTGGTATATATGTGTTTATATAACTAAAAAGTATGATATTTATATTATGTTATTAATTATTTAATGAGAAAATGATAATTAACTCCTTTAAATATTTTTTGTTGAAAATGGAAACCTTACTCTTTTGTTTGTATTTCCAACCATCTCCATCAGTGCAACATAATTCATTTTTTATAATCATTATTCATTAATTGTTTTTAATGTATAATCGATGTATAAAAATGATATTATTTTTATGATTCTTATTATAGATATTAAGTAATAATAAACTCTTCCACGACAATCTAATTTCCAAAGTCATTTTGGACATCTGTTCCAAATATTTTGAAAACATACAATTTAAACATAATTAATTATGTAATTATATAAAACATGAAAATAAAATAAAATAAATAGAATAGAAACATAATAAATGTACAAAAACAACAAAAATGGAGGCCCCCAGAAGGTATGGTGGTTTAGCTCAGTAAAAACATTGATGTAAAAAAATAAAACATGAAAGGACGTTGTTTCATTGAAACGAAACAGTTAGATTTTATATAATGATAAATGGGGGGAAATAACTAACATTACATGGATATGTTATTAAGATAAATGATTAAAGAATGATAATGAACTTCCACTTCTTCTGGTTCCCAAAAAAAATTACAGCTTCCAAAGCTCATAAGAAAAAACTTCCCTGTTAAGCCATGAGCTGATCTAGCTGCATCTTCTCAAGACAAACACCAAGAAAAGAATGATCCACTGGATCAACTGAAATGCTTGAGTGTTTCCCCTCACAGCTCTACTTTCCACCAGAAGTAGGAAGCTCACAAGCCCCCTCCTTCAACTCTGTCGGGGACTCCTTCACTATAGAGTGAAACCAACACATGTCTGGTTCATCAGTTCCATTCCCATGCTCAAAAGACGAACGCATGCCTTCTTCCCCAGCATAAAAATTTTCTTTCCCATTAAGAGACCCCATTTTTTACAACTAGTTCACAGGGGAGCCAACAATGGCGTCCACTCTGTTGGAATCTAGGCTATCGTGATTTTGTAATGGGAGTAGGCTTTAGAACCCAGGGCATCTCTCCTCTAAGAATTATCCCCTGGGTGAACGAAGGGGCACTCAGTCTAGTCATAGTAGTAGGCTCTGAAAATGGGAGGACCTTGAATGAATACATTTGAAACTCATCAGTCAGGAACATGTTGTTGTTAATATCCAGGAGGGAAGGGTCAATGGGGTACTCTTTCTTCCTAGAAGAAACATTCAAGACATCATGGATATTTGCTGCCATTGGAGATGAATCTAGGTTTGATGGAGGAGATGATTATCCATCTTCCATTGATGTAGCGACAGATCCACGTAAAGTAATTTCAACTGTAGTGTGATCTGAATCACTGCATGTGAGAGGATCTTTAATAGAGGCTCTAATACAAAGAAAATTTGGGGGGACAACAATCACATTAGCAGGACGACGGTCACTAGAATCCACAAAACATGGTTCAACACCTACCAACAAAAGTAGATCTACAACCAAAACAGCATCAACTGATCCCCCAGAGACCGCACAATGAAGGGTAGTGGTTTTGTCTAGACCACAAGAGATGTTTACATCAACCTCAAATTTAAATGGTTTTGAAATGGAATCCTTTCATGAAACATTTTTAAATTATTATAAAAAAGGAAAAATTTATATCCAATTTTAATTTATAAAACATAAATTGTTTTCCCGACCACCATTACCATTATATTATGTTTGGATTTATTTACAATATTTAATTTTAAATTCAATTAAAAAACTTTCTTCCATAATCTCTAGGTATTTTAAAATACATTCTAATATAAAAAACAATATTTTCACATCTGGTAACTTTCTTATTAATGGTGAAGTGAATGATTTTATGGAAATGAAATATTTAATGTATTATGATTAATTTATTGTTCATGGTAATTTTATTAGTATTTTTTTTGTTTCCTTTATAAAGTAGGGGTGTATAGTTACATTATTAACTAGATAATGGAGGTGAAACATCATGGGATTCTATAAAGAAACCTATTTTTGATAACCTAGAAAATACGCAATAATGATCCTAAACAAACAATGTAATTTTATTAAATTATTATAAACATTATAAACTGGAAATTAAATATGAATGGACAAATTTATATAAAATAATTTCTTTAATTTATATAATTATCAACCTAAATATAAATTTATTGATAAATTATTTTGAAATTGGCTCATAATTTATTATAGGCATTTTATTATTAGAAAAATTGTTTTATTCATAAATGATATTAATTGGTTTTGTTAGAAAATTTTACAATAAATTTAATGAACTTTTAGAAATTTTATTAGAAAAATGAATTTAGTTTTTTAAATAATCATATAAAATAATACATTGAGTGAAATATTGGGATGATTTATTGTTGAGTGAATATTTAAAATTACATATTTTTCTGATAATACAATTTTTTTCATTAATAGAAGTAACTACGAAGTGCAATTATATTTTTAATTTTGTAATAATCTGATACAAGAACAATTTAATTTATAATAATCTTATTAATTTCATTTGAATAAAAAAATTCTTTATTTTTTATTGGACTATTTTTCTGGTTGAACACGTTGTATTCTATAGACTGTTTTTAAGTGCATACAGTTAACCTTCTAGATATAATAAAATAAAAAATAATAGATAATTATATTAATCATATATATATATATTATGTATATATATGAATTTAAATTTAAATAATGATGATTACTAGTCATATAGTCATTGTAATATCATTGTATCCATGAAAAATTCATTTCTTGAAAAAAAAACTGTTTATCGACATGATTTACGGGATTTAATTAAATTATATTCTTCCAATTATCTAACTTGAATACAATAAATTTAATATTAATTTCTAAATTAAAATAATTTATATTATTCATTAAGTTCATCTAAATTTGTTTTCTATATTAAATTTAAAAATTAATTATTGTTGTTAAGGTTCAAAACAGGTTTTGTGCATTGTATGCGATTGTATTCAAAATAATTTCCACACATGGTTGATCTGTATTTCATAAAATTCATTTTATATTGATAATATTTAGGTCTAAGTTATCTAAATTTTATCATTTTACTTTTTGTTATAAAAAAATTTCCTACGTAAAAAACAAGTTACTGTGATGAAAACTAAAATGGTAACAATGAGTAAACATAGAGGTAAAAGGGATAACATGTTTAAAAAAATTATAATTTAATGGTATAGGGTTAGATCAACCAGATAGTATTACAATAAATAATTTATCATCATTCATGGATGTTTTCATATTATTTTCTTCCAATTATTGAATAGTTTTGGGAATTCATAAAAAAGTTTCTCTTGTCCTCTGCACTATTTTTTCACAATAAAAAAAAATTATTTTCCATTACAATTATAAATAAATTAGTTAATTCCATTCCCAAATCCTACAATACTTATTTTGATTATAAAACACCCCTAGCGAGGCTTTTGGTTTAAACCCAAAGAGGGTGTCCGAAGAAGAGGTATAATTCTTGATGATGCATTTTCATTTTCATTCACTTTGAAACTCCATCAAATCATATTAACTTGTGTTAGATTAAAATAATGAGTTTATCCCATATACTAATATTTTATTATTTTAATGGAATAACCTTCATCAATAATATCTTCCCTCAAATAGGAAATAAAACACTCATTAGTTTTATGGTGGACTACGCCTTGTGAACCGATGCAGTTCGTTTTCCATAATCACCTCCCATTGATGGATACAATTAGAAATTTAATTTCGACATATTATATTAATGAAATTTTTATAATTAATAAAACATAATATATCTTTTACCTTCTTTCGTTTTTATTCACTGAAAAATGATAATGACATTTCTGTGTACTTGTGGACTATGAAATCCACGGAGTGATGTGGTTCGTTCTTCATCACCATATATCTTGGATTATATATATAAGTATATTTAAAAATATAATAACTTATATATGATATAATTACAATCATTGAAACAGAAAATAATAGTTACATTAATTCTATCATGATTTTTTACAAATGGAATCATTTCCCATGAATACATATGAAATACCATCCCAATAGTTGTAATTTTTTAAAATTCATATTTTATGGTTGTTTTTAAAAGAATAATTGATAAATAAAAATAATAATTAGTTCATTATTATTATCCTATATGTAATGAAATATTTACTTAATTTACCATACTCAACCTTCTATTTTCATTTTGGACTTATGAGTTAAATATCATCAAGAAGTTCGAGATAGAATAAAATGATTATGAAGTTGAATATAACATGATAATTAAAAAAAGGATTATAAAATTGAAAATTTTTCTTATATTTAAATTATTTTCATCATTATATTATTCACGAGTTAAAAAATGGATGTGATTATTTTGGATTTATGTAATGGATTTTGTCTCAATTTCAATTCATTAAGGAGTGTTTTAATTTCATGTTTCAAATTTATATTGTATAATGTATATTATTATACTAATAAAATTATATCATGAATATTTTATAAATATAGGTATTTTATTTTACAATTCATGTTAAATAATCCATTGGTATTTGATTCTAATGTTACCAAAGTGGTAATGGAATTATGTTAAAATATCATTTCTTTTCAATATTATTTATGTTTAAATTCTCATTCAATGAAATAATACTTAATAATTTTGTTGAAGCACATAAAATCTATTCTCCTAAATCCATGCATGTCGTTTATATGATATGATTCCATTGAAACCCTTATTGAATAAATAATAATCACGACTATTTTTATTAGTAATTGTTATCTTGTATCCTTTTTGTATTTTTAATCCTTCACTTCCATATCTATATGTTTCTAATAATATTTTAAAAAAGATTATATTTTTCACCAACATTTTATTAAAAATATGTTTACTCGTTTTTTCTTACATCATAAATTATTTAAAAGGAATCTTTCTGTTGTTTCCTAATGATGGTGATTTTTTTAATTTTTAAAAATTTTGAACAGATTTTTTTTACTCTTACGACATGAAAAAACAATATTCAAATTTCAAAAATAATTAATTCATTTATATATCTTTTACATGTTTATTTATTATTTTATACTGATTTTTTTCCTAATAATTGTTATTTTATTGTATTTTGAAGAACTAATTTCAAATTCAAATGTGTATTTTCATCAGGAAATATACTCTATGAACTCTAAGACAGTTTCATCAATGATTACATCCTTTTCCATAATTTATTACCTAAAAATTATACATATGCGTGTATCTTATATATATTTATCTAATTATCCCTTTAATTTATGGATTAATAGATGCCTTGTTTTTATTTAGAAAAGTTACTCATTTTAAAATTATCCTTTGATTATTATTTGAATCATGATTGTAAAACCCATTTCTTTTGATGGTTATTTTTCTAATTCTTATGATTTATTTTAATTTGGGGCCCAAATATTCATCAACATTTTATGAAGGTTGATCCCATGTAGAACTCTATTTAATTGTGTAAATAATTTAACTCAAAAGAAGTTAGGAATGGGAATAATTAGTAATCCAAATATATTAGGGGACTTTGTCCACCTTGTGATAATATTTAGGAAGATATCATTTACTAATTCTTATGTCATGTTTTATGTTGATGTCTTATATCATAATATTATATAATCTTTTAATACCATGTTCTTTATGTTATTATTCTCTAAGATTACTCATGAATGTCATATTTTATTATATCATATTATACATTTGACGCACACATTTTGTCTCATTATCATGTATATTTATTAATAGGATTTTTAGCTCAGAACATTATTTTATGTATTCCTCGTGTCATCCTATATAGTTTTAAGAGTTCATGGATATTTAAGACCATATTATCGAGAATAATAAATATAATGAAGTCATTTTTTAGTTTCATTTGATATTTTATGTATCTAGTATTCAAAATACTCCTGGCCTCTCAGTTATTGGGTTATTATTAATGAATGATTTTGTTAATAATCATGTAAAAATATGTGTAAAAGGAATGTTTCACTATTATTTGAATCTTATAAGGGTATAAATAATTTGGTAGAGTAAGAAAAAAATACATTCATGATAACACTATAGATAATTCAAATATAGGAAAATATCCTGAAATTTTTGTTCATGATAGAATGAGTGGTGTTCACACAATTACATCATTGTCTAGATATTATAAGTAGATGTGTTTTTGAAGTAGTTGAAACTCATGGTAATTAAAATGAACAGGGGTCAATGGGATTTCACTCAATAATCACATGGTGCTTGAAAATGGTTCTTGATGCACACCAGGATTGACACTCCTATGGGATATATTTTTGAAATTTAGAATAACATTACAAAAAAACATAATGGTTTTGAATATATGATTATCATGGATAAACTAAGATAAAAATAATATTTTTTAGATTCAAAATAAGTTTCCATGTTTTAGACATCCAATAAATTATTTTCCATTATTATAATTATTATTTATCAAACAAATTTTTTTGGTTTCATTCTGGGGATGGAACAAGGAGGAATGATGTTATCAGCGAATATGATAGAAAGTGAGGTGATTTGGGGTAAAAAGATTAGAAATGGATGAAGTTAAATCTATTTTTTACATTCTTAATAATTTATCAAGAGATGTGATTAAAAAAATGTACCATATCTAAATATCGAAATATGCAATGAAGAGGAGGATTGAGTTCTCTTATTTTTAAGGGGTGAGACCATGGAGAAATGAATGGTTAATTTTCTTCATTTTGGAAATGTGTGAAGAGACACCCCTGAATATATCATAATGTGAGAATAAATAGTTGTATGTCTTGAAAATAATGGTGTTTAGAAAGTAATCTCTATGGAAAAATGTGTAGTTTAATGGAGAGAATTAAATTTTCTCAAATATTTCCATTTATAGTTTGTTGTATTAAATTTGGGGAACCTACAAATAATATGAGTCAATTCACTCTTCAAAATTTTAATTTCAAGATAATGGAAAGACATATGTTATTCCAATCATTACAGTTACTGTATTTAGATATTGGGATTCATGAATAATGTTTTTGAAATATTTTTATCCATGGATTTTGGTTATAAAAATCTTGAAACTTCTAAAAAAATAGTTTTTTAATCTTATTTGATTTTACATTGGATTTTTGGATATTTAGGTTATTTATAAATGTTATTATCATATGTGATTAGATAATATACATTTAGGAATAATACATAAAGAGTGACTAATTTTTTTTGAGATTAATATTAAATTTTTCTTGGATGAATATGTGGTCAAATCATTAGATATCAATATTTTTTTGGAATATTTTGATGAATTTTAATGTTATATATTTGTCAAATTATCTAATATATACTATGGCTGCTATTATTCAAGATTTAGATATTATTTTTTTGTTTCATCGTATGATGGTATGTTTATTTTTTAATTATATTAACTTGTTCAAAAAAATATTTGATAATTTATGATGAAAATGATAAATATATTTTCATCCTTTTGTGCATTATGCGATCCTTTAGAATTTTTTTTAGTTCTTTGGGAATAACATTCACCTTGAGAACTCATAGTTTGATGTAAAGATGAGTTTTTTTTGGAAATTTGGATAATAGATGAAATAATAATAATCAGGTAAATATATTTCCCAATATTCTTAGTCACTATGAAAATATAATTCTTCAATAATAGGGAATTGATCTTAATATAAAAATAATTTTATCTTATTACTTTCATTTATGATGAATTTATGGTCTTTTTCAGGCCTCATTGATTTCTAGTTTACTAATTGTTAACATTCTCATGATAATTAAATTTCTTATGATAAACAATATCTATCACTCTCCATTATTATTTTTAAAATATTATTTTCTTTCATGTTTGTATTCTCAACTCCCAAAAATATTTTACTATTGGGAAACATAATTATGTGCTATTCTCAATGACTATCACACATCCCTTACTCTCTTGCCTAGATGAATTTTTATTAACACTTTTTCTGATGTGGAATTTCAAAAATGATATTCAAGATGTAAAATTTTCATTAATCAAATTAAATTAAAATAGTGAGGACTAAATTTATTAAGGGGATAATGAATTTAAATCCCTATGAATTAAAAAATAATAATATGTTCGATACATTATATGACACACAAAACCAATCCAAAATGAACAATGAAATAATATTATATAAATATGATCTTTATAGACAAGGTGTTAAATTATTATGTATGAATAATATTAAATGAATTATAGAATATATATAATGATTCTTATATATATAAAGATATTGATTAATGATTACAAAAAATAACTCAATATTTATTAAAGGCATTTCATTCTTTAAAAAATATGTTTTATTCAAAAGTTGTTTTTATTTATTTTATTGATAAAAAATACAATAAACTTCCATAATTTCTAAAAATATTAGTTTATAAAATGAATATTATTTTAAAAATCATAATATTTAATTTTACCTAGACTAAATGTTGTGGATGATTGATGTTTCTGGGAATAGTGTAAATATCTGATTTTTCAAATACCACCATTTATATTTATTAAATCAATATTTTTAAAAGTACAATTATATAATTTATTTGTTTTTAATGTGAACTAATAACCATTTTATATGGGTAATATAATTAATTTCATTTTAATGATAATTTTCTAGATTTTGAGAGTACATTATTTTTAACCGTAAAAAATGGTTTGACTAAAATAATTTTTAAGTGAATAAGGATTATCATGATTAATTAAATAAAATTCTACCTAATTAAGAAATATTTATATAAAATTTATAGAATATTTTTTTATATATATTAATTTAAATTCGTATAATTATGATTATTAGTCATATATTTGGTGGATGATCATATTAAGCATGAAAATTGCATATCTTGACAGAAATCATTTTTCAACATGTTTTTCATGATTATTTTTTAAATTATATCTCAAACATAATTGAATTTAATTTGATAAAATGTATTAAATAGTTTTAATCACTATAAATAATACAAGTTAAGATATAATACAAAATGTTTGGTCTTAATTATTAGTAAAAATTAATTTCTCTTGTTATAGTTAAAATATGATTTTTTGAATTACCTGTTTTTGGGTTGAATTTAATACTAAACACACATATTATTTATATTTTATATATCATATTTCATCTTTATAAAAATTGGGTGAATTTTATCTCATTTAGATAATATTATTTTTTGGGCTTAAGGAATAATTACCTAAGTAAAAATAGGTTGTTGTGGTGAAAACTACAATTGCAAAAGTGAGTATCCTTAAGGGTAAATAGAAAAAAAAAATTAATAATTTTTTATTTTTTATAATCTAAATTTTTATAAAATCTATATTTCATTGAATAAATTACTTATCACTCTTTGAGGTACATCATATGCAAGTGACTTCCTATTATTGAATAGTTTTGCATAATTACAAAAATTCAAATCTTATTCTATTATAAAAGGGAACCTCCTATACTAATTTATTTAAATATAAAAATCCATTAGCTACATCAAAAAATTTCTTACAAACTATCCTTACTTACCTTCCAACATTATAGTGGCGTTTTATATTATATAACCCACATAGGATGTCTTTTGTTGAAAACCCAAAGACAATGCCTGAAGAGAAGTAATAATTCATAACCACCGATATTCTGTTTATTATTATTATATATCTTAAAATTATTATTCTAATATTATAATATAATAACAAAATAATATAAATTATACATAATTTTTTATTAGGATAGTGCAATAACCAACATCCATCTCCACTTACATCAAATTGGAAATGAAAACATTGTCCCTGTGTAAGGTGGACTACGGACTTGTGAAAAGATGTATTTCATTTTATATCATCACCTCTTAAGGATTGATGAAATGATAAAATTTATTTTTATGTTAAATTTTAATGAAATATAAAACTTTATTGTAGGATACTATATCATTTACATTATTAGATGTCCACATAATGGAAAATGAAAACATTATTCATGAAAACATTTTGACTACCCACTCCCATAAGAGATGTGACTCGTTCTTCATAACTAAATCACATTTATGTTATATATAAGTATATATAGATAAATAATATTTTATTTATTATATAATTATTATTATTTATTGGTAAAATATCACTACATTTCCTTCCATCGTATTTGTTAAAAATTGAAATTTTACTCAGGCTACGAATGACTAACTATCTCAATGATTGTATTATAGTTCATTTTTCAGAAACCTATTTCGTGGTTGGATTTAAAAGTATAATTTATGTATAAAAATTATAATTATACCATTATTATTATTCTTAATATTATGAAATAAGGATCTCATTGACCATTTTAAACCTTCCAAAGTCAGTTTTGACATATGATCTGAATGTCATGAAAATATTCAACATGAATTTAATCAATTAAGTAATTGAATAAAATATTATAATTCATACAATAAAAGAAATAATGAAATTTATAATGATTAATAATAAATTTAATAATTATCATATTTTTATTAATGAGTAGATAAATAACACAAGTGACGAGTTAGAATCTATTTAATGAATTTCATCTCAATTTCCCATCATTGCGCCATGTTCTAATGTCATGTACCCAATTCCCTCTATATAGTGCATTTAATTCCCCCTATTATTATTATTTATGGAATATTTCTTATGTAGTGGTATTTTATGTTAAAATTAATTTCAATTTATCCTTGGGGATTTAATTTGAATGTAACTAAAGAAGTAAAGGCTTTATGTTACAAAATATTTTTCTTTATGGGGTTGTTTATATTCAATATTTATTTTAAGTAAATCATATACAATTATTTTAATAAAAAATACCTTTTATTATACTTTGGTCATGAATGTGGTTTAATTGTTTATTCTTTATTTAACCATTATTAAATATTGGGACATCTATAATTTTTTATATAATATTGATATTTCATCCTCTTTTTGATTTTGAAAACATTCACTTACATTCCTATATAATCCATAAAATATTTTAATTCATTTTTTTTATTATTAAATGTGTTATTAAATAAATTTTTTCAAGGTTTTTTATACAAATATTATAAAACAAATAATCCTTTAATTTTTAAAAAAATATTGTTTTTACCATTTATACAGAATGTGTGAATGAAATTTTTAATTTTATCATATATGACTTGCAGAAAATATTATTACATCATGAAAGATCAATGATTTTATGAATGATTTAAATAATTTCATTATTCCATTCAATGATGATATTTTTTATAATATTTTAACATTTTAATATTTTAAATAATTGATTTCAATGTGAAGATTTAATTTTCCTCCTCAAATTTTATATGTGATATTTTAATAAAATTTTCATCAATGAAAATACAATTTGATGTAATTGATTTCTTCTACATTAAATATATATTTATTTAAAAAATATAAAAATATAAGTCTCCCTTCCATGGATGGATTACTAAATTCTAAATGTTTATTTAGAAAATTTCTTCAGTATGAAATTTTCCATATATTATGATATTGGGTAAGAATATAAAACCCATTACTCTGGGTGGGTAATTTAATTTTTATGAAACATTATTTATATTCGTTTTTGAAACACATAATCCTGAACATGTTATGATGGGTGAATCTACATATCACCCAAAACTATTAGTTAATTATTATTTTTAATGAGACATTATGTATAGGATTATAGATTAAATCCAATACATTTTTGGGAATCTTTCCACTGTGTGTTATAATATAGGTAGGTATCCCTACCTCATTTGTTTGTCATATTATTTATTTATTTTTCATTTCTAATATATATGTGATCATATGATACCTTGATATTTATATTATTCATAAATATTATAACACATGAGCCTTATATTTTATGATATCATGTTATACCTTTTAATATAAATAATCTCTTTTTATATATTTATTCCCATATTATGGTTTTTATCTCACCATCCTCTATTATGTATTCTCTAGGTTATCCAACATAGTTTAAGAGCTCAATGATTATTAGGATCTCAAAAAAGACAATAAAAAATCAATATATTTTATTTTATTTTCTTTCAATGTATTTTATTCCTTGTCTTTCAAATATAATTGTATTAATAGTCATTAGGTAATAAAAATGGATGTTTATAATAAAAAACAAGAAATATGTGATAAAAATATTTGGTCTCTAAAGGAAGATCTATTAAAATCCCTAAACATGTGAAATTGGTATATATCGTTAATAGATTTGTATAAAAAGAAGAGTTAACCAGTCTGATATCTCCTATGATACTATTAGGATTTACATGGTTGGTTATTCCATTTATAAGAGTGATATAAACATGATGTCACAATCTTTGTACATGAATATTATTTTATGATAATATGTTTTCCAGGAAAACATTCTATTTTATAGGGTAAAATAATGATCTTTTTTTAACAGAATGATTGTCCCCTTTAGGGTAAAAGTGGTAGTTTTTTGAAAAAATGTCTCTTATTGGTTCTCATATTATCTATGAAACCTTAATGATTATTATTTATACAATATGTTTTATTATTATTGTTTTTGGAAACAATAGGTATTAGAGTTATTCTCAGGTATAGATTGAATTATAATTTGATCTCAATGTTTGTTAAGTTATTGGGAAACCATATTTTATGATATCTTTGTTTTAAAATAGACTAACATGTATCATTCTACTTTTTATATACCTTATTGAGAATTTTATTCTCATCCCATGTTTTAAAAAGTTTTTTATTGTGTAAAAGGATCAGTAAGAAGAATGATGATGTCTAGTTCAAATTCATGAACAATTTTTATGAAAATTAAACATAAATAATTATTTTATATTATGGAAAAATGGATATTATATAGATCTACATAAAATGAAATGTATGAAGTTTGTAAATATGTTGTATAAAAAAATTATCTAAAAATAAATATTTATAAAGATCCTCAGGAATATATGAAAATGAATTCATGATTTAAAACTCAAGATAATGTAATGTTTTAAAGGAGTTCATTATAGTTGGTAATAGATAAATGGTTTATATAAAATTTTAGATGGGATGTTTTCATGTGATGTTATCATAAGAATTATGTATACATTCATGGGAATATCATTTTAATGTCTATCATTTGATCAATTATTTTAAACCCAATTTTTGTTATTATTTGGTTGGATTACACCGTCATTAATGACATTTTGGGATATGTTTTTTTTGTATTGAGGTATATGTAACCCTTATATCTAGTATGATGTTTTATTTTCGAAGATTGATATTATATTTTTTGGTAATGAAGTTTAATTTTAGGATATATCCATTAAGGTAAAAAATTATTATATATAGCATTTATCATAGTAATTTAGGATAAAGGGGTTATTAAATTTCCAAAACAAAAGATTTATAGTATAGATAACCACATTATTGAAATGATATTTTTTTACTAACTGATTAATGTTATTTGTTGATGGAATTATATATTTTGGGAAAAAATTTTGAACATTTTATACAAAAATAACATTATTATGGGATTTTAAATTGGTAATAAATGTTGATTTAACCATTGGATGTATATATGAATTTTCATTGGCTATATATAAATTCTAGATATTTATGGAAAATTTAATTATATTTTAGATAATATATAATTATTGAATATAAATTTTTAGTATATAACATTATGAATTAGTAATTATGTTTATAAATACTTTTTATGTTTATTTTTTAATAATATATAGTCTAGTATTTATGATGTTTGGGTTTTAGGCATTCTTGATGATTTTTAAGTGTTTTAAATTATGGAATTATATCTAAAGAACCTTTCATTTTATTATCTATTTTTGGATAATAATATATCATATGAAGGTTGTAAAATTTATAATATTATCTCACCTTGTTGTAAACATTCCATTTTTCGTCAATATATACCTAAAGTAGAATTATATTGTCATACTTTTGTGGATTATGTGATCCATTAGAAGTTTATTTTAATTCTTCAAACAAGATAATTTCATCGACAATAGACATAATTTTGGAAATAGAAAATATTTTATTTGAAATTTAATAAAGGATGAAATTATACATGTCAGGTAATAATATTTCATTCTTTTTTATTCTACATTTTCTATTAATTTCTCTTGACTCGTAAAATAAAAATATTATCCAATTAAATTAATTTTTGAAAAAAATTTGTTCGCTTATTAATTTTTTGTTTTATTTGATTTTATATTCTCATGAACATTTTATCTATCAATTTCCATCATTTAGATATTAATATAATCCTCAATGTATATATTTTCAGTTTATATTAATATATTAATATTTGGAAACTTAGTTATTTTTTATTCCAATTAATGTTTTTATTTTTTCCCTCAATTGAAAATGATGTTTTATTAATCCTTTTTATGATGTGGGTGTTCAACATAGATATTTAAAAATTCCAAAACCATAATTACTAAGATGAGGTTCAAATTATGAGGAATTTTTTTAGATGTGGTAGAATGTGAAACTGTGATCATTTAATAGATCATTATGTCTGATAATGTATACACCACAAAACACAAAACATAAACACGACAAAAAATATGATCATTTAAATTTAGTTATTAAAACAAAGAATTTGAATTAGAGTGTATGAATAAGAATTACCACTTTCTAAAATATATATAATTATTTTACTAAAGAAAATTTCATTGATTAATTCTTAAAATATAAGGACTCCATTTTTAGTATTATTATTTGATGATTTAAAATAAGTTTTCTTCAAAATTATTACTTATTTATTTTTATCGGTGCATAGAATAATTAATATCAAGAATATGTTTGAATTATATTTCATAAAATGAATATATTTTTTGTAATAAGTGAATTTAAATTATCATAGGGGGATATTTTTTAATTTTTCAATAATGATTTGTTTATTTTTAGATAGTGAAATTTATTGTTTTTTGGAAAAAAATTTTTATTTTTATTTAAATGTCTCATTATTCATTTAATTTTTTCATAATTTAATATAATTTTCCACTAGTAATAAATAATAATGATAATTACATAGGTATCAACGTTATATTATATTTCTGTATAAGCGAATTTTTTGTTTTAAAACACATTTTTCTAAAATCAAATTGTTAATTTTTTTTAAAAGTTTTTTATGTAACTTATAGAAAAAGAATTTTTTGAATTAGAATTATTTTTTTGAATCTTTAAATTCAAATTTAACCATGGATAAACATTTAATATTTTAATTAAAAAGTTTAATTTTTTTTGAAATGGAAAATAATAATTTTTTCATGAAATATAGTATCTTTTATGATAATGAAATGATATAAATATTATATAAAATTTTATATTTCTTATGGAAATAATTATTTGTTATAATATGATAATAATATGACACAAAAATTATTCAATGCATGTTCATTTTTTTTAATTCATGATAAATATGGAAATCATTTTTTGTGATGTTGTAATTCATATGAATCACAAGAAAACTCATATTAAGAGTCCTCAAGATAATAATTTTTTATGAAAATTATTTTCTCATATTTTTATTAATTATTATTTATTATTTATGATATTTCTAGATAAATTTGAATTTTTGGAGTTTTATAACAAATGACTAATCCAAATTATTCTACACTAATTTTACAAGTTAGGAGAAGATAAAATAACATATTAAATATGTTTTCATTGAATATAAGTCTGTAAATATACATATTGAGTTAATATAAAATATTTTCTTAATGTTAAATAATTTTTATAGTAATTTATTTTTAATTTATATTTATGAAATAATTACCGTAAATTCTTATAAAACACTGACACAGTGCTTATGAAAGTAGTAGAAAAATATTTTAAATGATTTATAATACCCTAAATGTAATTTTTGTGTGAAATATAGTGTACCCAAAAATTTAATATAAATATAAAATATTATGTAAATTTAAAGGAATTAAAATTCAATTCAATTTTTTTCTGGTTTACATTAATATAAATGTAAATTAATAGCTCCACAAAATTAAATTAATGTTTTTTTATAATTAAGAATATTTTATTGAAAGATTCAAAATTAAAAAAGAAAAAATTATCCCAGATAATGGGACATGGTTTTAAATTTAAACCATTGTCCATTTATGGGCCACTTTTCCTTTTATAGTAAATTTCATTTCTCCAATAATGTAAAAAAACATGATACCTTGATAATCATAAAAAGTGTAACCATGGGTTAAAAATAAGTTAAGCTATTGAAAACATCACATATTAATGTAAAAAATTTATTAGATGAGAGGATTTAGACTCATTCTCATCCAATAATTGAAAAATATCAATGTTGATCCATTTTTTCATGAAACGTAATTTAGAAAATTTAAAATTTTACGTAATTCCAATACTATCACTCACCTCACATATTAAATGGAACTTCATGTCATATCTCCCTTACACTATTTGAGAACTATAGTTACTCTAGTCCGTAAATAATTGATTTGTAACAGAACTACCCATGTTCTATACATAATATTTTATAAATAATACTATAATATTAGGACTTAAATTGTAAATAAAAGGATGTTATCCATAGAAGATGTATAAATTATAAATAAAATTAGTTTTACTTGACATATACATCCATAAAATATTCCAAAACAAAATCAAAAAATAAATCCAATATATTAAATATATTTAAATTGTATTATGTTAATGTTATAACTAACAATCACCTCTACCCATATAAATGGAAATGAATCTATTATTTGAGTGTCAGCGAACCAATGTAATTCATTTTCAATCAATGGATCTCATGTATAGTTATATATGTGGTTTTAAATAATATATTTGATATCAATGACATAATTTTATTTTTAAAAAATATAACATATCATATATTATCTTAAATTCCTATTCATTAAAAATTGATCACATCAATCATGTGTATGTGTGGATTGCAACCTATATGAAGATATGTGATTTGTTTCCCAACACTGCATCCCATAGATGGTATTTGTTATTTTATTTAATGAAATATTAATATATTTGTGATATAATCATAATAATGGTATGATGAAATAATTCTTAAATTAATTCAATCTTATTTGTCAAAAAATGGATATGTTACCCAGGTGTATGTTAACCTACCATCTCATGGATTGTAATGTAAATAATTTTTTCTAACTTTGATTCATGTTTTCTTTTAAAAGTATAAAAGAAAAAAAATTAAATTATATATATATCATCATTATTATTCGTTTGATGATGGAGTAATTAACGCCTTGACAACAATCATCATATAAATTTTTTTTGACATACCTACTGAAATTAATCAAAACTTCCATTATGAATTTAATTTATTGTTTAATTGTATATAAAATTTTAATAATTTAAACTAAATGGATAATAAAAATGAATAAAATTTATACGAATAAATATAAGTAACTAATTTAATTTCAAAATATATTTTCCATGTCCATATTATAAAATGAGAATTATTTTATTTTTATATAAATGAAAAATTATCTCTATTTCATCTTTTATTAAATTATTTTCAAAAGGGAACATTTTAAAAATCATTTGGACTTTAATTATGCATGGAAATTGAATTTTTAATTTTAATATATAGAATTAATGGTTTTTACTATCACCAAACCCTATTTTAATTTATATATTCCTTTAAAATAATTTATGTTTTTATTAAAGAAATCATTTTGTTTATTCTGGTTATTTTCACAAACATTTATATATAGAATTGAAATTTTGATAATCAGAAATCTTTTCTTATAGTTAATTGAATTTCTTGATTGAAATACATGATTTCATGTGTTATGATTAGGATATGATTTATTATAGTTGTTTGTGATGATGGGTGGTATATTTATAAATAATTCATATGTTTTTACATTATAAACCAATGATGGATGGTTCTATTATAAACCAAGGTTAGCTAACATCGATATATCTCCCTAATGCAATTTGTCATGGGATTAAGTTGACCAGTTTTGTTTCTGTATAAAAATTATTATAATTTACCTCATAGATCATACCATTTGTAATATTTATATGAAAATGGTGTCCCATGTATCATACATGGATTTTTATTTCCTTTTATTTATTTTTTTGTAAATACTTTTATTTCACAGGGAAATAAAATTAGATTTCATTTTATAGAAAAATGTATGTTTTTAAGGAAAATGTTTTTATGTGTTCTCAAGTTTTATATGTAATCCACATGATTATGATTTTAGGATTTTGTTTTATTATAATATGTTTTATGAAAAAATTGGATAGTCGATCTATTTTCATGAATATGTAAAATTATTTTTTGAGCTAAATTTTTATCAAGATAAATGGAAGCCGACATTTATTATCTTATGTTTTTAAAATGGAATAATATGTTCCTTTCTTATTTTTATATCATTCTATATGATATTTTTACTGAGATAATGTTTTTATGTATTTTATATTATATTTAAGAAAAATTATAAAAATAGAAAAATTCAAGTGGAAATTCATGCCGATTATTCAAAAAAAGAAAACATGTTTAAAATGATTTATATTGTGGGAATATTGGATATCATGGGGTTGTTCTCAGTATAAAATGTATGTTTTTATTACATAATAGTTATAACATAATTATCTAAAACACTAAAGATAGAAGGATATTTTTAAATGGAATACTATTAATTACGTATTTAAATATCAAGAATATGTGATTCTTTTGGTATGGGTCCTTATACTTATCATATCATCTGAGGAATTATCTTTCAAGAATGCATCAGTTTTTTCTATAAAATTTTAATTATTTTGATGTGGATAATCATATTTCAATCAAATTAACTAACTAAAACAAATATTTCATTGCCAAAAATATAAATTTAATAAAAAAAAATATTTTAATATTCATATTTTGGCCTAGAATACTCAGGGAATCACCCGAAATTATTGGAATTCAACAATATATAGTATTCCTCTATCACTATATTAAATGAAATTTATTGAACATTTTTAGAATCTCATTCTCATTAAAACCAAATAAATTTCATTAAGCCATCAATGATCATTACAGGATTAAAAAAGAAACATGATATAAATATTGATATATAAGACAACATTATTGTAAGAACCCAAACTCTAGTAATAAAAGGATAATGGTAATTTCTTGCAATGGAAAAAAGACACATAGATAAAAAATATGATACATCACTATAATTATGATACATTATACATAATTTATCATTTCTATACATTAGAATATAAATTAAACCATAATATTAAAAAAATATTTTGTATTCCATCATTCCTAATACGTAGATCACATATATCATTCCTCAATGTTTCCTAGAGATGTGGGGAAACTATATAAAATATGACATAAGATTATTTTTAAGGGGTATAATATAGCTGAAATTAAAAATATATATTATATATTATATATATTATATCAAGAATAAATAAAAATTAAATTACATATAACAAATTATTAAATCATAACAAATCCATATTAACAGAAATAGATGATCACATGGATATTAGTAAGAAATCATCAAATAATTTAATACATACTACTAGATATCCTAATAATACCATGATGGAGTTTTCCTAAGATATCATAAATATTGTGTAATTGTTTTCTTATTACCATTTTTATGTTATCCTCATTAGACCATTTCATGCATCAAGGGGTTATATTTTTTTAGGCCTCACTCGTGACATACTATGTCTAATGTGTTCATCGTATTGAAAATTAAATAAAAAATAATATATAATATTATCTATGGAACATATAATATTTAAATTAGTTAATAATACATAATTATCTATATTGGATTAATGAGTACATGGACTATCAATATTTCCCTTGTTAAATATATAGCCTGACTATTAATATAAACACACATCATATTGAATTATTAATTATGTAGTATTCACATGTTATTGAATCATGGTTGTATTTTAAATTTAATATAATTAAATAAATAAATAATAAGAATGTCTTTATAATTATTTGATGTGATAAAGAACATAAAAATGGATGAAAAGATAAATAAAAAATAATGAGATTCAATGTGAAATTATTGATAGAGGAATTACCTTGTTAATTTTATAAGTTATGAATCAATCCTGAATATTTTATATTATGTATGTAAATGTAAACATCCAAACCACAGTATCCCAAAGTTATGGGTACTTTATTACATTGGTACTAAAAACTGGAATTAATATCTCAAAGGGCCGAATATTTTATTAGCATTAGAGTACTAGATACATATTTGAATATTTAATTATAATTTAAAATACAAATTAAACCATACTAAATCATTTTATAAAATCATTATTATTTTAAATTAACCCTTTATATCAGTCATGGTACATAACTTTTCAACCTATAGAAATTCATACATAAGAAAGGGGTGAGATTAGATGCCCAATAAGGGTATGCGTACAATAGAAGCCATGAGTAAATAAGGCATAAACAATATAAAATAAAAAATTATCAAAAACAAATTCCATTTAATAAATAAAATGATAATAATATGGCCTGAATAAATATTGATCAAATATTTCCATATAAATAATCACATGAAAATGAAATTTAACCATTGATATTATTATAATCATATAATGTAATGGAATATTTGTAAATAAATTCGTAATTATGGAATAAATAACGCAGTAAAAATTAAATATCAAGATATATCTTCAGGATAGTTACTATTTACATATATCATCCAGAATGTTTCTATTAAGATCAGTCATCAAGAAGGTTCAAATTAGTTGTTAAAAACCCACCTGTTTTTTCCAACTGATTTTTTGCTTGATACATGTTGATTCATCGAGGGTTATAATGGGACCCAAAAAACAATTTATAATTACAATTAATTCATAATATAAATATAATGAAACATAAAAAAATATATAATTCTTATTTAATCATTCATACAATGATTAAATAGATTCCCCATTCAATAAACATAATCATAAAATATCCAGAGTAAAATTTTAAATGGTTTCAAAAAATTTGATACCCTGTCAAACTAACCATGAAAAATCCATATAAATAATTATTATTTTATTAATACAAAATATCACAATTGTATCATAATTATATTAATTGTATTATATCATCAATTAATAAAAATATCATTTAAAAACATCTTGAGGAAAATAACATTGTTCACATTGAAAATTGTTTTTTTGAAAAAGAAAATTTTAAAAACATTGATTGTACTTGTTTAGTAAATAACCATTGGAATTTAAAAATTAAGAATTAAATTTTTTTAGTGGTCATGATGGATTTATATTCCATTCATTCAATTTTCATTGAAAATAAATATTCATTCAACTTTCTCGATAAATTCCAACCTTCATTTTTTTGAAAATGACATGGATATTTCCATAAAAATATATTTTAAAAATTAAAATATTTCTAATAATTTTATTTATAATCTTATTAGATTATAAAAAACATATTACAAGATTTTTTAAAATATATTAACCTGGAAGAGAAATATTCCCCCATGGAGATTTAAACATAAACAGTCTTGGATAATGATGTGATTATAAAATTAACCCTTACAACTTTCGAAACATTTGAATCATAATCATTATGAAATAAAGATGTCCAGATGGATATTTAACCCATAATGTTAATAATATGTAACATAATGTGAACTCATTGAAATAATATACACAATAAAAAATAGACAATTACTTAATAATATATATGTCCCACTGAAATAAAGGTGAGACGAGAAATTCTTAACTCTACTTCGACTTCCTCTATTAATATTAAAAAATCATGTATAATGGTGTTAAATTTTTTATTAACTTATATTAAATATTATTTTTATTTATAATATCATATTTATCCTTTTATAACATTTTAACACCCATTCATTAATTATATTTCATTATTTTTCTTGTTTCAGGTGTTAATTTCCTTGTTTCCTCATGCATGTTTTTCATGAATGCCTGAGTTATTTTTCATAGGATAAAGATAAATCATATACATAAAGATAATAATTTTATAAATATCATATCTAAATGTTAAATATATTTTTATATGCATTATTTAATGTTATATATGTAAAATTATTTTCTTATCTTAGTGGAGACAGTATATACTACATTTGCACAAGAGATGATATCTTTCCATTAATGAGTGAAAGGCTCTGGGAGTTCTTGATATAATAAATTTAGATAATTTATATTATATCATAATTACCATATATGTACAATATTTCTATTATTATTACTTTCCTAGTAAAGTGGTGATGATAAAAAATTTACACCATAATTTGGTGACGGTAAGTTTATGTACGCACGTGTGATGAATTCATTATTCATCTGATGGATAAATATGGGAATATGGTTTTTTCCGAATAATTATAACATATCAGATTATATATTATTCCATATTTTTTAATTTTTCTTCGAATCAACGCATGAGGAGGATGTATAAGAAGAAATAACCTTTAAAGGGTTAGTAATGAAGATTACCTTCTCTGAAAGAAGCCTCATCTGTATATCCTCATAGGGAAACTAGTGTAGGTATTTTGAGTATATTATCATGTAAATACCATGTATAAAATTTTGGAAATTTAATTGTTAGGGTTTCATTGAGATAAATTTCTCAACATGTTTTCAATAAGTGATGTAGGAGGATCCCTTTTATTATTGATGCGAAGAGAACATTCATAATTTACCAAAATATAAAAATATAAATAGGTTATTCTTGATCCAACGAAATCCAAATGGACCATAAATTATTTAGGGATGAAATATTTTGGCCATATATTATCCCATTTGTGATCATTTAACATTTATGTTATTTTAATGTAACTTAATATAATATTAGTCACATAAAATTTCATTATTATCAAATTTGATACAATTCATTTCATTAACATTATGAATTTCAGGATAAAATGATTTATTTGAATCAAGACTTATAATATGTTACTAATATTTTATATTAGTCTATAAAATTATTGGATCACCAAAAATATCTTAAATTATTGTTATTTTAACCTTTTTGGTATCATTTATTTGATTTTCCATTAATTGACTAATTATTTCATAAGCATTGTGTTTAAATGTAATGTACTTATCTCTTTACATTAAATTTTAAAAAAATTTATGTATATAAATATTTTATATTCAAAATTAGTATTTAAATTATAACACATATTCTAGATAATAAAATATTATAGATATTAAATGTATTGAAAACAAGAGAATGACAAGTTAGACTTTTAATTGACTGAAATTATATAAGGCACATAACAACTTCCTAATGACCAAAATTGGTCATAAATCATAAACTCATATGATAATGTTCAAAAAATAATCTTCTAAAAAAATTTAGTCATGTTTTTTTTAATTTATTGGTTTTATTATTTTAATTAAAATCATTTTATTTAGTTTTCCATTATTTAAATAATTAATGTGTCATTATAGTGAAAGTCGTTAGGGTAAATATTTTTATAACATAAATTAAAATCTAATTACCATGATGAAGAAAAAAATTTTAAATTTAAAAATAATATAAATGGTAAAACTTATCTTCGGAACTAAAATATATAAAAATGTTATAATTATTAAAAAAATAGTTTTTCATTATTGGATTTTATTAAAATAAATTACTATAAGGGAAGTAATGTCAACCAAGTGGCTCCAAGAGGACATATAATCCCTCGAGGGAAGATTTTCGTCGAAAAATACTCATCCAAAAAAATTCGGGACTAGTTTTAGGATATTTTTGAAACCCATGCCATATTATATTTACCTTTAATTACTTGATTTACCCTTTACCCTAGTAACTAAATATTTCTAAGGATAACAGTCATATTTTATATAAATAAAAGGAACCAATTTACTAAATTTGGTACTTATGAATCCAAATATTGAATAACGATTTTAAAATCTTAAAAAAATATCTTTAATGAAGGATTAATCCCATAATATGCAATGTGGTACGGTTATCCTGAAAAAGGCATTTTTAAGCTAAAAAATGTTCTTATACCAAAATTAGTTATTTGGATGATTTAAAATGAAACTAACCAGGGTTTAACTATCTAATGAATAATTATTGTAAATTGTGATCAAATTTAATTCATAAAAGTACTTTTTATATAAATAAATTGACATTTTTATAAAATTATTTTTTATTCACTATTCACTATAAAATCAATCTTCCCATAAAATTACAAAAATAGTCTCCATAAAATATTTTTGATATTGTGTTTTTAGAAATGAATTAATATATCTAAAATAAACATTATAGATGTTCCATAAATTGATTATAATATTTTTTCGTAAGAATCAATAAACCCAATTTAAAAAAACATATTTTGTTTTAATAAATTGACTTTAATAAAAATAAATTTCTTATTCACAAATAATCAATTAATATATAAAAAGTTAATTAGATAATTTTATATTTCATAATGTGGTTAATACCACTGATTCCCATCAATTTAATTTCTATATTTTAATGATAACATAATAGTATTTCATTGTTCATTTAAGATGGGTGTTGCATGAAACGAAAGGTATCTTAAAGGTTAAATTTCATAAGATATATACCATAGAAATTTGGCAGTGTTAAATTTTCCCATCCTTCAGTAAATTATGTCTTCAAAATATTAAATTTCACTTCAACAATCAATAGATGATATTTGAAAATTACTTTTTTGGGAAACCCACATTGTAAATAGGGTTAATATGGAATAATTATAATATAATAAAAATAAAAATGTGATCCTATTCACAAAATATGGATTTAGAATAAGAAAATATTAATGGGAATTAAAAATACAGTAATGGAATAGAAATATAAATATCAAATTCTGATGGTGGAGTGATAGAGATAATAATAATTTGAAAGATAAAAATCCTAAATCCATAAATATGTTATCGGTTAAAATACCATTTATTTCTAAGTTATAATCATACACAAATTACTTTTTTTTTCAACATCATTTTACAAAAGTTGAGAGATTCATTTACTATCCAGATAATATACTTAATAAAATAAACATACTTTATTTCATTCCCTAACAAAAAAATTATCCCTTCATTTGGTGGTTATTTAATCTATTCCAACTCCCTATATACGGATATTCATGAAAAAAATTATTCCTAAAGCACTTTTATTAGAAGAACTATATGTCCTTCATTCAGTATTTACATATTAACTAAAATGGTTACCAAAAGGTATCCAATGTAGGTACCCGAACGTTTATCAATGTAATTTATCCCTTCTTATTATAATTTCAAATAGTGTTAATTGCATAAAATCACATAGATACAATAGTAAAAACATTAAAAATGATCAATTAAAGAAATAAGATGTATTTCTAGATGATAAGTAAACTATAAAAATAAAATAATAACTTGAAATTAAGAAGAGTAATACAAACCTTATAAATATTAAATTGGCCAAACGAATAGGTACCACACCCATTAAACTAAAAATAAATTTAGACATTTAATATAATAATTTATTAAATAATTATATCATAGTTTAAGTAAATAAGTGCTTTCAAAATTATTAAATAAATGTGTGAATTTTTGTAAGTCATAAATATTAAATTAAAATTTAATAATTAATTTAATAAATTTAAAGAAATTTCATTTTCATAAAATTTATTCATAAATTATTTTTTTGATATCTTGTGAATTTATGATAATTTTATGATACATTATATACTTTTTGAAAGTGTTATAAAATCTGTCATAATTTTGAAATATGTATTTCACAAGTAACTATTGATTTTAATAAAATATTAAATGACTAATTTTTAGAAAATTATTTTCATAAATTAAATTTTGTTTTTTATTTCTATAAAAAAATACATTTTAAGGGTTGGTTTTTTTTTATTTTTCTAAAATACATGAATTTTAGTGAATTGTAAAAAACAATAATTCTAAGATAAAAGATAAATATATGAATTATGAAGTCATAGATGATCTATGGATGATGTGAGACAAAAATATATGACTATAATGATTTATTTAAATACATTTACTAATAATTCTGAATCTATTCATATTTTTGAGCTAAAATAATAAACTAATGATTAAATTAAATAAAAACACTCATCTCTGCAACTAATAATACGACCCCTTACCACCAATTCTCTTAACACCTTCCAAAATTTGCTGCTTTTCCAAATTCTTCCAAATCCTTTTCCCAAGCACCTCCCCCAAGTTCATAAATCCAAGTCTCATATAAGTATAAAAACCCTTTCACTATAGAGGTTCTCTATAAGGAGAAATTCAAGAGGTGAATTCCTATTTCTTTTTATTTTAATTTATTTTCCCATTTGATTATTTTCTTATTCTCCCCAAAACTACCTTCATAAAAAAATCATGATAACAATAATATCATATATAAAATATAACTATTTCATGTTAATTGAATATACATCATTAATTACCTCCCTCTCACTCTTTTATTCTAAAATTGTAATCGTCACCTATCATGTGTCAATTTACTTACATTGTGGATGATGAACAGTCAATGTTTCTTTAACACCTTCATGGATGTAAATAAAACAATTATAATGGTTGAAATATATTTTTAGATGGTTTTTAAAACCCTCTTTATGTTAAGTAACTAGCATATATTCATAATACTAAATTATAACACAAAACTAGTTCTTTGTGATAAAAAAACTCAAAAAATACTCTAAGATGATCATCATTAACTTTCATTTAATGATTAATCCAAATAATATATAACCATATTAACTATACTATCATTTAAAATTTGGTAAGATCATTAATAATACAAGATAATAGTTATTGATATTTATCTGAATTTTACACGAACATCTATTCATGATTAGAACTGAACAGATCATGAAAACTAAGAAAACGAAGACTCCCAAATGATAAAACGAAATTCTATAACTTATCAAAATGTCCATAAATGAACTAAATAAAAACATAATGAATAAAAGGAATTTATAAGAGGTTCTAGGTTGTATAATTAATCAAAATAACATGATTATATAGGATATTAATGTGAAAAAATCATTCAGAGATAAGGTATGGGGATTCTTGAACCCAACTCCATTTCCTTAGGTATTTCCCTATTTCAAACCAATTTCATTTTGTATATTCATTTAAATATCCTTAAATTTAATTTCTTAATTCTTCGATTTCTTTTTCTAGGACATATTTTTTTATACTTTAGTTTATTCCAAACATAAAATTTTCCCAAAGAACTCTTCTTTAAAATAACATACCTTTTAAATCTATTGAGATTGTTTTTTCACTCCATATTGATGATTTCTATAACAATAATTTTATTGCCTTTATATTTCTCAATGTTAATTCATGAATGTGTGGTTTATGTAATGAATCCTAATCATTTCCAGAGATTATTTTATACCCAGAGTTGATATATGTTCTTTGTGTCATGAATGATAGTGTAAATGGTATGATGTGATGAGTGCACCAAAAATTATGTAGCACTCCAATTAATTGGGTAATGTGATGTATCTCAATGGAAAGAATGAATTATATGTGAACATAATTCTATCTTTTTTCACAACTACGTATGGTATTTGGCCACTATGAAATGATGTTTCATTTTTATTCATTGACACATTACATGCCTTTATATAATGCTTCTTCTTATGATTATAATGATGATGTTATAATGATGATTATACTCACCCCATGTTATATTGATTCATTTTCATATATATCTTCTTACTGGTATTTTAGATCACTTATTTCATTTATTTATATCTTTATCTTAATACGTCGAAGAATGATAACATGAGGAAAAATAAGATGATAAAGAAGAAGGAATTAAATAAATGTATGTGTTTTATTTTTAGAATTTTATGTATTGTACTAATTTTTCAAAGACACTAAAACATTGGATTTTTTTATGTAATTATTTTATGTTTTTTGCTTTTAAAATAATGTAATAGTAATGTATGAATGAAAATTTGGGTCTTTATAGTTGGTATTATGGCACAATTTAGTTAATTTTGGAATTAATATAGGAGAACCTTAGTCAAAACACTTAAATGAGATTAAATTAATGTAAGCACACAAAAATCATTCCTAAATATAGGTATCCCATACCAGATTAATTTAGAGTTAATTTAACAAGGGGATAAATTATTTATGACTTATTAACTTAAGTTTTGTTTTAACCTTCTCTAATTTAGAAAAAATTGGGAATAAGGAGAAACCATGTCAATAACCCAAGAGAGGGAAAATGGAGTGATTACCCAAATGAAATCCCCAATGCCTTGGGATGTGGGGTTTAAAATTTCATGGAAATACTTTCCCAACTGTCTAGGGTTATGAAAATTAACCTAAATAATATGGAACATCCGCCTTAACCTAAGGGGGTCAAATGTCTGTAGAGTGTTTTATATTGAAATGAACACAAAATTTTAGTATCTGTTTTGATCCAGTAGCTAAGAAATAATTTTTAATCTCAATGAAGATGTTGTTTTCTTTGATTATGTATTCCGAGATGGAGAAGGTGTCTATGTTCATTTACTGTTTAGATATAGAGGTCAGTCAATATTGGGTATTGGTTAAGAACACCAAGGATAATGATGAAATTGAATAGATGGAGTGGTATGATATGAACATATTGTTTCTTAACAAGTATTTCCCTCGAATAATTAATATAAAGATGGAGGGAGAATTTATAGATATGAATGAAATAGATGGTGAATCTATCAGGACCTACGAAGCATATTTCACAAGATATTCATGGTAAGTTATGGTGTTTTTATGAACAATGATAGAAAAATTGATTAATTTTTTATTTGCATAAAACCATACGTTTTAATTGATATTACAATTAAATACATTGGTAGTTAGGAATAATTTGTTCAATGTGTTATCAAATTGGAGAAGGAGTTTGTATAATGGTCCCATTGCTATGGTGATAAGAAATTAAATATTGTGCATCATGCCATAGGATCTAATGAGAACGGTGGAAAGAAAACTCCACCACCCCCATGTAAAAAATGTGGGAAGTAGAATCATTGGAACTGAATCAATAGGATGGGGAAATGATTCAGGTTTGGTATAGAAGGCCACCATGATCATGAATGTCGAAAATTAATGATGAAGTAGGATTGTGTGGTGGAGTATAGGAGAGAACCACCCGTGGATAAATGATTCAAATATAAAGACAAAGGGAACTATGAAATCTAGTTTACAAAACCTAGAGTCCATGACAATAATCAACTTCATCATCTATAAAAAACAAGGAAAGAATTGAAAGATTTTTTCATCACTACTGTGGAAGTGGAGCAAGAAAATGATGTCTTACTAGGTATACTTCCTATTCACTTATTAATGTAAAATGTATTATTTTATTTGGGATTAATTAATTACTTTATATAATGAATGTTTTCTAGAACTATTGATTCAAAGACCCGAAACCCTGATAAAGAGATATCTATAAAACACCTAGTGGTGAAATCATTGCAATCCAAGTGTTAGACTCTTGTCTTATTTGCGTACGTGGGAATATTCTTCAAGTAAATCCCATGGTACTTCCCTTGGAAAAATAAAATCCTGTTATACGAATGTATTTGATCTTGATATATGGAGTACATATGAACTATTATAAAAAGTAATTATCATTTCATATTTTTAACTAGCCTATGATTCTCTAAAAATGTAAGGAATATCATGAATATCCTTTGGAGAATCCTCCATGAGTGTGGGTGTTTATTACTTGTGGAGAAGCATAGATCTGTCAAATTTTTTAGTTAAAGGAAGGTGTCGAACTATGGGAAATTCCCATTGTGAGGGAGTACAATAGAATTTTTATAGAACTGTTACCCAAACATCCCCATAGATCATGAGGTAGATTTATCAATAGAAATTCTAATCAAAGCTACTCATATATGTATAAAACCATATAGGATGGCTCCTGTAGAACTTGAGGAGTTAAAGAAATAGATGTAAGATCCTTTCGATAAAGGATTTATACTCTCTACTGCATCTCTTTGAGCAATGTCAGTGCTCTTTTTCAAGAAGATGGAGGGATCAATGAGGTTGTGTATCTATTATTGGTAAATAAAAAGGGTGAGTATAAATTAAAATTATCCTCATCCAAGGATTGGTGACTTGTCATATTAGTTATAAGGACATCATTTGTTCACAAAGGTATATCATCATTCTGAATATCATCAACTAAAGTTGAAGAAGGAAGATATTCATAAGACAAAATTATTTACAAGGTATGGTCACTGGGAGTTTCTAGTGATTTGCTTAGTAATTACTAATTCCCCTCAAATATTCATGTATTTAATGAGTAGAGTCTTTAGAAATTACCTTGAAATTGTTTTGGTAGTTTTGTTCAAAGATATTATCTTTTTCTCCAAGAGTAATGAGGAACATGAAGAACATATATGGATTATGCTAATGACATTTTGGAAGGATATGTTTTACACCCAGTTTAGCATATTTGAATTTTTGGTCCAAAAAGTAACATTTTTAGGATACATGATCACAATTGAGGCAATTTATATACACCCATAAAAAACGTCAATCGAGGAATGGACAAAACACTCTAGTGTCACATAAATCAACAATTTTCTTTTATTATCACATTATTATAGATCATTTGTGAGAAATTTATCATGATTTTCTTTCCGTCTAAAAATGTTTACAAGAAAATGGGCGAAGTATGTCTGGATTGATGGATGTGAGGAAAGCTTCAAGGAGAGTAAGACATGGTTAATAACTGCACTTGTATTCACATAAACAAAAAAGTGGAGAATGTTTTGTGGTATACAATAATGTTTCAACTAAGTTCATGGGTTCTTTACTAATTAAGAATGATAATGTGATATCCTACCCCACACATCAGTTGAAGACCCATAAGAAGAACTAGCTGACACATGATTTTGGGCTAGCAGTTGTGTTTTTTCACTGAAAATATGGTGGCAATACCTATATGGTGAGAAGTGCGATATATATAACAATCAAAAGTTCCTTAATTATATATTCACAAAAAAGGATCTCAACAAGAATCAAATTATATGGTTAGATTTATTCAAGGACTATGATTACTCTATTGACTATCATCTCAACAAGGTGAATAAAGTAGTTGATACTCTTAGTAGAAAAGAACCTAATACTATATCCATGATATGGATTGAGAAAGAACCTATCTTCATGGATATTAAAAGGTTGTATTTAGAAATAATTATTATAGGGAATATCTTCTATGATTCCAAAAATTATTCCCCACCATCAATCCAAGAGAAGATTAAAGAGGAACAAAGGTATGAGCAAGAGTTACAAAACATGGTGAATGTAATAAAGTAAGAGAGGCTATAAGAGTTCCATATTTATGATGATTCTGTGATTCGATTAGGAATGAGGCCCTCAATTCCTTCATCATATTGAATTAAGAAGGAACTGTTGGACAATTCAGATAGCTCAAATTTATGAATCCGTCATGGGAGTATTAGGATATACCATGATAATTTAGAACAATTCTTGTGAGATAACATGAATAATGAGATTTCATATTATATAAAAGGGAGATTAATATGTCAAAAATTAGTAAAGAGATACATAATTCCAATGGGATGATGAAACCATTTCTGATATCAGTTTGGAAATGGTAGAATTTCACTATTGGTTTTGTCACTGGTCTCTGGAAGACATCCAAATGACATAATGTGATATGGGTTGTGGTGGACTGAATCAATAAAACCTCCAACTTTATCGCTATTCAAGAATATATCTTTCTTGAAAAACTTTCTTAGATATATGTGAAGAAAGTGGTGAGGATTCATGGGTTTAAACTCTCAAATGTATCTGATCATGATCCCATGTTCACATCTAAATTGCGAATCAATATTCAACAGACATTGAATACTGAATTAAATTTCACCACATCATACCACCCCAAACTGATGTTAAATGTGAATGGAAAATTCATAAAAAAGTTATTCTAAGAGCCTTATTAATGGAATATAAAGGATGATGGGATAATAATTTCTCATTGGTTAAATTTTTACACAATAAGAACTTCTAATCAATTATTCAGATGGATCCATATGAAGCTCTCTATGGAAGGTTATGTAGAACTCAAAAAAATTTCGACTGAAGTTGGTGAATGAAATATACTTGGACATGATATTGTGATGAAGATGACCAAGAATTTTTAGTCCATACAAAAATATATCAAATACGATTATATTTGGAAATAGATCTATGTTGACAACCATAAAATGGACATGCAGTTCAACGTTTTGAATATTACCAAGGAAGAGAGTAACTTTTTTAGGAAAGAAAGGGATGCTAATACCAAGGAATATTATCCCCTTTATGAACCTTGAATTCATAAGATCCAAGGCCTATCATCTTTTACTTCCAACAAATAGGGATAATTATTATGATTTTTTTCCACATATCACTCTTGAGGAAGTACATACAAGATCTTCCACATGTACTAAACTCAGAGTTGGTACAGCTGGAAGAAGATCTCTCTTATGTGGGGAAGACAACAATGATTCTAGAAGGGAGAGATGAGGTTCTAAAGAATAGGAAAACCAATCTTTTAAATGTTATTTGGATGTACCATAAGTGTGATGAAGATACTTGGGAACAAGAGTAGGCGATGAAGGATAAGTTCCATCACCTATTTATTTAAAACGAAATTTAGAGGGAGAAATTTTAAAGGGTGGAAGAATGTAATTCCCCAAACGTTTATCAATGGAATTTATCCTTTATTATATTAATGTAACATACTATAAATCCCATAAAATCACTTCGATACCAAAAAACATTACAAATGAATAATTATTAAAATATGAAGTATTTATAGATGTTAAAGAACCTATAATGAATAAATTCTAACATGACCTTAGGAATAGTAATATAACCCTTGTTAATAGTAATGTGGAAAAAAATAATAGTAAAAAACCCATTAAATTATAAATAACATTTAGGCATATTATAATTAAATTTATGATATAATTATTACACATTTTACGTAAATAAAAGTTTTAAAATTTATTAATTAAGTGTTTGTATTTTTGTAAGTCATAAATTTTTAATTTAAATGTTATGATTAATTTAATAGTTTAAAAGAAAATATATTTTAATAAAATTTATTCAAAATATATTATTCTGATTTCAAACTATTTTTAAATATATTATCAAACATTAATTATTTTTTCAATTTGATATAAAATAAGTTATAATTTTAAAATATGTATTTTCCATGTATATGATAATTTTAATTAAAATAAAATTACTCATATTTTGAAAAATATTTCTGAAAATTGGATTTTATTTTTTAATTGTACACATTGAAAAATGGTTATAATTTATTTTTTATATTTTTGTAAAAAAATTTATTTTTCAAGAATAGTAAAATATGATAATTTTTTATGAAAGATAAATACATTAATTATGGAGTCATAGAAATTGTATGGTTGATGTGAGGCAAAAATATCATATGATACATAGTTAAAATTTTATATTTAGTTATAATATTCAAACAATTCTTAGTAATCAGAAAAAATAATAAAATAAATATTAAAATAATGAGAAAGCATCCCTCTCCTCTACTATAAATACCACCCCTCACAACCTCTTCTCCTCAAACCTCAGAAGCTTTAAACTTGTCCTAATTCCACCAAATCACCTTAACAATACCCTACCCAATGTATAAGATCTATTGGTCTCATAAAATGACCAAAAATATTTCCCTAATGAGGTTATTATGGAGGAGAAATTCATGAGGTAAATTCCTCTTTGTTTTCATTAAAAAAATTTCCATGTCATTTTATTTTCTTATTCTCTCCTAACCTCCCCACAACAACAAAAAATTGATTAATTTAGTACCTTATTTATATGATAATTATATCATTTTAATTTAATATCCTTCATTAAACTACTCTATCTATATTTTATTCTAAAAATTTAATTTTCCCCCATGATGTGTTAATTTACCAACATTGTGGGAGATTCACATTCATTTTCCATTAACACCTTCATAGATGTTAAATAAAATATTATAATGGTTGAAAAAGATTTTAAACATTATATTACAACCATATTTATGTTCTTGAACTACATTATATCCATAAATCTATATTATAAAAAAATTAATTTTTTCTGATCGAATAACCACTGAAATTTAACAAAAACAATCATTATTAACATTTATCTAATGATTCATCCAAATACCATATAAACATATTAATTATAAGATAATTAAAAAATATATAATATAACTACCAAAATATGATAACAATTTTGTATATTTATCCACATTTCACATGAACATCCATTCATGTATACAAATGAACTGATCATGAATACTAAGAAAACAAACACGCCCAAATGATAAAATTAAAATATATAACTCATCTAAAAGGCCAAAAATGAACATTAAAAACCATAATAAATAGAATTAATTAATAAGAGGTTATTTAATTTTAATTAATTAGTATACTGCTATTATAAAAGATATTAAAGTGGTAAAATAATTCAGAAAAAATGTAATGGGATTCTCAAACCCAAATCCATTTCCTTGCAGTTTCTCCTCTTTAAAACCAATTTAAGTATGTATATTCATTTAATGATCCTTAAATTTCGATTAATTATTATCAATTTTCATTTTATAGGATATAAAAGTGTTCGTATTTAGTTTATTACAAACACAATGTTTTCCAAAAGAACCGCTCTTTCAAAAAAAAACTCACCTTATTCTTCTATGGAGATTGTTTATTTGAACTCAATATTGATGATTCCTATAAAAATAATTTTATCCCCTTTTTCATTAAAAAATTTCATTCATGAATTTATTATTTAACAAATTAAACACATTCCTTTCCACAGATTATTTTATGTCCATGGATGATATGTGTTCTATGTGGCATGTTAGATAATGTAAATGTTATGATGTGATAGGTGTGCTCAGAATTATATAACGCAATGTAAATGTTATGATGTGATGAGTGAAACAGGAAATATATATAAATCGAATTAATTGGGTAATTTTATGTACCTCATGAGAAAAATTAAATTATGTGTCAATATGATTCTATATTTTTTCACAAATATGTTTGGTAGTTGATCACTAACACATGATGTTTCATTATTATGAATTTCCACATTCAAATACATTTTTAATGATTCCTCTCATGAATATGATGATATTGTTATCATGATAAAAATTCTCACCCCTTGGGATATTGATTCTTTTTCTTATCTATCCTCTTACTAGGATTTTAGAGCACCCCTTTCATTGATGTATATCATTAGGTGATTACTTGAACTAAGGAGAACCCGATATCCAATAAAAATAAAGATATGAGTGAATTAAATAAATTTTTATGTTTTATTTTATAAATGATAGGCATTGTACTAATTTTACCAAGCCACTAATAATTTTTATCCTAGTTTTATAATTCTTATATATTGTTTTTCAGTAAAATGATATCACATTAATGTAAGGAAAAAAATTTGGATAGTTATATCCAATAAAATAAATCATACATTAACCTAAACAAATAATATCAAAAGTTAATCTTAATCGATTCGAGAAGTAGTCATCCTAATAACTCATTAAAAATATCTCTACACAAATTTAAAGACCAAAAATTTAGAAGGAAGATAACTAAATTTTAAAAATTAGAATTAAAATAGATTAACCAAACAATATAATGTAGTGATTAAATTTAAAAAACAATTATATTTATACCTTAATCAAAATAAAATCTTAATGAAAACATGCATAATTCCAAAAAAATATATTGTTGTTTAATATATTTTTTAAATCCTAAAATGTATTAAACCCAAAAAATATAACATAAATCATCAAATAACTAGCCAATAATATCCCATAAATTTATCATAATCATCAACTATATACTAAAGGTTATAATCCCTCAAATCATGTGTATTTCAAAAGATTAACTTCCACAAAATTACCTCTCATTTTAACCAATATTATTCAGCAAATATCTAAAAACCCCAAATTAGATGTACTATATTATATTATTATATATTTAATAATTCCTATAAAAATAATTTTATTGATATATTTACAACATATTAATCAACCCAAAAAAATAACTTTAATCATACCCCTTCATTCTTAAACTGTTAACGATGCTATATTATCTTATTCCTTGTTTACTATAGAAATAATTCTAAGTCTCACCATCAAAAAAAATATATCCCTTACACATATTACTTTCTGGATAAAAAATATATTTATATAATTTATATATTTTCCACATTTAAAGCCTTCAATTTTAGATGATACATTCTGGATACCATTATTGTTTTCCTATTTCATTAACCATACGTTTTATTTTCACAAGTAAATTACATGCTTTTTGTACATATTTTCCACACCCAAGACATATTTCTATTTCTCTAATACATCATATTGTGTATTTATTATGACATTATAAATATATGTATAAATTAATATTCTTTCCCCATTGTCTCCACCACCGGAGATATAAATGAACTCTATCATTCTCTATTTTTCTGAGTCGATGTGTTGGGGAAGGTGTAAATTTTTTATCATATATCATGATAACTGATTAGGAATAATCACAATATCATTTAATATATTGATTATCCCATTTTATTTCTTATGAATACATTGTCTATCACATTAAATGTTATCCTAGTTCATTCTACTTCCATGCCTTGATTAAAACCAAAAATATTTGTTAGAGAAATAGTAATAGTAGTGGTAAATAACATAGTCATGAAGAATATTTTATATGACTTATAAAACATATAACTTTCTAAGTATATGTAACTTTAGGTTTTACCTATTAAATCAATGGTTCTTATCAAACTAGGATATTATCATATAATATACAAATCATCAAAGTCATTCAGAAGGTTATGTTCCCTAATATATATTTTCATAAATCTTTTTCTCAAATTTCTATTAAAATTTTTATAATACAAACTATAATTTCCCAAACCCTAGTACACCAGAGTCAGTGGATAATTTTCACATTGGTACTAAGTTAAATAATTGCAACCCAAAGGACTGAATAGATTTTTTATTTTTGAAAACTAGATACATACATGAATACAACATTATAATTTAAAATATAAACTAAATGATAGTGAATCTGTTAAGAACAATTTAATTCTCATAGTCTAGTTGTAATGACCCACAAATTATCATTTTCTTAAGAGTATAACAAGTAATTACATGGCCTTAAGAGACATCCCCAATATAACAAAACCTAGAAATAAATACCAAAGGGCTTCAAATACATGTGGGGGATGATTTATCATTTTTGAAAGAAATCACTGAACCAACAAAACATAACCAAATGGCTCACTATATGATGCATGATAAAAAGAAAGATAACTCAACAACATTGTTCATATCAAACCACTATGAAAGTGTGAAACAATGGAAGTCCAAACAAATATCAATGTAAATATAGGAATACAATGAATTAATACAATAAAACCACAATAATCCAATATCCACATGCCTTATGCTCCACGATCACCAATCATCCTGAGAATCACTAAGTGGTTCTAAAAATATGTGATACGTTACCTTTTCCCATGTCCCCAAAGATAGCATCTCTCAAAAGCATAAATGTGACAAAGAATTGGTTAGTATGAAACATATTAGGTTCTCTATAATGACTTCCCTACTCATTCCCCTAGGATAGAGAAGTTAACAACATTTACAAAAAATAGATTATATAAAACAATTCCTAAAAATAGTATATAACTAAATATAAACGTGTTTACAAAACCATTTATAACAAAAAGTATGAAAGTGAAATTGAAACCAATTTCCCAGTAGGTTATTGATCATAAAAAATAACTAAACAAATATTTAATACCATTTCTCAATACTCCTTTGGCATACCCAATCCAATCCACACATCCACAAAACCAACCATGCATGCTACATAATGATAGTTTTGTACCCATGAGCAGTTTCTCATCGATCTACCATGTCGTCACAAGGTAACAGTTTCCCATCTTCCATTAACCCTTTAGCACTAAGAACATGGTAATATTTCAACCAATCCATGTATATGAAACATGAACACACACTACATATTCCCAAAGTTCATGCCAAACAACCCTTTCAATAAAATCAACTTTATATTGAAAACTATTTTTCACTAAAACAATTATATAGAAAAATAATTTTAATAAATAATCTTTTTATTGTAACCAGCTACCCAATCAACCAATTTCTTTTTTCAAAAAAATATACCATTTTAAATCACCATTTTAAATTCGTGAAATTAAAAATAAATTACATCAATTTATTAAGATTTCACAAATGTACTAAAAAGGATAAAACATAAATAAAGAGGTTTCTTACATGTATTAAACCATGATATCACAATTATTGGTATCCAATTTACTGAATTTGAAAATAATCCAATAAAATATAATAAGAGGAGATGAGATAGAAGCCCCCTGCCTCATGGGTTTTGATGAATACCGATAACAGAGGAAGAACGCTCATGAAACTGGGTTGAAATTCCCCAAAAACGGCCTTAGATATCTTTTACTACCATCAAAGAACCCAGAAATCATCATATTTTGAATCCCGAAACAAATATCTACCCATAAAAGGAATATATCTAAAAATGAAAGGGGATAAGAGAAGTGGATCTATGAAATGAGACACAAATGTTAAAGAACATCACTTAATATAAGAATACATCTTCAAATAATCAAGGGAAGCCTTCAGATTGACTCCAAAATGCTTGGGAGAGGTTATCTTATCTTCAAGGAAGAGAAATACCGAGTTAGGGCCACATAGTAGAAAAAACTATAAACTTAGAGTCAAAAATATGTGACATCTACTTTTTTTATCTAAATTTAACCACTCACATGGTTAGTTTGTATGGTTAGACAAACTGTGTGATAACTGTGCGTTAACTACTCTCTAGACAGACCCTTGCATGGCCACCTCATATAGTCTCCTTAACCATGAGCACACCATTCCAAATCTCTCTACCTAAAACCAGCTGTTGTGCATGGTTTCACCTAGGATATCATCACGATTTGGATAAACCATGTGAATCATGTGCACCTCTCCTTTATCCCCCAAAACATATTGAATGATAACCAAACTCTCCCATCATTCCCCATTATAATTTATGTACATAGAAATACCTAGAAACAGTTACATACTTGAAAATAGGGGTACTAAATTCTCCCCACCATCTCTTTCCATCCCACGAAAGTAGAAAACCATCGCTGCCCTAAATTAGTTCTGGTTATTTCTCTTTCATTTACTTCTCACGCTCCCAAGTCTCTTCTTAAATATGACCATATTTCTATAAAACCCGCACTAGATCAATGTTTTTTCACACAATAATTTCTCTTGTCTATCCAAAATCCACACTGGGATATGTCCCAACAAAACATATGGCTCAAGGTTAACGTTATCCCATTCGATCACATGGTTAGGATTAGGCATGTACATTTTCATCTGAGATACATGGAACACATTATGTACCGAACTAAACTGTATTGGTAGTTCCAATCAGTATTCCACATCTACAACCCATTCTAGTATCTCAAAGGGGACTATGTATCGAGCAGATAACATGACATACTTCCCAAAATGATGATGTCCAAGCTTTAGAGTTATCCTCACGAACACATGATCACTCCGAGAAAATTACAATGTTCATCGATGATGATCTGCATTAGATTTATAACTACTTTAAGATGTCTCCATCCTCTATTTGATCAACTGAATATGCTCTATTGTTTCTTTGGACCAGGCCTGGGCTAATTAGTGTTGTTTCACCTATTTCCATCTAGCTTAGTGAAGAATGAAAAGGACACCCAAACAATGCTTCAAATAGAGCCATATGTATCGGGTCCTTATAGTTGTTATTATATGAGAGCTCCACTAAGGGTATGTTCTCCTGTCATGAGCAAGAAAAATTCATTAAATAATCTTGTAGAATATCTTCCAATGTTTGTATCATCCGTTTAGATTTCCCATCCATATAAGGATGATACCCTGTGATCATATTCAACTTAGTGACAAGGTATTTCAAAAATAATTTCAAGAAATGATATGTGAACCTCAAATCTCTGCCTGAAACTATTAACACTAGTACATCATGCCTCTTTACCACTTATTTGATATATATTTTAGATAGATCCTACAACGTATAAGTTTAATGAATTGGAATGAAATGGGACAACTTTCTAAGATGATCAACTATCACCCATATGGTATCATGTTTACAGACCGTTATTAAGATACCTATAACAAAATCCATCACTATATGCTCCCATTTCTACACTACGATAGGTAAAGGCTGCAACATACCTACTGGTCTATGATGTTCTGCTTTAACCTGTTGACAAGTTAAGCACCATGAGACAAACCCAGCCACCCTCATTTTCATTTAATTCCACTAAAATTTAGCCTTCAATTCCTTATACATCTTCTATGTACCTGAACATATTAAACATCTAAAATAGTGGTTAGCATGAAGGAGTTTATCATGAAATTACATAGGTAAAACCAATTTATCTCCAAAATAAATAATTGGACTCCCATTATGTTTCGATCCCCCAATATTCTCCCCACCATTTTGCTTTGAACACATAACCAGTAATTCCACATCGTATTTTTGTACCTCTTTCACGATATTTACCAAATCTGGAATGACAGAAACTGAAAATAAGAATTCCACATTACCTCTAACTTCACATTCCACATGCACGCCAGACAGTACTAACATCAACTACCATTCATTCTAATATTCGTTTGCTAACTTAGTATACGACTTTTTTATCAATTCATATATCACCAAATTCCATTTTCCTGGTGTATAAATCAAGTCAAAGTCATACGTTTGGATATAATCCATCTATCTCCTTCGACTTAGATTCAAATTTTTCTCTGATAAAATGTGTTTCAAAATTTGTGGTCCTTGAACACAATAAATTTTTCACCTAATAGATAATGATTCCATGTCTTCAAATCATGAACGCCTTCTACTAATTCCAAGTCATGTTTTGGAAAATTATCCTCATGCACTCTCAACTATCCTGAACTATAACCCCCAACATGGTCTCCTTGCATAAGAACACAACCCAACCCTGATCGAGAAGCATCGCAGTACAACACATATCCCCATCATGATTTTAGAATAATCAAGACAGGTCTCCATTTAAGATGAACATTCAAGTCCTATGAATACTTTTTTCATTCCTATGTCCATTAGAATGGATCATTCTTATTTGTCAATAAGGTCATTGGAATGGATAGCTGTGAGAAGTCGTGAACCAAATGTTGATAATAACGACCTAGACTAAGAAAACATTGTATCTATCAAGTCATTATTTGGAGGAATCCACAATATGATATCTTATATCTTTTCATGATCCACAACAATAAAGTTTTCATAAATTTCATGGCCCAGAAAGCTTACCTCCAGTATCCAAAAATCAATCATAGATAGTTTGGCATACTAATGGTGATCACTCAATATTTGTAACACATCCTTCAACTGTTCCTCATGGAAAACCTCTGTCTTTGAACACACCATGTTTTTTTCAACAAAAACCACAACAAACTAATCCAGATGTTTCTGAAATATCAGATTCATCAAATCCATGAAGACTGTCGGTGCATTCATGTGACTGAAAGGCATGAATATATATTCATAGTGTCCATATATTCTTGAAAATATATCTTCATAATATCTTCTTTTGAACTCACAATTGATGATATCCTGGTATGAGGTAAATTTTAGAGAACCATTAATCTCCCCCCCCCAATTTTTCAAACATATCATCAATGCACAGATGTGGATATTGATTCATTATCGTAACTTGGATACGATTAAGATAATCAATGCACATCCATATATTTTCATCATCATTATTCACAAAAAAACTAGGGATACTCATGGAGATGTACTTTGTAGAATAAAACCCTTTCTTTTCATCTCCTCTAACTACGCATTCAATTCCCTTAACACAGTTGGTGAAATCTTATTAGACGAAAGGGAAATTGACTGGTTCTTGGTAGGACATCAATCATAAACTCCACATCCCTTATAGGTGGCATCCATAACAAGTTCTCGAAAAATCAATATTGAAATTGATCCACCAATTCTAGAAAAAATTTATCCTAGAACGCATATATCAATGCCAATGTAAATTCCACAACTAGTAAGAGAATGTTCCCACCACTAGTTCCATTAATGTACTTCCACCCATCTTCAAACCTTCTTTCATTTTAAGAGATTCTTGATGGGGTACTCAATCATGAAACTAACTATCCTCATATCATAGTCGATGTGAGCCATGAATATTTTCAATCAATCCATACTAAGTATTATATCATAAAAATCCATCTCCAACATTGAGAAGTCACATTTCATCTCAACTACGTCAGTTGTTATAGAAATTCTCTACACACAAAGGCTTTACATTCTCTTTCATCGAGAGGAGTTGAAGTTTTATTACATAGGGAATCATTTCGTGTTTTAAACAGATAAAGTCAACAACACGAGAAATAATGAAGGAATGTGATCCATCGATATCAAACAACACTTTCACAGAGGTAGAATATAACAGAATCATACCTCTCACCATAGATGACCCCCTAATCATATACGATAATATTCTCATCTCCATATAGTTTCTTCACTTCTACACTCTTATCTTTGTCAAATTTATATGATTTTGCATTGCTGAGGAGTCATGCTATTCTGAGAATCACCATTGCTAGCTTTGTTCTGCTGACGAGACGGATTCTGTTGGCCTTGTCATATCGAATTATACGATGGTTGGGGCACTTCAGAAGTGTCTCAAGCACCCTACCTCAGAGAACTAAAACAAAATAACATAAAGTTCCCATCTTGTTTAATTTATGGAATTATCATGGTTGTGTTGTACAATTCCACTTTATGTGGTCAAAGGAACCCCATTGGTATCATCCTACTTGGCACTTTGGTGGTGGAGGATGTTTTACTGATCCGTATGTCGGATTCTGATTCCTTCTCCCACCTTGGGAATATTTATCACTCTTTTACATTCTCCCAACATTGGAGTTTTAACCATTTATAGTAGGGATCATCATACTTCATCCTCCAATACCTCCTAAGATATCTCGCTGATCCACTAAAACTCTATTCACCATTTATGTGTAGTCATTAATACAGATCACCGCAACCTTCGATCGAATTTCTATCCTTATACATGATTCAATGATATGTTCCATTAGGGAGGCACTCACAAAAGATTCTGGTGAAAAGAGAACTAATTTCATGAATTTCGATGCATACTCTTTGATATAGAGATTCTTCTGATTTAGACTAAATATGTTTCTTATCCTCGAGATCATGATTGTGGGAGGATAAAATTTTTATTAAAAAATTACTCAAAATCCTCCCAAGTAAGGCCTTGATCCACTCTATCCTGAAAAAATTGCTCCCACCACTGTAGTGAAAGATCTTCAAGCATATATGTCACCATCTTGACTTTTAGCTCCATCGGTGTGCCGATGAACTCGACGATATGATTCATTCTACTGAACCACACCTCCACCTTCTCGGGTTCAGAATCACCCTAGAATGTGGGAGGATTCTACTTCATGAATTGGATTGAATGGTCCAAATTCCTTGGCTCATCCCTTTGGTTCCCCATATCCATTGCCTAAAACACCTAGATGATGCTATGAAACAACTCTTGGATCACTTTTGGTTATGGTGCAGCCATGTTTTCTATGGTTTCTTCTGGTTGGTTCCTACGACGCCTGCAGAGTTCCATTTTCTAAACGAAAAAACTATCTAAGTATCACACTCTAGCAACCGCTAGCATAGTATTTCAAATTATATCATATAAACAATAACTACATTTTTTCCAAAAAAAAACGTGTTCACGTTCAACCATTTTTTTGAAAAATTATTTCATTATTTTGAAAATCAAACAATTTTTAAAATACACCAAGTATCCTCTTTTCAAAATCTATCACTTGAATCAAATTCTGTATTTTAAAAAAAATGACACCATTTAATAAGATCATATATCATTACACTAAATAAACTATACCATCCTAGTGGAATGTTAATCCTCTAATTCATGATATTCTCACCTCATTGTATAAACCCATGATAATGATATTCGGGTATCCTATAAGTGTTTCCAAAACACTTATGTACCCAACACCATTCTAACATGAAGATCAGCATAAACGGGTTAGCTATATCCTTTTATGCTATGAATTTCAAGTCCTAAAAATCATACTCCTTTATAAGATGAAATCCTAAGGAATAGAAAAGGATGAATCAAATCCAAGAACAAGAAGGTGAAAACTACTTTCTTAGAAAGGATCAAATAAGATGATACCATTTGTAATGACACGCTAATTTTCATTATCTTGAGAGTATAAAAAATCACAACATGGCCTTAAGAGATAACCCCAAGATTCCAAAAGCTAGAAATAAATGCCAAATGGTTTAAAATACAAGTGGGGAATGATTTACCCTTTACAAAAGAAGCCATAAAACTATAACCAAATGACTCACTATATGATTCATGGTTAAAAACATGACATATCAACTAAATTTTTCATATCAAACCACTATTAATGTGCCAATAGAAGAAGACCAAAAAATACTAATGTTAAAAATAGAAACCAATTAAATACTCCATGAAGTCCACAAGCCTCCATGCTTCACATATAGCATGCTTTAATATGACTAAATAGCCTGATCATCACTAAGTGGTGCTAAAAACGTGTGATATGTTACCTTTCGTATATACTCGAAGACAACATCTACAAAAGAACAAAAGTTACAATGCAGGGGTGAGTATAAAAGTCAATAGGCTCTCCCCAATGACTTCCCTACTCACAACACTATGTTAGAAAAGTTAGAAACATTTACATAAAACATTTTATATAAACAAATTCCTCAAAAAAGTTTATAACAAAATATAAACTAGTTTCCAAACTAATTATAACCAAAAGAATACAAGTGCGATTGAACCCAATTTCCTAGAAAGTTATTTTTCTAGAAAAATAACTAAAAAAATTTTAAAACAAATTTTAAATACAACTTTTAAATACCAAATTCATTCAACACATTCACACCACCAACTATGCATGCTACGCAATGACAGTTCCATACTCATCAGCGGTTTCTCATCGATCCACCATGTTGTCATAAGGAAATTGTTTCTTGTGTTTTATTAACCCTTTGGTATCGAGAATAAGGTAATATTTCAACCAACACTCATGTATAAAACATGAAATCTGACCACATATTCTATAAGATCATGCCAAAAATACTAGTTCAATAAAATTACATTTTTATTGAAAAACGTTTTTCATTAAAACTATTATAATGCCAAATTATTTCAATAAATAATATTTTTATCAAAAACCGATACCCAATAAACCAATTTAGATGTTTCTTAAAATCCACCATTTTATATCACCATTTTAAATACATGAAACTAAAACAATTTTCAAAACAATTTATCAAGATTTCACAAATCTACCAAAATTGATAAATCATCACTAAAGAGATTTATTCCATGTATCAAAAAATGATTTTACAATTAATGTTATCCAATTTAATGAAATTAAAACTAATGAAATCAATTATAGTAGTAGGAGAGGAGAAAGATTACACCTATAGTATTTGATGAAAACTAACAACGGATGAAGAACAATCCTGCAATCGGTTAAAAAATCCCCAAAAACAGCCTTGGATCTCTTCTCCTACCATCAATGAACCTAAATGTAATGCCCCAACCCTAGTTACCTAGATTCGGTGCATTATTACATAACATTGGCATGATCAAAAGAAAGATAAAGTCTTGAAAGACCGATTAGTTTAGTAGGCTTGGAATAACTAGATACATTAATAAGGTTTACATTATATCATAAAATGAAAACTAAAACAATATAGTCTCCATAGTCCACACTCTTATCCCCTCATACTATCCCTACTGGTCATTCATAAATTACTTCTTAACATCCTGGAAAAAATAAAACATAGAAAAGGGGTGAGCTCAAATGCCCAGTAAGGATAACAATATAGCAGAAAATTTCATAAATATGAAAAAACATTTATGGCAATGTATAACTAAAACAAAATCCATTTAAACATGAACTTTAGCATAATATGGAAAGGATAAATTGAAATAATGCAATTTACTAATTCACATGGATATTCTACTAATAGAATAATCACATGCAATATCAATAACCACTTTCATAATGATGGAATGCATAATGTCATACTATCATAACCACATAGCCAAGGCCTCATGCCAAGACTACAAATAAGATTTTTCCAAGGCCTTGTGCCAAGACACTAGATTGTCTCATGAGACCTACCGATGCATCAAGGAGCTATAGGGGGCTCCACCTATCACATATTAAGCACAATGCATTCCCATATGAAAAGGTTTAAACATAACATAAACATTCGTATTAAAACTAGCATACGAAATGTAAATACTTATTCCATAAACCATGAATGGTATAAAAATATCATATATACAGTCAAACATATCACAAAACCTTAAATACAATATATAAGTTTTGTATCATAATAAATCAACTTCAAATAAGCGTAAAATCCATCAAAGGATGTTGACATAGATTAAATCAAAACTCTTTTTAGAGAAATATTTCTTTTTATTTTGAAATCATTTAAGAGTCATATATTTATAAAATAAAACATTTTCTTTGAAAATATTCTTATAATCTTGTAAGGGAAGCTTCGACGATTTTATAATGGTGGTAAATAGCCACACCCGTCGTATAAGTTAAAAAAACATTCTTACCTTATTTCTGTCGAAAAGGTTAAAAGGGATCTTATTTGGAAAATGACGGAAATATTCCTTTATAAAAAACTTATAAAAGTAAAAATGGGTATAAATGACATTTACCCATATTCTAGTAAATAGTAAAAAAAATTTGAAATACATTTTTATGAATCATGGATGTGGATGATAAAGATGTCCCAATAGAATATTATGTATAAACATCCTCGGATAATGAAGAGATTGCGAAATAATCCCTTACCAATTTGGTAACATACGAAACATACACCCCGTGAAAGAGGTATCATACAATGAATATGTAAATACACATAAATTAATGTGTATTACATAAATAATACAGTTATGGCTAGTACATACACCACACAAAAGGTAATAGTGGCAATAAGGCATGAATCTCATGGGAATAAGGTGTGAGATGAAAACCCCTTACTTTATACTTTTTCCTTAGTAGGGGGTAGGTTAACCTCCAGTACAATGGTGAAATAATTGTTATTTAATTATAAGAAAATCATATGCATTAATATGAGATCATATATGATCTTTTAACATTGATTTGTTAATAATATCTTAGAATTATCGTCATTACGGGTGTTAATGTGTTCATTTTCCTTTATACTATTTGTTATTTGATCCATATTTTTTATTAATGGGATGTATATTATTCATATCTAGAATGATATAAAATATTTAAAAATTATTTTTAATCATTAAATGAGAATGATTCTTGAATGGATACGATGGCGAATGAATCTCATCGCGTTCATGGAGACGGTAGTCCGTATATACGCACGAGCGACAATATCATTCTTTTGATATTAAAATAATATTTAATTTGATTTTATATCATATATACAAAATAATTATCATGTTATATTTTTTATTTACATGAATTACACATCATTATTATACCCATCCAAATAATAATGTTTTGAATAAAATTACACCATGACGTGGAGACGGTAAGCCGTACGTACACACGTATGGTGACATGTCATTCAAAGGATGGATAGAATACTGAAATATGGTTGTACCATGTTTATAATTACATCAAATTATATATAATATACTGGAGTTATTATTTTAGAATGTTAATAACAAATAAAGGAGAAGTGGAAGAAGAAATGAACTTGAAAAAGGGTGGTGAAATCATTACCTCTTCTTTAGGTTCTTCCTTTTGATTTGATCAAAAGGGCTATTCAGGTTGGATTTCTGACTAAAGAAAGGCCTATAGGATTACATGAGGCAATTTGGGAGAGTATTAGGGTAGGGTTTGGAAGAATCAAAAGTCTTTGAAGGTGTGAATTAATGAGAAGGGGGAGTGCCATTTTATAAGAGGGTTGAGGGGCACCTTTGAAAAATCTAGAAATATTATTTTATAATAAATTCATATTCGGTTTCAAATGGATCCAAAGTGGATTACTTAAATGTTATGGTGGGTATGGGTCAAAAACCACTCAACCAATAGAATTTAGACAGGTTTGGGTTTTTATATTAACCTTATCTTTAAGTATTAACACTTAGTTAATTAGTTTCACTTTTACAATGTCTCTTAGTATTTTTATATTATATGGTTAATAGACTTACTATATAAATCCAAGAGACCCCCCAAGTGGTCCATTAATGATACACCTATCATGATATATGTCTCTTGGTCGATCCTTATATTTTTTGGAATTTAATATCAATTAATAATATAATATTTGTTTTAAAAACTCTTTTATGTCAATTTTTACTCTATTCAAGAATTCATTTTTGTAAAAATCATAACAGAATGATTACATCAAATAAAGTTAATTAAATCAATACTAATATGTCATATTAACCTTTACAATTATTTTTATTTATAAAAAGTCTCAAATTACATTGGTTATTTATAATATCAATTATTCTAATTTTTCATTAATTAGGTAATTACTACATCACCATTGTGTCATAAATAAATTAAACTATTTAATGTATAAAAAATATAAATAAAATACCATTATGTAGTAAATCTGTTTATCTTTACAATTAATATTTATAGTCTAAAATCTAACATATATAACCCTATGTAAAAAAATTCTAAATTATATATGCATATGTCATTTTTGTTTTTATTTTAACTTAATTAAAATAAAGTCTCATTATCACTTTCACGTGGCTCCATGGAGTCCCAAAATCAACCCAAATATGCCCATGGTCGGACATGTATCCACCAATAAGGTTCGGAAATGTTTTAGGGTAATTTAGTATTATTATAATATTATTTTTTAACGCTTATTTACTGGATTTACCCTTTAACCATGGTAAATAAAATATTTACCGAATTAGTTATTCAAAATATCTAAAAAAATTTACCTATTTACACAATTTGGACATCCTGATTAAAAATATGGAATCCATTTTTCCAATTCCAAAACACATAAGGGGCATAAATTAATTTAAAACTAATTCCCGTTGTTAAGACAAAAAGCGTGTTTTTAAGAGATAATAACTATCAAAAGATTGGCACTTGTTTATGTCTGGTTTAATTGTGAAATTATGTCCAATGAAAAACATTGAATTAAATGGTAAAAATATATTCTAAATATACTTTAAAACCACTAAAATTAATAATTTATCGATATTAATTATTTCGATTAAAAAAGTTGTTTTTAATTTAAATTTAGTAATTTTAACTATTCATCAAAATATGAAAGTTATCTGAAAAGTACCAAAATTTCACCCTGGGTTAATTTCGATATTCCGAATCCAAAAATAAAGTCCATTTTGAGAGATATAATTTATAAACTTTCAAAAAGTGGGTATTACTATTCATAATGGCTACTTTCATTGGTCGAGGTGTGTTAGAACTCGAAGTTGCGTACAACACACGCTAGTATATTAATAAAAGAGAAGCGTACCATGGAAGCATGGGGTGTTACACTAAATGTCATTATATTTGGAATTTCCCAACATATATTTACACATAATAGGAATATATCTGAAAAATAAAGCATAGAGGAGTATTAGATCTATGAAATGAGATAATAACGGTGAAAAACATCACTTACCAAGAGAATATAGCTTCGAATCATCAAGGGAAGCCATCATATTGACTCCAAAATTCTTAGGAGAGGTTCTACAATATTAATAGAAGATAAATCTAGAGTTAGGGCCACTTAGGATAAAAAAATGACCAACATAGAGGAAAAAACCTATGAGATCCACTTTTTTAGGGTCTCAATTTAACCACGTGCGTGGTTAGTTTGCACATTTTGATAAACCGTGCACTAATTGTGTGTTAGCTACTATCTATACAGACCTTAGTACAACCTCCTCGCATAGTCTCCATAATTGTGTACACACCATGATGAATCTCAATGCCTCAATCCTACTATTTTTCATGGTTTTTCCTAATATTTCCTTACATTTTGGATAAACTATGTGCAGCCTGTGCGCCTCTCCATTGGCCCCCAAAACTTTTTGAAAGGTCACGGAACTCTCCCAACATTGACCCTTGCATATTATATCCATAAAAACACAAATAAAGGGTTACATACTAGAAAATTGGGGTACTACACTAACCCAACATGTCAATCAAAATATACATCTTGGAACTATGGGAGAAAATAAAACATATGAATAGGGTGATATTAAAGGCTCATTGAGGGTATGAGTACATCCGAAGCTATGAGTAAATAAGTGATAACAAATATTGAATGGTAAAATAACTAAAAATAATTCTATTTAATCAAAAACATGATCATAATTTGGAATTAATAAACTATGATAAAATATTTAAACATAAGTAATAACAAGAGAGTGAAACATTGACATGGATATTCTACGAATCAAATAATCTCACGGAATATCAATAACTGAATTAATAATGATATAATGAATAATGTGAAATGTTTGAATATCCCATATCAATCCTCGTGATAGTTACGGTCATGATATATCATCAAGAAAGTTATTATCATGATCTATCTTAAATATAGCTTAAATTTGTGCGTAGAATCCCATCTGATTTTGTGCAACTAATTTTTTTCATGGAACCATTCAATGAATCAAGGCATTATAGAGGTCCCTTATAATCTATAACTAAGTCAAATATTTTCATCATATAAATGGGGGGAATCATAAGAAACAAAAAAAACATTTGTATTGAAATGATCATATGAAAATTTAATACTATCGTCGTTCAATAAACATAATCATTGACCATATACAGTAATATATTGAATGGTATCAAAATTTTATAGCTCCAGTTAAAAAGATCATAGACCAACCTTAGAAATAATAAGGATGATCCTAATAAAAAAAAAACCTTTATTTGTCATATTTACATTAATGTGTTGATTTCATTATTTAATACAAAGGTATTTTAGAAACATTCATGCGGAAAATACGTTTTTCACTTTGAAATTCAATTATTAAAACTAAAATTTCAAAAAATGTTTTGAAACTAATCTTGTTTGAAAATAAAATCATAATAATTTAAAAGAAAATTTAAAAAAATCATTGGTCATGATGTTTTTAAATTATATTCATGTTTTATATGTAAACATGAATATTCCTTTCCTTTTTCCGATAGAATATATATGGTCATTGTTTTGAAAAGGACATGAATATTTATAAAATTTTTTAAAAGTAAAATTGAGGTAAAATAAATTTAAAAATTTTAGTAGAATATTAAAAACCATTTTTATTAGTTTATAATATATAAACATTGAAAATAAATATTACCCATAGAATACATAGACACAAACTATCCTGAATAATGATGAGATTGTTAAATAATCTTTTAAAAATTTATAACATTTGAATTAGAAGCCCCATGAAAAAATGAAAATCATATGAATATTTGTATCCACATAAAATTCATAATATTTAATATAATGTTAATTCATGGGTAAAATATACTCAATAAAAAAGATACAGGTGGTGAATAAGGCATATGTCCTACAGAAATAAAGGTGATATGATAAAACCATGCCTCAAAATCAACTTCCTTCAACATAATTAGAATCCATTGTATAATGGTTTTAGATATATTACTAACTTATACCATAATATTATTTACATTTTTAATATATTATATGATATTTTTATAACATTTTAACACCCATTCATTAATAATATTTCATTAATTATCTTATTTTCATTGTTAATTTCCTTGATATAACTTGCTTGTTTTTTCATGAATTCTCGTTTTATTATTTATAGAATATATATATATACAATATCCAGAAGGATATTATAGTTAAAAATATTATATTTAATCATTAAATATATTTTTAGAACCCATATTGAATGTTATGTATGTAAAATGAGTCACATCGATTTGTGGAGACTGTTGGATGTAAAAATGAAACAACTATGATATCATTCCCTTAAGGAGTGAAATTTTAAGTGAGAGAATGACAACGAAAATTTACATATTATATATAATTTCATAATTATCATATATATCCATTATTTACATTATTATAACAATTAAATTAAAGTAGTGATGATAAATAAATTACACCATGGCATGGTGATAGTACATCATACAAACGCATGTGTGGTGATTTCATTTTTCATAGGATTAATATTATAATGAATATGTTTTTCAAAAAAATGATAATATAGATAATACTAGATTAATTTTTTGTCATGTAAACAACACATGAATTGTATGTAGAAGAAAAAATAATTTTTAATGAGTTAGTAAAGAGGATTAACATCTTAAAAATAATCCTCCTTTGGATCACCTCTAATGGACACTAGAGTTTCTCTATTGAGGAGAATGAAATATCTAGAACAAGGATAAAGAATTTTTTATGATAAATAATAATGTTTTGGTCAAGATATATAGTGAAACGGTTTTGGAAGAAGTTAGGGATGAGGTGGCCTTTTATAATTAAAGTAAAGGGCACTTTGAGAATTTCTCATAATACTATAATATAATAAGGATATTCGATATAAAAAACCCTTAAAATGGCCTATAAATGATTAGGTGATGGAATTTTTGAAAACATATAATTCCATTTTTTTTGACATTTTTTTGTTTTTTAAATAATTTATTAAAATATGAATTCCATAAAATATCATTATTGTCAAAGTTTATATTGTTCATTATTGTGAAATTAAGAATATCAATATAATAATATAACTTCGAAAAAATACTTTTTATACAACCATAATATGTAATAATAATCTATTAGATTGTTGGATCACATTAAATAGCTGAAATTAGTTTTATTTTAATAATTTTTATGCCATTTATTTGATTTTTCCATTAATTGAATAATTATTACATTAGCATTGTGTAATAATTTAAATTAATTATTTCATCACTAAATATTAAAAATAAAGTAATATGATTTATATAAATATTTTATATTCGTAAATACTATTTATAGTTGAAAAAATATTCATTGTAATAACATATTTGAAATATTATAGTTGTTGAAAATAATGTTTGACGTTTATTTAAATAAAATAATATAAAGGTCATAACAACTTTATAATGATAATAAAAGGGTCATAAATCCTTAACAGGAATTATTATGGAAATTAATTCATCATAAAATAAAATATAGTACATTTTTTGTCTGATTGAATGGTTCGTATCATTTTAATTAAAATCATTTTATTAAGTTTCCATTAATTAAATAATTATTGTATCCGTGTTGTATAATCCTTTAAGGTAATTATTTTGACCTAAAAATTAAAAACAAATTATCATGATGAATATAAATATTTCATCATTAAAAAGATTATTTTTGTTGAAAATATCTTTTGGATGATAATATATGAATATTGCTATACTTATAATAAAAAATATAATAACAATATTGTTTTTCATTAAAATATAATTATATAATGGACATAATGTCAACGAATTGGATCCATGATGTCATAAATTAGACCAAAATATGATTTTGCACAAAAAATACTCATATAATAGAATTGAAACATGTTTTAGTGTCATTTTCTCAACCTTGTCATATTATTTTTATCTTTAATTACCTGATTTACCCTTTAATGTGGTAACAAAAATAACCAATTTTACTATTCATATTGGATAAAAATAAATGGTTTATATTAACTAAATTTCGACCGTCAAAATACAAATATGTAATTTTATGAATTTAATTTTAAATTAATCATGTAAAACACAAGGAAAATATAATTCTTGATAAACATTTTTTTTAGTTCCCAAATGATCATAAACCTGAAAAGGTAAATTGATGACTTAAAATTTAACTAATTATATTATAAATAAATAAATATTCATTATGTATGATTGATATCAAATTCAAATCAATAAATGGATTTTAATATAATTACATTATCATTTTTATAAAAACTGGCATTTCCACTATTGTGTGAGAAAACAATCTTCTCAAAAAATTTCAAAACATTCCACATCTTATCTTTTTAATATTAATATTTTAAAAATGGAGTTAGTTTAAAAAAAATAATATTTATAATAGTTTGAGAAATTTATTTTATTATTTACTCATAAAAATAATGAAATATATTTTTTGAAGAAAAGATATTTTTTGAAAATTATATTGTCATTACTAAAACTCAAGTCCATACTAAAAAATAATTAATTAATATATTAAAAATGAATTTTTTAATTATATATTTCATAATTTGGTTACTTATATTCCTTCCCTTGAATTTTAGAGTAGTTTTATACTGATAACATAATAATATTTCAGTGTTTGTTTAAACTGGGTGTTGTGTGCAACATAATGTTTCAAATAGGTTTTATTTAAAAATATATATATAATAAAATCATGGGGTGTTTCATTAAATCTCAATAAAAGTGTATATATGATATTAATATGTAATTTGTTTTTTAAATTCTTTAAAATCTATTAAATGAGTGTAAAATAAGGAGAGTAATTCTAAAAAGAAATATTGAGATGGTCCGCATTACCTAATTTAAAAGTAATGGGTGTGTATCATTACAAATTTTTAATGATATGGTGTTAATGTATTTTTGAAAGTGGAAAATTTTTTATTTATAATTATATTAATATATTTAATGTTTAATTTTTATAACTGTAATTGTATAATGGTATGTACATTTAGGTAAATTTACCAACCATGACGAACTAATTTTTTTGTTAAATATTATTATTATTAACCATCCTAGAATACAAATAATAATATAAAATCATTATAAATTGAATTTTTAAGAATAAAATAACATTTTATAACCATTTATGTTGATAAAAATAGTTTTTTAATAACAACATCCAGAAAGGTTATTATGTTGACCATGTAAGATTGTGAAAAAAATTGTTACATCAATATTATTTTTAAGCTTATTTATTCAATTCATGTTAAAGGTGACTAATATCATTTGTTTTGTTATATCGAACAAATTATTTATATTTATAAGTGGTTAAAAGTTTAAATGATTCAATTGAAATGAATAATTTTGACTAAGTGTTATTTCCTCTTTCTTCGGGATGACTCTTTCACTAATCGATTATGGCCTTCAAATGGTTTTTTTTTAATGAAAATAAATACTCCAATATGTGGATATGATTATATAGGGATAGACACATGAATATTATATATATGGTATGATGTATAAGGTGATTGATAAGTTGGTTGATAGGGGATATGATTTTTAATAGGTGGGGTTTGAATAAAATGTCAATTAATTTTTTTTCATAAAACAAAATATGAATGACTATTCTACCTTGGTATAGAAATTGATGCATACAGAATGAGATAATTTTTTAGTAAATTACCTTGGATTTAATCAATAATTTATATATCTTATAATAAAAAATCTTTATTTTACAATATATCACTATTCACTTATGTATTTCACTACTCATAAATATTATAAAAAACGTACATAAAGCTAAAGTGACCACGTTGATTAAAAAACCCAAATCCTTCTTTCAAGAAATGAATTTCAATTTCAAAAATTTTAATATACAAATTCAAAATCAAACTTACTATTTCATTAAATTATTTAAATCATGTATTAATAAAATTTAATATTTATTCTTACATTATCTTAAACTGATTGAGTAAATTTTTAGGATATTTTGATTCTTATAAGGACATAATTAATTAATTTTAATAATTATTCCAATTTTTAAGAAATCATTGATAATAATAATTATTTTTTATTCAAATGGTCGGGATACTATTATAATTTATATGTTAATATTCAAAGGGCTAGGAAAATATTTTAATATTCATATTTATAATTGTCATATAATTTTTAAAAACACATAAATTCTCATTGTTAACATAATTCATCAATCACTAAATATTACCATAAGTTTCTCAATATAAAATTTATAAAATAAATGTTATCTTTCTAAAATTTTCATCCATTAATAGAGGTCTTCATATGGGATATATTTCTAGGGGAAAATAAACATATTGATTTCCACAATTTACGTATCTTATTTATTTGTAAGTATAGTCATACTATAAATTATTTTATAATTTTTTTAATTTAACCTTTATTTGTAATTTTTTATGTAACTAGTTTTAGTCAATACAATGAATGTATGTATTTAGTTTTAGAGTACCAATTTGATAAAATTAATGTAAACACATTGTAATGAATTATTTATAGAAGATGATCATGTCATATATTATACATCCCATAAATAATTTCAACAATGATTCTTTTAGTATGCATTAAAAATTAAATATTATCCCCAAATATTTTATTGTATGATTATTTTTAAATATTGTTTTCTCATTGATATTTTTCAGTGCACACAACGATGAGATTTAAATGAACATTGTCTTCAATGGCATATAATAAATGCAAAACTGGATATCAAAAATTAGAAAAATATTATTATTTAAATATCACTATTATAGCATTAGTATTAAAATGGTGGGTGTGAATTGGATTAACATATTATGAAATATTTATATGCCCTAAAAAATGAATTTTTATTGGTTAATTATTGAGATCAATTAATACTTTAACAATATGTTTTCTTAAATAAATATTTTTATTAATTTTTGTGATGAAATATAATGATTGTTTTCTATCATGTTTATAAATTTTAATAAAAATATGAATATCATTTTTAAAATTATCATATCAAAATTAATATAGGGTTTATTTTTTATATTTTTATAAAATGATACTTTTCGTTGAGTATTTCATTTTAGTAATAATTTTATAAATGCCATTTATAGGAATTAAATATATTAAAATGGATTCAATATTTTGAACTAGGAGGTCTATATTTAAGATAACAAATTTCTTTTTATTTTAGGTCCTTATAAATAGTAACAATAGTAAATTTTGTTACAACGGTAAAGGGTAAATCTAGTAATTATGGTTTAAAATAAAATGACAAGGCCTAACTAATCACCATAACACTGGAATAAATTTTATTGGATGATTTAATATTGTCAATAAGTTTCCACGATTTATTTACATCAATTTTTTACAGTTAGATGAGACTATGAGTCTTATAATATTTTATGCCATGACATGTATAAAATCTTGTAGTCTAGTTTTAAATAAATATAAATTATTTGTCATATAGATAACCAGATAATATTTTCAGTTATAAATATTATTTTGAAATAAATATTATTCACATTTTTTATTTTTATTTTTATTATTCTTTGTAAATAAATAATTATATTAAATTATTATAAAATTATATGGATGTATAATTTAATTAATAAAAAACTAAAATTAATTATATTAAAATTGTTAAAATTATTTTAATTTAAATTAATTAATGTAATCCATGAATATTATAAATAAATATTAAATATTACCGATAATTTTATTCTTTTTTATAAATATATTTTGTGTTGATGTTTTAAATGTCAAACTAAATGAATCGTTCTTTAATTTACATTATGGATGTTTTTTTGAAAATATTTATTTATTAAATGATCAAATTTTAGGAAATAATAAGATTATTCCAAATGAATGTGATATATTTAATGAATTAATCCATGATAAATTTATGACTACTTTGGTATTTTTTTTAAAATATTTCCCCTCATATATTAGAAAATTTTAACAATACGATAACTGTCAAAACAGTTAACAAGGGGATAAAATGAAAATATAAGGATGAGAAAATATAAAAAGCATTTCAAAGTGTTATTTAGTAAAAATATTTAAACATATAATTAAAATATGTTCCTATTTTATCTATTTATCTATATATGGAAATTATAAATAATTTATATTAATTTAATATTTTAATAAATTCAAAAAAAATCCTCTCCCCGTAAATATAAATGGGAACACCATCAGTTCCATCATTACACCATTATGATAAATATATATCAAGAAACCCCTACATTTAACCTAACCAAAACCCTTATCATTTTTCATGAGGCTCATTCCCCCCTACAATAGATACCCATGTTCTGTGAAGATGAAATCTAATTGATGTTTACCAAATAAGAAGTAATCATCTTGACTGACTCTTTCATGTTTATTTATTTTTCATCTTTGTCTTAATGTGTAATAAACATAATAAAATTATAACTAAAATATCATAATGATGTTTATATTTTATTAATATTTTTTATAACCATATTATATCTCATTTTCATCCAATTTAAATCAAAACAATCACTCGAGTGTACGTATAACATACAATCCTTATGTAATGGTGTAATTCGTATTTCATCACTACATTACTCGAAATGTTTTAGATATGGAAATAATTAATATATATATATATATATATATTATATTTATTTAAAGGTTTATTATTCTTTTCCTTTCATTTGTTATGTCCATTGAAGAATCAAAATAGCATTCATGTGTATGAATGACCTACCATCAACCTGAATTGTGTAACACTTTTTCCTATCCATATCATTATGGATGACTCTAAATATATATAAATTTAATATACAATATATTTATAACATTATTAATATTTTGAGGATTATGTATCCATAATAAATTTATATGTAAAAATGATTCTGAATGAAAAAATATCTGACAACATATGTGAAAACATGAAGCAATTTTCAATCCTAACAATGTTTTAATAAAAAAAATATTAATAAACATGTGATAAAATATTAGATGTGAGTAATAAATGATACAGTATATATATTTTATAATAGTTCAGTTATATATTTATACTAACCCCTATATTATTTTACATAAGGTTCTATCATGTATAAAATAAGTCGGACCTTGGGTAAGGGTTTCTCATCTCGCCATTGCTTCTGTGAAACATATGCCATATCCACCACAAATTATTTTATGAGGCGTATATTATTACCCATTATATGTTATATAATTTTTATAATTACATTCATGATATTTAATGTTTCATATGAAATTATTCTATCATGTATATTATGATTCAAAAGTTACTAAACTGGTTAGGGATGGTTTCACAATATCATCATTATTCTGGTTTTTTTAATTGTAACCCTAAGTTGACAAAATTTTTCCCATCAATTGTGATGTTTTCTAAAAAATGATGTCCAATATGTTTTTACTATAATATTATAAATTTTAATGTCATTCTTACCAAAAAATTGTTTTTTTCAAAAATAATTTACAAGAAATGTTCCTACCATTTTCCAAAAAAGGTCTTTTTGGAATTTTCAAACAAAATTGTGAAAATAATATTTTTCTACTTATAAAATATGAGTAGAATTTTAAACCATCAGGATGCCTCAATTAAATGATGAATATGTTTCATTTATTCTTTTTTATTTTCAAAGAAAAATTATATCCTTATTATGTTTGTAGTTTTTATATTTTAATTAGTTATTTTAATTAATAAATGATATATTCCTAAAGAAATTTATATCTGAACACTTTTATGAATTTTTATATATTTCAACATCATTTTATAAATATTATGTATATAATATACATTAATGATATCATAAAACTTATTTCATTGGAATTTTTGATATCATTTTTACTAGTGAATGTAATGGCATTCCATATGATAGATCTTCCAATATGAACAATATCTGATTGTTAATTCATGTTGATTCTTTTTTATTATTTATTAATATTAAGAATGATATATACATATTTATTGACGTGTTGCACCCTAAATATCCACTCAACGCATCAATATGCCACACAATATGCACTAAATTGTGGTTTGGCTATGGTCTGACACATTTACTGTCAGCTATCTTGGTCAATACCTTAATAGTATGTTTTATATGTCATGTATTATGTATTACATTGTTATGATATTTGTTTTTTATTACCATTTGATTATTAAATTTGTTGTAATATCAATCGATAAGATTCAATATCGTGTGATTAATTAAATGTATTTTGGTGATCATGCTTTATACTTTCAGCATTATACTTATGTAATTATTTAAATGTTATGTGTTTCAATTAATCACCTTGACCAATTTATTATGTTTATTTGTTAATGATAGTTTCCAATTTATATTTAACCTTACTGATCATTTGAGACCACCTATTTATTTGGTTTTATTTTTCAAAGGATACCAAGAAGTGTTTCATTATTTCTATGAAGGGATATGTGAAAGAGTTCATTGGTGTCTTCAATGAAAATACTATGTTTTATTTCAAAATGTAAAATTAATATGAAATAAAAGTATGTAACTAGTTCAAAAAGAATACTAAACTATTCTATCCGCTGGGATGCGATTGGTTGCAAGTAGTGATAATTTTATTTAGTAACCATAAAATCTATGAAAATGGGGTTAGGTTCTTTATTAGTGGTATTAGGGAATGATTATAAGAATCTATAGGGTACGAGATTTATAATAAAATTTTATTAGGTATCATAACCATATGAATGAATTTGATTTTATGTATAGGATAACATCATAGAAATTATTGTGGGAGAGATTATTTGGTTTTGAATTATTATTATTGTTTATGAAAAAAAAGTATGGTTTCTATCAACATATAGAACCTAAAAGAAACATGTAAACATTGATCATTATGTAAATTCAATGAATATAATAATCTAAGTGGGATAATGATTGGAGTTAATGATATTATGAATATTCCTAATCGATTATAATGATATATGATTAAAATCATGCAATTACATAAAGTCTTAGAAAAAATAAATAATATACGGATAGTGTTTTCCGAGAAGTTATGTAGTGGAGTCCATGGTGAAAGGAGGGAAAAATTTCATCATGTCAAAATATGAAAAGAATCATCTTGGATAATTCTTCAATATAATGGGAAAATATTTTATGTGTGGAAAAGAGTTGAATTGAAGAATTAATTTATTGTAAAAATTAATTGTATGATGAAAGGGAATAAATTTTATCATAAATAGATATTTATAGTTCAATGTATTATTTTTTGTGAATATGGGCATCATCCGAGTCAATGTTATAATCAAAGGGTTAACTCAAAGGCCAACGAAATGTATATGCTCGGGAAATATTTTAATCATATGGATTAAAGGGTTTATGTATTAAGTTGTACATGTATTATAATATTAAATATATAATTATCCCAACACCTTCATGTATTATTCCAAAATAGTTTTCTAATATGATTTGAAACTATATTTTGAATTCAATTATCAACCTAGAAATAGTATTTAGTAATGAGTTATTATTTTAGGGAAACATATGATTGAGGGACTGATAACCCTTAATATATCTTTTAAATTAGGATAATACAAATGATTGTTGGGATAATAAGTTTACTCTTGATCATATTTTGAAGTATTACAATCCCATATTGATGATTTATGTAATGGTTGTCTAACATGGTTAAAGATATTTTTTGATACATTTATTAGAATACAACACTTTTGTTTTAAATGTTCATTAATAAAAAAAATTGTGAGAATAATGATTTTATATTTCTGGACTTAATTATAATGTCATTGATAAACATTGAGGATAATTTTATTTTTAGGTATTTTTATTTATGAATTATCAAGATAAAAGTGTTTGTACAATTGGGGAATATATCATATTGAAAAACATAGTGGTTAAAAATTAATTTTCTTGAGTAATGTTAAATTTTAGGATAGTCATCCTATTATAAGGACGGTGTTAGTTTTAGAAAAAGGATAAACCACTTGTCGGGGTGAAAAACTATCACATCCAGTAGTGTCACTAGGATTAAACCCACAATATAAAGGAGAAAAATGTGTGTTTCCTTCTACTATCCTACATGATGTATTGGTTAGTGTGGTTTTTTTTTCATAAATGATTTAATAGATAAATAATAAGTCAATTTTCGAGGAATAATATTGAATCAAAACATTTTAAATTTTTTGAATTTATAATTGATTAAAGTCATTATGGGATACACTTCAATGGGATGAATTATATGTAACCTTTAGGTTTAACAAAAAGGATTATTTTGTATGAATGTTGTTGTGTCTTTTTAAGTGAAAGAAGAATGGAATGAGATAAAATCTGAGGTAAAAAAATTCATTAATGTTGAGGTTATTTTTGTTATATGGGATATGCGTAAAAATGATAATGTTAATTGTGATTAAGGTTATTAGTATATATTATAAAAGTATTCACATTTTTGTAATGTGACATTATAAACTAATTAATTTTTTTGGGGAAAAATGTTTGATCAAATTTCTTGGTTTTGATCATGGTTAGTAATTTTTTGGATGAGTCTTAAGGTTAACTAATTATAAAATGTAATATAATGATCTTTGGATATTTTGTTGAGGTTAAAGTATGATTTATCATACTTTATAACTTTCTAGAACCATTTCGTCTTGACTAAAAATGTAGTGGATAAAGGAATGACTTAGGGATCTTTTTATTAGTTAAAAATATCATAGGAAAATAAAATATTAATAAAAATTATACATTTCACAGAATTATATTTGACATTGAAATGGATTAAAGCACAACCATAATATGATATATTTTTTTATTACATAGATTGAAATTTTGTTTTATTGTTTTCTAGAGATATTTATTTTGATATTATATGAATCCATCAACTTTAGAAAAAAATTTGACATAATAAAATTATCTATTCATTATTGATATTTATATGTGCATGGCCTTTTAACCCATCAAAAATTTTGGTTTTTTATGGTTGATATTCTCATGATCATGTACTCTATCATTGTATATTAGTCATTACATGTTAATTTTCCCTTGAGTGATAATACTTTCACATAAAACTGATCTTATCCTATTTGGAAACATTTTTTTTGGTGAAAACCATACATCCATTTTCCTATTTTTAAGAAGATTTTATATTAATTCTTTTCTATGTATCAGTTTACCACAACAGAATTTTGAAATTTCAACCACTTCATTTCCAATCAAAAGATTCAATTTTGATTAAATAATTTATTGAGGGGTCGAATATAAATCACAAATATTATTTTATTATATTTATCATTAATTAAATATTTTATCAATGATTACATACCATGAAAATTGACTTTATATTTCCAAAACACTATGTTCGTTACTGTATAACACCCGCATCATAAAGATTCAAAGAACCATAAAATATTATTAAAATATAAATATGATGGTTATAACATTTTCATTAAATTGGAATTTGTTAATATGATTGAATATATTATAATGTATATATATATACTACTAAATTAAAATTATTTAGTAAATTAATTAGGAAATAATCACTCAAATTTTATTGAAATAAATTTATTCTTTGAAAATATGTTTCCTTAATAATGATTTCCTTCTTCTATTAGTAAATATTAAGATTATTTTCTAGAAAATTTTGAAAATTCACTCGACTAAATTAATATAATTTCTCAAATTATCTTATCAAAATTATTTCGAGGTTATTAATTGGTATTTTCACAAATGATTGATTTTTTTTGGAATACAAAAAACTATTACTTGATATTGAAAACAATATTTTTGTCTCAAATGTATAAAAAAACTAATTTTATGTCAAAATGGTTTAAAATTATATTATTATCTTAGAAGTCATTTATAATAAATTTTAATTAATTTGTATAATTGTTATTATTTAGTTTATTAGAAAAAAAATTAATACTAAAATGTCATTTTTTTCAAACTACTTTTTATTATGTTTTTATTTTTAGTATTAAAATAATTTCTTCTACTTTTTTGAATTGAATCATAAAACATGGATTACATATTTTTAATCTATAATAGTAATTTCTGTAATGTTTCCCCTTTATTTTTTTCCACTAAAAACAGTAACCATATTATATTTTTTACCACATTAAAGGTTAAAATTGGTAATGGAATTTAAAAATAAAATAAATTAGACTACAAAATTACCCAAATTATATCGTAAATTTCATTTTATGAGTCCATATTATCCATATTTATCATATATTTGTATAAATATCTTTTTCTACATATTTTTATGGAATTATGACATTTATAATATTTTATTTGTTAAAAAGTCAAAAATGTCCCTCGTGTTTTTAATAATAACAATATTTTAAAAGGATTTATTAAAAGATGTCATATTCATAAATAAATACACTTTTAAAAAATATATTTTTAATCCTCATCAAAATAATTTATTTTTAAATTTTTAAGAATCAATAATAACTTTAATTTCTTACACATTACTAACATAGTAATTAATAGTTAATGGAATAAAAACATAAATGATATTAAAGTCATTTAAAGATATATAATTTAAAATAATTAATTATACCAAGGAATTTTAAATATATAAATAAATATTATCGATCCTTGGATTCAGTAGAAATTTATTTTGTTTCATTAAATAAGATATTAATGTCAATGAAAATGAATATGTCAAAAAATAACATTAATTTTATTTCATATAAATAATATTTTATTAAAACATTTATAATTAATAAAAATATAAAATTCATCCATGTGAAAGGTTTATGGTTAATAAAATCCACCATGGTACTTTTATTGGATTTTTTATTTTATTGTATCATTATCGACCCTTATATAGTAGAAAATATTAAGAGTATGGTAATTGTGAGAAGGGTAAATTAGTGGTTAAAACTAAATGATAACGGTGAAAACATATTCAACACTTTTCAAAATTTTATTGATAAAAATATTTTCAATTATAATCATTTAAATTAAAATTACATATATTTACATAAACCTATACATGATAAATAATTTATATTGATTTAGTATTTTAACAAATTCCAAGAATCCCCCTAATTATAAAAGGGAACCCCTTCACTTATTCACACAATGTTGTGCCATATAGCTAAAAAAACAGGACTATTACTATTTATAAAATCATTTTGGATGTTCTTCTAGGTATTTACTATATAAATGATATTCCATAATCCCCATTAGATGATATCTAATGGAATACACTAAATAAGGGATAATCGTCTTTTATTACTCAGTCCAGTGTCATTAATTTTTTACACCCTCTTTTTGCGTTTTAAATATTCTAAAGTAATAAATAAGTTATCATAAATATACCAATATGGTATTATTATTATTTTACAACCATATTCTATCTCTTTTCCATCCAAAATATTTCGTAAATATCACTAGTACATACGTACAGGTTACTGTCCACACTTAGCATTTTCAATTATTTTTCATCACTAAATTAAATGAATTATTATAAATATGGAAGTAATGAATATATATGATATATATATATATATCTGAAATATTAACTATTATGAAATGGATATTTATTTTTAACATTATTTTAATATATCCATTGAAAAATGAAGACATCATTCATGTGTATGCATAACATATCATCTCCAAGAATATTGTAACAAATTTTTATCTCCCTATATTTATATATGATAATATATATTTAAAAATAATATATATGATATTTATTCCATGGTTAATACTATATATATTATAGAACCATAATAAATATGTTGACCAGAACTATCGAATTAAAAGAAACGTGAAGAAAATGAAGAAGTTCTCGCCTAGAAGAATGTTTTAATAAATAATTGTAAATAAAATGGTGATAAAAGATTATAAGTAAATCCTAAATGCCATGAAATATATATATTATAATAGTTCTACAATATATATATTATAATGGATGATCGAAAAAATATGGAGGAATATGAACCTGAGGTATGGGTTTCCTGTGTAACCTTTACTTCCATGAGACATATGTCGTATCCACCACTAATTTCTATTATTTGGTGTATATACTTCCCCATGGACAATTTATATAATCTTTAATCTTATTCTTATGAAATTTAATGTTTTATAATATGTTACTCATTTGTGGTGCTTATTAATTAAATGTTACCAATGTGGTATGGGTTTCTTTCACAATCTCATCATTATTTGAGATTTATTTTTTAGTCTCACCAAAAAAAAAATTATCTCCCAACTGACTATCTTCTATATATATATTCTGAAATATTTATATTATTTATTAATAGTTGTTTAAGTTCATTTTTATCAATGTTTTATATTTTTAAAAACATTTTAAAATGAATATACCTCCCATTTTTCAATGAGGCACTTCTTTAATTTTCATACAAAAATGTGAAAAGAATGATTTTTGACTTATAAAGAATGAAATAAATTTTCAAAAAATATGAATCCTCAGTGATTTTATAAATACATGACAAATTTATATGGTTATATCAAAATAAAATATTTCTTTATTAATTTCACAATTTTTTATATTTCCAAATATAAATTTTCAAAGAACAACAGTAATTTTCCTCGTGATATTCTTTTGTGAACTTTTTAAAGTATTTTCACCAATGTTAAAATGATTTTTTGAATAAAATGATGAGGATATAATATAATAATATTGACCACAATATTTATTCATATGGTTAGTAATATTTTTTACATGGTGAATTAATTCACATTCTGTATGACAGTTCTCCCAATATGTACAATTACTAATTGTAATGGAATGTGGATTATTGGTATTTCCTATTCATGTGATAATTTTATTGTAATTATTATTTTTTCGGTGGAGCCATATAAGTCCCCTCGATTCGTCAGTAGATATATTGAGGTAAACTATAATGGGTTTTGTTCAAGGCCTTACCAATTTATTTTTAGATGTTTCTTCTAAGTCCTAGATGGTTTGTTTCAAATGTCCAACATTATGCATTACATTATTTAAATAATTGTTATTGAATTCCATATTATTATTTCATTACATATAATTTATATGGTTATGTTTCAATATCATGTGATTATTTTTATCGATTTATAAGATCATCCTTTAGTCAGGATATATTATGCTTATATTATTAATTAAATAACTTGTGTTTTAGTTATTTTCCTCACCATATTGATTATAGTTATTTATTCATGATAGATTATATTATGATATTAACCTTACTGAGAATTTTATCTCAACCATTTCTTATGTTTTATTTATTCTAATATAATAGGATTTTTTTAGGATTGATATAAAAGGATATGATAAAGGGGAAATGGCCTTGTCAATAAAATTAATATGTAGTTTTTAAATTTTAAAATAGAAATTTAAAATTAAAGAATGTATCTAGTTTACCAAGAGTAATATTCTATTATTTCCTTTACGAAGAGAATTCGTGTACATAATTTCAATTTAAAAATGTAACAACCAGTACTAAGCTACAAGGGCCAGGGTCATTACATGAACAAAAAAGGGGGATTTTTCCTCATTATTTCCTAACGATTCCATATCATAGTTTATAAATTTTGATTCATCAAAAGTAACGTCCCTAACTAACTTTCATGATTCAAAAAAAAACAACGCTCTAGTGACCAAAATATGAATAGTATATTCTTCATTATATAATGTATTCTATAGATGTATTACTGTGTAAATGATCACATGTGTTAGTAATAGTATTTATTTCATTAAAAATGACAACTGCATGTCAGCATATACATTAAGTAGATTTGGGGGAACAAACATATATTAAGATTCAATGAAAAATAATTCGATAATCAAGAAAGGGATAATTGATATTGTACTCTGATATCTTTTCATTCCAAAAATTATAACTCATTTTCATTGTGACACATTTATTAAGAAATTATCCCATACATGAATAATTATTTCCATTATCAATTATATAAATAGATCTTTTTATCACCATTTAGATATCATTATTTAATTATAGATAAATTTAACATTCATTATTGTCGAATCATAATTTTGTAGTCCAAATAGTATCCATTTATATACATCATCCCAAAAATAAGGAACATAAAATCATTTTAAAGGTATTTATTCTTCCAATTAAATTTAAATAGATGATTGAAAATTATTTTTTGAATGATAATTACACCATATATTGGTGTTGTTCCTTGATTCCTCAAATTTTAAGTGGTCATTACCTCATGATATCAAATTGTGTATTATTAGTTTATTTTTACTACCAATGAGTTTGATTATAATTGGTTGGGAACAAATTTATTTCATTGTTTAGAACATTTTATGGACTCCTAAAATTATTTATGTGAAATGTGGTTCACCATCAGATACAATTTATAGTGGTATAAAATAATGTATGAAAACATCCTTAATAAAAAATATTTCATATTTATTACTAGGTAGATGTTTTTATAACAATAAAATGATAAAAAATTTAATGGCCATCCAAAGTATCCCATATTGCATCATTTATCATGGATGTTATAGAAATTTATTTTATAATGTCTGTAGTGATACAATTAAACTTTCTTATTGGAATAGAGAACGGTTTTTGGAATCCTTTTTTATATTGTCTATCATCCCTTACCAACTAACATACCAAAAATCATAAGACATAGTTTATGATCTTCCACTTCTTCCTGTATAATGAGATTTTTTTATCCGGAATACTGTTACATGTTCATTATACAAGGGTGTATATATAAATTTGAAATATGTTCTTTATTAAATACTTCATTCTTCAACTATAATTATGGAGTACTTCATCTCATTGAAAAACTCAAAACTCAAAATTCATAAATCAAAAATATCATTTTTCATTATTTTATACCATTAATTATTTTATAGACCATTTAAATATTATTAAAACATCATTATCATATCTAATAATAATTTCTAGAAATCTATTAGTATAATGAATAATGGATCCCTTGACCTATTAATAACCATGTCTATCTCCACCAAATCATTCAGTGATAGATCATTAACCATTGTTATAATAGGACAAAATCTATGATCCATCATGTAAGATCCCCTAATTGGTAAACAAATAATATTAACCAATTTAGGTCTCCAAGTAACCTCTAGGACACAAATCCATATGCTAGAGGCCACGAAAAACCATTGGTGATTTTGGGTAGTACTGTAGGGAGGCATTACACCACATATCAGTGAGCACAATAATAAGGAAATAAACCTATAATAATTTGCAAGACTAAATAATAAAAATAAATATAATAAATAAACATAATCAATAATAATAAATCTAATATTGATCCATATAGTCCTACAGACTCAACATCTAGTTTCCCACAAGACAAATCTCATATAAAATTGTAATGAATGAACAAAATACATTGTGACCCTATGTTGTACACGATCCACACCTCATAAATATATCCACACATGTCTAATAAATTCCTCTTAATAATGAAAATATAGGCTACTACCAATAATATACCTAGAAATAGTAAACATTGATTGAGTAACGAAGTGAAATGGTCATCTAAGTAGTCTGTGAGTATAACTCATTAGGGAATAACCATTTTTTTCAAGTACATAACCATTAAAATAGTTGTATATATGTTACATGATTAAAATATATAATTAAAAAAACTATAGAAACATAATTAATTAACTCTATTAATCCATGGGATCTACCATTTAACATTTTATTCAACCAAACATTCAATATCTTATTTTAGAGAGTCATTATTCACTTAACATAACCTTTGTTACTCAATATCCTCATAGTCCCATAAATCCGGTACATTGTGACACAAAATCACTGGGGAAGGATCCATATACTCCCATATTACTACTACATCATCATAACTCCAATGATGGAATCCAGATTATCCCAAATTGTCATTCTTCAGGCTCGAATCAATGGTAGAAAAAACCATAGAACATTAAATCGACTCTACTGATCAAATAAAATGAACAGTATATTATTTTGTATTGACTCTAAATACATAGTAACCAAAGTCATTTTACTCCTTCATCAAAATAAAATACAACCCAAATTATTCAATACTCAGTAGACTATAAATCCCTTCATATAGATCCAAGGACCATGTTTGAGGCATCCCAAACCATGTCTCTAGATAGACTGTGAATCCAACCATATGTATCTAAGGACAAAATCTATGGTTTCCCAAACCATGTTTTTGGATCATGCATAATAGATAGATCAAAATAACATCTCTTATGCATCGTTTTCATCTTAGATATAATGGATTATGTAGTGTGTCACATCCATATAACACAATAAATATCATATCATTGGGTTTTATGTCTACCAAAACATCTCCAAACAACTGAATTAGGACTCTCTAGTGAATAAAATACCTTAAATTACAACCATAATATAATCATAACATTGATTCTAGTTCAAAGGTTACACACACAATCATTTTTACCCATTTTTTGTAAGTAACCTCACTAGGGGTAAAATATTACTAGATATCCCACTAGGGTACCAAATGTATCCTCATCACTCAGATAACTTTAATGGCTTCTCTTAGCTCAGTAGGTATCTCGGGTCAACACCCATTAATCATAGGGAATAAAATCTATCTATATATTTTAATTATCATTGATGAATCAATATACTAAAATGAATGTCTCACAACTGATATGACCTCAAGTCCATCCCCATTCCTTGTCTCTCTAGGTTTGTCTGATCACCCAAAAAATAAATTAGACTCCTATGGGTCGACCATAATATTCCAACATTATGTATATATTATTTATTTTTAATGATTGCTAATATATAACAATGAATTTAGATAATTCATAGAGGTAAAATTTTTGATGAAAATAAATATATATGGGATGTTTCTTAAGACCATGTTGTCTATATTCTATTTATTATCAATATGTGTTTATGACTTTTAATGAATAAGGTGATTCAATTGTAGTAAATATTTTAAACATGGGACTGAAGTGAACATGAATCATTGGTATTATGTTGTATTTATTCTTAATAAATATGATCCTAAGAATTTAGAAGTAAGATATATTAAGTATTATATTCCTTGTTTAGTGCATAATATTTACATAAAACATGACATAAAAGATTGTGTTCATGATTTAATGATAAATAGAGACCATCACAATATCTCTATGATGAAGAGTGTTCCACAACATTCATTCAAAGATGCTTTTATGGTTTCAGATCATTATAAACCATGTATTATTTTCTTATTGAACTAAATATCACGATTTACGATTGTTCAGAAGTTTCATAAGATATTTCCCAACACATGCCAGAACCTGATGCAGAAGAACCCATAGTGAGGTAGAGAATATGTCAAAGAAATTAAATAACTATAGTGGAAGGTTTTATATGAATAATGTTTTTTAACATTTCTAAAATACTATGGACCATGAATACAGTGGTCCCCATTATTTTCATAAAAAGTAGTGACATGAAAAAAAACTATAAATAATTACAATTATCATTTTGAGACAATTTTTGTTCCCGAAGTACAAATTGTGGTCAAAAATCCATACATTATAAGATGTATATCTTGATGCTTATAATGTTGAGGAAAAATATCTAGGGTTATCAAAATCTAAAATATTGAATTAGCCATTATACTACATCAAATAATTATAGTTCAATGGAGGGAGACATAGGTTGACCACAATATAGAAGAATGCATAAGGGGTGGGATGATCCATATGTAACATGAGGAATTAAAATAAGGGTGTAGTGGTGGTGGAGGTGGTCATGGTAGATAGGTGGGGAATCAAGAAAAACTACCTAGATCTAATAGACCATTCCCATACAAATCTCTATTTTGGAGGTGAAACAACCAATGATATGGTACCATGCCATAGTGAAAGGCATGTTAGGAACTATTATGATAAATGAAGAGGTTTTGATTCATGAAGATTATTAAATGACCTTAAACATTTCATATGTAATGGGAATTTGTTTTAGACCTTGATCTGATCTATATATTAATGGTATGTTTTTCATTAATCATATCGATTAATTTTATATTAATTTCTTGCTACAAGTTGATAGATGGTGTCTAAATCATTTTATGTATAATATATAGCATCTATAAATATATATTAATTAATATTTAATTGTTGGACAGACGAAAGATGATAAATTCATGAAGGAAGAATGCACCTATTATTAGATGAAATTTACATGCAGTTACATGAAATAGTGGTAGATAATTAGAAATTTCTAGATATGTGGATGTCAAAATTATATGTGTAAATCAGAATTAATGAAGGATGAAGAGTTAAATATGTCTTATTTTATTTGATATATATATATATAGATATATATATATATATGAATTATTATGATTTTTTAGATATATTGAGAATAATGTGAGACAAAACATGTATTTTGAAAATTCTTAATAGTTGAGAAAGAAGATAAAAAATACAAATTCTAGAAATTTATAATTATTTTTGTATTCAAAATGTTAATATCTAGGGTTGTAGTAGTGCATTTAAAATGTGGAAAAAATCGTGAATAACTAGTATAATTGAAATATATAATACAGTGGAAAGAGAGTATAAGGAAAGGTTTTGGGTTGTATATTTTCACAAACAAAATAATAACTTCTCCTGGTAATTTAGAAGTGAACGAATATGAATAAAAATAAAGGAAAAAATCACATTAAAGACATTATAGATGTTCTGAATAAATAAATCATGTTTTAAAATCATCAAATAAAATAATTTTAGGAAGAAAATATATTTATTCAGATAGACTCTTTAGAGTGTGGGGTACACCAAATATGGGTACATGGATAAACACTTCCAAATTATTTTTTTCCAGATGATATTAATGGATCGCACAATCTAGATGAAATACGTATCATAAAATGTAATTTACTAGAGTATTTACAGTTGAACCTTTCATATCATCGTGTATTTTTTCTTTATTCATGTTTTTTCTTTAGCAAACATAGAACACATTAGAGATATTGAGAACTAAATAATCAAAACCAAATACTGTAATAATTTCATGTGATAATATGTGATTTAAGAATTTATTATTTTACTCATATATTAATAAACAACCTATAATTTTATAACATACCCACCATTAGTCATCTCATATAGTAATGAAGGTGTATGATTATCTCAATTGGATTATCTTAATGAATATTTTATTCACGAATATTTCAAAATTCCTTCGTGCATCATTATGAAGTATAGTTTTTGAGAAACTTTCTCAATATCTAATAACATATCATTTTCTATAAATATATTGATATACATGAATAATTAATAAAAGAAGAATATGTGGAAAATTTCCATCATGTCAAAATTATGGAGAAGTTTCTGGATCTCTATGAAAGGAATACATATCTCTCTTATAAGTATAAGAAAAAGTGGTTAGACATACCAAAAAGTATATAAACAACCATTATACCTTATATTTGTAATGGGATTAATGTGATATTATGTTTTTTAAGAATTTGGTTTCAATTATCTACTATATGAAGAATCAAGAGGGTGTAGTAGATGTTAATATATCAATCTATTGAAATGTTAAATGATATATTTCATTAATTACCCAGTTAAATAATGTCTATAATATGAGGGATATTTGACAGTTATAAGGAAGATATCAATTATCTTTAAGAGTGGGATAAAAACATAGGGAAGGGTTCTTGAGAAAAATAACACACATACATTGGGAACTAAAAACATATTATAATCAAAGAGGATGATCATGTGGATGTTAATGTGAGATTACATAAATTTAGTAAGAGTATCTTGGTACAACATATATAAAATATGATTCCACAAAATAATATTACAAAAATATCTAATAATTGGAGTGAAATATAAAAAACTTCGATTTAAAGAATGAACACTTACATAATAAATCCATGGAAATAATAGAACGTGTGATATTACTTTAATAAAAGTGTATAATAGAAGAATAATAATATAGGGGATTAGTAAAAAACTATGGATATAAAATGTAATTTTTATAATATCAAAATAATTCCCTCAATATTAAATTTCTAAATATGGAAATCAAATTTTCCAATTTAAAAAATACACATAATGATACCTTATAATAAAATATATGTAGATATATTATGACAAATTTATGTAATGAATGTTACAATGTAAAAATAACTCTTTTAAGAGACAAGAAGATCATGTGATCATTTTATGATATTTTTTTAGGAATATAAATTAATAATTTACATTACCTATCTCAATGAAATTATTTTTTATAAATATACTTCATTAAAAAGTGTATATTTTTAAATATTGGTACAAATATGGATGAGGAGAAATTAATAATAACTATAAAAATTCTAAATTATGTATAAAATATGATTTATAAGTTTTGGTTACCCTAGTGAAGAAAAACTAGTGCTGAAGATGACCCAAAAATAACTTGAAATTAAATTTTAAAAATCATGACAATATAGACTGATTAAAGGAATAACATTGTTAATTACAGAATTATAGTGGTGAAATAAATTTTTTAATTGTCTACTGTATTTTTGGAATAATAATTTATATCTAAAATAAAAAAATTCGTATTATAAGAGTATGTATGATGAATAAGATGCAATATTCTTATATGATAAAGAATTTACCATACCCAAATTGATTTAGAGAACACGACTATTTCTGTAATATTTTCTATATAAATTTTCAAATAAGTTTCTAATGTTTAACATAACATGTATAATATCTAAGGTAATGAAAATAACACATGTTTTTTTGAATAATTTATTGTAATATTTGATGATGAAGTCCAATAAAAAACCATATTCCCCCAATATGGTTGAGAATAAGGATTTGTCATCAATGCGATTGAAAAAAGACCATATTAAAGAAAACTCCAGGAAGACTTGTAAGAGTGAAACAAAAAGTTGAAATGGTGATAATAATTTATAACATAAGTTGAAATGTGGACAATATAAAAAGGAATCCAATAACACCACGTATATATTATTTTTATGACTATTATATTTATAGAGGCAGTAAATATTTCTAAGTAAAAGAAAAATCAAATGAAATTAGAGATGATGAAATTTCAGATAAAGATTATGTTTTTAATTATAGGTAGTTAGAAAATGAGAACACTTATATTGAATATGTTTTATGTGTGTGGTCAAACATGGTCGGACATGCTCCAAGAGATTTATTTACATTAATTCCAATAAAATTTGATTTCATAATGAAGCTGAATGATCCACCACTTGATAATTTTTTTAGGGATCTTGATAAGAGAAATTTTATTAAAAATAAAATTAATGAAGTGGGGAGTAACATTTTTCCACATGAAATATCATTATTAAGGTTAGATATTCAATCATGAATAATGGAGAAAATTTTGAAACTTGGGTAAAAATTATCAACCATGCTATTCACATTGAAGGAGTAATGAGATCCACTTTATTCAATTATACCTTTAATCATTTGTTTTTTCAAATAAAATAATTGAATTAAATTTAATGCATAGTATTATTATGATTTCTTAATGAATTGTTATTCCCATATATTTTCAATTAGAAGAACAATATTTTATTTTCTATTAATTTCTCATTTATAATTTTATAAAAATGTTTATTAAATGTATTAACCGTGATTATGGTGAAGAAATTGTTGTCATAATCGGACATTAACAAAATATAGATTCCATAATTGGGTGATCTATATTATATCATGAAGAAAAATTAAATAATATCACATGCGGTAAATATGGAGATCTTATCAAATATAGACATGCACTTCAATGAATAATTTATGGCATATTTCAAAATGATCAAACCAATACATGATGATATTCACCATTATGAATATGTTGATTAGTGTTTCCCTATAAGGGGGACAATAGAGGAATAATAATGAATAATCCAAAAAATATTATCACATAAAAATATGAATTTTTTGTAATTTTCTCAAATATGGTGTCATTGAAAATTTATTATATTATAGTAATTCATATTGATATTCTAAATATGATTCTAAAATAAGGGTAAATTTTAATCAATGGAAAAAAAGAGGAAATATGAGGAAACACCAAGGACATTTCCAATTATTTTTATGATTGAAATATCTAAATTTTTTTATTTATGAGATGTAAGAAATTCTGGAGTGACTTATATTTTGGGAATATATATATAAATTTATATATATTACTTCTCTAAAACTGATTATATTTTTAAAAAAAATTCAATATAGATTTTAATTAGATTCATTTATTATGGGTATCATGTTCATATAGATTTTAGATAGATTAGGGGTCTAAATCAAACCATCTTGTTATTTAAACTATGAATTTATCAATAGACTTATAGTGGAATGTATAATGACCCTTTTTAATGTATGAATTGATACCCCTTCCATAATACTATATATTTTTTCAATGAGGGGTTGAAAAAGCTCATTTAAAAAATATAATGGGATGAGAAATGAAATTCATGTTTACAAGAATATTTTATAACCACATACTGATAGATCACATTAATATCATATTTAAAATTAATAAGAAGGTGAGTTTTCTAACGCATCATTGTGTGTGATATATTTTTTGAAAATGACATTTGATGATTCTTAATTAATAAGAATAATTCATTGATTTCAATGTATTAAAGAAAATAAATACAATGTTTGATATAATCAACCCCACATTGTGTGTTTGGTGTATTTACTATCATGGATTACTAATTATTTTAAATGAATAATTAGTATTCATTATTATAAATATTATAAAGATGAAATTATAGATAATATAGAACAGGATGGTTATGTTTCATTGATTATTAATGGTGAATATCCTAAATGTAGAAAAGAAGTAGATGTCATGTATTCTATCTCTTTTTTAGTAATAAAGTATTACATGAGACATTACTTAAATGATTATTTAGATGATTTCATTTTACATAGATATTCTAATGATGTTATTATTATGATGGAGTTATCAAAATGATCATGCATGGATGTTAGGATAATGTCAAATTTGAATACTAAATTTAATATGTTCTTAATTGAAGTAATTATTATGATTAGATTACCATGATTCTAGTTTTCTGAAAAAATAATAAGAAAATTTACAATATGAGAAGTTCCACAAACATTTGGAATCCATGGTGAGAATATAGAAGAAGGATGATATATTCCATGCCCATAGTGGTGGGTGTATTGAGAGGGTTGATTCCCAAAATGTCTAACACATGAGTGACCAAGAAGGTTTTGACCCTTATGTGGGTTAATAATATACTTATGTGAAATGGTCAGTGCATCTTGATCATTATTATTTTCATACATTCCATGATTTGTAGTTGGAAATGAAATCAAAAAAGTCCAGACTCCCATTATTTCATGCCACGGTGCTCATCCTATAGTGGTATAATGACTTGTATTTTCTGAAACATGTCATAGTGAATATGATAATTTTCTACATCGAATATATATAGATCAAAGTAGGATGAAATGGTTTGAATTATTTCTTATAGAAAAGATTAATGATTCAATCTCCTCCTTTTATAAAATGTTTGAAGACACACCTAGGGGAATGTCACTAAGGAACATGAAAATGATTGATCTCATGTAATGAATTGTATCATGAAATAATAAAATGTGGAAAAATGTTATATTATAGTAATAATGAGGGAAAATAATTATATTCCTATCGATCCACTATAAATTTTGAGTTTTATATGCATTTAATTTGGGAAATATGAAGATCCACACAACAATAAAATGGTTAATCATAAAATTAACACATAACATCCATGTAAAATTAATTAAGGGAAATCCAATACAACCACAACTAAGGAACTATATTCATAAAATTATTTATAATAAGTAACATTTATCAGTGTCTCATGAATTGTGATATATTGTATTTTAATCTTATTAAACCAAATTAATTTAAATTAGAATAATTTATATGGATATCAAATCATCACCCCATTGAAAAGATATTGATTTATTAATAAAAAATAAAACATGTATGATTATTGTTGAGAGAATATATAAATTCTTTATAATAGATAATTCATGGAATTTTCATACAATAAAATACCTATCTAATTCCTTTAGTAAACAATTAAATGATATTATGAAAGGTTTGGATATCTCTATATTGATACCATTATAATTTCCAATAGAGCACACAACTAGATACAAAACACTAAGTAAAACTGTATAACAAGAGAGTGCTGAAAAGTAATGGGGTCAAAAATATAAGCCCAACTGTAAAGTACAAGTAAAATTGAAAAGGGAAAAATAGCTAAAAGGTGAAAAGTAGCTCATGGATTGTCCACCACGAATTCTACCTGAAAGGTAGGTACAAATAGACTCCACACCAGTCTACATCCATCCGTCTCCTATATGTACTGTCACACTGTGTGGTCCACCTCTGGGTACCGTCCAGTCCGGGTACACTCAGACTCAGTCAGCGATGCTCGTCGTCTGCAACCAACACAATGAGGTGCGGGCATAGCCCGTGCAGGGGTGAGTATAACGATACTCAGTAGGGACCCCGAGACCCTCATGGTCTCAAAAGAATCCTACAAGGATAAAACACATAGTATGAAATCAACAGATAACCCTACTTAGGTATATTCCCATACATATACCTAAGTCATCATGTTATCAATATCAATCATGATGTAAACACAAAATTTACTGACTCAACTCAACCAGGATTTTTATTCACATTATCAAAACCACGACTACTGGAGAACTCCTCCTCTATTGAGTACAATGGGCCTACCGTGACATCAAGGCGATTCCCACTAACCTTGGACTGTTGAGGTACTCCTCCTGTCGAGTACTATGGGTCTACTCCGACACCAAGGTGCTCCCCATTGTGGGTCTGCTACGTCACCAACGCGCTCCCCCTCGTAGCCTACTGAGGTACTCCTCCTATTGAGTATCTTGGGTCTGCCACGACACCAAGGCACTCCCCACTGTGGGTCTTCCACGACACTAAGGCACTCCCCACTGGGCTAGTCGAGTCACTCCGAGTCGAATCGGTCAGCAGTCATCAGGTCGCAGCCATCTACTAGGTCTCCCCACTCTACTCTCTCATCATCGGAATGATCCGCGTCATGAGCTACAGTTCGATACTCCAACAATCAAAAAGTCCCACGTAAAGTATCTCAATGTTCGGCCACATCATAGTGATATCAACGCAATAGACGGTGCGTCAATCGGATGCCCGGTCTGTGAGTTATTAGCCTTTTCGTCCCGGGGGCCCGGATGGATTCGTTCACGATCCCACCTGATCGTAAATCAATGATAGCCCAAACTCCATCAGGGTATACTCAAAGGTATCATCATGATGCAAGATTACCAAATATAACAAGTGTGCCTCGATGATAGCTCTAACACCTCGCATCAATATGGTTGTTGGGTCATGGCCCACCAGGTACCACCAGTTGCCCCGTAGACACGTGGTCACCACCCTCTGGCACACCCACATCCCTGAACGGGTCATCTGACAAATGCAAATCCCCACAGGCCAACACATGTCACTTCCAGTGTGTTTATTCCTTACTCACACACACCCTGGGAAACTTCTCAGAAGGTCACCCATCCTGATCACTACTCCAGGCCAAGCGCACTTAACTATGGAGTTCTAATCCGGTAGGCTCCCGAAAAGGAAGGTGGACCTTCTTGACATGTGTATTATCATGTATTCATTTAACCCTTTTTCATTATGGGGTGTTACAATCACCTCCCTTTGATACCAAATGTAACAACTAGGTCCTGGTGATAGCACAGACACCCCGAATTAACATCGTCGCATAGTCTTAGCCCACCAGGTACCACGAGCTGCCCCGCAGACACGTTTTCCTCACCCTTGGGCCCACCCACATGCCCGAATGGGTCATTTGACTAATTACAGCCCCCATAGGACAACACATGTCCTTTCCAGTGTGTTTTTTCCCCAGTCTCGCACACCTTGGGAATGTTCTCAGAAGTTCACCCATCCTGATCACTACCCAAAGCCATGCATTCTTAACTATGGAGTTCTAATCAGGTAGGATTCCGAAAAAGATGGTGATCTTTGTTGACATATGTCATATCATTTAGTCATTTAATGATTTATCATTATGGGGTGTTTCAATAACCTCCCATTGATACCAAATGTAACAACTGGGTCTCGGTGACAGCATAGACGCCCCGTATTAACATGGTCGTCGGGTCTTGGCCCACTAGGTAACACCAGTGGCCCTGCAGACCCATGGTCCCCACCCTAGGGCCCACCCACATGCCTGAACATGTCATATGACTAATGAAAGTCCCCACATGCCAAAACATGTCCTTTCTACTGTGTTTTGTCCCCACTCACACACACCCTGGAAAACTTCTCAGAAGGTCACCCATCCTGATCACTACTCCAGGCCAAGCATTCTTAACTATGGAGTTCTAATCAGGTAGGCTCCTGAAAAAGAAGGTACTCCTTATTGAAATATGTCATATAATTTAGTCATTTAACCCTTTATCATTATGGGGTGTTACAATAACCTCTGTTTGATACCAAATGTAACAACTGGGTCCCAGAGACAACACAGGCACCCCACATTAACATGGTCGTCGTGTCCTGGCCCACCAGGTATCACTAGTTGCCCCGCAGATACGGGGTCCCCACCCTGGGGCCCACCCACATGCTTGAACGGGTCATTTGACTAATGAAAGTCCCCACAGGCCAACGCATGTCCTTTCCAGTATGTTTTTTCCTCACTCGCACACACCCTGGAAAACTGTCCAGAAGTTCACCCATCCTGATCACTACTCCATGCCATGCATGATTAACTATGGAGTTCTAATCAGGTAGGCTCCTGAAAAGGAAGGTGAACCTTTCTGACATTTGTCATATCATTTAGTCATTTAACCCTTTATCATTATGGGTTGTTACAATAACCTCCCTTTGATACAAAATGTAACAACTGGATCTTGGTGATGGCACATACACCCCGCATTAACATGGTCATCGAGTCCTGGCCCACGAGGTACCTCCAGATGCCCCGCTGATAGGTGGTCTGCCATGGGGCCCACCCACATGCCTGGATGGGTCATCTGACTCATGAAAGTCCCCACAGTCCAACATATGTCCTTTCTAGTGTGTTTTTTCCTCACTCACACACCCTGGGAAACTTCCCATAAGGTCACTCATCCTAATCACTACTCCAGGCCAAGCACACTTAACAATGAAGTTCTAATCAGGTATACTCCATAATAGGAAGGTGCACCTTGTTGACTTGAGTCATATCATTTAGTCATTTAACACTTTATCAGTATGAGGTGATACAGAATCTGTTTTTAAGCAGGAAATACTTTAATATTCTTTAAAAAGTCGATTTACCATCTTTTGATGGAGAACCCTTTTTAAATATAGTTTTTTTACTTTTATATATTCTATTAGTAAAAATAAAATTCTTATTTATAATAGAAACATCAAAATTTACTCTGAGTAAATTTTTGGAATTTTTCTGATAACATTCATTTTTTAATTAATAGTGAAAAATACTGTATTTTAAGTCAAAAGTGTATTTTCATCTAATTTATTTATATGCTTATAATATCCTTTTAACTGGTTTTAAAGCATAATTAGATTATATTTTTATCATTTTATCCAATTTTGGTCATTGGAGGTAATTTTAATTTTAAAAAGAACATAAACACAAGTCAATCTTTTGGTAGTTTTTACTTTTTAAAAACACGCTTTTTGGTTTTGACAACGGGAATTAATTTTAAATAAATTTCTGCAACTTCTATGTTTTGGATTTGGAAAAATTGATTCCATATTTGGAATCAGGAGGTACAAATTGTGTAATTAGGTAACTTTTATTTTTAGACAATTTGAATAGTAACTTTAGTAAATATTTTTTTTACCATTGTTATAGGGTAAATCTAGTAAGTAAGTGTAAAAAATAATATTATAATAATATTAAATTAACCTAAAACATGTATTAACCCAATTGGATGAAATATTTCCCACCATGGGAATCTTTGGGTATATTTTAGGACCCCATGGAGAAGATTTTCTGTGAAAATGACATTTCATTACTTTTAATTTGAAGTTAAGAAAAATATTACCTAAACATGTATCTTTTACTAAAAAAAATTATAAGGGGTTATATAAGTGATATCTTCAACTAAAAATATTAATTATAAATATAAATATATTTCCTACCTTATGGTATTTTATTTATAAATTTTATACATCAAATAGAAAAATTTATTTATGACATAATGGTGATGTAGTGATTACTTTATTAATGAATGATTTAAATAAATGAGATTATAAATATTAAAATAATTTTTTTTTGAAACTTTTTATGTTATCCACAAATATTATTAATTCGTATGAATTAATATATTTTAATTTATGATGTTTTTTCGAATTAATCAAGTTGTTATGGATTTTTTAAAAATTCATGATATGAATAGAATAAAAATTGACATAAATGGGTTTTTTAATCAATTAATATTTTAATAAATGATATAACCGTCCAAAAAAAATATGTAATTCTTTCAAATGACTTATATAATGTGGTAAATTTAATAAATGAACCACTTTAGGTTCTATTGGCATTTTATGGAAACTATATTAACCATATAGTAGGAATATAAAAAAAGACCCGGTAATAGTTAAATTTGTTAACTAATGGTTAAAGCAAAATGATAAAATTAAATTTGAAATAAAAACTTTTATAAAACCTATTGTATGATATTATGTCTACCAATCCTCATATTATCTTATAAATATATCACTTTGGTGTTATTAGAATTCGATAATCAAATAATAGTAAAATAATATATCAAAACATTCCAAAAGTGCCCCTCATGCCTCTTGTAAAAGGACAACACCTCTAACCACTTACTCACACCTCTAAATCCCCTTGTATCCTCTGAAATTTTGATACAATAATATCCCAACATCCCTATCTTCCTCCTATTACCCTTTCCTTAGGTAGAAAAAAATTCATGAAAGCATTTTGGCTCAAATCAAAGGGAGTTACCCATTTTCAGAGGTAGCATCTTCCCTAAAATTCCTTTCCAATATTTTACTTCATTAATAAATATTATATTATTATTAATTTTTTACATAACAACACAAATATCCTCAATATATTATGTTTTATATGATAAGTATTTGAACTACACTTTCACACACCTCCATCTAATCGGTATAGATATATGGTTTTTGTGGATGAAAAACTACTACCATACGAAACGATGATTGTTCAATATTCTTCCCCAACCTATTATGGTTTCCATTATTATAAAATTGTAATTATATATAATATATATTATATTTATTTTATCCCTATGAAACTTTAATTCTCAGTTAGAAAATACATTTATGCTTTTCATGTTGTATTGAAAATCATAATTTTATTTGAGGAATTGCGGACTACTGCCCCCTCAAAGTTATATTAATCATTCATTTCATACATGGAACATATAAAGGTTGGAATTAATTAACCTATGTAAAATATATAACATATATATTATACTATATTTATAATATTCATATGTATCCTTTAGTTTTCATTTCTTTAAATATTAAAAATAAATGAAAGCAGCGTTCATGCGTATGTACGGCTTACGGTCTCCATGAACGGTGAATTTAATTTCTTATAACCAAATGATATGGACTATTATACAAACATATATACTGGATATATTTGATATATATGATATCTAAATCATTAATATCCTTCTATAGATAATGTAATTTTGATCACATGGACAATTTGTAATTATAACAAGTTAATTTTTTACTCAAGTTCGGAACATCGATAAAATGTCCGATATGAACTCAAATAATTAACTAATTGTTATAGAAAGGTAATATGTGATATAAAAATAATAATAAACCTAAAATAGGTTCTAAAGAAATTATAAATTAACATATGTTTATTATTCTGGAAAAACAAGAAACATACGAGACAAGTCGGAATCGAGGTAAGAGACTCCATCTCAATCTTATTTCATTGAGGCATATTTTGATATTATACACCACCTTCTTTTACACGGTGTATAATAAGCCCCTTTTACTTTTAATTTCATTCAATGGGAATATTTTTTCTACGAATAGTTTCAATAAATGACAAAAGTAATTTTTTTTGATGTATGTGATGACAATGACATTTCCGCCGCCGCGAGCATTATTTGATATTTGGCTTCCTTGACATGCCATAATGTTTTTAAATAAAAAATAAATACCATATAACCTTTTTACATATTTTGGTATTAAAAATCATTTTGAAGGTGAATTTACTTTTTCAATATCGTGAAATTATTTCTTGTGATTGCAAATGAAATTTTATGATTGAAATGCTGATATTGGAAATATTTTATGTGTGATGATTATATAATGGTATTTGTAATTTCATGGGTGGCTACATGATAAACCAATTGACGGGTGGTTATGTGATAAACTAAGGATGGTTGGTTACATTATAACCTCTAATGCATTGGGTATAGAAAACAGACATATGTCTATTCCATTTAGTGATATGTGTGTAAGTTGACTATATGGTTATTCCATTTATGTATATTTATATCCCAAGTTTCATTTATATGATATACATTGTTTGTAATGAGATTTATGGTAATATTTTGGTAACAATAATGGTATGTAATGAGATTATATTCTGTGAAGTATATTTACTAATTATTAAAGGTGAAAAGTATTACTTTATGATAAAGTATTCATGGTTTTCTTGTTATCCCAAGACTAATAGTTTTATATCTTTATGTATCCCTTAATGAGCTTTTTATGTTCATCCCACGTTTTTGAAATGTTTTTCATAGGACTTAAAGTGGAATAGGGTCCAAGATGGGATCAAGTAAAATTCATTCTGTTTAAATCATGTAACTAGACATGTCTTTTTTTAATTGTTTTTTGTATTATGAAAATAATGGATGGTGAGTAGAAGTGTCTACTTGTAATTATTGAAGTTGTTATGTATAAGTTATTAGCTAATTCTCTAAATCTGTAAACCTAAAAGTATTCTCATTGTGAATTATTAACATAATTTAAGATTATGTAATGTTTAAGGTTGTGGCCTTATAGTTGGTATTAGAGGTCATTTTAGATAACTTTAGAGGTTAGGGTGTTCTTTAAGCATAAGTAATATAAACATAGTGTTTAGCATATTAGAAAGAGTCATAATTATTTTAGATTAATTGAATGAGTTTAAGATAACATGAATAAGTATATCTTAGTTTTTACTATCCTCAAGAGATATTATATGATGATTTTAATGATGTACGCACAATGAACATTTTGGTTTTAGTAAATGGTTGGATCTAGTAGGTACCAAAGTAACAATGGATGTGAAGGAAACTATGGTGGTTTTTTGAATTAGCAACCGAATGAAATTTGAGCAGCAATGAGAACTCTTGTGGTTATTCTTAACCAACTATCTGGATCCATGATTGACCACTTAAACCTTGGTTAATTTTCTAAGGCATCATATATGCAAGAAACGAATCCAAATATAAGTTAAGGTTATAATCAAAATGGTTAATATATTCAAAAACAAATGTGTCAAGGATGTGGAAAGAAACACTTAGGAAAATTATTCCAAGGGATGGGAAGATGTTTCAGATGTGGTAATGAAGGTCATAAAGCAAAAACCTTCCATGGAAAAAGAAACTGCTTAGTTGACTCCTGGAAAGGGGAAGAAGTTCTTTCCGAGGGATCAATTTATTGTTTTAAATGTGATTTGAATGGTCATTATACAAATAGATTTCATACAATGAAGGTTCTGAAATAGGATCAGTAGTATGATAAAAATATATGTTTACCAATTCCTAATTTAATTCGAATTGAATATGAGGAGACTGAAAATGACCTATGAAAGGTATGGATTATTTCTTATCTCATGATTTGACATTACTAAAATATTAGGACATTGTGCCTGATTTTGTTTTTAGGAAATAATTATAAAAGAATAAGACTGAAAAACATGGATACAAGATCATGAAGAATGTTCTATGATTAAGATTTCTCGGAATTGAAGAGTTATGTTGGATCTATTGATGATGATACGTTTAAATATATTAATGATAGGATTACTTTGGGATAATTTTTCTACTATGTGTAAATCTAAAGTCTGATATGTGATAATGTTATTAAAGAAATAATTATCTTTTCTTGGGTGCACATAATGGATAAACTGAGGGGTTCAATTGATCTTTTTTAGGAAATTATGGGCTATTAGTTTTTGGGATGAAAAATGTGAGGCATGAAATAACCTTTGAGGTTAAAAAAAGTTATTTATATCTTTAAGGATTTTATCTCTTTTTATTAATTGTATTATAATTATACAGTTTTTGAAGAAGGAAAACAAGAAGACTGTGTGACAACCCGTCACGTTGGACAAATCAATAGGAATCGGACCCACAAGCAAAGTGTGACTAATATTTATCACCTAAAACTCAACTACCTGAAGTCACTGGTTAGTATGACAAATTATTTTTAGTTAAATTATTTTATGGATCAAGATTAAGTTGATTTGGGGAACTTATGTTTTATCAAATGGATGCCCATAGTATAGAAAAATGATTTGGTTATTAAGTGATAAAGGTTATTTTGGAATATGTTTTATCTTTCGGAAACACTATATGCCTAAGGAAAATAGAATACTCTGGGATTTCAATTGAGGAGTAATGGTGGAATTTTATTTTAGGAAGAATCTATGTTTACATTGTGAAAACATGATGATGTAAATGATAAACCTATCATAGAGAATATGTGATTAGGTTAATTAAACATCAGAATGATACTTTAAGATTAGTCGATGTTATTTGGAAATAAATGATAATATTTACTATGGAATACTATGTGATTAAATTCTTCTCTGTTTTGGGTTTCAATCTTAGTCTGGATTATATTGAATAATTTTAAGGACAATTGTGTATTGAATGGTCTTTTTTGAACTTTGGGCATTGTTTGTTGAATTTTGGAGATTTAGAGTAGTATTCATTTTTATAAAGGATTGTCATTTTTTGAGATTATCTATTCTCATACTAACCATTTTTTGTTTTGGTTAATGTCTAAAGATAGGGAAAATATATATTTCATACTTTTTGTATTATGTGATTCTCCCGAAGTTGATTCTAGTACTTCAGGTGTGGCCATGTAATCATGAATACTTATCGTTTGGATAAAAGATGAGTTTTAGGTAAAAATTTAGTATAGGATAAATGTATTCATGACATGTAAGTATGATTTTTATGTTATTTATCAAGCTCATAAATAAATTCCTCAACATTATGAAAATAAACTTAAAAAAACATTTTATGTTTAATTTTATTACTGGGGAATCAATGACTGTTTAACCCATCACAAGTTTGTGATTTTCAATTTGTTAACTTTCTCCTAATAATGTTTTATATAAATCTCTATCAAAACATGATGGTAAGTTTCTCTTCTATATCCATGTTTTCATACATGGAATACTAGTGTGGGTTATCTCGAGTAACCATTGTACTTCACTTTCATTATTTTGAAGTGATGGTTTTATTGACTATATTTCCGATATGGGGCATTTAATGAAGTTTCAAAGCCCAATTTTAAAATTGCGATGACATAGTTCCCAAAAGGGGGGAATGATGTAACGACCCACGTATTTAAATAATAATACATTTTTTTAGTTTTATTAATATTTATGAATACGGTATTAATTTTATATAAAATAGGACACTTTTTCTGATATCATACTCCACACGCTACAACGGTTTTCCTTTAAATCATACGTTGCACAGAACATTGAGTTACACCGAAAAATAAAATTGTTATATTATTATTTTAAATGATATTTAACGCATAGAATTTGTATTGAAGAGAATGAACATAACTAACTAAATTATTATTACACATGTTTTTTAAATTCTTTTAAATTTATCCAATAAATTTTAGTGGTTTCAAATAAGAATTAATCCATTTTTTACCATGAAATACTTTAATATTCATTAAAAGGTCGATTTACCTCCTTTTGATGGAGAACCCTTATTAAATCCAGTTTTTTTCACTTTTATATATTCTATTTGACAAAATAAAATTAATATTTATAATAGGAACATAATAATTTACTTTGGGTAATTTTTTGGTATTTTTCTGATAAAGTTAAATTTTTAATGAATAGTGAAAAATAATCCATTTTCAGTTTAAACTGTCTTTTCATATAATTTAATTATATTATTATATTATCCTTTTAATTGGTTTTAATGTTTAATTAGATTATATTTTTAACATTTAATCCAATTTTGGTCATTGGAAGTAATTTTACTTTTAAATTTGACATAAACACATGTCAATCTATTAGTAGTTTTTACTACTTAAAAACACGCTTTTTGGTTTTGACAATAGGAATTAATTTTAAATTAATTTATAAAAAATTTATGTTTTAAATTTGTAAAAATGAATTCCATATTTATAATCAGGATGTCCAAATTTTCTAAATATTTAACTTTTATTTTAAACATTTTGAATAGTAATTTAGTAAATATTTTATTTACCATAGTTAAAGGGTAAATCTGGTAAATAAAGGTAAAAAATAATTTTATAATAATATTATATTTCCATAAAATTTTTTTTACCCTATTGGATGAGATATATCCGACCACAGTAATCCTTGGGTCTATTTTAGGAATCCATGGAGCCAATTGTGCGTAAAAATGACATTTAATTACTTGTAATTTAATGTTAAGGAAAATGTATTCTAAACATGTATCTTATAAAAAAAATTTATATGGGGTTATATAAGTGAAATCTTTGAATATAAATAGTCATTATAAATATAAAAATATTTACTACATCATGCTATTTTATTTATAATTTTTATATATCACATAAATAAATTTATTAATGACATAATGGTGATATAGTGATTACCTTTTTAATGAATGTTTCAAATAGATGAGATTATAAATATAAAAATAAATTTATTTTGAAACTTTTTATGCCATACACAAATTTTATTAATTATTATTACTTCTTATCAATTAATTTATGATTTTTTTTCGAAAGAACCAAGTTTTTATAGATTTTTAAAAAGTCATGATATGAATAGTATAAAAATTGACATAAATGAGTTTTTAAATAAATTAAAATTTTATTAATGGATATAATTGTCCTAAAAAAATAATATTCAAAAAAATGAATTGTATAATGTTGCAAATATCATTAATGAACCACTTTAGCTTCAATTGTAATTTTATTGTAACTATATTAACAAATATAGTATGAATATACAAGAAGACATGGTAATAGTTATATTAGTTAACTAAGTGTTAATGCTAAATGATAAAGTTAAATATGAAACAAAAACTTGTATAAAACCAATTTTTTGAGGTTATTTAGACCCATAATCATCTTATCTTTGAAATATTTTTCTTTTTTTATTCGAATTATAAAATCAATTAATAATAAAATAATTTTTTGAAATATTTCTAATGTGCCCCTCCTCCCTTATATTAAAGTCCACCACCTCTAACCCATTACTCACACCTATAAGTCCCATTGGATCATCCAAACTCTACTACAATAATATTAAAACATAAATACATTCCTCTTATAAGTATTACCATAGACATAAGGCAATTTGAGAAATCCTTTTTTCACAAATCAAAGAGAGTTACCTATTTTAAGAGGTAGCAACTTCTCTAAAGTTCCTTTCCAATATTTTACTTCTTCACTCTCTATTATATTAATATTATTTTTTTCAATAAAAACCCAGTATCCTAAATATAATTTGTTTTTTTATGAGAATTATTCTAACTACACTTACACACACCTCCGTATAATGGGTATAGAAAATATTGTTTATGTGGATGGCGAACTACTACCTCCCGAAAGGAAGATTGTTCAATCTTCTCCTACCACCTCTTGTGGTGGAAATTATTATGGAAATGTAATTATATATGATATAAATGATATTTATTTTTTCTATATTCTTCTAAAATTCTAATTTAGAATATACCTTTATTCTTTTCATGTTGTATAAATACGATAATTTCATTTGAGGAAGTGTGGAATACCAGCCCATGAAAGTGATATGATTCGTTCATGCTATACATGGAACGTATAAAGGATGGAATTAATGAACTTATGTAACATATATAAAATATATATTATACTGGAGTTGTAATATAACTATTTTTCATTTATTTTCCATTCCTTTAAATATAAAAACTAAATGAAAGTAGTGTTCATGCGTACGTACGGCTTACCATCTCCATTAACGGTGCATTTCATTTCATATATTCAAATGATATGGACTATTAATAATACATATATACTTGATATATATGATATTTATGACATCTAAATCCTTTATATCATTTTGGAGATAATTTCCTTTTGACCACATGGACAATTTTTTATTATAACAAGTTCATTTTTTACTCTAGTTCCGAACATCAAAAAATGTCCAAAATAAACTCAAATAATTAACTAATTGTTATAGAAAGGTAATATGTGATATAAAATGAATAAAAACATGAAAAAGGTTCTGAGTAAAGTATAAATCAACTTAATTTTATTATTTTGGAATAACAATTAACATACGTGACAAGTCGGACTCGAGGTAATAGACTTCATCTCAATCTCTTTTCATTGAGGCATGTTTTGACAATATACACCTCCATCATTTACACGATGTATAATAAACCCATATGAATTTTACTTTCATTCAAAGGGAATATTTTTTCTATGGGGAGTTTTACTAAATGAAAAAAATATATTTATTTAATGTATGAGGGGACAATAACCTTTCCACCGCCATGGGCATTATTTGATATTTGGATTCCTAGACAAGCCAAAATGATTTAAATGGAAAATAAATACCACATACACTTTTTACATATTTAAGTATTTAAAATGGTTTTGAAAGTGTATTAACTATTTCAATATCTTGAAAGTATTTCTTGTGTTTGAAAATGAAATTTTATGATTGAAATGATAATATTTTCACTACCTTATGCATGATGATTATATAATGGTGGATAGACATTTGACAAGTGGTTATGTGATAAAAAATGATGGGTGGTTCTGTGATAAACTAATGACTTGTGGTTATGTTATAACCTCCAACTAATTTTGTATGGAATTCGGTCATTTGGTTATTTTATTTAGTTATATGTGTGGACTTCAGTCGTATGGTTATTCCATTTAAGTATGTTTATGTCCACAGTTTCCTTTATATGCTATAAGTTTTTTTATGGGATTTAAGGTAATCTTCTTGTTACAAAAAATGGTAAGTAATGATCTTATATTCAGTGAATTATATTTACTATTTCTTAAAGGTGAAAATTATTAATTTATGATAAAGTATTCATGGTTTTCATGTAATCCCAATACTAATAGTTTTCATTATTTATTTATCCCTTACTGAGATTTTTATGTGCATCCCATGTTTTAGAAATGTTTATCACATGATATAATGTGGAATAGGGTCAAATATGGGATCAAATAAAATTCATATTTTTTTAAATCATTGAACTAGACATGTCTTTTTTTTAAAGATTTCTTGTATTATGAAAATAACTGATAGTGAGTAGAAGTGGCTACTTGTAATTATTCAAGTTGTTATGTATTAGTTATGTCCTGATTATCTGCATCTCTAAAGTAGACAATATACTCAATGTTAATTATTAACATAATTAAATATTATGTAATGTTTAAGGCTGGGACCTTATAATAAGAATGGTTAAACATTTAAAAGTTAGTTTCTTATAAGAAAAAATTTTCCAAATATTTTAATATATCATTAAAAAGTTAAATTCTCAAAATTAATAATTATAGTTTGAAACAATTAATTACATTTTTGGATTAATCATATTAATATTATCTTATGAAACATTTATTATGTTATTCTAAAATACCTATTTACATATAAATAGTTAAAATTACATTTTTATCAAAACTGTAACGTTATAGTTATATAGGAAAGTCATATAAGTGCATAATAACATTAAATGGATATAATATTTATTTTATAAATAAATATATGAATTATATAAAACTACTATGTTGAAATTAGAAATCCTATTATATGTTTTTTAAGTACTAAAGTAATATTTTTCATTAGAATTTATTATTGGTCCTCTCGATTATATAAATTTTATTTATGTAAAATATGGTCAAAGATTTATTGGAAAGATAAATTTCAATTTTGATTTCGAAATTATCATATTTATATAATTTAATTCAATTAAATTGATAGTTTTACATTATATAAAAAATTTATGTTTAAAATTACACTTTTAAAAAAAATTGTGTTTTATGGGTACGTGACCTACTATAAAATTGATTTTCAAAAATTATATAAATATTATATGATAAAATGGTTTTCATATTTGAAATTATTTTCTTAAAATTATGCAATATGATCAATTTTATATATAATAATTAAAATTGTATTAATTATGTAAAAATTAATCATTATAGAAAAACCATAAATTGTTAAATTAATAAATCATGGTGTAAGGAGTTTATAACATGTTTAAAATATGTTTTAAATTCATTGGTTGAGATATTATAGACTTTATCTAATAAAAAACTCGATTTATTTTTGTTTTTTGAATTGTGACATGTTTAAAATATTCCCACTATATATTTTATGGTACAAAATACAGAAATCTCTTTCTCATCACATATGAAAGGGTTCTGCCACCACATCATCAAGAACACTCTAAAAATTCAGTTTCTACCAGAAACAGTCCCAATAATCCATTATGTGTAATCATAATTCGTCTACTTTATCCTATTTTCATAATAGATAAAATTAACACCTATATTATAAAAGAGTATTCCAAGGGAATTCCATCTTTCTTTACATATTTACATTAATTTTATAAATTATTTTTATTTCTTTCTTATATACCAAATATATATTTTATTTACATCCTATAAAATTAAATATTTGTTTTTTGAATAAATATTTCTATTATTACAAGGTAAAAACAATTAAACTCCTTTCCCCTTTTCTATAATGAAAAATGAAAACTTTATTCATTTATTTTTTTGGAGTACTACTTCCAAAAAGCTAGGATATTCATTTTTCACCAACACCTTGAATCGCTAGTTGTAATAGTGTAACTGACGAATACATGAAAACTAAATATTATAATAATTTTTATTATTATTATGATCCAAATTGTAATATAACTTTATACCGACTCATTATTCTAAAAATTAAGACATTAAATATGTATTTGGTGTGCACTACCACCAAATAATACTCTACATCATTTTTCATCTATTTTTTTTATTTTTAAAAATCAATTAAAAAATGACGAAAAAAAATTAATTTATACATATAATTTAAATTCTCTTCTAAATTAATTATATTATTAAAATAAGTTCAATCTTATAGTAATACATTTTTATTAATTATGGTATATTCATGTTATGGATGGTCAACCCACCGATTTATATACATCTATAAAGTAATATCCTTGATTAATATGAGAAATAAATTATTAAAAAAATATGATATAAATATGAACATAATTATTTAAATTTTAATGTTTTGGTAGCATTATTGTTAATCTCATTAATTAATATATCTTCATTGATTTGATAAAAAGAAATAAAATATGCTTTTCACCAATTATGTCTACAAGAATCAAAACCAAAATGACTATTGAAATATATTATAAAATTATTAAAAAGTATAAAAAATAATTTTTTCCCATTTCATATATTTCAGTGATGAACATTGGTCAAATAATTAATAATAACACTATAATTATGAAACTTGTTCAAAACGACTTTCATTACTCACACTTTGTATTGAAAATAGATAATAAAAAACTAATATACATGTAGTGTATAATTAGAAATGATTTTATATAAAAGGTAATGGATATTAATGATGTAATAAAATTGGTTATTCAGATATAAATTTTTATACATAACATTCAATAACCTTAGTGGATGTCAATAATTATTATAAGGGGTTTCATGTTTAAAATTTAATTTTTTGAGACATATTTATTAATTTTCCCCTTAGAATTAATTTTTGGGTATTTAAAACAAATGAATTAATTCTAACATATTCATAGGGATTTTAATATTCATATGATGTTCTTTTTTAAAATAATTTTTAGTAAAATCTCACAAAAGATAATTTTGTTTTTTATTTAAATGTCAATCAAACTATATAAGATTCATGGCCAATCTTATTTTAAAATAATGATTATTTATGAATGTCAATCCAAATTTGGACTATGTATTATATGAAAATATCTAAAAAATTAATTTTGATTCATATGGATTTATATTTCACCCAAAAATATCATTCCCCGAGACTCATATTTTACCCAAAGTACTTCGTGAAAGTGAAATTTACCTCACATATTATTCTCGTTCGAGAACCACCATTTTATTATATTGGTATTCATTGTATGATTTTAAAATTTTCATTATTTTTTCCTCAATAATTTATTAATTTAATTTTATACTCTATTGTCTTCCAAAATAAATTTTTAGTTAATTTTTCATGTTACACCCCATTATTTTAAAAAGGAAACTGTATTTTATAGTGTATATGACACGCACCACTAAGCCTAAAAGAACAATGAAATATAATTTTTTAATTATGCCCATTATAACATAGCCATTAAATTGAAATTTATGAATGGAAAAAAATTCCTATCAAATATATATATATATATACTATGCAATGTAAATTTAAAGGAACATTTTTTGTAAATAACTACTCATTTTTTAATAAATACTTTTTATTCTTTGAAAAAATAATTTTTCATCAAAAAAAATTCATTCCTTTTTTAGAGAAAATATAAAAATTATTTTCAAGGATTTTTATAAATTTTATTTCATAAAATGAACATCATTTTCAATATATGCATATCAAAATTTAAATACAGTGAAATTTTGGGTTGAATTATTTTTCATTGAACTATAAAAACTATAGATTTTACAAATACAATAATGCATTTACATTAAATCATGTAATTTAAATGTACCATAATTTTTTTAACTTTCAATTATTATGTCATATAACCTATACGATTTAGAATATTATAATTAATTTCTTTTTCATCATCAATTTTTATGATATTTTTAGAAGATTATTTCAGTGCTTAAATATGTTGTTTGCTACATTTAGTTTTCATGTACCTAAAGAATATCTATTTAATTTAAAAAATTAACCCCTAAAAAATAAATATTTCAATTGATTTTATATATAATATATCTAATTATATAATTTAAAATTAATTTAATTATTAATAAATTTAATATTTTTATTGTAATATCATTTTATTCTTCAAAAATTCATTTCTAGAAAATATATGTTCTATATCAAGTTTTGAGTGTTTATTTTAAAATATTAATTCATAAAAGTTTTATAATGGAATTAGGGTAATTTATTATATATTTAAAATCATTTTAAAATATTATGTAATTATATCAAATTTTATGTCTTAATGATTAGTAAAAGCTAATTATAGTAGTTGAGGTTAAAATAATGTTTTTTGCATTACATAAACTTATTTAAAAAATCATTTTCCATATATAATGGATTTCTATTTGATAAATTAAATTATATATTTATAATTATTTTATCCAAATTATAATATAAGCCTCATTTTATTTTTAGGAATACCTGATTAAATACCTATGTAAAAAAACAAATTGTCATGGTGAAAAATAAAATTGTAAAAATGAGTAACATTACATGTAAATGGAATAAAATGTTGAAAAAATGTTTATTTATTGATTTTTGATGTATTTATTTAAACAATTTTCCCTCAAATACATTATTTATAAGTTTTTTAGTAACATGGATTGAGAGTGACATCCCATTATTTAATATTTTTGCGTATTTAAAAAAGTTTCAATCCTTCTCACCAATAAAAAATTACCTCATATGATTAATCATTCATAGCTAAATAACCATTTTTTGGGCCACGACCTAACAAAATAACTTTATTACATACAATAACTCATTCTAGAGTCATTTTCATGATTATAAAATCCCCATATGATGGATTTTGGTGAAAACACAAACAAAATGGCCGAATAAGATGCATAATCCTTATCCATGCATTTTTATTTTATTTATTCTTCCAAAACCTTCCAATCATTTTCATATGTGATAATATAATATAATAATTATATAAATTTAATTATATGCTATTATTTTAATGTCACAACCTAAATCAAAATCTTCTTATATTAAATGTGAAATGAAATCATTGTTCGTTTGTACGGAAGACTATCGTCTCGAGAAATGTTATGATTCATTTTCCTCCATCACCTCTTATGGATAGATATGATGATGGATTTAATTTATATAAGTTAAAATAATTAAATATATATAATTATGAAAAGATATTATATCATTTAATTTCTTATCAATATATTCACTAAAAAATGGTAACGTTGTTAGTGCATACGTGTGTACTACCACCTCCACGAAGTGATGCGATTCATTCTTCATCACCAAATAACATGGATGATATAAATAAGAATATTTTATTAAATAATATTTAATTTATTATATAATTATCTATATTAAAGTATAAAATTACACTCACCTTATTTCCATCATTAATGAAAAAAATAGAAATGTTACTCATCCATATGTGAGACCTACTATCTCAATGATTGTAAAATAGTTTATTTTTTATATCAATATTTCTTGGATTGATTTAAATGTATAACTTATATATAATATTTAGAGTTATGTAATAATTATTATTCCTTATGTCATTAAATAATGACCTTTATGACCATCGTATAGCTACCAAAAGTCATTTAGCTTTGAAAAGATGAATATCATCAAAATATTCAATTAGAACATATATGATTAATAAATTGAATATAAAATGACAATAAATATAATAAATGGGATAATATTATTGAAACAAAATCATATTAAATTATATATTTATCATATATTTATTATTCAGGTGTTAATGAACATTGGTGATGATTTGAACTCATGGAAATGGGTTTTTTCACTAAATTTACAATTAATTGGATTATAAATCAACTACATTGCCTATGTTAATTCATGATTATTTTAGGATGAATTATGATTGTATTATTTATAAATTTAAATACTATCTAAGTGGGTTTAATTTTGATAAAATTAATCACTTATTTTATTAATTTTCACATTAATGTAATGATTATTGTTACGGGTTCCATCTCAATTTCATTTCATTGAGTCATATATTAATTTCATGAATTAATTTTATTTATATGATTTATATGATGACCTATTTAAATATTATATCACAAATCCTTGATACACAATGGTATTTTATGTAAAAAATTATTTCTCTTCCACCATGGGTATTTTATTCAAAAGATACCAAAGCAGTGAATTCAATTTGTTATATTATAAATTATTTTTGAGATTGTTTATATCCAAGGTAATTATGGGGGAAATAATATACATTTATTTTATTAAACCAAATACCTTTAATTATCCTCTATTCATGAATTTAATTTACACTCCTAGTTTCTAATTAAACCATTATTGTATAAATAAACATCTATAAAGTTTTTCTATGTAATAAGTTTCTTGTATACACCATTAGTTATGGAATATTTCTCTTCTATAACATTTTTTTTCAAGAGAATGATAGCATTTACAATAATAAAAATTTACTTTTATTTAAATAAAACAACGTTGAAAAAATTGAAATTGTTCTTTTGTTACAATAATCACTCCTAGAAGCGTATCCATTACCATCAGTTTCAAACAATTGGTAAAGGCTGGACAACCGTTGGTATAAACTATACCAATGTTTGTCCAAAACGTTGTTTGTGGAGCTGTGGGGATAGACATATCCCGACAATTCTATGAGAACCTTTGGGATATGGTAGGAAAATGGATTGTATAACAACAGTTACATGTAACTATTGGCATATATCATTACCAATGGTTTTAAACCATTGGAAATATCAAACATCATGTCTATACCAATGGTTTGAAAACTGTTGGTATATAATTTTACCATAGGTCCCCACAAACCGTTAGTAACAGTTAAGTAAAAGTTTCTATACCAATAGTTTGTAAATAGTTGGTATATACTTTTTCCAATTGTTTACATGAAACTGTAGGTATATGTTCTGTTTATACACATATTCCAATGGTTTACAACCATTGGAATTGTCTTTATACACCTATAGAAAGCCGGCCTCCCCCTTGTCCACCTGCAACACTTCCACCAACAGGTCTACCTCCCCCTGTATAGAGTTCATACAGAATTCTTAAAACCCGTAGAATACATACCAGATTCATAAAAAACATAATAATCAATAACTTCAATTTTGTAATTATTTACACACATACAGAATTCATAATTCATAATTCATGTGTTAATTAACAATGAACACATATGTAACTCAATTCCGAATTTAGAAGTCAATTACCCTATGCAATAAATTTTTTTGAATTGAATACATAAAATACTGAATTCTCTATAACAAATACAGAATTGAATTCAGAATTGAGAATTTAATAAACCTTATATAAGGAAATCATGTTTCAGGTTTTGAATATAGAATTGTTGTTCATAGGCATTGGTGAATTCATATAAGATTTGAATTTTTGGATAATGTGGTATGACATAGTGTTGTTAGGAGTAATGTGACATGGGGTTGGGGTGCTTTCTCGGGGGTTGGGGGTTGTCCAAGGGGGTAGGGGGTGCCCAGGGGGTGGGGTGTCTAGGGGGTGGGGTGTCAATGGGGGGTTGGGGCTATCCAGGGTGGGAGGGGGGGTTTCAGTTGGGGATGGGGGTGTCTAGGGGTGGGGGATGTCCAAGGTGGAGGTTGTTCATGGGGTTGGGGGTGTCCAGGTGTGGGGTGGTGTCCAGCGGGAGTAGGGGTTGTCCAAAGGGGTAGGGGTGTCTGGGGGTGGGGGCTGTCCGGGGGGTGGGGGCTATCCATGGGAGTGGAGGGGTTTTCCAGGGGGTTTAGGGATTTTACAAGGGGATATGGGGTGTTCAGAGGGTGGGGGCTGTCCAGGGGGTGGGGGTTGTCCGAGGGTAGTGGGGGTGTCCAGGGGGTGGGGGGTTCTAGGGGTGGGGTGGTGTCTGTGGGGGGCTGTCCAGGGGGTTGGGGGCTGTCAGGGGGTTGGGAGGGTAGTCCATGGGGTGGGTCATGTCAATGGGGGTGGGGTGTCTAGGTGGGGGGGGGGGGTGTCTAGGGGGATGGGGTGGTTCCCAGGGGGTAGAGGGGCTTTCCAGGGGGGTTGGGAGATGTCCAAGGGAGTAGGGGTATCTGGGGGTGGGGCATTGTCCAGGGGGTGGGGGCTGTCCAAGGGGTGGGATGTCTAGGGGGTGGGGTGATGTCCAAGGGGTGTGGCACTGTCTAGGGGGTTGGGGCTATCCAGGGGGTCGGGGGTGTCCCGAGGGTGGGGTCCATGTGGGGTGGGCGGGCTGTCCATGGGGGTGTGGGGCTATCGAAAGGGGTAGGGGTGTCTAGGGGTTGGGGTGTCTATGGAGTGGAGGGGCTATCCAAGGGGGTGGGGGCTAACCATGGGGGTGGGGGTGTCCATGGGGGTGGGGGTGTCCAGGGGGTGGGGTGGTGTTCAAGGGGTGGGGGTGTCCAAGGGGGTGGGGTATCCAGGGGTGGAGTGGTGTCCAAGGGTGGGGGCTGTCCAGGGGTGGGGGCTATCCAAGGAGGGGTTTCCGAGGCATAGGGTTTGTCTATGGGGTTGGGGAGGTGTCCATGGGAGTGGGTGTGTATAGGGGGTGGTTGTCTGGGGGGTAGATGGGTCGTCCTGGGGTTGGGGGGCTGTCCAAGGGGGTAGGGGCGTCCAAGGGGTGGGGCGTCCAAGGGGTGGGGTGTCCAAGGTGTTGGGGGTGTCCTGGGGGTGGGTGGTGTCTAGGGGGTGGGGGCTTTCCATGGGGGTGGGGTTTCCAAGGGGTGGGGTGGTGTGCAGGGGGTGGGGCTGTTCAGGGGTTTGGGGTTGTCCAAGTGGGAAGGGTGTGTCTTGGGGTGGGGGTTGTCCAAGGGGTGGGGGTGTCCAAGGGGTGGGGTGGTGTCCAGGGGGGTGGAGGGACAGTCCAGGGGGTTGGGAGCTATCCAAGGGGGTATATGGTGTCTGAGGGGCAATCTAGGGGGTGGGTGGGTGTCCAGGGGGTTGGGTGTCCCAGGGGTGAGGGTGTCTAGGTGGTGGGGTGGTGTCCAGGGGTGGGGGAAGTCCAAGGGGTTGGGGGTTGTTCATGGGGGAAGGGGTGTATGGGGGGATATCCAGGGTGGTGGGGGTGTCCATGGGGGTGGGGTGTCTAGGGGGTGAGGGTGTCCTGGGAGTAGGTTTTCCAAGGGGTGGGAGAGGGGTTGTCTAGGGGTGGGGGTGTCCAGGGGGTTGGGGACTATCCAAGGGGGTAGGGGGTGTCCAGGGGGTGTGGGTTTCCAGGGGGTCGGGGGGTTATCAAGGGGGTATCAGGGCTATCCAAAGGGGTGGGGGTGTTCAGGGGGTGGGGGTGTCGGGGTGTGGGTGTTGGGGGTGGGGTGTCTAGGGGAGGGGTGAGTCGGTCCTAGCAAATCATCAAGTCAATTTTTATTATTTATAGATAAAGAAATAAAGATAATGTGACCTACCTAATCACACATACATTCAGGCACAACAAATCACCCAACATAAAATATCAGTAATATCAATCAGAAATTTAACATATCAATATGTCCCTCATCACCATCACTATCATCACCATCATCGTCAACCTCACCCTCGTCCTCATCTCCATCCCCATCATCATCCCTGTCCTCCTCAACGCACTCCTCCTTTTCCCTTTTACTCATCCTCACTCTCCTCATCCTCCTCTCCCTCCTCCTCCACATCGACCTCCTCCTTGCCCTCCTCCTCCTCTGCCTCACCCTCCTCCTCTCCATTATCTCGACCACCACTAGAACTGCCACCTGATGCACCATATATATAACTCATCGACATCATATACTCATCAACGATGTGCTGGCTTCTGGTGGAAGTGTTGGACGTAAAACATCCATCTGTTTCATAAATGCAGTGTTTTCCCTAGAAGATTATTATGTTGTCATTGTGGCCCTTTTTTTAGCATGTTCCACCTGTGCCTTAACCTGATATAACTCAGTGTCACTACAACTCATACTTGATGAGGGAAAATACCTCATTGATACTACACTTTTCCTAGGTCGGCAATGTACTCTGCTAGGGTGCTCATCTCCCAACACCTGATGTGAATGATTGTTTGGCCTAAAATTGTCAGGTTCTTAGGAATCAAGGGCCTCCAAATCCTCTTGTTAAAAATATAAATATATTATTAATTTAAAAAATAGATATTAAAATTTGAAATCAATAAATTAAAACATAAAATCTACTGCATAGTCGGTTCATTAACCGCACTTCCATCTTTCTTCCTTCTACTTGAGAAAAACAATTTTTCTCGAGTCACACGTACTTTAATATTCTTTTTTTGACTCTAAGATAACATTTAATTTTGGAAACCATAATTAAAAATACGTTACCAAAAATTAATTTTATAACTAAAATTATAAAATCAACTGTCATACTTGCTTCCTCTCTGGATCCGACATCGTAGTACATCCCAATGTGTAGAGGCATTTTTAGCATCAATGTTTTTTTATTTCATCTGGATGATTCTTAAATAAAATTTAATAATAAAAAATAAATTATTAATGAAAAACAAGAAAATTTTCATTTAAATACCTCAAATGTGATTAATACCTTAAACTGGGAAGTCATCCTATGATTAATCATCTGTCGATCATGTTCTAATGGACAATCATCAACGACAGGGACTGCCACTAACTTTGTTCCAACACTAGTACACCATCCAATATACAAATAATACTTATAGGCTCTCCAAATCTCACCTAAATCCTTTAGATGTGCTGCCCGTGCACCCTCACCATCAAGGAAAATAAACAGAATTTGACACCAAAATATTAATTTTTATAAATACAAAAAATAATATATTGTATTAAATAAAAAATATTTTTTTCTTATATCTCTGCACAAGAATTATCCTTGATTTCATTTGGAAACTGTCTCCATGAGAGCGGGCTAACAAGAATGATGTCGAAGTATTTGGAAAGCATCTCTAAAAGACTTAAACATTGATTCCCTATTTTTTCAATCATTTGATTATCTTCATTGTAGTCCACCATCAACTGCATGTGGTGGTTCCACACTGCAATCATGAGTGTACACCCTTTCCCCTACCTCCTATCAGTATATGTATCTGTTATGAAAGAAAAACAAATATTTTATCAATACATGTTATAATGAAAATAAATAATGGTATAAAAATTTGTTAGGATTGTATAAATATACCTACAGTAGTCTGGTTAATGGGCATCACTAGATCTATAAAATTTGAAGGAACACCTTGTACATGTGGAATGGGTCCTAATGTAAGCTCCGTAGGGACAGAATTTGGGTCAGCAAGAGTTGAAGAATATAGAATATAAAATCTTGGAGATAAGGAAGTAGAAGTAAAAGAAGTTGACACGGATGGCTGGATGAATGCTGGATGGGGAGTGGGAATCATCATCAGATATGGTTAAGACAGGTGAGGATTCTTAGATGTAAAGGGTGGTGAAAACATGGGAGGCCTAAATATATCGTGTGTCCCTAACGACACATAGGGAACATAATGTGGGATAGATGGTATGTTAGTTGGAGGGGAAGGGTCTAATTGGGTATGCCGACCAAATTGGCTAGCTCTCATACCCCCCCCCCCCCTCATAAAAACACCCTATGTAATGGGACTACTACTAGGTTGCTCATCAAATAATTGTCACCTAATAGGTGGATCCTGCAAAAATATTTAAATAAATATTAATCTCACGGAATTATATATTATTTTAATTTATATATTTGAAATAAAATACTCACTATAGGTATTTTTGGTTGAATTCTCATCTCAGCCATGTGACGATTGTTTTCCATCATCATTTCTTATCACCTCTCTTCAATTCGTTGCATTTCCTATATATTAAAACAAATATGGAAGTAATTAGAAAATTATAACTAATGTGTAACCCAAAAAACAAAATATATGAGAGGGAATAGGGGGATTCAAGTATAATTTAACTATCCATTTTGTTAGGTGAGATTGAATGGATATAAAATAAATTCAATAAATCGTACGAGATGTAATAAAAAAATTAATTTTGAGTAGGATGGTTATTTACTATGATTCGTCAGTCTATATGTAACACCCCGAAATTTTATGAAAAATATTCTTTTTAATTTCATTAATGTCTTGTGTTGTATGCTACACCAAAAGAAGATTTCACAACATGCATCCCTGACTTTCCATTAATTACACGCAATAAAGACCTTCCTCGATAGCGTGTGTAGTACGCAACACCGAGTTTCACTAAACGAGATATTATTATAATATTATTATGGACTAGCCGTTATGAATAGTAATACCCAATTTTTTAAATTTTATAAATTTTATCTTTCAAAATTGACTTCATTTTTGGATTCGGAATATCGAAATTAGCTTAAGGTGAAATCTTGGTACTTTTCGGATAACTTTCATATTCTAATGAATAGTGAAAATCACTAAATTTTAATTAAAAACAACTTTTTTAATCGAAATAAGTAATAGTGATAAATAATTAATTTGAGTGGATTTAAATTATATTTTTAATATATTTTTACCATTTAATACAATTTTGGTAATGGGATGTAATTTCACATTTAAACCAGACATAAAAAAGTGTTAATCTTTTGATAGTTATTATCTCTTAAAAACACGCTGTTTGTTTTGATGACGGGAATTAATTTTAAATTAATTAATGCAACTGATATGTTTTGAATTTTATAAAATAGGCATCTTTTTTGAATTCATAATATCATATATATCTTAGGCCTAATTTTTGGTATTTTTCTGGAAACTTTCATTTTTTGATGAATAGTGAAACCACTATGTGGTAGTTAAAAAAATGAATTTTTCATAAAACATAATTTTACCGCTTCTGGGAGTGGAATTTCAGAAATCTGAGAGACATGGTTAATATCAAGGACTAAAATGTGGTTCAATGAGATGAAAATAATTTTTGGTGAATAGTAACTTTTTACTTTTATTTACCACAGTTAAAAGTAAATAGGATAATTAAGGGTAAAATTGTTATTATTACTACCCTAACACATGTACTAATTCTATTGGATAAGTGTAATTAGACCAAAAACAACCCTAGGAATAAAATATAACCATTTAGGCCCACTTGGATTAGATTAAGACATTTAATATTAATTTATTTATACAAGGGTTTAAATAGTTAAAATCAAGGTTTAATAAGTAAATCATTTTTAATATAGGATTATACATAAGATAAATTTGACTATTAAAATTCATTAGAAAGCTAACAATATTTCCTACATAATGGTATTTTATTTATAATTTTTAGACATTAAATAATTTAATTTATTTATGAAACAAAGATGATGCAGTAATTATCTTATTAATGAAATATTGACATAATTGAAGTTATAAATACCCAAATAAATGTAATTTGAGATTTTTTATAAATTTTACTAATTTTATAGGTTAATATGACATGTTATTTTTGATTTAATTAACTTCTTTCTAACTAATCATTCTGTCATAATTTTCACACAAATCAATTACCAAATAGTGTCAAAATTGACATAAAATAGTTTTAAAAAAAAATATTTTATTATTAATTGTTATTTTCTTCCTAAAAATATAAGGTTCATCCAAATTACTTAGATAAGGTTATATATATTAATAATAAACAACTTGGGGTTATTTTGGCTTATTATAGTATGTTTATTATCCTTATAGTGTAAGAAAACAAGAAGACACGGTAAAAGTAAAATTATTTTACTTAAGGATATATCTAAATGATAAGGTTATAATAGAAACCTAAACATGTCTAAATTCTATTTGATGAGAGTATTTCTACCCATCCCCACATTATCTTCGAAATAAATCAATTTTGAGCTATTAAAAACCAAATATTACTTTATAATAAAATAATATTTTTAGTTTTTCCAAAGGTGCCCCTCTCCTCCATTATAAAAGGGCACCTCCTCACTCTCTTCCTCACACCACTTTGAGCCTTCAATCTCGGCCAACTACGGAAATATTATCTTCTCCACTTCCCTATAAACATCCTGGAGGTCCTGGTCTTCTTCAAAGACCAATTTTACTGCCCTAAGAGGAGGTCTCAAAGAGGCGCTTCAAAGAAGAGGTAATGTCCATTACTGGTTCATTCAAATATATTTCTTCTTCCACTTATTCTTATTTAGTTGTTTCATTATGAAGTAATAACATAAGTATAACACATATACTGATATGTTATTATAATTATTAAAGAACCCTATTTCACCATCTATCCATCCTACGAAAAACGAAATCACCACGCGTGCGTACGAACGGAATACCGTCTCCACACCGTGATAAAATATGTTTTTCCACCAAAACCTTACATGGATGGGTATAATGGTGTAATGAATAAAAATATATAGTTATTATAACATCATACTGATTCTGATATATTATTCCATCCACTAAAATTCTATTCAATAATGATGGGAACGATATCATTGCTCGTGCGTAAGTACGGACTACCGTCTCCACGACACGATGACATTCATTCTCCTTGTTAACCATACATGAATGATCATAAAGTTTATATAATGAATAATAATGAAATATATGAAAAAATAATGCTACTGTATTTATGTATATATATATGTATATCATCTATTTAGTTTCATTTAGTTCAATAAGGAAACAAAAACAACGTTCATGTGTACGTACGGCCTACCGTCTCCATGGATGGTGTATTTCATTCCTTTTATCGATCTAAAATATATATATGTATATGATGAATATATGTTATATATAAATCATGTTTTACATTCTGTATTTTATGTAAATCAGGATATAAGTAATAATATCATCAACAACAAGTCGAAACACATACGATAAATGAAATGATTTTACCCAAAACGCTGCTTTAACATGGAATGTACAAAAGAAAGGGTAATATAAAGTCATAAGTGAAACATATATGATATCATAAAAATGAATATGTTTCTTTAATAAGTCAATGAAATTATTTAAATCATTATACAAGAGTTTTGGATACGTACGAAGCATATCAGACCTAAGGTAAGGGACAATTTTGCAAATCTCATTTTTATCCGAGATTGCTTATTCGTAAGTATTTACTGGGGTTATTGCTATAATCCATGTCCATGTTTCCTAAAAATGGTTTCATATATGATTAATGTCATTTTTACCCATTTTTGACTTTTAATACATGGTATGTATGGAATCATTCTTTTACGAGGTACTTTTTGACTTTTAGGGAAAAAGTACGAAAAGAATGTTTTTTTAACTTATACAGCATGAATGGATTTTTACGGTTTCATTACACCATATTTTCATGAAGATTCCTCCAAAAGATTTCATGACTATTTTCAAAAAAAACCCTTTTCATTTAAAATTGGATGACATTTTGTGAAAAGAAAACGATTTTGAAGAATAAAGGATATTTTCCTCAAGAATTCATTTCAATTTTTTTATCAAAACCATTTTTCATATAAGATGACATTATTTAATATGTGTATGTTTCAAGTAAAATGACTCTATGATTTACATGGTTTCACTTTTATTATTATGAAATCATATCCATTACTTTTATATGGATTATGTGAAGATGTTTATGAAACCCATTTTATTTGTTGGGTTATTATGAATGATGTATGTTTATTTTTTGGCACAAGTAAGAATGATTTCATTATGAGATGGGTGGGACCTATATCTCCCTACAATGCATTGGGTAAAGATTTATATCTCATGAGATAGACATGGTTGGAACGGCAAGTTAAACCGGTTCAGTAATACAGGACTGGAACGATGAGTGAACTTGATTCAGAAAGGGAATTTGTCCACTAAAATGGTCTCAGCAGCAATGACTTGGATACTATGGAAATCATATCATGTGATTAATGGTTTCCAAAATTACAAGTTTTATTCCCATTATAATTTATCATGATTAATGTTTCTTCATTATCTATTCCTTACGTACTGCCATGTTTTATGTCATTTCTCAAGATTTTGATGTTTAGATTTTATGCTCATGTTTTTTTTACATTCAAATGTCTAAGGATTGTTTTATGTACTCTATGCTTACCCTTACTGAGCATTTGAGGTCACCCATTTTATGTTTTCTTTTCTCCATGATATTAAGAAAGGTTTTAAGTAATAAAAAAATGGGAAGATCTTTATTGGGAGATGTTGAAGATCTTTCACCACGATTAGAAGATTTTATTCTGAGTTTCCAAAGACACTAAACTATTACGATCCTTGTGTATCTGTTTTTGTTATTTATTATGTATTCCGCAAAAGAAATGTATTTTCCATGTACGTCAAGCTTCGGGTCTCTATAGTTGGTATCAGAGGAATGTTTTAGTCAACCTTTGGAAACTAGGATGCGAGAACTTTAGTGAGATCCCTAGAGATATTTCTAAGGTATGTCTAGGGATGTCCCTAAGTTTAAGTATAAGTATAGGTTATAGTCCTAGAATTATGGTAACAATCTTATAATTAAACCTAAGATGTTAGATATTTAAGTTACTCCCCCTTTATTATGATTTTTTCCTCTCACACTATTCTTTTTGGGTTTTAGAAAATGGGTGGAAACAAGATGATTCACGATAATGGAGGATATTATGGACAATGGAATGCTATTCTTCATGAGAAACCAAATGAATTGGGATTTGGAAGTCCAAAAATCATTATTATACCGAATCAGCAATCTCATAATATGATCAATAAACTCAAATTTAGTAAGTTTCCTGACTCAGCTAATAAGAGAAAGATGGAGTTTTATGATGATCACAGAGTAATGAAAGTTCAATTTCCCCTATGTAAATCATGTGGGAAGAGGCATCAAGGAGAATGTTTCAAAGGAACTGAAAGATGCTTTGGGAGTGGAAAAGAAGGACATAAAGCCATTAAGTGCAAAGGAAAAGGTTCAGTTAACACCATGGATGAGGATAATGGTATTTCTACGACATCAACAATGGTTAAATGTTTTAAATGTGGAATGTACGGGCATTATGCAAACCAATGCCCTAAGAGAAAGTCTCATGAAGAGAATCAGTATGGTCGTATGGGTAGTATTTATGTTGATGATGATGAAGAGACTACAAATGATATGTGAGATAAAAGAATTTTTGAAGCTCGGTCAATGGTTTAAGAAGGTAGTGGAATTATTACATGTTTATCAAGTGTAATGTTGTATAATAAACTCATGGTACTATGGAATAAAGAGACATATAAGGATTATTACACAGTTGTCTTTCCTTAAGTTTTGAAAGTTTATGATGAACGGTACCGTTAACCATGAAAGGTTATTTAGATATTTTTTGGAATGTAGATGATATGTGCATAATGAAGGGATAAGGAGAAAATTAAATGTTTGATAGTATTCATGAGCTCATGACTGATATAAGAAAATATTTATATCATGGTTTGAGTATATAGAATCTTGGGGTTTTGGTATGTGGAAAGAGTTTACTTTTGACAGCACTCATGCTTTCACTAAAATTCAATGGGTATTCATTTTTCAAGAGAATACATGGTTAAGGTATTCACATGATTGGAATGTGACCAACAAGATATATTTGGGATAAATGATGGTTGGTTGATGAAATTTCAAGTAACTGTTTTCTTTATACTATGATCTTGGACTGAATTATTTTAGATAAAGATTTGAATGGATTATGTTGGACATAAGTTAGTATTGTTTAAGGATAGAAAATTTTTTGATATTACTGATGGGATGTTATAGTAATGATGTTTTAGAAAAAGGACAACCTGCAGGATGGGCGACAGCCCATCGCGTCAGACAAGGCTGTGGGAATCGAACCCACAACCGATGTGCGACTAGCCTTTATTGCCTACCACTGGCCTATAGGAAGTCATTGTTTAGTAGAAACTAGTTTTATTATATTAAGCATTATGATATATGATGTATAAGTTCATTTTAAGACCCATATATGATTACTCTCACTATAGATCGACTTATGTATATTTAAAAAATTTTGCTGACCTTTTGTTTGAGACAGATGGAATGACCCGTCATTCTATCACATGATCTACTAACACTTCACGAATAACAAATTCAACTTCATTTCTTTAAGAGAGGAAGTGCAAATTGTTCATGGCACGAAAAACAGTGAGATTCTACCAAAATAAAGTAAGTATTTATTCTAATTCAAATTCTTCAACTTCTGGGAAATGATCTTGAAAATCAAAAATGTTGTCCTAGTGCCCTTATATCCGATGAATTAGATGGTACCCTATATCATCACAAATTTATGGATTTCTGATTGTTGGATTTTTCATAGCCATGTTCTCTACCACTCTCAATCAGAACATCATGGTTAGATTTTTCTTCCATATCCATATTTTCACCTATGTTCTCCTACGTGGAAACCCAGTGATGAGTTAATTTGGGTAACCATTACATTTCATACTTTAGCTTTTAAGGCCATGTTGTGGTATTCCTTTTTATTATGTGGGTTTATATTAAATAAACATTCGACTAGTAAACCATTTATAACCCCGATGAATTTCGAGGGCGAAAGTCATTTTAAGGGGGGTAGAATGTAACACCCCGAGATTTTATGAAAAATATTCTTTTTAATTTCATTAATGTATTGTGTTGTACGCTACACCAAAAGGATCTTGCACAACACGCATCCCTGACTTGGCTTGCATTACATGAAATAAAGACCTTCCTCGATAGCGTGTGTAGTACACAATACCATGTTTCACTAAACGAGATATTATTATAATATTATTATGAACTAGCCGTTATGAATAGTAATACCCACTTTTTGAAATTTTATAAATTTTATCTTTCAAAATGGACTTCATTTTCGGATTTGGAATATCGAAATTAGCTTAGGGTGAAATTTTGGTACTTTTCGGATAACTTTCATATTCTAATTAATAGTGAAAATTACTAAATTTTAATTAATAACAAATTTTTTAATAGAAAGAATTAATAGTGATAAATTCTTAATTTGAGTGGATTAAAAGTATATTTAGAATATAATTTTACCATTTAATACTATTTTGGTCATTGGATATAATTTCACATTTAAGCCAGACATAAACAAGTGTCAATCTTTTGATAGTTATTATCTCATAAAAACACGCTATTTGTTTTGACGACGGGAATTAATTTTTAAATTAATTAATGCAAATGATATGTTTTTAATTTGGTAAAATATACATAATTTTTGAATTCATAATATCAAAATATCTTAGGCCTAATTTTTGGTATTTTTCTAGAAACATTCATTTTTTATGAATAGTTAAACCACTAAGTGGTAGTTAAAAAACTGAATTTTTCATAAAACATAATTTTACAGCTTCTGGGAGTGGAATTTCAAAAATCTGAGAGACACGGTTAATATCAAGGACAAAAATGTGGTTCAATAAGATGAAAATATTTTTTTTTTGAATAGTAACTTTTTACTTTTAATTACCGCGGTTAAAAGTAATTAGGATAATTAAGGGTAATAATGTTATTATTATTACCCTAACACATGTCCTAATCAATTGGATAAGTCTAATTCGACTAAAAACAACCTTAGGAATAAAATATGACCATTTAGGCCCATTTGGATTAGATTAGGACAATTAATATTAATTTATTTAAAGAAGGGTTAAAATAGTTAAAATCAAAGTTTAATAAGTAAATCATTTTTAATATAGAGTTATACATAAGATAAATTAGACTATTAATATTAATTAGAAAGATAAAAATATTTCCTATATAATTGTATTTTATTTATAATTTTTAGACATTAAATAATATAATTTATTTATGAAGAAAAGATGATGCAGTAATTATCTTATTAATGAAATATTGACATAATTGATGTTATAAATACCAAAATAAATATAATTTGAGATTTTTTATGAATTTAACTAATTTTATAGGTTAATATAACATGTCATTTTGGATTTAATTATCTTTTTTTGAACTAATCATTCTGTTATGATTTTTACAAAAATCAATTACCAAATAGTGTCAAAATTGACATAAAATAGTTGTTAAAACAAATATTATATTATTAATTGTTATTTTATTCCTAAAAATCTAAGGTTCGGCCAAATTACTTAGATAAGGTTATATATATTAATGATAAACAACTTGGGGTTCGTTTGGCTTGCTATAGTAAGGATATTAACCTTATAGTGTAAGAAAATAAGAAGACACGGTAAAAGTAAAATTATTTAACTTAAGGTTAAAATAGAAACCTAAACGTGTCTAAATTATATTGGATGAGAGGATTTCGTCCCATCCCCACATTATCTTCTAAATAAATCAATTTGGATCTATTAAAAACCGAATATGACTTTATAATAAAATAATATTTTTAGTTTTTCCAATGGTGCCCCTCTCCTCCATTATAAAAGGGAACCTCCTCCCTCTATTACTCACACCACTTTGAGCCTTAAATCTTGGCCAACCCCTGCCAAATTATCTTCACCACTTCCATAGAAACATCCTAGAAGTTCTGGTCTTCTTCAAAGACAAATTTTAGTACCCTAAGAGGAGGTCTCAAAGAGGCTCTTCAAAGAAGAGGTAATGTCTGTTACCGATTCTTTCAACTTTTTTTCTTCTTCCACTGCTTCTTCTTTAGTTGTTTAATTATGAAGTAATAACATCAGTATAACTCATATAATGATATTTTATTATAAGTATGAAACAACCATATTTCACCATCAATCCATCCTACAGAAAACGAAATCACCACGTGTGCGTACGTACAGAATACCGTCACCACGCCGTGGTGAAATCTTTTTTTCCACCAACACCTTAAATGAATGGGTATAATGGTGTAAATAATAACTATATATGGTTATTATAACATCATACTGATTCTGATATAGTATACTATCCACTAAAATTCTATTCAATAATTATGGGAATGATATAATCGCTCGTACGTACATACGGACTACCGTCTCCACGACGCGATGAGATTCATTATCAATGTTAACCATACATGAATGATCATAAAGTTTATATAATGAATAATAATGAAATATATGAAATAATAATTCTACTGGATTTATGTATATATATATTTATGTCATATATTTATTTTCATTCAATTCAATAAGGAAACGAAAACAACGTTCATGTGTACGTACGGCCTACCATCTCCATGAACGGTGTATTTCATTCCTTTTATCGATCTCTAATATATATATGTATATGATGAATATATATTATATATAAATCATATTTTACATTCTGTATTTATGTAAATCTTGATATAAGTAATAATATCAAGAATGATAAGTCGAAACACATACGATAAATGAAATGATTTTACCCAAAACGCTGCTTTAACATGGAATTTACAAAAGAACGGGTAATATAAAGTCATAAGTGAAAAATATATGATATCATATCAATGAATATGATTCTATAATAAGTCAATGAAATTATTTAAATCATCATACAAGAGGTTCAGATACGTACGAATCATATCCGACCTAAGGTAAGGGAGAATTTTGCAAATCTCATTTTTATCCGAGATTGCTTATTCGTAAGTATTTACTGTGGTTGTTTCTATAATCCGTGTCCATGATTACTAAAAATGGTTTCATGTATGTTTAATGTCCATTTTACCAATTTCTAACTTTTACTACATGGTTTGTATGGAATATTTATTTTACGAGGTACTTTTTGACTTTTCCGGCAAAAGTATGAAAAGAATATTTTTTAACTTATACGGGGTGAATGGATTTTTATTATTTCATAACACCTTATTTTCATGATGATTCCTCCAAAATATTTCATGAATATTTTCAAAAAAACCCTTTTCATTTAAAATTTTATGAAATTTTTTGAGAAGAAAATGATTTTGAAGAAGAAAGGATATTTTCCTCAAGAATTCATTTCAAGTGTTTTTTCAAAACAATTTTTCATATAAGATGACATTATTTCATATGTGTATGTTTCAAGTATAATGTCTATATGATTTACATGGTTTCAATTTTATTATTATGAAATGATATCTATTACTATTATATGGATTATGTGATTATGTTGATGAAACCCATTTTATTTGTTGGGTTATTATGAATGATGTTTGTTTATTTTGTGGCACATGTAAGAATGGTTTCATTATGAGATGGGTGGGAACTATATATCTATCCAATGAATTGGGTAAAGATTTATATCTCATGAGATAGACAATTATGGAACGACAAGTTAAACCGGTTCAGTAATAGAGGACTGGAATGAGGAGTGAACTCGATTCAGAAAGGGACTTTGTCCACTAAGATGGTCTTGGCAGCAATGCCTTGGATACTATGGAAATCATATCATGTGCTTAATGGTTTCTTCAATTAAATGTTTTATGCCCATGGTAATTTATCATTATTAATGTTTCTTCATGATCTATGCCTTACATACAACCATTTTTTATGTCATTGCTCAAGATTTTTATGTTTAGATTTTATGCTAATGTATTTTTTACATTCAAATGTCTAAGGATTGTTTTATGTTCTCTATGCTTACCCTTAATGAGCATTTGAGATCACCCCTTTTATGTTTTCTTTTCCCTAGGATATAAAGAAAGGTTTTAGGTCAGAAAAAAGGGGAAGATCTTTATTGGGAGATGTTGAAGATCTTTCACCATGATTAAAATATTTTATTCCGAGTTTCCAAAGACACTAAACTATTACGATCCTTATGTGTCTGTTTTGGTTATGTATTAAGTATTCCGAAAAAAGTAATGTATTTTCCATGTACATCAAGATTTGGGTCTCTAAACTATATATTATGAATTAGTAAACCCTTGAGATAGTTGGAAATGATGATATACACATATGAACAAGGATATGATATCTACCAGAATCAAATAAAATTCAAACCAATAAACATTGAAATTCACATAACGGTCAAGTTGGATACATCATATTTTTAATCAATATTAAATCATTTTTAATAGTACCAACCTTAACAACCCAAGTCGAGTGAAACCAAAAGAATTGAGAACATGGATGGATAATTCAATATATTTCCGACCACAACATCAGGTTCATAGTCAACTCTGACAATTGAGCTATTGGAGTCATCAAAAGTAATAAATGGATCATTTCCAATGGCATTAGGTTTGATGTCAATTCCATCATCAAAAATATATCTTGGAATTACTTCAATAATGACACCAAATTTAGGTCGAAGACAGTCTTTGACATAAAAAAACTTGTTTCACTATTGATGCCAATATATATGGTTCATCGGTAGCCAGATTTCAAGTCATACTAATTACTCAAAATCCACAATCGTCAAAAAAAAATTTCGGCCTTTTCATCAAATCAAACCACTGGAATTTCATCATCGTGACTCATCCATGAGAGAAATAATATAATTATATTATCTTTTTCAATGACTCCATAATAACATACATTTTCAAATCACGGTATACTATCTGATACACTGGCATAACAGTCTATTGTGGAAGTAATCATAACACCATCATGTTGTTTTTTCATGTTCTTTGCTCATTTAGTGATAATAAATCTATACCCATTTATAACAATTGATTTACAGTCACGAACCATGGTATTAGTACTAAAATCCAAAGCTCTTATTTCCTCAAAGACAGAGTTAGTAAGAAAACTCAATACCTAAAATATAAATCAATATAAAACTTAATTAAATATTTTTTAAATTAATATTAAATAGGAATATTATTACCTTCAATTTTAACCAAGAAGAAATCTCTTTGCTATGAAAAGTCTCCCTTCTTCTCAAAGATAAGGAGCGATGCTTTCTATTTATCATCGCTTTATGTTACCTATAGATAAAAATAGGAATATTTTAATAGATATATATATATATAATATAAATATTCAATTTACATACAAGATGTAGTAATCAAAAAAATCACAGTTGAACAAAACTGTGAAATGGGACATCTCTCACTCTTCAAGGATTAATGTCATCAATGTATATGATGTAGGAATTCCACTTATTTGAGGAAGTGATGGAAAATTGGTTGTAATTTTCTCATATTTTTCTTATTCATTTCTCATTGGTAAATTAATTATTTTAGTAAGATCATACAATTACATAGAGCAGAAATCCATACATTGTTGAGCCAAGTAACTGTTCACGATAGAACCTTCGGGATGATTCCTATTTCAAACATAATACTTTAATGTGTATATATTTATTTTAGTTGGATACATCCAATGAAAATAAATTGGTCCTTCAAGAAGTATTTTAGATGGAATATGTACAATCTGATGCAGCATGCATGTGAAAAGTGATGGTGGAAATATTTTCTCTAACTCACACAAAATTAATGGGGCATCTGCCAACATTTTTTTCAAGAACGACTTGGAAAAATTCATATCACAATGATCTTTAAAAAAATGGAAAAATTGAATAACATCCACCCTTACATTATTTGAAAAAATATGATGGATTTCTATTGGAATCAACTCATGCAGAAAGATGTGATAATCACGAGTCTTCAATGATTTTTGCTACAAATCTCTTCTATTAACCCATTTAGATATGTTTCTTGAATAATCGTCAAGAACATTAATAGAATCTAGTTCTTCTATAAAAAAATCAATTTTTTAGGTGTCATCACATAAGAAGCACATGAAAATTTTCATTTATTTTCACCGATACACTAATGATGCAATTCTGGTCTGATGCCCCAATCCACCAATTCACACCGAGACAATAAACCATATTTTTTCTTTCCCATAGCATTTAGAATAATTTAAAACAACAGTTCACTTTTTTTTCAATGTTCATTCCATATAAGAAATGAAATAACAAAGTTGTTGACCAATAAGGAAAATCAAAAATGAAACTTCTCTTCTTAAAATTGTAACAGGTTTTAGTGGAAACATTATTTCTCTTTCTAGATTTCATTTGACTGTTCTTGAATGAAAAAACTGAAATATTTCAATTATTTGAGAACATTATTTCAAGACATAAGGTGATGTGGATCATCAGTCCTCATGGTATTGTCAAATGATCGATGTTTGTTTATATATGGATGGTCCATTGGAAAGAATCAACGATGTCTAATAAAACAGAAACATTAGCGATGCTTCAGTCGTCTATATTGTGTATTATTCATACCAATTGTACATGAGAGTTTTCCCTTCGTGCTCCATCCAGAAATCATTGCATAAGCAGGAAAATCATTGATCATCCACATAAGCGCAACATGCATCTGAAATATGTCTTTCGAACATGCATCATATGTGCATGCACCCATATCCCAAAGAAGTTTCAAATATTTTATTAAAGGTTGCATGTATATGTATATATCATTTTTGGGATCATAACGTATATATATGAGTATACTCATGAAATTGAAAGGTTTTTTCATACACAACCATGGGGGAAGGTTATAAATGTGTATAAAAACCGGCCATGTGTTTTGTGAAGTAAGCATCTGCCCAAACAGATTAAAACCATCACATGAAAGACCCATCCTCACATTACGCAAGAAGGCTACAAAATCAGGATATTGAGCATCAAATCTCTACCATGAAAATCCATCTTCAGGGTGAACCTGTCACGACTCGTCCTCGGGGCCCGTGCCGTGACTACCCCAAGCCCGCCTTCCATAGGCCAGGGGCTGGCGACTAGCACCAAGGCGTAAATCCCGGTAAAAAGGGAAGGCATTGCCTTTGTAAAGTAAACAAACACCACAGAGTAAGAAAGCGGAAAGTAAAAACTAAGTAAAAACAGAGTACAACTGAAAGTGCGGAAAAGTAAATGGGCCAGTATACAAACCCAAACTGAAAGTAAAGTACAACTCGAAAGGGAAAACAACAACTATAAGTAAAAGCCGCTACGCCGAGCTGTCCACTGGAGATCCCACCTGAAGGGTGGGTACAGATAGCTCCATTGATCCACGGGTCCCGTCGTCCGCTCCGAACACGTCCCGCCTAGTAGTCCACCTCCAGGTACCGTCCTGCTCTGCAAGCCTCAGCCAAGATCAACGTTGTCCGTCGTCTGCAACCAACACAACGTAGTGCGGGCATAACTCGTGCAGGGGTGAGTATAAGCTACTCAGTAGGGACCCCGAGACCCCTGACGGTCTCCCGAAATCCACATAGGATAAACCACAAAGAAAGGTACAATCGCGAAGTAACAACCGACACTGCTTAGGTATATGCCCATACATATACCTAAGTCATCAATTCCAATACGCTCCAACCTCCGAGCCCATGTACAACTCAGTCCACACAGGAAAGTAAACGTATTCCACACAGGAAAGCAAAATGTAATCCACACAGGATAGCACAACACAATCCACACAGGAAAGCAACAGGATTCAGCTCAAACAGGTATACTTCTTCGACAGACGATAAAGATGATCTCTGATCCATCTAAGTCGTCGGACCCACGAAGGATCGATAGGTAACTAACCCCCGAAAAAGACCCACACAAGATCGGGCCCACATAGGACCTGTAGGCGCGGGTTCACACAGGACCGTTGAGCGCAAAGACCCACATAGGATCGGACCCACATATGATCGGGCCCACACAGGACCTGTAGCACTGATCCATGTTGGATCGCTGAGTGCTGTAGTCTTCGTCGTCGAATCCACACAGGATCTCTGTACTGTCGTCGTCGCTGTCACAGTTGCAGTAGTAGCAGTAGTAGTCACAGTAACAGCCGCAGTCACAATAGCAGTAGTAGCAGTAGTAGTCACAGTAACAGTCGCAGCCAGCACTAGGGTTCCCGCACATCGCAAGCTCGTACAGGAGGGTCCGCTCCACGAGCCGAGAGGCTGATACATCAACTGTCACAAAGACTAGAGTTTATGTATCCAAAAGTTCCGTATCGTCAACAGGAACTCAACGCAACAGACGGCGCGTCGATCGGACGCCCGGTCTGAGAGTTATTGGCATTTTCGTCCCCGAGGCCCGGTTGTTTTTTAAGGCAAAACCAACCCAACCGTACTCCAACTGCGCCCAAACCTCGGGCGGAGTATTCCAAAAGATCCGTCTCACTAAGAGGAACTCAACAAAGCTGACGGTACGTCAAACAGACATTCGTAGCTCAAGATATGAGCGTTTCCGCTCCGAAGGCCCGGTTGGTTTCGTGTACGAACCAACCCGGCTGAACTCAAACTATTACGAAACCCTGAGTGTAATATACCGAACCGACCGTCTCGATCCAAGGATCGCATTGCCGCAGACAGTTCGTCATTCGGGGGTCCGTGGCTCAAGTTATGGCCAAAAGACCGAAACCCGTCCGAAACCTGGGGTCTAGGCCCGGTCCGACCCGGCCCGACCCCCCTGGTCCGACCCGAATCGGGTCAACCCCGCTTGGGCCGACCCGACCCGGATCCGACCCGGTCCGCTGGACCCGGCCCGGCCGGCGGTGCGGCCCGGCCGCTCAGCTCGGCCGGTTGGCCGAGTGCTGGTCGAGGAAACGGGGGGGCGCAGCCCCCCGTGCTTTGCAAAACAACCCCCCCCCCCCCCCCCCCACGTGGGGGGGCCTGCTCCGCCTTCATCTGGGGGTTTAATCCCCCAGAATTCCTGGATATGGCCGGCCGTTTGGTCGGTCGAAAAACGAAACGCGGACCCTAAAGGGTCCCGCCCTTGGACCGTCGCGGCCGGCTTTGCCGGCCGCCTGTTGACCACCGCGGCATAGCCGCGGTGGGGTTACTCCGGCGGCGCTCCTCCGCCGCGGGTCGCCGGCGCCGCCGCGCCGGAGCGGCGCGCGGCCGCCGTCTTCCGCGGACCACCGAACGCACTCCGGTGGTCCATTCCACTTGCGGTCTTCGCCGGCGATTTTCTCGGATCGAGATCTTCGGAACGGATACCTCATTTTCCCATTACAGATTCGATTCCTCATCACTGTCAAATCCACGCACCAAAAACAAAATTACGGAGGGTTGTCGGGCCGTGTTCGTTTGGCCCGCGCCCTCCGCATTAGATGCTAACAATCGGGAATAACCAACACCCAAATGGGACAATTTTTAATTAATTAAAAATTGTACCTTGTTTCAAACGATTCACACGTAAATTAAATAAAATTCCCTACAATCATCATCAAACATTTTTCCCAATCCCACAATAGATTTAGAAGGGGAAAACATGGAAAGTGATAATCATATTGAAGTAAACCCCTACCTCGATAGTCGCACGTTGACGTAGTCATGGGAAGCGGTCGTCGTTTTGTTGACGTCGGTTAGAAGACGAAGAAGTCGAGGAGGAAGCAATCGGAGAAGACGAGTCAAGATGTCATCGTCGGTGTTCTTCGTGGGCGGCGGACGTTCTTCGCGTTCTTCCACGAAGGAGATGAAGAAGGTGGAGGATTTCTTCAGCTTCTCTCCAAAGCTCTTCCACACCTCACCCAACAATCCAAATAAAATAAGGTCCGTCCTTATTTTATTTACTAAGCCAAGCATTTCAAAAACTTAAATTTAAAAAACAAAACAATTAATTAATTATACATGAGTTGTGTAATTAATTAAGTGTTAAGTTATCAAGCTTTAAAGAGGGAGAGAGGGGAGTTAGGGAATTTGAAAAGGTGGGGCTCGGGTGGGCCCCTCCTCACCTTAATCCTCTCTTAGGTGGTTAAACCACCCAACTTCCAACAAAAGATTTTAACCACTTTAAAGATATAAAATAAATATTGTATCACAATTTTATTTTACTCTTCATTTCATCCAGAAAATTAAACAACTCCTCCTAGGCAAACGCAACTTCGGAAAAGGTCTTCCTAAGCGAATATCGGCGCTGCGAGTTCATCGGTGTCCTCGGATTTCAATTCGGAGCACCGGATCAAAAGTTAGGAATTCCCGCTCGTTCATTCACTGAACGTACCTGAGCCAAACTTTGGAAATTGATTCAGGGCACTCCGGGCCTCGGAATCAGGTGCCGTCAGAAACCGTGATCTTGTAAAATTCCAAAAAAAAATTAAGAAAAAATTTCCCTTGAATTTTACGGGTCTTTACATTACTTCCACCTCAGGGCTTTACGTCCCTGTAAAGATACATAAAAAACTTGGGAAACAAATGAGGGTACTGAGAACGCATCTGAGCCTCCCGCTCCCATGTGCTCTCCTGGAGGTTCCCGTGCTGCCATCTGATGCGCACAAGAGGAATCGATCGCCCACGCAGGACCCGCTCCTGTTGATCCTCTCTCTCCACCGGGACCTCCGTAAAAGTTGCCCCATCGTCAACGTCAAGCTACCCATGGTCAATGATGTGTGTCGGGTCGTGCACGTATCTCCTCTGCTGAGATACGTGGAAGACGTCGTGCACCCGGTGCAACTGAGGTGGCAGAGCCAGGCGATAAGCCACCTCACCAACCCTGCTGAGGACCTGGAAGGGTCCGATTAGCGCGGAGATAACTTGCTGCCTCGGCCAAATCTTCGAATACCACATCGAGGTGAGACCCACAAGAAGACGTGGTCGCCATCCTCGAACTCCAGTGGCCTCCGCCTCCTGTCAGCATATGACTTCTGCCGGCTCTGAGCTGTCCTCATCCGCTCCTGGATGACCTGGAACTTCTCTGTCGTGGCCTGGACCATCTCCGGTCCCACAAGTGCTGACTCCCCAGGGTCTGTCCAGCACAAAGGAGATCGACAAGGTCGGCCGTACAATGCCTCGTACGGTGCAATCCCGATGGTGGAGTGGTAGCTGTTGTTGTACGCAAACTCCACCAAGGGTAGCTGGTCCTCCCAGCTATGACCAAAGTCGAGGACACATGCGCGGAGCATGTCATCGAGAGTCTGAATGGTCCTCTCCGTCTGACCATCCGTCTGAGGGTGAAAGGCTGTGCTCAGACGTAGCTGCGTCCCGAACGCCTCCTGTAACCCCTTCCAAAGCCGGGAAGTAAAGCGAGCATCTCAATCGGAGATGATAGATGATGGCACACCGTGGAGCCGCACAATCTCCTGAATGTAGAGACGTCCCAAGCTCTCCACTGAGCCCTGCTCTCTAATGGGTAAGAAGTGTGCCGACTTGGTGAGTCGGTCAACAATCACACAGATGGAGTCGTGACCTCTAGAAGTGCGTGGAAGTCCAGTCACGAAGTCCACATATATGTCGTCCCACTTCCACTCCGGGACCTCCAAGGGTTGTACCAAGCCTGCTGGTACCTGATGCTCTCCCTTCACCAGTTGGTAGGTGAGGCATCGAGAAACGAACTCTGCTACAGCCTTCTTCATTCCCGGCCACCAGTGCTGTCGTCTGAGGTCCTGGTACATCTTCGCCACTCCAGGATGTACTATCAAAGGAGAAGTGTGAAACTCCCTCAGCACTTCCTCTCGCAAAGAGACTGTTACCACGGTACGTCCCTTGAAAAGGATGTCGTGCTCTGATCCAAGGGAGAAACCATCAGGTGCATGTCCCGAGGATATCTGTGCACGCCGTGTCTCACAGTCAGCGTCCTCACGTTGTGCCTCTCTGACCCGCTGCAGTAGTGGAGGAGTGACTATGAGAGACTGAAGGAAGGCTGCACCATCTCTATCCACGAATGATATCTGCAAAGAGGCTAGCTGCTCTGTCGCCTCCTCAAGTAGTTGAATGCCCGTCCTCCTGCTGAGGGCATCGGTTACTACGTTCCCCTTCACAGGAGTATAGACTATCTCAAAGTCATAGTCCTGGAGGAACTCGAGCCATCACCGCTGTCTCAGGTTCAGTTCCTTCTGTGAGAAGATATAACTGAGACTCTGATGATCGGAAAAGACTGTAAAGCGGTCGCCCATCAGATAGTGTCGCCATGTCTTCAGAGCGAAGACCACTGCTGCTAACTCTAAGTCATGGGTAGCGTAGTTCTTCTCATGCGGCCTCAACTGACGTGATCCATAGGCGATCACAGCCCGCTCCTGCATTAGAACACATCCGAGTCCGGTCCCAGATGCATCGCAGTAAACTACGTACCCTACTCCCTCCTCGGGCAACCTCAAGCTAGGTGCGCTAGTCAATCTCTGTCTCAGCTTCTGGATGCTCTGCTGACATCTGTCTGACCACACGAAGGGTTTCACTTTCTTCGTCAAAGCTGTGAGTGGTTCCAAAACTCTAGAGAAGTCCGGCACGAATCTCCGATAGTATCCAGCTAGTCCCAAGAAACTCCGAACCTCTGTCACGTTCCCTGGTGGCTCCCACGCTAACACTGCCTCAATCTTCGCAGGATCCACTGAAACTCCCGCCTCAGAGATGACATGACCCAAGAAGTGGACATCACGTATCCATAAATGGCACTTCGAGAGCTTACCATAAAGCTGGTGCTCTCGGAGTGTGTCTAGTATAACTCGCAAGTGATAGGCGTGCTCCTCCTCAGTCGTAGAGTAAATCAGAATGTCGTCGGTGAAGACCACGACAAACCGATCGAGGTATGGCTGAAAGATCCTGTTCATGAGAGCCATGAACATTGCTGGAGCATTGGTTACACCGAAAGGCATAACCAAGAACTCATAGTGGCCATACCGACATCTGAAGGACGTCTTCTGCACATCCTAATCTCTGAATCTGAGCTGATGATAGCCTGACCTGAGGTCTATCTTCGAGAACCACTGTGCTCCCTTGAGCTGATCAAAGAGGTCATCAATCCTCGGTAGCGGATACTTGTTCCTCACTGTCACCTGGTTCAGGCGACGATAGTCAACACAAATTCGCAAGCTCCCGTCCGCCTTCTTGGCGAACAATATCGGGGAAGCCCAGGGTGAAACACTGGGTCGGATGAACCTCTTGCCCTGCAAGTCCTCCAACTGTACTCGTAGCTCTCAAAGCTCGGCGGGGGCCATCCAATATGCTGGAGTGTATATCGGGGCTATCCCGGGGTACAAGTCAATATAAAAGTCTACCTCTCTATGAGGAGGTAGCCCTGGAACGTTGTCAGGAAAAACGTCCGCAAACTGATCCACCACTGCAGGAAAACCAGGACTTCGCACGTCAACTGCTCCAAGGATGAGGCTAGCTAACTGATGAGTAATGGGCTGTCCTCTCCTTCGCGGAAGTCCATCCTGTGCTGCTAAGGCTCCCTTATCGCCGGTGAAGGTGAACCTACTCCCGTCGGTGCGTACACATCGCACCTTGTGCCTAAAACAGTCAATCTGTGCATGGACCGTAGATAGCCAATCCATGCCCAAGATGACGTCGTAAGGCCTCGATGCTGCTACAAGAAGATCCCAGCCGAAACTCTCACCTCCTAGAGTAAGCTCGCACTGCCGGCACCAGTGCGTAATCGTTGAGTCTGCTACCGTAGAAGTCTCTAGCCGTAAGGATCGAGCAAACGGCTCTGTCGGAATCTCCGAGCTCCGAACAAGGGCAGCGACTATGAAAGAGTGACTCGCTCATGTGTCTATAAGAACTGCAGCAATGGTGGAATAGACACAGATAGTACCTCGAATCATCTCGGGTGCGCCGTGGTCGTAGGCCTCTATTGCCTGGAGTTGTGCTTGTCTCTGCCCGCCAGCTCCCTGTGGTCGGGGTGGACCTCCTGGTGGTGGTGGTGGCAGAGCCTCAAAGCGTTGCCCACCACCTGCTGCTCGACCAGCTCCTCTGCCTCGTCCGCCTCCTCCCTTCGGACCGCCACGGTCGACTCTCTGCCTCTGCCTCGGTGGTCCCTCAACGGACTGCTGCTCCTCAGCACGGCGGGTCGGGCAGTCACGAGCCATGTGGCCCTGCCCGCCGCACGAGTATCACTGTCTGCCTCTCGAAAGACTGGCTCCGCGCTGTGTGCCCCGCACTGCTGAGCCAGTGCCCTGAGGTCGTCTGCCCGAAGGTCTGGTCATTCTGGACCCCTGAGTCATCCGTCGACTGCCTGCTGCAGATGACTCTGCCACGTGCCGCCCTGCGGTGGGTCGCTGCGCTGGTGTAGACTCAGCAAGGAAGCTCTTGATCAGAAGGTCCCGCTCCAGTACTCCTGTCTGAGTCGGTATTCTAAGGGAGATCAGCGATGACCTGATCTCGTGTCTCAAACCCTGCTCGAAGGTCCAGGCCCGGAACAATGGGTCCCGTACCATGTCGGTCGAGTAGCCCGAGAGATCAGTAAATCTCGCCGAGTACTGAGCGACCGTCATGCTGCCCTGCCGCAGCTGAAGAAGCTCCTGGATACGCACCGCACGAAGGGTGGCTGGGACGAACTCCGAGCGGAAGAGTCTCTCAAAGTCTATCCAAAGTAGAGATGCCTCATCGTGCACCTGGAGCATCAAGCTCTACCATCGTCCTGCTGCTGCGTGTAGTAGGCTCGCAGCGAGGATCACCATGAGGTCTGCTGGTGTCCTCACTAGCCTAAACACACGTTCCACTGCCTCCAGCCAGTCCTCGGCTGCCTGGGGATCCATCTCCCCGTGAATCCTGGGCGGTTGCTGGCGCTGAAACTCATGCAGTGCGCTGGGGTGACGTGCATCGTCAGCGGCTGGCGCTGGAAGCATCGGGGGCTCGGCAGGTAGTGCTACCGCCGGTGCCACTACTGACAAAGGGCCCTGCACCGAGGCCTCATCGCTCGGTGGGCTGTCGTCACACTCGACTCTCGGAACCCTAGCTGGCTGCCGTCGTGGGGCCATCCTGAAAAGGAAACAGGTGCGCCATAGTCAGAACAATATACCTGGTGAGCTGATATAAGTAATCAAAAAGAAAACTTGAAACACACATGCAATCAATGTTTTCGTGCATTAAGTCGGAAAATAGAAGTCAGGGTCCTGGTGTACGGATACGTCGGCCGCCGCACCAACACTGGACTCCCTGGACTGATAACCACACTCAATCTGCTAAACATTATTGTTTCACATAGAAAAGATCAGAGTTCACGGTAGAACCGAATTTCTGTGATACCAATTTGTCACGACCTATCCTCGGGGCCCGTGCCGTGACTACCCCAAGCCCACCTTCCATAGGCCAGGGGCTGGCGACTAGCACCAAGGCGTAAATCCCGGTAAAAAGGGAAGGCATTGCCTTTGTAAAGTAAACAAACACCACAGAGTAAGCAAGGGGAAAGTAAACACTAATAAAAACAGAGTACAACTGAAAGTGCGGAAATGTAAATGGGCCAGTATACAAACCCAAACTGAAAGTAAAGTACAACTCGAAAGGGAAAACAGCAACTGTAAGTAAAATCCGCTACGCCGAGCTGTCCACTGGAGATCCCACCTGAAGGGTGGGTACAGATAGATCCACTGCTCCACGGGACCCGTCGTCCGCTCCGAACACGTCCCGCCTAGTGGTCCACCTCCAGGTACCGTCCTGCTCTGCAAGCCTCAGCCAAGATCAACGCTGTCCGTCGTCTGCAACCAACACAATGTAGTGCGGGCATAGCCCGTGAAGGGGTGAGTATAAGCTACTCAGTAGGGACCCCGAGACCCCTGAAGGTCTCCCGAAATCCACATAGGATAAACCACAAAGAAAGGTACAATCACGAAATAACAACCGACACGACTTAGGTATATTCCCATACATATACCTAAGTCATCAATTCCAATACGCTCCAACCTCCGAGCCCAAGTACAACTCAGTCCACACAGAAAAGTAAACGTATTCCACACAGGAAAGCAAAACGTAATCCACACAGGATAGCACAACACAATCCACACAGGAAAGAAACAGGATTCAGCTCACACAGGTATACTTTTTCGAAAGATGATAAAGATGATCTCTGATCCATCTAAGTCGTCGGACCCACGAAGGATCGATTGGTAACTAACCCCCGCAAAAGACCCACACAGGATCGGGCCCACATAGGACCTGTAGGCGCTGGTTCACATAGAACCGCTGAGTGCAAAGACCCACACAGGATCGGACCCACACAGGATCGGGCCCACACAGGACCTGTAGCACTGATCCACGTAGGATCGCTGAGTGCTGTAGTCGTCGTTGTCGAATCCACACAGGATCTCTGTACCGTCGTCGTCGCAGTCACAGTAGCAGTAGTAGCAGTAGTAGTCACAGTAACAGTCGCAGTCACAATAGCAGTAGTAGTAGTAGTAGTCACAGTAACAGTCGCAGCCATCACTAGGGTTCCCGCACACAGCAAGCTCGTACAGGAGGGTCCGCTCCACGAGCCGAGAGGCTGATACATCAACTGTCAAAAAGACTAGAGTTGATGTATCCAAAAGTTCCCTATCATCAACAGGAACTCAACGCAACATACGGCGCGTCGATCGGATTCCCGGTCTGAGAGTTATTGGCATTTTCGTCCCCGGGGCCCGGTTGGTTTTTAAGGCAAAACCAACCCGACCGTACTCCACCTGCGTCCAAACCTCGGGCGGAGTATTCCAAAAGATCCGTCTCACTAAGAGGAACTCAACAAAGCTGACGGCACGTCAAACGGACGTCCGTAGCTCAAGATATGAGCGTTTCCGCTCCGAAGGCCCGGTTGGTTTCGTGTACGAACCAACCCGGACGAACTCAAAGTATTCTGAAACCCTGAGTGTAATATACCGAAAAGACCGCCTCGATCCAAGGATCGTGTTTCCATAGATGGTTCGTCATTCGGAGGTCTGTGGCTCAAGTTATGGCCAAAAGACCGAAACCCGTCTGAAACCTGGGGTCTAGGCCCGGTCCGACCCGGCCCGACCCCCCCTGGTCCGACCCGAATCGGGTCGACCCAGACCGGGTCGACCCGAACTGGATCCGACCCGGTCCGCTGGACCCGGCCAAGCCGGCGGCGTGGCCCGGCCGCTCAGCTCGGCCGGTTGGCCGAGCGCTGGTCGAGGAAACGGGGGGGCGCAGCCCCCCGTGCATTGCAAAACAACGCCCTCCCCCCCACGTGGGGGGGCCCGCTCCGCCTTTATCCGGGGGTTTAATCCCCCGGAATTCCTGGAAACGGCCGGCCGTTTGGCCGGACGAAAAACGAAACGCGGGACCCTAAAGGGTCCCGCCCTTGGACCGTCGCGGCCGGCTTTGCCGGCCGCCTGTTGACCACCGCGGCTTAGCTGCGGTGGGTTACTCCGGCGGCGCGCCTCCTCCGCGAGTCGCCGGCGCCGCCGCGCCGGAGCGGCGCGCGGCCGCCGTCTTCCGCGGACCACCGGACGCACTCTAGTGGTCCGTTCCACTTACGGTCTTTGCCGGCAATTTTCTCAGATCGAGATCTTCGGAACGGATACCTCATTTTCCCATTACAGATTCGATTCCTCATCACTGTCAAATCCACGCACCAAAAACAAAATTACGGAGGGTTTTCGGGCCGTGTTCGTTCGGCCCGCGCCCTCCGCATTAGATGGTAACAATCGGGAATAACCAACACCCAAATGGCACAATTTTTAATTAATTAAAAATTGAACCTTGATTCAAACGATTCACACGTAAATTAAATAAAATTCCCTACAATCCTCATCAAACATTTTTCCCAATCCCACAATAGATTTAGAAGGGGAAAACATGGAAAGTGATAATCATATTGAAGTAAACCCCTACCTAGATAGTCGCACGTTGACGTAGTCGTGGGAAGCGGTAGTCGTTTCGTTGAAGTCGGTTAGAAGACGAAGAAGTCGAGGAGGAAGCAATCGGAGAAGAAGAGTCAAGATGTCATCGTCGGTGTTCTTTGTGGGCGGCGGACGTTCTTCGCGTTCTTCCACGAAGGAGATGAAGAAGGTGGAGGATTTCTTCAGGTTCTCTCCAAATCTCTTCCACCCCTCACCCAACAATCCAAATAAAATAATGTCCCTCCTTATTTTATTTACTAAGCCAAGCATTTCAAAAACTTAAATTTCAAAAACAAAACACTTAATTAATTATACATGAGTTGTGTAATTAATTAAGTGTTACGTTGTCAAGATTTAAAGAGGGAGAGAGGGGAGTTAGGGAATTTGAAAAGGTGGGGCTCAGGTGGGCCCCTCCTCACCTTAATCCTCTCTTAGGTGGTTAAACCACCCAACTTCCAACAAAAGATTTTAACCACTTTAAAGATATAAAATAAATATTGTATCACAATTTTATTTTACTCTTCATTTCATCCAGAAAATTAAATAACTCCTCCTAGGCAAACGCAACTTCGGAAAAGGTCTTCTTAAGCGAATATCGGTGATGTGAGTTCATCGGTGTCCTCGGATTTCAATTCTGAGCACCGGATCAAAAGTTAGGAATTCCCGCTCGTTCGTTCACTGAACGTACCCAAGCTAAACTTTGGAAATTTATTCCGGGCACTCCGGGCCTCAGAATCAGGTTCCGTCAGAAACCGCGCTCTTGTAAAATTCCAAAGAAAATTAAGAAAAAATTTCCCTTGAATTTTATGGGTCATTACAGAACCAAATCCTCATTAGTCTTATTTATATCAGTGTGATATCATTACATTTTTATTGATATTTCATTATATGTAAAAATATTCTGGAGTCTGGGGAGAAATGTAAAGTTCCACATTACTTTTTGTCGCACACGAGATAGTGTTCCATCATCTTTTGGATTCTAGAAGGATGTGCCACATTTTATACAACCATTTTTTTCAGTAGTTTCCTCCTAGAGTAAACTGCAATCTTTTGGGAAAGTATGAATTTTGTTTCTTGAAAATCCAAGTTCCTTAACAAACTTTCATGACATATAGTGGTTTGAGGGAATATCTATATCGTCTAAGATTAATTCCTTCAATAAGGTAAGGATGTAATTGATGGTAGTATTAGTAATCCCATACATAGTTTTCCCATGAAATAATCGGATTAAGAATTCCATCTTTTTCATTTTACATCATTGTTGATATACTATAGTCATGGAAGAATCATTCAATTTTTTCAACCTAAAAACATCATAATTTTCATTAGACACATCATGTATGCTCGTATCAAAGTCTTATTTGGTCAGAATACACTCATTTTCATGATGATGAATAAATGGAAATTGAACATATAAACAATTCTCCAATCTAGTTCTCTCATTTGGATCATCAGAAATTTGAGATTTCATTTTCTCCCCATTGTGATACCACACATAGTAGTTTTCAAAAAACTATATTTGGTTATGAGGTAGATGAATTCTTCATGGATCATCCAAGGTCATCTAACACAATTGTAACATGGGAAGTTTATGTGACCACTATCTTAAGAATTGGGAAATGAAAAATCTAAAAATCTCTCCAAATTTTTTTAAAAATCGCTTCATATCCGATTGGTTTCATACATCCAACTTCTATTTATTCAAAAAAAATAATTTATAAGTCATTTCATCAAAAGCAATTAAACAAGATTGATGTTTCATTGAAAATATATTTAAGTTAATGAGAATTTTTCACATTATATGAAACCATAACTGACACAGTACTCTATAAGATAAACATAATATAAAAGGAAAAAAATACTATATTTACGACAAAATATATTTGAAGAAATGTAAATGAGTGTACAAGATCATGTAATCTTGTGGAGGAGAATTATTTAGGAGTTGAGTAAATTTTATATCGAAGAAATTTTATATTTTAGTAGATTATTTGAGTGATCACATACACTACCCAAGGTGGTGGGGGTGTCCAGGGGGTGGGGGGATGTCCCAGGGGGTGCGGTTATCCAGACGGCGGGGGTGTCCGGAGGGTGGGGTGGTGTCTAGGGGGGGTTTTCCAAGGGGGTGTGGGTGCCCAAGGAGTGGGGGATGTTCAGGGGTGGGGGCTGTCCATGACGGTGGGCTTGTCCAGGGGGTGGGGGCTGCCCAGCGGGGGTGGTGGTGTCCAGGGGGCGGAGGGTGTCTAGGGGGAAGGGGTGACCAGGTGGTGGGGTGGTGTCCAGGGGGTTGTCCAAGGGGATGGGTGGGGGTGTCCATGGGAGGTGGGGGTTGTCTAGGGTGTTGGGGGATGTCCTTGGGGGTGGCAGGGTGTCCAGGGGGTGGGGTGTCTAGGGGGTGGGGTACAAGGGGTAAGGGGTTGTCCAATGGGGTGGGGGTGTCCACCCCCAAACTAGGGTCATTGAATCCCATCTCTATCCAATTGTAGCATTATTTCAAGACTATTAAAGATAACCAAGAAGACTGTTTGTTTAAAACATGAATATCATACATATAAATCATGACAAACCTAATTGTAAACAACCCTCCAAATATCATACGTGGATCTGATTTTATCTTCCACTCTAAATATCATACCTAAATTCTAAAAAAACACGCCTAATTTTAAACACACCACCAAATTTTGAGCTAGGTATATGGCTTATTAATGCCTTGAGAGGCTATCTGAGAGCTAATTCTAGGTGGTGATACAAGGTGTATGTTTACAAAATATTGTGTTCATGTCAAATATGATATTATATATGTTGTTTAGGTATATTATCCATGTTTATATGGGACACAACTCATGGAAGTATGATCCTTGTTATATCATTAGGTGACATGGAGTTGTAGAAATGTTAAATCTGTATGAGATCAATGTAGATAGTGGATAAGAACCTCAGTGAGATTTCTTTGAAAAGATCACTTCTTCTTGGAAGGGTAGGAGTGAGTGTTGTTATGTGTTGACGCTCCTTTTCGTCACATTGTGTAAAAGAATGGAAAGGGAAATGACTTTGCACAAATTGATTCAGCCTTGGAAGAAAACATCAAAAATGGACAAAGGAATGAACAAGGCTTCAAATTCACATGTGTCGCGCAAGTTCCCTTACTGTCGCACAAGTATACTTGCGCGCCGCCTAATGGTCGCGCAAGTGACTTGCACGACCTAACTGATAACCACCCGGGGTCTTCTCCAGCCTATAAATAGACCCTGTGGGCCACCCATTTGAGAATGAATTTTTCCAGAATTCAGATATAGAGCTCTGAACAACCAAGTCTCTTCTTCAAGTCTTCCGAACATTTCTATGGTAATTCTTTACCTAGAATGGAAGGTCTAAACAAGAGGAGTAGGGTCTAAGTGTTAGAATTCACTAAAAATTGCGCGCCTAAGGTGTTTTACCCTTAAGGGAAATAAACATACTTGCGCGCCGCCCTACTTATTCACCATAACTTGCGCGCCAACTTCTAGAAAGCCTCTAGGGATAATTCTAAAGGATTTTATCAAGGATCTCCCAAATATTACTCTAATCGAAGAAAATCACGCAAGTACCATTGTGTCGCACAGGTATACCTGTGTGACCAGGACTTTCGCGCCCACGTAGTACCTGCGTTCCTGCGAGGACATGCGCGCCCCTGCCTTTTTGGGTGCTCTTTTTTCCCATTTAACCCTTCTATTACTATTCCACCTATCCTATTCAAGATTCAGTCTTCAAGACATTATTCAAAGCCATTTATGGCATGTTTTCTTGATTGAATTCATTATCTAAAAGGAATTATGTGGAATATCTCTCAAAATCTAGTGATTTACACATCTTTATGTCACTAAAGATTGAGATTTCATTCATTCAAACTCATACTTTAAGATGAGAGAACTAATTAATATGGGCCTCCTTTTCAAGAATAAGCCCCAGTTATAATTCCCAAATATGGGCATCCTCCATAGGAGTGAGCCCCAAGTCCTCTTTAACCTGGTATTCCTTTTCAGGAGTAAGCCCCAATCTTAAAATTCCCAAATATGGGCATCCTCCTTAGGAGTAAGCCCCAACCATAATTCTCTTAACCTGGGCCTCCTTTTCATAAGTAAGTCCCAAGGCCTCATTAACCTGGGCCTCCTTTTCAGGAATAAGCCCCAGTTTGAAATATGGGCATCCTATTTAGGAGTAAGCCCCAAGTACCTTAATTTTCTTTTAACCAGTCTTAATTTCCTTTTGATATGGGCTTCCTTCTTAGGAGTAAAACCCAATCATAAGTCCCCTCCTAACATGGGCATCTTCCTTAGGAGTAATCCCCATGATTAGAGTATCCAAATCTCCATGAGGCACATATACCTCTATGGAAACTATTCCTAGATTTCTTTTCTAAAGTAAATCTTAATCCTCATCTATTTGGGTAGTCATACACACATAATCCCCACATCATTTCTTATGATTGCATATTTCATGGAACAATTGTCTGGTTTTTACCAATACCTCTTGTTTCTCACACCGAGCATGACTCACGTGAGATTAGAGTATAAAATTAATCATGACATCTTTCTTTGAGCCATCAATTATGAATAAACATCATATTCCCTTACTCGAACTACATGGGTTCTGATTCCTTTTCTAAAACAAAGGATATGTAGGTAGCCCATCTGCGGGTACGATCCCAACTCTGAAACAATCAATGTCCTTCTGAATGACAATAAACTTCAAGTTCCCCACTGAGTGGCATTAAAACTAGTATGATCATCATAATGACTAAGAGACTTTTTTGTATCAAAGGATACCATTGACTAAGAATCTCTAAAAAATACAGATTATTCTCTATCGATGAAGAACCTCGAATACATATAAAAGATTATCTAAATTTCCTACATATCAGTCATTGATTTTCAAATATAAAGGAAAACTTATTTTATACTTGGTAATGTAATAAGTATTCACGAACATAACATAAATCTATAAAGAGAGTCCCGGGGTAGAAAATAATTCCCCTCAAAAAGGTATGATGAGTCCGACCTCCCATCCTCTCGAATAATGCAAATTTATAAGCCTCATCAGTCCACAACTAATGATCACCTGCCTTTGGAATGTAGGTTCAAATGGATATGGAATCATTGGATGTTTCTGGTTCTATGAACAAACCCGTTAGAAACCGCATGGAATGTTTGAATCTTAAATCAATGAGATCATCTCCAATTCCAGGGGGAAATAAAAAATGGTGAACCCGACGTGAATCTTTAAACAGGTTATAATGATGTTTTTCTTATTTGTTAGGCCCCTATTTTAAACTCAATGATAGGGCCAACAAAACAATCATTGACATGCGTGCTCATCGAAAATATGTAGTGGGTAAATTTATCTTGATTACGTCTATTATATAAAACAGGCACTCTATTCCAAATTTTCTGCATTCTAAGAAATGGCTTCCCTCAAGTTCACACCTGTGAATACCGCTATTGCGAATGCCACTACTGATACTCTTGATAGATCATCGTTCGCTCTGAGGACGATATTACCAACTCAGCATCTTCAACGCTGGGTATCAAACGCGCTGGTTAGGGAGTACCATCAACACGGTACCAATCCAACTTTGGAGGCTGCCCGACAAGCCCTCCAAGTGAACAACTCAAACCGGTCATCCGGACAACGACGACCAGTGATCAAGAAGTTGGCGGTGCTAACCACCGTCTCCAACCATTTTGGGTCATTATCCCCAGAACGCAATCACCATTCACTCCCATATTATGAGTAGGTGAATGAGCAGGCACCTCATGGCCTTAATACAAAGAAACAAGAGTCCACCCCGAGGGCTCCCACCAACAATCGCCGCCAGACTCGTACGGCAGTGCACCCTCAACATGATGAGGGTACTGACTCCAGGGGTTCGGCTCTAGTTCCTCGAAATCGAGAAGGCAAGAAGAATCACCAGAGGCGACAACCGGTTAATAGTGAGCAGGTTATCATCTCTACCATCTCTGGAGAATTCCACCAACCTAACATTGTGGAAAGCAACAAGTGGGAACACACACCTACCCGTTTTAATTCCGCTGTCCTGCAGACTCGTCTGGCAGCATCACAAAATTCCCACCAGGCAATTCCGGTGGAATACTATAGGAAGGAACATACACCTATTTATACATCACCAGCTAGTCAGTAGGCTCGTCTGACTACATATGATATATCTCATCAACCACGTTTGGCGAAGTGCAATCAGCAGGCACATACACATACTAGTACAGATCAAGCCTACCAACAGTCTCACTTGGTATCATTCAGAGAAGTCAATTGGAAAGCTCTGGTGAAAAACAAGAGGCAGACTCAACTCTCTGCCCCTACACTTGAGTACTATTAGGATTCAATGACAGGAAAAGGAGGACAGAAGCATGCACATACACCTACTCCAATCACGGAATGGACGTATATCCCCATTCTGGAAGCTGACGTCACCAAGCATATTCAATCAATAGTGAAAGAGTAGAAGAAAATTCATGCTCATATTCTAGATTCTTTCCAGGATATTATAACAGATTCAGCAACATATCAAGGAAGGACACACAAATCTTTCCCTAGCAGTGGAGTGACACATCAACAGTTCACTCAGGAGCAAATACACACATCTGTTCTTGTCCAAGAGGGTTGTGGGGCATACTCCCCCATATTATATGGACAATGAATTCAGGCACATACACCTGATTTGAGTAGATATTGTCAGCCTAACCTGGCCATCTCTCCTGATCAGGCATATACACCTGCTCAGAGTAGCCACTTTCATCAAAAAGTGGTTTCCAAGGCGAGTAAGAAGGCATCTAAGAATAAGACACACCTATCACAGTGAAGCGATCAAGATCCAATCTGTAATAAGGCCTTGCTCAATGCTGGAGTTCTTAAAGCCCTCAGACAGTTATCTGTTGGAATTCAATATTTTACACCCTTATTTCCCAATAGTAGTAACATTAATTCTGAAGGTCTTCAATAGAAACTTCCTCATTAAGGCTTGCTTCAAGAAAATTCGGTTGATCTCGAAGTTTCATCTTAATATGAAAGCTACAATAACCCTTGGTGTGGCCAAGAGACCAAGGAGAAAGATATCTCATCTTTTGCTGTAACCCACCATGGTGGTCCTCCCCATGATGATGAATTTCTCTGCGAAAGTCCTCTCCGTAGTAGTGATGCACATTGCCCGGAAAATGATCTAGTGGACAATGTATTGCCGAGAAAGCCCTCTTATATTGAGGCACTTGAAAATGCGAAACCAGTCATGTCTGATGCTTCATCGCTAACAGGTGAAATACTTTCTTATTCGGAAGATAGCCCAGGGTGTAGGTCATTCTCCGAACCACCCCTAAGTCATTCATCTTCTAGTTTGATCAGTGGTTTCTCTACTAATCTTGTTGAATTCGATGAAGCAACAAGTAAGCACTAGCTCTGGTCAAATCAGGTAGAAGAGTCGTAATCAAATGATAACGAGGAAATGTTGAACATGAGAAAACAATTGACAAAAGGTGAAGTCCCAGTCATGTTTTGGCCTCTGGCTGACTATCAGTATGACATTCCAGAGATGTTGACAGAAGATGGAATTCGTGATATTCATCTCAAAATATGGAAAACTCTTTTTCAATTGAAAAATAAACTATTATCTTATGATGAATATTAAAATCATGTTAAGATAATAGAAGGGTTACAACACCAAATTGACTTGGCATCTCAATCAGTCTCTCGATATCGGAAGGCTGAAAAGTAGCAGAGATCCCTTCAACGTTCATGCCTTGTCGCACTAAGATGGTTGCGCCAGTTAATTGACAATGCCCCATCTGTTATTCATGTCAGAGGATGGGGTTTTCATGGATCACTGCATTTCATGGTGCTCTCCAGTCAGCAAAGCCCGCCGAAAATGGTCTCATGCAATGTCATTGCCCATGGCTGTCCACGAATTCCTGGCTTTGTTTTTAATAAAAAGCTTTCCCAAGAAAAGGCTTTAACTAGTTCCTCTCAAAATCAAGAATACATAGAACAAGTTTTTGAATTACTCCTTCATCAAGAAAATGAGAATATTGAACAGGCCTCTCGTATGGAGAAATCACATCATCAAGTGACAGAAGTGTCAGAAATCATCCAACGGTCTTTCGAGACGGGTGATAAAAGTGGATGTCGATTGATGCATCCAGCTAATTTCCGGACCAAGGTCCGCAAGATCAGGAGAGATTTTAAGAAAGTCTCAGACATAGCATGTCAAGAACCACCCCAGCTCGCCAGACTGGGGACTCTTTTAACCCAACCATTGGAATCAACAAATAGGATTCGAGGAGTTGAGCAATGACAGCAGGAACAACCCCAATCCACCAGACTGGGGACTTTTTCAAATCATCAACCCCCTCCTCAGAGAAAGTCGGTCTTTTATTTATTGTGGAAGAAGCCTCAAGAGGAATGAGGAGCCAAATTATCAAGAGATTCTCTCCAAATTACGGTTCATCCAGAAGTTCCTGAGGGATCGAATCAACAAAAGGCAATGTCTCATCAAAGACATGGAAGGAGAAAATATCACAGGAATTCTGATAGGAGTGATGAAATGCATTATGCATCAATCAATTTCATCAATTCCATTTTTTTTGATCCACCAGATGAGGCTCACTCAGAGGTATCAGATGAAGAGATTCATGTTCAATAAGTTGTATGCACAGACACAAATGAAGAAGGTGTGCGTACACGAAATCAAAGGATTAATCAGATCCTTGGTAATCCTTCAAGTAACCCACTTCCCCCACTCCGAAAGGGATCAAACAAGGTGAAGGGAAAGAATCATGTTACATATCCTTCCTACGAAGAATTATAATCGCTCTCATTAGAGCTACGATTTTCTCAACATGAGGAAGAAATGAAACAATTGAGGAGGTTGAAAGCAGAACTACTTCAGGGTAGTCTTCCTCCTAAACGTGCTGGAGCCAGCCAGTCAAGGGAGTTCTTTGCAGCTACTAAGATGGATCATGAATATCCTCCTTTATTAGTTCACCCTCACAGGTCTAATTCTATGGGTTATGTGCAACAACAATTGGGAGTGCTTCCATCAGTTGCAGTATCAGCTGCCATACCTATACAAGCTCCAGTCAGTGCACCGGTTCATGTCCAAGCTCAACCGAATTTTTCTAAAAAGGTAATAACTACTATTGAGTCATTAAAAGCTCGGTTGGAAGCTATGGAGGGAAAGCGTGCTCAAATTAAACCATAAAAGAGAGATTACCCTGAATGGCTAGATGCAATCCCTCCCCCATTAAATTTTGGGAACCCTTTATTCCCTATTTTCAATGGATCAGGTGATCCTGAACAGCATTTGATGCATTACGTGTCTTGTTGCGATCCTATTATGGGAACTCCTGAGTAGCAAGAAGTAGTGAAACTCAGATGCTTTGTGCGAACATTGCAAGGACCAGCCTTTTTGGTACCCAAGCTTGAAATCCTGGTCAATTACCAGATGGGAAGATCTCCGTCAATGATTTCTTCTTCAATTTAGCTCAACTTTACCAAAGTCAACCGTTTTTTATCTTACAAACTGTAAGAAAAGGGAGAATGAGAGGGTCTCAGATTTCATTGCTCGCTGGAAGGAATTAACATATTCCCTAAGCTTAGCACTCCCTCAGGAAGAATTGTTGCTAATATGTGTTGCAAATTTGCGTGATGAGTTGTGCACACCACTAATCCCTGTGAAATACACAGGAGGGTTTCGAGACCTTACTTCAATCGCTCAACATATTGAATATTCTCTTGTACAGACTAAGGCTAAATCTCTGGTAATTCCATCAGCTCTAGGAAGGACAATGGGTAAAGCAGAGACTGCTATAGTTATGCTTTAGAAAGAACCTGTACCAGCTTCTACTTCAAAACGTTCATCTTCTCGAAGGGCTCCACCTCCTGAGTGTCAATAGAAAAGGCCGTTTCATCACGATAATCAAAACGATCTAAGATGAAAACAATTTGAGGATTTGAAAAGCAATGTTTACTATTTCCGAAATGAACAAGTTATTGGTTATTTAATTTCAGCTCTGGAAAATAATTTGGTTCAATTGCTGAGGCCCAAGAGGCCAAACAAGGAAGGAGATGAAGACCGTCCCAATTATTTCCCTTTTCATCAAATGTTGGGGCATCCCATCCAGTAGTGTTTTGCCTTCAAGGGCCTCTTTCAAAAGATGGTCGACTCGGGACAAGTCAAACTGAAAGGTTCTTCAGCTCTGGTAGCATGTGTTACTGCTACAGTTCCAGAGGAGGAAGGTGAGTGCAAGGAAGTCAAAAGAAAAAATGAAAAAAATATGATGATTTGATGGTCAGAAAGATGATCAACCAATCTCATGCTATTTTGCGAACACAATTGAAGAAACCAATTGTGACTTCTGACAAGAATTCCACAGCAAAACCCCCTTCATCAGAGTGAAAATCCTCAAAGAAACAGCACAATTCAAAGAAAGAGGGACAATCAGAAGAAGATGAGTTTGTGTCAAAGCCTAAGTTGTCTTTGACACTGGCAGATTTCATGCCATCTACTTTGAAGCTATGAGCATTGTCCCACCAAACAGAACAGCCTAAATTGGCTAGTCAGGCGGAGTCTTCATTAGATGAAGAGCTGATATTTGGTTCTGTTATTATGATTCACTTAACAGATCCTTAGGCCAGTCGCGGTTTTGATTTTGATGACCCCAAATTCCCTATATCAAATAGAGGAATTAGAAGGAGTTCTGGGGGTCTGGGATACAGAAGAAGATGTGGATATCCCAGAAGACACTATTCTAATTCTACCCCTGCTAGAATTGTGTACGCAGCAGAAACTCGTGGCAGAGCCCTTCATCGAGCTCAATAAGAACAAGAAAGTTCTTCCACCAATAGCAAATTCAGTCCTGGAACAGTTATTCTGGAGGATCGGTTGGGGATTCCACCTTCATCCTCTCAACAAATAAATGTATCTAATAGGTCTAATCTTCCAAAACCAGGAATATTTCAAACTCTTATCCCAATACAAGATGCATCAAATTCCAAAGCATCAACTTCCAAGGCACCTGCTAAACCACATATTTCTGTTGGGAAACGCATACCTCTGGATCAAAAGTATGATTTATTGAAACACCTTGCTCAATTACCGTCCAAGTTATAAATTATAGATGCTTTGAATCTGACAAAGGATATTTGGGAGGCACTCATCGAGGCTTTGTCAAGTCCTCAAGAGTTTGAAACTGAAATTGTTGTAGATAAAGTTTATCACGTAGAGAATAATCATGCGGAATGCCCTGCAGTGATATCTTTCACTGATGAAGAGGAAGATGATGTCGTGCATGGAAATATTATCCCTTTGTATTTATCTGGCAAGGTCAATGGCGTAGACGTCTGAAGAGCTTTCATTGATAATTTTTCCGGAGTCAACCTCATGCCCATTCGTACACTTCAGCGATTGGGCCTCACAGAATCTGATTTATCTCCTTCTACCATGATGTTACAAGGATATGATAAAAATGAACAAGAACCACTGGGCAAAGTTACACTCAGAACTCCATTTGGAGATCTTGTATCCAATTCAGATTTCATTGTTGTTGATCAAGACTCAACCATCAACATCTTTCTTGGAAGACCCTGGCAACATCAACATGCAGTTATCCCTTCATCATACCATCAATGAAGATGATGTCGTGCATGGACATATTATACCTTCGTATTTATCTGGAAATTTCAATGGCATAGACATCCGAAGAGCTTTCATTGATAATGGTTCAGGAGTGAACCTCATGCCCATTCGTACACTTCGGCGATTGGGCCTCACAGAATCTGATTTATCTCCTTCTACAATGATGTTACAAGGATATGACAAAAATGAACAAGAACCATTGGGCGAAGTTACACTCAGAACTCAGTTTGGAGATCTTGTATCCAATTCAGATTTCATGGTTTTTGTTCAAGACTCAACCTTCAACATCTTTCTTGGAAGACCCTGGCTACATCAACATGCAGTTATCCCTTCATCATACCATCAATGTCTCAAGTATTATTTAAATGGTCAAGTTGGGACATTTTATGGTGATAAGGCCCCGTTCAAGACATGTGAGTCTCAATACATTGAGGCGGAATTATATCACATGAAGGGAAATGATAAATCCACAACCAGGGAGATTACCAAATTTAATGCTCCATATGGTTTGGAAAATATTCTAGTAAATCCATTTTTACATGTGAGAACATATTATGTGTTTCCTATCAGTCAAATTAACCGGATAAACCCAAATCAAAATACTCTTATGGAAATATCCATAATGTCAATTACAGCAATCGAGCCAGACAACATGGGAGAAATTGGTGATTCTCCAGGCAATGATGAAAGATCAAATGGAGATGTCTTCATTTCATTTGCTGAAATCCAGCAATTCTATACTTCACCAACCAGGCCAGAAGAAGTGATAGCAACATCATAGGTGAATGATGATATCGATTCTCAATCCATCATCTCCTCTTTATTACCAAAGGAAGACCCTTCATCATCAATTGGGTCCGAAATGGAAGGCTCTTCTTCAAGATGATCAAGTTTTAACATCTCTTCTGATAAATAAATTTTTTCTTCATCATCTACTATGCAAGTAGAAATGGAAGAAATAACAGAAATTGAAGAAGAAGTGGAAGATCTCGGAGATGCTCCTCCATCATTTGAAGAGGGTATCCCTACCACCGTGGATGAACTCAGAGAAATAAAATTGGGTAAAAAAGAAGATCCATGCCCCACTTTAATCAGTGCGGATATGACTCTTGAAGAGAAATAGATGTATATTTCCTTTTTAAATAAAAATCGTGACATATTTTCTTGGAACTATAAGGAAATGACCGGGCTTGATCCTGATGTCGCTACTCATCATTTGGGTTTACCAGAAGAACATCGAGGATTTAAGCAAGCCGCGAGAAGAACACACCCCACTTATGCTTCCAAAATTGAATCTGATGTGGATGAGCTTATCAAAGCTAACTTTATCAGAGAAGTTCAATATCCAAAGTGCTTGGATAATAATGTCATGTGAAGAAGAAGAATGGAAAAATTAGAGTTTCCATTTATTTCAGAAATCTTAATTGGCATTGTCCTAAGGATGATTTCCCAGTTCCGATTACAGAACTTTTAATTGATGCAACAGCTGGCTATGAAGCAATTTCCTTCATGGATGGATATTCCGAATATAATCAAATCCGAATAGCCCCAGAAGACGAGGAATCCATAGCCTTCAGATCCCCTTAGGGTGTGTTTTACTACCGAGAAATACCCTTTTGGCCTAAAGAATGCAGGTGCAACATATCAGTGTGCCATGCATCATATCTTCAAACCCTTTTTAGGGAAGTTTGTTGAATGCTATGTGGACGATTTGGTGGTAAAATCCAAACAACGTTCTAATCAATTCGATGATTTGGAAGTAATATTCCGCAGGATTTGACAATATAATTTGAAGATGAACCCCTTAAAATGTGCTTTTGGGGTAACCTCAGGAAAATTCCATGTCTTTGTTGTACGCCATATTGGTATTGAAGTTGATCCTGAGAAGACCAAGTCAATCCTTGGTATGTCACCTCCAAGAAAATTGAAATAATTAAGAGGACTTCAAGGACACTTATCCTATATTCAGCGTTTCATCTCCAATTTGGAAGGAAAAAGTTTAACTTTTACCAAATTGATGAAGAAGGGAGTCACTTACCAGAGGACTGAGGAATGTCAAGAAGCATTCAATATTCTCAAGAAATACCTCTTGATCCCACCGATACATATGCCGCCTGTTGAAGAAAGGCGACATATCCTTTACGTGACTGCCTTAGATTGATCATTGGGTGCCTTTCTTGCTCAGAAGAATGATTCAGGGAATAAAACAGCCTCTACTACCTCAGTCGGACTATGCTTAATGCTGAAAACCGGTATTCAAGTATTGAGAAGTGCTACCTAGCATTAATCTTTACAGTTCAGAAGTTGAGACACTACCTACAACATCACGAGGTCCAATTGGTATCTCGCAATAACCCACTCAAATTAATCCTTAGTCGTCCAATGCTTACAGGACTTCTGGAAAGGTGGGAAATTATTTTGTAGCAATTTCACATTCAGTATGTGTCTCAAAAGGAAATAAAGGGCCAAGCTCTGGCTGATTTTCTGGCTGAAAAACCTTTAGTGGAAGACACATCTTCCGATATTGAACTCCCTGATGAGGAAGTATTCTCTATTCAATATAGTCCTCAGACAAGGGAAATGTACTTTGATGGTGCTTCCAGAAGTCCAACAGGGAGGAAAATGGAAAATCTTAAATTCAACAATGTTGGCTTAGGGATTGTGCTCATTTTTTCATAAGAGGCAGTGTTACCTTATTCCTTCTTATTGTGGGAAGGTGGTAACAATAATGAAGAAGAATACCAAGCTCTCATCGTAGGCTTGGAATTGGCGCTTCAAGCCTAAATGAATCACTTATAGGTGAAAGGTGATTCAGAACAGGTAATAAAAAAAGTCAATGGGGATTATGCCATCAGAAAAGAGGAACTAATCCCTTTATATGATTACGTCAAAGAGTTAATGGTGGAATTCCCTTCAGAACCGACATTTTCTTATGTCCCAAGATCAAAAAATGCTCAACCTGATGCACTCGTTAATATAGACACAGCTCTGGCAGATCCAAATCGGGATGAGACAACCATTAGTATTGCCCACTGTCATGCAATTTCACCTTCTGTTCGAATCAGAACAGAGGAAATTAATGAAATTAGTCCCATTCTTAAACAGTATGGTCATACTACAGGATGGTTGTCACATATCAGGGAATACCTTCAAAATGGAACACTTCCACCTGATAGAGCCGAGAAAGAACAAATCTGGTGACGTGTGGTCAATTTTACTCATTATGATAATCCATATCACCTAAAGATAATTCTCTACAAGCGTGGTTTTTATGGAGTTAACTTCAAATTCATTGATGGTGAAGAGACAATGTCTGTCATGAGAGATGTGTATGCAGGAGTCTGTGGTGCCCACTAGTCTGGACATAGACTGTCTGATCAGATTTGAAGGCTTGGATACTTTTGTCCTTTAATGATACAAGATTGTGTTGATTTCACAAAGAAGTTTCATTCATGCCAAGTACTTGCCAACTTCATTCATCAACCTCCATATTTGCTTTATTCAGCTAAATACTCGTGGCCATTTTCCACATGGGTAATGGATGTGGTGGGACCTTACCCATCAGCTACGACCAAGCACTTTAAGTATATTCTTACTGCTTCTGACTTCTTTTCAAAATGGGCAGATGCAATACCTCTCAAAGAATTTAGTTCTAAATGCATTGTTAGATTCATCAAGTCTAACATCATTAACAAATTTAGTGTCCCTCATACCATATTGACAAACAATGGCACCAACTTCTGTTAATCCGAGGTGAAGAAGTTCTATCAAGAATACAACATCAAATCCAATCATTCATCTCAGTATCATGCATCGGCCAATGGCCAAATAGAAGCCTTCAATAAGACTCTTTCAAATATACTGCAAAAGATGGTGGATAAAGATAAGAAGTCATGGCCTGATAAACTGTTTCAGGCTTTATGGGCTTCTCGGACTACCACCCGCACTGCAACGCGGTCAACTCCATATTCACTGGTATATGGAACGGAAGTCGTCTTTCCCATTGAATTTCAACTACCCTCGCACAGAGTGGCCATTTGTGATCAGTCATCTATGGATGAACAATCTCAAAAGAGATTGAATGAGTTGGAACAGTTAGATGAGAAATGATTGTGCACTTTGCACCACTTGGAAGTCTATCAGAATTGAATAGAACGAGCTTTCAACAAAAAAGTTCATCTTCATTCATTCACTCAAGGAGAATTGGTATTAGTTCTCAGAACTCCAATGATACCAGTAAATAAACCTCCCAAGCTTGAGCCAAAATGGGAAGGACCTTACTCAATACATAGGGTCTACTCCAATGAAACTTATTCATTAATCTCGATGGATGGAGAACCCATCACTACTCCAACCAACACCTGATTTTTGAAGAATTATTTTGCATAAACACAAAATATATCAGCATTGGTCCGGTATGACCTTATACTGCACCATCATCCTGCATGACATTAAAACTGCTCATCATGTCCATACAACATGACATTAAACTGTATCCCCTTCATCGTCCTTGCTATATGACGTTAAACTATACAGGAACGGTCCATACATGTGACCTTAAACTATTTTTATTACTTTCGTCCCACACAACGTTAAACTATGACATCCTAACTACATGATGCTAAACTCTACAGAAGTCTCTTACGTCTAGCATGACGTTAAACTGCACCATCCACAGTCCATGCATATGACCTTAAACTATTCTCACTTACGTCCAACATGACGCAAAAATGTATCATCCCTTTTTCCTCCATCATGACATTAAACTATGATAAAGTCCCTAATATGTCCAGCATGGCGTTAAATGGTGTACTCTTGTCCTCACTGCATGACATCAAACTGCACGGTTCCCCTTTTGTCCAACATGACATTAAACTGTATTGTCCCCATCATCATAACTACATGACACTAAACTGTACAGAAAGCCCTTTAATGCATCCTACATGACATTAAACTGTGTTTTGTCCCTGCAACATGACATTAAACTGTGCAGCACCAATAGTCTTAACCACAATACATTAAACTACGTAGTCCCTTTTTATGTCCTATGTGACATTAAACTGTGCATCGTTAGGGTTTTTTCTACCTCTTGTTTCTCACACCGAGTATGACTCGCATGATCTTAGAGAAAACTTCAACCATAACACTCTCTCTGGGCTACTAACCATGTGTAAGTCCCAACACTATTTTTGAGGTCGTTGTCCCCGAGGAAAACTTGATCACTAATTCATTCATTAATTGAACTACGTGGACTTTGATCCTTGCCTTCTAGGCTGTGTATGTAGGCAACCTCCCAAGGTTCAATCCCAAAACCAATCTCTTCACATCGGTTCACCTCCATCTCATACGATGTTGATTCGTGAAACCACCTCTAGAATCAATATCTTTACATTGGTTCACTTTCGTCCTTACTATATGACGTTAAACAATACAACACTTTTGTCCAGTATGACAATAAACTACAATATTCTTTGATACCCTTACCTCAGAGGGAATCATTATTTACATTGGTTTTCAATCATGTTTCATTTTAAAGACTATGTGCATACATGGCAATACCTGAACCTTTTATCTTGGGTTAATCCATCATTGCACTAAAGTCCCCCTTCACCCTTCACATGTACGAACCAAATCTGTACATAGGGTATCCCTAGAACTACATGGGCTTGATTCCCATATTTATGGGATACGTAGGAATGTTCGAGTTCCCCTTGAATCCAGCCCCAAGTCACTTGGGCCTAAACTCAAATTCCTCTTTCAGTCCCCTGGCAGAAAACTCCCCATGAAAACATACACTGTGTATTTCTTACAATGGTCCAAGCTCTAGGAGCCTAATCTAAGATCTCCAATCCTTTTTTCCCACACGACGTTAAACTATATTTCAAGAACTACGTATGGATTGATTCCCATCCTTATGGGATACGTAGTGAAGTCCAACATTTCTATTTAGGACTCAGCCACAACATGATTATGGTTAGCATTGATCTGTGTATCTCTGCATACATTGGACAATACCCATCTTTATGTGTCATAATCCTAACCTTAAATATTTTCAGTTCTTTATAACCCTTTTTTTAACATCTAATCACAAAAGGCTTAAAATTTTGAGAGATCTTTTTCCTGACCATGCAGCACGTGACCTTACGCGGCCATGCATAAACAGTCTACATAACGGACCTTTCATCCCGAATATGTGATTTATTTGACTATGCAGCCAATGTCCTTAGGTGGCCCTGCATAATTCAACCCCCTAACGGGTTTTTTAAATAGTGGTAAGTTCATTCTTGGGAGGAAATACTCTTTTGTCCTTATTTTTCTTAATGACAATATGTAGGGATCCACAAAAAATAGCCATCCTTAACATACTTGTACCATATCCTTTTTTATGATCGGAAAGTATTCATGTTTATGGTATATATTATTCTTCCCTATGTTTAGGTCAGACCTTCGTAGGAGTGATAGCCATCCAGTTCTTCGATAATATTTTTTGGAAATATCTTCTCCATATTCAAGTACCCCTTTCCATATATCAAACTCTATACTTTGGAAAATTTGAATCTCCATAAACTTTCACTGGATTTTTAGCACTAGGAATGTAAATTTCTGGGAGTTCTTTTGCCTGACTATGCAGTACATTCCCTTAGGTGTCCTTGCATAAGTTGTCTACATAAAAAACTTGTCAGCCAAAAGATGATATTTATTTGACTATGTAGTCAATGCCCTTAGGTGGCCCTGCATAATTAAACCCCCTAAGGGGTTTGTTAAATAATGGTAACTTCATTCTTGGGAACTACTTCTTCTAATGCCTTTTATCTTTTTTTCATATCATTCCTCAGATTCAAATATTCTTAAGTCATATTTTAGATATTTTCCCTCATACTTGAGTATGGTAATATGTTTTCAGATGAATTTTCAAGGAATTGAGTAATTATTATTCATTCGGTCAAAGCTATTTTGAACTTAAACATTAGCCTCTTTATGTCCGATTTGCATGACTTTATACTTCCCACAAAAGACAAAGGAACTCTGAATAAAATTCAAGTTCCATCTCCCTAAACATATATTATGTATGATTTAGGTAATATTGAGCAATTAAAAGATTCAATGTTTGTAGGGTTATTTATAATAATCCTAGTAAAAATCAAACTATGCTTAATAGGACCATTGGATTAGGCAAAATCTAAATCAGGTATCGGGAAAATACGCGCACAAGTTATTGAATATGAGATCATTCTTTCCAGTTGATGATCAAGAATTAGAGGGACATCCACAGATTGGAGCCTCTTCTCTATTTCAAGAAATTACAAAAGACTGTCAACATAATGCTTCACTTGATGTATAGCATCCGGAGCTTCATCAGTAGCTACATGAAGCTCATGCACTCGACCAGCTTCACTCTTCTCAGCTTGATGGAGTGCCTTATTGGAATCTGCAATGGATTTCATACCATTCATTTGAGCTCCCTCCAATGAATTATTGAGCTGGTCAAGTTCCCCAGTAACAGCATCTAAGTGTTGCTGGAGCTGCACCTACAGGACGACTTTTTCTATGATCTTATGCTTCAACTCATTCATCGTGGCAGCATAATCAGCCTTACCTCGGGATACTGCAGCCTCAAATTCGCCGATGTTGACTGAAAGTTTCACCCCGGTCAGATCTTTGCAACACTTTTGCTCCTACTCCCTCCTGAAAATGACTTGTTTCACCGTGGTATGGATCTTTTGGTATCCAAAACCGCCAAGTCCTAGCATGACGAACTGGGACGACAACCAGGAAATTGTTGATGAAAACTCTTCTAATGGAACCTCATATATGATTTTCCATATGTTGTTCCATGCCTTGCGTCATGAAAAGCTGAGCGCCTTAAGCACCTCTGGGTCTGATTCAACATCATCATCATAGGGGGCATGTAATCTGGGATTAATGCACTTAAGTAAGTGCCATGTTCTGCTCCTTCCCCCCTATCCCTGGTTGCTTCATCTTATACTATTGTTTGGTGAGAAGTTGAGACTTCACCTCCAGTTCTAGGCATTGAAGTTGACAGCCCTGTTTGATCAATTAAACGTATGGTTAGTTTCATAGAATAATGGAAGTTGGTTGTCTATCTTGAAAACTCAGTACAATAGTTACATAACATTATATCAATAGCTTGATAAGACTCCTCCCCATCTTTCCCAGTTTCAACAGGATCTTCAAGATGGGTCTCAGGAGGGTTTAATAGGTTTATCTCCACTTGAGATAATGTTTCTTCAATGGTAGTGTTGACATCAATCTCCAAACCCTCTTTAGGCATTAGCAATTCAACAACTTCTATGGATGGAACTGCAAATAATTTCCAGTCATGATTAAAAGCGTAAATTATATGAAAATTTACTGGGTGAAGTATAACAATCATGCCCAAGGTCTTTTAAATCAAATGATAACTTAGCATGATCATTAAATTCTTCTAAAGACCTTCCACGATTCATCATTTCATCCAATGATATTTCAGAATCCTGGTTCGTCTCACCAGTAAGTGCATTTTCTATGTCCTCTTGGTGACCCTCATTCTCCATCCTCTGACCCTGGACAGCTTCTTCACGAAGGATGGAAGATTCAGTTGCTGCGACCACCAATGATTCTAGTGCAGGTTCTTCTCTATTTGTAATAGCAGCAGGAGTAGTAGAAGGATTAGATGTTGGCTCTTTTTTAGAAGCAGCCAAGTCAGCCTGAATTTTCTATTTTTCAACAGCACCCTCCGTGGTCCTCGAAGGAGTATCAGTCCATTCCCTTAGGGGGGAAATTGAAGAGGCCCCTACAATACCCAGAAATACGAGCAACCTTTTCATGGGTATAGACTCATGATTACCCAAAGGACCTACCGCTGGTAATGAAGTGTTTAGCTGTGGACATCCTCCTTCATTGCCTCTTATTCTTTGGTTTTTTGGGATTATCGGCAGTCTCCCTTATTGGCACCTGGAGTGGAGAATGAAAATCCTTTGCCAGCTCCTCATTCATGGACTACTGGCCTGGAGATATATTGCCCGATTCATGAGGAGATTCATCAGTAGCCCCGATGGCAGTACCACGGGGGCTATACTATGACGATGTAACCTCATTAGTTCCTTCCATTGAAAGCTACAAGATGAATAAAATAACATCCTTTAGTAACAAAGCTTCGACTGGGATCATGTTTCAATGAAAATAAGGAAAGAAAACATACATCTTCAGAAGCGACGTAATTGTGCCACTCCTCATCAGTCCCCTCAGCGGCGCCACGATAAATCATTTTCTTCACCCGCCTGGTGACAGGAACAGACTCATCAGTGGAATATATGAGAATTTCTAGCTCTCTGATGTAATCCCGCACTTCATTGGGGTTATCCTCGTATTGGATATCTGTAGAAGCCATAATATTCCCTATTCCAGGAAGTTGTAGGCCCTCACACAAATCCAGCCAGGCGGTCTCTGTACCACAGTATAACTCTGCCATAACTGGATAGCCTCTGGTCTTAGATATGAAGGTTACGAGGAAGGTCCTACAATCATTGACTTCAATTTATTCCCATCTCCTACAACTGCAGATAGAGAATAAGAAAATAAGACTTATTGCTTTATAAAGTAGCAGTTATTAAGTTACCAAAATTAAGTAACTCACTAGGAGTTGATGGAGTAGGTATATTGATTCTGACAGGAGGATTATATCGTGCACGAGGCCAATTTTCCACTTGCTATGCCTCATCATCCCCATCATGGGAATCTGGTGAATCAATCATAGAGGAGGAATCTGGAGAACAAGCTTCAGGTGGGGAATCATCACCTTCATGAGGGAGATTTTCTTTCTCAATAGTCCTCTTCCTTTTCCCCACCTGATAAAACGGGTGATTCAGCACCCCTTTAGGGTATGATGATATCCAGTGCTCGGCATAGTATTTAGTCAAGTTATGTGCCACTTTTTCGACTAGTAGATCAAATACTTCCCCGGTCTTCTCCCTTGCGTTAGCAGCCACAGTTTCCGGGCAACCATCGAATGTTGCTATAACCTGACATGTACTAGGGGAGATACGTCAATCTGTTATAGACACTTGAATTTATGTGCAAATATATATGGAGCATAGGCCTCGCGTATAATTTCTCTGTCAATCCTGGAAACTAGAACACCATCTCTGCAAGCTATCATGTATGCCCTCAAATCCAAGTGGGTTGTTCCATCATCAACAAATCACCCGGTTGGCGGGTTTCCATAGGGAAAGAAATCGAATTCCTTAAACATGATCAGCCTCACTTTCATGTCAAAGGCATTAACATCTAATGGAGAAACTCTAGATAATGCTTGCACTGACGGCCTAAAATAACTTCCAAGAATTTGTAATCCATTCTGTACATTGTAAGTCCTGAAGTGAGTGGTGATCCATCCCCATAAAACTTCTAATTGTCCCACTATTCCTAAAGGATATTTACCCAAGAAGACATGAATTAAACTCCTGTGAATCTTTTCTAAAATGGGTGTAGCCAACCCAGCCATTTTTCCCTCAGCCAACTTTGTCGTAATGACGAAGGTCCCAGGCCTGATGCCTCCCTTCAAATCCCTGACTGGCAGGAGATAAACACTGATCCACAAAGCCAAGAAACCCGCCAGGCGAGTCTTCTTCAGGATCCTTTGATTCACCTCATATCCCCATTTCTCAAAATCTCCTGCTTCTAGAGTTGGCCAGAATGTGCCAGGAGCACCCCTCTTCTCTGGTTTTGGGCAGGTGGTAGGACGGGTGGGCCTCTTATCCTTGGATTTATTTTTCATGGATCTTTTCTCCTTCGGATCCTTCTCCTTTGAATCCCTATATTTCTTATCAATAAGAAATATATTCATCCACTCCTCCGGATGAATATCATTTGTAGAATGAGTTAACAAGGTCTCTGAACTCTTGAGCCTGTGGAAGATTTTGAATAATTATCGAGCAAAAGCAGGAGTCTTCTCTGAATCATTCCAAGTCACCTTGGGAGAAATGAATTCATCATACATGTCGCCTAAAATTGGAGCCCCTGATATCTTGTGGACATACCGGAGACTAATGGCTACTTCTCCATGAGTCAGATGAAAATAATTAGTTTCTGGGCTCTAGTGGCTGAGTATCTCCGGCATGAAGTTATCATGTCTGTAAACATATGTTTTCACAACCCAAACAGCTTCATATATCTCCACTCCTTTCAGATCCTCGACAAACTCTGCACAGGTTTGTCGCACCCAATATTCCCACATCCCAGTTGGCTTCACACCTCCCCCAGGATGGAAGTCCCAAATTTTCTTCCGGCCTTTGGATTGATCCATCTAAGCATTTCAGAAGATTGAAATATGACAATGTGGTTGCAGCTCAGGCTTATGAGGTTTTAGATCTAGCGTACAAGGGCTATGATAAAACATGTGGGCCTTCTCCACTATTCCAGCATTTATAAATCCTCCTCCACATGAGATATTTGCTGAATCAAGATTAGTATAATTCTGAAACCATGAAAATGGAAGATAGTTATTTGCTTCTGGAATAGTGACTTCTCACAGATGACCATGACCATATAGAGGAAGGTGGATGCTCTGTGGGAAATTAAGATGATATCTCTTCAAGTACTTAGCCAAATATGGGAGAGTGTTGTCGTAGATATCATAGTAATCATGGACAACAATGTTCATCATGTCATCAATCCTCTTTCTAGCTAGTCCATCAGTCATTCTGATTCTCTTGGGAGCCATTAAATCTTCGCAAGAGTTTAATAACTTAACTCTTAAGTAAGTTGATTTTTTATAAAATTTGTGAAAAAATTCAAAAAAAATGGCAAAGGCATTAAGGCGCGCAAGTCTAAACTTGGCGCCCAAGTATAATGTGCCGCGCAAGTTTATGGAACGCAAGTATCACTGCAAAAGTCCAAATACCTATACAGCAGCGCGACATCAATGAAACATCATAAAACAGAGCATCTTTCACAGAAAAGGCAACTTTCACGACGAGAGCTAGAATGTTTGAAATCCGGATGCTTTATATGGAAATGAGGGAATATTTATAGGCCAGGCGGCCCACCTGCACGCATACAGCCAGTGCGCTCCATCCAGCGCACTCCAACCCTGCGCGACTCGCACCTGCGTGATGATGGTTGTGCGGTGAACACTTGCGCGCCTATTTCCCTTTGGTTTTCTTCTTTTCCCCAGAGTCACATCCTTATTCTTCCAGATCCAACTCTGAGGGGGGACTTTTTTTGACGCTCCTTTTCATCACATTGTCTAAAATAATGGAAAGGGAAGTGACTTATCACAAATTGATTCAGCCTTTGAAGAAAACATCAAAAATCGACAAAGGCATGAACAAGGATTTAAATGCATATGTGCCACGCAAGTTCCCATAATGTCACGAAAGTATACTTGTGTTCCGCCTAATGTTCATGAAAGTGACTTGTGAAACCTAAGTGATAACCGCCCGGGGCTTTCTCCATCCTATAAATAGACCCTATGGGCCCCCCATTTGAGAAGGAATTTTTCCAGAATTCAGATATAGAGCTCTGAACACCCAAGTCTCTTCTTCAAGTCTTCCGAACACATATAAGGTAATTATTTACCTAGAATGGAAGGTCTAAACAAGATTAGTAGGGTCTAAGTGTTATAATTCACAAACACTTGGGCACCTATGGTGTTTTACCCTTAAAGGAAATAAACATACCTGCGCGCCACCCTACTTCTTCACCATAACTTGCGTGCCATCTTCTAGAAAGCCTCTAGGGATAATTCTAAATTCTTTGATCAAGGATCGCCAAAATATTATTCTAAGGGATGAAAATATCTCAAGTACCCATGTGGCACGCAGGTATACCTACGCGACTAGGACTTGCGCACCCACGCAGTACCTGCACGCCTGCCAGGACTTGCATGCCCATGCCTTTTTGGGTGCCCTTTTTTCCCATTTAACCCTTCTTTTAATATTCGACCTCTCTTATTCAAGATTCAGTCATCAATAAATTCTTCAAAGAAATTTATGGCATGTTTTCAAGATTGAATTACTTATCTGAAAGGAATTCTGTGGAATATCTCTCAAAACCTGGTGATTTATACATCTATATGTCCCTAAAGATTGAGATTTCATTCAGTCAACCTCATCCTTTAAGATGAGAGAACTCATTAATATGGGACTCCATTTCAGGAATATGCCCTAGTTATAATTCCCAAATATGGGCATCCTCCTTAGGAGTAATCCCCAAGTCCTCATTAACCTGGGCTTCCTTTTCAGGAGTAAGCCCCAATATTCAAATTCCCAAATATGGGCATCCTCCTTAGGAGTAAGCCCCAACCATAATTCTCCTAACCTGGGCCTCCTTTTTAGGAGTAAGTCCCAAGTCCTCATTAACATGGGCCTCCTTTTCAGGAATATGCCCCAGTTTCAAATATGGGAATCCTCTTTAGGATTAAGCCCCAAGTCCCCTAATTTTCTCCTAACCCGTCTTAATTTCCTTTTGATCTGGGCTTCCTTCTCAGGAGTAAAACCCAATCATAAGTCCCCTCCTAACTTGGTAATCTTCCTTAGGAGTAAGCCCCAAAATCAGAGTATCCAAATCTCCATGAAGCACATATACCTTTATGGACCATGTTGCTAGATTTCATTTCTAAAGTAAATATTAATCCTCATATATTTGGGAAGTCATACACACATAAACCCCACATAATTTCTTATGATTGCATATTTCATGGAACAATTGTCTTGTTTTTACCAATACCTCTTGTTTCTCACACCGAGCATGACTCACGTGAGATTAGAGTGTAAAAGTAATCATGACATCTTTCTTTGAGCCCCCAATTATGCATAAACATCATATTCCCTTACTCGAAATACGTGGGTTCTAATTCCTTTTCCAAAAAAAAAAGATACGTAGGTAGCCCATCTGCGGGTACGATCCCAACTCTGAAACAATCAATGTTCTTCTGAATGACAATAAACTTCAAGTTCCCCACTGAGAGGCTTTAAAACCAGCATGATCATCATAATGACTAAGAGACATTTCTGTATCAAAGGATACCATTGACTAAGAATCTCTAACAAATACAGATGATTCTCTATCGATGAAGAACCTAGAATACATATAAAAGATTCTTTTAAATTTCCTACATATCAATCATCGATTTTCAGATCTAAAGGACTTATTTTATACTTTGTAATTTAATAAAGATTCACAAACATAATATAAATATATAAATAGAGTCCTGGAGTAGACAATAATTCCCCTCAAAAAGGTGTGATGAGTCTGACCTCCCATCCTCTCGACCAATGCTAATTCCTAAGCCTCATCAGTCCACAACTAATGAGCACCAACCTTTGGAAAGTATGTTCAAATGGATATGGAATCATTGGATATTTCCGGTTCTATGAACAATCCTGTTAGAAACCACTTGGAATGTTTGAATCATAAATCAATGAGACCGTCTCCAATTCTAGAGGGAAACAGTATGTAACTTCAAGAAATGTCTTAACATGTGAATGAAAATATACATTGGTTATATGTGATTCCAATTTTTTCGGAGTATCGAAGTGGACAACCCACCCCCTCCCTGGAACACCCCCCACACACCCTATAGCCCCCAACCCCTGTACCCCCCCCCACCTAGATAGCTCCTCACCCGACAAGGACACCCCCCACCCCACCTGGACAGTCCCCCTCCTCCCTAGAAAACCCACACCCCACCCCCCACCTGGGCAGCCCACCCCACCCCCTTGGACACCCCCCCATGACAGCCCACACCCCCCACCCCCACCTGGATAGCCCACACATCACCCCCTGGATAGCCCACCCCCCCCCCCTCTCTGGATAGCCCACACTGCCACCCCCCACCCCCCACCTGGACAGCCCACCCCAAAACTGGATACCCCCCCCACCACCCACCTTGACAGCCCCCCATGGTCAGCCCATACCCCCCCATCCCCCACCTGGATATCCCACCCACCACCCCCTAGACAGCCCACCCCCTACCTAGATAGCCCCCCATATAGCCCCTACCATCATGCAACCCCCAGGATAGCCCCCCCCCCACCGACCACATAGATAGCCCCACCCCACCCCCACCCCCCACCTGGACACCCCCCACCCACCCCCACCCCCCACCTTGACGGCCCATCCACTGGACAGCCCACACCCCCTCCCCACCTGGGCATCCCACCCCCCACCCCCATAGACATCCCACCCCCCCTTAGGATAGCTCACACCACCCTTCCTCACATGGAAACCCCACCCTGACCCACTGGACAGCCCACACCCCTCCTTGGGCATCCCATACCCACATACCCCCTCTCCCACACCCCTGTATCCCCCTACCCCCTACAGCACCTACCCCCTCGACAACCCCCCCCCCCCACCAAAACATTCCCCCACACCTGGACACCCCTACCCCCTGCACCCCCTAATGGTAATTTTATTTAAAACCATTTTATTTATTAAGAATGGAAACCCATCATGAATTAGCCATTTCATTCCAAAAAACCCATTCATGTTATAGAAACATGAAAAATTCAATTTATAATGCTCTATGGGTCACTTAAGAAATTTCATTGGGGAAAGGGGAAATCACATATATTGTTAATTCCAATTTAAAAATTGGGCCAAGAAATTAAGAGGTGTGTGGTGTCCAGGTGGTGTGGTGGTGTCCAAGGGGGGCTGTCTGAGGGGGTGGGGGTTGTCCAAGGGGTGGAGGGTGTCTATGGAGGTGGGTTGTCTAGGGGGTGGGGTTGTACATGGGGTCTCCAGGGGGTTTTCCATGGGGGTGGGGGTTTCTAGGGGTGGGGAGGGGGTTGTACAACGGGGTGGTGGTGTCCAGGGGTGGGGGTTGTCCAATGGGGGTGTCTATGTTGGTGTCTAGTGGGTGGGGGATATCCCAGGGGTGGGGGTGTCCAGGGGGTGGGTATGGGGAGTGTTCAGGGGTGGAAATACCCATATAATACCTTAAAATTACCTATACCCAATCTAACCAGCATCACAATTCCAACCCATCACCCAAAAAACTGCCAATTCATCCTCAATATCAATACCCTTACCATTATTCCATGAAAAAAAACTATAAATACAAAATCCAAATATAATTTTCAATTAAACTATAGTCCATAGAAACTACCATACCACCCCACTAAAAAATAGAAACCCACCTACACCACTACCATAGCCATCCCCAATCCCTTTACATAGACCATCCTTATATCCATTAACCACCTATAGACCATATGACTAAACAGACCTTTTACCATATTTGAAGTGTAGAACAAGAAATATAAAACAAATAAAAGTTTTCAATATGACATAGATGTCAAGAACTCTGATTAAGCCCAAATCAAAGAAGAAAACATAAAAAATAGATGCATAACATTAAAAGAAAGGTAAAACTTACTAATTTGAAGTGTATAAATAAAAAATTTATTTATTGAAGATGGATCTATGGGTGAAAGGATTTTTTCAGACTAGGGTAAAGAGAGACCTTTTGGAGGAGCTTTAGATTAGGGTCTGCCATCAGGTGGAGTGGGAGCTGGGATGCTATGTATTTGTGGGGAAACATTCCCAATGGTTTTTCAAAACTATTGGTAAATATTATCTTTACCAATGGTTTTAGTAAACTGCTTTTATATATTAGATAAATTATATATTTCCCAATTGTTTGACTAAACTGTCGGGAAATCTTAATTATAATAACCCATATCCAACATTTTGAAAAAAACTATTGGGAAATGTCGCCTTTTTGTACAGTATAACAACGATTTCATCAATCCGTTTATATAAAACCATTAGGAAAACCTCTGTTTCTAGTAGTGAAGGATATTTTAAAAAGGAAGAGAGCTCATCAGGTATGGCATTGAGAAATTTCAACTTAATATCATTTTTCCCTTTGTTTGTAATCCCATACAAAAAAACTATTCATCATGATATGAATGTGGGATTATATAATTCATGGAAAAGAGATATTCCTTTAAGTTACTTCACCTAGTAGATGGCCTCAAAGAGAGATGAATGGTACCAGTTATGATAGCCTACACAACTATGATGTAATAACATTAAATCCATATGTTAAGACAACCACATTTCTTTTTCCACTTCAACTACATTAATAATACAAAGAATTTTATCTACAATGGATTTTTTTCTTCCACACGGACCATATAGGTATACCACTACAACACTAAGTTTATTTATAAAATATTAACCATATAAAAATGAAGCCAGATTTACTTTTGATGGTCCATCAGTGTTAAACATAATCTATCCCAAAAATGGATGAATCCACATTACCTGCAAGGTTATAGAAGGTGGATGTTAATTATCTGTAATAAAAAGATTATTAATCCTGATAAAATCATGAATATATATATATATATAGTCTATTCTGAATTAAATTTTTATATTTTACAGAAACAATATTTTGAACCAGTGGTGATTTTAGAAAGAAGGGTTTGGTCTTATGGACATGTTTTTTTTATTGATATTCTATATTACATGGATGAGTTACTTTCCAACACCAATGATTTTTTTTAATCTGATAGGAAAGTGGAATCCGAGTATGTACAATAATATAATCCCAAATATATGTTGTATGGGGAAGATTATCTTTTAAAAATTGATCATCCATTTTCTATAGTGAAACAGTAGTAATGCAGATGAGGAACATGTGGTCTATATCATCCTGATGTTGATTAAGAAGAACACATATTGATAAATATTTAATACTATAAAGCTAGAAACAAATCATCTGTATTATTATTGGATTTCATTATTCTCCATGGAAGGGTAAACAATGATTGAATTACCATGCATTTTTTCAAGAATTTGGCTAAGCTATTTACATTCCCTTATATAGTCGATTGATCGAAAGGAATTGAGTATAGTATCGTATTGGAAGGATGTTCCTCTAAAACAATTTCATCATCATTAATAAAATTATAATTGTAATAAAGAAATTCTCTATCATGTATGGATCCTTTAAAATTCATTTCAATTCATTAATTTAGTCCAAATATGGATTCCTAATGTGATTGCAGTTTTTTCATGGGTATTGGGGCTTGTTCAAAGAATGGAACATCAGTCGGTGGAGAAAAGGATTGCGAAACATGGTTATTAGAAACCATTCCATCCAATATTCATATTTCTCCAAACTATGAAATGGTTAGATAGTGCATTTAAAGAGGCTGCATATATTGAGAAAACTATGATGCCTGAGGCTCACACTCATTGGGGTACATGATTTTTTTTAGAAAATCCATGCCAGCATCATGCATATGTTTAGTCAAACTATTTTCCTTAAAACATGTGAGTCCCCCCTAAAGTATTGATGGGATCATTATTTGGCACCAATTTTAGCCTACCATAGAGTTAAATCATGCGACCCTATAATTTTTCTGTAAAAATATAATTTAATACTTAAATTATCTTAAAACTTACCCATATAATATTTCTTTCATTTCTAATAGTAGGGATTATTCTTTTATCAAATTGGATCTCCCATGTTCCCTCTTCATATCCTTTGATCCTAATATTTCATTGAGACTCTTATTCGAGGATTGATAGACATGTTTGTAACATTCCCCTCCAGGTTACGCACTCCAATTCTCCATGCAAGTCTATCACATGGTCTTAAGCGCACCTCTTAATGCACCATAATTTTTTGACTAGCATTTAGTTCATAATGATCATATTGGGAGACATGCCAAGTGTCAAAATGAAACTCAAAATTAAAGAACACTAAAAAATACCCAAGTAGGTCCCAAAACAAGTCCATTTCCTTAATACATGATCCATACCAACTAATCCATCTATCAGAGTGACTTTTTCTTATCCTATTCTTCAACCATGAAATCTCTTCAGGTACCGATCAGGTATCCGAAGTAGGTTGCGATTAAAAATCAATTGGCCACCACCAATAACATCTATAACAATGTCCCCTCAATAATAGAGTATGTAGTTGTATAAAGAAATAAATATAATGTATATGAAAAAATTATGACATTATCAATTATTCTTTATTTAACCGTGTCACACCAGGATCCCAAGGATAACCATACCATATCATATATCTGAATGTCATTTTTACCATTCTTCATCTCATTTGACTCATGAATTTCATTGTTACCATTTTTGTCTCATTTGATACATGAACCATTGTTACCATTAATGGTATCAATTCATACATGAATTCTATTGTTACCATTAATTGTATCATTTTACTAAATATTCCCATTATTGCCATTTCAGTCTCAATTCACAAATGAATTAAATTTTTAGCATTCATTATCTCAATTCTCTTATGAATTCCATTTTTTACTATTCATTTTCTCAATATAATTCCATTAATTAAAAAAATAAATTAATAATATCTATTCCATTATTTATCTCCAAAATTAATTATTCATCTCAATTATTTTAAATAATTCAATAACTAATTAATCATCTTGATTACATTAATTAACTTAATAAATAATTAACCATCACATTCTTAATACTATTTCCATGATAAATTCATCACATAATTAAAAAATTAATTATGAAAATAAATCCCATTAATTAATTCACCAATTAAATAATCAATATCCATAACTCAACATCCCATAATTAATTCAACAATTAATTATTCAATTAATAATCCAATATCGTGATAATTAACTCAAAACATAATTATCCCTAAATCCATATTCTTATTAAAAATATTTTGAAAATTAATTCATCAATTAATTATATAAAATAAAAAATATCAATATCCCATAATTATTTCAACAATTAAATAAAAAATTAATAATATATGTATCTCATAATTAATTCAAAAATTAATTATCAAAATCAATTCAATATAACTAATGTCTGAATTCCCGAAATTAATTATTTCATTGATGAATATAAATTTATAGTCATAAAACATAAATTATATAATTAAATACATGTAATTTAAATCATGACCTTGATATTTGAATTATAGACCACCTAACTCAATTTTTTGACAAGAATTAAAACAACTCAAATCCACAATTTTTGTTGAATAATGATTTTGTGTGAGATCTGGATCTAAAACCTAAATCCATGACTAAGAAAATAAAGATACCGTAAATATATATCTAAATCCAAATATTTTAGATTTACATTGTTTCGCGCGGAATCCGGGGATGACCTCCTGGACGGGAGATTCAAACGTTCCGATCGGTTTCTAACGGGTTTATTCGTAGAACCGGAAACATCCAATGATTCCACATCCGTTGGGACCTACTTTCCAAAGGCAGGCACTCATTAGCTTGTGGGCTAATGAGGCTTAGGAATTTTCATTGGTCGAGAGGATGGGAGGTCGGACTCATCACACCTTTTTGAGGGGAATTATTGTCTACTCCGGGACTCTCTTTATAGATTTAAGTTAAGTTCGTGAATCCTTATTACATTACCAAGTATAAAATGAGCTTTCCTTTAGTTTTAACAATCAATGATTAAATATGCAAGAAATTTAGAGAATATTTTATATGTATTTGAGGTTCTTCATCAATATAGAATCATCTATATTTGTTTAGAGATTCTTGGTCAATGGTATCCTTCAAAACATTTATATAAAAGTCTCTTGGTCATTTTGATGACCAGGCTGGTTTTAAAGCCACTCAGTGGGGCACTTGAAGTTTATCGTCATTCAGAAGGACAGAGATTATTTCAATGTTGGGATCGAACCCATAAATGGGCTACCTACGTATCCTTTGTTTTAAAAAAAAGGAATCAGAACCCACGTAGTTCGAGGAATGGGATATGATGTTTTATGATTGATGGCTCAAAGATGAATGTCATAATTACTTTTACACTCTATGCTCACGTGAGTCATGCTCGGTGTGAGAAACAAGAGGTATTGGTAAAATTTAGACAATTGTGCCATAAAAGATGCAATCATAAGAATTTGTTTTGGGGCTTATGTATAGATGACTGCCCAGATAGGTGAAGGTTTAGGATTTACTTTTAGGAAGAAAAATCCATGAACAGGGTCCACAAAGTTATATGTGCTTCATGGAGATTTGAATACTCTAATCTTGGGGCTTACTCCTAAGGAGGATGCCCAAATTAGGAGGGGACTTATGATTGGGTTTTATTCCTAAAAAGGAAACCAAAATCAAAGGGAAGTTTATGACTGGTTAAGAGAAATTTTAAGAGACTTGGGGCTTACTCTTAAGAAGGATGCCCAAGGTTATGACTGAGTCTTATTCCTGAAAAGGAGACCCAGGTTAGGGGACTTGGGGCTTACTCCTGAAGAGGAAGCCCAAGGTTATGACTGAGTCTTTATTCCTGAAAAGGAGACCCAGGTTAGGGATTAAGGTTTGGGGCTTACTCCTGAGGAGGATGCCCAAGATTGAAGGATTTGATTGGGGCTTATTCTTAAGAAAGATGCCCAAGATTTATGACTGAGTCTTTATTCCTGAAAAGGAGACCCAGGTTAGGATTCTCTCATTTTAAAGGATGAGGTTGAATGAATGAACTCTCAATCTTTGATGATATAAAGATGTTTAAATCATTAGGTTTTGAGAGATATTTCACATAATTCCTTTCAGATAAGGATGTCAAATCAAGAAATCATGCCATAAATGGCTTTGAAAAGTATCTTGAAGACTGAATCTTGAATAGGAAGGGTGAAAATGGCTTAAGAGGGGTGAAAAAGGGCAAGATGGGCACCCAAAAAGATAGGGGCGCGCAAGTATTGAAGGTCGCGCAAGTCCTACGGCGGCGCGCAAGTATTGGTCGCGCAAGTATACTTGCGCGACATAAGGGATACTTGCGCGATTTTCAACCAGGGTTGAATTACTTGAGCGACTCTTTATTAAACCCTTTCCCATCCTCTTGAGGTTTTTCTAGAAGAGGGACGCGCAAGTTATATTGAAGGAATTAAGTCGGCGCGCAAGTGTTTGATAAGTTTCAACACTTAGGCCTTCCTTCTTCCCTTTAGATCTTCCATTCTAGGTAAGAAATTACCTTAGAAGTGTTCTGGAAGCTTTGAGAAGAGACTTGGGCGTCGGGAGCTTTGATCCGAGTTTCTGGGAAGAGATCCTCTTGAATGGGGGGCCCACAGGGTCTATTTATAGGCAAAATAAGGCCCTGGGCGGTTACCGAGCGGTTACCGAGCGGTTACCACTTAGGTCGCGCAAGTCACTTGCACGACCATAAGGTGTCGCGCAAGTACTTGCACGACCACTAGGCGGCGCGCAAGTGTACTTGCGCGACCATGAGGGAACTTGCGCGACCTATTGGCAATGTTCTCCTTGTTCATCCCTTTGTCGATTTTTTGATGTTTCTTCAAAGGATGAATCACTTTGAGATCAGATATTCCCTTTTCCGACCTTTAGATTCTGTGACGAAAGGAGCGTCAACAAAAGTCCCCCCTCAGAGTTGGATCCGGAAAGAAATGAGGATTTGACTCTGAGGAAATCGAATCCCTCCAAAGGAAAAGGGAGTGCGCGCAAGTCTTTCAAGGCGCAGAGGGCAGCGCACAAGTGTGCTGGAACTTGACTTTTATTCATATTTCCTTTGTCTTTTGTGTGGGCAGTTTAAAGTCATGCACGCCGGACATAAAGGGGCTAATGTTTAAGGTCGAAATAGCTTTGACCGAAAAATGGATTCAATTCCTTGATAATTTATCTGAAAACAAATTACCATACTCAAGTATGAGAGAAAATATGTAAACTATGACTTAAGAAAATTTGAATCTGAGGAATGATATGAAAAAGATCTAAATAGCATTAGAAGAAGTAGTTTCCAAGAATGAAGTTACTATTATTTAACAAAACCCGTTAGGGGGTTGAAATATGCAGGGCCACCTATGGGCATTGGCTGCATAGTCAAATAAAATAGCATCTTTTGGCTGACAAGTCTGTTATGTGGACTGTTTATGCAAGGCCACCTATGGGCACGTGCTGCATAGTTAGGCAAAAGAACTCTCAGAAATTTACTTTCCTAGTGCTAAAAGCCAGTGAAAGTTTATGGAGATTCAAATTTTCTAAAGCATAGAGTTTGTTGTATGGAAAGAGGTACTTGAATATGGAGAAGATATTTTCAAACAAGAATATCGAAGAACTGGATGAATATCACTCCTACGAAGGTCTGACCCAAACGTAGGGAAGAAGAATAAACCATAGACTTGAATACTTTCAGATCATGAAAAAGGATATGGGACAAATATGTTAAGGATGGCTATTTTTGCGGATCCCTACATACTGTCGTTTAAGACAAATAAGGACAAAAGAGGCATTCTTCCCAAGAATGAAGTTACTATTATTTAACAAACCCGTTAGGGGGTTGAAAACATGCAGGGCCACCTATGGGCATTGGCTGCATGGTCAAATAAAATAGCATCTTTTGGCTGACAAGTCTTTTATGTGGACTGTTTATGCAAGGCCACCTATGGGCACGTGCTGCATAGTCAGGCAAAAGAATTCTCAGAAGTTTGACATTTTTGTGACTAGAAGTCATGAAAAGGGTTATGAAGATCTGAAAATATTTTCAAGTTAGGATTATAACACATAAATATGGGTGTTGTCCAATGTATGTAGAGATACATAGGTCAATGATAACCATAATCATGTTGTGGCTGGGTCCTGAATTGAAATTTTTGACTTCACTACGTATCTCATAAGAATGAGAATCAAGCCATACGTAGTTCTTGAAATGAAGTTTAACGTCGTGCAGGACGAAAGGATGAGTGATCTTAGTTTTTTGGGTCATAGAATTCGGACCATAATAATGAATACACAGTGTGTGTTTTCATGAGGACTTTTCAGCCAAGGGACTGAAAGTGAAATTTGGGGTTAGGCCCAAAAGACTTGGGACTGGATTCGAGGGACACTCGAATGTTCCTACGTATCCCATAAAGATGGGAATCAAGTCCACGTAGTTCTAGAAACTACCCTTTGTACAAATTTGGTTCGTACATGTGAAGGGTGAAAAGGGACTTTAGTGCAATGATGGTTTTAACCTAAGATAAAAAGTTTAGGCATTACCATGTATGTACGTAGTCTTTTTGAAAATGAAAACCATGATTGAAAAAGAATCAATGTTTAATAATGGTTCCTTCTCAAATGAGGAAATCAAAGAATATTGTAGTTTATTGTCGTACTGGACAAAAGTGTTGTATAGTTTAACGTCATATAACAAGGACGAAAGTGAATCAATGTAAAGATATTGATTCCAAGGGTGGTTTCACAAATCATCATCATATGAGATTGTGGTGAACCAATGTGAAGAGATTGTTTTTGGGCTTGAACCTTTGGGAGGTTGCCTACATACCCAGCCTGGAGGGCAAGGATCAAAGTCTGTGTAGTTCAATTAAAGAATGAATTAATGATCAAATTGTTTTTTGGGGACAATGATCTAATAATGTTGTTGGGACTTACACATGGTTAGTGGCCCAAAGGGAGTGTTATGGTTGATGTTCGCTCTAAGCTCACGTGAGTCATACTCGGTGTGAGAAACAAGAGGTAATAACAACCTTAACGATGCACAGTTTAATGTCATGTAGGACATATCAAGGACTTTCTGTACAGTTTAGCGTCATGTAGTTAGGACGATGGGGACAATACATTTTAACGTCATATTGGACGAAAGGGGGATTGTGCAGTTTTAATGTCATGCTGGACTTTTGATGATTATATAGTTTAACGTCGTTCCGGACGTGAGGGACTTTTATACAGTTTAGCGTCATGTAGTTAGGACGTCACAGTTTAACGTCTTGCTGGACATATTTGCAAATAGTTTATGGTCATATACATGGACCAGGGATGATGCAGTTTTAAGGTCATGCTGGACTGTTTATGGAACTTTTTTCACAGTTTAATGTCGTGTGGGACGAAGTTGCAGTTTAAAGTCATACTGGACCATTGCTGTATAGTTTTAGCGTCATATAGCAAGGACGAACTGATGCTGTACAGTTTAAAGTCATGTAGCTAAGACTAAGGTGAATCAATATGAGGATATCAGTTCTGATCTTTTTACAGTTTATCGTCATGCTGGACGTTGGAAGTGCCACACAGTTTGATGTCATGTTGCTAGGACACAATATAGTTTTAATGTCATCTCGGACAGAATACAGTTTAGTGTCATGTAGGACAATAAGGGACTTAACACAGTTTAACGTCATGCTGGACGATGAAAGTGCCACACAGTTTAATGTCATGTCGTTAGGACAAAATATAGTTTAATGTCATCTCGGACAGAATATAAGAACTTCTATACGGTTTATTGTCATGTAGGACAAAATCAAGGACTATGCAGTTTAAAGTCTTGCAGTTAGGACTATTGGTGCTGCACAGTTTAGTGTCATGTTGCAGGGACATAAGTGCGAATAGTTTAAGGTCATATGCACAGACCATACAGTTTATCGTCATGCTGGACGTAGTTGTAGTTTAAGGTCATACTGGACCATTGCTGTATAAACCAAATGTAAGAGTCTTGGTTTTGGGAACAATATTTTGTGTTTATACAAAATACTTCTTCAGAAATCTGGCATTAGTTGGAGTCGTGATGTGTTCTCCATCCATTGAAATCAGAGAATACGCTCCATTGGAGTAGACCTTATGTACTGAATAAGGTCCTTCCCATTTTGGTTCAAGCTTGGGAGGCTTCTTTCCTGGTATCATTGGTGTTCTGAGAACCAATACCAATTCTCCCTGAATGAATGAACGAAGACGAACCTTTTTGTTAAAAGCTCGTGCTATTCGATTCTGATAGATTTCCAAGTGGTGCAAAGTGCACAATCTTTTCTCATCTAACTGTTCCAATTCATTCATCCGCTTTTGGGATTGCTCATCTGTTGATAACTGATCACAAATGGCTATTCTGAGTGAGGGCAATTGGACTTCAATTGGCAAGACTGCTTCTGTTCCATATACCAATGAATATGGAGTAGACCGCGTTGCATTGCGAGTGGTAGTCCGATAAGCCCATAAAGCATGATAGAGTTTATCAGGCCATGACCTCTTATCTTTATCCACCATCTTTTGCAGTATATTTGAAAGAGTCTTGTTGAAGGCCTCTATCTGGCCATTAGCCGCTGCATGATATCGAGATGAATGGTTGGACTTAATGTTGTATTCTTGATACAATCTCTTTACCTCAGAAGAGCAGAAGTTGGTGCCGTTGTCTGTCAATATGGTATGAGGGACACCAAATCTAGTAATGATGTTAGACTTGATGAAGCTAACAATGCATTTAGAACTGACTTCTTTGAGAGGTACTGCCTCTGCCCATTTGGAAAAGAAATCAGTAGCAGTAAGAATGTACTTAAACTGCTTGGCCGTAGCTGAAGGGTAAGGTCCCACCACATCCATTCCCCATGTGGAAAATGGCCATGAGTATTTAGCTGTATGAAGCAACTCTGGAGGTTGATGAATGAAATTGGCATATACTTGGCATGAATGACACTTCTTTGTGAAATTAACACAATCTTGTATCATTGAAGGCCAGAAGTATCCAAGTCTTCGAATTTGATCAGACAATCTATGTCCAGACTGGTGGGCACCACAGACTCCTGCATGCACTTCTTTTATGACAGCCATTGTCTCTTCACCATCAATACATCTGAAGAGAACTCCATCAAAACCACGTTTGTAGAGAATTTTCTCGAGGTGGTTTGGACCATCATAAAGAGTAAAATTGACCACACGTCGCCGAATTTGTTCTCTCTTGGCTCTATCAGGTGGAAGTGTTCCATTTTGAAGGTATTCCCTGATAGGTGACATCCATCCTGTAGTATGACCATATGGTTCAGGAATGGGACTAATTTCATTAATTTCCTCTGTTCTGACTTGAACATAAGGTGAAATTGCACGACGGTGGGCAATACCGATGGTTGTCTCGTCCCGATTTGGATCTGCTAAAGCTGTGGCTATATTAGCCAGTGCATCAGCTTGAGCATTTTGTGATCTTGGGACATAAGAAAATGTCGGTTCTGAAGGGAATTCCGACATTAACTCTCTGACGTAATCATACAAAGGGATTAATTCTTCTTTTCTGATGGCATAATCCCCATTGATTTGTTTGATTACCAGGTCTGAATCACCTTTTACCTTTAAGTGATTCACTTGTGCTTGAAGCGCTAACTCCAAGCCTGCAATGAGAGCTTGGTATTCAGCTTCATTATTGGTACCACCTTCCCACAACAAAAAGGAATAAGGTAACACTGCCTTATCTGGAGAAATGAGCACAATTCCTAAACCAACTTTGTTGAATTTAGGATTTTCCATTTTCTTCCCTGTTGGACTTCTAGAAGCACCATCAAAATACATTTCCCATGTTTGAGGATTCTCTTGAATAGAAAAAACTTCCTCATCAGGGAGTTCGATATCTGAATATGTGTCTTCCACTGAAGGGTGTTCAGCCAGGAAATCAGCCAGAGCTTGGCCCTTAATTGCCTTTTGAGACACATATTGAATGTCGAACTGCTGTAGAATAACCGCCCACCTTGCCAGACGTCCTGTAAGCATTGGACGACTAAGGATGAATTTGAGTGGATTATTACGAGATACCAATTGGACCTCGTGATGTTGCAGGTAGTGTCTCAGTTTCTGAACTGCAAAGATTAATGCTAGGCAGCATTTTTCAATACTTGAATACCGGGTTTCTGCTTCAAGCATAGTTCTACTGAGATAGTAGAGACTATTTTCATTCCCAGCATCATTCTTTTGAGCGAGAAAGGCACCCAATGATCGCTCTAAAGCTGTCACATAGAGGATAAGAGGTCTACCCTCAACAGGTGGCATGAGTACTGGTGGACTTAAGAGGTATTTCTTGATAATATCAAATGCTTCTTGACATTCTTTAGTCCACTGGTAAGTGACTCCTTTCTTCAATAATTTGGTAAAAGGTAAACTTTTGCCTGCCAAATTGGCGATGAAACGCCGAATATAGGCTAAGTGTCCTTGAAGTCCTCTTAATTCTTTCAAATTCTGAGGAGGTGACATACCAAGGATTGATTTGGTCTTCTCAGGATCGACTTCAATACCACGATGGCGTACAACAAAGCCGAGGAATTTTCCTGAGGTTACCCCAAAAGCACATTTTAAGGGGTTCATCTTCAAATTATGTTGTCGAAGCTTGTGGAATATGATTTTCAAATCAGCCAAGTGATCAAAACGTTGTTTGGATTTAACCACCAAATCATCTACATAGCATTCAACAAATTTCCCTAGAAAAGGTTTGAAGATACGATGCATGGCGCGTTGATATGTTGCACCTGCATTCTTTAAACCAAAGGGCATCACCCGGTAACAAAACACACCTTGAGGAGCTCTGAAGGCTGTATATTCCTCATCTTCTGGGGCCATTCGGATCTGATTATATCCAGAATATCCATCCATGAAAGAAAGTACTTCATAGCCAGCCGTCGCATCAATTAAGAGTTCTGTAATCGGAACTGGAAAATCATCTTTGGGACAATACCGATTAAGATCTCTGAAATCGATGCAAACCCTAATTTGTCCGTTCTTTTTCTTTACTGGGACAATATTAGCCAACCACTTGGGATATTGAACTTCTCTGACGAAGTTAGCTTTGATAAGCTTATCCACTTCAGCCTCGATTTTGGAAGCATAGGTTGGGTGTGTTCTTCTCGCGGCTTGCTTGAATCCTCGATGTTCTTTTGGCAAACCCAAATGATGGGTGGCAACATCAGGATCAAGGCCAGGCATCTCTGTATAATTCCAAGCAAAGATATCTTTATTTTGCTTTAGAAAAGAAATATACATCTCTTGTTCTTCAAGGGTCATGGCCGCACTAATTAAAGTGGGGCGTGGATCTTTCTCTGTACCCAGATTTACTTCTCTGAGTTCATCCACAGTGGTAGAGATACCCTCTTCAAATGCTGGAGGAGCATCTCTAAGATCTTCCTCTTCCTCTTCATCATGTGTTATATCTTCCGTTTCTACTTGCAAAGTAGATGAAAAAACGAAATTCTCATGATCATAAGAGATGTCAAAATTTTCACATTTTGAAGAAGAAGCTTCCATTTCCGTCCCTATTGATGAACAAGGGTCTTCTTTGGGAAATAAAGAGGAGATGATGGATTGAGAATCGACATCAACATTCACCTCTGGTGTTGCTATAACTTCTTCTGGCCTGATTAGCGAAGTATAGACTTGTTGGATTTCAGCAGACGAAATGAAAACGTCACCACTTATGCTTTCATCATTGCTTGGTAAGTTACCAATTTCTCCCATGTTGTCTGGCTCGATTGCCGTAATTGACATTATGGATCTTTCCATAAGAGTATTTTGATTTGGGCCTATTTTGTCAATTTGACTGATAGGTAACACATAATCTGTACTCACATGTGAAAATGGATTTATTGGAATTTTTTCCAAACCATATGGAGCATTAACTTTGGTAATTTCCTTCATTGTAGATTTTTCTCTTCCCTTCATGTGATAAAATTCCGCCTCAATGTATTGAGACTCACATGTTTTGAACGGGGTCTTATCACCATATAATGTTCCAACTTGACCATCGAAACAGTATTTGAGACATTGATGGTATGATGACGGAATAGCTGCATGCTGATGTAACCAGGGTCTTCCAAGCAAGATATTGAAAGCTGAGTCTTGATCAACAATCATGAAATCTGAATTGGAAACAAGATCTCCAAACTGAGTTCTGAGCGTAACTTCTCCCAGTGGTTCTTGTTCATTTTTATCATATCCTTGCAACATCATGGTAGAAGGAGATAAATCAGATTCTGTGAGGCCCAATCGACGAAGTGTGCGAATGGGCATGAGGTTGACTCCTGAACCATTGTCAATGAAAGCTCTTCGAACATCTATACCATTGACTTTGCCAGATAAGTACAAAGGTTTTATGTGCCCATGCACAACATCATCCTCATCTTTATCAGTAAAAGATATCACTGCATGGCATTCTGCAGGATTATTCTCTATGTGATAAATTTCAGCTGCAGCAATCTCAGCTTCAAACTCTTGAGGACTTGACAAAGCTTCGATGAGTGCTTCCCGAAGATCTCTTGATAGATTCAAAGCATCCAAAATTGATAATTTGGCTGGTACTTGGGCCAAGTGTTTCAATATATCATACTTTTGATCTAGAGGCCTGCGTTTCCCAATAGGAATATGTGGTTTAGCAGGTATCTTGGAAGCAGATGCTTTGGAAGCTGATGCATCTTGTATTGAAGTTGGCAACATCTTTGGTTTTGGAAATTTAGACTGATTAGATCCATTTGCTTGCTGAGATAAAGAAGATGGAACCTTTAATCGGTCTTCCAAAATAATTGTGCCGAAGCTGAGTTGGCCATTAGCAGAAGAACTTGCTTGTTCATTTTGAGCTCGATGAAGGGCTCTACCACGAGTTTCTGCTGCATATACAGTGCTAGCAGGGGTAGAATTAGAGTAGTGGCTTCGGAAAGATCCACGTCTTCCCCTATATCCTGAACCTCTAAAACTTCCTCGGGTTCCTTTATTTGATACAGGGAATTCAGGCTCATCAAGACTGGAATATGAATCTGTTAATTGAATCATATTAACAGAACCAAAGATCAATTCTTCGTCTGATAAAGACTCTGCCTGGTTGGCCTGTTTAGGCTGTGCCGTTTGGTGGGACGGTGCCCGTGACTTTGAAGTAGATGGCATGAAATCTGCCAGAGTCAAAGACAATTTAGGCTTTGATGCATACTCATCTTCTTCTGATTCCTCTTTCTTCTTTGAATTACGCTGCCCTTTTGAGGATTTGTCCTTTGATGGAGGCTTTACTGCAGCTTTTGTAGGAGACACAATTGGCTTCTTCAATTGTGTTCGCAAAATGGAATGGGTCCGATTGATTGTCTTTCTGACCATCCAATCATCATATTTTTTCGCAGTTTTGCTTTTGACTTCCTGCCACTCGCCTCCTTCCTCTGGATCTGTAGCGGTAATACACGCTACATGAGCTGAAGAACCCTTCAATTTGACTTGTCCCAAGTCAACCATCTTTTGTAGGAGGTCTTTAAAGACAAAACACTCCTGGATGGGATGTCCCAACATTTGATGAAAGGGACAATAATTGGGACGGTCTTCATCTCCTTCCTTGTTTGGTCTCTTCGGCACTGGTAATTGAACCAAATTATTCTCCAGAGCTGAAATGAAGTAACCAGGAACTTGCTCACTTAGGAAAGAGTATGTTTTACTCTTCATATCCTCAAATTGTTTTCGTCGTTGATCTTTTTGATCATTTGGACGAAACAGCCTTTGTTGTTGGCGTTCAGGAGGTGGAGCCCTTCGAGAAGATGAAGGTTTTGAAGTAGAGATAGGTACAGGTGCCTGTTTAAGCATAACTGTAGCAGTTTCTGCTTTACCCATTCTTCTTCCTGGAGCTGATGGAATTACACGAGATTTAACCTTAGCCTGCATAAGGGAATCTTCAATCTGTTGAGCGATTGAAGTAAGGTCTCGAAACCCTCCTGTGTATTTCACAGGGATCAATGGCGTGCGTAATTCGTCACGCAAATTTGCCACACAGATTGGCAATAATTCTTCCTGAGGGAGTGATAAACTCAAGGAATACGTTAATCCCTTCCAACGAGCAATGAAATCAGAGACTCTTTCATTCTCCCTTTGCTTGCAGTTTGTAAGATCGAAAACTGTCGTTTTTGGCAAAGTTGAGCTGAACTGAAGAAGGAATTTTTGACGAAGATCCTCCCATCCGATGACTGACCGGGATTTCAAGCTTGTATACCAGACAAAAGCTGGTCCTTGCAAGGTTCGCACGAAGCATCTGAGTTTCACTGCTTCTTGTTGTTCTGGAGTTCCCATCATAGGATCACAACAAGACACGTAATGCGTCAAATGTTGTTCAGGGTCACCTGATCCATTGAAAGTAGGGAAAATAGGGTTTCCAAAACTGGATGGAGGAGAAATTGAATCTACCCATTCAGGGTAAACTTTCTTTTCAGGTTGAACTTGCGCCCGTTTCCCTTCCATAGTTTCTAACCGAGCTGTTAATGACTCAATAGTAGTTATTAACTTTTGAGAAACGTCAGGTTGAACTTGGTTTTGGGTAGGTGCAATGAATGGAGCTTGGACAGCCGTGGAGGTTGGTGCTGCAACTAATGGTAGTGCTGCCAACCGTTGTTGCGTTTGACCCGTAGGATTAGACCTCTGTGGGTGTACTGATAAAGGAGGATATTCCTGATCCATCTCAGTAGTTACAACAAATTCCTTCGGCTGTCGGACTTCAGCATTCTTAAGAAGAAGACTACTCTGAATTAGTTCTGCATTCAACCTTCTTAATTCTTTCATTTCTTCCTCCTGTTGTGCAAGCCTTTGCTCTAATGAGAGCGATTGACCTCCTTCAGAGGAAGGGTGAGAAGTAACCCGATTCTTTCCTTTCCCCTTATTGGATCCTTTTCGGAGAGGGGGAAGTGGGTTACTTGAAGGAATACCCAAATTTTGGGTAAGCCTTTGATTACGTGTGCGCACACCTTCTTCATTTAGGTCTGTGTGCGCAACTTCTTGAGCAGGAACCTCTTCATCTGATCCCTCTGATTGAGCCTCATCTGGTGAATCAGCAGCAACGGCAGTGATGACATTAATGGATGCATATTTCATGGAATCCTTTCTATCAGCATTTCTGTGATATTGTCTCCTTTTATGTCCATGATAAGGCATGTCATTCCGTTGACTTGACCCCTCAGGAATTTCTTGGAGAACCGTCACTTGGAGAGAATCTCCTGATATCTTGGCTCTTCGTTCCTCTTGAGGCTTATTCCCTAATCGAGAGAATACTGACTTTCTCTGAGGGAGGGATTGAAGATTTGAAAAAGTCCCCAGTCCGGTGGACTGGGGGTGTTCCTGTTGCTTCTGCTCAACTCCTCGAATCCCATTCGTTGATTCTGAGGGTTGGGTTAGAGAAGTCCCCAGTCTGGCAAGCTGGGGTGTCTCTTGACATGCTATGTCTGAGATCTTCTTGAAATCTCTCTTGATCTTGCGGATCTTAGTTCGGAAATTAGCTGGATGCATTAACCTGTATCCACTTTTATCACCTGGTTCAACAGACCGTTGGATGATTTCCGAAACTTCTGTCATTTGATGACGTGTTTGCTCTAGACGAGAGGCGTGCGCAATATTCTCGCCTGCTTGATGTAGGAGCAATTCAACAACCTGTTCTCTATATACTTGATTTTGAGAGGAACTAGTTGAAGCTTGATCTCGAGCAAGATTTTGATTATGAACAAAGCCCATTGACTGTGACCGGCCATGGGCAATAACATTGCATGAGACCATTTTCGGCGGGCTTTGCTGACCGGAAAGCACTGTGAAATGTAGTGCTCCGTGAATACCCCATCCTCTGATATGAACATTAGATGGAGCATTGGAAATTAACTGACGCAATCTTCTTAGTGCGCCAAGGCATGAACGTTGAAGGGTTCTCTGTTGCTTTTCAGCCTTCGGATACCGAGAGACTGATAGAGATGCCAAATCAATCTGGCGTTGTAACCCTTCTATTATCTTAAGATGATTTTCATATTCATCGTAAGATAATACCTTCTTCTTTAATTGACAAAGAGTTTTCCATATGTTAAGACGAATATCATGGATTCCATCATCCGTCAACATCTTTGGAATGTCATACTGTGAATCAGCCAAAGGCCAAAACATGACTGGTACTTCACCTTTTGCCAGTTTTTTCCTCATGTTCAGCATTTCCTATTTATCATTAAATGAAGATTCTTCTACCTGTTTGGAACAGAGTTGGTGTTTCCTTGTTGCTTCATCGGATTCAACAAGATTGGTAGAGGAATCACTATTCATGCTGTAAGATGAATGACCCAGGGAAGGTTCGGAGAATAACCTGAACCCCAAGCTATCTTCTGATGGAGAAAGAGTTTCACCTGCCGATAGTAAAACTTCAGACATGACTGGTTTTACGTTTGCAAGTGCCTCGAGATAGGAGGGCTTTCTCGTCACTACATTGCCTTCTGAAGAATTTTCGAGACAATGTGAATCACTACTGCGGAGAGGACTTTCGCAGCGAAGTTCATCACCATGAGGAGGACCTTCATGATGGGTTACAGCAAAAGATGATATCTCTTGCTCCTTGGTCTTCTGACCACACAGAGGGTTCCTGTGGTTCTCATCTGAAGAAGAAACTTCAAGATTGACCGAATTTTCATGAAGCAAGTCTTCATGAGGAAGTGTCTGTTGAAGACCTTCGGGATTAATGTTCCTGTTATTGGGAACTGAGGGAGTAGAATCTTGAATTCCGACAGATAAATGTCTGAGGGCTTCAAGAACTCCAGCATCGAGCAAGGCCTTGTTGTAGATTGGCCTTTGATCTCCTGACTGTGCTGGGCGGATCTTTTTCTTAGATGCCTTCTTACTCGCTTTAGAAATCACTTGATGACGAAAGTGATTGCTCTGAGCAGGTGTATGTGCCTGATCAGGAAAGATGGTCAGGTTAGGCTGACGATCATCGCTCAAATCAGGTGTATGTGCCTGACTTGGTTGTCCATATGATATGGGGGAGTAGGCCCCACAACCCTCTTGGACTGGAACAGATGTGTGTGTCTGTTCCGGAGTGAATTGTTGATGTGTCACTCCACTGCTAGGGATAGATTTATGTGTCTGTCCCTGAGATGATGCTGAAGCTGTTATGATATCCTGGCAAGCATCCAGAATATGAGCAGGAATTTTCTTCTGCTCTTTCACCGTTGACAAAATATGTTTGGTGACTTCAGCCGCCGGAACAGGGATATACGTCCATTCCGGGCTTGGAGTAGGTGTATGTGCCTGCTCCTGTCCTCCTTTTCCTGTCAGTGAATCCTGACAGTACTCAAGTGTGGAGGCAGAGAGTTTAGTCTGCCTCCTGTTTGTCGTCGGGGCTTTCCGACTGACTTCTCCGTGCGCTACCAAACGAGACTGTTGGTAGGCTTGATTAGTATTAGCAGGTGTATGTGCCTGCTGATTACACTTCACCAAACGCTGTTGACGAGATCCATCATATGTAGTCAGACGAGCCTGCTGACTAACTGCTGATGTATAAGCAGGTGTATGTTCCTGCCTATGGTACTCCGCCGGAATTGCCTGGCGGGATCGGCTTGATGCTGCCAGACGAGTCTGCTGGACAGCGGGATTAAAACGAACAGGTGTGTATGCCTGCTCGTTATTTGCCACCAAGTTAGGTTGGTGGACTTCTCCGGAGATGGCAGGGATGACAACCTGCCTATTATTAACCGGATTCCGTCTCTGGTGATTCATCTTGCCTGCTCGGGTTCGAGGAACCTGAGCTGAATGCCTGGAGCCGGTACCCTCATCATGTTGAGGGTGCACTACCGCACGAGTCTGGCGGCGATTGTTGATGGGAGCCCTTGAGAAGGACTCCTGTCTCTTTGAATTAAGGTCCCGCGGGACCTGCTCATTCACTTCCTCAGAATAAGGGAGTGAATGGAAATTGCGTTCCGGGGATAACGACCCGAAACGGTTGGAGACGGTAGTCAGCACCGCCTGCTTCTTGATTGCTGGTCGCCGTTGTCCGGACGACCAGGTAGAATTGTTAACTTGGAGGGCTTGACGAGCGGCCTCCAGAGTTGGGATAGTACCGTTACGACGGTACTCCTTAACCAGTGCATTTGAAACACAGCGTTGAAGACGCCGAGTTGGTGATGTCATCCTCAGAGCGGATGACGTTCCAGCAGGAGTAGCAGCATTGGTTTTCATGGCAGCAGACCTCACAGTAGAGGTGTTCTCAGCAGCAGTATTCACAGGGGTGAATTTAAGGAAAGCCATTTTTTGTAGAAGATCTTGAAAAAAGAGTGCCTTTTCCATGTAACAGACATAATCAAGATGAATCCGGCCACTGCATCTTTTGGATGAGCACATGTCAATGATTGCCTTGTTGGCCCAAAGGGCCTAACAGATAATAAGAACATCACTTTAACTTGGTTAAGGATTCACGTCGGGTTCACCATTTTTGTTTCGCGCGGAATCCGGGGATGACCTCCTGGACGGGAGATTCAAACGTTCCGATCGGTTTCTAACGGGTTTATTCGTAGAACCGGAAACATCCAATGATTCCACATCCGTTGGGACCTACTTTCCAAAGGCAGGCACTCATTAGCTTGTGGGCTAATGAGGCTTAGGAATTTTCATTGGTCGAGAGGATGGGAGGTCGGACTCATCACACCTTTTTGAGGGGAATTATTGTCTACTCCGGGACTCTCTTTATAGATTTAAGTTAAGTTCGTGAATCCTTATTACATTACCAAGTATAAAATGAGCTTTCCTTTAGTTTTAACAATCAATGATTAAATATGCAAGAAATTTAGAGAATATTTTATATGTATTTGAGGTTCTTCATCAATATAGAATCATCTATATTTGTTTAGAGATTCTTGGTCAATGGTATCCTTCAAAACATTTATATAAAAGTCTCTTGGTCATTTTGATGACCAGGCTGGTTTTAAAGCCACTCAGTGGGGCACTTGAAGTTTATCGTCATTCAGAAGGACAGAGATTATTTCAATGTTGGGATCGAACCCATAAATGGGCTACCTACGTATCCTTTGTTTTAAAAAAAAGGAATCAGAACCCACGTAGTTCGAGGAATGGGATATGATGTTTTATGATTGATGGCTCAAAGATGAATGTCATAATTACTTTTACACTCTATGCTCACGTGAGTCATGCTCGGTGTGAGAAACAAGAGGTATTGGTAAAATTTAGACAATTGTGCCATAAAAGATGCAATCATAAGAATTTGTTTTGGGGCTTATGTATAGATGACTGCCCAGATAGGTGAAGGTTTAGGATTTACTTTTAGGAAGAAAAATCCATGAACAGGGTCCACAAAGTTATATGTGCTTCATGGAGATTTGAATACTCTAATCTTGGGGCTTACTCCTAAGGAGGATGCCCAAATTAGGAGGGGACTTATGATTGGGTTTTATTCCTAAAAAGGAAACCAAAATCAAAGGGAAGTTTATGACTGGTTAAGAGAAATTTTAAGAGACTTGGGGCTTACTCTTAAGAAGGATGCCCAAGGTTATGACTGAGTCTTATTCCTGAAAAGGAGACCCAGGTTAGGGGACTTGGGGCTTACTCCTGAAGAGGAAGCCCAAGGTTATGACTGAGTCTTTATTCCTGAAAAGGAGACCCAGGTTAGGGATTAAGGTTTGGGGCTTACTCCTGAGGAGGATGCCCAAGATTGAAGGATTTGATTGGGGCTTATTCTTAAGAAAGATGCCCAAGATTTATGACTGAGTCTTTATTCCTGAAAAGGAGACCCAGGTTAGGATTCTCTCATTTTAAAGGATGAGGTTGAATGAATGAACTCTCAATCTTTGATGATATAAAGATGTTTAAATCATTAGGTTTTGAGAGATATTTCACATAATTCCTTTCAGATAAGGATGTCAAATCAAGAAATCATGCCATAAATGGCTTTGAAAAGTATCTTGAAGACTGAATCTTGAATAGGAAGGGTGAAAATGGCTTAAGAGGGGTGAAAAAGGGCAAGATGGGCACCCAAAAAGATAGGGGCGCGCAAGTATTGAAGGTCGCGCAAGTCCTACGGCGGCGCGCAAGTATTGGTCGCGCAAGTATACTTGCGCGACATAAGGGATACTTGCGCGATTTTCAACCAGGGTTGAATTACTTGAGCGACTCTTTATTAAACCCTTTCCCATCCTCTTGAGGTTTTTCCAGAAGAGGGACGCGCAAGTTATATTGAAGGAATTAAGTCGGCGCGCAAGTGTTTGATAAGTTTCAACACTTAGGCCTTCCTTCTTCCCTTTAGATCTTCCATTCTAGGTAAGAAATTACCTTAGAAGTGTTCTGGAAGCTTTGAGAAGAGACTTGGGCGTCGGGAGCTTTGATCCGAGTTTCTGGGAAGAGATCCTCTTGAATGGGGGGCCCACAGGGTCTATTTATAGGCAAAATAAGGCCCTGGGCGGTTACCGAGCGGTTACCGAGCGGTTACCACTTAGGTCGCGCAAGTCACTTGCACGACCATAAGGTGTCGCGCAAGTACTTGCACGACCACTAGGCGGCGCGCAAGTGTACTTGCGCGACCATGAGGGAACTTGCGCGACCTATTGGCAATGTTCTCCTTGTTCATCCCTTTGTCGATTTTTTGATGTTTCTTCAAAGGATGAATCACTTTGAGATCAGATATTCCCTTTTCCGACCTTTAGATTCTGTGACGAAAGGAGCGTCAACATACATGTAACCAAAAAGATGGTAAAACTATCATAATGAATGGTAGAAGAACCTAAAAGTGAAATGAAACTACACAAGAGGATATCCTCTTACTAAGATGGGTGAAAATCCACAGTCCGGGATTCAAATCGCAATGAAAGGAGTTTATATTGACTTGGAATCTGTCTAAGAGATTCCAAAATATATTAATGGAATTGGGGGTCAAGTTATGGCCGAATGTGTTCTAAAATGGGGGATCCATAAATTTTAAAACGAGACTGTATGGAATTAAAATCCAATATACACAGTTAGAATATCAAGGCACATAGTTCCCCCTAACCGTGAAACCTATCCATAAACCTTAACCATTCCCCTCTTACTGTGGGAAGAATTATTTCTTTATTTAGGGTTCACGGTTTGAAAAACTACACTCCCTCTGTTGAAATACTCTCTGTTCGGGGTTTCACGATTTGATAGGCAACGGTACATAGTTAGGGAAACTAGTGTTCCAATTGTGAAATTCCATATTTCTTCTATATTTATTATATTTTAAACCATACACACAACATGCTTAAACTAAAACAAAATAACTCATCCCATGTAAATGAGTACTGATAAATGGGCTCGGGAAATCTCTAGAAAAGGCCTCTGTTTTACAATCTCCATACCTTATAGAAGCTATTCATCAAGATGTACTCCATAGAATCTTTAAGATTCCAAATCTAAATGGTTAGGATAGTGATCCCCCATGTATTCTTCCATCTCGCTTGTTTTCTCCTAGACACAACCATGTCCACAAAATATATGAACTATCAGCACTGTCTTTCCCTACAAAAATGTCTTACTATAAATAAACACACGTATTAGATTCTCCTCAAAGGATGCATAAATATAAAGATCATAATCAGTCGTATATATCACCTTAGAAGGTTCAGGGTGATACACATAATTTTGTCACACAAGGAAAACATCATGAATTTCACTATATCTCTATTTCATATCCAATTGGTACACCACCATCCTGATTCTATCCATAGCCTCAAACAGTCCCAAAAATATGGGTTCCAACATTCCCTATATCTATATCCTATGGTGATGCAATAATTTCATCACTCAATGGAATAAATTATCATCCTATGTAAATTATAGGGGTCATAAATTTCTATCATCATACAACTTCTATCTACTCTCAGTCGTATCCATATGCTTCTGAATCCGGTGTGCCTACTCTGATGTCTCTTGCATGAAACTCTATCCCAACAACCCTAACTCACCAACCTGCATCTAGTATAATGTTTATCAAATTTTCCTACTGAAAGGATCATAAAATGGTTCCATATGTAAATATTCATAAAAACATTTTTAACAGAGAAAATCTTTTGGAGCTAGGAGACTTTCCCAAGCCCAACCAGAATGTAGAACCCATGCTCACAACATATCCTCAAGACACTAAATAGTGAACTCCACCTTCCCATCTGTATATGGGTGGAATTATTTACTCAATAAAACCTATCTATTAATTTCCTTCTAAAATCCCTAGCATAATCTTGAATTAAAACATGAATCACTATCTGAAACTATACTCTGTGGCACCCCGTGAAGACAACATATCACCTGAATATGCAACTCTCCCAACTTCTCTAATGAGAAATTTTCCTGTATAAGTATGAAATGTTCTACCTTCATCAATAAATATATAATCTACCATATAGTTTAATTATTTCAATTCATATTCAAGAGACCCCACACAATTTCTATACTAACTTTTTCTCACTTTAACTCTTGAATGGGAAATAGATGTTGTAAACAACAATTTAATTAATGCTCAGCCTTCACCTACTTCAAAGTGTATCATTGTGTAACAAAACCTGATATCTTATTTTTCATGATCATCCACCAATACAATCATCTTAGGCCACATTACATTTTGGTCACACCTATTTACACCACCCACTTCGAGTTATGAAACTCAAGAATCTGCTTCTTCTCCATACTTGTTGGCATAATAACTCGATTTCTAAAATAGATGATATAATCCTCATTTATTCTTTAATAGAAAGGTGACTACCAAACTGTAAGGGTTTCCCTCATTTTCACAAACTCTAGATCCTAATAATTTATTTCTCTAATCGAACTAAAAAATAGGTCTCTATTAAAAATGATACAAGATTCATTAGTTCCTCATTCTTGTGGACCACCACATGCATCTAATCTAGTAAATTCATAATTTTTTTCTCAACACGAGACTCTTGAAAATCTAGAGTTTGAATTTTCCTACTCAAATAATCATTCAAATTATTTCCCTTATAAGGCATATATTCAATCTCAAAATTAGAAGACTGCATATACTCAACCCATCTACACTATCATATAATCAAATATAACTATGAAACATTATACTTCAAGGTCATTTGATATGTATACACAATAATATTTTTTCCCAACTTATAATTCCACCAAAAATCAAAATCATAAACCATTAATGCAAACTTGTGGAAATGTGTTCTGTATTTCTATTCATGTGGTTTAAACATTAGAGGCCCATATGCCAAAAAATGATCTCCCTGCATCAATAAGTCTCCACTTTCTATCCCATAAAAATAAAAAACGCAATATAATACTCACCTATCTTAGGTTGGATCAAGATTGGTGCAGATTTAAACCACTAATTCAACACTATGAAAGAATTATCACTTTCTCCAAACCATTCAAACATTTACCCCTTTTTGTTCAATCCTGAATGTGGAACTTCCTATAAATAAAATTGTTGGATAATTCTTCGATAATATCCATATAATCCCAAAAATATATGGATATTGAAAATATTTTTGGGCTTCTCATAATAAACCACTTTCTACACTTTCTCTAGGTCCAAAGAAACACATTCCTCCAAGATGATGTGAACCCAAGAGTGTATCTAACCAATCCAAAACTGACAGTTTGTTAGTTTTGAAAATAGCCTATACTATCTCACATTACATATGATGATTTAAATATTTTCTTAATGATCATCACAAGACATGAAGTACACCAATATTTCATTGAAAAACACAACCAAAATCTTATCCACATACAGATGGAATTTCTTATTTAGCAAATCCATAAACACAACTAGGGAATTCATTATATCAAATGGCATCATGATGAACTCACACAATCCATACCTATTTCCAAAAGTAGTCCTTAGTATATTAGAAATATGAAATCTCAAAAAATGATACCCTGATCACAATTCTATCTTTGATAATACATATGATTTTATCAACTAGTCAAATATATCGTCGATACATGGAATATGATAATAGTCTTTCAAAATCATGTGGTTCCTCTTCTAGTAATCAACACACTAGTTTTAAGATATGAAAGTCTTTTTTTCAAACAACATTAGAGAACCCCATGGTGGCACACTCGTATGGATAAAACCATTATCATAATTCTGTTTCATCTTAGTGTTGAGCTCTCAAATATCTATCGGTGAAATTATATATGGTGGAATAGAAACTAGATTTTATGATGGAATGAACTCAATTGTAAACTCTATGTCTCTATAAAGTGGAATCTGTAAGAAGTATTTTGGAAACATGTCATGGTACTTGTCCACTACATGTATAAACACACCATGATCACCCCTCTATCATCTAAAGATATACTAGAATATCATTTTGTGTTATTCCATTTGTTGGGTAATTGGCCCTGATTAGCCTTCATGGATTTCCCAACCTCCATAGTGAATATATTCCCCCCCCATAGGAGATGTAAAATTCACTCTCCTGCGGTAAAAATCAATATGGTCTTGAGATGCAACTAACTAGTCAATATCAATAATTTAGAAAGAACCTGACATATCTAGGATTTAAAGATCCCATAGAAAAAAATTATCATCATCCTTGAGTGAACACCCCTTTCATAAATAGACATATCTAGATCTTAATCCCAATGGTGTAACTATCATCAATACCCCACTCATGAAATACACTGCTATGCTCAAGGCATTAAATTTTTTTTTAGAAATTACAAAATCAGTGGCACCAGTATCATATAATTCCATAGATATCATAGAAGATACATGAAAAAAACCTCTCGCTATTTATTGTACAGCCTCACTATCCACAAGGGTAGTCTTCATCGAATGAAACTATCATGACCCTCTTCTATGTGATGTATTCTAACTCCACAGATCACACCACTCTACTTATATGAAAGTTCTTTCCTAGAAGCGCCATGTCCACTTCCATTATAATCATTTATAGTGGAAATATTGGTTCCAAACTGATATGGTGAAAAATATCCCCATCCCCACCTTGTTTCGGTATAACTCCTCCATCTATAACTATCTATCATGTTTTATTGTATAAAATCTGTAGATATCCAACCATACCAAAATTTCGACACTCTACTAGTGGTCAGGGATAGTGTCTATAATAGTTTCCCAACCTACTTCACTAGTTGAATACATTCTAGTTAAGTTCATGTTATACTGACCCTTCCCCTTGCTACTCTTCCTATTATCTCCTGAGAAAACACCCTTGTAGCGATGCTTCCTACTCTTAGAAGATTTACCTCTTGATCTTCCACCTGAAACTAGAAATCCTCCAATGTAAAACTCATTTAGCTTCCCCTCAACGATGAGATCCTAATCCACTACCTCATCAATCATCACTAAACGAAGGAGGTTAACCTAAGACATAATCAAAAATTTATCTCATTTAAAACAATGCATCATGATAGGCATCTCATCCCATTTTAAAACTGGAGATAACTTCTAAGTTTCTATAAAGTATCTAGAATAGTCATTCATGGACATACTCCCTTAAGTTAACCTCATGAATTCATCATCTCTCTCCTATATCAGCATCTCATGATTTCTGTTCTCCATGAATTTACTTAAATAGTCCTTAAATAACATACCAACAGCCTTTATAGTATGATCCAATCCATCTCACAAGCTCTTCTCTAATCCTTGTAGCATATAATAATCCAACATGATCCTCAAATTATCAATTGTCTTTAACTGTTCATGTGTAGTCTCGATGGACTCATTCCAGAACTCATCCCCTTCAGTTCCACCCTATCTTGTAAAATTTGGAGGGTGATGCAATTGAAACTCCATCATAATGTCATACATACTCACCAAAACCTGCTCTGGGTCTCCTCCCATAATCTACATGATGTGTGTAAAGTTCCCTTGGAACTTATCTCATGATTCCTTTTCCAACACCATCAGTGCCTTGGGTTCCAGTACTGGTAGATCATCTCTAGCCATATCATTTTATCTTTCTCTCAACAAGCATCGTCATGGAGGAATATATCTACAATTGAAAAAATGTACCTTCGGACACATTTCACAACATTGACACATTTATGGGAATCAAAATATGATAAAAAATTCACTTTCCCAAACCCCTCCACATAGTCAATAATGAAGAATTATCTCTTGTGTTAACCATCCAACAACTAGGTCTTGTTTAAAAATGGGTAAAATAGTTATAATTATTCACTTTTATCATTTAGACATCCATTTATTCTCATATTTGATCCTTTTAAAATCATCTTCTGTTTTGTGTGCAGAAATAAATTTTGTATAATTTCCCATGAAGGGAAGAACAGTTGAAATTCAATAACTTACCCATACACTGTTTCCTAGGAATTCCTAAAATGATTCAAGTCACAATAATATAGAGTGCCTCTAATGATTCATGGGATATCAACTCTCATGTCATACTGAATCACAAGTTCGATCTCAACAAATATTTTAAACAAAAAACATCTCACAAAACAAGTGTTTCACCAAACGTTAAATAACATTCAACTATGAAGGCACATAATAATAACCTCAATCCCACCCTGGGCTCTTGGGTTCTCCCATGTACATGGGTTAGCTACTTCCATGAAGAATCTCATAACCATGGTCTGAATCCACATAGTATCTGGTAAACCTTTCTTAAAATAAAATTACATAAGAAAAGAAAATATAATTAGGCCCTCATAGCACATTATAACTTCCCAACCTGTGTGCCACACACTAGTGCCCCAAGCCGGCCAGTCACATCACATTAAGCACACCTCCCCATATTCTAGAGGCTTCTAATATGTAATGATTTTCAAATATAAGTCATGTGGAGACTATGGATAATTTATCAAAGTAATAAATTAGATGAAATAAATAAATAATAACTAAAATACATATATTTATTACTAGAACAATTAAATTCTTACATGATGAAAAAAAGAAATTATAATGTCAAAACTAAGCAGTTGACATACCATTTTGTGGTACATGAAAAGTTTCAAAATGAAACTCAAATGTAATATAAAATCATGTCCTTTTATTAAAATACTATTACATCATTTCAAAGTCAAACAACATAATAGTATTTCACATAGAGGATCTAAAGGTTTAGTGTCTTGGAAAAACCAGGACCATACAAAACAATTACAACATCAATATTAAACATTTATTTAATTTATTCTTCTCTAGATTCTTATTGACACCTGTCCTATACTTAGTATATGTAGCCACCTGAGGATATACATAAAATGGGGTGAGCTAAAATCCAAGTAAGTGGATAGATAAGAAGAATATAGCATGGGGTGATCATAATCATGACATAGGCAAAAGATCATGAACATGAGAGGAGAATAAATAAAAGACCTGAAATGTCGTAATGCATAAAAAATGAAACATAATTTCTTAGTGGTTAACTACCACACATAGTTTTGAACCCAGATAGAATCTTGTTCACACGTCATTTCACATTTACTCAAGAGATTCATCACTTTACCCAATGCATTGGAGCGCTGTATAATTCTAGGCGCACCCGTCACATCATAACATTATCATTATAATGATTTCCCCATAGAACACATATCAAAAATGAACATAACTAACCCATGTAATGGAATGGGTTTCATCTCATAAGAATACATTCATAAGCTTTGGGTTCCCAAAAGGAATAGGGAATAACATACTTGATACCAGAACCATCAACCATGAATGAGAGGTAAAAGTTGAGCTCTTAAAAGAAGAGTTCTTTTATAAAACATTTGGTTTGACATAAACTTCATTATAAAACATGTATATCCCCTAAAAGGTAAGATAAGTATGAATAAATGATCTTTAAAGAGTAACAATATCAAAAATGAAGTGATGGAGGTAGAACCCGAATGATGAAAGTTGGGTTCGAGAATTTCCCCTTACCTTGTATCTGAATTCTTATTTCTCTTTAATGTCTTTTATAATGACATTATATTCAATAATTAGAAATCCAGAACCTTTTTTAAATAAATATGGTTCATTATGGTTTCATTACATGATTTTATGTGCCTTTGGATGAGTTATAGAGTTTAAAAACATTGTTTAGGGATGTTCGTTTTTATGGTTTTTCATGGGTGGTACACTTGTATTCTTAAATTGAAGTTCAGGTAGAACATGGGTAAACATCAAGAAATGATATTAAATTTTATTAATTAAATTTCAGGATAGTTAATTATATTTTAATTAATCATATTATATACATTTGTATGAATCATTAGATAAGAATTAAATGATGATTATTTGGGTTAATTTGAGCGATTTTTCGATCATAGTGAACTTTTTTTATTTTATCACATAGTAATATGAACATAAGTTAGTTTAATAACTTTAAATAGGACATAATAAATATAAAATATTCTATTTCAACCATAAAAATGGTTTCATTACCATATCTGAATGTATAAATTGAAGAAGAAAGCATGTCGTTCTTGAAGGTGATAAATTAACACCTCACGAACAACATTGTCTCTAATAAAATAAAAGGAAGAGGGAAAGGGGGTTTGACGATATAATATATTATTAGCATAATAACATTAAATTAAATAAATAATACAGGAGTTAAAACACCATTTTGATGATGATAGGTGGGGAGATATCAATAAATGAACTTGAACTTGAATGAAAAAAAATAAAGGAGAAGAGGGAGAGAAATTACCTCTTAAGTCCTCCTCTTGAGATCCTCCTTAAGGAATCTTGGATTGGTATATCTATGAGACCAAAATCTCTTGGACGTGGGAGAGTGGACATGGAAGAGGTTTTTGTAGAGTTTATAGAAGTCTTGCAGCTTGAGAGGTGTGAGGAAATGAGGGTGTGAAGGGTGGTATTTATAGTGGAGGGGAGAGGGGTTTCCTTAATATAAAATTCATTAGTTTATTAATTTACCATAAGACAAGGAATATTGAGTATTTAATGACCAAGAATAGTAATTGTATCATGTGATACCAAACCAAGTGGGATGAAATCAGTATAACATCACACATGACTCTATAATTATCTTATTTAGCTTATTTTTATAAATTACAGTATTTCACTATTCATGAAAAATTCAAGTATTTCATAAATATACCAAACTTTCACCCTAACCATTTTTTGACGTGTAGAATCCAAAAATGAATTCCATTTTTCAAAAACAATTTTCTAAATATTATTAGTATAGAATTTAATGAAAATCATAATTTACTTTAAAAACAGTTTTTTAAAAAGTAAAACTGATTTTATAGTGCTTCTAAAAATTACGTAGGGTATTATAAAATTATCTAAAAACTATAATACATTGGTTCAATAATTTATGAATACATTTTAGGAAAATAAATTTTCTTTTAAATTAATTAATTAATTATAATTAATTATTTATGACTTACAAAATCCCAAAACGTTTACTAAGGTCAAATTGTCACTTTCTAAGATGTCTAAATTTAATTTAATTATTCATGGGTAAGGTTACTCTTATGTTTAATGATTTACTATTCATAAGGGTATGTTACTATTCCCAAGGGTAATCTACTATTCACCAAAAATTATTTTTGTTTCATTAGACTCCAAAAATCATCTTGAACACAATCGTGTATGTCGGATTTTCGAAATTAAAAACACAAAAGAGACAAAATTATGTTTAAAGGTCACTTAGCACATAGTAGTTCATTATGTTGTGTTTTCATGGGATTTATTTATAAGAAGGAAATTTCCATTGAAAGACTTTGGGTTGTTAAATTCTTCCCTCCTTAAGAAATTTATTTCCCAAAAATTCACTTTACACAAACAGGTGAGGGTGCTTCTCCTTCATTGCCTCTTCTGGTTCCCATGTTGCTTCCTCAAACTTATGGTTCCTCCACAACACTCTGACACGATGGGTTGTATTGTTGGGTAGAACCTTATCACCATGATTCAAAATCTTTACTAGTTCCTCCTCATAGAAGAGATCCTCTTCCAAGTGCACCACCTCTGCGTTTAGTACTTGTGAGGGGTATAGTATGTACTTCATCAGTAGTTATACATGAAACACAACATGAACGTGAGCCATATTCTGTGGAAGTGCAAGCCGATAGACCATGGCTCCTATGCGGTCAAGGATCTCAAAGGGGCCAATATACCTTGGTATTATCTTCCCTTTCTTCCTGAATCGTATGACTCTCTTCGATGGATATATTCAAAGGAAGACTTTATCTCCAACGTCGAACTCCAAGTCCCTTCGACGATTATCTTCATAGCTCTTTTTCCGACATTGAGCTGCATTGATGTGTTTCTAGATGACTTTAACCTTCTTTGTCATCTCTTGAAAAATATCGAGTCCAATTATCTTTCTTTCTCTAACATCATCCTAACATGTTGGAGTTCTACATCGCTTTCCATACAGAGTTTCGTATGGAGCCATCTGAATACTTGAGTGGAAGCTATTGTTACATGAGAACTCTACCAATGGGAGATAATGATCCCATCCACCTTTGAATTATAGAGAGCCGGCTATTATCATATCTTCATGTGTCTGAATAATCATTTCAGACTGGCCATAAGTTTGGGGTTGATAGGCCATGCTGAAATTTAATTCAGTACTCAAATCATGTTGGAGGCTCCTCCAGAATTTAGATGTGAACCTTGGATCATTGTCTGAGGAAATTGATAGTGGAACACCATGTAGTCTCCCCACACCCTTCACATATATCTTTTCATGTTGTTCAAGTGATATATCTTCTTGAATAGCGACAAATGGGTAGTCTTGGTGATTCGATCAACCACAACCGATATCGCATTATTTCTCTTTGATGTTTTCGGGAGACCCGTGACAAAGTCCATAGTATCATTTTCCTATTTCCACATGGGTATAGGTAATGGCTGCATCATACCTTTGGATATTTGTTTCTCATATTTAACTTGCTGACATACCAAGCACCTCGATATATATTCTACAATCTTCTTCTTTCATGTTTTCCCACCAGAAGTGTTCTCGGATATCACGGTACATATTGGTACTCCTAGGATGGATAGAGAAAGTTGAGCTATATTAATTGTCCAATAGATCATTCTTTATCCCGGGTGATGAAGTCACACAAAGCCGCGTTCCAAACCGAATCACACCATTATCGTTGATATGGATCTCTTGCAGCTTCCCTTCCTTTACTGCATTAACCCTCTTTTGTATATCTACATCGTCCCTTTGTGCTTCTTTAATCTTCTCTTGGATGGATAGTTGCACAATCATTTTGGAAAGGTAGAATGTATCCCCTGCCCTTATGATTTCCAAATCCATTCTTTTCATATCCCTGAAGATAGGGTCTTTCTCAATCCACAGCATGGATAGAGTAGCAGGTTATTTTCTTCTTAGAGCATCAGCTACCTTGTTCGCCATTCCAGGATGATAGTGAATAGAGCAATCGTAATCCTTGATTAGCTCTAACCATCTCCTTTAACGCATGTTGAGCTCCTTTTGTGTGAATATATACTTTAGGCTCTTATGGTCGGTGTATAGGTCACACTTCTCGCCATAAAGGTAGTGCCGCCATGTTTTTAAGTCAAAAATCATGGATTCCATCTCTAGATCATGCATCGGGTAGTTTTTCTCATGGATCTTCAACTGTCGTGAAGAATAGGCTATCACATTATAATTTTTCATGAGTACACAACCCAAGCCTTTATTTGAATCATCACTGTATATCACAAAACATTCTCCACTTTTCAGTAGTGTGAGTATAGGTGCAGTGATCGGCCTTCTCTTTAGCTCCTTAAAGATTCCATCCCATTCTTCCGTCCAGACATACTTTACCTCTTTCCTTGTTAACTTAGTTATAGGTCTTGAAAATCGTGAAAAGTTTCTCACAAAACGTCGGTAGTGCCCAGCTAATACAAGATAACTACGGATTTCTGTGATACTAGAGGGACTGGGACATTCCTTAATCACCTTTGTCTTTGAAGGATCCACATAAATTCCTTCACTTGTGATCACATGTCCCATGAACATGACTTGCTTCATCCAAATGTCACACTTGCGGAACTTGGAATACAACTTCTCCATTCTTAATGTTGCCAACAAAAATCTTAGATGTTCATCATGTTCCTCCTAACTCTTGGATTAGATGATAATATCATCAATAAACACTACCAAAAATATGTATAGGTAATGTCTAAAGACTCTATTCATCAAATCCATGAAGATTGCAGGGGAATTAGTAAGTCTGAAGGGCATCACCAAAAACTCATAGTGCCCATACCTTGTACGGAAGGCAGTCTTCTGAATATCTTCCTTCTTCAACTTTACCTGATGATATCCAGAACGAAGTTCCACCTTTGAGAAGTATTGAGATCCTCTTAACTAGTCGAATAAGTCATCAATCCTTGGGAGAGGATACTTGTTCTTTATGGTGATCTTGTTGAGTTCCCGATAATCAATACACAGCCGTATTATTCCATCCTTCTTCTTCACAAAGAGCCCTGGTGCACCCCATGGTGATGCACTAGGGCGTATGAACCCTTTGTCCAGATGCTCTTGAAACTGCTTCTTTAGCTCCTCCAGTTCGATAGGAGCCATCTTATAGGGACACTTTGAGATAGGATAACCTCAATGTATGAGTTCAATTGAGAACTCTACCTCACGATATGGGGGAATTCTGGGTAACTCTTTGGTAAATACGTCGTCGTATTCCCTCGCGATGGGTATTTCCTCAAGGTTGGAACTTTCCTTCGACTCAACCATTTGGGAGAGGTAGGCCTCTTCGTATGGAATCAACACCCAAACCATTGAAGTGTTTTTTAAAGGAGGTTCATGATCTACCGTGAATTTGTAGGAAAGTATGGGATGGTTTAGAATATGAAAAGATATTTCTTTTTCCTAACAGTTGATATGTGCTCTATATAAAGAGAGCCAATCCATTCTTATTATAGCGTAGAATTACACCACGGTAAGTATTACAAGATTCGGAGGAAGAATCTTCCGACATACTCCAATAGGGGAAGATTCAAACACTTGGGTTTCAATGATTTCACCACTTTGTGTTTTCACATATATCTCTACTTCAATGTTTCGGGGATTCGATTCTATAGTTCTAGAAAACATGCAATATATAATGAAATGCATAGAACCAAAATCAAATACGACTTTTTCCATTCTTGAGTGAATAGGAAGTGTACCTTGTACGACTTCATTATCATGATCCACCTCTGCAGTAGTGATGGCATAAGACTTCCCTTGTTCCTTTGGCTTCGGTGGCTGCTGAAGCTGATTACCCTCAAGAGCTCGATGTTTAGTGCACTGGTTTGCATAGTTCCCTAGCTCCCTACAGTTGTAGCATTTTTCCTTATTTCCCACACATGAAGCAATTCCATGTCCCTTAGAGGCAGTTCCCATGGTGCATCTTTCCACATTTTTGGCATGTGGGTCGTTGCGTTTTCTTCCCACCTTTATCATTAGATCCACCGGCCTGAAATTCCATCTTTCATTTCTTATCCCCATAACCATAGGACCTTTCTCCAAACTCCATATCCACATTGAGGGCACATCTAACAACTTATTCATAACTCCAAAAGTCCTGAATTGTGAGAGCCTTTTTAAGGTGTTGTTTTAATCCTCTAAAGAATCTATCAATTGTTCTATAATTTTTTATAACAAAACCCGAAGCGTGACTTGAATGCCTTGTGAAATTTTCTTCATCTGTTTTGATAGATTCTCCTTCTTTTTTTCTTGAGCTCTATGAATTCTCTCTCCATCTTCATACAAAGAGTTCAAGGAAAATACTTATTAAGAAACATTTGCCTAAAGTCTTCCCAATCCATCTCTTCAATTTCCTCCCTTGGCTTGGTGTTCTTAATCAAATCACACCATTGATCGGGTTCTCCATCTAAAAAATAAATGGCTAGAGTCACCTTCTCCGTATCAGAACAGTAAATCACATAAAAGATATTCTCCATGGAGTTGACCCACTGTTCCGCAACTAGTGGATCAGAAGATCCACTAAACATCGGTGGTCCGTTCCACATAAAACATTCGACATCCAGTTGCTCCCTATTTGGTGAATGAGGACATTCTCCATTATTATGGTTATTGTTCATAACCTGAGATAATTGGGTAAGCATCACCATGAAGCTTTGAACTCCACCACCCAAATCATTGGGGATGTCGTTTGGGCAATCGTTGCATCGGCCCTCGTACGAGTTGTTGGCCCGATTTCTCCTGGTTCCCACCATTTTAAAAAATTGAAAAGGTTAGAACAAAAAATAAGTAAACAAGTCATGAATAACTTATTAATTTGAATATTTTGTACCAAAAACATAACATATGGGATCCCTATGTAAATATTCCTGTGTGCGTTTTTGTACATAATCTCATGCTAGAGGTTTTCTTTAGGGTTCACTAATTTAAATTCCTAAATTAACTAAACCTTTCCTCGGATACCAACTATATCATTCTAGACTTTTCTCACATTACTATTACATCATTTCAAAGATAAAAAACATAATATTATTACATGTAGAGGATCAAAAGGTTTAGTGTCTTTGGAAAACTAGGACCATACAAAATAATTAAAACATCAAGCTTAAACATTTATTTAATTTCTTCTTCTCTAGGTTCTTATTTGAACTTTTCCTCTCCAAGTATATGTAGCCACCTGAGGATATAAATAAAAAGTTGTGAACTAAAATCCTAGAAAGAGGATAGATAAAAATAATATAGCATGAGGTGAGCATAATCATGACATAGGGAAAAGATCATGAACATGAGAGGAGCATAAATAAAATGCTTGAAATGTCACAATGCATAAAAAATGAAACATTATGTCTGAGTGGTTAACTACCACACATAATTTTGAACCAAGCTAGAATCTTGTTCACACATCATTTCACATTTACTCATGAGATTCATCACTTTACCCAATGCATTGAATCACTTTATAATTTCAGACGCACCCGTCACATCATAACATTATCATTATCATGATTAACACATAGAAAATATATTAAAAATGAACATAAATAACCCATGTAAAGGAATGGGTTTCATCTCATAAGAATACATTCATAATCATTGGTTTCCCAAAAAAATAGAGATTGGCATACTTGATACAAGAACCATCAACCATGATTGAGAGGTAAAAGTTGAGTTCTTTAAAGAAGAGTTCTTTTGGAAAACATTTGGTTTGACATAAACTTCATTATCAAACATGTATATCCCCGAAAAGGTAAGATAATAAAGAATAAATGATCTTTAAGTATTAACCATATCAAAAATTAAGTGAAATAGGGAGAACCCAAAGGATGAAAGTTGGGTTTGAGAATTTCCCCTTACCTTGTATCTGAATGCTACCTTATCTTTAATGTCTTGTATAATGAAATTATATTCATTAATTAGAAATCCAAAACCTTTTTTACACTAATATGGTTAATTATGTTTTCATTAAGTGATTTTATGTGCCTTTTGTTGAGTTATTGAGTTTAAAAACATTGTTCAGGGATGTTCGTTTTAATGGTTTTTCTTGGGTGGTTCACTTGTATTCGTAAATTGATGTTCGGGTAGAACATGGGTAAACATCCAGAACTGATATTACATTTTATTAATTATATTACAGGATAGTTAATGATATTATAATGAATAATATTATATCCATGTGGATGAATCATTAGATAATAATTAAATGATGATTGTTGGGGTTAATTTGAGCGATTTTTCGATCATAGTGAACTTGTTTTATTTTATTACTTGGTAATATGAACATAAGTTAGTTTAAGAACTTTAAATAGGAAATAATACATATAAAATATTATGTTTCAACAAAAAAAATGGTGTCATGAACAGATCTGAAGGTAGAAATGGAAGAAAAAATCATGTCGTTCTTGAAGGTGATAAATTAACACCTCATGAACAACGTTCTACTTAATAAAATAAAAGGAAGAGGGAAAGAGGGTTGGATGATATAATATACTATTAGCATAATAAAATTATAGTACATGTATAATACTGGAGTAACAACACCATTTGGATGAAGATAGGTGGGGAGAGATCAATTAATGAACTTGGACTTTAAATAAAAAAATAAAGGAGAAGAGGGAGAGAAATTACGTCTTAAATCCTCCTCTTGAGATCCTCCTTAAGGAAGCTAGGATTGGTCTTTTGATGAGACCAGAAGATCTTGGGCATGGTAGAGGGGCTAGGGAAGATGTTTTTGCAGAGATTAGAGAAGTCTTGGAGCTTGAGATGTGTGAGGAGATGAGGGTGTGAAGAGTGGTATTTATAGTGGAGGGGAGAGGGGTTTCTTAAATAAAAAATTCATTAGTTTATAAATTTCCCCTAATACAAGGAATAATGAGTCTTGAATGACCAATAATAGCAATTTTATCATGTTATCCCGAACCAAGTGGGGTTAAATCAGCAGATCATCACACATGACTCTATAATTAGATTATTTTTCTTATTTTTGTAAATTACGGTATTCCACTATTCATGAAAAATTCAAGTATTTTAGAAAAATCCAAAAATTTAACCCTAACCATTTTTCGACATGTAGAATCCAAAAATGAAGTCCATTTTTCAAAAATAATTTTTTAAATATTATTAATTTAATAATTAATTAAAATCATAATTTACTTAAATACATTTTTTTAAAAAGTAAAACTGATTTTATAGTGCTTTCAAAAATTACGCAGGGTCTTATAAAATTATCTAAAAACTATAAGACATTGATTAAATAATTTATGAAAACATTTTAGGAAAAGGAATTTTCTTTTAAATTAATTAATTATTTATGAAATAGAAAATACCAAAATGTTTACTAAAGTCAAATTGTCACTTTCAAATATGTCTAAATTTTATTTAATTATTCATGGGTAAGGTTACAATTATGTTGGATGATTTACTATTCATAAGGGTGTGTTACTATTCATAAGGGTACTCTACTATTCACCGATAATTATTTTTGTTTCATTAGACTCCAAAAATCATCTTAAACACAACCGTGTATGTCGGATTTTCGAAATTCATAACACAAAAGTGACAAACTAATGTTTAAAGGTCATTTAGCACTTAGTAGTTCGTTATGTTGTGTTTTCAGGGAACATATTTATAAGAAGGTAATTTCTATTGAAAAACATTGGTTCGTTACATGTAACAACACAGATAACTCTCTTAAAGGGTCCGTAACCACATTCAATTCCCTCACCCATGCTCTATCCCAACAAAACCATCAAACGTACCGAATTTTCCCCTATCCAATCCTATAACCACGAATTCTATTCGAGTACGGATCAGGGATCCTGATTAGGGTGTGGGTACAACTCAGTAGTCGACCAAGAACATCATCTAAAACAATATCCAATTAATAAAAATGTGTATAGTTATATAATGAAATAAATAAAATGCATACATAAAAAATTTATCACATTACCAAATAATCATTATTTCACTACATCACACCCAAGGTCACGATGACACCTGAACTGTATCCTATATTAGAATGACACTGTTACCATTCCACAACTCATTTTACTAATAAATTTCATTTTACCATTAAGTTTCTAATTTGACTCATGAATTCAATTATTTCTATTCATTATATCAATTCACATATGAATTATATTGTTACCATTAATTGTCTCATTTGACACATGAATACCATTGTTTCCATAAATTGTCTCAATTCACACATGAAATACATTATTACCATTCATTATATAAATTATCACATGAATACCATCATTACCATTCATTATCTCAATGTTATTCCATTAATTAATTGAACAATAAATTAAGCATCCCTATACAATTAATTAAATCAAGAAATAATTAATCAGAAAAATCCATTAGGTAACTCAAAAATTAATTAATCATCTCAATCTTATTACTAATTCATATAAATTTTCATCACATAATTTCCATTAATTAATTCCATAATTAATTAGGAACAATAATCACATTAATTAAATCACCAATTAATTAATCAATAACCACATTTCAACTTCCCATAATTAATTAGAAGATTAATAATTCAATTCGTAATCAAATATGCCAATAAATAACTAAAACTATAATTTTCCCCAAATCCCAATACTTATTCACAATATCTCAAGAAGTAATTAAAAAACTAATTATCTCAAATAAAAAAAATTAGTATCAAATAATTAATACAAAAATTAGTTATACAAATCAACAATATAAATATATCACACTTAATTCAAAAATTAATTATAAAAATAAATTCATAATCCATTGTTTCAAAAATTTTTACATTAATTAGTTTACTATTTTAATAAAATAAATCATGAATATAAATTTTTAATCATCTAATAAAATTATAAAATTACAAACACGTAATTTAAATCAATGTTGGATTTGAATTTTAGGCCAACTAACTTAATTATTTGATGAGCATTACCCCAACAAAAATCCACAATTTAAGATGAATAGTGGTGTATCATGAGATCTGGAAGTAAAACCAAAAGTCACGATTAAAAAAATCATTATAAATTAATTATAGATATAGATAAAAAATTCCCAAATCTAGATCCAACATTAGTTATTGATAAAATAAAAAATAGGGAATAACAACCTTCAATGGATGGAAGAATAATGTGAAACAGAATTGAAACTACACTGGATAAGAACCTATTATTGGGAGGGGTGCAGATATTAAATCTCAAAATCGAACCAAAATGAAAGGAGGTCAAAATGCCGTGGAATATCTCTATGAGGCTTAAAATTTGTGAAAATGAATTTGGGTTCATGTTAGGGCTTAATGGGGTTTAAAATGGGGGTTTGTAAAATTTTAATTCTAATTTTCAGGGGATTGAAATCTCAAACGCACTCTTATCTTCTTGGGGTGCATGGATTCCCCTAACAACGTACCTTAAAAATGCACCTATTCTAGGTGGAGGGGTACCGTTTCTTTATTTAAGGTGGATGGTTTGACAACTCATGTGTAATCCATGAAAATCCCCTCTATTCAGGGATGCATATTTTGGTTGTTCAGGGTGCACGATTAGGGAAAACCCTACACCAAACATGGATATTGTTAAGAACAATAATTTTCAAATCATAAAAAGATGTTACAAAATATTATGAAATTTTATATCAATGTGTTTTTGTTTTATAAAACCATTAAACATAATTTTTAAAATGAAGATATTCCTATTATTTCCTTCATATTTTATGATTAGGTTATAATGATCATATTAAAATATTATTATTATTATTATTATATTATGTATTATTAAAACAGAGTGTTTCATTTAACACAAGATATATGTGAAATTATATTTATTTGAAAAAACATTGATGACATCTCATGGATTTAAATTATTACCCACTTAAAATGAATTTATACCACGATATACTATTACATTGATTAACAGAAATGAGGATACTTTTTCCTCATCATATTCTCTTATTCACAGATAGTTTTCTTATTTTGGTGGTTTCAGAACAAAACATTTATTAGGTGAGTGGTCAAGTTTTGTAATTGTTTATATCTAAGATATAATATCTTAAAAATTAGTTTCTCATAGAAAGGTTAATTATTCAGTGGTAGGAACAATTATTTAAGTACATATGAAGGATCATGTGTGTAATTTCTCAAATTATCACTCAGACACACCTTATGGTAAAAAAAGTACTAAACATAAGTAAGAAAAGGGTACCTATAAAAGAGATCGATACTTCTCAAGAAAATAACAGGGTTTTATAGTGTATGAATTATCCAGGTAACTCTTCATTCATCCTTCTTCATTCGTTGTTTGTATTCTCATTAGTGGAGTCATTTTGATATTGGACCATATTACCTATTTTTATAGAATTTAGTTGTTCTTCCCTTTTATTCTATTATAGGATTAACTAAAGGTTGATACAGAATGAGGAAAATTATTTTTGTTCTAGGGAGGTATTCTATTACACATCTCACATGTCTCTCTATTTGATAAATTATTGGAATTGTACACACACTGATTCCATCAAGAGATGATTATAAAATTAATATTATATGATTTCAATAAATATGATCATACTCTATAGACCCTTATATTTATGATCATCACATCATTGGAGGTTATAACCTCAAAACCGACCACCCCATATAGGTTTTCCCTATTTTATGCCTTTGGTGTCTTGTTATGACTCTTTTCCACCACTATTAGAGTGAGGAAGACTTTCCCTCATTAAATATTAGTATTTTAAACAAATTAATAAATTGTTAATTCATATGACATTATTGTATCACATTGAAAATCTCGTGTATTTTTTAATGAAATAAATGAGACTCAATTGTAAATGTAATGTAAATAATATGTGTTACTTAGCCAAGTTAAAAGTAATTGAATAGAAATTTGTTTCATGTTCTTATGAAAAATTTTAATGGTTATGAATGATATAGGAATGGACCTCGTAATTGAATATGTAATTTATGTATCATCCCCCTCTAATGGCCCGAAGGCCTTTATTTTTTATTGATTTTTGAAAATCCACCTTTCAAGGGGTGAGGTGGAACCTTTACAAGGCCTGTAGGCGTAAGTATTACATGGAACATAGGCCTTAGAGGAATTCATTTCCTGTAGGATTCAAAAATTACATACAACCTAGACTAACTACTTGGAACTGCTCCTCCCCAGTATCTACATCGTGAAATATTCTCTCCACCATCACATGGTTGTTCAGATAGGCTTTCCCATGAATGAAAAGTCTTGTCCTGAGGGAAGCTTCCATACCCAATCATTCTTGCAATCCCTTTAGCTTATTCTATGGTGAAATCACCTTGGTCATCCTCCTTCTAGAGCTTGTTCCTTGTAGGTTTTTTGGTTTTCATTTGCACTATAGGTGGACCAAAGGCCTTGATGTGCCCCGAAGGCCTTACTGACCCGAAGGCCTGGGTGGCTCAAAGGCCTTAAATGACTTGGGGACCAAATCGGTGCCTGATGGCCCAAACAGGGGAATATTCCCAACTGCTACAGTGCCAAATAGTACATTCTATAGTCCCACTATAGTACCTACTACAGTACTTCTACAATACCCAAAAAATATGCCTCTATTTGGATTTGATCCTGGGTCACCTAGATGCACTTAAAGAGTCCTCACCAACCAGGATTAGGTTCATGTGCTTTAATTTATGTATGATTTTTTTTTTCAATTTATCCATAGAACCTATTATTAGAGGAAATGTAATAAAATTGATAAATTATTCAGTGGAATGAGTATTACATGAACTAGATTAAATGGTGCAATATGTTTAAGGTTCCTATTACATGAAAACATTTTCATCATTATAGGATTGTTTATTCTTGATCTAGCATCAGAATTATGAGTGAATGCATTTACCACTCAGAGGAATCCATTCTGATTCTAGGATCTTGTAACCAAGGGAGATACCATATTTGGAACATGGTCTTTATATATGAGTGGATGTCCAACATGATTTCATATGATTCCATGAGTATCTTAAGATATTAGGATCCCTTGGATGCACTACTTAGATAAAATTTGAATTCTTCACTCACTTGGCGCCATGGATTCACCCAATCAGGCCTATCCATTCTTAGCATGTTTTACCTTTGAAAAGATCCTTGGACTTGGATAAAAAAAATTATAGTGAAATTCCTTGGAAGATTCCCCTTGGATTACATTTTGACACCATTATTGAGTGTATTCAAGTTATTACTATGTTTTCTCAACCATTGGGGTCCAGGATTCCTTGGTTATTACCTTGGATCATATTTTACTATTTATCATCTCTATAGGATTCTTGGGTTATACCATGGACCCTTGTACATTATCCTTATAGTATATTGTATGGTTGACACTTTTTATAAACTGTCTCATAATTAATTAAATGATTACGTATTAATAAACTAGTTGAGTTAGAATAAGGTGTTGATTTTTTATATTAGTGTACCATCTTACATTCATTTATAACTACAAATTGTTCTAGTTTTTATACAATGACTATATTATATTGACATTATTAGTTTTTTCCTACTAATATTTATCTCCCACCCTATACAATCCACTATTAGTACCCAGGAAGACTATATGTAAGAAGATGTTGAGAAGGGTAACATTTCAACAATATAAACATGATCAATAATTATTGAATTTGTATAAATCTTTTTAGAATATGAATGGGCTTGTGTTTGAGATTCTTGGATAGGTTTTGGATTATTTTTTTTATTTCTTATTAAATGTGTTTCCTACTTCCATGTATTCATGTTTTCATGTTTTTTAGAGACATGAAATTTACCATCATCATTATGTATATGATTTGGTTTTGTGATTTTAATTTTAATTTAGTTGTTGTATGTTTATTCTTTGGTTCTGCTAATTATTCATTATTATGCTTCCTCTAATATTATAAATAAGTTGTTAATTGACCATTGTTCCCCGCTATGGTAATGAGGGGATAGTCTCCCCATAGACACAATATATCCCATCACTACTAGACTAAATCAAATAGAGTTTGGGAAGGTGGGATTGTGGCCATGTGTGAAACTAGGCTAGGGGCAGCATTGAGTGGGACCCAGTTCGAGACATCAAAAAGAGGTAAAATAGATGTTTTATTTTATTTTGTCTTAATATTTTGTAAATATTGATAGGATATAAGAAACATGATTGAAGTTGGTTATAAGTTGTTATTGGGAGTAGTTAACCCATATTTGGGGTAAATACCATGTTTCATGGGAATAGAAAATTGTTATTATGTATTTCTATTATTATAGTTGTTATATTTTCACTATTGGGCGATGTACATGAGTGTGGTATTTTTTTATTCTTTATTAAAATTATTTATCATCATCATATGGATAAGATCATTTTTAAATGCATCATTTTAGGCACCTATAATTCACATGGCATGCATATACCATGCCAGAGTGGTGAATATTATTGCTTTGATTTCTTGTGTTTCTTGTGATTATTGATTGAGCCATGATTTTTATATATTCATGTGATATTAAAATTTTTTATTGGGTAGTAGATTGATTATTTAATGTGTCGGTATAATCCTAAATATTTTTATCCTTAAAAGGTTGATGGTGGAATAAAAAATAATAGGTTTCAACCCATGATATTTATGTTTGTCTGGTTACATTAGCATCTATTTAGTTGTGATTGAATGATTGGAAATTTAAATTTGTGTGGTTTATGGGACCTCATGGATTGGAATAGGTAAATTAACAACATGATCAATCATAGATTACCTGTTATATTCTAAGGACAAATGTAGATCGGGTTAAATAAAAAATCAATAGGTTTCGATTTCATTGATAAGGTGTATGGTCCCTTATTCACTGTGAATGGAAATCCATTTAGTCAACATTTTTATATATAAATAATAAAATTTAAACTATAAGTGTAATTATTGGATTAAAAATAATTCTGACTACATTAAATTAAGAGTAATTGTTTTACTGACCCATTCACTTACCGCAAACCTCGTAAATGAGACTTAAAAACATACAAATACTGTAGACTTCAATGATGGTAGTTGGGGAAGAACCTAGTGTAGTGACAATGTATTATTATGTTTCTCTTCCATTAATGATTATATATTCTATAAAATATTGATATGAGTAATGTTCCTGGTATTTGTCTATCAATACCACCATGATGTACTTGAGTCATGCGACATGAGGGTGGAGATGACCATGATCCAAAGGCACTAGGCCTTGAGCTACCAGTGATCCCTCGAACAACTCCAATTGAGGTACCTCCTATTATAACCAAACTGGAAACTATAACTTAGCTTATTGATTGTTTCCTACATCTTATGCAGTCCTTGTAGTGTTCGCAATTACATGGACCTACGATAGATGATTTGCCCCATGAGTTCCAGCAGTATAATGTTTCCTTCTTCATGGGGAATGGTGGTCCATAAGCTACCGAGTCTTGTATAGGGGACACCTTATCAATCATTAAACATATAGAGCTACCTACATAGGGAGGAGTCAGGCTTTCCACCGATATTATATGTGATTCAGGAAATATCAAGTGGGATGTGACTATACAACAATGTCTCCATTATAGCATGGTCTGGACATACTTATAGACTCTCTTATATGATTAATTTTTTCCATTCAATAATGATTTATGACTAAGCTAGGGAGTTCATGAATCTATAGTAGCGTTCTGTATCTATTAGTGTCTAATCATTGTGTTTGACTGATTTTATCTCCCTTCACTACTTCATGACAATGATTAGCTATCTCGTGATAGATATTTCAAGAATGTGATTAATTATACCAACTGTACTTAGGGGAATGATTTTCACAAACCTAATTTTTTTAATATCGTGGACTAGTATAGTATAAATGATCACAACATAATGAATGGAGATATTTATTAAAAAATAAAAATAGTGAAATGTGATATCTATAGTTCATCATGTAGTATGGTGTTATCCCTTGAGGTTTCTCATTAGTGTAGTGTCACTGAGTGTATCTGCACAGGAAGAACTGTAATATTTGATCAGTCCTGAAAATAGGGGTATTTGATGCATTTTTGTGATAGGGACCATCTTGAGAGACATTCATGTATTCATATGGGGAACCATTTCAGATTATTTCAGAAAACATCATCTACTTCTAGAGGAAGAGGCTCTGCAGTAGCTCTAACTTTAGGGGAAGGATCTTGTACGCTGTGTTTAGTGTGGAATTAGAGTACCACCAGAAGGATAGGGAAAGGATGAGGTCATGGTTGTTGTATCTAGAATTCTTATTATCGAAGCTATCATAGAATATCTACCCAGGGTAGCCTAGATATAGAACATGGTGGTAGATTTGGTTAGTTTCATGCCTTAAATTCGGTACCCAAGGATCAGTGTTCAGGACCATCTAATGTCCGAGTTACTATTCTAGTAGACTCCACTATTTTATCTTTTTTATTCGATATTGGATCTTCACACTCATTTATCGCTTTATCGAACGTTGAATATCTCGGGATGTAAATTCAATACATTAATTGTGTGATGACCCTAGATACACCATTGGATGTATGGTTTGATTGTATAGTCTAATTCATGGTCTTCCCCCTTACGACATGAATCTATCACTTCTTGTGAGACCTATTCATACTTTAGATGAGGGCCTTTGATGTCATTCATTGAATGTATTTTCTTGTTCCATATCACACCTATTTGGACTATTATCGATGCCTGGTGTACTTTACATCCCCATAGGGAAACTGTTATATCCACAAAGGTGAGTGTGATGTACAGGCTTATAGAGAACAATCAAAGAATCATAGTATAGGTGGAGTGACTACCCAGATTACATTTATCATCTTAGAGGATTAAGATTTACATCATGTTGAATTCTCTCTAGTAATAGATCATTTTAGGAATTTTATTCTTGATTATTTTTTAGGCTTGCCTAGTAAGATAGATGTATAGTTTATTACCATGAACATTCTAGGAGAGGCTCTAATGTCTATTCCTCCATACAGGATGACATGTACCGATCTCCATTATCTCAATAGATTCTTGGAAGATCTAAAGTCAAAAAGATTTATTAGACATAGTATATCTTTGTGGAATTCTTCCATTCATATAACAAATAAGTGGGATGATACCCTTAATCTATATGTGAATTATCGATGATTGAACCAGATTTTGGTTATGCACTGGTATCCACAACTTCATATAGATGATATCATTGTCCCATTCTATGGATCTAGAGTATTCCCTAAGATTGAATAATGTTTTTCCTATCATCATGTGTGAGTTAGGAATTCAGAAATAAGTCATATATATTTTCATAGTATTTATGGCCTTTATGATTATATTTCATTGTCATTTGGCCTTAATGTTGTTCTTATTTTATTCATGGATTTGTTGAAAGGTTTTTTCCACACTTTTCTATATTATTTTTTCATGGTCTTTATGGGTGGTATCTTCATGAATTCTCAGACTCATTGGGACCATTGTAGAAACCTCAATATCATTTTGAATATATAACGTAATCATTATTTTATGTTAATCCTGAAATGTTCCACCTCTGGACCAATAAGGTTCACTTTTTGGGTCATACTATCGCATAATTTGGAGTATCATTTGACCCATATGAGGTTAGTGATGTTATGTCCTCGGATCATCCCCAGAATATTTTTGATATTTGGAGTTTGTTAGGGATAGATAAATAATATATGTGTCTCATATAGAACTTTTTGCACATTTTTTCACAACTTACTAGTCTTAAAATAAAGGTGCGATGTTTCTATGGTCATAAATGTTAAAAAACAATTGAGGTGATAAAAGAAATTCTTGCTTCAATGCTGATTCTGATTCGTCTAGATCATGGGAGAGGCTACACAGTGTTCTGTGATGCATCAGCCATAAGAATGGTTGTGGTGAAGATGAATGTGTATAGATTATTTTCATATGGGTCAAAAAATAGTTACCTCTTGAGAGATAATACCCAATTCATGAACTCTAGTAAGTAGTTATTTTTCATGCATTATGATGCTGGAGGCGATATCTGATGGGTGAGAAGTTTGTGGTGTACATAGGCCAAAATATCCTCAAAAATAATTTCTCAAATAGATAATTGAATCTGATACATTGATGATGGGTTGAATACCTTATGTACAACAATTTTGAGCTTGCCTATACACATGGAAATGGTAATGCAGAAGAAAATGTGAAATGTTGAAAAAATATGGCACATGATGTACAAGAAACCAATATAAAGTGAAAATTAATTTCCCTATTTTATAAGTGACATATAGTGATTCATGAGAGTCAGGTTTAGTATTATATTATAGCTATGAAAGTTACCTATTCACTCCTTGAATGGTTCAAAAGTAGTAATTTTTCATATCTATAAGGGTTGGTTATCCAATAGAGTGTTTATGATAAGGGTCCACATTCACATTGGTGTATATATATAAGTGAAAAACTCCTTATATTGAGGTACATTAGAGTTCATATATATTTGATAGAGGAAATTATGTGATATTCACATGATTCCTAGTTGTAAGTTCATCAAGGAATCTATTTGATGTACTGTTATATGTGACACCACTACTGGTGGACTGAGATGAAACATGAGATAGCAGGTTTTACCGCTATGTGTTATTTCAGTTAGGAGTTGATGGTTGATCACTAGTTGAATAATAGAATGTTATAGCTACTTACAATCCCAAAATAGAAATGGGAAGATGTTTCCATGGACTTTATAGTTAGCTTACTGAAGCCTCCTTGAGATAGAGACGTAGATTGTGTAATCTTAAATCAAATGCCTAAAGTATACCACAAATTTCCTATCTAGAAGACTTTATTATTTGAAAATATGGGAAGAAAATATGTTTGTGAGATCATAAAGATACTTGGGTTCCCTCATACTATCATTTTAGATAGGGATGATTGTTTTACATTATGTTTTTGTCCAGGGTTACAGAGGGGTAAAGGTATATAGGATCTTTTTAGCACTACATTTCACCCATAGATTGATGTCCAGTCAGAATGGATGCTATAGGTTTTCACGGAAACTATCATAGTATGCATCCACAATTTTGGATGTTTTTGGAGAATAATATCCCTCTTGTCGAGTTATCTAACAATAATAGTTATCATGTGATGATTCAGATGTCTCCATTTAGGAATTAAATGGTAGGCCAAGTCATTAACACTATGTTGGTTATTTGTAGGAGAGGAAACACTACTAGACCATATTATCTTGTAGGAGACTTTAGAGTATGTTCAGCTGATCAAAAGGAGTATGTCTACTTATTACTCCAGATAAAAATCTTATTTTAACTGCCATAGACTACATCCAGTGTTAGATGTATGGGATCATTTCTTCTCACGGGTATCACCTAGACATGGGAATAGACAGATATGAAGGAAGTGGAAGTTGATAACACATTATTTTGGGTTGTTTTTCATCTTTCATATAGTTAATATTATATCATATCATTTGATATTATCTTAGATGTACAATTACATGCACGAAATTTTCGACGTTTCACAACTTCACCATTCTCTTGTTGAACTTTCATATAATTTTAATCCCAATAATTTTATGTTATATATTGATTCATCATATTATGAGTAGCCTATAAAAATTAGTGACTACAAAATAAAGGATCTATGAGGTGGTTATATTCTATTAGTAAGGTTTCTATGGAATCATGACTTGTTATAAGAAGAGACTTCAGATAAGCAAGAAAAATTTTGTGCTTAGTAGCTCAAGTTAATATCAGATGATGTTTTCCCACCAATAGAAGGTCAACTCAGTGATTAATTCTAGTAAGGGGGAAGGAATATAAGGAACTATTATTTATTTAATGTGAATATCATTTTATATTTGGTGCATTTATTTATTTTTGACATAATGTGTATTTCTATTGTGTTTGTGTTTGTTTTTTACGGTGTCGAAGGATTTTGAAGAGCGTATAAACCTAAATGAAAGAGAAAAGGACTCATCCACATGGTTAATTGAAATTGATCGATCCAATCTACATGGTATTTCTTACCATTCATCTTTTTGAAAATTTTCTAATGGAGGATGCAGAGTTTTATAAAACTGTGCATCCGTGTGGGACACACCCATGTTGGGGTACATGTGTACACCATGATATGTGAAAGTAATAAAACCCTATTTTATTCATAGTTTATTATTAATTTCAACTTATCATGCAGTGCGAATTCATATTCAACAAATATAAGAAATAATTTTTCTAATTTATATCTTTCTATGAGTCTTTTCACAATAGAGTATGACATTCATGATGTTCTTTATGTTTTTATGTCACCCTAAATGAAGAGAATGATTTCATCCACAAAATGTTGGTTTATCATTGTATACATTGGGTTAATAAAATGTTTTCTTATCATAAAATTCTTTAATAGGATTCATTTTTGTTGAGGTATGTGGGGGACATTGATATTGTGGAGAGGATCAAAACAGTGACATTATAATTGGATCTTCCTCAATAGTATGATGGAATAAACAATGTGTTTTATGTCTCATAGCTTCAGTTTTATATCCCCAACACTTCACATGTGATTGATATTCATGATTTTGTGCTTTAGGATGATGCATCTTTTTAGGAGAGTCCAGTTTGTATTGTGAGTCATAGTGAGCAAGTATTACGAGGTATGACTGTGTCGTTGGTCTAAGTGTTATGGTGGAATGGAAATATTAAAGAGGAAACATATGAGAAGGATCTACATTTGTGGTCCCATTAACTAAATTTTTAAAAATGATTATCTTTTTGAAAAAATTGTTTTGTAGTAATATTCATATCATTTCCCAAAAAAGGTTCATTATGTTTTTTTATAAAAGTGTGGAAGGATTTTTTTTCTTTTAACTTATATATCCTAAATGAAACCTTATAAAATCTTGAATAATAAATTATTTGAAGATTATATTCCATGTTTCCATGGTTTATTTGATGAATATATATATATAGTATTTTTTAAATGTTTAGATTTTAAAGAATTGATTTTAATGTTAAAAGGGGGGTTTCCTCATTAAATATTCCATGTAATCTTATAAAGAAATTTTCTTCAAGGTCTTTTAACATTTATGTTATGGATTACATTTGAATTATATATTTATGTATCTTATATATATACAATCACAATATCCTAATATTCGACAGAGTAATACATACCATTAGTTAATTTTAAAATTTCATAAATTATGAAATATTCATTTGATTATGATATGAGGAAAGAATATAAAATTCATATCATTCCATAAGAAATTACTATGTTTAAACTTTAAGATTAATTAACATTTGTCTCACCCATATTCATTAAAATTTATTTATGGGTGATCCTAGATAGCAATCCAATGTATTGGGTAATTATTTTTTCTAATGAAATATTGTGTATGGGAAATGGGAGTGAACCAAATCCATTATATGACTGTGTCCTTCCTGTTGAATTTTCTGTGAAGTTATCCATATAAAAAATTATGTAACATTATATGTTTCATATATATTTCCAATATTTCTATGTTCTTATGATAGTATGTTCTTTATGTTATTCTTGCATGTAATTACTCATGATCCATCTCTTTAATGATATATTGTTATTCCTTTTACTCACATGTTATGTATCCTTATCATTTTTATTACCTTATTAGGATTTTCATCATAGATTATTCCATTAAATACTCCCAATTTTATATTATAAATATTTAGGATCTGAAAGAGATTATGGTTCTCATTATGGAGAATAATAATATAATGATATTTTATTTCATCTTCTTTTGATTGTTTATGTCCCTAATATTCCAATGTCACAATTCCTCATGATATTTCAATTTTAATTAACATATGTTAATGTTACAAACAATTTAACAATATCTATAATTTTATTGGCTTTTTATAACTGATATAAGATCATGGACTATGTTTTTGGATTATGACACAAATACATTATTGAGAACCCTATCGATAATTCTATGTGTAGGAAGTGATCATGGAATTTTGGTGAAGGGTAGAGTGAGTGGTTTCCAATAGATTACATATATATATATATATATATATTAAAAGACAAAATGGCTCTATAATAGGGGATCCATGGGGTAATAATGCTGAAAGGGGGGAATTTTTTTTGACTCGATCATTACATAGTGCATGAAAAGGACACTCATTGTGCGTCTTCCTTGAAAATTTGAGGGGATTTTCGTTAAATATTCAAAAACACATTAGGAACCATAATGAAGTATATGAATAGATGATAATAATTGATAAAATATTTTAAAACTATGGTTTCATAGATTATATATTTGGTGACATGATTTAGACATTCGACAAATGATTTTTCATGATTTTGATTATTTTTTATTGCACCATGATTTTTGGTTTATCGAGTGGTTGGAACCAGGTTGAATGATGTTAATATTGAATAGGATAGGCGATATAATTATTATGAATGACCAAAATGGATGAGAACTACATTGAATGATATTTTTATATTTTTTAATCATATATGATGATATATAATTAACAACCTGTAAATTAACCAAATCATAGACTCACCAAAAAAAGAGAATGATAGATTCCAAAAAAGAGCAGTTTTGGGAGACCATGGTGTAAAATATGTTGAAAGTGACACTAAAGAGTATTTATAAAATGGATATGAAATTGTTTTTGTGTAGAAAATAATGAAATTGAAAAATGAGTTCCTATAGAAAATAAGAATTCATTTCTGAGAAATAAATTCAATCCAAAATATTCATTTATATCTCATTTTCTAAAATATGGGGAACCTAGGAATTATCTATTTCAATTCCCTCTTTTAATGGTTATCATCTAGACCAAGGATATACCTATTTTATATCAATAAATGATTTAAAAGTATCTATGTCTCAGGATAAATGAATTATGTTGTTTAACAATTATTTTCAAAGGTTTTTTAGTTATAAGAAGAATGAAACTTATTTTGATTTGGTTAATTTTTTTAAGACTACTGGTTTTACTATGTCTTTATAGAAATTCAGATTATTTATAGCAATTATTTTCATATATGACTAGGAAATATAGATGTTTTCTTAAGACTATAGGATTGATTGATTTTATTGGAGATAAATTTTATAATTATCTTTGAATAGTAATGGCAAAATAATTTAAATTTATTTTTTCAATTTTTTTTTATATTTCAATGAGATTTAGTGTTACATATTTATCAGCTGATCAATGTTAAACAGTGAGTGTTACTGTTTATTCATTAGAGACTAATGTTTTATTTTATCATATGATGGTTTATTAATTTTTCTAATTAACCAACCTTATTCTAAAATATTTTCTTTTGTTTAACATAAAATTATATAACGAATATTCTGTTATCCATTTATATATTATATGTTCTATTTTAATATTATTTTAATGTTTTAAGGGAAATAATTATCTTGAATACTCATCTCAAGAAAATTATTATATTGTTGTGGAAATTTATTAAAGGGTGAAATTATTATAGTCAAGTATGTATATTTCCTTATTTTCATAGTTCAAATTTTATTATAATTTCACAACTCTTAGAACATTATCTCTATAAAGAAAATGTAAAATTATTACCTTTATTTATGATGAATCTATATACTTATTCACACCTCATAAATTTATGGTTATGTGGATGTTAACTATATAATGATCATTCAAATTCATGTTATCAATGATATTTCTCACACTCCATAATGATTTGAACTTTAAAATTTTCATCCTTGTTCATATTTTAACTTCAAACTACGTTTTTTATTCTGCGAAACCTTGTTATATTTTATTCTTGATGACCTCTGAACATCAATTTATCTCTTATCGTGAGGAATAACTATTAACCATTCTTCTGATGTGGGATTTTTACAAAGAAATTTTTTGCTGATAAACCATTAACTAACTAGATCATGTTCTGATTGTGAGGACACAATTTATTAAAGGGGGAAAATGTAAAACCATGTTATTTTAAAAATAAAACCATATTCCCTATTGTATACGACATCCATAACCAATCATAAATGAACCATGAAATATTATTATTTAAATATGACCATTATAACCTTACTGTTAAATTGGTAGGTATGAATAAGATTAGATAATTTTTTAAATACATATAAGAATATTACTCTACATAAATTTATTATTAAATTCCTAATAAATAAAACCAAAAAATTTTCTAAAGATATTTTATTATTCAACAAAATGTTTTCTTTATAAATTATATTTATTTCATTGCAAAGAAAAAATATTAAAATTAAATTCATTATATTTTTGAAAATTTATTTTATAAAATAGACATAATTTTTGAAATTTAAAATATTGAAATATAATTTTTTTTAAATTTTGGGATGATAATTTTTTTACTAACTAGTGAAAATTAAAGAATTTTCAAACATAATAAATTTTTCATTAAATAAAATAATTGAATAGTAAAATTATGGTTCAAATTTCATTTTAAATTTAAATATGAATAATTTATTTTAGAACTATATAATTAAGGTCATTTGAATCGTCAATTTTTATTATTTTGTTATAACATTATTTTTAGGCTCAAAAATGTGGTTTTTATGAAATGGTATTTAATTGCATAATGTTTATCCATTTTAATTAACGAAAATGAACCCTAATAAAGATATATTTAAATGAAATTTATAGATTACATATCTAGTTATAATAATTTAAATTCATTTAATGTTCATATCTAGTAATATAATTATTGTATGATTATATTATGCTAGAAAAATGATTTCTTTAAATACCATTTTTAAACATGTTTTAAAAGTTTATTTTTAAAATTTAATTATGAAAATTAATTGAATTGAAATTGAAAAAATGCATTCAATATTTTGAATTATTATAATTAATGTTTGGTAATATGAACATCATAATTTTTTCAATTAAATATTTGTGAAAGTAAATTACAGCTATTATGGTTAAAACATGGTTTTTACTATTAAGAGAGCTTGTATTATTGTTAATTTTCCAGAAACATATACCTTTTATTTGATAAATTAGAATTTATTAATAAAATATTTGGGTAATAATTATATAATAATAAAAAATTTATTTATAAGCTAAAATGATAAATTTCATAGGTAAAAGAAACTAGTAACCAAGGTGAAAACTTCAATGTATAAAGTGAGTAACCGAGGAGGTAAAACTTATAAAATGTTTAAAACATGCTTTCATTTTAATGTATCGGTTTTGTATCCACCTTATCTTCCCTCCAATAAATTATATTTCAAATTTTTTGACACATGTACTTAATACGAAATACCATTATTGAATTGTTTTATGTATTTATAATAAAATATCCTTCATTGTAATAAAAGGACACCTACTATCCACTTTTATTAATTAATTAAAAGAATTTTGGATAATCCAATATATACCCAAATATGTTCATTTCATCCATTTCCAATGTCCTCGTGGCCAAGGATTGATTATAAAACCACCATAGAAAGGCTTTTGGATCCAACCCAAACTGGGTATCCGAAGAAGATGTATATTTATTAAAAAAATATTGATATTATTTATTCTTCCACATATGTTAGGTATTTTTCAACTATTAATTATAATATCATCAATATATTACAGATAAAATGATTTTATTATGTTAGTTTTAAAAAATGCATCAATCTATTATCACATCAAATGGGAAATGATCCCATCATTCTTTTGTACAACAATTTACCGCCTAAAAAACCTATATAAATCAATTTCCATCCTTGTATCTCCTAGAAGGATATAATCAGTGGTTAAATTTATATTTATTTTATTCAAGGAATAGATATAATTATTAAATTATTATAAATAATTTAAATTCATACATTTCCATTATTTTAAATATGATAACGCCCATTATCTGTATGTGTGGACGACTGCCACCACGAAGCTATGTGATTATTTCTTCATCACCACATCACATGGATGTTATATATTTTTATATATAAAATAATAATATGGTTAATGTTATATATTTATCTTTTAGTAAGTTTCAAATAAAACTTAACATTTTTCCATCATGATTATTGAAAAATGGAAAAGTTACTCATTTTCGTGTACCGCCTACTCTCTCTATGATTTTAATGTACATAATTTTTCATAAAAATATTTCACTATTTTTAGAATTTATATTTTATGTATAAAAAGAAAACTATTTCATGTTTATTATTATATATATGATGATATAATGACCTCAGATACCATAGTCATTCTATTGAGGTTATTTTGGACTTATGAGGAAAATATCATGAAAATGTTTGATGTGAAGTTAAATGGTAGGGTAATATAAAGAGAAATGATAATAAAATAATTTAATTGGATAATTAAATTTTTTATTTTTATTAACAAGGAATATAATTATTGTAATTTTATTATTTTTGAGTTAATGAAGGTGTGTGATTTGTCAAACTCCAGGTAAAGTGTTTCTTATTTTTATTTCCAATTCAGGCTATAAATATAATTAAATGCAAATGTTATCTATGACTTTGTGTGACATGATATATTATTTTATTATTATTTTTATATACTTTTACTTGTTTGGGTTTACATTTGACACATAAAATAACATCATTATTTACATCTCACTCAAATGTTATTATTATTATTTGTGATTCCATATCAATTTCTTCTCATTGAGGAATATTTAATTTTATAAACCAATTTTTATATTGTGTAAATGATCTTCCTTATATATATATAAATATTTATATATTATAATCAATCCTTAATTATTTATGGTATTTTATATTACAATTAAAATTGATTCATCAAAGAGTATTTGATTTGAATATTACCAAAGTGTTAAAGGAATTATGTTACAACCTAATTTCTTATTGATATTTTGTATGTTATTGATCCATTAGGAGAAAAATTATAAATTTTTTTCTTAAAACGCATCCATTTTATTCTAATATAGTCATAAAAGGGTTTTATCTATTTTTACCATTTCCACTAACATATAATAAAGAAACATTATGAATGTTGTTTCTATATAATAGTGATCCTCTATGCTAATTTATATTTGGAATATTTATCCTAAATATATATATTTTCCAGAAAAGGGTTTTAGAAATGATTTAAATATTCTTAAATTATTTGTTAAATTATGTTTTACACATGTTTCATTTTATTTTAAAACATATATGGAACATTATTTTCTTTTTCTGAATAAGGTTCTTATTACATTGTTTTCAAAATTATGAAAGTAAATTTTTCTTCTAAATTATAATACATGAATGGAATAATTCCCCATCAAGACCACTAAATGATTTGAAACATACATAATTTTCATTGAAATTTATTTTCAAAGAAATTTTTTAATAACATTTTGTAGATATTTAAATCTTGAAGAACTGATTTCAAAGTTAAAATTGTATTTTTCTCAAGATAAAGTACAAACTATATATTAATGTTATTTTCATCAATGATGAAAACCATTAATTTTATAGGTTTTTTCTAAATTATGTATATCTATGTCTAAAATATATAACCATCTCATTCCATCATCATTTTATGGAGTAATATATTCCTTATAATCATTTAACAAATGAATTCATCATTAAATTTTCTTTTTTTTATGAAATTGATTTATTTCTATGTGTAATTATTATGTTTATTATTTATGATTTATTTCATATTTTTGGAAACATAATCATAAAAATGTTATGTTGTCAATTCCTAGATATATCTATAATGTATTGGGTAAATAAATATTCTCATGATATGATATGTATGGGGTTAGGGAGTAAACCTAATCTAATATGTAACTTTTTCCACCATGTGATATAATCTTGGAAGTTATCCTTGACTCATGTTTATGTAATGAAATATGTTTTTACACATTTCCTATAATTATATGATCTTAATATACCTTGTTATTTATGTTATTCTTCAATGTGATGACTCATGATCATTCCCTTCTACGATATCTTATTACAAATTTGAATCACACATTATGTCCCCTTATCATGATTATTCCTTTACAATTTTTTTATGACACCCCATTATTTTATGTACTCACTGGGTTATCGAGTATATTTTTTGGATCAAAAATATGTATGAGGTCATTAAGGAGTATTAAAATATAATGATGTTATGTTTTTTATGTTGATGTTTTATATAACTAATATTCTAAATACACTTGGAATCATGATGTTTGGGTTGTAATTAATTTTTTTTATTGTACAAATAATGTAATAATATGTTTAAATGTATAAGATTTCTATATAAATGATTTCATTCTTGGTTATTTTCATCTATTTTTAACGAATATATTTTTATCATTTCCTATGTGATGAAATATTTTGGAAACCCTTTAAATTTTATAGGAAAAGTTTTATCTGCATTTTCATGGAATTTAAAATAAATTAATCTCCTCTTATATTTGTAAAATATTTAATCCAAAATAATCTCATAATATAAATATATTTATTATATTAAGATTAATATTTCTAAAACTCAGGAAAAAGTATTTTTCAATTAATTTTTTGTTCTTCATAAAATATTTTAGATGATTAAGCACTATCTATAAATGATTATAATGAACATCTTCATCAAGATATATTATTTAATTCTAATCTCTTTTTAAGTAATGATACATCACTTTGTCTTTCTTAATAATCAGTTTTATATAAATAGATGTTATATTCAATTATTTTTTATGGGTAACGAAACAAAATTCAATCCTATGATTGAAGGGTGTTCACCATAATGTCATATGTAAATTGATTTGGAATAATATTCAAATAAACATATACCCATTATCAATATAGAATAAATTGTATATGTTTAATATTATTAATTGAATTTAATTTATCTATAATGGTAATGCATATGATTGGATTCCCATTTATTCTTCTATGGTATTATCATAACAGGAGTATGGATGAAATATTTATGTGACTCTATGTGAATTGTATATGAAACCTTTTTTCCTTCCATAGGTAATTTGTTCTGTAAATGTAAATTTAATTCATTTGAATTTTTAGGAATTCCATTTAATTTAAATTGTGTCTTTAGGACATGATAGGTTTCAAGTGACACTCATACGTATAGATGCGGAAAATTTTGGTATATTATCACCATCCAATGCATTGTTGAAATGTTTATATCTCTTGTTATTAGTTTTCAAGAGTTAAATTTTGATTCTTATAAGCATGAAAACCTATTGGGTGGATCATGAAATTAATGTTTCAGTGTACTAATTTTTTTCACATGTGAAAGATGTCAATATTTTATTTCCATTATCATTATGTTTTCAATCTCTAACATGTCATATATACTGACTCATGTTTCAACACAATTTTTATTCATTTAGTATGTTAATTCAAGACTTATTAAATGATTTATGAACTATACAACGTTGGGGATATGTTTCTTATATCTATTTTTATACCCATATTATCATCTTATTATCACTAAAGATATTTTCTTGTTATCACTTATGTTTACCCATGTTGAGAATAAAATTTCAACCAATTCTTATTATTCCAATTCCAAATGTTATAATTATTTGCATAACTTATTATAAGTATAGAATTAGTATATTTTTTAATAATTATAATTAATTTATATAATGTATTATAAAATTAATTACTTTTATAGATTTTCATAAAATAAATATAGACCAATAGTTCTATGGTGTGTGTGAAAATTTGTTATATTGAATTATTACTAATTTTAAATAATGAAAAAATCTATTTATATTTGTCTTGGGTCACTATACACTACATTGATCTCATATATAAGTAATGTTTGTAGGCTCTTATACAACAAGATCACATTAATTGAATCATTCTCTCATTACATTCCTGACATTAATCATATTCTTGTGTTCCTAAACCCATGAAACTTTCCCTTATGCATAGTAGTATAAAAAAACAGAATCACCCCTTTGATCTTCTCTAACAACATAATTTTCCTCACATGTCAAGGAAAAATATCCTTATCTCCCACATAATGGGAATAATTCAAAAATTTAATGCTTCCATCCATGATGTATCGTTTCACCCCTGAAAAATAAAACCAAATGATATAGGTCCTTTTATAATATTGATCCTTCTATTGTTACCAAAACCCTATAAAAAATAAATTTTACACAACGTGAATTCTTCAGGAACAAATGAGTCATAATAATTCCTACCAAACATATAGAAACATCTATTGTGTTATTTTATAAAGGAATGGCACCAAATTGTGGATTCCATGTTTATAATGTCTATAGAACAATTATGCCTACACCCCATATTCTATATCACGTTGGTTGTATAAAAATAATCCTTCATAATTTTTTATCCTTCTACCTCTATGGAAACCCACATGCATGGGAAAACTCCCAATCAATGTAACCCTCATTTGTTTCATATCACATTTCATCTATATCACATGGGTTAGTAACATCTTGGGTAGTATCTCAAACATTAGGATTTCCCACCCATCACAATGGTTATATCTCATATAGGTTAAACCTCACATGATACCTTAATGATACATTCAATTTATCACATTCATACACATATTCTAATATATGAAATCTTGGGACTCATGTATAAATATTAATCAGGAATCATATTCCAAACCACCACCGTTATATGGTGGTGATTCTCACTAAGAAGATACATACATTTCAACTCACTAATGAATCTAAAATTTCATCTCAAAACCTTCACACATACCAAAATTAATTGAAATATTTTTATCCCAATAGGGAACTAATGACAAAAATGTATTTGTATACAGGACTACCCCTCAAGAATTAAAATTTTTTGTTGATCCCCATATGGCCTCTACATACAAGAGTTACCCCTTTAAGGAGCACATTCTAATAACTCAGAATATATTTATAATCCAATTTCTCAAATAAAATAATTATTAATTGTTTTGAATTTCTTTCTAAATTATATGTAATAAAAAAATATTTGTGGTTGATGGAATATTATATAACGATTTTTTTTAAAATTAATTCCAATACTAAATTCTCACACTAAGGATTCATCACAAAGACACATATTACCTATACAACACTAAATTGATTCTACGTACATTCTATTAAATATGGGTTTTCATAGTTATCATCATTAAAAATCATGTTTCAGATCCCTATGACCTTTAAAATAAATTAATATACACTATGGTTCAATTGATTATAATTCCCCCAATTATTTATATGTGAAAAAAATTGATTATTTTCAATCACATTAAACAATATAACCATAACATTAATTATATTAATCAAAAAAATTCATGTGAATTTCATGTAAATAAGGCATTAAAATCATGATTCATGTACACTGTCTTCATTTCATTAGGAAAAGAGAAAAAAATAAAATAATTTTCCTCTTTAAAATAAAAAATGATCCAAGACTCTGGTAATTCATGAACCATAAATTTAAATACCCATATACATTATGAAAAGTGAATATGATACAACCTTACCACCATAAACGAAAACATAAATACGGAATCCCATTTAACTTAATCATCCCAAAGGTAATGGTTTCACTAATTCACTAGCCAGAGGTCAATAAAAATCCCTACCACAATATTATATCACCCATCCACAATATTACCAAATAGTGAGACAAAATAAAACACTCATTCATTATTGATATGAGTCACAAAAAAATCCATGATTCAAATTGTAAGTATATATTCCCTCATTCACTTAAAATAATATCCCTTCTGGGACACATTATGATCCCATGGGTACCTCCCCTTATTACAGTGACTTCCAACTAGTAGCAGTGGTATAGTTTAGTGTATTGTTGAGATTATACCCCCATATCATAGTGAAAAATAACATATAAATAATTCATGAATTGTCTATAGTAGTAAATAATCAGAGTACATGGATGAAATAAACATAATCCTTAATATAAAATCTTATTGAGAAGAATACGATCATAAAGTATCAATATCTAACCAACAACCAAAAAATCATATATTCAATAAAAATTATAGAGTTAAAAATAATAATAATCTACTTCCATCCACATGTCACACACCATGATTATCTCCACCCCCTTCCAAGTGATCCCTCATGATTAATAAACTCCTAGACACTTCCCAACCTGATCATGGAAACAGTGGAAGGTACTTTGTTACTTGTATTCCATGGACTTCTACATAGTGTTTGAATGCATCTCTGAAAGGAACCACCAATATATTGCCATAAATATCCTTCAAAATCCATGTAGACAGGTTATACACTCCATATAAATAAATAAATATGCACTAAAAACATAATTAATAACCACTATTGGCCCTTGGGTTTTTCCATTGATCCCAGGATCAACCTAATCGTGCATCATCTAATTTTGTAGTGAATCTAAGAATTTAATGTAACCATGAAACCCTAATATAATACAAGTCCTAAGGATCACATCCATGGAGACCTAAAATATATGGAAATATATCTATGTTTAATCCCATAACATTTGAATCATCTTGAATCCAATTATTGAATCCATATTTTCAAAATTATTGCTACTCGTGGTTCCAATCCATGGAATCATGACACATGGTTCATCATATAGACATTGAGGTTAAAATCCAATTCACTCTAATTCATGTAATCTTATCTATAAATACATGTCACCCAAAATAATTATTATATTATCTAAAAACCATGGAATCCAAAATCTTTGTACTCGCAATTCAAAATACATCCTAGTATATGAATCTACAGACCTTATCTAAATCATCCAAAACATTGCATCTTAGTTTAATGTGAGTCCCAATATTAAGATTATATAGAATGGTCTATTGAATAACATTCTACATTTATAGATCAAATTTAATAGCTCAATTCTATATGTAACTCATAGGAATATAATTCATCTAAATTACATTAAGAAGAAAGGTGTGTCCCACAAAAATCACACAATCAATATCATATCAATCGGATATACATCATCATGAACCCATCTAACCAATAGAGTTTGGAGACTATAATGTATAACATACCTTATCCATTTATCTCTATGGAAAAAAATTTAAATTTAGATTCTAATTTAACACCTACCATCATCACTACCTATGACCCAAAACACAACCTCACTTGGGTCACAACATTACAATGGGAACCATAGGGTTACCCTAGTTCTCCTCAAAGCTATGAAACCCTTCTTGGACATTTTTATCACAACACATAAACATAGTCAACACCTATAACTCATAGGGATTAATGTCCTTTGAAACTAGGAACATCTCATCATGGCCTCACTAACCTTCATTTAGTGTATCACAATAGAGACAACATCAAGCATGTCCCCTTTCAAAAATAATACTAGTTGGTCTGATCAGTCATCACATCCATTAGTATCCTTGGGATTTACCTAACCAATTAACAATAGATCATTCAAGGAGTAACATTAACTCATTTCACATATCGAATACCCCAATGTATTTAAGGCATCTCAATTTCCTCACATGGACAAAACCTTGGCCATAATTTCTATACATCACCCACTGCTACCTAGAGGTCATTAGGGGGCTCAACCCCTAAGTAATATTCATTATGTCTATTTAAATTTATATATTATCCCTTGGGGTCAATGTGTTACAAGGAATTGAATAATAACCAAAGACTTGAAAATATATTTCTATATAAATCAATACATTGACCAAGGGTTAATCAGGTCCCATGGAACGTTGTTTATTCAAATAACATCATATTAAATAAATAATTTCACTAAATACAAAGGTCGATGTTTCCCTCTGTAGTGATACCTCACATTCTATTTAAAGCATAAATATAAATTAGGAATATTATCAGGCTTTTACAGAGTACCACATAAATAATTTTGTCTTATTATATTTTTATTCAACTGTCTGAAAGCTATCACCAATGCTCACCCAGGTGAAACAACCATAATCAAAAAACCTATGTTACTACCTCCTGCCAAAGATTCAAAATTAATAAACTATAATATATTTATAATTAATCGGTCTATTATAATCAATTTTAAATCATTTTATAATTTTATTTCAATAGTTATAAATTTCTAAATTTCTAACAGATCATCATATCGATTAGAAACATCCAAATATGAGTTGTGGACCTATCCTAATGCATGATCTGTACTATGAAACATGAAATATTAAATAATAAATTCTAATTGAATTTTATCATAGTTTATTTTAGTGACAAATCCTCAAAAAAAACAATACAGTACATACATTCAATGAAATGACCATTGTGACATGCAATGTTCTTCTTGGGAAATCTAGTAAATATGTTGTAAAAATGACCCATTATAAATTTAATACTCTACCATGATCTATTGGAATTGTAACAAATACCTAAAATTCATTCTTGTTGAAATCAGTAATGATAACTAATTAAAATAGTGGAGGGAAAGAGAGGGATATCACGCTATCTATTTCCATACAATAAAATCACTAATCATCTCAAAATAAATGGAAATTAGGGAGGAGGAGATTGGGATGAGATTAACATAATTCCCTCCTCACACATACTCATTTTATAAAAAATAATGTGTATATGGCCACCTTTTAAAATTTAAAAAACATTTAGCACTATTTTAATGCATGAAACTAGTTTTCAATCCATAAATCTTCAAGAAGTACCTTATTATCCTGTACAAATAAAGTTTTCAAGAACTCAATACCTAAATACCGCCCTATGAAACCCTTTTCTCAATGTTAAAGTCTATTTCACAGCATGAAATGAATGTTTCTTTACTTTTTAGCAGCCCATGGACTTGAAAATTTATCTAATGGTAATCATAAAACTTAGGAAATATATGAATCCTTAAAACAATTCCAAAAACACCATTTATAGTTTTTTTTTATTTCAAACAAATTTATATTCTTATTTCTAAAAATGGTCCATCCACTAAAAAACATTGAAAATTCTCCTAAATTTATAGTACATGAAGATATATAGTATTAAAATATCTCCATCATAATATATATCATCATAGTGAAGTATAATCAATAATTCTACTAAATTTCTCATCCCACTAGTGGAACTAATTTTTGATAAACTCATTATGTTCCATATTCTAATGAAAAATGAGCTCTATATTAGTAACTCTAATAGTATGGAAAACAATCTAGGAAATGCCAATACACGACATTATTCCATCACTAAAATGCCAAGACTGTAGTTACCCACTCCCATCAAACCCCAAAAACCAAATTTTCATCATCATTCTCATGTCTCACCCCTTCATAAGACACAAATCATAAATTATGATTCTCAAGTCGTGGTGCTCTCCTTCATCCAAATTTTAAAACGAAATGAGTTCTCAATGGTCCAACGACTCACTCAGCATGGTTCCAATTAAATTTTGAGACATTTTTCCGATAATGAAGATAACGTTTCACCACTCCAGCATCATAATTTGTTCATAATACATTCATAGGAGACTTCATATGGCCTTTTGGTTTCATTATAGGGGTTTTATTAATGTTCTTATCATCACACTATCCAAAATGGATTAAAAAATTGTTTGGGAATTCAATTATTACAAGTCGCAGTTCTAGAAAAATTGGTTACTTTTTTTGTCTATGTTTTAGACCAAACAATTTTGAATTATGGAACAAGAACATAATATCTTTAACTATGCCATTTTTCATGCTATTTTGGTGACAGTAATTACATGAAATCAACTATTTAATGGATTTGACCCTGGTATCACAACTATTTTAGGAGGAAAATGCATTATTGATAAATGAGTGATATTAAGGTCCATTATTAATAAATTCTTATCATTATTAATTGATATTTCACACTTTTATTACATGAATTCATCGCTTTCAGATTATTTTTGGCTTAAAAAGTAACTCATTTTATTGTTGGTGTTTTTTCAAATAATATTGATTCCTACCATATTTGAATTCAAGATTACCTATCCTTTACAAATATATGGCCTTTCATTAATCTCTTTCACAATTTTATTAATATTTAGGGAATTTTTTGTATGTTCATAATTTTGGTTGATTTACTTCTAACTAGTTGAAGTTATCACTTTTAACATGATAAATATTAGTTTATAGATGTTACGGAAAGAACATTGAATCTTGGTTCCATAAACTATGTAAATTCTAGAATTTTCAGTCAATGACATTTATGGAGAATGAATGAATTATTGATGATCATCAACGGTCTTGTAAATAGGTGATATTTTTTGGGTATGTATTTATGAATCAATCATAGTAAGAACTTATTTTTCATGATTATATTATTGGATTCCAATTCTGATGAAGTATTCATGAATGATTGAGGTTTTTTAGTTTCCCTAAGGAATCCATCTATAATCAATGATAAATATAGAAACTATTGTTTGAAGGATAATGGATTTTGTGAACTTCCATTCACTCTTAAGACATATAGTGGTATTGATGTTCCTAAAAACTCTTTGATGTATATAATACAAGAAAGACATCCTTGACAAGGAATTCACATTGAGTCTAATTCTAATTTTGTTTTTGATAAATGGTAATCTAAAAATATGGTTCTATGACAAGTGATATATTATAATTTGGGTGTCAAATGTGATTCATTCATAGAGAATGTTGACAAACCTTGAGGGTGATGTTTAAAAAATAAACGTAGGTAGAATCTAACCATATGGGAGACTCATATACACCTTTTTCATTGTATTTTTTCCTTTTTATCATAAAATTATGACAATGAGTAATTATGATTACATGTGGGTGTTTGTGTGTTAATCTCATGAGACCCATATATGATGATTTATGATGTGATTATTTCTAGTATTTAGTTATTTAATGTTTGATTTCGATCACATGTGTATACTTTTTAAAATTATACACATGATCATATGATTTCCTAATCTTCTCTAACTAGTTATTCAGGGTTCCTTACCTTCAGAGGTTTTATTTTTTGTTCTTGGACTAGGTGGAAAATTGTTAGATGATTTTCCATTATATGTTGAGTTTTCATGAAAGTGTATGATAGAAACAATAGAACAGAGAATAGGGTGGGAATAAAATTATTCATTGGAATTTTGTGTTGAGGATGCAAATTATTATTTGATTCCAAGAAACATTTGGACTGATTCCAATTAACTTTATATATAGCCAGCTCAAATACTACTGGTATACTGAGATGAATGTCTAAAATCATTCCTAGGTAATGTTGATTCACATGTATGTATGATTATATTAGGATGATGAATGTCAATTTCTTAATCCCCATTGTTTGTATTGGTTACATCTGATATATTTAGGTTATCCTTCATGCATAGATCCTATGTAGGTATGTGACGGGGTTTGCAGAGGCTTGGTTAGTTCATTACATCTCAATACATGATTATATGTTGTTATAATTGTGAATGTATTTATTAATATCATGGTATACACATTTTATACATGTGAACATTTGTTATGGACTTGTTTGAGGTTTATTAATGGGTTTTATTACTCACGCATCATATGATCAATATGGTCCATGTATATACAACATTTATAAGGGTTTGAGATTGGAAAAGGTCATATTTAAGACAAAGGAGATAAGGATCATGAACTTGGAAGATGTTTCAGGACATACTTTGATGGATTTAACAATTATTTTCTATAAATCACTTATACGTTGGTTTTGATTTCCACCCATGGAGTCATTTTTATTTTTTGTATGGTTTTCATTCCATATGATTTTGTTCTACATGTCTACACTGATTATTATATTTTATAAAATCCTATTAGGATATTATTTGGAAATGACATGATACGTAGGTTATAGTCTCCCCACCAATGAACATATACCCACGCTTCATGTCGGAGGCCTCTGGGGTATTTGGAGGCTAGCATTAGGGAATATGTCACTCTGATTTAGTCATGGTGGTTTTAATTGGTGCATTTTAAAATGGTATTAGTGAACTATTTTTTTTACTATCTTAGGAAATGATAGATAAGAGATTGATGTTTGTGGATATTATGGGGGGTTCCATGTGCTTGGACATATCAACTATAATTAAACTATAACATAACATTTTAATGATTTTTGATACTATTATATGAGTATTCTTGTGTGTTCTCACTCAAAAATATACATGTATGATAAAATTCCAAATATATACCTAATATTTGGTTATATAGTAGTTAATTAATATAATTATTTTATGAGATACATCTAATATATAAAGTATTATATTATTTTATTAATCATATAACTTTTTTTCTATGTTAAAATGATATATCTCTTGACATTAATTAGTTAAAATTAATCATGATATTATATGTTCTATATACATGTGACAGTGAATAGTGTGAAGGGATGAAGAATCATAGTTAATAATAGGGGGATACACACAGTGTTATAGGATTTCCTATTTGGGAAACCATTATGGGATCCTATATACTAATTATGACCTGTTGTAATTGATATATTGCATTAATCATGTTATAGAAGATACCACCTGATAGACAAATGGGCAGACTACTAGCTAACATGGTCTGCGATTCTCTTACCAGGGTGGATTCCCAAACACCTACTCTTGTAGAAAAATATGTAGGTCCATCTCATCTAGGAACCCTCATGGAATTTCATTCTCATGCACTAAGAGTTTTTAGGACCATGGGAGAATACACAGGGGTCTTCCATCTCCAGTATCCTCTAGCCTTTCAAGAAACTAGAATAATGTAAATTACTAAAGACTAGGTGGATGTTATTAATGGTACCATAAATATTGTTTTGTCATCAGTGGAAGGGAATATCATGATGGATATATTCATACTACAGGCACCAACTAATATATAGTGGAGTATGATGTCATAAGTTTTTTTATGTGAGAGTCTCACCTAGGTGGCATTTAAGTAATTTTTTTGGTGTTTTTTTCTAGAATGAAGAATCTTGTCCGAGTGTGTGGGTCCATGGAGATAGATTACAGTTCCATTATAGTGTATCATAAGTCTGGTCATTTTACATATATTATTTACTATTCACCTATTCATTCCATAAATATTATTCATATGTCCATGAAGTTCAAGATCATACTTCATAACATCACCAGACAAGAGATCTGAAACTTCAACATACCACCAATCATAGAGGATATGGAAAATTTAGTTTCCATAAATAAGATATTGGAGTAGGGTAGTTTAGTTTTTCTTCTTATTACCTTTAGATTTCATTTTGGTGGACCTCCTATTAAGTCAATGTGTGAAACTTCATTTATAAATAAGATGATGTCCAAGGTTCTATGAAAAATCCATAGTATGAAGTAAAACAAAGTTTTAATTAATCATCTTATTTAGGGGAAGATCCATATTTCTTTAGAAATAGAATGTTTAAGCACTAATAAATGGTCTTAATAGTATCCTTGTGATAGTTCTATCAATTCATAGTGATAATACATCTAAAATAAATCTGTATTAGAACATAATGGTCAGGGTTCTCTTGGGTTATAGTATAAACTCAATCATTGACCTTGGTATCTTGTTAGTGTCCTCAGCAGTAGTCACATATGAAGAGGACATAGACATGTCATGGAATTTGTCACTAATCATAGGTAGGTAGTGTTAATGAAGTGGATAATACACTAGTAGATGATGGTGATGGGCCACTTACTAAATGACAAATAGTGTTATGACTCGTCCCATAATGGGGCTCGAGCCGAAACTACCAATAGCCTGCCTCTATAGGCCAGGGGTAGAGACAAGCACTAAAGACACAACTAACTTAGTGAGGCCTTTTCCTATGTACCTATACACATCGACACAACCAAATTAATGAAAATTTTTAGATGGAAATAAATAAAAGATGTAACACAGGTATAAATAAACCAAAAGATGCCTAGACCAATAAACAAAAAAATATACAATAGTGTAAACTAAAAATAAAAGGGAAAACACATGCCCACCCACAATTATGTCCCAACCTGAGAAAAATGAAAAAAACCTATTGAAATCCTAACACATGTATCCCAAGCTACGACCACAACACACTATAAAAGTTGTATGTATCTCTAATATCCTCTGAAGTCATGTTAGACGTATACTACATCTTCAAAATACATGACATGTGTTGGTAAAATCTAATTCTAGGGTGTGTGTATATATATATCCAGTATAATTCCCCAAAAAGGTGATGGGGGATCAGTAAGGGATAAAACTGAAGATGAAAGAAGTAGATAGAATAGGGTATGGTAGAAGAGTATAGATCAACCCAACAAGAGAGTGAAAGTGAACTCATCCAAACACATGGAGCTCTAAATGAAGGGATTATGAACATTCTATTGAGTCCTTACTAAATATAGTATTAGAGTAGACTCATCCATCCAAAAGAATCTAGACATGGAAATCAGGTGGCACACCCTACATGTCTTCATCTCTCCTAGAAAGAGAGTAACCAAAACCCACGGAGTGGGTACTAAAACAATATATATATATATATATATATATTCTAAAAAAAACCCAAATTGGAATTTTCGTGGATATCTATCACATATCTCAGACTAAGAAGAAGAGTCTACAACAGTTTGAAGATAAAATCCATCCATGATTCCCAACACCGTACACATCATCCCTCAACATGCAAGTCAAAGGGGATTAATCACCGCACCCTAATAATATCTATTTTGGGTCGAAATGACTCACCTTCATTGTTTTAGGTCATGTCACAAGGATGTGGCTCAATGGGGAAAGTGTCTCCCTTTCTGATGAGTCCAAAAGTACTTCAAACTATGTATCATCAATTATCTACATAGTCAATAGGTTACTAGTTTTGGAAATGATCTTTTACCATGGAATAAAAGTAGGGTCATACTCTAGTAGTCACCGCGGAACTCCACTTCCCAGCCTGGCTGGAGGGTACCACTAAGGAAGGTCGTGGGAGAATGCTACTGCCTAATATTACTAGAGGGTATGCCCAGTGGGTCGTCAGAGAAACAAAACTATTCTATAACGACCCATACATGATATAAATTTATACAAATTTAAAGTTGATTAATATTAAATACAAAATATTATAAATCTACAATATAACCATATAGGTATATCTTTTTAAAAAATGGTAAACATAAAAAACTGGTTTATAAGATATCTTCATTATCTCCCACTTATTTCATCATAACTAACGTCTTTTTTTACGTATCTTACATAATAAACTTCCTCATGACCTGGGGAAAAGATAAAAAATAAAGGTTTAGCTCAGATTCTCAATAATGGTAAACAAGGTATATATCAATAATATCATAATCATAATACATAAGAATATAACATTTGAAAATCGTATCCTACATATGAAAGATCATGATATCATTCCATGGGATAAATCATCAATTTTCATATGAATCAATGAAAATAATACAAAATTTAATAACATAAGACATGAGATTTTTTGGAATACACATAATCATATAAAATCATTACATATTACTTAACTCTCATTTCCAATACCATCATTGTGGATAGAGTCCATTCCAGAATTGAATTCACTCCTCATTCCAGACCTATATTATTGAACTGATATCATTTTCCATTACATACATGTATATATATTGAGAAATAAATCTTCACCTAATACATTTGAGGGAGATATAGGTCCCACCCATCTCATAATGCAATTATTCATACATGTTCCACAAAAACATAAATCATTCATCAAAACATAACCCTCAAAATAAAATGGGTTTCTTAAACATCATTCCATAATAACATAAACCATGTAAAACACATGTATTTCATAAATATAATACATCTTTAAAACAATAAAATCATTGGAATAATATGGATATTATACTTGAAACATAACCCTATTAATGAATTCCATCTTGTTTGGAAAATAATTTTTATATCGCATATGAAATTTATTATTGAGGATAATATATTTTCTTCTTAAAAAAATTATTTTCTCGAAATTCCATGAAATTTGAAAAGAAATGAATTTATTTTAAAATGATAATAATGTCTTTTAGAGTAATATTCAAGGAAATAAGGATTTATTAACACACAAAAATTTATCATGTAGTATATTTTAAAAAAAACATTATCCTAATACTTTTATCAGAAAATTAAAAAAGTACCTCATTTCAAATAATGAAAAAAATCCATTAATTCCATTTAATTAAAATTTACCAATGGGTAAAATTGACACTAAAAATCATATAAGTATATAAATAATATTGAATATTTTGTAAACAAGGATATGGATGAAAAATATACCTTAGTAAATACTTATGTTTAAATGAACTCAGATAATAATGAAATTGAGAAATTATCCCTTACCTTAGGTTTGATAACCTTCACATGTATCTTAACCTCCTGTATAATGATATAAATAATGTAAATGACTTATTCCATAATATTATTAATTTATTTTATATCATATGTTATTATATTGTATTTAGTTTTTTAGTAGCATTTCATTGTCACTCGTTATTCGGATATTAACTACTTTATGTTATTATGCATGCTTTGTCAAATAAGTTATTATTATCCTTATTTTGTCATATGTATATAATTAAAAAATTAAATTAACATGATATATTACACATTTATTAATTATTTACATTTATATATTAATGATTTAATGATGATCATGTAGAATGAATCGAATCACATTATAGAGACGGTAGACCGTACATTCACATGAGCGATGATATCATTCCAATATTTGTTGAATGGTATTGAATTGGATGGTGTATAATATTTATGAATTAATATAATATTATAATAATAATATATATTTATTATTTACATAATTATACCCATCAATATAAGTTGGTGCTGAAAAACATATTACACCACGGCGTGGAGACTGTAATTCGTACGTACACACACGTGGTAATTTCATTTTCGTAGGATGGATAGAAGGTACAATATGGTTATTTCATTATTATAATAGAATATAAGAATATATTTTATACTATATTTATTAAAACATAATTAAACAACTCATTTAGAGTATGTAAAAGAAGAACGAAGTTTGAATGAATCAGTAAGATTTCCTATTCTTCGAAGTACTTCCTCTAAATCTCTCTTTATAGCATAAGAGTTGGTCAATAAAGAAGACTAGAACCACTATAATGTAACTAGAGAATTTCATAGGGAAAAATTTTAGGCAATGGATGAGATTAATGGAAAAATGTTAAGTGAAGAGGAGAGGGAGGGGTGCCCTTTTATAATTGAGGTGAGGGGCACTTTTGGGATCTCCAAAAATCTTAATTTATATTAAAATGAAAACCTAACCAAAAAACCTCCAAAATGTCCCAAATTAGAATATGAGATGATATTGGGTTGTAATATCATCAAAAAAGATTATATATATATATTTCTTTCATTTTAATCCTTCTCATTTTAATTAACAGAAAGTTATTATATTTAATTTTTGAATAGTGTAACAAATATTTCAATATTAAAAGGGTTCCTTATTTACTTATGTACTATCAATTAGACCATAAATAAATACCATAGAACAATTGATTCCATATAATAATTATTTAATTTTTTTTAAAATTTTTGTGATTTTTTAAAAAAATTAATAATACAGTATTTTGATAAATAAATAATACTATAAATTTTGACACTATTAAATTTATTGATTTTTAAAAATATTAATATAACATCATAACTTCAATAAAATGATTTTATTATATTTATATGTGGTCAAGGTAATTTAAAATATTCATTATACATATTAATTATCCCATAATATATTTATTTTTAATATTCTTAATAACATTTATTTTGTTATCTCCATTAATAAAATAATTACTACAATAATTTTTTTAATTATTTAATATACATATTTTTAGAATTAAAAATTAAAATAAAATACTATAATGAAGATAAATCTATTATATTTTATAAGAATACATTTAGTTTAATTTATCTTCTATAAAAACCCTCATTGAAATTGTTATAGTTATTACATTATGAAGGTGACAACTTTGACATCACTTTAAATAAAATAATATAAGTGACATAATCTCTTCTATAAGTCTCTAAATGTTCAATAACTCTACCCTTGGATGATTATAGCCGATATATACTCACCCAATAAGATTTTTTCTAGTGTTTTGGTCTTTTAATTGTATTATTATTATTTCAATAAAAACTATATTATTGTCTTTTCACTGATTTTGTAATTTCTGCATCATTAATTTATAAGATATTAAGACAATTATTTGTACCTTAAAAATTACAAATAAATTACCATGATAATGAAAAATATGTTAGATTTAAAAATAGTATTTATAATAAAAATTATATTTTTCATACCATTATATTAAAAATGATTTAGTTTTTAGAATTTGAGTGAGACATATTTAACTTTTCTTTGAATAAAATAAATTTAATGTCCTAATCTCATCCAAGTGGCTTCTAATGGAAACAATTTCAACCCAAGGATGACTTAGGTAAAAAAAACCAATTAAATGATTTTAAGACAAGTTTTAGGGTAATTTTATAGTAGTATTCTTACCCTTAATTACTTGTTTTACCCTTTTACTGTATGAATAAAAATTAATGAAGTTACTATTCATAATGCCCAAAAACAAAACAAAAATATTTACATAATTCAGAACTATTGATTCTAAATATAAATTACATTTTTAAAAATTAAAAACACAAATGTTTCAGTGATAAATTAAAAATCCACTCTATTTTTGGAATGAGAGAATGCGTTTTATACAAATTAAAACATTACAAATGATTGAAATGGGTTTACATATGAATTCAATGTAAAATTAATGCTAATGACATAAAATATATTTTATGATAAAAATATATTATTTTTATACTTTAATTCCATTAAATATTATAATTTACCAATTTAAATTATTTTGATGAAAAAAGTTGTTTTCTATTAAAATATAGTGTATTTTTTACTATTCATCAAAATTTTAAAGTTATTAGAAAAATATTAAAAACTCATCCAAAGTAAATTTTTATACCCCGCCTCCAATTAACATGTTTATTTCATCATATAAATATTATTTATGTGCCAAAAAATTCATTTAAATGGTGTTCACCATTAAATGGTGAAAAATTACCCTTTTGAAAATTATTAGTTTTTATACGTCAAATACGGTTTATTTATACCCTATGAGTTTTGTACATGTGTAGGACCATGCATGTACTTTCATAGGATAGGTACATGGAACACATCATGATCTTGAGAGAGATTAGGTGGAAGCACCAATGAACAAGCTATCTTAGCAACACGATCCCTAATTACAGATGGACCAATATACCTACGACTCATCTTTCTATGCATTCCAAATCTCATTATTGTCTTCTCGGGAGATATTAATTGAAACACCTTATCACCCACTTCAAACTCTAGGATTTTTCTTCAGTTGTCAGCATACCAATTTTTACGACTCTGAGTTAATCATATGTGTTTTTAATAGATCTGACTGTTTGTTCCATTTTATTAACAATATCATGTTCTTAATATCTTTCTTTCCCCAACTTCATCCCATCAAGGTATAATTTTTCACGTATTTACATAGAGATATTCAGAAGGATAAATCTGAATAGTGGAGTGAAAGCTATTTTTGTATGAAAATTAAACCAATTGTAGGTGCTTTACCCAAACACATTTGAAATACAAAAATGAATCTCTCAACATATCATTTAGTGTTGGAATTGTCCTCTCATACTGACCATCTATATGAGGATGATAAGCAGTGATGAAACATAACTATGTATCAAGATCCCATGGAAGACTTATCCAGAACATTGAGGTAAAACTTGGTTTCCAATGATATATATCTGAAAGTATTACTCCATTTAATCTTACCACTTTCTTTACATATATCATAGAAATTATGATCAAGAAAGAAATACTCTCAAATAGAAATGATGTGTCCCAAATTTGTAAGGTGATCAACTATAACCCATATAGTATTATGGACTTTAGATGTTTTGGGAAGTCTGATGATGAAGTCCATAGTGATGTTTTCCAATTTCTATTCTGGAATGGGTAATTCTTATAACATACCCTTAGGCTTCTGTCTCTCATCCTTTACTTTGTAACAAAAAAAGCATCAAGATACATATTCAGAAACATCTCTTTTCATTCCATCCCACCAGAAATACACATTCAGATCCATATACTTTTTTTCCTTCCAGGGTGAATATATAATGAAGAACAATGATCCTCATCCAATAGCTCCATCTTTAATTCTAGTATGGGCGGAATACAAACCTGATTCCTGAACCTTATTATTCCATCCCAATGAAGTTTAGATTTAGGAACATTTATCACAATATTTTGTACCTCTACAATTTATTTCTATGCCTCCTAAATATTCACTTATATAGATGGAGAACATTTATATGATAAATATAATATTTCTCCTATTCAATAAAAATTTCAAGATCCATCATTTTAAAATCCATAAATAGTGTATGTTTTGTTATCCTCATCATGGGTAGGATAGCATGTTCTCTTCGATTGAAAATATAACACCATGCCCCTTCATCATTGACTTGAGATAGTGGTGGGGTGCTCCTAGTCCGTAAATGACATTCCTAAGGAGCCAAAAGCTCACAATAATTTTCATCGGCATCAAGAATAAATTTGGGGAACAATTTTCCCTTGAGATAAACAAACCAAGAAAACAAGCCATTACCATCAAAACTACATGATGAATGTTAACATAGAAACCCGAACTATATAGTACCAAAAGACAACCAAACTAATCCATATCAATTCCCAAAAACCAATACAACCAATTCATACCAACAAAAATCAACTTGCTATGTGAAAGACTAGAAAAGAGACCCAATGTAAACCAAGTAACCCTTTACTGCTCGACAACAAGATCAATGCTCCCAGCACAACCAAACCACCCAAGCATCATGAAGAACTGCTAGAAAAATGAGATCCCTTACTCTAACCTATGTCCCAAAATAAAACATATAGAAAATAAACAAAGTGATAAAGCTAGGGTGGGTAATAATTCTCAGTAGGATTTCCCCAAATGACTTCCCTACACATGCCACTGGGATAAAACCATTAGAAAAATTATATAAAACAATTTATATGAAACAACAAATATATCAACAATAACCGATAATCCAAACACACCCTTACTAAGCCATATAAAAAAGGGAATTCCATAATTATTACATAAGACATATCACTATCACACATTAGTACGACCAATTTCCATTGTACATATCAGCACACAACAAGGAAAAAACCACGGTGGAAATTCTTGTCCCAACCTATTTAATATCTTTTTCAAACTAGTTGTACTTATAGATCACTTATCCATAATGGTGTCCCATCCATCCACAATACATCACCTTTTATTGTTAGAATTATCTCCCACTTCAACACAGTCATTTAATGCCATAATACATAATAATCAAAAAGTACAAGACACCGAGGCCACACATTATCCACACAACCATTTCCAACACATTCAAATCTCTTCAACAAAACACCCATTTATTGAAAACACCCATTAACCATTATCCATACCAAAATAAATTTTAATAAACCACATTATTATTGAAAAACATTTTCACAATGCATTTTCATAACCAAACCAAGAAATAAATTTTAACATAAAAAATTTAAAATCACACAATAAGACCCTTTTTGCAACAATATCTTATTTCACACAAAATACCCAAATCATCAACCAATAGTATTTCACCAAGATTTTTATATAATATTCAGAATTAATTTCAAGAAAAAAAAATTAACTTCAAACAAGGAATCATTATCTAACAATTTGGAATCAAGAGGGAGGCCACCTACCTTTTGGGTTCCGACCAAATTGACCCACAAGAAACTATAACCCTAATTTGGAAAAGCCAACCTAAAAACCCAATATATATCACATTCCCAATCATCAACAATCCCTAAAATCATCACCTAAGGAAACAAAAACCCTATATATATGTGCAACAGATGTAGATATTAAAAACCAAGAGAGAGGGAAGAGTAGATCTTCAGAAAACTACAAGAAACCAGAAGGGAAGACTAACCATAGATGAACCACATTCAAACTACCAATAAACCCCTTCAATTTACTTCAAAAACGAGTGGGTGAAAACCCCTAGTCCTTTTGGAGAATAATTAAAATGTACGGTTTGTATGGGAGAAAAAATGGGTGAGTTTGGGAAAATCCTAACAAAACCCATTTTAAGAAAAAACCATTTTTAATGGGCCGAACAGATATCTCATAGGGTTTGACAAACCATGCAATAACTGTACAGATTCTACTATTCAAAAAGTGGCATATCTCACTAATACCTAATATTATCACTCAGTTTACCCTAACCATACTCAAACTGTGCAACCTTAAAAGGGCATCTAAAACATCTCAAAACATTTATAGACTCTCCAAAAATCTCCCATACATTACCCAACCACTTCATATACATAAAAATGTTATTAAAAAAGGTCACATATCTTAAATAGGGGGTGAAACATTCTCCCCACCATTGGGGATTCATTCATATGAAAACAGAGAACCATCTTTTTTCCAAAAGAGCTCGGGTCATTGCTCTGCCATATCTTTCTCATGCTCCCATGTCTCCCCCTAAATTTGACCATGCTTCGACAAAACCCAAATTAAACCAATGCTCTTTCCATGAAAGACATTATATTTCCTATCCACAATCTGCACTATCACATGAACCAAAGAAACATCTGGATCCAGATCAAAATGATCCCATCGAATCACATGGTTATGATCTGGGTGATACTTTTTCAACCACGAGAAATGAAACACATTGTGCACCGCACTAAACCAAGGAGGAAAAGCCAACTGATAATCCACCTCTCCAATCCGCTAGCATATCTCAAATGGTCATATATACCTCAGAGATAACTTTCCATTCTTTCTAAACTAATGGTTTCCAATTCTAGGAGAGATTCTCAAGAATGCATGATTACCCATCTTGAATGACAACAAACACCAACAATGGTCCGCATACAATTTCTGACAACTTTCATCCATCTCCATCCTCTTTCTGATCAACTTCATATTCTCTATAGTCTATTAGACATGGCTCTATCCAATCATCAGAGTCTCACTTGATTCCACCCAATATAGTGAAGAATGACACAGATACCCATATAATGCATCAAACTGAGCCATATCTAGTAATTCTTGATAACTGTTATTACAGGATTACTCCACCAATGGTAAGTGCTCCTCCCATGAACCACCAAAAATCATGAGAAAATCCCTTTTCAAATCCTATAATTTTTATATCATCTGGTCATATTGCCCATCCATCTGTGGATGATACATTTTTCTCGTCCCCAAATATGTCCCAAGGGCTTGTTGCATAGATTTCCAAAAATGAGATGTGAAACTCAAAACTATATCTAATAAAATTGAAACTAAAACACCATTCCTATTTATCACATTTTATATATATATTTTTTGGATATATCCTTCACTATATAAGATTTAAGAATTAGAATGAACTGGGATGACTTTGTGAGCCAATCCATAATCACCCATATGGCACCGTGTTTCCTGATCGTTCTCAGGAGACCTGTTACAAAATCCATTAGTATTTCCTCCCACTTCCACTCTAGAATAAGAAATGATTTCAACATTCCTAATAAATGTTAATTCTATAGCATGACATGGTGGCATGTTAAGCATCTCAAAAAAAACTCTGCCACTTACCTTTTCATACCATCCCACAAAAACTATTCTTTCAATTCGTTATACATCTTCTGAATTCTAGGATGGACAGACCACCTAGAATGATTATATTCCTTGAGAAGTTAATCTTAAGAATCCACTGGTACCACCATTCAATTTTGAAAACATGAAACTGAATTCTCCTTCAGTTCTCATCCCTCAATGATCTCCCCACCATTGTGTTTCATCCTCATCACCATAAACTCGGAATTATATTCTTGTGCTTCTTTAAACAAACCAACCAAGTTATGAACCTAAAAAATTTGAATAAAGACCACTCTTTCACCCCAGTTTTCATATTCCAATCATGTTTCAGTTATAACCAACATCAACTTCCACTGATCAGATGCGTATTTCACCACATGGGAATATTATTTTCTACTTCATTCATCTGCCACCTAATTTCCCTTACCCGGTGTGTGCATTAAGTCAAAATAAAGCATCTTGAGATATTCCATCCATGTCCATTACCTCAGGTTAAAATCTCTTTCTGAGAAAATATTCTTTAAACTATTGTGATTGGTAAACACCATGAATTTCTCACCGAATAGATAATTATTCCTGATTTTCAAGGCATGAACCACTACCTCCAACTCCATTTCATGTGTTGGGTAGTTATTCTCATGAAACCTCAACTGCAGTAATCCATATTCAACCATGTGATATCCTCTACATGAGAACAAAACCCAAACCTGATCTCGAGGCTTCACAATACACCACGTACCCTTTCCCTAGTTTAGGAAAAACCAAAACATATGTTAATGTAAGATGACCCTTTAGTTCTTCAAAACATTTCTTACACTGCTCATCACATTGAAATAGAACATTCTTCCATGTAAAGGATGTCATTAGTGAGGCCAATAATGAGAAATCACAAACACAATGTCGATAATACCCAGCTAGTCCAAGGAAACTTTGTATCTCAAAAATATTCTTTGGCATCTGCCATGTGATAATGACCTCTATCTTTTTCGTATCAACAGAACCACCATTCCTGGAAATAACATGGCCAAGGAAACGAAACTCCTATATCCAAATGATAATCTTTGAAAATTTTTCAAACAGCTGATGATCCATCAAGATCCCAAACACTATAACCAAGTGCTTCCCATGCTCCACCATTGTTCTCAAATACACAAGTTTATCATCAAAAAATACCACCATAATAGAATCTATATATTTCTAAAATATCTGATTCATCAATTCCATGAACATATTTGGTACATTCGTTAGACCAAAGGTCATAACCACATACTCATAGTGACCATATGTACATCTAAAATATTATTTGGGAATATCCTTTTTTCTCACTTACAATTTATGATATCCATGCCTCAAGAAAATCATTTATAACAAATAATCTCCCCTCAACCGGTCAAACAAATCATAAATTTGTGGAAGATGATATCGGTTATTTATCATAACCTGAGTTTGTCTATGATAACCAACATAGAGCTGTAGAGTTCCATATTCCTTTTTTAAAAACAATATAGGTGCTACCCATGGAGACACGCTAGGGAAGATGAACCCTTTGTTCTCTAACTCCTCCAACTACACCATCAATTCCTGTAATTCTACTGGTGTCATATAGAATGATGGAAGTGAGATATGACTTGTACACAATCAAAGATCAATCATGACCTCCACATCTCTAATGGGTGGAAACCCTATGAATTCTTCAGTAAAGACATCCATGAACTGATCCACAACTACCCGGAGGACACTCTATTCAACACCTTCCACTGATGCTAATGAAAAATCCATTAACTAATATGAGATCATGCTAACAACTAGTTCTAAAAAGTTTATTTCACCTAGATTTTCCTTCATCTCCTCTAATAATAGGTCTTCAATGCCATCCTCCATCATAAAAGTAACTATTCATGCATAGAAATCGATGTGGGCACTAAAAAATTCCATCCAATCCATTCCTGAGATTATATCATATGAATCCATCTCAAGCTCTAATTAATCCTGCATCATTTCAATGTCATCCACAACTATGAAACATGCTCTACATATGAAGGCTCAACACTCTTTTTTCCCAAGAATTTTTTGATGATTTAAAACAGAAGGCATCATTTCTATTGTTGAACCAAACAAACTAATTACATGAGAAGAAATGAAAGAGTGGGAAGCACCCATATCAAACAAAGTTGCATCAATGATGAATTAAAAAGAACCATACCTCAATCCATGGATGATCCCAAATGATCATCTATCAGAACCTATTTAGATCCGAACAATTGCTTCTTGCCACACACTGGTCATTATTACCTTGCTGAGGTGTCATGGTATTTCAAGAACGAACATGACTAACTAGGCTCTACTAACAAGGAGTATGATGCTACACCCATCCCGTCGAGGAATTGGATTCCTGAGACCCCTGAGGAGTGTCAAAAAACACACGACCATAGATCATTATAGAAATACCAGTTAATATGCCCTGTTTACTTACAATTATGACATGATCAAGGTTGCACTATACAATCTCAGTTGATGTATCCCATAGAGACACATTGAAAACATCTCGGCTTACTCTGATTCTTTGGAGGAATATTCACTGATCCGACCAACAGATAATGATTCGTACTCCCACCCTGGGAATAAGTGTCCCTCTTCTGATTAAACCGATTGTTTTGATTTCTACTATTCTCTTTGGGTACCACCATACATACCCCTCCAATATCCCCCAAAATATCTCACTCAAACACCATTTCTCTATTCAACATTTTTGTGTAATAATTTATACACATCACCGCTATCTTGGAATGAATTTACTTCTTCAACCCAGATTCAAAATTGAGAATCTTCACAGATGTGCTACATACTAGCTTGGGTGAAACAACACTAATTTCATAAACATATCCACATATTCCATTACTGAAAGGTTCTACTACTTCAAATGGATGAAATCTATTGTGCACTAATTTCTGAATGTATGAGGGTAGAATATTTTATTATATAATTCCTCAAAACCTTCCTATGTAACACCTTGGTCCTTCCCAATTTGGACTGCAAACTGCCACCACTAAAGGGAAAGATCATCCAACATGTATTTGACTAACTTCACTATCATCTCTAATGATGTTCCCAAGAATTCAAATATCATATTCATTCTTTTCATCCATGATTCATCCCATTGCAGCTCTGAATCACCCCTAATAATGGGTCGATTCCACCTTTGATATTGATCCTCATAATCCATATGATTTGGTCCATTCTCATTATTCCCACATTCTATAGCTTGGAAGGCATGCACTATACTATGAAGTTGCCGCAGGTTCACCTGTGGCTCAGGTATAACAATATTTTCAACAGCCTCCTTTAGTTGGTCTTTATAACGCCTACCCAGTGCAATTAATATAAAAAATATAACCATAAGTTCTAGAGAAGTAGTAATAAAAGGCTTATGATTCAAATTCAATTACATATCAACTATCAAAACAAGTATTTACATAAGTTCACAGTTCCTATGTTTTACTTTTCTAACAAGTCCACCTTGTTTTAAAAATTGACCCATTTTAAAAATACCCCAACCATTCACATCTCAAATCCGCACATTTGAATTAATATCCATACTTTCCACACATCCATGTATTCATAATATAACAGAAGTCATTATACCAAATGAAATATGGATCCTAGTTGGAAGTCATTTCTACCATGCATGTCAGGCTCATCTCATTGGTTACACCAACAGCAATGAGATATCCAATTTCTATAAGTGTCGCCAAAACCCCTATGCACCCAACTCCCGGGTAACATGAAGTTCAAAATAAAGGGGATAGATACATATTTTTATGTGATACATTCCATGTTCCATCAATGTTATTCCTTGCTACCATCCTGACTCAATGAATGGACCGAGAACAAATTTCAACACTAAGAGAAACAATTAACTCCAGAGGATAGAACAAACTGATACCACTTGTAACGCCTCACCCCAACCTCTTTGGATTGAGAAGGCAGTGAGGTGATACTATGAATTAAGTGACGTTCCCAAGGGAAAAAAGAAAAAAATGAATGCTAAGGGATTCAAGAATATATTTGGGGAATGATTTTACCCTATGATAAACCAACCAACCAAACAAGCCATTACCAAGAAAAATACATGATGTATGTTAACATAGAAACCCGAACTATATAGTACCAAAAGACAACCCACCTAATCCCTAAAAATTCCCAAAAACAAGTACAAACAAATCATTCCAACAAAAATCAATGAACTAACAAGAAGACAAGACAAGAGACCCAAAGTAAACAAAGGCACCCTCCACTGCTCCATAACAAGCTCCATGCTCCCAACTCCACCAAACCGCCCAAGAGTCATGAAGAAATGCTAGAAAAATGAAAGGCCTTACTGTTATCTGTGTCCCCGAATACAACAACAACAAAATAACCAAATTTACAAAGTAGTGGTGATTAATAATACTAAGTAGGATTTCTCCAATTGACTTCCCTACACATTCCACAAAGATAAATCCATTATCATAATTATATAAAATAATTTATATAAAACAACAAATAGTTCAATAATTAACGATAATCAAATCACACCCTTACTAAGATTTGTTAATCAAGGGAAATACACTATTATTCCATAAGACATATCACCATCAATCATTAGCATGACAAATTTCCATCTTGCATAGTAACACACAAAAAGGAAAGAAACCACACTAGAACTTCTCAGTCAAACCCATTTATTACTTTTCTAAACTAGTGGTACTTTCTGACCACTTATCCATAATGGTGGCCCTTCTGTCAACTATCCATAAACTTTTATAGTTATAATTCTCACCCACTTCAATACAATCAACATAAGAAATAATACCTAACCAACTAAAAGCATAAATAATCAAGGACACACATTATTCACACAACCATTTCCAACACATGCCAAACAATTCAATAAATCACCTATTTATCGAAAACATCCTTTAACGATTTTTCATTCCAAAATAAATTTCAATAAACAAAATTATTATTAAAAACCATTTTCCCAAACCATTTTCATATCCAAACTAGGAAACCGATTTTAAAATTTACCTTTTAAATCACAGAAGAAGACCCTTTTTTCTATAATGTCCCTCTTCACCCAAAATCCCCAAATTATCACACAATGGGTTTCCAGCAGTAATTTCACATAATATTCACAATAAATTTCATGTAAAAAATTAATTGAAAACAAGGCCTCAAGATCTACCAAAGTGGATTCAATATATAAGCCACATACCGTTAGGGTTCCCGTAAAGTCACCCCATAAGAAACAACACCACCAGTCTGGTCAAATGCTACATCAAAACCACTCTAACTCTCCTTCTATATCATCAACAACCCCCAATAATCATCACATAAGGAAAAAACTATAGATATAAATGAAATAGATGTAGATATAGAAAACCATGATAAAGGGAAGATTATATCTAGAGAAAACCACTAGAAATAAAAATGGGAGGCTTACCCGATATGAATCGCCTTCAAACCACAATAAAATCCCTTGGATTTTTTTTTCAAAATGATTGGGAGAGAATCCCTAGACCTTGAGATGAGGAAATACCAGATAGGGTTCATATGAGATAATAAAAGGTTGAGTTAGGGATAATATAAATTAACCATATTAATAAAACCATTTTTAATGGGCTGGATGGTTAGCTCGCACAGTTTGAAAAACAGTACGATAACCATGTGGATTATACATTCCGAACAGTGGCATATCACACGGTTTCCTAGGATTCTCGAATGGTTTCCCCTAACCATTATAAAACAATGTAGCCTTTAAAAAGGCCTAAAACATTCCAAAAACCATTCTAGACTCTCCCAAACTCTCCCAAACATTACAGAACCACTTAATATACATAAAATGGTATAGAAAAGGTCACATAACTCAAACTGAGGGTTCAAAACAAAGCATCTTCCACCTTATTCTCTTTCCTAGGTTGGTAATGTATTGATCATTCATAATATTTAATCAACTTAAACCATATTCATTGATTCATATTCATCTCATTTTCGGTGAAAATATACTTTAAAATTTTATGATCAGTATAAATATCACACCTTTCATCATAATGACAATGTCTCGATATCTTTAATGAAAATATTACTCCAACTAATTCTAAATGAGTATTTGGGTAATTTTTTTCATTGATGTCCAATTTTTTTGAGTCATAATCTATCATCATATAATTTTTCATGAGAACACAACCTAGATCCTTTTGGATACATCACTGTAGATCACAAACCTTTCTCTACTACAAGTTAGTGTGAGCACAGGTGCACTGAATATCCTTCTTTTTCTATTTGAAATTATCTTCACATTACCCCATCCACATAAAATTAACTCCCTTCCAAGTAATCTTAGTTAGTGGATTCAATAATAAGGAAAATTATTTCAGAAAATTTCAATAATATCTAGCCAAACCAAGAAAACATCGGATCTCAATTACATTTTTTGGACTCATCCAACTTTCAATATCTTTTATTTTTGTCAGATCTATAAATATACCCTATCTATATATTACATAACCTAAAAATGAAACTCAATGAAGATAAAATTCACACATGGTAAATTTTGAATAAATATTCTCCTTTTATCAACTTCTTCAGTAAAATTATCAAGTGATCTTCTTATTCTTCCTTTCCCTTTGAATAGACATGAATATTTTCAATAAAGACTACCAAAAATATGTCAAGTTAGTATATAAAGACTATATTCATTAGATCCATGAACATAGCATGGGAATTATTAAGACTAAAATGAATCACTATAAGTTTATAGTGTCCATACCTTGTATGGAATTTCGTCTATGGTATATTGACCACCACTCCCATTGTAAGGAGTGGTCCCAAATTAGAATTTTATTGTTCCCTTCTGGACCAATTACTAGGTAGCTAGTGGTAGTTGGAGTCAATCCCACAGGGAGCATGGGAAAGCAATTGGACCAGTGAAAGTTGGTGAATTTTGGTCAGTTATCCAGATAAGAGGAGTGAAGGGAACATTTTACTAAGTGAAACCATTAGTTTAAATTTAAATAAAAACAAAATAAGAACAAAATAAGAACAGAACCAATTGAATACAAACATTTCGGGGTTGTAATTCTAATCATATTTCATTGTAGTCATAATTCATTATCATTGAGTTTACTAATAAAATTTTTTTACTGAGAGGATTCAATAATATTGATGTTTCTTTGTCCTAAAACAAACAATTATATGTTTAAAAGTTAATTCCTTGGTCAAGAATTAATTAATTAAACATGTTTAGGTTCTTTATACCTTTATAAAGTGACAATGGGCTCATCGAATGTTCATAGATTTGTTCCTTGAAACTCCGTCAGTATTCTCCATTAGTGTTCTTCTTAGTCAGAAATGACACCAACGATAAAATATGGTTCAATGTTTACTGAAGAAATTTTAAAAAACAATCCTAATAAAACAACAATCTGGAATTTTATTTAAAAATCACTCAAACCCATTATTTTAACACCAACACAGGTAATTCTTCCTCTTATGACTATGGTCATAGTGTGCGAATTAAGTTGAAACTAAATACCTACCCTGGATATGAGAGAAAGAACGGGGGGAAAGGGAGAATTAAACAAAATAGGAATTAAAAAAAAAAGAAAACAGGAAATAGATCTAGGAGATGTCTGAATGGAAGAGCGGAAACACCTCCCCTGGATATATTCCACCTAAAATCAGAGGGACTGCACTCTTATTTATAAAAAAATAAACTACATATCATTTAACCAAAAGATCATGTTGTGTACTTATGTCAACGTGCTTTGGAACACTTGTCTCTGCTGGTAGGTAGCCGACCACACCCGCCCTTGACTTGACCGTGTCGACAGTCGGTTGGTGGGATAACACGGAATGTACCACCACCACACATGGCATGTAGTTTCAACATTATCCACCAACCATGTCTAAAAGGTTGGACACCGTGCGTAGAAATGATCAACAGGGCGTGTATTCTCGGGACAACTACATGGACGTGTACTCGGTACTACCAATCCATGATGGGGAAATATTACATGGCATGTGTAAGAAGTAAAAGTCTTGTATATTTGAATTTTTATTCTATTATTTCAAGATTTGTGTATTTGGATAGGAAACACCTGAAAATCATCATGAACGCAAAAATAATAAATTTTATAAAAAACCAAGAGTTATTTGGTGAAAACATGTTTTGATACTCAATAATATATATGAAAATGTACACACAAATTGGGAACATCAAACTCCCCCACAATTAGTCATTTTCTTTCCATCATGAAAATTCACAACATCAAATCAATAGATTCCATAGTCTAAAAAGTGAATCATTAAAATAATTAGAACTGTAAATATTATATCCCTAGTATTGTATTTTAAATGGAAAAAAACATATTTCAATTCCAAAGATATTGTAATCATGCCTCATATATAATTCGATTAAAAATTTGAATCCTCTTTCATCCACATTGTTTAACTTTTCATAAATAAACATGACACTTGATGATTTACCTCACCAAAAAATTCCACACTCCTGACTTAAGATTATTTAATCCGAGTTATGCTCAATATTATGTATATGCACTCTATCCATGGTCTTGAAAGTAATCTCATTCACCACATTAGAAAATTAAATCACAAAAATTATGAGGTATTTCAGTAAAGTTAAAATGTTTTTGAGGCTAAGGGTTGGTAGGAAATCAGTTGAAAAAAATCTCAGAGGCATGAAAAAGGAGGATGATCTCTTAAATAAAAATACATGATATTCAAAATAAAGCTAACTAAAAAGATATACCCAATAAGATCTCTCAGAATATAACGATAAAATCCCCTTTCCAATCTGGTTTCACAACCATCAAGAATGTTCAAAAAATTAATCCATCCCCTTTGGTTTTGTTAATTCACTTTCTCTCTTATTAGTTTTCATAAAGGGTCCAACAATAATACAATGAGTAGTGTTTGGAAACTTTCTGCCCTAAATAAAAAATTGGCACACTCCCCCACACTTAATTTCATGATAGCTCATTGAAATGTACCATGAATTACTAAACTCTATATTTTAAACCTCAAATGTTTTATCATTAAAAATTATGAAAGAATTGGGGTAGGAAGGGAAAATAGGCTCATAATGTAGCTTTCTAACAAGGTAGTTCATGGTTTCTATGGGTTTTATAAAGATTATATGTAGTGTAGGTCTCAAAGTAAATTAGGGGCTGAAAATAAATTAGATGACTCAATCATATTAATGTGATTCAAAAATCATCATTTTTTGAAGAGAAATGCCAAAAAAAATTGTAGTTATGCATATCCCGGGAATCACTCAAGAAAGTGGGTATAGGAAAGAATATTTCAAAATTCCTAGAATACCTCATGGGAATTTGAAAAGAAAAGGGGTCAATCATGCCATGACAAGTGGAAAAATGATCATTCTAATAAATGTAAATGTCCAATAATTCAAATTAAGAATCAAACTATACCAGAAATCATTCTAATATACTTTGAAAATTTAAATAACCATGTAGATTTTAAAATTACCTTTTATGTATTTATTATTTATAATTAAAATTAATCAAAAAAAATTCTATAGTTTAAAATATTTCAACTGTTAATGATGTCTCCAAGAGACAGTTCAAGAGAAAAATACCAGTTCAGTGGAGGCAAACTTCCCCACACTTAATTTGGAATGTGGTCCCCCAAGTGACACACTATAGAATAGAAGAGGATACATGGACATATAAGTGAGTCATGATGAGGGGAAGCAATGAAAGAAGTAATTCCAAAATGAAAAGGGAATGGAACTATGAAAATAATAATCCCCTTGTAGCAAGATGACAATGATGGGAAGTAGTCAAAAAGAAAGTTCCAAGTCGCTCCAGAGTACCTGTGATGGTCGAGGAAAATGAATTACATGCATATCCATCACTACATCACATGAAAAATATATCAAATATATATATATATATATATATAGTGAAACAAATTTTCAAAAACTAGTCACTGAGTCACCTCAGAAGAGGAATCATTGTCTACAGAAGAAGCCAGAAATTGAGGTTTGGCTACAGCAGTAGAGGTCAGAGGCTTGGGATCCACGCCCTAATGGGTAGGCTTAGTGGGACCATCCGCCATAGGAGTCGTGCCAGTGACAGCTTGCCCGGTTGTGGAGATGAGAACAGAATCTGTGGCTAGAGTTTCCAGCGATGACTGTGTAGTGGAAGGTAGTAGAGCAGATGGAGGAATAGGAGTTGGGGGTGCCGAAATGAATAAAAAATGAATAAGGAGGCCCAATAACTACTCAATCCATGTTTGAGAATCAAGAAGGGTACTATGATGACACTCAAGAACGTCCTAGTGGTGGTAGACCACCGTACGGTCCGTCGAGGGTGGATGTGGAGGTGGGGATGTGGATAGTGAAGATGGATAGGGAAGGGAAGAGGAAGTGGAGTAGGGTAGTGAAGGGACACCTGATGGTGGATGGGGTTGGATCAGATCAGTAGCACTAGTGCAGGTAGGTGGGTCATCTCTCACCCCAACCAGATATAAGGCACCCTATAGGAGAAAAAATTTCTCTCCTCGACAATCGACCATCCTCATGCAGATAATCATGAAGAAGTACACACACTGAGGAGAACCCAAGTGGTCATGAGGGAGATATCACTAAAAAACCCCCAAATATTGTTCCAATTTGGTGGCATAAAACCCCCCATTTAGGTTTCCCTAACGTTCATGGATCATAGAATGGAAATAGAAAGCAGCAAGATAGGGGAGTTCTTGGTAATCATGCAAGACGATATAGGTAAGAAGCTCCATGCCCCGCCTGGACACAACACCCATATCCTTGTGGCGAGGAAAAAGAATGGAACTAAAGCATCAGTGAAGGAAATGACAGGTAGGAGAAATGATGAGCATTATCTTTTTTGATGTGGGGTGTACCTGTGGTCAGGCCCAGTAAGCTCTCCCCACATAGTGATGAGGTCAGAGCGCTCATGGAGGGTAGGGGTGGAGACAGAAGGTGGGGTGGCAGGATGGGGATATAAATCGCACCCTTAGCCAAAATCAGCCATGTTTAGTGAAATGTGGTGTCCTCCCAACCAAAAGTGAACTGGGTCATCAGTTTCTATTGGAGTCTGGCGGTAGACAGTCCCAAAGAACATGAAGATGTCCATGAACTCCAAAAATAAATCTCAATATGTAGGAGTGCTGACCTGAAGTGTGTCTAGGAGTGGAGTATGGCCCAAAAGCTCCTCAACCTCCACCTAGATGTTGATATGCTATGTAATATAAGTATCATTGAAGTGATCAGTCGTCTAGATCATTAGGGTGTGAGAATCTCCGTAATCTATCCGCATAAGGGTGGAACTTGGTAAAGATTTGGCAGGGATAGGTCATAGGTCGAGCAACGGTGGGTGCCCACAGAGGCAGAGTAACAGGTGCCGAAGTAGAGGTTCCAGTAGTGGTGGTGGATGGGGAAGCTATTAAGGAAGGATCTGGCATGGATTTCGGGTCGGAAGTGCATAGAAAAATGGCGTAGTCATGCCCTCAGAAGTAGTGGATGGCTCCAAAGGTACGAAGATGGAAGATGGAGTCGCGACATAGGATCTCTCTATAATATGGGGTGGTGTGGAGGACACTAATAGAGGATCAACGGTGGCAGGAGAAGGCACCATAGGAACTAATGGATCAGTAGATGTCATGGATGAAGGTTCAATCAGAAGAGGATGTAGAGCCGCCAACGCTGGGGGCTCGAAAACCAGACAGTCTATTACGGGTCATTTGGAATGTCGAAGACAAATCCGATGATGAGTGGGTAGCTCGCCCTCAGTGGAGGAAGAAGGTTTCTTCCCACTCACATGATCTATATCGACCATACCTAGAATAGAAGTGAAGGAAAAAAGACAAAAAACAAAGGAGAAAAGTGTGAAAATAGAAAATAAATATACACGGTGTGTAGATTAAGTATATATGGCGTATAGTTTGATCAGGGGGGATCCTGTGTACCATGGATAGACACGCTGATAGGGAAGGTGTTTGAAAAAAAAACTACTAAATGTTGTGTGTTTGAATAGGGGTGGTGGCTATGTAAAGGACCAGACACGACCAAGCTCTTGTAGGGAAATGACACAATATACACTGTGTGAAGGAAGTACAGGCTGTGTTTGTAAAAAAGGTGGTGCAAGGTGTGTACCCTTCCCATATGGATTCCTCCAAAGGGACGGAGGACATGGTGTGTACCAAGCATACAAGTCATGTGTGGAAACATGGGAAGGGGTCATGTGCCCCAGGACACGGGCTAGGCCTGATGGGGCAGTGGGCATGGGACACAGTGTGTACCCAATAGATACACAATATATATTTCCAAATTTTGAAAACATGTCAAGTGAGGCCTTGTACAAGATGTACATGTTGTGCGTTCTTCGTGCACCCCGTTTACTTCACGGGAGACCCGAACAGTCACCCGAATCGAAATCGCCCTCAACGCAAGAAAAACAGTGAAATAGAGAGCAACGAACAGCGTACCAAGGATAAAGAATGAAATGTGGAATAAATACAGGCTAAAACAGTCAAAGTCGAGGAATTGGTGTTGGGGGAGGCGAATGGCATACAGAAGAAGAAAATGAGGAAGAGGGGTCATGTGACACATGATGATGTCAAGTAGGGTCTCTGCCTTTATAGCCATATTACATGGCGTGTCATAAGGCGTACACACTGTGTATGTATTTTTTTGTTTCCTTTTCGAAATAACAACAATATAATATAATTATTATTATAAACTCTATATTAATAATTATTAATTATTAAAATAAATAAATATATATATATATATATACATTAACTAAAAATAAATCTATACAAGTATTGTATGAAAGGATGAGACTTCGTGTGTTCTAAAATTTGAAAAAGAGAACTACAACCTTTGGTCTGGTGCTTGGGGCATGATTCGAACCAGCGACTGATCGTTCTGAACACAATACCTCAACCACTGGAGTAATGGTTGTAGTGCTTCCCATTTTTAGTTACATTTAATAATTAATTTAAAGGTATTTTTCTACTTGGTAAGAAGAAAATACACAACATCTGGTTTTAATTTGAACAAAAGGGATGAAGCAGGGAGATTATATAAGTTCGAACCTGGGTCTTTTGAATCCAAGGCCAAGACTCTACCAATCTGCCAACTGCACCCACATGTATTCTTTTGTTTTGAAAATTGTTTAAATTCATAATGAAAACATGGCTTACATGACATATACTGAAATGCATGTCTTGTGGTATTATTAATATGAAAAATTATGGAATTGGTTCAGTTGTCAGACTCAAACTGGGGTGTGGTAGATTTGTAAGTTATGACCCATCCATCCCATCCATTACCATCATGGGTTTTTAGATAATTTGAAAAAATAATTATTTATTTAAAAATACCTCACACACCATTTAATTAAACATGGGATAAAAAATAATGAACCCTGAACCAAAGGCGGGTGTGGAGCGATTCAAACCGGGAACTGCTCAGATACATTACAATGCCTTTTCCATCGGCACATGCCTCATCCCTAGTTATTAACATAACTAATTTTTACCTATACAAATATTTTTATTAAAATACACTATAAAAATAAAAGTACATGTCGTGTGACCTTCATATATGGGGTTTAGTGTCCTTTTGTTCTTTATTTTAACTGTGGAAAGAGGAGAAGAAGGTACACAATGTTTGGAGTGAATGTACATGTCATGTGTTTATTAAAAATAGAAAAGGGAGAAATAGGAATATGGGAATACTGGGTTGCCTCCCAAGAAGCTTCTTTTTTTAGGTCATTGGCTCAACCTATGTTTGGGTTACATAACTGTAATCTGAATCCAGATGTAGATTTCACATAGTGAACCACCACATATGTCTTGGGGCCTCATCTAGATTCCATGATTCCTCACATTCAAGTGGTTTGGGTGGAGGTTTGTAGTAGCCCTACTCCATGGCTAATAGATGTCGAAGGTGTATGTTTTCCTGGTTTGATCTGGTACATCCTCCACCTCCTATGCTTCCTGCTTCGAAACACTGAATACCTGAAAATACATGCAGGATTCCTCTGGAACGTGTTGATGGTAAAATGAGGGTTTTGAAATTTAATTGTTATTAAATTCAACATAATCATGACATGATGTATCCCCATATTCAAATATTGAGTTTTGAAAATCAACTTATAAAATTTATAATGAATGAATGATGGGTCCCACATCAAAACATGACTCCTCAGTTGATGAAAAATGAGGAAAACCATCCTAAAACTCAACTGAATGCTCCATATAATTGATTATCTCTGAATGTTTCTTGAAAAATGTTCCAATTCATCCTAACCACTCGTCTTAGTTTGACTGGCGTATGGTAATGTCTATCATCATTGAGAATAATCTTTTTTTTTTACCTAAATATGGTTCCCAAAAAGACGAAGAAATGTGTGGGGTGATGAATGTACAAGGGTATTCCTCGTATTGGTACCCATCACCTATGTAAGGGTAATACCCTTCCTAGTAGGGGTACAATAGTTCTGGATCATATGAATAAAAATCTTATCCAGGTAAATCGTACAACTCCCCAGTCAGATAAAAATCCTTTGGATGTGGGGTTAAGGTTCCCAAGAATAAGAAAGTAGAAAACAAAAAGAAAAACCAAAATTATGGGGAAACTATCATATGTGCACTGGTGCTTTCCATTTCCCCAGCAACGGTGCCAAACTTTTTCCACCACTCCCATCACAAGGACTGATACCAAAATATAATTTGATTCTTCCCTTCAAAACCAACTACTAGGTAGCTAGTGGCGGTCAGGGTCGATCACATGGGGAGCATGGGAAAGCAATTGGACCAGTGCAAGTTGGTGAATTTTGGTCAGTTATCCAGACAAGAGGAGTAAAGGGAACATTTTACTATGTGAAACCATTTGTAAAAATTTAAATAAAAAAAAGATATGAATTGAATAAAAAAATAAAAAATAGACTAAAAACGTGTTGGGGTTGTAATTCTGAACATATTTCATCATAGTCATCATTCATTAGCATTGAGAGTACTAATAAAGGCTTTTTACCATGGGGATTCAATTAAATTGGTGTTTCTTGGTCTTCCAACAAAAAATTACATGTTTAAAGGTTAATTCCTTGGTCTGGTAATTAATTACATAGACATGTTTAACTTATTTACCCCTTTATCAATGGTAACGAGCTCATCTAATGGTCATGGATTTTCTCATTGAAACTCCTTCAGTATTATCCATTAGTGTCGTTCGTGGTCTGAAATGACACCAATGGTAAAATAATGTTCAATTTATGCTGAGGAAATTGTAAAAACAGTCATAATAAAACAAAACTTTGGAATTGGAATTAAAAATTACTCAAACCCATTATTACAACCCCAATATAGGAAATTTTTCCTTTTTTGGCCATGGTCACAGTGTGCGGAATGAGAAGAAACTCAATCCCTACCATGGATATAAGAGGAATAATGGGGGAACGGGAGAATTAAACTAAACATGAATTGAAAACAAAAAAAGAAATCAGGAAATGGATTAGGGAGAGGTCTGAATGAGAGAGCGGTAGAACCTCCCTTAAATATCCCCCACCTGAAATCAGAGGGACTTCCCTCCTATTTATTGAAAAATAAAATACACGGTGTGTACAAAAAAGTATATGTCGTGTACTTCTGGAAACGCACTTTGACGCACTGTCTCCGCTAGTAAGCGGCCGCACCCGCCCTTGACTTGACTGTGTCAGTGGCCGATTGGTGGGATAACACAGTGTGCACCACCTCCACACTTGGAATGTAGTGTCAACTTCATCCACCAACCATGTCTAGAAGGTAGGACATGACGTGTAGAAATGAACTACACGACATGTATTCTATGGCCAACTACATAGGTGTGTACTCAGTCTTGTCGATCCAAGTCGGAGAAATAGTATATGGTGTATGGAAGAAGTACATGCTGTGTATATTTGAATTTTTGTTCTATTTTTTCATGATTGGTGTCTTTAGTTAGGAAACACCTAAAATCATCATGAACACCAAAATAAAGCATTTTATATATAAGACAAGAGTTATTTGGTGAAAACATGTTTTAATACTCAATAATATATATGAAAAGGTACACACAAATTGGGAACATCATATATCCTCTTGTATGAACCTTAATTGATTATATCCTAAACAAATATCAGTTTTGGAATAGTATTGAACTCCACATAGTTGGTCGAATAAGTCCTAAATGCAAGAAAGGTGGTATTTTTTCTTTATTGTGATCTTTTTACGGTACCGATAATCAATGAAGAGTCTTTTTTATCCATATTTTTTCTAAATAAATAAAATAGGTGATCCTAAAGTTGATGCACTAGGGAATATAAATCCCTTATCAAGATTCCCTTTGAGTTACTTCTTTAATTACTATAACTCAATTAAGGCCATTCCATATGGTGTATTTGAAATATGCATAGAACCCAGTTTGAGTTCTATTGAAAACTCAACTTCATGATTTGGTGGAAGACCTAGAAATTATTCCGGAATGAAATCATCAAACTACTGAAAAATGGGTGTATTTTTAATCACAAGTTTCTCCCCAACCATTTGAGATAAATAACCTTCATTTATATGAATCAAGACCCATAAATGGACGAAATTTCTACTGGAAGGTTATATTCATACGTTCACTAGTAATTGATCATATTTGGATCCAGAATATGAAATGTGACTACCCTTTCTTGGTAATTGAAATTATATCAATATATAGAAAGGAAATCCATGAAAAGAAGCACATTAAATTACACTATAAAAAGGATCAAAAGATTGGTAGGAATCGCATTCCCACAAAATTAAACCAGAGATGAATTATAAACATTTGATGCGACCATTGTACCATTAAGAGTTGTCACCATTAACTAAACATCTAATTGTTGGGGTAATACATTGATACCCTTACCAAATTCATCATAAATAAAAGAGTGGGTGGATCCAGAATGAAATAAAACATTTTCTACTTTAGAGTGGATAGGTAGTGTACCTTTCGCCACTTCTTTATCGTACTCCACATCCCTGATATTGACCACATGTGACAAGTGTTTTTCTTTGTCCTTAAGAGTTTACTGACATTGATCATCATCAATGTCCCTTGTATTATGGAATTTATTGGAATAATTCCCAATTTCCTTGCACTTGTAACATTGAAGTGTATGAGGTGAATTATGTGTACCATTTTTTTCTATTGGCATAATTAGAAATATCTTTCCCATCACATCAGCATTCAACTGCCCGATGACCTTATTTTCCACATTTAAATCATTTACTAGTCCATTTAATAAAAGTTCTGTCATGTTTCGTTCCACACTTTGAGAATAACGAATAATAATCTTATTTTTAGTGTGGCCATTAAATTTACCATTGAATTCCATTTTTATCTTCTTATCAAACCCATAAGATTGATGGGTTACTCCAATCTACATATAAAAATTTGGATCACATCAAATGATTTCCTCATAGCTATTGAATTTCCTTATGGCTAATTCCCTTCCGAGACTTGGTATTATGCCACTAAATAATCGATCAATTTTACTCTTAAGTTGGAAAATAATTTTCAAACAGTACCTTCCAAGTAATGTAAAAGATTATTTGTAGGTACCAATGGATTCATCATTCTTTTTCATAAGTTCAAGGAAAAACTTCTCCATATTTTTTTGAATGATATGAAGAAATTACTTATTAAAAAACATTTGCTTGAACTCGTCCCATTCCCTATATTCAATATCATCTATTTTCCTCATATTCTTGATAAGGTTCCACCATTGATAAGATTCACCTTCCAAACGATAGACTTCTAAAATAAATTTATCATGTTCTAAACATTATAGAACTTAAAATATCTTTTTAGTATTATTGACCCATTGTTCAGCCACTAATGGATTCAAAAACCCCTTGAAAGAATGTTGACGCTACCTCATGAAGGACTCAAAACAATTTTTTCCCTACTTTGCATGTTTGGATGTCCTCCATGCTTCATATCTAGAGAATGTTGTCGGAGAATAGCTACAAGATTTTTCATTCCATCTCCCTTAATATTTGGTTCCTCAGGAGGATAATCATTTCCTTTCCAACCACATTCAATATTAACATGGTTCTAATGGGTTTGAACCATTTACTAAAAACAATAAGCATAGTGTGAGAAACACTAATCATAATGGGAAACCACGTAATCAAGAATAAAATTTCAACTTTGTACACTTTCAGTTTTATACTTGGTTATTCATGATAATTTCTAAAACACTTGGATTGTAACCTATACTTCCACACAACCTTAGGGTTCTTGCTAAGGATTTCTCATCGTAGTTTCTAAAAGTTAATTATACCTTTTCTCTGATACCAACTATAATGATCTATACTTTACATACTTTGACATTACATCAATATTGATGAATATTCATTACATAATATACCAATACCTTGATAGGATCATATAGGTACATTGTCATTAGAAACCAAGAAACTTAACCAACTTTTTCATAAGTCAAGTTCATTTTCTCCCTCTTATTTAATCATAAATAGAATCCATTTTGACATAGATTACTTAATAACCTTACACATGACCTGGGGAAAAGAAACATAAGAATGGGTGATATTAAATGCTCAGTAAGGGTAAAATAGGGATATGTCAATCATATTATTATAATAAGACATAAGAACATAACATTTGAAAATATTATCCTGTATATGATAAATTGTGATATCATGCCATGGGATAAATCATGAATGTTGATAAGAATTAATGAATCTTATCCCAACAGTAAAAACATAACACATTAGATTTCGTGGCTTACACATAAGCATTGAAAATCATTTCATGTTAGTCAATTCTCATTTCTAAGACCCTCACAATGGAAAAATTCCATTAAAAACTCAATTGAATCCTCATTTCGAACATATATTATGGAATTGAGAACTTTTCCTATTTTAACCACATCTATATCATGAGATATATATCTTTATCCAATGAATTGGAGAGAGATATATGTCTGATCCATCCTGTAATGAAATAATTCTTACATGTTCCACAAAAACATAAATCAATCATCACAGCATAACCTAATGAATAAAATCGGTTTCTTAAAAATCATTCCATCATAACATAATCCATTTTAAAAAATGTATTTCATAAATAGAATTCATCTTAAACACAATAAAAACATAAGAAGAAGACGAATATTATATATGAAACATAACCCTATTAATTAATTCCATCTTAGATGGAAAATAATTTTGATATAACACTTGTAATTAATTTTTAAGGAATATATCCTTTCTTCTTCAAAAACATTTTTCTTTTCTCAAGAGGATGTGAAATTTTAAAAGAAATGAATTTATATGAAAATAAAATTGAAATTTTTTAGTGGAAGCTTCATACAAATAATGTGTTATTAAATGTAAAAATCATATCATTCTATATAATTTAAAAAACGTTATCCTTGTAATTTTACTGGAAAAGTCAAAAAATACCTCGTATCAAATGATGTCCAAATATTCCTTTCATATAGTTTAATAAAAATTCATCAATGAGTAAAATTGAATTTAAAAAATAGCATAAGAATATAAATAATATTAAATATTTTGGAAACATGGATGTGGATGATAAATATACCCTAGTAAATACTTAAGAATAAATGATCTCATATAATAATAAGATTGACATATTATCCCTTACCTTTGGTCCCATATCCTCGTATATATTCGAACCTCCTGTATAATGATTTAAATAATTTCATTGAATTATTCCAGAATCAAAGTCTATTTTATGATATCAAATATGATCATATTATCACCTACTGTTAGTAAAATTTGGTGTTTCTCGTTATTCAGATATTATCTGCTTTAGGTTCATATAAATTCTTTTTCGAATATCTACTAGTTCTAATTCATAAGAAAAATCTATATCATAAAAAAACTATTTACATAATATATAAAATATTTATTCATTTTTTAAAATTATTTAATCATAAATTAATGAATATCATGTAGAATAAATCGAATCGCATTTTAGAGACGGTAGGTCGTATGTATGCATGTGTGACGATATAATTAAAATATTTGGTGAATGGTATTGAATTGGATGGTGTATAATATATAATAAATAATTTAATGTTATAATAATAATATATAGTTATTATTTCCATCATTATACACATCCTTGTAAGGTGGTGGTGAAAAACAGATTACACCACGTTGTGGAGACTTTAAGTCGTACATACACTTGTGTGGTGATTTGATTTTTCGTAGGATTGGTAGAAGGTGAAATATAATTGTTTCATAATTATAATAACATATCAGTATATATGTGTAAGTAGAGTTATTAATTTTTAACGAAACAAAATCATGATGATGAAGTAGAAGAAGAAATATTTTTAAAAGAATATGTAGAGGAGATTACCTCTTTTTCGACATGCTTCCTCTAAATCTCTTATTTGAGCACTAGAGTCGGTCATTAAAGAATACCCTAAACCCTATAACATAACTAAGGATGTTAATAATGGAAAAGGGTATGGGATGGCAGATAATTAAGGCTCAATGTAAAGTGGATAGGTGATGGAGGAGGTGCCTTTTTATAATTTAGGTGAGGGGAACTTTTGGGATCCCTAAAAATAACAATTTATAATAAAATAAAAGCCCTTCAAAAACCTCCATAATGTCCCATATTAGAAGTTAAGAGGAGATAGGGCTGTAATCTCCTCAAAAAATAAACTTTAGTCATGTATTTCTATCAATTTAAACCGTATCATTTTAGTTAACACTTAGTTATTATATTTAATTTTTAACTTGTGTGACAAATATTAAATTATTAAAAGGGTACCATATTTACTTATCTAATGTCAACCAGACCATATATAAATACCTTATAACATTTTATACTATATAATAATTATTATATATTTTTAAAAATGTTTTAGGATTCAAAAATAATTTAATAAAACATTATTTTTAAAAACAATCAATAGTGACAATTTTTAAAATATTCAATTCATTGATTTTTAAAATTATTAATATAACCAGATAAATTGGAACCAACAATTTTATTATATTTATAAGATTTAATGGTAATATAAAAAATTAATTATAAATATTAATTATCCCATATTATATTTTTTTAATATTTTTAATAACATTTATTTGATTTCTCCATAAATAAAAGAATTACTACAATAATTGTTTGAAATTATGTAATAAACATAATTTATAAATAAATTTTAAAAATAAAATACTGTGATCAATATAAATCTACTAGATTTCAGAATAATAATTTTAGATGAATTTATCTTCTCGGAAATCCAACATTTAAAATGTTATACTTAATAAATTATGAAGCTGACAACTTTAACATGACATTAAATGAAATAATATAAGTTTCATAATCCATTCTATAAGGCTTAAAATGGTCAATAACTAGACCCTTGGATGATTATGGTCGACATATACTCTACCAATAATATTTATTCATCTGTTTGGGTCCTTTAATGGGTATTAATAATTTAATAAAACATATATTATTGATTGTTAATCTATTAAATAATTTTTTCATGATTAATGTATAAGATATTATGGTAATTATTTATTTTCTGAAAATTATAATTAAATTACCATGATAAAGAAAAAAAAATTATCTTTCAAATGATAATTTATAATCATAATTATCTTTAAGATAACCTTATATTAAAAAAGATTTATTTATTAAAATTTGAGTGAGACATATTTAACTTTTCATTAATTAAAATAGTTTAAATATCCTAATTTCATCCAAGTAGCTTCCAAAGGACACCATTTCAACTATCTAATGATTTAGGTCGTAAAAAAATCATCCAATGATATTAATACACATGTTAGAATAATTTTTTAATAGTATTATAACCCTTAAATACTAGTTTTACCCTTTTACCGTATTAATAAAAATTACCGAAGTATCTATCCATAATACATAAAAATAAAATAAATATATTTATATTATTTATACCTAATGATTCAAAATATTGATTCCATTTTTCAAAATTAAAGACACAGAATTTGTAGATATGAATTTTAAATCAATCTTGTTGTCGGAATGAGTGAAAGAGTTTTTTAAATGTTAAAACATTACAAAAGATTAAAATGGTCTAACATCTAGATTCTATTAAAAATTTATGATAATGATATTCATTATATTGAATTATAAATATATATTATATTTATACTTTAACATCATTCAAAATAATAATTTATCCATATAAATTATTTCAATGATAAAATTTGCCTTCATTTATAATTTAGTGTTTTTTAATATTCTTAAAAATTTGGAAGTTATAAGAATAATATTACAAATTCATCAAAATTAAAATTTTAAATCCTTATTCCAATAATCTTGTTTATGTGGTCATATAAATATTATTAATATTCTAGAATCTAAATTCATTGGGGGGGTTTCCAATAAAAGGTGGAAATTTACCCTTTTGAAAAATATAGGTTTTTATACATCAAATACGGTTTATTCATACCCTATGAAAAAAAATCCATTTGTTGAATATCAAAAAATTAAGTATATAACCCATATATTTCATTAATTTCATTTATTAATTGTAATTCACATAACAAATATACAAATATATAATTGATTTAATTTTTTTATTAATTTCCATAAGTTAGTTATATTTATTTTCACTAATCTAATACCAAGGTTATAATGGTCATTTTACTTCGAGGGAATCTCATGATTCATCAAAACTCATGAATGTTCGCAATGCAAGCTATTGATGAATTATTTAATGAAATGTTTCATAAAAATATCCAGGTGTTACATTCCCAGATCGGCTGGAGGGTTACGCTTGGAATATTTCATCGAGGAATGCCACTACCCAACTTCGTTGGAGGGTAAGACTAGAACGTCGAGGAACTCCACTACCCAGTCATACTGCAGGGTAACATAGAAAGATCATTGGAGAATTCCACTACCTTTTCCAGCTAGAGGGAAATCCTGGCGTTACTCGGTTGATTCTGAATGATCACTTCCATCATTGGGTGTCTCCTCAATGTTTCATGATCATAACATCTCACATCGTATCACAAAATATGCATCAAGGGGCCCCATTGTGGTCTATGTGGGTAAAAACATAAGATAAGAGCCTCACTTTTCCAAATCTAATAACTAGTGCGAAATTCACATTTCACTATAAAATGCATAAGGTGTGCTTCATGGGATCCACCCACGAAGGACATCTTATAGAGAATCTATGTCAGATACAATATTACACTGTGGATTCTGAATGACACGACACCCTCCCCCCTACTGCTCATGCTACAACGCCACCCCCTTCCCCTTTTTAGTTTATTTCTTTTAATTTTTTTCCTTTATTTTTAATTTCTCCTTTTCTTTTTATGGTCTTCTTCCCCACGTTTTTATCCTCCTATCTAACCCTAATCTTCATAGCACCCATTCCCCTCAGAAACCCCAACGACATTCCCTTACTTTTGCTGCCCTAACCTACCAAACAAACAACATATCTATAGCCGTAGATCCCCTATCCACTAATGTAGATCCCCGATATACACCTGATGTCTCCTGGCCTCCGCCGCATCCACCTTGGCAGGCACACCGCCACACTGCCCTTCTTTGGGAATAACTGTCACAGCACCGCCCTTCCCTAAGCACGAACATTGTCGCACCGCACTGCCCTTCTCGAGGCTCGACTGCTGATGCACTGCACCGCCCTTCCCTCAGCTATATTGGCACTGATCCACCAACAAAATTGACTTTTCAACCTGGATTTGGTGTCACACCAGAGGAAGAACGCACACAAACAAAACACATTTATAATATGCAAGAAAGTGATGGATAAACACTCAAAAAAAGTATGATTATCAATTCAATGATATTTGTAAACAAATATGAGGAAGAAAGGTTCATATAATCAATTATACAGATTGGTAAATTTGATAAACCAGTTTATGTATTAAATCTAGGAGATGTGTGATGGTGTTGTAAACTAAATCAGCGAATAACAAAACATGTTATAGAGAAAAAATCAATTAATGAAAGGTCCTACCTCAAGATTGGATCAATCTCTGATGAGGACTGCATATTCCAACATAGGAGGAAGACCCATTTCATTCACCACACTTTGATTTTCCTTGATCCAAGTTATTTTCGGATCTTGGTTTTCCAACAATAGAGGAATGAGAGCTCTGAAATCCTCTCTAGGTTCATGAAGGCAATCCCGAGGATTAGTCCTCACACGTTACATATAAAAATTTCATTTAGTTTTTAATATGAATTAATGAATAAATTTAAAAATTAATGAATCTACTGAAGGTACCACTAATGAGAGAGGGGTCTGAACGCCCCGCACAAAATGATTTTATGTGGTGCCTAGGGTAAAAATCGAGTTCAGATTTGAATAAACGTGTGAGGATTTTCCCATTTTCATTAATTAATCACATGCATGTAATATAAAATATTATTATATATTTTTATAAATTATTTTCAGGCACAACGAGCCTCGAAATCGCACGTCGACTCAACACCTATCTTCGGAAATATATATAAATATTTCAAAGTCCTAAAAGGAAAAAACAAAGACTCTACATTATTTCTTCGCTCATGATTTTCATCCTCGAAAAGAAACACTAGGAAAAAAACTCTGGATTCTAAGCCTGCTTCTAACTCTCCCACTCCTAGGAACTCTCCTGGACATTTCCATGCCTCCATAGCACGTGAACCAAAATGGATGGTCCGTCTACGTATAGTCTTCTCCTGTCGATCCTCTATCTCGAATGGGTGCTATGAAAATGTGGTTCCATATTCGATGTCTAGGTCTCTCCATTTAATTATGTGTGTAGGATCATGTATGTATCATCTACGTTGAGACACATGGAATACTTAGGTGTCGGGGTAGGAAGAGGAGGTAGGAAACCCCAACAACCCTCCACACAATCTTGAACGACCCAATGAACCTTGAGAATAAAATTCTTCCCCGACCAAACCTTTGCATTACTCATCATGGGGAGACTCTCATGGAGACATGGTCTCCCTGCTCAAACTCCAAGGGCCTATGAAAACTACCAGTATACGATTTCTATCTGCTCTGGGACGTCTTCATCCATTTGTGGATAAAATGTACTTTATGCGTCGTCACCTGCCCAAACTCTTGCCCCATGGGGTGAATCTCCAACATTCATCCAGCATAAGGGTGGCCTTTAGGGTCTCATATATAGAGCCTCAAAATGTACCATGATTATGGTAGAGTGGTAGCTGTGGTTGTATGAAAACTCTACCAAAGGTAAGTGATCCTCCCATCTCTGGATGAAATCCAACGCGCCAGCCCTAAATACATCCTCCATCACTAGGATAATGCTCTTGTTCTATCCATGGGTTTGGGGTGAAATGTTGTACTCATCCATAACTACACCCCGAATGCCCACTACTTCCATCTCCACCATCGTGATGTAAACTGGACTTCACGATCGAAGACAATCATCGAGGGTACTCCATGAAGGTGGACGATCTCCCGTACATACAACATCCCCAAACTCTCCCCCAAACTCTTCATCCTAATAGCAAGGATGTGCGCCGACTTCATGAGTCAGTCTACTATCACCCAGATGGTGTCATAGCCCTTCACTATGCACAGATTCCCTATGATGAAGTCCCTGAAAATTCCATCCTCTTTCCACTCTAGGATATCAAGACACTATAATAAACCCGCTAGAACCAAGTGTTCAGCTTTCACCTACTGGCATCTAAGTCACCGTGAGATGAACATAGCTACGCATCATCTCATGTCAGACCACCAAAACTACCCCTAAAGATATCTATACCTCTTCCCATCACTAGGATGTACAACATGGGTAGAACTGTCAAACTCCCACATCACATCCTTCTGCAACATAAATGGAACCAGTGTTCACCCCAAAAAGAGATCTCGTGATTCCCTCCACTAGAATATCCATCTGGTGCATCGCCTGTTGATTACTTATCAGGAAGAACTTGTCAATCGAATCCTTCCAATTGGGACTCTTTAACAGGATTAAGAAGCAAACCAGTCAACATGATCGACTATAGAAAACATGTATCCTCCTGGTCCACCAGGGTCAGCTACAAGGAAGCTAACTTCTCTAAAGAATTCCGCACTAGTTGAGCCTATTATTTACTACTAATTTAATTTTCTACAATGTTGTACTTTCTTAGAGTATAGAGTATCTCAAATTTATAGTCATGTAGTAGATCTAATCAATATAGTTGCCTCCTACTGAGGTCTCAATTAGTAAAGTCACACCTAAGACTCTGGTGGTTTGAGTAAACCATGAAGCTCTCTCCTTGAAGGGATTATTTAATTATCCTCAAGAAAAACACTACCACTTATAGCTCTAGATAATGAGTCACATAGTAAAATTCATGGGGACTCAACATCCTTGACATGTATGTGATCACTTATTGGAATTTCATTAATATGAAACTGAGCTCAACTCTCGAGGCATCACAATACACTACGAACTCAATGCCTTCATATGGTAGTCTCTAAATTGGAGCACTCATTAGTCTCTACTTCAACTCCTAAAAATCCCCCTTTCACTACTCAAACCTAATAAACGGATTCCCATTTCATGTTAGTGGAGTCATATGGGTAGTGATTCTGGATAATTCTTCTACAAATATTATATAGTACCCCACGAAACCAGAAAATATTTTCACCACAAACACAATTTTCGGTGGACCCTAAGCGAGAACTTCTTCGATCATTACTAGACCAACATATAATTTTTTTTAAAAAAATTAAATGCCCTTAAAAATCAACCTCATATATGAAAAATTGACACATCGATGGATTTACATAAGGCTGGTGCCCTTGATGTAAATCAAGAACCATCCTCAAGTACTCTGCATGCTCCTCCTCTATTACGGAGTAAACGAGAATGTCATCGATGAAAACAACAACAAACTAGTCCATGTATGGATGGAAGAACTATTAATTCATAGTAATAAGTATGGTGGGGGTATTTTTCACACAAATGGCCATCACTAGGAACTCGTAGTTCCCATAGCAACATCGAAAATACAATATGAAAATATCAGCATCACGAACCCGTAACTTGTGGTAGTTGAATCAGATATCGATATTGGTAAACCATATCTCCCCTAAAAATGACCAATGAGCTCTTTTATCCCCATGAATGGGTACTTTTTCTTTATTGTGACCTTGTTCAGGTGACGATTATCATCATAAAGTCTTAAGCTCCTGTCTTCCTTTTTCACAAACAAATATGTTGATTCCTAGGGGACACATATAGTCTGATAAAACTGTTCTCTAAATGGTCCCAAAACTGTAACCGTACAAAATATTTGTTTGTTCTCTATGGATATGGATCGTCATGGAACCTTAGTGGTCTCTCATGTTGGAACTCTCAGAGTTTTCTCAACATGCACATATCTGTAGTCTGCTCTGCCGAGATGATCGGCTGCTGATCAAGTGGAGATGATGCTACCTCCCCACCATGATGAAGGAGATCATGTGATGGACCGTGAACTGAGGCCTTGTCGCTCATATGGTCATATTCACGGACCGTATTTGGTATCCTGGATAGATTCCATCACATAGGCATCCTTCAAATTATAAAGGAGTATCACTGTAAGACACTACAGGAAAATGGTCCTTTCATGGAGGTTTGAAAACCTTCACCAAATGTCTTATATTTTTTTAATTTTTTTAAATTTTTTTTAATTTTTTTTAATTTTTTTTAATTTTTTTTAGGATTAGCGGCAGTTTTGGTAAAACCTCCACGAAATGAACGGAAAACAATAAAAAAACATGAGAAACTATGAAATCACTAAAACAACAATTACTTTTGATCTGGGCATCCGTTGGAGAGCCACGAGTAGTCAAATAGAATCTCCTGAAGAGATCTAGAGGCATGTATAATCAAAACCGTGAGATGGTCTAAGGTGCGGAAGATATGAAAGTTATATGAATGTTGAAAAAAGTTCTCCAACTTCAAACAACCATAACTTTCGCTCTGGGTGTCCGTTTGGGCTCTACCACATATCAAATCGATGCCAGCGAAGAGAGATATGCACCAATTCGACAGAAGCAAGCTTCTATCATTTTTTCGACCCCAAAAACACTTTAAAAGGCCTCCAAAACCCTGTTTCTGTCACCTGTGTCCCGTCGAACATGTCTTCAAATGGATCTTACTTTCGATCCGCGTGTCAATTCGGACTCCTCCACCCCTCGGATCGTAGATCATTCCATGAGCTTCAGTTTGACTTGTTGTGACGCCCACATGGACTCTAGGATCATATGTTATGGCCTTTTTAGTGGGTATCGGGTTTGTTATGTTTTTTGATGCCTCGTTTCTAGCACCCGTTCCCCGTCAGTTTTTTAAATGGTCGTAACTTCCAATCCGCCAGTCCATTCGGTCTCTTTCACCTATCAGCTCGAAGATCGTTTTAGGATCATTGATTTGACTGGTTGCGGATCTTGAACAGACTCTCGGATCATAAGTTATCTCCATTAATGTAAGTCTAATGTTTTTGTAGCTTTATGACCGTTTTGATGGGTTTTAACAGTTGCTCCATTTATTACTTTTTATTTGGGTTTCCATGACTTTTTATCATTATCAACGGTTTTTGTGGGTTATTATGATGATTATGTTGAATTCTTAAGGAGGTTTCTAGAGTTTTCATGAGTTTTCATGCGTTCTCATGCGATATCATGCTTCCTTCTTCATGCTTCTCTATCTGTTTTCATGCGTTTTCATAAATTTTCATCCCTTATCACGCCTTTTCATACTTTTTCATGTGTTTCATTTATTATTTATTATTTATTATTTATAATATACTTTAGTTTATTTATTATCTATTATTTGTTACTGATTATTTATTAATTATTAATTATTAATTAAATTTATTTACAATTTACTATTTATTTATTATTTATTATTTATTATTTATTATTTATTATTTGTTATATACTATATATTATATATTGTATATTATTTATTTATTATTATTATTATTGTTTTATTTATTATATATTATATATTATTATATATTATTTATTTATTATTATTTATTGGTTATTAGTTATTATTTATTGTTAATTGTTTATTATTTAATATTTAATATTTATTATTTATTATTATTAATTATGTGTTATTTATTATTATTATTTATTATTTATTATTTATTATTTATTATTTATTATTTATTATTATTATTATTAATACTTTATTTATTATAATTATTAATAATATTTTATTTATTATATATTACATATTATATATTATATATTATATATTATATATTATATATTATATATTATATATTTTATATTATATATTATATATTATATATTTTATATTTTATATTTTATATTATATATTATATATTTTATATTATATATTATATATTTTTTTTTATTTATTATTATTTGTTGTTTATTATTTATTATCTGTTGTTTATTATTTATTATTAATTTAATTATAATTATTAATTATGTGTTATTTAATATTATTCTTATTTATTATTATTTATTATTTATTATTATTTATTATTTATTATTTATTATTTATTTTGTATCATGTATTATGTATTATGTATTATTTATTATGTATTATTTATTATGTATTATGTATTATTTATTATTTATTATTTATTATTTATTATTTGTTATTTATTATTATTTATTATTAATTATTAATTATTAATTATTATTTATTATTTGTTATTTATTATTTATTATTTATTATTTATTATTATTTATTATTTATTATTATTTGTTATTTATTATTATTTATTGTTTGTTATTTATTATTTATTATTATTATTTATTATTTATTATTTATTATTTATTATGTATTATTTTTATTTATTATTTAATATTTATTATTTGTTATTTATTATTTGTTATTTATTATTTGTTATCTATTTTCTATTATCTATTATTTCTTATTTCTTATTCTTATTTATTAATTGTTATTTATTAATTGTTATTTATTATTTGTTATTTATTACTTATTATTTATTACTATTTGTTATTATTTATTATAATTTATTGTTTATTGTTTATTGTTTATCATTTATTGTTTGTTATTTATTGTTATTTATTTATTATTTATTATTCATTATTCAATATTTATTATTTATTATTTGTTATTTATTATTTATTATTTATTATTTATTATTTATTATTTATTAATTATTTTTTATTTTTTATTATTTGTTATTTAATTTAAAAATTTTATAATTTTATAATTTTATTTTCATAATTTTATAATTTTTGTAAATATTATTATAATTTATTTGTTATTTATTATAATAAACAGTAAATAATAATAAATAACTCAATAAATAACTAATAAATAAATAATTATTAATTATTAATTATTGGTTATTAATTAATGATTATTTCTTAATGTTTCATTATTATTGAGTTTATATCTATTAGTTATGTGTTATTTGTTTTTTCAATTAGTATATATAAGTATATTAAATTCTGTTTATTAGCCACATGATGAGCTTGCTGGAGTGGTAAAGTCTTTGGAAAATATGCAAGAGGTTAGGGGTTCAAATCTCACCAAACACCGTATTTCTTTATATTGCATGGGCATGTGCATGGGCATGAGCATGCATGCAAGGATAAAGTAAATAAAGTAATAAAATAAATAAATAAATAAATAAATAATTAAATAAATAAATAAATAAATAAATAACCACGAAACGTTCTACGACGGTTATGAAAACCGTCGCGAATAGTTTCTCGACGCACAATTTAGCGGCGGGTTTTCAAAACCGCCGCCAATCGATTTAGCAATGGTTTAAATAGCCGCGAAATGAAAAAAAACGCCGCTAAATCCTTTTTTTTCGTAGTGAGATGAGCATATATATATAAATTGATAATTATAATGGGGAGTTGACTCAATAAGAATAGTCAAAGACTCAATCCATTACGATTCATGTACCATTTATCCCTTCAACAAATGTCTTAGGGTTATGAGTCGACAAACAGTTAATATGCATCCTGGTGAATGGATTTGTCGTTCACCCACACCATCACTAGACTCCCTGGCATGAGAGCTGTGATGGAGACACTACAACACTATTTCCCTAAACCCAACCTACCCTTTTAAGGGAACAGTCGAACAATGTCCCATGGAACGAACAGCCTATAATAACCATCTTTCACGACTTGACCCATAATGATGCTTGAGCCGAAACTACCACAAGCCCACATCCACTGGTCAGCGGGTGGTGACATGCACCGAAGACACTACTTACTCGGGTAGGACTTTTTATGTACCTGTACACACTCACACAACCAAATCAAAGAAAAAAGTGAAGAGGGAAAGAAATAAAAGATGAAAACCTTCTATAAATAAACCAGAAGATGGATGGACCACTAAACAGAACAAAGTACAACAATCTAAAATGAAAATAAAACAGAAAACATATACTCAACAAGATATATGTCCCAACCTAACTAAACCGAAAAAGAGAATAACTGAAATCCCAACACTAGAATCCCAATAAACGACCACCACATGTTGTTCATGAAATATGTATCCATAAGCTCCTCTAAAGTAACAATTGTCTTATACGCTGTCTGAAAAAAGACATGAAATATGTTGCGCAATTCCCAACTAAGGTTGTGTATATACATACCTAGTATATACCCTAGAAAAGTGATGGTTGAGCAGTAAAAGATACACTAGAAGAGGAGATATGTATATAGAACAAGGTAAAACAAAAAAGTAAAGCTCAACACATCAACACGGTGAAAGAAAAATCATCCAAACACAAGGATCTCTAAATGGAGGGAATATAGACTTCACATCAAGAAATTTCTACCTACAATAGGAGCGTAAACTCATCAAACCATGAGAATATAGACCTGGAAATCACATTCCACACCCCACACATTTATGCCTCTCATGTAAGGAGAGTAACCAAAATCCATGGAGTGGGTACTAAAAAAATACATATATATATATGTGTGTGTGTGTGTTCTCAGTTGAAGAAGACCAAATTATAAAATAGAGGGCTATCCATCTCACAACTCCACCAAAGAAAAATATTCACCAACAGTTCCAAGAGAAAATCAATCAATGATGCCCAGAACCTCACACATCAACCCTGAATAAACAAGTCAAAAGGGATCAATCACAAAAACTTAATAATATCTGTTTTCGATGGCATTGACTCACCCACATGGTTTTAGGTAATATCACAAGGACATTTATTGATGGGGAAAGAGCCACACTCTCTCATGAGTCCAAAGGTACTTCAAACCACATCTTGTAACTTATCTGCATAGTCGAGGGTTAACGGTTTATGAAAGGATCATGTTCCCTAGTATGAATGATTGGTGATACTCTAGTAGTCACTGAGGAGTTCCATTACCTAGAACAAATGGATGGTACCACTCAAGAAGGTCATCGAGGAACACCATTTCCCAGTTCTAATAGGGGTTAAGCACAGAGAGTCATCAGATAAACACCACTACTCAGCCCAACTAGAGGGTTATCCAAGGATGTTTTGATCAAGGAACTCTACTTCCTAGCTTTACTAGAGGGTTTTTCTATATTTTCGAGGAACTCCACTAGCCTTTCCTACTTTAGGGTAACTCTGAAAGACCGTCAATTAACACCACAACCCAACCAAGCTATAGGGTAAGCCCAGTACTATGCTAGGGATTTTGTATGATAGATTCCATTATCAGGGGTCTCTTAAGTGTGTCATGATCAGGACATATTTAATCCTATCATAAAATCCACATTGAGGGGATTTCTGGGAAAACATACAGGATAGACTACTCACTTTCCCAAATTCGAAAATCGGTGTGAAAGTATTATTTCCCTCTAAAATGTACAAGGGTTGATTTGCGGTCCCCACCAATGAATCTGAATAAATATACTGAAATTGGTCACAAAATGCCTCCCTTAATTTCAGGGTTATGATGATGTTGATGGTTTGTGAAACATACATCGTATGGAGAATCTATTTCTTATAAAATATTTCAAAATATTATTATTATTATTATTATTATTAGGAATATTGTGCACCTAATCCATGAACCCTCATTAATTATCCAACATTGGTCATGGAATGTACATATTAAACTTATGGTCATGCTGTCCTAGACGGTGCGTAAAACAAATGTCATATGGGAGTGTTATGACTAATCAATGGTTAAGTAATTATAGAAAATATTATTATTATTGTAATTTTTTCAAGCCTGATCCATGTGTTAATATAAGATCTTTAATATTGGTCATAAAATGACAGTATCAAAAACAGGGTCAAACTTTTGTTAATGGCATGTCAAGAGGACACCCTAAAGTGGAGTTATGGTAGAAAATCCATATTTCTAATAATAATAAAAACAATATTTCTATTTAATATTACTATTTTATATCATAATGTGGAGGATGCCACGACACCTCCCCCTTGTTGCTCACGCTACAACACCACCACACACAACTTTTTTATTTTATTTTATTTTTTTGTTATTTTTATTTACCATTTCCTTCTATCCTCTCTTTCTCACATTTTCTACTCCTTTATAACTGTAGTCTTCATGAAACCCTTTCCCCTTGGAAACCCTAACTACATTCCCATAATTTTTCTATACTAACTGGTCAACCGAACCATAGATCTGTAGTTGTATATCCCATATCTACACCCGTAGATAGTGGATATATACTCTAAATCTCCCAATTCTTCCTCCATCCACATTGGCACACTAATGCACCTCCCTTCCCAGGCTCGACTATCACTGCTCTACACCACCCTTCTACGGGCTTGACCGACACAAGCTCGATCGTCGATGCACCACACCGTCCTTCCTAGGAATTGAATGGCACTGCACCGCCCATGAAATTAATTTTCCAACCAATATTTAGTGTTGCACTAGAGGAAGAACACACACACAAAAATGAACATGTATAATATGTGAAAAAGCGATGGAGAAACAATGAACAGAAAAGATCGATTATCAATTCAATGTTAATTTTAAAAACATATGAGGAAGAAGGGTTCAAAAATTCAATTATATGAAAAGGGAAATCAAATTAACAAGTTTTTGTATTCAAACTACAAAATTTTTTATGGAGTTATAAAATAAATTAGAAAAATACAGAAGAATGAAACTAGATGTAGACGCAAAATTAATGAATCAAACGTCCTAACTCATGATTGGATTAATCACTACTGAAGATTGTGATTTCCAATGTAGGATAAAGACCTATTGCATTCCCCACACATTGAATTTCTTTGATCTAATTTCCTGCTATCATCTGATAATCGTTTTCCAATGGATGGTAAGGGAGATATATGGTATTCCTTCTAGGTTTTATGCATCCAACCCTTGAGTATTATCCATGGTAGTGTAAATATTGGCCTATAATTTATGTTTTAAAATGAATGAATTGATTGATTTAATAATTAATTAATCCAATGAACATACTAAAAATGAGAAAGGGGTTCAAACGTCCCACACCAACTCATTTTATGTCGCTTCTAGGGTAAACACCACATTCCAGACCCAACCATATTCTCATATTTATGGTCCGATTAACAGTTTGGGTGTTATCTAGTTTTATTTGATTAATCACATGTGAACAATATAAATTATATTTAAATATTTTAATAAAATTAAATATGGGAACATCATGCCTCCAAAATCAAACATCATCTTAACACCTAGATCTAGAAATATATTTATAAATATTTGAAAGTCTTACAAGGAATAAACAATATCTCTATATACGATTTCCATCATCTAAACATTTTCTACTACCTTGTTTGATAAAAATGCTTCCCATCTATTCATTTCATCCAATGTTATTATAGGACATTACATACACATCATGATATCTTTTTGAGTTACTTTATATCAATATATCATTGGAATTAAATGGGGATATTCGTCAAGAATACCCATAGTGTCCTATAGTCAACACTATTAATGAGAATCTGTAGGATTTTATTATCAAGGAGTTGATGACCTTCAATGTGATTCATTTAAAAGACTGGATGACCTGTTTTTCACATCACATTTATTCCTACCAGATACACGAACATTTTACTTCTCAAAATGGAGAGACATACATTATTACTAGAGAATATTAATTTTTATCTTATAGAAATAGTATATACTTTAATCAACATGGGATTACTTCTGCACTAATTACAGGCTTGGCTCCTTCGGTATGATCAATGGAAGTCCCCTCATCATTTCCTCCAGTAATGGATCCTTATCACGATTAATTTCTAGACGACATCATAGTAGTTTCACAATAAATATGAGTCATACTTGATATTAATATCATATTGAGTGTATATAACATTTCAGAACACCAATTATTCGTGTTGATAGAGATCACAATACTACACAAGGACATAGATCAGATGTGTTTTATTTGACTGAGTAATTCATAGTGGAGTACACCATTTTCCACAAAAAAGGTGGATGATTTTAACCAACTATATGTAGATTAATATTATCTTAACAAAGATATCATGTATAAAAAAATAACATTTACTAGGATTAATGCACTTTTTTATTAGTTATGGGGTTCTCAGTGCTTCTAAAATATTGATCATTGATTAGGCTATCACCAGGAGTTGGTAAGAGATTTGGAATTTCTGAAGATGGTGTTATTGAGTAATAATTTTTATATAAAACTACATGATGATTTCATTTTGATTCAATAGTACTTTGATATTATTCATTCATCCCCTGAATAATATCTATCACCCATATTTGGATTCGTTCATTGTGGTTTTCAATCAAAAATCCTCATCTTCTCATCAACAATAGAGCAACATGCTACATATATTGAGATAGTCCTATGTAGTCCTTGCAAGCATCAAAATTAAACAAATCTATCAAAGTTTACTTCATTGATTCTATGGGTGTTTTTATGGGAATATTGTTTCTAAAAAAGGTTCAACGATAGACTTGAAAAAAGTGGATGTAGTGATGTATGAGACATAACCTTGAAGCATATTTGTGATTGTGATCATTACAGGCCAAGCTAGATACTACAAATGTTTTATCCAGGACTGATCATATATATCAATACCAAGGACTACATTGATTAATATTGGAGTGATGTTTTGGTGGTTTTACCTATCTGAAGAGGAGATTCTTGATTTAATGTGTAGGTTGACAACATCTCCAGTGTTAGTAACTCTTGAGTTATTGATAAGCTATTATACATACTGTGATGACTCCATAATTATTTTGGGAATAGTAATGATATAAATAGATTAGGATATATCTTATGGGTCATCATATCTATTACCTCGCATGTAAAAATATTTGTCCCGTGACTCAGACTAAGAATATGTGGTTCCTACACTGATGTGTTGGAAACATTGTCTATTAGGTAATAGTTTTTTCATCCCCATTTTCCAATGGATCATCAAATAAATCTTTACACTCTAGTACCTAAACGTGAGATAAGGGATTTTTGGAGAGTACCAATATTTTTTATAGTAATATAGCCTATGAACCTAATAAGGGTAATGTTTTTGGAGACCATCTTAGTCTGAAGACAGTGGTAGCTAAAGAACATGGAGAGTGAGCTTTTAATGAGTAGTGGTTCCTGATGAACTTGTTTTATGATTAGAATATGGATTATTTCAAATGACAGGGATATAAAAAATGTTCCATGTTAGTGATCATGTTCATTATCATGATTTGTTTGAATGTTAGTTATGATTCTATCTTGGATTTCACAGTGAAATAGGAGGTCCTCAAAAGTGGAGTCTTCATCCCATGGTGGTCGATGTATAGTTAAAATGTGCTCATAGTACACGGAAGAGTAGTAGTCCCTACTTATATAAAAGATGTGTTGATGATATGCTCCTATACCAGTAGGTGGGAGGTATAACATAGAGAAACAAATATGTATCACAACATTAGGTTGTAGTTCTGGTTACTAGGTATGTATAAATACATTGTGGTATTTAATCCTAATGTCTTTCATACGAGTGGATAATGGTTTAGAGGAAACGTCCTAGTTCACTACTCCAGTAACTTATTATTTTCTTGATGAAGTGGGCATATTTTGTGAGGGAATTTTTTATAGGTTTTCCTAGGAACCTGACGAGTCTTAATATAATATTGGTGATTATCTATTGGAGGCTGAATGTTTCCTATTTCATATTGTTCTACGAGAGTTGCTCGATAGATGATATGGGAATGAATTCTGTCTATGAGTTATTATGATAATATGGAGAACCATTGATTTTTTTTGGATAGAGATAATTTTCTAACCTAGTGATTTTGTATAGTTTTTTAGAATGCCCAAGGGCATAAGCTGATATTTATCATAATGTAAAATCCATATATAGATATAAATATAGAGTGGAAAAAACATAAACTATAGGATATGATTTGATCTTGTATTGTAGACTTTATTTGAGTATGGTATGATCATATTTCATTGGTCCAATCATTATAAATCAAAAGTTAATATGATTTGATTTAGATGGAAACATACGAGTCTTTACATGAGAGACTATGTCATTTAATGAATTTTTGGTATGAGAATGATGAGGAAATAAATCTAGGGTATGTTGTGTTTTATAAGATCATCAAGACATGTAAATTGATTCAAAATAGTTTTATTAGATTATTAATTAGTCAAATATTTTATGCTTACTTCAATAGGATACCTCTCGAGTTTTATTATAGGAGATAGAGTCTTCTGAAGATAAAAAAACTGTTTGGACACTCATGGATGAGTAAGAAAGGAATGTTGACCTCATGTTATCTCAGACCCTTCATGTCCGCATAGAAGGTATGGATAATTTTCCATAACCTAGAACATTCATCCAACTTCTAAGAAATACAATACATGTTTCATTTATCTCAACTTTTGTGGTACATACCCAATCCCACACATGTCATCAACTGTGAGGAAATTTGGTAGGAGCCTAACCCATCAATAGAGAATATCCTAGTGTAGATCACATATTGGAGTGAGAAATTCCATTGATGGAATAAGAAACCACTAATCCAAATATTTTTGTGATTTGGGATAAACTATTCAGAGACATGGGATTGAAAAGATGACTTTTAAGCTTAGTGTCCTTGGTTTTTTGACTATTACCCCCAAGAATTCCTCTTGAGGATGTGAAGGTCTTATAGTGAGATATTTTAAAATCCTAAACCTATTGATTAATAATTAATATGCTTGTCTCCGCACTTCTTATTCTTTTATTTATATTTATCCATGACTAGACGAGGAATTGAAATCATTGGGTTTATCAGGAGCAATTTTTAAACGTTTTGGACAAATCAATATAAAATAGGGCTATATAAATAATTGGGAAAGAGTTTGTTTATGAGTTTTGGTGCTATGAAAAATGGTCATCCTTTTTTCTCTACACTATAGTCAAATCCTTTTGGATCTGGGTTTGTCAACACCACGACATTCACCATGCCTTGGTTTATGATGTTTCAGCATTGGGATTTTTGATAAATGAAATATTTAATATTTTTAACCTAAAATCTCATAAATTATTGGGGATAACACATTTGAATTATTTTTTGGTTCATAAATTTGATTATTAATAGATTCCTATACCAATTAATCAACATTACCCCCATCCATTCGACGAATGTTTCACTTTCTGAATGTTTTTTTGGATAGAACCAAAAATACATTGATTCTACCCTGTTTTTTTTAATCATATTGATTTTATCCATGTTTGGAATCATTTTTACCTCATATTGATCAATATATAGCTTTGGTTCTCCCTCATTCACTATTAATTTTTAATTTGATTTCTTCTAAAGTGTACTTAAATTATGGAAAACTAGTTTTATTGGACCAAATTTCGTCCTTTTCTCTTGTTTTGATCTAGGTTAATTGAATAGATGGAATATATTATATTATTCTTTTCATATATAATGGAAATTTGAATATTGGAGGATTTATAAATTTTGTGGATATCGATGAAATTCTTATCGATTAGGAACACTCTTATTAAGTAGTGATGTTTCTCTATAAATAATTATGAATCAAAAATCATATAAAATTGTACTCATTGAATCTTTTATTATATATCCAATATGATAATTTATTCATAATATATTAATTTTTTTTGTCTAGAATATAGGAGTTTTTAATAAATGATGAATTTAGAATCCGTACATTGAATGATGGACGATTCAGTGAATTGGAATCTATTCCATCAAAATTCCATGGAATAGATCTTGTTGATATCATCATTTTAATATACATAACACTGATCACTCATTTATAATTGAACTAAATGGGTAATAAGTCCGTATGTGTGCCTCCCTGTATACCACATGCTTCCTACTAGTAGCGTGGGTCCATGATGGCACAATGGTGATACTATACCCTCATGATTATACAATAATAACAATGTAATACATGATTAAATACTTGATGAATAATTATGATAAATATGAAAATTGAGGTAAATAATATAGAAAATAATAATAATTCAATAAAATGTGGTTTTATATACAAAACAATGAGTTTTTCCTAGAGATATACAAAATCAAGAATACATGGTAGTAGTCATAAAATATGTACATGCATATAAAAAATAACAAAAGACCAAAAATGATATCCAAGTGCATCAAGATCCAACCGTATTTCCCACACCTTGAAACTCTCATGTTATAGTCAATCATGAATCAATGACTAGTTTTTATACCTTTTCCCTACTAGTGACTATGAATTATTTTTGGGTACCAAACGGTCTCCCAAACTATGTGCGAGGTATACTCAGTAGGCCACAACCAAAATCTTATACACAAATAATGTTCATAAATATATATGAAGAAATGTTCCAATATAATGATATGAGGTGGAACAACATGCTTGATATATTAACCATGTCAGGCTTGGACTCTCCATGGATGCCCAGCTGACCGAACATACTTCAACTCATGAAGGAAATGTCAGAATGAGGAACATACACAAGGTAATGATCAAGCATGTGTAACAAATGTATACTAGTCTAAGTAATCATATATAGGTCCCATGGTGAAACTATAATGTACAAGTTATAATCATTGTAATTCAAGATCTAAGATAATACAAGTAATCACTAACCTTATTGGATTATGCTAGATCACAATACATAAACCAAGCATCCTAGATATCAGAGAATATGTGTAATTCATGGTTTTCACCAAAGTAGTTCCACTGGAATAATTTTTAATAGATTAAATAGAGCATTTCCCATTTAAATCCCATGATAAGAATCATAGGGCCCCGATGAAAGAATAAATAGAATCACATATCCTAAGACATCAGTAGAATCCATGGAGTGTTTCTGTGGAATTCTAATATCCATAAATCATTTTGATGAATAGTTCATACTACACCATGGAAATCACATATAATAATACATTATACAACATCCTACATGGGAATATTCCTTGGAAACTATCCCAATGAATCAAAATGGCATCCTTTGAGTGCTTTGGAAATTTTCTCAAGAATACAAGGCTTTCTCAGTGATCACCACTTCTAAAATGACAAAAGGATCATAAAATCAATATGAAACTTAGTTTCATGAAATAATCAAGTCCATATAGTAATCATGAGAATTAATTCACTCTATATAAATAACCCAATTCCATACCTTTTCATTTAATAATGATAATTTCTATGTAGTTTGTCATACCACTTATAATTTTATACTAATTTAATAAGATCCAAGATAAATAATATTTTTTCTTTATAAATTTAAAATTTTCATCTTTAATTAATTAAATCATTGTGGATTCTGAACCACACACACCAATGAGCCTTTCAACTATAAAAAAAATATTCACATATGAATAATCATAAAAAAACAAATGTGATGACTCATTATGAGGTACATGACCACCAACTATAGTAACATGATCTAATAGAGAGTATATATTGAATGTTAAACAATTAGTTGAAGGAACATTGATTTTACAGTCCAGTGCGGGTGAAATTGGTGAAAAAAATAATAAGTGCAATATTAAGTTGATGGAACAAGAGTGAAAAGTTGTAAACTGCCTACCTTAGGGAGGAAGAGGATCCCTTGGCCATTATTGAACCCCGAATTGGGCTAAAGCATAATAAAATGGATGAATATAAAAATTACCTAAAAATAGGGAATACTATACGTCAACAATATACCACATAATTTTTTAATAAAAACCATGAAATGAAGGAATATTATCAAGGATATTAAAAACATGATTCTAATTTGATGAATGGTTGTTCGATCATAGTCTGGATGAGGAAGTTACCTCACTTCCTATGTGTGAGGTAATGGGTTCCTCCAACAGGGTTCACCAATTTTGAAGAATTAGATATCTGCACAAATGAATTGGTTCTTCACCTTTAAAAAAATATTCCATGACATATCAACAGGTTTAATTTTATTCACATGTTGAATTACTTATTTTTTTAATTTTTCAGGAAAAACCAATTCACATCGTGAATGGGGGTTTTCTAGTCCAATTAATTCTATGACTTAAATTCTCATCTTGAATTGAATTAACATCCTGAATTAGTTTGAAATATAGTCTCCATCGCTATTATAGTTTTTCCCAAAAAAAAACTAACTATCCTGAAGTAGTGGTATACTGGATAATGAAAAACGAAAAATGAAATGAGTGTTTAACCAAAATTTTGATGATCCATTCCTCATAAAAAAATATGATACCTAAAAGTATCCACCCCATTAAAATAAATCATCCTTGAGTTTCCTTTTTGAGGGTGGAAAAGCTTCAATGGGGAATAACTTTGTCTAATAAGCATGTATATTGGCCTCCCTCTCCTAGATCTCATCTTGTGCAAGGCTATGTTTCCAAATCACAAGGATTAAAGTAACTGAACTACCCATGAGATACTTAATGATCCAATCAATTATTTGAATTTGGATCTCCTCAATGGAGGAATCAAAATCTAGTTAGACCTCAATATAATGGAAAACATGAGATGGGTCTGAGTAGTACCGACATAACTTAGAAATATTAATCACATCATGTATAGATATTTATATCTTCAGGAGGCTATTTGATAAGATAATGATAAGGACCTCTCCCAAACCACAAAACATCCTTCCAAATGAAGAAGAAAATTTCCTTTCTACCTAAACCATTGATTCCCCAGTCTATCCAATACACAAAAAAATTAAGCCATGGCCACAACACAACTGAAAAAATGACCTATAACCAGGGTTCAAAACTGTGGGTATAGCCCCCAAAACTGTGGGTATAGACTATACCCATAGTATGGGGAATCGTGGGCTACTGAGGCATTAGTATTGGTCCACATCCTATACCCAGGGATTTGAAAACCATGGGTATAGATTATTCCACCGTGTCACTGGATTTTTTACACTATTTCACAACCTTCTAAAAGAGGTTTTAAAACCATGGGCTAAATATATTGAAAAAATATAGTGTTTATTATTTATCCCAGGATCTGCCCTTCATTCTCGGAGCATGTCAACATCTATCCTACTTAATCTTCTTATATATATGTATAAATATATATCCATTTACCTAAATATATCAATACTTTCTATCCATTTTAGAAAAAAACCTGTAGAGAGTTTGGAACCCGCAACCTCCACTTGGAATAATCAGTGCCTCACCAATCACTCTACGGAAGTTATGTTGTTTTAATACAATATTTATATAGTTACATTAATTTTAAACGTCACATATGAAAGAAAAGGAACCGGTTTTTGATCTCATGACTTCTTCGATATGCAAGCCCCGCTTCACCACCAAATCTAAGTACATTTTTTGAATATATATCTATATTTTTATTAATATACAAGTATAAACTATGGGTATAGGATAAAAAAACAGTCGGTATAGGGTTTTCCAACCCTAATTTTTTCACTCTTTCACACATGAAGCCTATACATATGGGTCTCTAAAACCATTTGTATAGGGATTTTTGCTAACACTTATACACACAGTTTTCCTAGAAAACAATCATTATAGGTATTGAACCGAGAACTATGGCCATGGTATTGTGAAAACCATGGGTATAGGTTCAGAACATACCATTATACCCACATTCTTGGGAAAACCATGGGTATAAGTCCCCTTATTCCAACGATTTTCCCAAAATCATGGGTATAGTTCTGGACATACCTGTATTCCCACAGTTTTGAAGAAACTGTGGGTATAGAGGCATTTTCAGTAGTGTGAACAATTGAGGGAATCTATAGTTATTATAATTTTAAATATTCTTATACAAATCCATATCCATTCTCTCCTTGAATTGATAAACCTACTCGAAGGACACCTAAATGATTCTCGGTTCATGTAGTGGTATCTCCCCTAACTCTAATTATTAAATATTTTATCATAATGTCCTAATATATAATGAATCATAATGATCAATATGAATAATCTCTAGAAAATTTTTATTTTAGGAGAAATAATCTTGGGAAATATGTTTCACAAAATAACATCTGAAATCAAGGACCCATTATCTATGCATGTCCTCTAGAACATGTAACAACTTCTCAAACATCCTGTTAGTAAGTGGGTGTTATGAAGTACTCAAAAGTACTTGTGTACCTAACACATTCTTAAACCCTTTCAAGAACCAATAAGTAAAATGTGAATTAAAATAGGATTCAATAGTCAGTAGGACTCCATTCAGTTATATAATCAGATAAACATGGTGCCTAAAAATCCCATCCATAGAGAATGTTTCTTAATATATAGGTAGTGAAAGAGCTTTTTTATCCTAACATAGATCACCCATAAGGTGTCATTTTCATTAAAGGACCTCAATAAACATATCATAATTCCCATGGGTACATCAACCCATTTCCACTCATGAATGGGAAATGGATATAAAAGTCTTTCCGTTCACTGGTGTCTAGATATCACCTACAAACATGTAGAACAATTATTAACATATCTAACTATATAACTTTTTATTCCATGACACTAATATTTGATATGTATGTCATGAAACATATTTGTGATCCAATGGATTAATATCTACAAAGAAGCACGAGAAAACACAAATCATGTAATCCTACATATCTATAAGATCTCATATGTTCCCATGGATGCATAATACCTCATCCTGGTGGAAGATACAGGCCTAAAATACTCTCTGTTAGGAATAATACAAATTGATATGATATTTTTCACACATACAATATTTCCCAGTGTCTATAGATCACTACTCTAGAAACAAGGATAGGTTTTCCATCATGGAAATTCACATATAAATGCTTCTTATGGGATAGATCCATAAGATTCCAATCGATATTGGCCTCTTACATTGCGTGTTTTTGAGTCATCCATCTCAAATCATCTACGATAAAATTTCGATTACCATGAATATAATCAATATTAAAATCATTGGACTACATGTATTCAACACAAACTCTTCATCCTATATTCATGAAACACTTCATAAAGACATAATTGAGGGTTATGTTGTTTATAAAAACCATAAAATGTTCCCCATGTAAATAATTCCACTAACAATGTAATGAATGAACCATAGTTTCCATATCAATATCATGAGATGTGGAATTCCTCTAATGTTGACTCAACTAAAGAGGCCTATATTCAACAGATCAGTCTTCCAGCATTATAAATTCTCTTACACCAATTACTGATGCACCAAAATAATCAATATATATTCTTCATGGCTCTGTAATAATTAGCAATATCACTGAATTCAGTTTTCCTTACGTCTATAGAAAATATGTTCATTAGATTCTAAAAAATTAAAAATCAAACCATTCTTATCGAATCCTATAAGAGGTGATTCTATCTATGAAAAGGTTTTGAATTAAGTTCATTACATATCTATCCATCCCCAAGAAGCCTCAACTGTAAAAATAATTCATAGGATACTCCCATAAATGTACAATAATAACTTTCTCTTGATATATAGATACTCTTATATCTGATATAATATGTTCTTTAAGTGAACCTTATTGATTAAAAATCACATTTACAGAGCTTACCATATATCTGGTGCTCTGTTACTATATTCAGTACAATCACACGATGATTTAAGTGGTCGTGTCATGTTCTCGAATACACTAAGATAACATTTTTGAAGAATACCACTAATAATTCCATATATGGGTGGAATCCTGATTCAAAAATGCCATAAAAATTTTCAGAACGTTCATGTTAATAAGAAACATAACGAGACAATCATAAATATTATACCTTCTATGAAATTTTATATCAGGTATGTCTGAATTTATAATCATAATAAATGATAAGCTTACCCCAAAACGTTTTTTAGAAAACCATCACTCCTCGGAGCTGGTCAAAGTGGACATTGATATGTAAAAAATGATACCAGTTGTTAACCCTATATTGATAGAACTGATAGAAGTCCACACAAATCCTGAGGATACTATCCACCATTTTGATGAAAAGTGAAGCTGAACCGCATGGTGAAGTACTAGGATATATAAGAAACCAAGATTCAATGTCCCTAAGCTGCCTCATAATCTCTTGTGAGTTAGTAGTATCTATCATATAAGGAAGAATGGATACTGGAGCTTCTCCCAAGACTAGGTCAGTATAAATACTTGCCTATCTCATAGGAGGTTGTTCAAAAAAATTAATTGGGAATACATCCATGAAATAACATACTATATGATTAATATCATCCTGATTAATTATTGAATCCCTTATGTATTGTCTAGAAACATGGTAGGTCACTTAACCTAGGATATGATTCTATAGTTTGTCACTGCTTTCATATACATCCCATTCACCCTAGTGAAAATTAATATTTCTCACTAGTGTTATAACTAAAACTATATAGATCGTTTCCTACATATCTATGATATGGAACCAAATATTCTATCATTGGACTAATATATAATATCCTCATCTCATGGATGAAGAGGTCCCAAAATAAATGATAGCTTCCTACCTCGAGGTGGAATTCCTTGCATTGACATAAAATCATTATTTGAATTCCAAATGATGTATTAAGTGTCATAATGACATAGATATACCGATTTTAAATGGTAAAAATTACAAAATTGCTGCAAATTTAAATGAACACAAAACACATATATCAAATAGAGGAGATACTAAAGTATATGCTACGAAGACTGTATATCTAACTATAGTAAGCCTAACACATTTATCTTCAAGTACAAGGAATATTTCTTATATACTCTATGATACAAGACCTTGATTTTCATTATGAATACCAAGAGAAATTCCACTGGCCTGGAGTTACTTATTCGAAGTCTTTCCTACCCAATCCTATCAATCTCCTCAGACTATATGGATAGTGGTTATCGAGATTCCATACTAACACTGAGTTACACATCCTTCTCTGGAAAGAAATGCTATTGTCTATCCACTTCTACTTGGAATAGATAAAATAGTCTGAAAAAAACTATTAATATTCACTATAAAATAATAATCTCATCACCCAACTAGGTCTTGGTCACATCAAGGCCTCATGTGACCCAATCTCCCTCATTGATGGTATCTGACATATCAACCATTATAGATACTCTAGTTTTCACTACTTTATCTAGAACACTCTAGACGCTGATTTCTTCCACTAGATAAACAACTACCATGTTTCAGAAATGATCTATCGTTCCCTATACTATCATATTTCCTTAAATTACACAAAGTAATAAGGTCCGGGTTAAATATCCCCATGTCTTTTTTAAAACGAAAAACATTTACATGATACCAGATGGAATACCTGTGCCCGTCCTTAATGAATTCTTCACTCAAGAGCTTATCAACTAAAAAGAAAGGTGAAACATGATAAAGATAAAAAAAAGTGAGATAAATAGTCCACAAATTATAGGTATCATTCTGTAGATATAGAAACATTATAGCTCTGTCATCCCTCAGTGTCCCTGGAATGAAAATCTTATAGAAATTAGCTTTGAAATCACTATATACAATATCTTGACGCAATTATTCCTAATTAATAACATCCCACCAATTATTTTTAGATCGATGAAGCATATAAGGATTTTTATTGACCCTCCATGCTAAAGGAATCTCCATGAGTTCAAAGATTGATTTCATGGACTTTATCCGAGCATCAGTGCCATGTGGACCACCATCCCCTAATAATGTGGGAAGATACTACTTCTAAAATTATAGTGTTATCTCTTCCATTATATTGAAACAATGTGTATCTCCCTATATTGTCTACATTAACCATATAAACCCTTTACAAAACTATTCATAATTTCCCATGATTGTTATTACTAGAGGTGTCGCAGGTGGCACTACTGGAAAGTTAGGATCCACCAGTTGAGGAACATGGTCATCACCACATTTCTGACACTGAAATTGAAGACTTCATGGTGTAATAACACAATGAATTTCAAAAATGTTCCTACGATATTCTTTAACACAATCTAATCACTGATACAATAAAAGGATAAGTAAGAATGACAACCCTCTATTGGCACATAGAGCCAGGATTGGGAATCAGATATGATTGAGATAAATCACTAAATATATGTCCTACTATCCAGTACTATGGTTAGGACTAAGTGATGTTCTCCATTTTATCTCAGGGTTAAACTATACATTTTTTCATATTCACTCAATTGAGTTTAACAACCATTACGTTGTAATTAGCATCACTATTTATGGGTAACCATTTCCATTTTATGTTAGAACTCAATAATTCATAAATATATAATTATGTACCTTTATTGGTATATATATATCATTGTCCAGTTAGATGCATATGTCATTCCCAATATATAATGTACTATGGTATATAAATTTCAAATTCCACTATATGTAACTACAAATATGACTTTATCATTGTTCAATGATATAGATCACAATTCTAAATTTATAGAGGGACACACACTATTTAAATTTAATTTAGAATACATATAATTGAAACCATATAACATTTCAGATGATATGAAAAATGGCTCATGGATCAACATAAATATAATTGGCCAATTAGGGTTCTGTGAACACACTGTAGGGGAAAAAACCATTTAGGTTGATGCAGACCAATTTATTATACAAATTAGTTATCCCTGTAATAAATGTTTTCATAAAATAAAATATAAAAATCAATTCACAAGTAATAAGAAACAAAAATTCACATAGTAACTAAATGCGACATTGATTAATTCTAAAAAAATACCCACTCTACTATATTGATTCATGAGACACTACCTTCTTTCCATAAAAGGTATGTTTAAAATTATATTACATATTTTTATTGAAAAAGATAACCAATATGTTTCACCTAATTGTTAAATTGGTTCAAACATAAATGGAATAATTTAAAATATAAAATCTCATACATGGAAATTTGGATTTTCCCCTATATGCAGGTTTTATACTCCTAGGGAAATTCAGATTAACAAATCCCAGAACATCCTAGTATTGTTCCTCAAAACCGAAACAATAATTAAAAAGTAAAAGAAAACCTCTAATACCTATTTGTTACATCCATCACTGGATCAAATAACAATAGCCAAATCTATTTTATTATAAGGCCTTGTGAGTGCCTCCCTATATGACATGGGCTTATATCTAGCTGAGAAGGTCTATGATGGTATGGTGGGTAGACTAGAATTTCATGATCAAAGTAGAACAACAATGTAATGCATGAATAAATAATGGAGTCATAATAATGATAGATTAGAAAATAATGTTAAATCATCCATAAAGTAATAATACATCATTCTAAAGTGAAATCATATAGAAAATTATGAATATCTCATGGAGATATACAAAAGAATGATTTCATAGTAGCATGCATACAATGCATCAGTATATATCGAAAATACCAAAATAGTAAAATGGATGTCCAATAACATTACATGCCAGGGCTCAGTCCCATGCTTAAAATATCAAATCCTATAGTCACTCAAGAATACAATAATGAGTGCATTCACTTTTCTATACCTGCATCCATGATGTCTTTCTGAGTAATATTTAGCCACCTAATTAGGGTGTGAGATATACTATGTAGGCCATGTAATGACTTAGATTTTCTGGATTTTATTTTTAAAATCTATTTAAAAAAATTCGAAGACCATGTGATAAGACAGTGAGCGATTCCAAGGACATGTGTGCCCAGAATCGCTTCATTGAAAATGTTATGTTTTTAATAGTAGATGCATGTGAATATCCTTAAAAAGTGAAATAACATTTAATCAGTTTATCAGATCAGAAATATGAGGGAACCATTGAGCTAATAATGGAAGATTTACCCTAGGGGAGACCTAACATCAGTTGGTGTGGGTTATCTATATAAAAATCCTCTAGGGACGTAACAAGAAATAATATAAATAAAATAAATAATTTTATTTTAAAATCATAATAAATCATAAATGATAACTCTGATTGGAAATTTAAGACAAAAATTGAGTTCAAAAGGGTGGGTTTTTTAAGGTAATGTCTATCAGTAGCCAACAAGGGCCAGCTGTTAAAGATAATTTATGGATGTAAAATTCAGTAAAATAATTTAATAAAAATTATTCTTAATTCCGTTTTGGTTTTCATTTAATATTTCCTATTGTCCAGAATACAGGGTTTTGACAGAACCCTAGACATCCTATGAGTCTTGTAGAAATATCTCTCTCCAACACACTCTGACGGGTTGGTGAATGATGAATAACGAACCATGGATTTGAATGATCTTGACCACAGTAACGACGTGGTGACTGTTCTTTGTCAGTGATCAAACCAAATCGAGGTAGGGAATTATGGTTTGGATTATTCTTTTCCCCATTCATGAAAATCAATGAAGAACATGGATCAAAATATGAACAATATGACATTTGGATCACTCATTCTTACAGGATGGGCATAAATGTGGGTTTTTATTTTTGAGGATGATTTGATTAAAGATTTTTTATTATTCCATGATAATTATTATGTAACATGAGCCTAATCCGATTTAGTGATGTATCCTTAAGTGCATCCACAAGACCCAGGTTCAAAACCAGGTAGAGGAATATTTTCAGGTACTATAGCAGTACTTTACACTGTATGGGTACTGTAGCAGAAATGTACACTGTTGAGGGATTGTAGCCGGACTGTACACTATGCGGGTACTGTATCAAGCAATGTAATAGGTACTGTTTTTTATTGTAGCAGTTGAAACAATTCACCTTGGGATATCGGTTTGTGCTTGGAGTCCTTAAGGAATTTGGGCCACCCAAGCCTTCGGGTCAGTAGGGCTTTCAGTCCACCATTAAGGCCTTCAGGCCACCTCAAGGCCTTCAGGCCACATGTAGTTTCCCTAGACACACTACAAAAAAAGAAGTTACCCCAGAAAAGGATTTAGAGCAGGTGCACTCACCACAGTATAGAAAAATGGATTTTTCATAATGAGAGGGTATGGCTATTCCATCAGGACCATCCTGTGCTTGCATAGGAAGCCTATCCAGACGGACATGCGATGGTGGAGAGCTACTATCATGATGAAAATGCTGGGGAGGGTCAGTTCCTTGTAAATAGTCTGGTTGAATTCCCTATGACCTTTCGGTCATGTAATCTCCTAAGCCTACGGGCATGTAATCTATGAGCCTATGGGCCTTGTAAGGGTTCCCCCTCATCCCTTGAAATGAGGGTTATCAAAAATCAATAAAAATGAAGGCCTTCAGGCAATTTGGGCATGATCATTATTATGGAATGGAGTGAGGTTAGAATGAACAACAACCGAGGTTTGATCTATAGATTGTTCAATTTTATTTTCATCCCCGATGTTATTCAACATATTTTGGTTCTTCACATTCTTCATAGATTATAAATGGATTAAAATTTCACCTCCCATTCTTGGTGAAATGATCTAAAACTAAGGGTCTAATGTTGGGATGACTTACTGAAGGTGCAACAACGATGAAAAAAGGAAGAACTAAGTGAGTCAGGAGATATATTTGTTTGAGTGGTTTTTTGACGTGATGAATCATGACAATCATAAAATCTCGTGGAATTAAATAATATGACTTGAAGATCATATACATAACTCTATTTTGAAAAATAGATCACAAAAAATAGAATCTTTTCCCTACGGAAGGGGCCATCGGTATGCCAGTGTTGGTGGCGTACTACAGTGGCAGAAACCACACATGGAGGAGCATGACATGGTTGGGGATATGGGGAAGTTGAACGCAGTGGACTTCCACATTGAATCCAACACTGCCACATTGACCAGGGGGCACACGGTCTAGTAGACTATGTGTGGTCTGAAGGCCGACCTTTGTGCACGGGACGAATCAGTGGGGTTGGGCCGCTCGAGTAGCCCGACAGGTTGGGTGTAGCGGATCATCAGTTTGGGTCCAATGGATCAGGCCCATCTACCTATAAGACCAAGACCAATTTCTTAGAGGGTTGTTCCTGGATCGAGTTAGGCTGGCTGGACCAAGTGTGTTTGGGTTGACCTGACAGGGTCGGTCGACATGCGTGCTGGGTGGGACCCTTTTTCAATAAAACAACCATTACATTCAAATGTAGCATCGATTTGAAAAACCATATGTAGAGTTGGGTCCCTTTCAATAGTGAGTTACTTTTTTGATGGATTAGATGGTTTTTAGCTACAATATAAGGGGATATGAAAATTTTCTTGGTATATTCCTATGAGTGTTCGATGTAGGATCTCATTCCCGGCATAGAGGATGACAGTATAGGTTGAGAGCGTACCCTTGGTGTTTTACTATGAGGGTTCTATGCATGATATAATTACCATAATTGAGGGTTAACCTTGTTCTTAAATGATTTTTTTCATCCAGGATTCGATATTTGACTCATTAGGTTGGAGCATGTATCGTATAGAGAGGCTCGGTTGGTCCTCACTTCTCTTTGTGTAAACTTAGACGGGTTTCATGGAGATGGTGTAGCCAATATTTACCTAGGAACCACTCCACTATCTTGGATGATGTTTTCAGTAGGGATAGAAGTTCACCTAGTGATCCCTGGGAATGGTGGACTCCTATAGGTTTATTGAGATTATATTTGTTTTATTCTATATGACTAGACCTGATGACAAGGCTTTGGGAAGTCTTAAGTGGTTGATGTTTGATGGTGATATATCGAGACACTGTGTCGTAGATAGAAAAAATGTCTCATGGAAACTATGTGACTAATAAAGACCATGCGTCTCTGTGGTATCTTATGGAATATCTGTTCTATGTGCATCTATCAAATAGATTGAGGAGTGAGATCATATGGGATGATCATGCGATGAGAGGAACCATGTTGTTGGAAGTGGATGTGAATTCAAGGCTTGGATTCCATTATGATTATACCTATAAGGTAATCTTATATGTGATGTTGAATCATACCAATGTTGAGATGACTATATCTTCTTAGTGGTTTTTCCATTAGAGTATTTACTTTGGGTTTTTGGGGTGTCCAACTGAGTATTGTTTTTCACACCCCAAGATTGTCTTTTCCCACATGTTGCATGTATTTGTAATATGATATAAACTTTGAAAGAGTCCAAGGTGGACTAATACCAGGTGGTTCTTGGAGAGACCAGATAGTCGAGGTGTGCTCTTATGGCTTCAAACTACTGTGTAGTACCTTTCCCTTCTAGTAGGGATTTCTACCGATGAGTTTGAGGAACTTGTGAATTCTTTTTTTAAGACTCTTTCTTTCGTGGGATGTTATTATTTCCCTATTGTACTTTACTACATGTTACATTCCTATCATACTCTGTGGTTGGTTATTTAGTGTATTCATGTTTTGTTTAATTTTCGTTTTTACATTTCTACATTTTGGGCATGGAGATGTGTGCATTTGTACATGTACATGGGAAGATGCCTCCCATTTGTGGGATATGCTTACTCAGTGCTAGTCACCATCCCCTGGCCTATTAGAGGCATGAATGAGGAATTCATAGCACATGTCCCTATGACAAATTTTATGAAAGAGTAGTATCAATGGAGGTTGGTTCTACTTAAGTAATGGTAGTCTATGAGGTTGGTTTGGGGAAATAGTGCTAAGTGTTTCAAGTTCATATTTTTGGACATGGACTCTAGTGTTGGTACGAAAACCGATGTATCCATACACAAGGACTATGGGAACCTGATTTTTGACTCGGCACATGAAATAAATGGTTATAGGGAAAAAAGGTACATGCATCATATAGGAATGGTTTGTGTTTTCCATGTCCTTATTGATTCATCGCAACATGTATACACTTTTCACCATGATAGATCATGTTTTATTACAGTATGTATTCACAATTCTATCCATCTAGGTTTCCATAGTAGGATCATGAGTTCAACCCATTGTTTGATGATTCCTCCCTGAGGGGATCTAGTCACAGAGCAGTTTTTCTTCAGGATGGTCAGCAGGTGGAACTTTCTCCAATTGATCAGTTCTTAAACCCACCTCTAGTGGTTCATGTGGATGTATCATGCCAAAATGAGTTGTTCATGGATCTTTTGGTTCTATATGAGGACACACAGAGCATGAGTGAATATCATAGGCTCTTGAGGTAGTGATTGATCAGGATGCAGTTTCTGAAGGACCCACCGATAGCAGGTGCGTGACATAGGCCAGTGAACATGAGGGTTTGTTGGAGGACCCAATGGCACCATAGTTACCTAAATGGAATACTTTTCTTTGATTTTAAGGAAAAGGGACAACTCTCATGATATTTTACCACCATTTATGCTACAATTAGAGAGGTGGTTGATGAACCTATAAGGAAGAGGAATCGATAGGATAATACGGATCCCTTAGACAGTGGACATGGAAGATGAGTAGGGGAAGAAGTAAGAGGTGTCTAATGTTTTGGAGTGAAACCACCACTGCCCCCAGGTGGTCTATACCAAACATAGGGAGCTTGAGGAAAGGGGAAGATATAGTTGCATGTTATCAAGGATTATGACCTCGGGACTCTGAGAATTATAAAAGGTATGATCTCTATCATTCTACATTTGCTGCAGTATATAGAATCATGTGATTGTGTTTTTCATTCCAAATAGTTTACTTTTTTGATACATAGAGATTATAGTTAAATCATTAACATGATTCCTACCCTTAGAGAAACCTACTATAGGATACATGATGACCACACACCAGTTCGGACATTGTTACCTTACTCTTATTGTTGAGAGTTTCAATTGGGATGTCTTGGTAGTAGTGGCGAGGCCTTACAATGTCAATCTCGATATGGATCGGTAGGCACAGTTCGTGCTCATATTTATTTTATTAGAAAAAGGGTGTGGTTATTCCACTTTAATAGAACTAGATATCCAATTTTTTCAGCAGTAGGGAAATCCTTACAACTCATGATGGACTCACACATAGGAGGGTGAAGATGATTACTCATTAGTTGGCTATCCCGACCCTCAGTGAAATGTATGTTTTGAGTCCTTAGTTTCCTGAAATTTTGGAAGAGTATAAGGAATTATTCCTTGAAGATGTTCCATTTTTACCTACCCATCAAGATATAGAATTATGCAATGATCTATACCCTAGGATGATACCGATATCTACACCAGCATTTCAGACGGTTCTAGCTGAGCTTCATGAGATGAGGGTGGAGTAAGAGGACTTGCAAAGGAAGGGCTTCGTGAGACCTAGTGTTTCAACCCGTCCAGCCCTATGTGGTATTAATTGAAAACATCCTATTGTACCCTACGTATGAGAAGGAGCACCCAAGACACTTGAGGATGGCCTTGGACAGACATCGAGAGTACCAGCTACATGGGATGTTTCGGAAGTGTCAATCATGGATTTGAGATGTCCTTTTTTGTGACACTTCATCTCAAAGACTAGATTTTCCATGGATCCAGTAAAGGTTGAGGTAGAGTTTGGTGACAACTCCCCACTTTTGGTTTCTAAAGGAGGGTGTCAAGTATGTAGTGTTCAGTGATGCATCAGGAACCAGGCTTGGTTGTCTGTTGATGTATAGGTAGGAATTGATTGCCTATGGTTCATGCTAGTTGAAATCATACAAGTTGAACTACACAACCCATGATCTTGACATAGTAGTAGAAGTACTTTCATTGAATATGTATTTTCATTACATGATGGGTGAGCAATTTATCATATAATTCGACCACAAGAGTATCAATTATATCTTGTCTCAAACGGATTAAAACATGAGGCAAATGTGATGGCTAGAGTTCATCTAGGACTATGACATGGATATTGCATATAATCCTAGGAAGGGGAACATGGTATCAGATTCTCTCATTAAGAGATTTATCTTTTGTTTTTTGAATGTTGAATCAGATATGTTAGCCTCATTAATGATATACATTTTGGATGGAATTGGATCATTTTATCACTAGTCAATGGTTTTAACCCCTCCACTCTTATTTTGAGTCAAGGATCCACAACATAGGGATACCAACTATGAGATTATACATGCTGAAATGTCCACAGGGCATGCCTCTGATGGATATTTGAAATGTGGGGATAAAACTGTTCTTTTGGGAGTACACATGATGATACTAGTGGCATTATGAGATGAGGTTGTGAGGGAGTTTCATAAACCCACTTTAGCGGTAAATACATTTGTGGAAAGTGATTTACAAGGATGGTCAACATCAGTTTGGGGGCCTGTGATGAAGAATGATGTTGTATAGTTTTTTTCACCATGCCTTACTTGTAAACAAGTGAAGGCTGAGCATCAAGTTCCGGTGGGTTTGGGTCAACCCCTTGAGGTGCCGAAATGCACGTGGGATGGGAGAACAATGGAATTCATAATGGGTTTACCATGTACATATAGGGGGGAATGATACCACATTGGTGATCATTGACCGACTCACTGAGTTAGCCCACTTTATAGCTATCCAGTAGTAGAGTTAAATAAATAACATGGGATGCCCCTACATGAAATAAATATACCGACTCCATGGAGTTTCATTCATTATTGTTTCAGATAATGATTTTTCCTTCACATCGTAGTTGTATAAGTGATTAAAAGAGGCTTTTGGGACTTAGTTTTAAATGAGCACAACATTTCACTAAAATACGGATGACCAGACTAAGCAGGACATTCAAGATCTAGAGAAATTGCGATAGGATTTCATGTTATGTTTTTGTCAAAGTTTGGAGGGTCTCCTACCTCTAGTGGAGTTAGCATACAACAATAACTACCCTTTCACTATCAGTATGGAACTATTCGAGGCTTAGTAAATACAACCTTGTAGGTCAAAATTTTTTTGGACAAACCTAGGAGAGTCACCACCCATGGGACCGATGTTAGTGTTGGTGACTACATAGAAGGTCAAGGCCATCCTGGATTAGATTAAGAATAAACAGAGTCATCATAATTCTTATGATGATAGGTGATGAAATCCTTTGGAGTTCATGGAGGGAGACCACGTGTTCCTTTGGGTCACACCATGCCATGGGTAATGATGAATTGTATGGGGTGACAAGTTATCTCTAAGTCTCATCAGACCTTTTCAGATACTAGGAAGATTTGGAGAGGTGGCATACCATTAAGCTATAGGCCCACTGTTTCATCAGGTATGTGATGCCTTCCACATGTCTTAGCTAATGGAAAACATGCATGAACCACTGATCATCATTGAATTAGGAAAGTAGGACCATAGTGATGGGTAGACTTTTTTAGAGTACCTAGTGGAGATTAAGGATCAATAAGAGGGGATCATTTTTGTGTGGTTGATTCTTTTAGTGTGCATTCTGTGGTGGCACAAAATCTCTAAGAGAGCACATGGGATTAGGAGGATAAGACAAATTCTCATAACCACCAATTTATTGAGTATCCCATTGTTTTGGATATCAATGAAATAAATCCTTATGGTGGGGAGAATTTAAGGACTCATATTTTGACGATTTTATTTTTAGAAATTATTTGGAAAATTTTCAATACCATGCATTGAGAAGACATGCGATTCAAAGTCCCGGTGTGACTGGAATCATTTTGTTGAATTTTTTTTATGTTTTTAATAGAAAGAGCACGCAAGTACTCTTAAAATGTGAATTAAAATTTAATCAGTTACCTGGATCATAAATATGAGGGAACCATTGACCTCTGAATAATGACTTTACCTTGGGCATGACTTAACTTTTTTCTCCACAGTTCATATGTTGAAAAAGCCACCTAGAATGTAATAGTAAATAAAATTATTAAATAAAATTATTTTATTTTATAATACTAATAAATAATAGATGGTAACGTGGATTGTAAATATGAGACTATAATTAAGTTCGCAAGGGGGTGTTTTCCTTAGGATACACCTAAAAATGGATAGTGCAGACCATATGTTATGGATTTTTTTTGACACAAACTTCATTAAAATAATTTAATAAAAAATATTTATGATGAAAAATTGGTTTTATTTTATTATTGATTATTTATGGGAATCCAGGGTATTGACATAACATTGGAAATACTCTAAGGAAAGGGAACCAAGCTCTCTCAAATGAACACCGACGGATTGACAAATCAAGAACAACGAATCTTATATTTGAAGGATATTGACCACGACAATGGCATAATGAGAATTCTTTGTCAATGATAAAAAAGTTGAGGTAGGGAATTTTGGTTTGGATTATTCATTTGCACATTTGTGAAAATCAATGATGAACACAGATAAGCCAATGAATAGGTTGACCCACAAATTGGTCATTCTTGCAATATGTGCATAATTGAAGTGTTTTATTCTAGAAGTTGATTTGATTTATGATTTTTTTCTTTTTTAATAATTCATAAGGAATAATCCAAAGATGGAATGAACAATGGATGAGGTTTGATCCAGGGGTTTTTCCATGCGATTTTCTTCCCTAATGTTCTTGGAATTATTTGCATTCATAGAATTTTTCATGGATTATAAAAGGATGATCATTGCTCCTTCTCTTCCTAGCACAACGATACAAAATTGAGGATCCAATGTAGGGATGACCTATCGGAGGTGCGACGAGGATGGCGATAGAAGGATCAAAGAGAGTCAGTAGATATATTTGTTCGAGTGTCTTTTCATCATGATGAATCATGATGTTGATCTAAGACCTGGGTGATAAATAAAATCACCTGAGTATTGCAAATGTGCCCCCCGTTTAGAATAACAAAGCATCTGAGGTGAACTAGAAGCCCATAGAAGGAGCTAGCAGCGTTCCAACATCGGTGGAGGCTGCATATTGGAGGTGGAGCACTATTGTGGTGGTATCCATGTGAACCTCATATTGACCATGGTTGGAGGAGCCCATAGTGGTGGGGGTCATGGAAAAGGAATATGTGGTGGTGGTGCACATTGAAAGTGTCAGTGCCACATTGGCCAGGGGCACGTGGTCTATTGAATTGTCGGTGGCGTGATGGACGAACTACATGTGTCAGTTGGATCAGTGGGGTCTTGCCACACTAATGCCCAGTATACAGGGTCTAGAAAATTGGGCCTAGCAGCCTAGTGGGTTAGGCCCGCTTCAGATCAGGTCAGTCGGACCAGGTTAGATCGGGTTAGACCCATTTTTAGTAAAACAACCATAACATTCAAAAATATTGTTTGTTTTATGATTCATCTTTAGTGTTGGGACCCTTGTGATCGGGTAACCCTATTTATATTTTTTTAAGGGTTCTAGTTAGAATAGAAGATGTTGGGATAATTTCGTTTTTCTATTCCTATGAGGGTAGGATGTAGGATCATGTTCCCAGTATAGAGGATGAAAATAGAGGTTTAGAGCATGTAGTTGGTCTTTTATAATGAGGGTTCGATGCTTGATGACATTACATTCATAGATAATGAATAGTTTTCTTGAGTGAGTTGTCTCACCCCAACATCAATAGTTGACTTAGTGGGTTGTAGCTTGTATCTTGCTGAGAGGCCCTGTCGGTCCTCTCTTCTCTTTATGTTACCTTAGATAGGGTTTATGGAGCTAATGTGATGAATATTTATGTGGGAACCACTCCCCTCTAGAGGATTATGTTTCCAGTAGGGAGCGAAGTCCCCAAAGTGAGCATTGGGAACGGTGGACCACATATATGTGTATCAAGATCACATTCTATCCATTCTACATGACTAAACCTGATGAGCATGAATCACGAAGTTTTCAATTTTTGATGTTTGACTATGATGTATCCAGACTCCAGGTAATAGAGAGACTGAATGTCTCTTGGAAAATATGGGAAATTTTGAGTCCATGTGTCTCTCTTTTTACTTTGGGATGATCTGTTCTACGTGCTTCTATCAGATATATCGAGGAGTGAGATCTCCTAACATGATCTTGTTATGAGCAGAAATATATATCTAGATGTGGATGAGACATAGAGGATTAGAATCCTTTATTATTATACCCATATTTTCTCATTATATGTCTTTTTTACACATACATATGAAAAGATAACTATATCATCTTAATGGTGTTTTTTGGGGCATTTACTTTGTGTGTTTTTGGTTTCCAACTAAGTATTGCTCTACTCAGCCCTGAAAACACTTTGCTGCAAGTGTCTTGTCTTGTGAAGAAGATCGAAACATTGATGGTGTCTTAGGTGGAACATGAACAAGTGGTGATTTGGGAGAGTATACAGTCTAGGTATTCTCTTATATCTTCATAAAACTGAGCAGTACCTTTCCCTTCAGGTAGGGTTTTCTATGGATGAGTTTCAGTAAAATGTGCTTTCACTTTTGCACACTCTTTCATTAGTGGTCTTTTATTCTATTCTAGTTTTACATAACTACACTTCACTTTACGGTTATACTCTATAGTTGGTACCATAGGGTTTTCATTATTTTTTTACATGGTGTTTTTACATTTCAACATTTTGGGATCAGAGATGTGTGTGTGTGTACATGTACTTAAGAACAAGCCACCCATTTGTGGCATATACATACTAGGTGCTAGTCACCAGACCCTGGATTATTGGATGGGGGATTGGGGGTAGTCACATAAAGGGCCCCTTTGGGACCGGTCGTGACATGCCACCACCAATGTAGTCTATACAAATTTAGTCTGTCATTATAAATGAAAAAGTGTGAAGATATATAGATAAGTAGTGGAACTAAATTTGTTAAATTAAAACCATGGTGGTCATCGACTCCTCATGGTATTCTCTACCAACCACACCTACTTCAAACCATGATGATAATTTGTAAAAAATAACCTATAGGAGGTTAAGATAAATCATGTGAAATAAGAGTCTTCTTGATTATGTAATCATGAAGAAATACCATGGTGAACCAATGTCTTCTAATTCACAATGATATTAACAAATGATCTAAGAGAAAATATGATATCCTTGACTGTAGTGGGTTGATCATTCTCCCAGTACATAAACCATGAAGCCTATCTAGAAGGGAATATGTATTATACATGTGGTGCACTCGAATAATTCCACCAGAATAATGTCTAACTGAGCCCATGCTTCATTTCAAAAGTAAATCACAAGAAACGTATGAATATATACAAAGTTAATATCATATTTACCACCTATCCAAAGACATCATCATAATCCAAGTAGTTTATCTGAGGAATTATAATAATTAAAAATGAGTCTGGTGAGTAATTATTACGATGTCAATGAATTCTCATACAATATGTAATTTAAATAATTTCAATGTTGGTATCTCCCCTAGAAATTTTCCCAATGAATCAAAATTTCTTCATATTTGATCTCAAGGAATTCCCTGAAAAAACAAGGATAGATAATGCATAAACACTTCTTTAACAAGGAAGATCTTCATAGCTGCAATTATAATAGTGTGTTTAATGAAATAATAATTTACATGTAGTAATCATGATAATTCATACACTAAAAAAAATAATCCATGTCTAGAAATTTTCATTCTATAATGAAAGTGGATATTTTGGGTTACATACCATTAATCATTTGATACTAATTTAATAATATCCAAGACAAAAAATATTTCCCCATTTCAATTTTTAATTTATCCACATGAATTAAATCAATCATTGAATAATTTTAACCAAATGAACCAATAGGTGTTTAGGATATTAAAACACTTAGGGGAAACTTAGGAATAATCAGGTAACACTAAATGATATTCTCAAGTAGAGTTAATTAACATCCAAATATTATAAGAGGGTATAATTGGGAATTGTAGTCAATGATAAAAATAATAATTTAAGGAAAATTGATATTATGTTCATGTATATGTAAAACTAGGGCACAACATAATAGGGAAAAGTATATGTTGATAATAAATTATGTGAATATCATAATATATGAAAATTATGGTGGTAAATGGGCACTAATCAAGTATTAGCCATTGTTTTGGTGCAAATTAGAATAAAACAAAAGAAAATATATATTCCATGAAAATATGGAATATTATTCTCACCAAAACATTATAGAATATAGAATGATAAAATGTGAAAGGATGGAATCAGATTCGATTTATTACTGATGCACATCCAACACGATGAGCATTGGTCTGATTAGATTTTGTTTGAGAATGTTACCACAAGGTCTAGTTGGGTGGTAAAGAAGATCTTTTGTAATGGTCAGATGTTTTGAAGAAGTGGATATCATAAAAATAAATAGGTTAACCCCCTTTTAATATAATTTGTAAAAAAATATTCACAAGGTCAATATGATTAATTTTATAAATACTTCAATGTTTTACTTATTCGTGAAAACCCATTCATGTAATGAATGGGGTATGGATAGAGAAATTCATGTTGTAAATTGAATTCACATCATCAGTTTGTTATATACCCCAGCTGTAGTCCTATCCAACCTTCTCAAAAAAAACTAACCTTCCTAAAGTAGTGGATTCATTGTAAAAAAGAGATGAAAAATTATAATGATGTTTTTAAAAAATTGAATGATCCACACCTCATGGAAATTTCATGACCTTACACTCGTTGATGTATCTAACTCTTCAATAAATTCCTTGACATGTAATTATCCTTAATATTAATTCTAAACCACTTTATTGATATAATTGAATCAAATTTAAGAATATTTGATTTGTGTCCTCGTACTAAGTGGGTTGAAAACTTTTTTTTGGATATTATCATCCTTGAAAAACCTTGACATCGGTGTTCACAATAAGGGGGTAGGAATTTCAATGCATTATGGAGACCTAGTATACACTTTATTTGCATTTTTTAATTATTTTATTATCATACACAGATGATTATTATTGATCATAATTTCATGTGGGAGTGTGTTTTGTTATTGAGACTGGTAGATGATGCTTAATTCTATGATTATTGATTGTATCTAGTTTGATTTTTTATCTTAATCAATGTATATATATTTCGACATTATTTTCTTTGTGATATTTATTCAGATTATCTTTTACCATTTTATAAATGTTACCTTACCTTAAAAGGATTTATCCAAAGTTATTCTAAAATGTGGAACATTGTGAAACGATATTCTATTAGAGGGGGAGTTCAAATGGCATGCAATTATGAGGACGATGAAGTTGGTTAGAGGGTGAAGATATATTGATTTCATGGAATTACTCATTGGTGATGTAATCGATGCATGTATTACATGTACCATGTTTATATGCCTAATTATTTTCTATGTACCACAGTTGATTAATAGTTTTATTTAATGTGGCATAACATTCTTCAGAATTTGGTAATGTAAAGTTTCATGTACATGTGATTCTACGAGGTTTCTGAGTGACAATTTCAGTATTCCCATTTCTTACTGTTTGTCACATCCAACATATTTTCATTATCCTTTGGGAAATAAAAATAAGTAGTTATAGTTAGGGGTTAGGATAGACATGGATAGAGAATGGATTCTTGGTGCATGATTCTGTGTTGTTACAAATTTTTAATGAATTATTATTATCATTAGATACACATCTTATAAATGTTCACATATTTTAATCATGCATTAGTAGTTTCCTATTGGGTATTATTACTCACATATCGTACAATAATTTCAGTGTGTATAAAGTTTTATATATGTATATTAGTGAAATAGAAATAGATCTATGTAAAATGGTTTAATGAAGGATAATAGGGATGTGAGTGGTATTCATATATTCTCTGGATGTTTACACATTTTTTATTAACTATTTTATATAGTGATCACTTTTACATGTGATCGTTCAACCACATTGGGAGCCATTTTTATTTATTTTATGAATGGTTTTCCCTTTAATTATTTTAAAAAGGTTTACAATGATTAATATATTTTATTATGTTTTTTACCATATTATTTTTGAAGAGACATCTAACGACCCACATATTTTAAATGATATTTTTTTCAATGAAAATATGTTATAATTTTTTACTCAAGAAAAATATATATATTTAATAATGTAGTGAGTATAATTTGAAATGTTTACATCAGGTTTCAATAGTTATAATACCATTGGTCAATTATGACCATTGTTCAACATGAATTTTTGATACTATATTCTTAATTATAATATTTACATTATAATTAATGTTTTTATGCAAAAATAAAAAATGACTGTTAATGAAGAAATGAAAAATGATGGACTCAACTAGTATATTTGTTCCATATGATGTCCATTTTTTAGAGATTGTGTGGAAGGTAGTGTAAATGGGGTTCTCCCTTGACCAAGCCAAATCTATGCTTCACCAAGTAATGTTAGAATGAAATAAAATATATTATAAGTTCAAGTTAGTGGAAATTACCAGTTAGGAGATGTTAGCTGAGCCACCCTATGAATCTATATCAATCCCACACCTTATTATTAGGTCGTATATGGGTGTTATAATGGGACACATTTCCTGACCTTACATACTTAATGTGTAATTTCTCTGTATATTATTTTTATTCTATTAATTATATTTTAATAATACTTTTTCTTAATAAAATTAGGATTGAATATGATAAATTTAATTTTCAAACATAAATTGTACATTGATAAAACGTAATAAATTGTTATAATAAACTCTGATATTATGAATAAATCATATTTTAATGAAATATTATGAAAAATAACTTTTATTTAAGAATAAATGTTAAAATATTTTTCTTTTCAAGTGTCAGAAATTTTATTATGCATTTTCAGTAAATTTTTTTATTAAATAATGATATTAAAAATTGAAAGATAAAATTATTATATTTATAGAATTATTATGATAAAATAACAATAATTTTTTAAATCATCATGTTGATATTTGGTTAGGGTGAAGATATTATAATTTTCTAAAAAACATTTTTTATCATGAATACTAAAAATACAATTTTAGTTTTTAGTATTTTTAAAGATGTCATACTTATTCATTATAATGTAATAAATAAATATCCACAATTCATGAAATAAAATTTATTATTTTATTAAAATCAGGTATTTTAATATGTTTGAATCATTTTTAATAACCTATAAATTACATTCCAAATTCTAAAAAGGAAACAGTAACTTCAAAAATATTTTTTTTAAAAAACATTACATTTCCATACCAAAATAAGTAATATAAAATTATTGTAGACTGTTATGGATTAAAATATCCAAATATATGACCCAAATGTCTATTAACATGATAAAATAACATGGTAAACCCCATGGTTTTTCATTTTCCACAACTTAGGATTCAAAGCTTATATTTGGGAATTATTAAAAAAATCCTCCACTTTTGATACAAATACACACCCATTTATCCATTTAATTTCACTATCAGTAAATAATCCATTAATATATGGTAGTTTTACCAACCAAGTATTCCTCACGAGGATTCCTCAAACCCCTATGGTTCTAATCATTGTGTTTTATGAGTAAATCATTCATGTAAGTGAAATATTATTCTTTTCTTTTCATTTCAATAATATTTTTTGTATACATCTTCTGAATTTTATAGCCACTATCTCTTATATACATTTTATTAATTACCTTATAGAAAGAATAATGTTTTTTGAATGGGAGTCTCATGTTCCCTTCCCTTTTACACTTTTCTAAAACCATTTATATTCCTGTTATTCAGTTGATTTTACTTCTCAAAATTTCCCCACTTCTCCTCATGAAATATCCATTTATATTCTTTTTGTGAATACTAAAAAAAATATTTTATAAGGGTATTCAACTATATGTAACAATATTTTTTTTATTCTAGTATTGAAAAAAATAAAACATATATTCCCTTTTGGTGGGTTAAAAATGACATAATGTTCAAGTTATTAAATCACTTTTTAAATTCCATGATTCTGATATGAAATCCATTTGACTATTCACCATAGGTTATTTATAAAAATATTTATTTTGATCACTCTAGATAACATGAAAATTATGATATATTAAGGGCGTGCCTTTATATCACTCTAATGAGTTTGGAAAACTATTTAATCTTTAGAGATGACATGTTTTATGAAAAATAGTGAATAACATTAGTAATTTTTATGACACCATGTTGAAAAACATTTGGTTATTTTCTTATAAATGTCACATTTAAATGTTGTGTACACATTTTATTTTAATTATTTATGTTCTTATTGTAATGATATTCCTCCTTATAATTCCTCATAAATATGACTCTTATTTTTATTGATATTCCTCAAGATCACAAGTAAATAGGTTCTCTTACTTTTCCTTACTTGGCCTTATGCTCACACTTTCATTTGATGTATGACCCTAGGTCAGGAGATATAGTAAATGTTCTTGTTATGAGTATTTTATGAAAAAATTAAAGTGTATTAATAGATTTTTTCATGTTTTAATGTATTATGTACTATTTTTCCATGAAGTAAAACATTAACATATCCTATGATTATAACATGTTAATGAAATGTTTATATAATAAAATGCATTATTCCATAGTTTGTATCAAAGGATAATTTAGTTTTATTTTAAAAATTCAGATTTTAAAACATTAGGATGAACCTTAGGGAGAAGTTAAAATATAATAAAATGTCCTGGAATTTTTGTAAAGTATTAAGAAAAGGGGATTTGAGTAATGTAATCCCTATATTTATATGAATAAGTGAATGTGGATCTTAACACATATATCCAGATGTCGAACATGATAAAACAACTTTGAGCTAGACTCGAACAGGAACTGGTGAATGACAATGGGCCCTGTGTCACTCGTAGTTTGACACTCCCGGGGTAAATTTATGGCTAATCAAAATATTTTTATGGACCATTATGAAGGACTTATAAAAATTTTAATTGTCGTTAAAATATAAAATATTTATGAATGATGTTTTAATACATAAAAATTCATTTAGAATTATATGTTTTTAAATGAAACACATTTATCACTAAGGTATTCTTATTTTATAAAATGTAAGTAAATGGGTGGAACCACATAAATGGCCATGGAAATGGACTATGTGCTAATGGACCTCTGATGGAAGTAAGAATGGAAAACCTAAGGAGAATGATGAATCAACTAAACCAAGTTATGATAAATAACATGAAACAAGCTAAGATTTTAGATTCATATAGAAGGAAAAAAATTCATGTTGATTCCTTTATGCATCAACGATAACCTAATTTCAGTAGATCTTTTGACCAATTGATTTTTGATCAATAGATAAGAAATATAGGAGAGATATTTTCTAGACTCTATTGTTTGAAATAAGATAAAGTCACCCTTTATGTGTACTTATTAATGTAATAAGCATCTCAATGGTGGAAACTGATTATAAACATAAATCCATGAATGTATATTGATCATATGGAATAACAAGAGTTATGGGGAATGTTTTTCAAAAGAATATTTCCCCCATTAAATGAAAATGAAAATAGGGAATGAATTACTCGAGTTGAATCACAAGGAAAATGAATCTGAGGGAATCTATGAGATAAACATTACTGTAATTTCCTGTTATATCTCTTTATTTTTCATGGTTCCTAATAGAATGGTTGATTGATTCATCGTGGGACTATGACCCCATATAAGATATAATCTATCCAATCAAGACTATGAAATCTATAAGGATATAGTGTGATGTTCTGTGAAGGTTGAACAACTATTCAATCAGATGCAGTGGACCCATAGATAAAATGAAAAGAAAAGATCAATTGATACATTCTTAGTGAGGAACATTGATCATATAAGAAGAGTAAAGAAATTGTAATTTACAACCTGAAAAAAATATGGGAAGAAAAATATACTAAACTGGTTATTCTAGAGCTGAAATAGTTACAAGTGTGGAAGAGATGGCCATATTTCTCAGAATTGTCATATTTAGTTAAAGCCTCAAAATATCAAAACTAATGATAAAGTGAAGATGGTGTAGGCCCAACCGAAATTGAAATACTTCAAGTTTGGATATCTTGGGTACATTTCTAATAATTATTCAAATCTAAATATAATGGATGGGAATCACTGTCAACCTTAGAATATGACATGGGAGCAAGCCTGATTTTTTTTCTCAGAATGGATGAATTTTAATATCTAAATGATATTGCATAATTTACACTTGTTTTTTCCCAAATCTAGCATGTAAATTATTTGATTCACGTTCTACGCACTGCTTTTTTCCCTCAATGTCTGTATAGAATATATAATTAATCCATGAAATACTAAATTTAACATTATCAGTCATGACACCTAGACAGATTATCCATGATTTAATAGTGTCTTGAAACACAGACATTGGAGAGAAGAATATCATCATAAATCTAGTTTTCATTCCTATGATAGAATTTGACACTGTATAAGGGATGGACTGGCTCTCAAATTATAATATTAAAATAAAGTACAGAAGCAAGGGAATCTTTTTACTCTTGAATAGAAAACCTACAACTGTCTTAGAATGAGAGATATATCGAACAAATATTTGTTAAGAATCACCTATCATATCATTATTTATGGAAATTATCAGTGAATATGAGAAAGGAAATGAATGTATATAAATAAAAAATTTCACCATCATATATGATTACATTGATGTATTTCCTAAAGATTTACCTAGAAATCCCCCAAAAAGTGTAGTAGATTTCTCCGTTTAACTCATTCTGGGATGCATGGAGATATTAGAGACCCCTTATAGAATAGAAAATACGGAGCTTAATGAATTAAAGAAACAACTCCATGATCATTTTTTAGAAGGGGTTTATCCAAACAAGTGTGACTCCTTGGGGAGACCCTATTCTATTTTTGAATAATAAGGATAAACTAATGTAGTTATGAATTGATTATAGAGAAATTAATGGGATCAAAGAGAATAACTAGTACCCTCTTCCAAGGATTTGTGATTTATTTTTCCAGTTTTTTGGGGCTTAATTCTTATCCAAGATTGATCATTGACCTAGTTATCATCAATTGATGGTCTAGTAGGATGATATTTTGATGAATACATTCCAATCAACATATGTGAATTATGATTTTGCTGTTATGCCCTTAAATTTTTTTAAATTCACCTAATATATTTATTAATTTTATGAATAGAGTCTTTAAGGAAAACCTTGATAAAAATGTGGTAGTTTTTATTAATTAAATTCTGAGATATTAAAAATGTCGCTTGAACATGAGGATCATGTTTGGGTTATTTGGAAAACATAGTGGAATGATAGGCTATTTGAAATGTTTAGAAAATATTAATTTTGGTTTCAACATGCTTTATTCTTGGGGAACATTGTAACCAATGAAGGAATATCAATTGATCCTGCCAGTAAAATGATATCAAGGAGTGGATTCATCCTAGAAAAGTAACTGATATTTTCAGTTTCCATGTTTTAGTAGGATAATGTAGGGGGTTTTTGAAAAACATTTAATGAATTTATAATACCCTAACCATGTTAACTTGAAAAGGGGCCATTTTTATCTAGACAAAGGACTATGAAGACTGTTTCAAAGAGATGATGAAGATATAGGTGACTAAACCTCTTTTAATTTTACCCTCTATCATAGAAGGATTGTTTAATTTTAGTGATTCATATATTAATGGTATTTTGTGTGTCCTCGTGAAAAATGATAAGGTGATTGAACATTCATCTCGACAATTGAATCCTCATTAGAATAATTATCCTACACATGACCTTAATCTTTCTTCAGTTAAATTCACTATGAATATATGGAGGCACTATATTTATAGGGAGAAATGTGATATATACAATTACCATTAATGTTGAAAGTCTATTTTCACCCAAAAGTAATTAAACATGAGACATAGGTGATGGTTGGAACATTTTAAAAACTATGATTATTCAATTCATTATCATCCCAGAAGAGTTTATAAAGTCACTAATTCCTTCTATAGTAAAGTTCATGTTGTATAAGGCCCCAGCCTTAAACCTTACTTAATCTTGAGTTATTACAAGATTACACATTGAGGATATTTTCGGGTTTAGAGTTTTAGAGAATTAGATCATAAAACTTTCATTACATTCCACACATAAACAAAGTGGTTACATAAAGATAGTATTATTATTTCCCATCAATGGAAACATATTTAAAATAAATCATGGATTCTTTCTTGACACTTCCTTGACACTATCATCATATCATGTACCTTTCCCTTGACCTGTGAAAAACATTTCAAAAAAAACATGGGATGAGCATAAAGAGATCAGTAAAGGATATAAAAATATGGGAAGGAAACATGGGTACATATATACATAAGAATGAAATCATACTTTACCCATAAAACATAAGCACTTTAACATACCTCATCAAATCATGAATAAATCATAGAAATCATAAGACATAGAGGTAACTTGAGGCATTCATAACATTCTTATGTAGGGAGTAACCCTCTTGGTTTCGTTTGAAATACCCATCACAGTATATTCCCTAAATATCTTCAGAGAAACCATAATATTTCACTCCTTCGCGTTACCCAATGCATTGGAGAGCTATATCGGGCTCATCCGCCCTTAGTCTCTCACGGAACCACCCATCTTCATAATAATGCCCATGAACCTCAACATAATCGTATCACATAAAACATGCATAAACGAAACATAACATTTCCACCTTTCAATCACAAGATATCAATACAAGACATTGATATAAAAACATTATAAAAACAATTTTCAATACCAAAATAAAATAAAAGTAAAACATGGTATTTATTTTTCTTTTTTTTAAAAAGGTATGGCTTGTAGAGGAAGCTGAAACTCAAATAATGGTCATGGTGGTGGAGAAGTCATTTTCGCCGCATACGTACGACAAAATCATTCCCTTTTGTCGTTTAGTAAACAATTTTTATAAAAAAGATTCCTTTTGAATAAACGTAAAATTAAAAGGGGTTAATACACCGTATAAAAGAAGGTTGTGTATAAAACAAAATATGCCTCAATGAAAGGAGATTGAGACGAAGTCCCATACCTCGGGTCCGACATGACTCGGTCGTTCTTTAATCTCCTGAATAATAAACATGAGTTAATTTCTACTTGTTTAAGAACGTTTTTCAAGTTCATTATTCCTTTTATATCACTTATTGCCATGTCATGAACACTATGTAATTATTTAAGTTAATAACGGTCGTTTTAACGATCATTGGTACTTGAGTAAAAAATAATCACTTTATAATTACAAGTTGTTCATGTATCCATTATATCCAGAATGTTATTCATGATTTAGATATCATATATGTCATATATATGATGTACATGAATGCATTTATAATATTACATAATCATTTAGAGGTAATAAATGAAATGCACCGTTCATGGAGACGGTAAGCCGTACGTACGCATGAATGCTACTTTCATTTCTATTTCATATTTTATAGAATGGAATCATAATGATATAAAGGTATATTATAATTCCAGTATAATGACATATATAATATCATAGTTCCATCCTTTATACGTCCCACATATGGTATTTAACGTATCAAATCACTTTGAGGGGGGCGGTAGTCCGCACTTCCTTAAATGAAGATATCACGTTTACCCATAATGGAAACCATAAAGGTATGCAAAAAATGAAAAATACAGAAGCTTAAGGAAAACATAAACATATTATATATCATATATTAATATAGTGTCATCTTAATGGCCACCTTTGAAGGTGTTAAAAGAATGTTGAACAATCATCATTTCGGGAGGCATAAATTCACCATCCACGGAAACAGTATGTTCTTTAACCATTAGATGTAGGTGTGTGTAAGTGTAGCTCGAATCCTTCTTATAAAAACATCCTAGTATATTGAAGATACTGTAGTTGTTACAAAATAAATGAATAAAAAGAGTTTAGGGGGTTGGAGAAGCAAAATAAAACAAAAGGACTCAAGTGAAGACATTACCTTAAAATCGGGTAACTCTCTTTGGTTTGAACTCAAAGGCTTCCTTGGGAAGACATCTGCCCAAAGTGAGGCATCAAGGAGTAAGATAGGGATTTGGAGAGACAAAATGGGCAGGGGTTGGCCGAGCCAAAGGCTTTGGGAGTGTGGGTAAGGAGGTAGAGGTGGTGGCCTTTTATAAGAGGAGAGGAGGGACACTCTTGGAAAGTAATGAAATGCTACTTTATTTTAAAATGAGTTTCGGATTAAAAAGGTCCCACATTGATATAATTATAGGGTAAGGTGATAGGGGTTAGAAATACACCCATAAAATAGGTTTTGGACATGTGTAGTTCATAGATTTTACATTATAATTTCATTTTATTTAAATCTTTTATTAATGAGGTAATCCATGCATCATCATGATGTCATAAATAATTTAATTTATTTAAAGTCTAAAAATTATAAAAAATACTATGATGTATGAAATCTTTTTATCGTTCCAATTACTATTTATAATAAAAAATATTACTTGTATAACCCCATGTAAATTGTTTTTTAGTAAAACATCTCATGTTTGTGTCATTTTTTACATTAACATTAAATAAAAAATTATTTATGTCATTTCCCAACCAAAGTGGCTCCAAGGGGTCCCCAAGTTGACCCATGGATTGTCTTGGTCGTCCATGAAACATCCAATGTGGGTAAGACATGTGTCAAGCTCATCACATATTATTAAAACATTATTTTTACCTTAAACTACACTAATTACCACTAATCGCGATTAGGAACTTAAAAGTTACTATTCAGCAAAAAAATTATTTCAATCTCATTGAACCACATTTTACTTTATAATGACAACCCTGTATGTTGGATTTTTGAAAATCAAATCACAGAAGTGTCAAAGTTTCATTTAAACGAAAAATCAGTTTCTTTAACTACCACTTAGTGGTTTCACTATTCATCAAAAATTGAATTTTTTCAGAAAGATACCAAAACTTCACCCTAAGCTATATTTGATATTCTGAAATCACAAATGGTGTCTATTTTACAAAATTCAAAACATATAAGATGCATTAATTAATTTAATAATTAATTCCCGCTGTCATGATAAATAGCGTGTTTTTATGAAACAATAAGTATCAAAAGATTGGCACTAGTTTAAGGCCAATTTCAAAGTGAAATTGATTCCAATAACAACCATTGGATTAAATGGTAAAAATATATTCTAATATCACTTTAAAACTAATTCAAAAGATAATATAATCATATAAATAAATTAGATTAAAACGAGGTTTTGAATTAAAATACAACATTTTTCACTATTCATTAAAAAATGAACTTTATCGGAAAAATACCAAAAATTCACACAAAGTAAATTTTGATGTCCCAATCATAAAAATTATGTTTATTTTGACAAACATATCTTATAGAATTGGAAAAAGATAGATTTAAAAAGGGTTTTCCATCAAAAGGCAGTAAAACAAATTTTTAAGAATATTAGTGTATTTCATGCTTAAGATTGTATTTATTTTCATTTTAAGCCCCTAAAACACTATCTTAATCATTAATAGACATAGATAAAAATATATATTATTCATTACTTACTTGGGATGTTACATCCTTCCCCCCTTTATAAAATTGCGTCCCCGCAATTTATTTACTTATTGAATAAATGGGGGTACTTATTCCTCATTTCATTTTCAGATTCCCATGTTGCCTCTTCCATCATGTGGTTTTTTCACAAAACCTTTACCTAATTAATCACCTTATTCTGTAACACTTTCTCCCTATCGTCAAGAATCTGGACCGGTTGTTCCTCATTAGATAGGTTCTCTTCCAGCTGAACTACCTCTGGACTCAAAACATGAAATAGATCTGGCATGTAATTTCTCAGCATCGAAACATGAAAAACATTGTGTACATGTGATAAACTCGCAGGTAAAGCCACTCGATAAGAAACGGATCAAAATCTCTCCAGAATTTCATATGGTCCAATGAACCTTGGACTCAGCTTTCCTTTCTTACCAAATCTCATCACACTTTTCCATGGTGATACTTTGAGAAAAACATTATCACCTACCTCAAAAGAGAGATCCTTCCTCCTGTTGTCTGCATAACTCTTCTGCCTACTCTAAGCTGTTTTCATGTGTTTCTGTATCAGCTGAACTTTTTCATCCAACTCTTCTACCAATTCTGGTCCCATCAACTTCCTTTCACCCACTTCATCCCAAAAAGCTGGATTTCGACACCGCTTCCCATATAATGCCTGAAATGGTGCCATCTGTATACTAGAATGAAAACTGTTATTATATACAAATTCAACCAAAGAAAGATGTTGGTCCCAACTTCCCTGATAATCCATCGAACAAGATCGTAGCATATACTCCAAGGTCTGAATTGTTCGTTCTGACTGCCCATCTGATTGAGGATGAAAAGCTGTACTAAAATTTAATTCAGTACCCAATGATTTCTGAAGGCCTTTCCAAAAGTTAGAAGTGAACCTGGGATCACGGTCATATAAAATGGAGAGAGTAACTCCATGTAACCTGAATATCACTTTATGATACAAACGGGAAAGTTGATCTAGGGAAAAAGTATATCGTACAGCAAGGAAATGAGAAGATTTAGTCAAGCGATCAACAATAACCCAGATTGCATTATTACCTCGAGATGTATTTGTTAATACCACAACAAAGTCCATGGATATATTTTTCCATTTCCACTCTGGAACTGGTAAAGGCTGATGATCCCTTTCGGTAACTGCCGCTCTGCTTTAACCTGCTGACAATTCAAACACTTCATAGTAAAATCAGCAATATCTCTTTTCATTCCATCCCACCAGCAATACTCCCGCAGATCTCTGTACATCTTAGTACTACCAGGATGAACTGAAAACACAGAAATATGAGCTTCACATAACAACTCTCTCTTCAACTGTGAATCACAAGGCACACACAATCTCTTCCCAAATCTCAAAACACAATCATTATCAATGTTGAATTCATGCAACTTGCCTTTCTGAACCATCTCTACCTTTTTATGCAACTCACTGTCTTGCTTCTGTGCTTTCTTGATTCTTTCTGATAGAGAAGATTTCACAGATACATGAAACAAAACATAAGAACATCCTGTGCCAAAAACTTCTATGCCAAAGTTCATCAAATCCTTAACCAAAGGATCATGTTCAAAACGCAACTTTTTTAATGAAGCATTACTTTTTCGACTCAAAGCATCAGCCACTTTATTTATTTTTCCCGGATGGTAATGAATTGTACAATCATAATCCTTGATTAATTCCAGCCATCTCCTCTATCTCATGTTTAACTCTTTCTGAGTGAATATATACTTTAAACATTTGTGATCAGTATATATTTCACACTTTACTCCATACAAATGATGTCTCCAAATTTTTAAATTGAAAACAACAGCAGCTAATTCCAAATCATGTGTAGGGTAATTTACCTCATGAGTTTTCAACTGTCATGAAGCATAAGCAATTACCTGATCATTCTGCATTAGGACTCAACCAAGTCCTTTCAATGAATCATCACTGTAGATAACAAACTCACCATTCCTGGAAGGTAGTTCCAAAACTAGAGCTTTAACCAATCTTATTTTCAATTCCTGAAAACAATCATCACATTATTTTTTCCAGATAAACTTAACACCCATCCGAGTTAGCTTAGTCATTGGACTAGACAACCGTGAAAAATTTCTAACAAACATTCGGTAATAGCCTGCCAAGCCTAGGAAGCTATGAATCTCAATTGCATTTGTGGGTCTTGGAAAGTCATACACAACACTTGTTTTTGCAGGATTAACAGTTATCCCATCTTTAGAAACAATGTGACCAAGGAAAGAAATTTGTTTCAACCAAAACTCATACTTGTTGAATTTCCCATACAATTTCTTCTATTTTAAGGTTTGAAAGATAACCCTTAAATTTCTTTCATGGTCCTCTTTACTTTTAGAAAACACCAAAATATCATCAATGAAAACCACCACAAAATTATCCAAAAAATCATGGAAAATTCTATTCATTAAGTCCATGAATAAAGTAGGTTCATTGGTTAGCCCAAAAGGCATTACTACAAATTCATAATGGCCATATCTTGTACGAAACGCAATCTTCGGAATGTCTACTTCCTTTACCTTCAGCTGATGGTACCCTGATCTCAAGTCAATATTTAAGAAGTACTGAGATCCCTGGAGCTGATCAAACAAATCATCGATATGAGGAAAAGGATATTTGTTCTTAACATTGATGTTATTCAAGGCTCTATAATCAATTCAAAGTCTCATTGAACCATCTTTCTTTTTAACAAATAAAACAGAAGCACCCCATGGTGATGTGCTAGGTTGAATGAAACCTTTCTCTAATAAATCTTGAAATTGATCCATCATCTCTAAAAGTTCAATTTGAGCCATTCGATAAGGGGGTTTTGAAATTGGATTAGCATCAGGAACTAAGTCAACAGTAAATTCAACTTCCCTATCTGGTATTATTCTAGGCAAATCATCAGGAAAAACATCAGGATACTCATATACCACTGGCACATCATTAATCTGAACAGTTCCTTTATTTTCAACGATGTGTGCAAGGTAACATTCATTTCCATCTTTTACAAGTTTCTCGGTCTCTTGATATGTTATCAACAGTAAGGGATCATTCTTGTACACAAACTGAAAGTCATTCTGAAAAGAAACTTCTTTAGCTCTACAGTCAATCATAGCATGGTAAATAGAGAGCCAATCCATACACAGGATAACATCAAACTCTACTAGATGTAGAACAATAAGGTTTGCAAGTAGGATCTTTCCACAAATAAGGATAAGAAGATTATTATAAATTCTCTTTTCCTCATCATTTCCCCCAGGTGTTTTTATCATAAGTTCAAGAGTCATTTCTTGAGATGGTATTCCCATTTTACTAGAAAAGTATTCCGAGATGAAATAATGTGTAGACCCCGAATCAAACAACACACTGGAATAATCTGAAAAAACTAACCAAGTACCTGATACAACTTCATTTGATGGCCCGACATCTGCTGAAGTAGTTGCAAAGGATTTCACCACCCCTTTCTGCTTGTAGTCTAACTGCTTCCCATCACTCAACCTCTTTGTCGGACACTCGTTTTCATAGTGACCCATCTCATTGCACTTATAACATTTCACTAACTGTAAATCAAATTTGGTCTTACCTTCACCTTGATCCTTTTTAGTGCAATCACGAGTCTTATGTCCCATCTTACCACATCAGTAGAACTTTCCAGAATTCAGAAGACATTCCCCAGCATGCCTTTTTCCACATTTATCACAAAATGGAAACTTATTTTTCTTACCATCAGACTTTTTTGAAGAATTATTACCTTTCTCCTGCCACCTCGGTCTCTTCTTCTGTTGGTTGTTATAGAAAACTTAATCATTGGAAAACTCCATTTCCACCTTCTCAGCACATCGAACAAGCTTTTCATAACTTTTAAACTCACGAGAAGCTAATTCCCTTCGATATTTTGGCTTTAATCCTTTGTAAAAACGATTGATTTTACTATCAAGGTATCAGATAAAATTTGGAGCATACCTTTCCAATCGAGTGAACCTTTATTCATAGGTAGCCACTGAGTCTTCCTCTTGCCTCAATTTGAAGAATTTCTTTTCCATCCTAAGTTGAACAACCTTAGAAAAATAATTCTCAAGAAACATACATTTGAATTCATCCCAGTCAAGAGAATCAATCTCATCGGCATCCAAGATATTTTTAACAATAGACCACCACGGATCTGCCTCACCCTCTAAACGATAAATAGAAAGACTAACCTTTTGATTGTCTGAACACCCCATGACATCAAAAATCTTCTCCAGTTCTTTAATCCACCCTTCAGCTAACACAGGGTCAAATGATCCTCTGAATGATGGGGGGTGTTTCCTTATGAAATGTTCCACCACTAACATGTTCCTATGCGGTTGATCTGGCTAATCTCGTGCATGGATACCACCACCATTTATCACTTGAGTCAACTGCGCCATTACTGCAACAAACTGTTCAGTTCCAATTCCGACCATCTCAGGATGCTGATTCGGAAGGTTATTTCCCTCTGTATGCCTTCCTAGCACTGCTTCCCTGTTTCCTCTGCGGAAACCCATTCTGAACAAACATGTCTTAGATGAAGAAACATCGTAGTCTTCAAATACTATATCACTTCAATTTGACCAAAAAAAATATTTTTGGATAATCATTTAATAGAATTCTAACTCCTAAAGTTATCTAAACCGACCTCTGATACCAACTATAAGGCCCCAACCTTAAACCATACTTAATCTTGAGTTATTACAAGATTACACATTGAGGATCTTTTTGGGTTTAGAGTTTTAGATAATTAGATCATAAAACATGCATTACATTCCACATATAAACAAAGTGGTTACATAAAGATAATATTCTTTTTTCCCATCAATGGAAACATATTTCAAATAAAACATGGATTCTTTCTTGACACTTCCTTGACACTATCATCATATCATGTACCTTTCCCTTGACCTGTGAAAAAAATTTCATAAAAACTTGGGATAAGCATAAAAAGCTCAGTAAGGGATATAAAAATATGGAAAGGAAACATGGGTACATATATACATAAAAATGAAATCATAATTTACCCATAAAACATAAGCCCTTTAACATACCTCATCAAATCATGAATAAATCATAAAATCATAAGACATAAAGGTAACTTGAGGCATTCATAACATTCTTACGTAGGGAGTAACCCTCTTGGTTACGTTTGGAATACCCATCACAGTATATTCCCTAAATCTCTTCGGAGAAACCTTAACGTTTCACTCCTTCGCGTTACCCAATTCATTGGAGAGCTATATCGGGATCACCCACCCTTAGTCTATCACGAAACCACCCGTCTTCATAATAATGCCCAAGAACCTCAACATAATCATATCACATAAAACATGCAAAGGAAACATAACATTTCCACCTTTCAATCACAAGATATCAATACAACACATTGATATAAAAACATTATGAAAACAATTTCCAATACCAAAATAAAAGAAATGTAAAACATGGTATTTATTTTTCTTTTTTTTTAAAAATGTATGGCTTGTAGAGGAAGCCGAAACTCAAATAATGGTCACGGCGGCGGAGAAGTCGTTGTCACCGTATACGTACGACAAAAACATTCCCTTTTGTCGTTTAGTAAAAGATTCGTATAAAAAAGATTCCTTTTGAATAAACGTGAAATTCAAAGGGGTTTATACACTGTATAAAAGAAGGTTGTGCATAAAACAAAATATGCCTCAATGAAATGAGATTGAGACGAAGTCCCATACCTCGGGTCCGATTTGACTCGGTCGTTCTTTAATCTCTTGAATAATTAACATGAGTTAATTTCTACTTGTTTAAGAACATTTTTCAAGTTCATTATTCCTTTTATATCACTTATTTCCATGTCATGAACACTATGTAATTATTTACATTAATAACGGTCGTTTTAACGATCATTGGTACTTGAGTCAAAAATAAGCCCTTTATAATTACAAGTTGTTCATGTATCCATTATATCCAGAATGGTATTCATGATGTAGATATCGTATAAGTAATATATATCCAGTACATGCATGCATTTATAATATTACATAATCATTTAGATGTAATAAATGAAATGCACCGTTCATGGAGACGGTAAGTCATACGTACGCATGAACACTACTTTCATTTCTATTTCATATTTTATAGAATGGAATCATAATGATATAATGGTATATTATAATTATAGTATAATATCATATATAATATCATAGTTCCATCATTTATACATCCCACATATGGTATTTAACGAATCAAATCACTTTGAGGGGGCGGTAGTCCGCACTTCCTTAAATGAAGATATCGCGTTTACCGATAATGGAAACCATAAAGGTATGCCCAAAATGAAAAATACAGAATATTAAAGAAAAACATAAACATATTATATATCATATATAAATATAGTGTAATCTTAATGGCCACCTTTGAAGGTGTTAAAAGAATGTTGAACAATCATCGTTTCGGGAGGCATAAATTCACCATCCACGGAAACAGTATGTTCTTTAACTATTAAATGTAGGTGTGTGTAAGTGTAGATAGAATCCTTCTTATAAAAAAATCCTTGTATATTGAAGATACTGTAGTTGTTACAAAAGAAATGAATAAAAAGATTTTAGGGGGTTGGAGAAGAAAAATAAAACAAAAGGACTCAAGTGAAGACATTACCTTAAAATAGGGTAACTCCCTTTGGTTTGAGCTCAAAGGCTTCCTTGGGAAGACTTCTACCCAACGTGAGGCTTCAAGGAGTAATATAGGGATGCAGAGAGACAAAATGGGCAGGGGTTTACCGAGCCAAAGGCTTTGGGAGTGTGGGTAAGGAGGTAGAGGTCAGGGCCTTTTATAAGAGGAGAGGAGGGGAACTCTTGGAAAGTAAAAAAATGGTACTTTATTTTAAAATGAGTTTGGGATTTAAAAGGTCCCACATTGATATAATTAGAGGTTAAGGTGATAGGGGTTCGAAATACACCCATAAAATAGGTTTTGGACATGTTTAGTTCATAGATTTTACATTATCATTTCATTTTATTTAAATCCTTTATTAATGAGGTAATCGCTGCATCATCATGATGTCATAAATAATTATATTTATTTAAATTCTAAAAATTATAAAAAAAATACTATGATGTAGAAAATATTTTTAGCTTTCCAATTACTATTTATAATGAAAAATCTGACTTGTATAACCCCATGTAAAATTTGTTTTAGTAAAACATTTCATGTTTGTGTCTTTTTTTACATTAACATTAAATAAAAAATTATTTATGTCATTTCCCAAACAATTGGCTCCATGGGGTCCCCAAGTTCACCCATGGATTATCTTGGTCGGCCATGACACATCCAATGAAGGTAGGACATGTGTCAAACTCATCTAATATTATTAAAACATTATTTTTACCTTAAACTACACTAATTACCACTAATCGCGATTAAGAACTTAAAAGTTACTATTCCCCAAAAAAATTATTTTAATCTCATTGAACCGCATTTAACTTCTTAATGACAACCATGTATATTGGATTTTTGAAAATCAAATCACATAAGTGGCAATGTTTCATTTAAATGAAAAATCAGTTTCTTTAACTACCACTTAGTGGTTTCACTATTCATTAAAAATTTAAGTTTTTCAGAAAGATACCAAAACTTCACCCTAAGCTATATTTGAAATTCTGAATTCAAAAATGATGTCTATTTTAAAAAATTCAAAAAATATAATATGTATTAATTAATTTAATAATTAATTTCCGCTGTCATGACAAATAGTGTGTTTTTATGAAACAATAAGTATCAAAAGATTGACACTAGTTTAAGTCCAATTTCAAAGTGAAATTGATTCCAATGACCACCATTGGATTAAATGGTAAAAATATATTCTAATTTAACTTCAAAAACAATTCAAAAGATAATCTAATCATATAAATAAATTAGATTAAAAAGAGGTTTTGAATTCAAATACAACATTTTTCACTATTCATTAAAAAAATGAACTTTATCGGAAAAATACCAAAAATTCACACAAAGTGAATTTTGATGTCCCAATCACAAATAATAAGTTTATTTTCACAAACATAGCTTATAAAATTCTCAAAATATAGATTTAAAAAGGGGTTTCCATCAAAAGGCAGTAAAACAATCTCTTAAGAATATTAGTGTATTCCTTGCATAAGATTGTATTTATTTTCATTTTAAGCCCCTAAAACACTATATTAATCATTAATAGACATAGATAAATATATCTATTATTCATTACTTACTTGGGATGTTACGTGTTGTGTGGGAAATGATGAGGATTTAAGGAGATCCATTGATCATAGACCTATTACAACTATGAATGTGAATCATAAAGGACAAGAAATCATAAAAAATATACCAATTGATTTCTTATCAATCATTACTTAAGAATATCAAGTAATTTCAAAGAGAATATACTTGTTAAAATAGAAGTTTAAGGCTGTGAATAATGTGATGTTTTTTGAGTTCAATATTGATCATGTAGGTGTAATAATATTTTGTACAAGTATATGTGTTCATTATATTCTATAATAAATTACAAAGCTACTGAATCATCCCCATTGTTCTACATTATAGATATATCCTAGAAGCACTAAAATGTAATGGAACCTCCAAGATTATTATTAGTTGGACAACATAAAAATGTGATTTTTTTACTACACTATATTGTTCTTGGAGTGTCAATAAGTGATGTCATAGAGATATATTCTAAGATGGGTATTACTATTACTACCCATACCTACATGGAAGTGGGAAAATATCACTATAGACATTATCACTAGTCTCCCGATATAATCTATTGGATATAATGTGTTATGGTCCATAATTTATCTTCTGACCTAGACTCCCCATTTTATTCTTATTTGGGAAGATTTATCTCTTGAAAAATATTCCAATATTTATATAAAGTAGGTGATGAGGTTTCATGGGGTACTAATTTCTATCATTTATGATCATGATCCAAGGTTCACATCAAAATTCTTGAGAAGTCTTGACTATGTTATATGTATCGAATTTCATTTCTGTATAACATATCACCCCCAAAATAATGGTCCATCTGAAAAAGACTACTCAAACACTTGAGGACTTGTTGAATACATGATTAATTTAATTTAAAGAGGTATATGATCAACATGTCCCATTAGTTTAGTTGTCATAAAACCAAATATTCCATTCAAGTATTCAAATGCCACCCTATGAAGCTCTATATGGGATGTGATCTAAAAATCCTACTTATTGGGATGAAGATAATGAAGAATTTTTATTCAGCCTGATCTAGTGGAAGAGATGACAAAAATGTTTCATTCCATGATAAAACATATAACAGATGCTCATATTTATAATAAGATCTATGTTTATATCCATTAAAGGGACTTGTAGTTTGGTTTTGGTGACAAAGGTTTCCTTCGAATATCACCTTGGAAGAGAATCATGCAGTTTGGGAAGAAAGGGAAGCTTAGCCCTAGGTACATTGGACCCTATGAAATCCTGGATTTCATAGGAGTAGTGGCATATCAGATAAAACTTTTACTAAATATAGATCAAGTTCATTATTTACTCCTTTTATATCTCTTGAGGAAGTACATATCTATGAATTCACATTTACTAAATCTCGATGTAGTAAAATTGGAACATGACCTCCCTTATAAAGAGTAGTCGGGGGAGATTCATTACAAGAACTATCTTATAAACATGTAAAGGTTTTGTGTAAGAAACATAAATATGAAAAAGATATATTGGAATTATATGAAACTGTGAGGTAGATGCATCGTATTTTTTTCTAAACTGATATAACACGTTGAAATTTCAAGAATGAAATTTAATAATGGGGAATAATGTAACAACTCAATCGTTTTAAAATATTTTTCCCTAAAAAATATTTGTTATCTTTTAGTAAAAAAACTTTTACAATTTAATAATAAAGTGGGTATAATTTTAAATCCTACCATCGAGTTTCGACCATTATATGACCATTGGAAAATATATTATTATTATTAATATTTTTAACGTTATAATTTGTTTTTTTAATAATAAATGAAAAAGGATAATTAATACAGAAATTAGAAATTATGGACAAAACCAATAGAACCATGCCATATAAAGACCATTTTTTGGATATTATGAGGGGTAGTTTTGATGGGGTTCTCCCTTTAATAATTCCTAGCTGAGATTCAACAAGTGATTCTTGAATGAAATGGCCTACAGTAGGAGTTCAAGTTAAAGGAAATTACCTTGCACAGGATGTTAAGCAAGATTCCCATGAATCTATAACTATCAAAAAACTTAAAATTATACCATAAGTGGGATTTATAATGGGTTATGTGTGCCATACATATTTATGTAACAAGCAATTCATTTTTATAAATTAAATTGTTATTCAACCAATTTTATTTTAAAAATATTTTTTCATAATAAATTCAAAATGGAATTTGATAATGTGAATTTGTAGATAGATACTACACATTATATGGAAGATATAAATATTTATAATACACCAATATATTATGAATAATACTGATTTTATTTAAATTATTTGATAAATACACCTTTATTTAAATATAATTGATAATTTTTTTTCAAGTGTTTGAAATATTTATTTTACATTTTCAATTAGAAATTATTTTTAATAAATAAGGATTTTTATATTTAAAAGATAAAATTTTAATATTTAAACTGTTATTATGTTATATTAGACTTAATATATTAAGTCATCATGTCAAAATGAGGTTAGGGTGTATTTATGAGATTTTTTATAAAAAAATATTTTTTCATGAATAGTAAAAATACCGTTTGAGTTTTTCGACATGTTTAATGACTACGTAATTATTTCATAATTATGAAATAACTAATTAACCAATAAACTAGACATGTTTTTTTTCATTTTATTAAAATTAATTATTTTACTATATTTTAATTAATTTAAAAATCAATAATTTACTTTTTAAATTCTAAAATGCGAAATTTAACTTTAAAAATATGATTTTATTAACCCATTAATTTTACATCCCAAAAGATATATTATAGAAGAATTTTTTACTCTAGTGGATTAAAATAGGAAAACAATGACCCATCTGGCCAATTCCATGGTGGGAGACAATGTGAATACCCATTGCTATTCATTTTTTCCAACCTTGGTTTTGAAGCATATATTTGAAAATTTAAAGACAAAAAATCCATTTATGGTATAAATACCAACATATTTCTGAATTTCTATTCACTACAAATCCATATTCCATGATTCTATGGTATTTTAACTTCCAAAGGAGTACTCTGAGGGTGTTCTCAACATGAAAAGGTTCCATTCCACATGTTTTTTTAGGATCTCTTTATGTTAATATTACTATCCATCACTTCTCCTCATTTCAAGAACATTTTTTTGTATATGACATTTTAATGTTATGGTAAATCTCTATTATTTTCATTTAATTCACATACTCACTCAATAATTAATTTTTATCAATGGGAGACCCATGTCCCATCACTTTTTAACCTTTTATAAAACCACGTTTTATACCCGTTATGATGTCGATTTTACTTCTCATAATTTTTCACTTCTCTGTAAGAAATCCCCTTTTTTTTCTTATTCGAATTACTAAAACCATTTTATATTCCAGCAGTATTCCCCAAGATGTGAAATTATATATTTTACTTTGTTACTGACTTACATAAAACCCATATTCCCTTTCCATGGGTTAAAAATTATCTAATGTTCATGTTTTTAATAAACATTTGAAACACCATGATTTTGATATGAAACCAATTTATTTTATTCTCCAATTGTTATTTATGAAATGATTTTTTATAACAAATTAATGGAGAACTATGATGGTGCAATAATGCATTCGGTAAATAATTTTTCCCTATAGATGACTTGTTTTATGATACCTTGGTATCTTTTTATTACACCTCGGTTAAAACCTTGGTGACATGCTTATGAATGTCTCATTTAAATGTTGAATCCTTATTTCCATGATATGATTGATATCCATATTATTGTTATGTGTCTTTTTCTGATGCCTTATCATTATGACTCACGTTATTATTGATATTCCTCAACATAAAAAGTAAACTATTTCCCTTGCATTCCCATACAAGGAATTATGCTCACCCTATCCTTTGATGTATGTACCTATGTTATTAAACGTAGTAAATGTAAATAGGATAAACTTTTGATGAACCCATTCAAGCTAATTATAATAAATATTTATGTTTTCATGTATTATGTACCTTTTTTGAGAAAATAAAATTTAAAAGATACTTAGTTGGTACCATATATATAAAATTTTTATTTAATAAAATAATGGTTTTATAAGATGTGATATTAATGATATAGTCTCCCCTGATAAATATAGTCCATTTCTCCTAGTCAGCAGCCTCCAACATACATGATTGATTTTAAGAGGTCACAGGGCACTTGGGTGCATATATAATGGTTTGGGTCATTGCATTATAGATTCTATCACACAACACTAAACAATATATGGAAACACAAATTAAATGTTAGTCAAACAACACATCACTGATTCTGAACTGTATCACATGAGTCTCTACTTCCAAGGAACATGTTTAAAATATGATATAATTTCCTCAAAAGTGTCTATAAAAACCTTATAATACCCTTGTCATATCAAATATTTTATACCTGAAAAAAGGGACTAGTTTTACCTAGTTTCATAAGGATTTATGTCCCAAAAAACACCATTAATACTAATAGTCCCACTATTCACCCCCTAAATCAGTTCATGAATCATAGTTCACCCCTAGAAAATGTCACTAATATTGTTCTCCCCTGAATCATCTAATAAATCAGGTCTTACCCCTAATTCAAGTAACAAATGTGTTAAACACAAGAATCAAGTGATGAATCATGTCAAAAATTAGTGTTATCACCCTAAATATCCCTATGATCACATAAATATTATATTATGACTAAAGCCAATGCACTGACTCTAACTAACATCTCATTGAAACCATAAATATGGAATTTATCAAATGAACAGAAAAAACATATTCATAGATAACTAATATCCTAGAGCCACATTGACCACCCACTGATCAGTCTCACCCTTCCAACAACCATAATAATGAAATTTCATTCAATATTATCTCATTAATCATCCATCAACTAATGTAATAATTTGGTGTGACTATCTGGGCCATACCTGGGTACTAACATAGTTAACAACCACTAACTGTTCCCTTATCAAATGAACACAATACTTGAAAACCAAAAAATTTTCATTATAATGTGGGTAACACAATAAAATATACAATAGTGGATTTACTACCATATATCTTGCCTAATACCTCTCATCGAGCACAATATCAACACATTACATTGTCAAATTTATATCACTCCTACTGATTCTTGATAATATCACCCTACTAAACAATAGTTAACCACAAAAAAATGAATTTATAGAACATTATTTAACCCAATTCATTCCATCAAAAAATAATATCCCAATAAAAAATAGGTTTAGTTATTTTAAAGACTAGCGATACAATCTTCTAATGTTACTATTGTAGTGATCATTTCCACCATAAAGGTATTATACTATACTATGTAGTATGTATATCATTAGAAATAAATAAACTCAAAACATGGGGAATTAAGATATAAGAATGTGGTGGGCATAAACACATAGTAAGGTACGAATAAACATATTATCAAGGATACAATCATATGTGTATGTGAAAAGATGAGAATAAGGAAAATATAATAACATCATGAGTAATAATCATAAAAAATAAGTGATCATTAATGTATATGGTATAAGAGATAAATACCTCAAATGAATTCATATTATAATATTTTTTATAACATGGCTTAGAAATAGTTAAAATAAATCATTAATCATGATATCATAATAAAATAATGAATTAAATAATCTATGTATGGAATAAAACTTAGTATAGGGATAAATTATATTCGGGATCCACAACATTAGTGCCCATTTTTATGAGCAACTAAGATACTGTCATGTATACTTATATCATGAGATATAAAAATATATACAATGAATTGGATGGATATAGTCAACCCCACATATCATTCATACATACTTATGTGATCCACATGAAAATCATTCACTTTTCACATCATAAAGAACCCATGGAAATAAAATAAATTTCTTGAAATATACTAATGAAAAGAAATACATTTTAGTAAGAAAATATGGAAATAAAATATATTTCCTAAATTTTCTAATTGGAATCAATAATTTTTAATAAATATTACTTGGAATGAAATTATGTTTTATAAATCATACAAATTTTACAAAATAACATCATGAAGAAAATCATTTAGTACCCAAAACATGATCACAAAAAATAATATAATAAAAAATTAAAAAAATAGTTTGTAATATGAAACATAAATCAATTGCATATAGATACTTTTAATATATTGAATACCAAATCATGAAATTTTATTTATCAAAAAATATATTTTAAAATTCAATGTATTTATCCCTTTTAATAAAGTATCCATTAATTTTGGAATATAAGTGAATGTAAAACAATTCACGGAAATGGATACAGATAAAAAAAATTCCCTATAGATAATTTGTTAATTTCATCAAAATGATGTTCAATTAAAATTTGTAAATCCTAATAAAATGAGTTTATGTTACCAAGTCCCTCTCCATTATCCTTGAATTAAACACAGGTTCACGCATATCCTATATCATAAATATATAAACGTTAATTTACTATTTTTAGACATTATTCACATATATATATATTTATAGACTTCATTAATAACTATTCTCTAAGTGTATTAGATTGTTATAATATCATTTCAACATTGGGTGTTAGTAATATTTACTATTTGATATTGGTTCAACAAATCATTGTTGAAAATAATTATACTTCATGTTTTCATAATTTATAAATAATTAAATATAATTTAATTGATGTATTATAGATAAATATAATGTAATATTTCCATTACATAAGAGTATTTTTCATGTTTATTGAAGATAAAAATGGTTATGAACTAGATTCATGTCTTTCACATATATCGACTGATAACATTATAATGATAATTAATTTTTATTATACATATTGAACCATATTTAAGATATATATTAATTTATATATTATATTTCACCATCAAATATATTCTAAAACCATCCATGATAATGGTAATTAATGAAATAATTCATAGTTTATGGAGGTGGTAGTCTGCTTGTATGCATGAATGATGATATCATTTATCAATTGGATAATGAATTAGGAAAAATAGTGTATCATTTTGGGATCATAAATATGGTATATATATGTATAACATACATATATAGACAGTTCCCATTTTTTTCAATCCATGATTTCTGGTGAAATAAAATGAATCATGTTTCCTCATGGAGGAGGTAGTCTGTGTATACACAGGATTAACATTTTATTATTTTTAAATGGAAAAAGGACTAGTGGTTAATTAATTCACCATAAATATGATTACATAAAATTATATAAATAATACATATTTTTTAATTTTTATATGGTAAAAAGTGATTTGTTGATGATTTAGAGCAAATGGTGAAATTGAAATGAGAAAGGAGTTATTATTAATTTATACCTCACTTCATTGATTATATCTTTACAGTGGGTGGTTATAACTTGAGTGATGGTCATTTGAGAAGACCAAAACCGCATGAACGTGAATATAAATTTCTAAGAGAGGTTTGGGTAGATTTTTGACAGGACCAACATGGTTTTCATTTAGGGGAAGTGAGGAGATGAGTGCCCCTTCTATAAGTGATAATTTATGAAATTATCATAAATATAAATACATTATAAAAATTGGATGTCACCATAAAGGAAAGTATCTCCTGACATTTGATATAATATTGAGGATATTTCATAAGATCGATTAATCACTCAACCACACATTGCAACAGATTATTTAAACTTGTTTTAGTTCTTTAACTAATAGTTCTTTTAATTTTATCACTTTATCATTTTTAGGAATAACTAGTTTTTAGCTACGTAACATATCCTTTATAATTAATAAAATACCCATTTTTTTATATTTTTTGACAAATTTATCAAAATATTAAATCGATTTAATTTAAATCTATATCTTAATGTGATCATAAATAATGTTAAAATTATATAATAAATAAAATATTAAACACATTTTATTGATAAAAATAATACTTTATTTCAAAAACATTACGTCATGGTTTGTAAAAATACTATATTTTTAAAATTTATATTGTAACTAAAAAATTAGTTTTATATTAATAAATTTGTTTTATGAATTTCCATATCATTTATGTAAACTAATAATGTCCTAAAATTCATGTTATTAATAATTTTTTAAATAAATAACCAACATAGAAATATTTTAAAAAAATATTACAATTAATTATAATTTAATATTTTTATAATAATTTCAATAATAATTTTAATTATTTTTAATTAAAAATATATTATTTAAATATTTACATTAAAATAAAATCATAATATGTAGTGAAAAACTATTATTAATATGAAATGATTTTTTAGTATATCAATTTTTCTTCTAAAATTAATTCTAATCATAAATATATCAATCATGAAAATTATTTATTTTATAAAATGTAGTTTAAAAAAAATATTTTCTTCTTAGACTAACTTATTAAAATATTATGAAAATGGTTCGGTATTTCCAAATTTGGTTATAACAAATTATGCTTACTAATTCAAGGACTACCACACATTGGTAAAAAACTATTTCAACAAAAAAAATCATGGCCCACTAGGTTATTGAATAATGTGTGTGGATAAAGCTATCATATGTAAAAAATTTAAGTAGGATAATTTTTCTAAAATTAATGTTGTTATGTTCTCCCCCTATAAAAATTTTTTTCCCTAAAATTGTAATGACATTGAAAAAGACAAGTGATGGAACATTTCTCTTATCACATCCTCATGTTCTCGTGTAGCCTCCATATATTTATGATTTCACCATTTGATGTTGATGTGACAAGTGGTTTTGTTCCAAATGATAATTTTTATGTTATATACAATTTCCACTTGTTGTTCCCCATATGAGTGATCATGAACCAATTACATTTATTATGAATTTAGATCATGTGAAGGGACTAGAAAGTATTTTATAAAAATCTATACATAGAATTGATCATGAAATTTAAAGAGTCATGGATGGAGTGTTAAGAGATAATATACATCCCCCCAATGATCAAAGATATCAATGGGACTTTTATAACAAGAAATAGCTTCCCAATATTGAAAAATCTCCAAACAATCTTCTATGAAGATATCTAAACTAAAACGTTGAAACTAACTTCAATATGAAGATATCATCAATGATTATATTCTCTAAACATATGTATACATATTAATTATTTTTATTGAAAATTGAAGGCTTCAAATATACTCTATAATATCTTTGATATGGCTAAGAACTATCATATTCCTCAATCTAACATCAACCCATCCTTTTTGGAGTTATATATCTCTTCCCATAAATATCCTGATATGGTTCCATGTAAATGATTGAATGAAATCTAATGTTATTTGAGTATGAAAATATAGATTTGTGTTAGACCCAATATCCATGGAAATACCTAAAATAATATCTTAGTATATCCTCTAGTGTTTCAATAGTCTATTCAGACTAAACATCCAACAACTGAAGATAACTAGTATTGAATCTCAGATTTTTAGCTACATTTACTTAATAATTTCCTATAATTTAAACAAAAAACTGATATACCGATGATATACAATGAATAGTGGAACACCCTACAACATTTCTACACCCCTCATGTATATATTAGCGAGTCATTGAGGAGATAAATACTATTTGATGTCGATAAAACTTTTTAACATAGTAAGGTAATTAAAATCAAAATACATTGAATTGTGGTTGTCATAAGTCCTTAGGATTACCATAAATAATAAAATAGTGATCATTTCCCATTTCAATATTTTTGTGGGTAATTTTAGCATCCTAAAATTATAATTTTTTATATTATTCTTAAACTGTTTTCATACCTAGGATCATGATACATATTCAGTAATATCCCTTTAAATGTTATCCCAACCATTATTTTGATTAATATATCCTTACATTTTTGTTTTCCCTAGATGAATAGATAAGGATGAGTTATGAAAATCATACACAAGTTTAATCTATAGTTCTAGATTCAATAGGATACATATATGGGTTACTATCATTAATACTCCATTTTTATCATTATTAAACTCTAGAATATTGGAAAAATTCATTAGTATAACCAAACAATATTTATGGGAACATTTAATCTTTATATAGATGAATTTATTCTAAATGATATGGGAATTATATGAATTTTCAAATTCATATATGAAATCAATTTTCATAATTCGTTAATCTATGAATATTGGGTCTCTTTTAACCATCTTCATAGATAATATAGAGAGATATTTATTTCCCCATGCATCATGCACCTTTCATTACATCCCATGGTGGTATGGTTTTGAGAATTCATAGTCTATGATCTATTATATCTATCTCATCATGTGAATATTTAACACCTAATATGTCAATACATATTTCATATACTTTTGGTTGGTAAACAATATCACACCTGTCTCCATAGAGACAATACCCCAATTTTTTTCATACCATGCTCTCTCCCACCAACTCCATATAATATGTTGGGTAATTTCTCTTAGAGTAATTAATTTTCATGAGTCATAACCAATTAAATTTTCAATTTTATTGATTTTTAAACATATTCAATTTCTTGAGGAATAATTGTATGTTATTAAACCTTCCACACTGAAATGTAATGAATTTATAAGAGTGGTGGCCTCAATATTCTTCAATTCCAAAATTTATTCTAATAACTCTTATATCCAAATGAAATTCAATTTATTATCACGTTAAACTAGTTAGCCGATTAGATATTATTAATCCAATGTAACCAGCTGACCCAAGAAGACTATGGATCATGGTACTATTGTTGGTCTAGGACATAGAACAATGACATCCATTTCTATTGTATATATTGGTATTGAATTTCATGTGATTGAAAGATCTAATAATGTAATATTATGTAGTAAAAGTCCATAATTTCTATTTTTAAAACACAAAATAACTTTTTTATGTCCATACAAAAATATAAAAATGATCTTCATGATCATGCTTTTTCACAAAGTAAATCATAATATCATCAATGATGATAACATAAATACGATCATGTTTTCCAATAAAGAACTTATTCAATATATCAATGAATATGGGAATAGAATTAGTCAATCTAAATGTAATACCTATAAAAAAAGAGTTTCCATAACTCATTTATATTTCTATCATTCATATATACTCTGTTATTAAAATTACATTATTATATATAAATCCCAAGGGAATCATTGAAAAGTATTGAGCTCCTTGAATATGATCAAATATGTCATTTTTAGGGTGGATGAATCTTATTTCAAATCATTATCTTGATTATATAATATTATAAAAATAAATGGTGCATTGATCTATCATTATTTTGATAAAAAAAACTAGTTCACCCTATGTTAAAACACTAGGGAATATAATAACTTATCACAAAAAAATATTTATTGGCTCCCTTAATTACTCCTATTCAAATAGATATATTCTATATCGACTCATTATGATATGAATCAATCGATGTATAAGTTCAATCCAGAACTCAACCATATGTTCTGGGGGATGAATTTCTAGTGAATTTGTTAATATATATCTATATTCTCATATAATGGGAATTCCATAAATACGAATTTTCTCTATAATAAATTGAATAAGAAATACATTAATGTAAGTAGAAAATAAATAATAAATAATAGTTCATAATGATCATGTGACCAACCAAGTCATATCCTATTGGAGTTTGTAGCAAGGATTGGTATATTAAGACCACTCAAATTCTATATCTAAAAATTACATTAGTTTATATTTTTTATGGAATTAGACTTCATCAGAAACTATAATATCACAAGGACTTGCAGGTTTAATAACTTTAGATACAAGATACACTATCATAAAATTTTAGAATTCAGGATATCTTTTCTCCTTAAATACACTATTAAAGACTATATTCTAGAAATCAAATTTAATATAATCACACATAATAATTGATAAATAAAAGTTACGAATTTGGGGATATGAAGTAATCCTACGGAATGAATAAACATTTCATAAAGGACGTGTTCATAAGATTATGTGAAGAAGATGAGAATAATAGAAATATAAAAAAAATCATGAGTGATAATCAGAAGACAAAATTGATCAATAATTTTCATGAAATAATAAAATAAATCTATAAAAGATCAAATTTTAGAATAAATGACTTAATAACCCTTATAAAAATTTAAAATAATCATTGAATCTTGAGATCATAACATCATAGTGAATAATTTTTTTAACTATAACAAAAAAATTCTCATTGGGAAACAATAATTTCAAGAGACATAACTTTAATGACCATGATCATACTAAGATAAAATTTTCTTAGGATTACATATTTTATTTTATTTAAATTCATAGATAATTTATTGGAGGGTGATATAAGAACCCATCAATCATTCATCCATACTTATGTGTAACACATAAATCCAATTCACTCTTTCCACATAAATAATAAATGGAAATAAAATGGGTTTCATCAAACATCTAACTAAAATTCAAAATGGAATCATAAAGAACCCATGGAAATAAAATAGATTTTATAAAACATCCAAATGAACATCAATAACGTTTATATATAACCCATGGAAATAAAATAGGTTATATAAAGCATCAAAACAAGAAAAAATAATATCATGACCTAAATCAATTATTACCCAAAACTTGAACAACTAAAATAAATCGATTATAAAAGAATAATCTCGGGTGAAACATTATACATAAATCAAATAGATAAAGATAATTTTATGATATTGAATCCAAAATAATGAAAAGAACTTTTTAAATTTTTTTAAATTCATTTAAATGAGTTTATTTAAAAAAATTATAATTTTTATTTTAAAATAAGTGAAATGAAAACCAGTCCTGAAAAGAGATGTGGATAGAAAAATATTTTTACCCAAAAATAATGAGATGATATCATTAAAAATTTAATCTATTGAAAAAATAAGTTCAATAAGTAATGTTTTTTACTTAACAAATTAAATATGATTCAACAAGTCACTTTGATTTTCCCCCAATTTCGATTTAAGTACTTTATCCTCAATTATAAGAATGAAGAAATTAATAATAACTTATTTAATAACCTTAGTGATATAAAATTCCATTTATAAATTTCATTAATACTGATTATCATTATATATTGGATCATCAGAAATAAATTTAAACATCAGTGTTAGTAATCTTGAATATTTAGAATATGGTTTGTAAAAACCGTGATCAACAACACTATTATTTAAAATATTATAATTTAGCCTTTTAAGGTACTAGAATTGATGTTTTATAAAGACTTATGTTTGTATAATTCCATTATATGGGAATTTATGTCATGTTTTTAATGATGAAAATGTAGAAGAACTAGGTTTGGGATTTCGACCAATATTTACAGATAACCTTAATATGATAATTACATTTTTACATATAAATAATGAATTTGAAGATATATAGTACTTATATAGATCATATATAATCATAAAAAATAAACTAAAACCATCCAAGAAAGGGGTATTGAAATATGGAATGCATAATTCACTTGAAGTGGTTTCCTATATGTAATCATGGATTATGATTCCATTTTCAAATAAAGGAATAATGAATAAACATTATTTATTATTTAAATAATATAGTCATTAAATATATCAATCACATTTAGTTATTTTCCATTTTCACAAGCCATGATATGTTTTAAAGGAAAAGTAAACACGTTTCTTCTTTGAGGTAGTAGTCATAACATATAAAAAATGTGCGACTTTATTTTTTAATGGAAAATGAAACATGGTTAATAAATTTAGAATAATTTTATTAACCTAAAATTATAAAAAAAAATTATTATAATTTTATGATGTTGTAATATAATTTTATAATGAATAAGTGCATATGATGTAAATAGAAATGGGAATATAACAATCATAAATTTACACCCCACTTATTGGATTATCATCATCGTAACACGCAAGTAAAACTTGAGGGGGGGGGGTATTTTTTTGTATATTATTATAAAACTATTGAAAATCACAAATATTTCATACATAGAAAATCCATATTTAAAAATAAATAATAAAAAATATATTATTATTTACATATGCACACATATTGAAATTATGATAAAAGGGACCTTTTTTGGATATTGGTTATAGCTGTTGGTTCTCATTTATTTAATAGGAACCATAAAATTGAAGATATATGTTTTAATAAAAAGTGTTTTCGTTCATTAGGTTCTGGTTAAATGTGAGGAGAAATATATTTAGAATAAATTTTTTTCATGGGTTCATATTTTAATAAATTTTAGGCAATAATATAATAACCTCTCTAGGATCAAAACCCGGATATACATTTCCATGCATCGTCATCCATTCTAATGTCACCTATAGTTATGAGGGACATTTTCCATTATTATTAAAACACTTGATAAAATAGGACCGCAAATTTTTTATCAAAACCATTATCCTTGAGCTCTACTAATGTAGTTAATTGATTTTTAATTCAATTTTGACATCCATATGTTGGGAATAATACCTTATTTTCATCTAAAAATAGTATTTTTTGAAATAATGTACGAGTCGGTCGCATCAACTATCTCATGCTCTTATGATTCCCATTGAATTAAAAATAAGAAAACCCACCATAACCCACTGATCATGCCATCATGATATATAGTATAATAAAAAATGACTAAATTTTATTCTATTTTACTAAAACTGGACATCCATGACCAATTGAGGAAATATTGTATGATCACACACCAATTGGGTGTCATTCAAAAACAAAAAGAATCCATCCAAACTCATCCAAAACACCAGTATATAACACATTTGAAATGTATATGTCAATGTATCCTACTAATACTACCCTATAATCCTATGATTTATACAAAAATAACGGTAAATAAAGGTCAATTTTTCATAAAAAACTAAGTCATATTCACTCCTACACCACATAAAGAAATACCACATGTGTAAGAATCTTAAGAAATAAAACCATTCATTTAATTTACATTAAAAATATATAAGTAATCAATTGGTATTTATCCCATATTTGGAATCCTATATTGTAAATCAATATAAAACTATATTATCTACCCATTCCTCAATTTTTTAGTATACTAAGAAGCATGAAAAACCCTCACTCACTTTTCCATCACACATCTCACATCAGATAACATCTGTATCACCCATCTCACTAGCATCATGAGTTGAATCCTAGATCACTAGGATCTCCCACATAACCATATATCATAACACATATTAATAATTTCCTATAGGAATCATCTCTATTCACATCCCAATATCATGTGAAAACTACAGTTCCAAATTACCTACCTTAGTGTCACACATATACAAATAAATTATAGATCATTTTCCATACTATTTTCCCATCTTTGGTATTGATTCTCAATAACAACATCTATCTAATACTACCCCCATAGAAATCAAAAATATCCCCTCCACTTACATAAACATATAGGAAACACATACCAATACTAATCCCACAAAGTAACTAATTTTCACTATGGATCAGTTTATGGGAATTCCTCTTTGAGAATCAATGTATAAGGATGATCCTCATGAGGCCACCAAAGAACATATTCACCTCCTTGAGGATCAAATTTTAATCTATCAACATATATTTATAATTGAATCAAAATAATGTTATCTAGGTTGAGTAATCCATAGTCAAGTGGTTAAATTATTTATAAATAATTCCATGCTATATGTCAATACACAATTTAAGTTTTTATAAAAAATTTTAAAAAATAAGCCCATTTTATTTTTTGATGTAGTTTGAAAATAAAATTCACAAAATAGTGGTTATTAATGTTAAGTCAATAAGGTTTTCCTTATTACATTTTCCATTCCTTCTTGGTTTGAAAATCACAAACACCCTATACATAATCAAATCTACATTTTAATTATATAAGGAATATTTCCTACTTAACGAAATTTACCCCTACCATGTTTTCATTCTTCATATCAATATTTTTCTTAAGTATAAAAATTAGATTATTATAAAAAAACCTCACAATCCTATAAATACATAGATATGAAGCATTCTGTTTTAGGCTCCAAATTTTGGATATGAACTGTAATGAAGTTCCACTCCAAAATCTGGATGTGAACTGTAATGATGTTCCACTACGAATACTAGATATAAACTATAATGAAGTTCCAACCCGAATTCTGGATATGAACTGTAATGAAGTTCCACTATGAATTCTGGATACGAAGTCTAATGAAGTTCCACTCTGAATTCTAGATACGAACTCTCATGAAGTTCCATTCTGAATTATGGATACAAACTCTCATGAAGTTCTATTTCGAATTATTGATACGAACTCTCATGAAGTTCGACTCCGAATTCCGATTACGAACTTATCTAAGTTCTGACTTCGAGTTCTCTAATTTCAGACTCCGAACTCTTATGAGTTCTAACTCCGAATTCCTATAAACTCTGACTCTGAACTCTGTAAGTTCTGGTTCTGAATTCTAGTGAAACAAGTCTCCGAATTTCCTTAGAAATTCAGACTCCATATTTCTACAGAATTTAGGTTCTGAATTCCCACAAAAGAGAATCCGAATATATCTTTATTATAGACTCAGAATTTTTTTTTAGACTCCGAACTAATATTTTCTTAAATTCCGAACTTCAGTTTTTCTTATACTTATACCTTTTTCATTACAAAACATTGTGATGATTTCAGTTTATAACTAACCATTGTTTGAGTGACACATGTATAGGTCCCTCTCAAATTCAAGGAGAAATATGACCGTTAGAGGAGGGAGCCGACCATTGGAGCTTCGCCTATAAATAGGATCTCATTTGAAAAGAAGTTACAACTTTGACACTGATCATGGATTAAGATATGTTGAAGTGATTTCTAGAGAGAGAGGCTCTTATTAACTCTCAGAGCTTCGTGCAGAAATTTTGAGCAGCTTTTTCATACTTTTCCTTGTGCAGATTACTTCGTGCGACTCCTAATGTTGTTGATTACATTTGAGGGCTTTCGGGGATAGGATGATAGAGGTGCCGACTACCTAGAAGTTCAAGGGATTCCTTGTTGGGGAAGACAAAGGTTCCAACTACCTTGAAGTTGAGGGCTTACGAGGATATCAAGACAGAGACACTAATCTTCGTATCAAGGGATTACCTGGGTGTGGGTAAGACATAATTTCTTGAAAGTATAAATCAAGGGACCTTTATCCAACGTTGTTGGATTTCCTTCTCTTTGGGTTAAAATATTTATATCTTGTTACTTGTTTTTAGTTACAAGTTTTTCCTCTGCATTTTTTATTGTAAGGAAAGTATAACTTTCTTATATTTCCATACACTTGTACCATGATTCATTTAGATTCTATCTGCTTTAAGGTAGAATCTCATATTGTAAACATTAGGTAAGTTTCAGTTTTCCGGAATCATTTTTCCAGATCCATCTTTTCGGAATCATATTTCTGGAACCAGTTTTTCGGAATCACTTTCCAGTTTTAAGAAAGTGTGTAGAACTAGAAGTTTATAACTTCATAACTTCTTCCAATTCTCCAATTAGTGTTATTGGTGCTGTGAATTTTCTTAGTTTAACTTTTTTAAACCCAGATCTTTCCTTGTTTATGGAAAATTTTAAAGTATAAAATTCACCCCCTCTTGTATATTGATCATTTACATCGTTACTTCAATCCTACAATTAAATAAATTAACCAGTTATTGTATCGACATATTGAAGATATCTACGAATCCCATGAATAGAGGTGTAGAATCCATGTCACCATCGAGGATATTGTGGTAGATCCACATGACCTATTAAATGAAATAAACTAAAATGTGGTTCATATGAGCACAATTAAACAAAAAAGATATATAGGAAAACACCATTTAGGATTTACTATCTCTTTCAATAGATGAAAAATATTTTCATTAATATCAATCACACATAAGAATGGAAATATCTGGTGAATAATATGTTTTCAACATGATGAATTTATAATAGCCTTTCCTCGTTTGGAAAAGAAATCAAAAAATCGAATAACTTTCCTCATTTTTAAGAGTCATGATTCAAAAATACAATAGATGATCAACAATAAATCACAAAAACCATGTGTGTAATGTTCAGAAAAAATATAAAAACTATAAAAATAAAAATTAATAAAAATAATACCATATCCCTATTAACATGTTATTCCAGTATGAAATGATTTTTGTGATTCACCAATCATAGTTCAATCATAGTCATTGGTATATCCATATATCTATATTTTACCTTTTCTAGAAATATTATGGAAAAGTCTAACTATGATATATTTTCTCATAAATTCAAAAAAATCTACAATACCACATTCCAATTGCCCTACCTTAGTTAACAATGAATATTAACCAGCTATGGTAGCCATGTGACCTTTGGAATGCCTCTGTAAATGGCAATGTCTTTCAACTAGTAATAGAGAGCTGGGGTTTTATTCAAGGGAATCCATATCATTATATTAGAGAAAACAATAATAAGAAAATAATCCCATAATCATATATAACAGTAAATTTATAGATTATTCATAATAAAAAAATATTATTAATAATTATAAATGTAATGAAAAATCATAAAGAGGTATAGACTCAACATCAACAACATATAAAGATGATAAAGAATAAAATAAAATTTGAAAAAATTTATCATGCTACACTAATGATATCTTTGATCCATACCACAACCTTGTCTTGAGACCTATTTGAGATATCTATCATAATCATGAATATAATGGTAACTACACATCCTATACCCATAAATTGTGATGGTTTCCAAATTTATTAGGATTATTGTCTACCCGTGGAAGGTGAGAGTACAAATGATCAGGGAACCACCAATGAATATCCATTAATAATAAGTAAAATCAGCATACACATGTGATATTCCAATATTTAATTTTTTTTGAACACTATTAAAATTTAAATAATTTCCTATACAAATCCTTGTATTTATATAGTAAACATGGGAATATAGAAAACCGGCTTCATCCAATACCAGACTATCTCTTAGAACATTTCAGAGCCATGAGAAAAACATCATTATCCTGGTCCCAAGGAACACATACAATGTTACCCAAGACCGATTTAAATATTACACTTCAAACCTCATATCTATTTAATCTTATAGAATCTATGCTTTATGTCCAAGTAATTACATGTCAGGGTATACACAACTATAAACTATAGTAGCTAAAATCCTAGAACATTATATAGATTTTGAGGATAAAATACAGGGATAACCAAATTTTTATACATCAACTGCAAATTATTGGGACCCCAATTTTTTGTATTTCTAACTCCAAATCAATGGTGGGACAAACTTATGTACTCTCAGTGGACTGTATATAACACCCTATGAATCAAATTGAAAATTATAAGTAATTCAAAATAGTGTGGCTCTAGGTATTGTGAATCTCACCATACACATCCAAGGTCTTAACTAACGGAATTAAAAACATTGTATCTGAATCATTATCAATATCTATAACTTAGCATCATCCCCAAGGAATCACATAAATCTCAAAGACATCATTGTGGGATGTGTGTCCTAGGAAAATAACACTATCTATATTATATCGATGGCTTAGTGGTCTTCTTGAACCTGCCAAACCAACAGATTTGAGCCTCTCTAGTTAAAATCATTAAGTCATCACAACCCTCATATACCCTAATATTCGATTAGGGTTCTAAATTAACACACACAATTATCACTTTTCATCTCTCATATATAGCTTAGCTATGGTAAATATTTCATGAGGGAAAAAACTATGGTCCCCTAGGTCTCATGATAGTTAGGAAACCATTATGGTAATATTATCTCAACATATATCTCAGGTAAAAACCTATCACATGAATGGAATTGTTTTCCATGACATTATGAAAGTCTCAGCGAGGACCCACTAACCTCCTTGGAGAGTCTCACAATAGAGGAAAATTCATGATCATTACTTTTCAAAGTCACTCTATGTTGGTTTGAACACCCATCGTATCCCTCAATATCCTCGAGATCCACCCACCTATTTAACTACTTCTCAATAGGGACAGAACTCTCATGAAATACTGATATCAACTATTCTGAAGGATCTAAGATGATCTGAGGTTATCACATGTAAAAATCATTGACTAACAATATAAATCCACCAGTCATCTATATATGTGGGTCATTAGGTGCTCCTACAGTAAGTCTATTACATTATATTGACATAAAATTTAGTTTACACCCCATATTATATAAATTTCATAGGGTACACTATAATTAGATAATAATCAACCATCAATTACAGAGACAATCCATCCATTTTTGAAGGGTATATCGTGGACTATGAAACTTTTTCTAGTCTAATATTTTCATTCAAAATAAATAAATAAATTTAAAGGGTTCATTAACCTTCAATTTTCAGACCACACAACACATTCCAAAAAAAATTCAAATTCAAATGTCAACATATATTTACAAAGAACCAGCTACTTAAAATTATAGTTGAAATTGGAGTTATTCCCTTCTTAGTTTACTCTTTAGTTGCACTCACCTATGATCATTCATATCCAATGGGAGTTTCACAAACTCTTGACTTCCTAACTCATTTTTAATCATAGGAATTAATTAATAATTTATATATAGATAAATAATAAATTAAATAAAAAATGTTTAGAATTTAATTTAAATAGCCATAAATTCCAAAAATAAAATAACTCATCTCCTCATGACATATAGTTTTTGACAAGATGTGGTCCACTCTAGATGCACCCTCATTTCTATGAAACATGAAACATCCAAGTAAAAATAGGAATTAAATGAAAAAAATAATCTAACATCCCCTAAAAATCCATTGAAAAACCAAAATCTACATGGCCGATCTCATCAATTGAAAATTTCAATTCATTATCATTTCGATGTCGATGTAATTGAATAATATATAAAAAATATAATCTTACATAATAAACATATTTTCAATTAATATCATATATATCTATTTTAAAGATTGAATTATACCTTATTATTCTTTAGTAATTTTATTATAATGAGGCCCTAATGGTGGTTTCTAACATGAATGAATAAAATATGTCTCTCATACATTGTTATTTCATAATAATGGATATTCTCCCTCAATCTCTATTGAGGTAGATTCCCTTGATTCATGTTGAATTGATTAAGATAATTTCTCACACCATTTAGTTGAATCATTGGAAATTCATTGAATATATATTTGTAGTTCACTAAGGAGATTGAAGGAATGTATCCCAAAATTGATAAAATATCTCAATCTATACAAGAATGGTCCAAAGTGTTTCTTACCAAATAAATTAATGTTGGAAACCCTATCATTCCTTTCGTATTTTTTAGTATATTTATTTCCAAATATCCTAAATACTCCCTTTTCTCCTCATATATTTGTTTTCATAATATAAGACCCAGAATACTCCTTTATTATCATGATATAATGAGTCACTACCACCTCATATGATTTGATTTAGAGATATATTTCCATTAAACAATTAGATTTACCACTTAAAAGATGTGATTGGCCATACTATCTAGATTATGTCCAAAATTCCCATCATGCCACTCTAATGTTATAGACTTATACACATATTCAAAAACATTTTCACCTTCATTATTTCATGAATATATAAATTTTATTTCCATGTCATCATGTTTATCTGAATGAAATTATTTTCTCAAGGAATAATTCTATAAAATTTTTATATTCCTTACTTTTTATCTCAATCACCTTCTAAGTATATTTAATAAATTATAGATATTGATGAGTATCTCCATTTATATGAGAAAAAATAATAATAAACTTTTCATTTATTATACATTCTATGTATTAAATATAATTTATATTAATTTCATCCGTTATTATACCAGTATGGGATTAATTATCCAATCAAAAAAATTGCACATTGTGAAATAATCAAATATTTGTATACCATATTGGGGGAATTTGTTACATCCATTTAGTAAGGGTTGTTTTTCATAACACAAGATAACTACCCTAATATAGTGATAATTTTTTCAGTTCCATCACCTGTTTCATTGCTTTTACAAGAATGTAAATCTCTAGATAGGATATAGATGTTCAAATAGTTCTATCTTTCCATTAGGGGTATTTTTTATATAGTGAAATGTACTAATTAGTTTATGAAAAAAAATATGAAAAGTAAATCATTATATTTTAATATAATTAATTTATTATATATTTTTACAAATAATCTACCCATTATATAAAATATTATATAATTTCTAAAGTATTTTTAATAATTCTTTTTTCTTGATCTATAATTTTATAAATATATTTCCAAGGGTCTCTACAAAAATAGTTGTAATTTAAAGTTTAACATAACCATTCCTAGTAATATAGAGTAAATTTTTATATAAGTAATTGTTAAAATTATAGATCACAAAATTCATGTTCCTGAAATTTAAAAATATCTAATCTAAAGATACATATATGATAATTAAATTACATTTGAACATAAATATAACCATAAAACTTATAAATTTCAATATACCATGATTTATTATCCATATATCTCATCTACAATTACACATTAATTCCATTAAATATGGTAAAATAATATAAATGGGTGATAATAGATTCATGGTAAGGGGAGTGGTTCAATAAAAAAATCCATGGAACAATTATGACATATGTAATATAGACATAATAAATAATGACATAAATTCCATATTTTGGAAAAAAATCATACCATATCATAAAAATAGAATTAGATAATCAAATGAATAATAGTAATATATTTCATAATGATGTAAATAATAATTTAATACATCATAACCAAAACACTGATTCCTTGTTAAAAAATGTTAAATAAATAACAAGGATTATCCCTTTATACTATTCTAGTTTTTCAAAGGATACATATCAATTTTATATCACCTCAGCGCATATCACACAAAATAGTTCTAGTGGGAGTTCAAAAAGACCTCTCACACACATCCTTGTATTCTAGGGGAAAATGAAATGGGTGATTATATTTTTATATGATTATAGGAATTAGAATTAATTTTTTACTGATATTAATATTTATAAATGACCATGTTACATACAAAGAACATTTTTAGTGTATTCATAATTCAATAACATATCATTAGTATATTTAATGAAATCTTATTATACGATCACACAACCTAACTCATTACTGATAATAAATATAAAAATATAAAAAAATAAGGAAACAAAAGGACAAGGATCACCTACGACAACACTAAGCATATCCTTAACCAATTATCCAATTCCAATCAAGATACTCTACCCTAATAAACTGGGAATCCTAAACATAATGTCACGTATAAGGCCTATGTGCATGATAGGGTTCTCATAAAGAGATGTATCCATAATATAAATCAACATATACATGTGTATATATGGGGAAAATAAATATGTTAAAAAATATTCATAAAATAATAATTTTTTGGTCATTATGTGTTAATTAGGCCACAACTACACCCAACCAAACCTAGTCTAATAGTATCCATAACTAGAATTCCCCACTTTCACAGATAGAGGAGGTTGTAATATAAGATCTTGATTAGATTTTGGTCATACTACAGATGTTAATATGTGTTTGATGTATTCTTGGATCTCAAATATTGTTACTATAGGAATAAAATGTTGTATTGATTCATAGACTATATATACGCCTTACCAGAGAAATTAAATTTTATATGAAATCATAGAATCTGTAATTGATTGACCATAGTTTCATATATTAATTATAATGTCACAATATCTCTTTCGATATGAACAAAATTTCAAAATGTATTATGTCATATGATGGTCTATTTTTATCTGATCATATATGTAAATGATATATGGAATCAAGTTCTTTAAAATAATTTGATCATAGATTCTGAATTATTTATGGAATCATGACTATTTTCCAGTATGATAATAGGTGAAAATGTAATTATTTAGATATTAAACCATATGATAAATGTATCTCAAAAACCCAATTCATATGTTCCTATATTAAAATATTCTCCAAATTTTTTTAATATAAATTCGTGAATATAATAAAAATCTCTATATAAAAACCGAGCATAGATCACACATAATATAAAACATATTTTGATCCACTTCTATACTGGATCACTACCTTTTCAATAGTAACACATATCCAAGAAAAAATCTCAATTCTTGTGTTATTAAATATATATCCTCATAAGATAATATCCCTATAATATACCATTAACCACTGGGTATAACCCACAAAACCCTATTTCTTTCCCATATTTCATGTGAAACCATCTACGAAGATCCTCATAACCTACTCGATCTCTAACAATTGTTACTAAACTTCAAAATTCATCCCAAGTTGATCCATTTCTTATAGGAAAAACCTAAACCTAAAATTAGTAGGCTAGATTCCATACATCTTATAATTAAAACAACAGTATTCAAATATCAGTCACCATAAACCATGACTTGACTAGGACCTCATGGCCTAATGGAAACTCACTTCCCAACCATTATTATAATTTTATAACCCATACATATGCTCGATATGATATCTTTAGTATGAGGGTTCTAAGATCCATCACCTTGTGGGTGTATCAATATCATAGTACATCATAAGTGAAAAATCCACCGAAAATAGGGTATTCTAAATGTACGAGAGATTTGTGTCCATCTACCCCATAATCCATAGGTTTCAATCTATTATAATTATTATACTATACATAGGAGTTCCATCCAATGATACCTAAAACTCATCCCTTACTCGAGATATTCCAAATTATTCTTTTAAAATCTAATGAAATCCATGTCCCATTGAAAATGTTATTATCGAGTGATATAAAAATCACAAAAGTTTAGTGAATCCATTACCCAATATCAAGGGGGCACAATATCACATATTTTTTTGTGCCTTTTAATATTCCTTAATTTTTTTATCAAGGGACACTTGATAATGTAAAAATTGGTATAGGGCTTATTATAATAGGGACCACCTACCTCATGTTGAGTTATTCACATCAGGATGAACTTTTCCAAAATCATATAAAATCATTCAATATTGATTAATAATCTCCAAAAAACATGAAACACTAACTCCAACCACAATAGCTCAAATTAATTATAAACCAATATTAATTAATTAAAAATTAAAATAATATTAATTTATTACTTTATTATTTTCCAAAATAAATGAATATCTCATCAGACAATTTCTTATTGAATAATACCTTACTAGATCGGTACAAACTACACACAGTATCAACCAATATACCTAGAATAAAATATCGTCAATTCCTCATTTCACCATATCCAAAATATCCAACCATACCAATGAAATATAAAACCAAAAAACATGACAATGGATTTTACTTGAATATAAATTATGATAATATCTGGTTTTATATGAAACACAAAATTTTAAAAACTGTGATATGTTGAAGTAATATTTGTCTATTATAATATATCCATTAAATTAGTGAGTATAAAAGGTAGTTACTATATTTTTAAATTTAATAAAAAAATTGAATGAAATGTTATCATGGTGTGAATGTATCTCTTATAAACATCTTGTTTCCAAAATTTTAAATGTTTCCAAAATTTTGAAGGTGGTAGTATGAGAAGGCTTTTCATGAGAAAAATCCCAATGTGAACATGATCAAATTTTTTATGATTGATATCATATGTGATTGAAATTAAATATTATTTAAATTTAAAGGAAATCATTACTAGTATAATCACAACCGTTGACTACTACCATAGATTACAATATACTATGATCTTACACAGTCATCTTAAGGGGATATGTATTGAACAATCAGGATGATATAAATTTTAAAATATTATTGAAATATGTTATTTCTTATATTTAATCTACAGATTTATCATTTTTTACATTTAAAGAAAAAGTTAATTTATTTAGTAAGGCATTGATAAAATGAAAAAGATAAATTTATTTGAAAAATGATTTTTTTGAAAAATAGAATTTTACGAACATTATTTAAATAATATAAATATATAAAGTATATTTTTTATTTCATTAATAAAAAAATTGATTATGTAATTGATAGGAAATATGTTGAGGAATATTTATTATTTTTAAAAATGTTACGCCCTTTATTAAATTAGTCTTCAATATATTATCCCTTTTTAAAGTAAAATTATCAACATTCAAAATTTTAATATGACTAAATAATATTTATTTTTAAATTTACCACATAAAAATTATTTAAAAATAATTTGTGATATTTTTTGAAAACAACTCTTTTTTAGTGGATTATTTTATTTTTATATCAAAACTGTATATTTTAGGTATTTTTCATCATAAGATCATGTAATAGAAATTTATATGACATTATAATTGATCAAATATGTTTTTAAGGAGAAAGAATATATGATTAAAAATAATTTTATGAATTTATAAACCCATGTTTTACATCTAATGAAAATTAGTAATATTTTATAACAAAAGAAAATATTTTTTTTTCTTTTCTATTAAATTAATATTATTTTATTAACACGTGTTTTTTTCATTATTTGAAAGTGAGATATATGTTTGATATTTTATAATATACTAATTCGTATAATAAAGATAATATATAATGAGAATTTCATTATAAATATAATATTTATTCATAAAAATAGTGTCATTCTAGAAACGGGTTTTCACGTTTTAAACAAACTAATGTTAAAAATGATTTTATTACACATAAAAATTTTATCAGATAAAGTGGATTTCATATTATAATCAATGGGTAAAAATTATATTATAGTGAACATTTTATTAGTACACATTAACTGTAAATTAATTAGGTAAAAACCATTTTCCATGGTAAAACTATAATTGATAAAATTGAATATTCTAAGGCTAAAAGAATTGTACAAATGGTTAAAAAATATGTAAATATGTGTTTTTGGGGACTTTCAAACTTATTTCACCCATAAAATGACCAAAACATACCTTTCATACATAACTATTCCATCTTATGCGATTAATATTCAACAACATAACATTAAATTACAAGAAATAATTATATTGGTTTAGTCAAATTTAAAACAGGGTTATATAGAAAACTTTTCCATAAGAGACCTATAACATCACAAACTATGTTATTCATTAGTCCAACCCTTCTTAGACAAATAATACATATAACATTTTTCATAACTGGGGTAAAGGAATCAAAATAAAGGGTGATCTCAGATACTCAGTATGGGTAATCAAGGGAGATTAAAATTGACACGTAAGGATAACATGAGTATAAGGGTATTAAAACAAGATCATAATATTTCAAAACCATACCCTAATATCATAGATCAAAATATTAATTAATGGAATAAATCATATATGTTTATAATAGATTAATCAAAAATAAATCAATGAACATGATCCATGTGAGCATATCATTGGCATAAAACATAAACTTGAAGAAAACACATGCTAATAGAAAAAAAATCTGTAGTCAAGTATCACACCCAAGACTATCATTGTGGATTGGGTTCAATGCAAAATCCATCACACCCCTAACAAATCTTAACTAACTATCCATTTTTTTGGACATTGACATTTAATGAACTAGGTTCACCCCCCATTCCCAGCATTTTTATCTCATGAGAAATACAACTTCCCCCAATCTAATTGAGGGATATATAATTTCAATAAAAAACATAACATATTAATTTTCCATTAAAATATGCTCAAAAATATCATCAACCATTCATCATATATAAAAACCTATTTAAAAAACCCGGTTTCATAAATAATTCAATATTTCTTCATAACATAACCTTTGGAATATAAATTTGATTCATAGAAATATCATCATCCTAATTATGAACCACCAAGATAACTAATATGGATGTTATCACTGGATCAAATCCCTATTAAAAAAATTAACATCAAATGATGTTATTTCAAATGAAAAGTATCATCAAAATATCACATTGATTATTTTTTTGAAAAAAATACACTTTCTATTTTCAAATAAAATTTTAAAATTGAAAAATTTCCAAAATATTAAGGAAAAAATTTATTTAATATCACCATATATAAAAATAAATTAATCTTAAAATCATTTTTGGTGTTGATTTTAAGAAATTGTGTAAATTTTTTAATATGTTAATCCAATGATTCCATTCACATTTTGAGTACAAATTAAAAAGTATATCATTGTGAAAATTTTATGATGTTTGATTTTAAACCATTTTGTAAAAATTAAATCATGTTTAGAAATATATTTGGACAATTAATGGATATTATAAATAAAGAATATTTGAAAAATGTTTTATAAAAAATGGGCATGGATTAAATATGATTTTTATCGATGATAGAATTTGTTTTGGTTTTCCTCAATTTTTTTATCTCTTATGTTCCTAAATAGAGAAAAATGAATGAAAAACATTTAATCTCGAAAAATAGAAATTTTAGAAAAAAAATTCTTAGGAATTTTTGGAGACAAGTCAGAAAATTTTATAATAAAAAATGTAATGATAAATATTATTGATAAAGATCTATATTATTAAATAATTCCATTACTACTTTTGTAACCTATACAAAATTCCACATAAAAGAGATATCCTTATAGGATTATTTAAATCCCCAAAATTTGAATTATTGTATTCATAAAATACTTTAATGGTTAGTATATACACTACACAAATTAAATTAGTCGGGAATATGGTATGTGTCCCACTTAAAGAAAAGTGAGATAAAATCCATTAAATAAATTTGGAATTGCATCAAAGTAACTATAAAATCATATATTATATATTATTAATTATAATAAATTAATAAAATTTAAAATTATATGTATATAATATCATATATGATCCACTTATAACATTTCAGTACAATGTTATTTATAAATAAATGCTAAAATCATCATTTCCAGGTTTTGACTAAGTTGGTTTTCACAAGTGTTTTAGTTTAGATGTTGTAGTCATATTAAATTCATCATTATTATATAATAAATATAATATTTTCCACGATATAAATTTCATATATATTTTATATATAAATATTTTGAAAAATACATAAAATATTGATCTTGAAAAATTATTTACACTTTTGATTATGTTGGTAGGTTGTTGGTATGAATGAATGTTGTTTTCCCTTTATAATTAAAATAATTATAGAAAGATGTATATTATATAATTATTAAACCAAAATAATATGATCATGAATAACACATACATATAAATTAAATATATCTTTAGTACCATCAAGTGGAAATGAAAAACAAATCAAATCAGTTGGTGGAGGTGGTAGTCCACACATATAGAGTCAGTGATGTCCCAACTCATTCCTAAGAACTATAATCATTGTCACATATCGTCAAAAATCATTTTGGTTCCAAGGTTCACAAGTTACTTGGAACTATGAAAGTCCCCCATCACCGAATTTATCATAGTAAAAGGTTTGACATACTAGTTTAGGAAACATAAGCTTACCTCTAGAGAGAAAAACAATTCACCAATGGTATCCCTACCATAAAGAGAGTACATAATTCCAAAAAATTCATCATCATACTAATGCTCCTAAATAATCATCTCAAAATGAGTGGAGGTAAAAACAAGCTCACCAAAAAAACCTCAGTCTCATGTTCTTGAACTCCCAAATTAATCTAATAAAATAGAGCCATCAATTTAAACTATTTGACGATTCATTCATATCCTAGTTTATAAATTTCCTTATCAAGATAGAAGCAAAGAAATTATCCTTACAAGGTATGTGTGAAACATTCAATTCAAAAGATTTCAGGTACCCCACCCAACACTTAATTTAAAAATTAATGTTTTTTAGATTAAATTAACTAATATTTTTTCTAAATAATTAATTTATAAACATTAAAAGAAATAATAAAATTTACAACTCTTAAGAGCATAAATCATAGCTGGAAGTTCAATATGTTGGGGTAGAAAATTCCAATCACAATTCTTAAGCTATCTGGAACCATAGTAAATGATATTATCCTTATACATTAGAACACAACCCATACCAGTACTCAATGCATTACATAAGACCACATAGCCCTTTTAGGGGTCCAGATGATTCCACACTGGTGTTTAAGTCCAAATTTATTTCACCTCAAGTGAAAACTCTTACACTAATCACCCTGCATAAATTTCAATACATTCTGGGTAAGATAATATATCAAAAAAACTAATTTTATGAAATATTTGATGAATATATGGTAATATACTACATAATAAAACATTCTAAAAATCTAAAAAACAATAAATGGTTTCTCCTTTGAAAACAAAATCATTAAATATAACCAAAACTAGTGATATATCTCTTTTGAGACCATGTATCCCAAAAACTTCTTGTCATTAATGAATAAAATACATTTTTAAAGATTTGTGTAATGTCAATTATTTCCCAATTTTTCCATAATTTATCTCAAATGACCATTATGATCCTCCCTGTGTTGAGAGTAAACTTGGATTTCCTCTATAAAAACAACACGAATGAGTCAATGTACTCATGAAATATCATTTTCATCAAAGAAACAAAAACAATTAGAGAATTAGTTAGAGAAAATTGCATAACAAAATACTCATAATGAGCATAAAAACTCTTAAAGGCTATTCATTTAATTCCATACACTATAATTTATGGCTGGTGATAAAAAATAAAACATCAGTTTACAAAAATAAATTTTCTCTTATAAAATGGTCAATCATATCATCAATAAATTATAACATATATATTTTTATCATATTATCTTGATTATGTTTCTAGTAATGAACACATTGGATAAGTTTCACCTCAACATTCATTGTAAAGAGAACTGGCCATTCCCATTGTGAAAACATTGGGCATATAAATCTAATCTCTTTAAAATAATCCAAATTAGATTTCAACTCTTTCAGCTCAAATGATTCCATATGGTAATAAGTAATTGAATATTGTTTAATTATGAGTACTAAATAAATAGATAATTTCTTGACTATTTCTTGTGCAATTATATATAAATAAATAGTAAAATATTAGGAAACACAATTTCAAAAGGTGGTAGATCTTAACACAAGATTCCCACTCCATGTCGATGGAAACGACTAAAATTACCCTACCCAAAACCTGATAATGGGGTCCAAATATACTTTACTTTTGGTCATATTCTCTCCAAATGACATCGAAATCCCCATTGGGAATAGTAATGAAGACCCATTTAAAAAATGAGACAATCTAAGAGATATGATACATCATCTAATCTATTCCCAAAATAATGTCAAATGGTTTAATATTGAGAACCAGAAAACTACATGTAATCTCAATCTATGATAAAGTTAAAATATAGAAAGGAACCCAAAAATCTCTATTTCTCTATTCTATGGGTATTATAAATATCCATAATATATGATATAATATATAAAGGGTGATTATAAAAATCTAAAATTGGGTTGATATAAATGAGAGAGATGAACAAATATCAAATAAATTTGCAACCAAAACGATTCTATAGTGATATTACCTCTCACAGCCACTATACTTGCACTAGTATTCTTTAAAGACTCATCCTCTGTGTGAAAAAGCATTGCTCTGGATACATATGGATGTAAACCTTTAGTTTTTATGCACATGGTAGCACTATGGTAACATTTTTTTCTGATGATTCAGGGCTACTTTTCTGAGTATTAATGAAATAAAATAAACATTATAGGTGTTCTAAGATACTACATGAACTAAATATCTCATGTTACTCAACTCAATCTCGTCCCAAATTCCCCAGAATTCAATAATAGAAGCCTGCCAATTTTCCACTTCAATGAACTGTAAGTTGTTTTCAATATTCCTGCTATCAGGAACCACCATGTGAATCATCACTAAAATAAATATTTCATAAACCAACAGAAATATGAATTAAGATTATATATCTATTTGTAAAAATATGTAATTAAAACAAATATTATCTATTATTGGTATTCTTTATAGGTACCAACAATTATTTTTTCGAACAGATATATCTATCAATATTAATTATCCAATACCAAATGATCCTTTATTAAAAATTAAATCTGTCACTTTATCACAAAAATAATAAAAATTATTATGTCAAATGATGAATATAATTTTTAATAATTAATATAATAAACCTTTTTTACCATTATAAATATATATTGATAAAAACTACTAAATTTTTAGAAATATTTTACAAATAAATTAATATACATATATATATATATGTGTGGGGGGGGGGGTGACCGCATTCACATAAGAGAATCACCAGTCTGTCTCCTCATGAAAGAACTACTTTCCATCTCCCATCTGATAACAACTACATGCTCTGGGTCCAACCTCCATCTCCCATGTGGCCAAGGATGGTTTATCACCAACCCTATGTGACTATATATTCCCTTCACTTCATGGCCCCACCTTCCGAGGGATGTCATGGACCCGCTATTGCGGGTCTGACCTCCATCTCCTAATCAGATGATGCTGGTTCAATGCCGAAGCTTAACTACTGGATGCGACTTTAACAATGTGGCCCTACCTTCTACATAGTGGGATGTCCTAAACCCATTGCATTTGTCCTATTGTCGTTGTCTGACCCCCCACTATAGGGGAAATTCTGTTCTACCTATATCACAGAAAACATTTCCAAAACGAGGCACTAGTGGTTATTCAAAAATCCTAAATCGACCTTCATCTTGTCACAACCCATTTACTCACCATTGGCACATCGCTGGACCGTTATTCCTCCTTTGATCTATCACCACACATCTACCCCATTCGAATAATCCCCTTCTATTCATCACCAAATTTTCTTTCCATTCACCCCTTTTTCTCCAACCAAATTTAGTAACCATTCAACCCTCTTTGGTTCGTCGCCACACTGTTCATCTCTAGATGTGTCTCATTTCATCAACTACAATGCCACCATAAGTGGGAGGTAATTCTTTATTTATGTGATCATTTCTGAAATTTCTATAATGATTTTTAAATTTTAGGCTATGAATGTTTCATAAAAGCCTTTATTTTACTTTTCATCTTCCATAGATATAAACAACATGATTTTATCATTGAATTAATGAACCCATTATATGTAGTATATATTAAAAGTTATTTTGGTCTAGCTAAAATTAATATAGTGGTCTCATTGAATATAACATCTCATTTTTACTCATGAAAATTACTTGTTCCACACTATATTTGATTTTGAACAGGTGTAAGGGTCCCATGATGATGAATGGGTACTTCATTGAAATATAGATTTCATAAGACTTCTTGGTAGGAAATATTCTAGGTATGAATTCCAATTTTATTTAAATAAAATGTTTTCATTTGATATATCATAGAAAAAAATACAATCCTCAAATAAATTTTACTCCATTAACTGGTTAAGATCGAATGTTTCACATCAGAATGTGCCCTCAATAATCTTATTAGATTAGGATTCATTATTAATTTTGTTAATAATGTTTTCCCATTTTTTATTTGGTTACAATTTATTTTTTGATTTGGTGTGTGGAATTCCTCAATTTTATGTTAAATCATAATTATTGTTTGATTCCCATTCAGGGTGCTATGTAAATGGAATATCATCATTTTATCACATTAATCATTTGGTGAAATATTTAATTTGATATTGTGATTTTATACTTATTATATTCTATAAAACATTTTCCAGATGTTCATAGATTTAATTATTTGAAATATGAATAATAGTTGATATATATATTGAATTTAATTTATTTTTTGAACACCACAATGATATTTTTTTGTGATTATAAACCAGTGGTACATCTTGTTAATGAATCACAATTTTTTTAGTATTTAAAATGAATTATAAAATGTGTTATTTGAATGGAAGCTACTTTGTTAATATTTAATTATGGATTTTTATTAAGTATTACACACATTATCAATTAGAAAAATAATAATTTTATATTCAAACTGCATTAGTTTATTTATTAATTTACAATTATGATTTTTTGTTGATTTTTGGGAAATGTTACACTGTTTCTCACAAATCAATTTCTACTCAAATTTCATATTTCCTAGTTTCATTCATGCAGAAATATTTGAAGAGAAAACGACCTGATTTATTTCTATGGATTGAGATGTGTTCTTATTGAATTTGTTAGAGGGTAAAACTCAATCTCCCTCTTGAACAACATCAATTTTTATTCAATTTTCAAGTTATATATGTACTTGTATTGCTCATGTCATGAAAATGGATTTAATTTTTTTTGATCCCTAGATCATTTTACAAGCACATTGACTAATAATTGGTATCCTTATGATTTTGTTTTATATTTGGAAATATTTTTTTAAGAAAAAGAGTTCCGATATTTATTTATAGTTATTTAAGAACATTTGCAATATTTTTTGAATAATACTTCAGAAAAATTCTATTCTACTTGGTATTTTGTTAATGGTTTAAGGTTTTTTGGGTTTTAAATTTCTCATAACATCATACATGGAAGATTTTGGTTCATGAAACCACTTTATAGATATCATGCTACTAAATTTATCTCAACCAAATGTAACCCAACATTACTTTTTTCTAGTTTTTATTGTCACATAAATGTGAATAATATGCATCTTTAGATCTCTTTAACCTTCTATCTCTACTATTATACGGATCCACTTGGATAATTTCCCTTTCTAAAGGAAATAATGACATTATTAGTTTAATTTTAAATAATGTACATTTAAACATTACTAGTTATATGTAGTTAATTATTATATAGTTGGTGAAAATGTTGATATCTCAAATTGAGTTCAAGATCTCGGTTAGGGGGTGTAATAAAATTGAGTCGAGTCATATAAATAGATGATACTGAATCAGCCATAGATTGACTCTCATCTAAAACAAAATTGAATAATGAATTTTAAGATTGAACTCTACTCAAATTATAAACTGAGTTAGTCAATATAACTTGATGAAGATTAATTTTATAAATAACAAATAAACACATATAAATAAATGGAAATACATAAAAACGATTATATAGTGACTTTAAAATAATTTCAACTACAAATTGTGTATTTAAATTAATCTATAACCTAATATATCAACTCATCCATTATGCTCATGAATTTTTCAATTGTTTATGTTCAACATGATGAACATATTGAGTAGCTCAATATCAATCTCAATAAATATTGAGCATCAAATCATGAATTTGTGCTAAAATCAAGTATCTTGAGAGTATCACTATATATATTTACTTCCCTGATTAGAATTTGGCGGTGTTGAATACTTAGTAGTGAAGTTATATATCAATCATATGATATTTTCCAGTTCAATTTCCAATTTTTAAATACTTTTGTTACACTATATATACAAGATCATTCAATAAGAAAAATAATATGTGGGTGATTATGGTCATATATATGTCAGTGAGTCAATATATAGTGCGTGCATACATTGATTTCTCAATCAGGGGTTAATTGTGCGCCTCTGATTTTTAATGAACTCTGACTTTTATATTTTTCATGGTCAAGCAATTTTTATCATCTATTCTGTTTCATTTTACTTGAACTGGTTATGATTTAGTTTGTGTTTTAGAATTTCAATTGTGAAAATTTTGATTTTATTTTATACCACAAATAGTTTTGTTTTGATCACTGCAATATTGAATAGAAAATTTTATTTTCTGTATTGAATTATGAAAATTTTGATATTGTTGTGAATATTATCTTGAATCAAAAATTATGTGTTCAATTATAGTTTTGAAACAATGAATCTATCATGAATGTTTTTTTATTTGATACTATAACTAATTTATAATTCTGGTATAGTATTCTGTGGTTATCATTAAGCTTCTATGGAATGGAATATGATATCGAATTTAATTACAAATTATTTATTTTCTGTATTTTTAATCATCTTACTAAATAATTTTGATATTCCAAATTTTTTGTAATTATAGAATCATTTATACAATCATAGTCTCTTTATTATTGAGTTATGACTTAAATATATTAATTATGTTTGATTAGGTTGGTTGTTTTATTTATTATTTTTTGGTTTAGTCATGTTTCCTGGAGATTGTTCATCGTGTTTATATGGTTCACATTGATTTGTTTTATTCTTTATTGTCACTCATCATCAATAGTTTGAAGGTTTTATCACTTAAATTATGATCTTTTTTCATGAGACTGGTAATTTGGAAAAAATTAGTTATTCATGGTCTCCCTTTTCATTTTTAATTATTGGGAATAATAGAGGTAATTACCTTTGACAAATCACCAGTGGTGTAGCTATGAGAGTTGTGTTTTTATGATTTGTGAAAGGTTGCATTTGTGTAGATTTTATCATTATATTTATACATTATTGGTTCAATTCAAGGTTTTTTAGGAGTATTTATTCTTTCGTAGACAATTTTTAGTGGTGTGTTACTTTGTTCGTGGCGGGTCTCCAGCACCGGATTCACAATGATTATTCAAGGGAGGGTGTTTCTATAAGTATGAATATTATTTGGAGTGTTTGTTGATGTTGGGTTTGTTTCTGTGGTAAAATATGGAAAATAGTGGCCTGGATTCTGAATCCATATAATGATAAGGGAAAATATAGAGAGTGTAATATGTTTTACCTTAGGGATGTTGGTGTTTGATCATCACTTCAGTAGGGAATCATGAGGTGGATATGGAATTTTTCTATGATTTGGGTCTCTAGGTGATGGGAGTCTTTTTTAGGGTTACGATTTCATTTGGAAACATCATTAAACCCAATATTATCATTGTCTTATGGTCTTTTTTCTTCTTTTACATTCCTAGGTAATGTTAGTATAGTTTTTAGGATTCACCATTATTTTTTCTTGTTTCTTTGATCGACTAATCATGAGGGTTCCTAACTCTATGTACCATCTTATAATATTGGATGTTTGTTTTCATAGTATTGATCTGTTAAGAGAGGTGAAATGTGAGTTTGATGGAATATTTATTATATTATTGCAACTACTTCTATCGATGTTTTTGTAACTAATTGATGATATAAAGTAATAAAGATATATGATGGAGTTTTTAATAGCCTTGTGATAATAGGTTTTGAAGGAAGATACTAGAGGTCCAAAATGCTGTTCTTTGTGGGGGGGGGGGGGTGGGGTTAGTGACTCAATATTAATGTTTTATTGTCTCAAAATTGGAATGTTTAAAGATCTAGTACAGCACACTCAGCTTGGTTAGCCTTTCATTCGTTATGTATATCTAATTTTTTTCTTCAAGAACAAGTATTTTAATAGATTTTCCTTGTCATATATAATTGACATTATAAAGATTCATTATCTCTAGGAAGAGTCAGTTTCACTTATAGGTATTGGAACACATACAAAAATGAAAGTATTTATTTCATATAAACCCCTATAAATTAAATTAAATTAAATTGTATTTCCCTAAAATTTAAATTAAATTTTATATTATTTTGAATCAATGATGATATCCCATCGGAATATTGACATCTATAGTTGGAATGTGTGAATGTAACATTTCTGAGAGTGTGAGGGAAATGGATTTCATGTGAGAATAAATACAGCGATAACGTATGCTGGAAGATCATAAATAAATACAATAAGAGGATGATACACAACATGGAATTCTATTTTTTCATAGGCTGAGTTTGTTTTTTAAATATTCATATTGAAGTAATTCTTGAGTTTTTTTTGTTTTTATTATAAGTTGGTGAATTAATACTTTTTTTCAGAATTATTATTGAAGTAGGTGGATGTTGGAAGATAATGTATGGATTCAAGAGGAGTATAACATGTAGCTTCGGCCTTCCAGTATGATGGTGGATTAGGATGTGCAAGAGACTAGACCAAAACCACCTCTATTTCCAGTCAAAGTTAAACCTGATTATATCTGGAGCTAGTCACTAGAGCTGGAGCGGACTAGATGGAATGAATGGGGCATTGACATGGTTGGTCCATTAGATCTGGAGCTGACTAGATGGCATGTATGAGTCGCTGGCATGGATGGGTCACTCGGTGGGGATGCAGTGTGGTTGGTGGGGGGGATTTTTGGATTCACTTTGGGGGGATCCAACATTTTTTATAAATTATATCAATGTTAGTATAATGAATTTTTTTTCTAAGTTTAAAAATGTGTTAATATATTATTCTATTTAATAATTAAAATATTATTACTATAGATAAGAAAATAATAAAGTTAATATTATATTTTACTAGTAATAAATATTCATATTTTTTTTTCAAATGAAATTATAAAAAAATATATATTATATATTAGTAATATTTTTACCAACAGATAAATTAATCAGTATAACCTATTGATAAACACTTCAACAAAAATATATATTATAATGTTTTATAATTTTAATTTTAACAAAACTATTTTATCTACCACAAAACATTTACTAATAGAGTTTTTACAAATAGTTTAGTGACATATTCATATATGTTGGTAACAAAATTTACCAATCAAAAATGAAATTTTATTAATAAATATTCAACTATTGGAATCATTGAAAAATTTTCTAGTGCATCATGCATCATCCATAAATTAAATAAACCAATATAAATATCATTAGGAGAAAAAGGATCACCTATAAATCCTGAAATTATAGTCAAGTAAAGATCAAAAAAGAAAGCTCTATCCATCAGATCTACACAATAAGTGAGATTCAGTAATATGACCTATGATTAGATTCAGGTTTGAGACTCATCTCAAACCATAAATCCCTAAAATTCCCATTGGATACAACCTTCGGTTAAATTGAACAACATAAAAAAATAGATCACATACTGTGTTATGGTTCTATCACCCAACTAGAGGTTTAGAAACACCTTGGACATTTCATATAACACTTACTTTGTATAGAACTATTAGTGGAAAATAACTCTATCATTTTTCAATTACAAGAACTAATTCTTCTTCATAATAACTATATAATCCCACCATCTTATTCTAGGTCCCATAATCATTAATTTATCTCATTTCACCTTTATAGATTTTTAAATTTCCATTATCTCAAAAAATGGATCAGTCATTTTCAACCAATCCTTAACCTATTGATGATAGTTAAAACCTTTAAAATCTAATTATTTTTGAATAATAAACTATTGTGCACGATGTCTAGATCCATATCTTCATTGTTCCATAACTAGATTTAGACAGTTAATAAGTACATGCAGCTGTCACAATGATTGGTTACCAGGAACCACTTTCTCCACAATATTCAATTAAACTAGAGGATTCACCCTCTACGGTTCACCATATTCCTCTTATGGCCTTTCTAAATAGTTTATCAGAGGAAATATGCAACCAAATATCAATAATTAACATTTAAATCATTATAAAGTATACAAAGTTCATCAAATAAAACAAGATTAATAGAAAACATAGTTCAATCATGTATAATTCATGTTTGGTTTTTCGAAATATAATATCTAAAATAAAAAATTTCTATAAAGTTGATCCAAATATTATTCATGAAACATTTCCTGAACACCCATAGTTACTTAAGGATTTTTATGATGGTAGTTTGGAAGAAAAAATATTGAAACCATATACTATGTCCAATCAATTCTACCACTTATCTACTAGGAAAACCTAAATGTATACTAAAATAAAGAATGATTCACAACCATCCCATTTATACCACTTTTTCATGAACCATCCTAAATAAACTACTACACTGATAACCTAACCATCTTTGACATATCCCAAACAATATTCTCAATCCCCATGGGTTGAAAACTAAAACCTGGCATCATACACATAACTAAAAGGATTTATTTTTCCAAAAGTTACAAAATAGAATTGAATAAATTACAATATAACAACACTTTCCATGGATAATATACAAAACTAAAATAGTTAAAATATTTCTCAAATAGTGCATCACCAAGAGTCCGAACATATATAAAGATAAAACTAAATAATAAACCCATGTAACTATTGGATCTCATCACCACTAATCTTCTTCTTCTCTTTAATTCGTAGGGATGAAGAATATACACATCCTCTATGTGGTTCTTTTCCATTCCTCTGACATCGAATAAGAAAATATACGATCTACTAATGGAAATTGTATGGTGTGAGATAAAAATACCAATATCATCTCATCTTGTTTTATATAATTAATTCAATAATAATTAATCCAAAAATTACTTAAAAATTAAATAAAATAACTAATTTCATTACTTTTTCATCAAAATATGATTATATGATAAAAAGAGATGGAATATATTTTAAAATTGTTTAAATGGACATTTTATAAAAAAAATTATATAAAAGTGTTTTCATGAATTAAAATGTTCAAAAAATAAATTGCATATAATATGTAAATAAAATACATCATAGAACCACATATCAATTCCTATTGTATGTTATTTTCATGAGAATTATCTACACAATAATGAGAAATGATATATACTCAATGTGTGTGCACGTCCCATGACCTAGGTCATCAGGACTTAACTCCCATTGGTGAAGAATCATGACAATATAAGTTTATGTTAGTGTTTCCATCACCATTTCAATCTTAGGGAGTCATCTATAATCATTTGTGTCCTAATGACCCTTAAATAAATTGGATACATATGATTTAATTCAAATATTCAATCATGGGAATATGAATCATTCTAAATCATTTCATCTATCATACTCCAAATTCCTAGTTTCATTTTTCAACATGACATTTCATTTCAAAACAAAATAACAGGTTTTCATCAAATTCACTCCTTTCAAAAATAAGTATTCATTTAAATTTTTTTTTTCTCAATACACATCAAATAATTTTACCAATTTTTTTTAATCACATTCAATATTTTTTCAAAATCATTTATGTCTCAATCTAACCAAAATAAAGTTGTATTTTATATGAACATGGTTTTGAAATCATAATCAAATAAACTTTAATTAAAATCATAGAAAATCAGTTTTAATAAACTTTTATTAAATCAATATTTTATTTTCTAACTTATTTTGAGAAATATTGGGGAACCACCTACATTTAATCAATGAAAAATTTATATTAATCCTGAAATGGTAATTCCAGTATAGACTCGAAGGTGATGATAATCAATAAAAAAACCATCCAAAAATACACGAATCTAATTCATCATTAACATGTGGATTCCTAAATTCGCATGATGAGAATAGAAGAAAAAAATAACAAAACCAAAATGAAGAGAAATCCCTTAATGGATAAGAATCTTACACTACTACAAAATCATTGATCTGAGAAGAATGGAGTTTAGAGAAGTGGAAATGAATATAGGGATCCTCCAGGAGACAAAATATTAAGTGAGAGTCGAGTTAGAAAAAAAGAAATATTAAATAGGATTTGAGGGATTTAATTATAAAAAATCACATACCATGACCCATCCCCTATGGAAATAGAATAGAAAGGATGAAATAAAAAGAATTTTTAACAACCTATTTTGAACACACCTTAACCACCCCTATTCAAATAACCCCCATGAAAACATTACCAATACCTTGAACTTTTTTCTTTACTTGGGGTTAATATACAACACAAAAGAACTAATATGATAATGTTATTACCAAATAGGAAGTACTACCTAAATTAAACAACCCATGATCTATGTTACAATCATCCCTATATATCATTGATCTGAAAAAATTGGAATACCTCGACAATATAGCCTCAAAGACACCATAGTGTAGAAACAATCCAACACCTATTTTCTAACCAACCTCAAGATCCAATACATTGTAGTGTAATGGTCCACTTCATAGATGAGACTCTCCAATTAATACTCCTTACCCAACTATGTTTCTCTTATATAAACATTTATATCAAGAATACATTAAATCATAAAAATAATAATAAATGGAAATTAGTACATTTCCCTAAATAAACACTCTCTATTATCAAATGTCCTGAAAGATCCTCCAAAATAAGGGAATAAAAAATGGAAACAAGTACTTGGAAAAATATAACTAGATGTTACACTACTCTAACACTCAAACAATATCTAAATAAACTCATATGGACTCCAATAACATCTAAAAAAAATATTTGATAGTTTATTGACCACTCAAAATCATGACCTGAATCCAAATTTTTTATGATTCACATTTGTACAGGAAGAATGAAAATTGAATTTCCGCTAAATTTCACAATATTTAATAACTAATGTCCTTAAAAACATCCCACCATAAGGATTATATTCTATATGAATCTCCCCAAAATTTCTATTATCATTCTATATGATAATCAGAATTGTTTTTCAAATACCATTCTATATTATGAACTAAAATCGGTATAACTAAATTTCCCAAATAGGGAACCCAGATACATTTGAATTTCCATGAAAAAAACTAATTTAATCTATAGAATGAAACATTCATATCATAAAAAATGAATCTAATGTGATTTCAACCATTTAACTACCAATTTTATTTGAATACATATGTTAGTCCCTATATTGATGATTTTACCTCAAAACTCTCATCCACACCTATTGTAAAATCATTACATCTCTTTATCATGATCCATTAATTCCCAAAGCATCAAAATTCATCCAAACTCCTACAATGAAGTTAGAACATGATATTTTCTGTATTTAAGTAATTATATCATTGGCTTTCCCGAATAGTTATCATACTCAACTATGGGAATTGATGCTCCCCCCGACCATACTCACTCTTTAATCACCTTTAAATATACAATATTCCCAATCATAATAAAAATATTCCAAAAAACATTGTATCCAAATTCCAAATATGTATTTTCCAAATATAAAAAACTAAAAATTACTAACTCACCAAAATTCCTTGGCATATCAAATATCCACCAACTAGATTCAATGATACTATAAATGTTCCTACTATAGGTTAACACACATGTGACTTATGAAATTCTCAACCCCATTCTGGCATGATCACTATCACCCTACTAAAAAAACACTACTTCTCTATAGATTTTTTCAAATCCATTTCCAAAAAAATAACTGTTTGTGACTTTATTTTTTACATAAGAATGAAAACATAGAATACTAAAAATTAATTATTCACATATTATCATGATCATAACTCTTGATTCTCTCCAAATTTATGTAGAATGAGGGTAACACATTGAAATAAAAAACAATGAACATAAAAATATGTTGATTAATTTATAATGGTAACTATTTATAATCTAAGATAGTTACCAACAATAGAAACTTTTCACTCTTCCCAAACCGTTCCCACACCATCACTAACAACACCATTAAATGACAATTTTAAAATTAACCTATCATATTGAAAATATCATGATATGATCCAGAAAAGTTGCCATAATAATTTACTCATTAGATAATACAATGAACTAGTTGAGTAAAATACGAGAGAAAAGTAATATAAATAATGTTAAATTAGATATAATTGAAAATATAAACAATCAATCATTATTCATACTAAAAATTAGTCACAAAAAATTTCATTTTGAATAAAATGCACCAAGATTGGATCATGCTTACAATAATCTTTCTACTATGGGATAAGCTCCATTCCATAAAGTATTGATCTTATATCAACACATTATATATAAATATATATCTTCTGTATAACACAAAATCCCCAAAAATCCTATGAACCTAGAAACCTACACCATCTACTAGTAAGGTTTTCCTAACTCACCAAAATAAAGTGCATTACTAGATATGACAAATTCCAATCATTATCTACCAGTACCTATATAGTATAAAAATCAATAGACACCATTATTCAAGTTTTTAATGCCTGAGATAAAATCACTCTGTAGCGTCCTAGATGGAGCACTATAAGACCTTATAAAAGAGTTTCTATACCCATTAGTCATTAAAAACGTACCAAGAGTACAAAAAACCCTGATAATTTAAAACAAGACTACATTTTATAGAAAATGAAACACACATTTCTAAGATTTAATAAACCAAAATAAACTGTTAATATATTTTGATTTGAACATGCTTGTTATAACCTATAAATTTAAATTATATGTATGAATATTATTAAATAATCTATGATATATATATTTATAGGTAGTAATAAATATTAATTTATTTATAAATTGTTAAGAAATAAGAAATCAATACTCCAATAAACACATTTTATTCTTTAGAAAGATATATTCTAAAAAAAATTATTGATTTTTGTGAGAAAATATTATTGTTATCTTTTTTTTACTTGTAAATATTTTTTTTGTAAAATTAAAATAATTTCTCGAATTATGATATCAATTTTAACATTGAGTTAATTTTTTTTCTATTTTAAAAAATTGATTTTTATGTGAAGAGTGAAAACAACTGATTTTTCAAATATAGTAATTTTTTTTCATTAAATAATGTAATTTAAATATCAAAATATATTTTGTATTTTCAATTAAATAGAAACATGAAATATTTTATTTGTAAATTTTCAATAAATTTCATTTTAATTGAAATTTTTTTTAATTTTTGTAAAAGATTATTTTTATGCTTAGAAAGTGATTTTCAGATAAATGTTTTAATGTAAATAATGATTCTACATTTAATTTAATTAAAATAACCCATAATTTGGAATGATTTAAATTATATTTCTTTTAATTTTAATTTAAATTCTTGTAATTATGATTAAAATTCATATAGTAAACAAAACAACATCTATTGCATGAAAAATGCATTTCATGAAAAAATATCTGTGGTCATGTATTTTATGGTTAAAATTAAAATAAATTTTGTAATTGATATGATTTTTAATTAATATGGGTTCCATATTTTGAATTAAAATAATTAATATTAGGTAATAAGATCACCTTTATTCTGTTCATAATAATTAATAAATATAACAAATAAACTAGTTACTATGGTAAAAAACAAAAAATGGTAATAAAATGTAACCTTAGAGGGAAATTGATTTTTTTAAAACATTTCTTTTTTGGAAGTGTGTATCAACTATATAGCCAACTATATAAATTTATTTTAAAAAATTTGAGGAACATTTCTTGAATGGGACTTCCCATTATTGAATAGTTTTTTATATTTATAATAATGTCACTCCCTATAACAAATAAAATGGAACCTCTTTTCCATTCCTATAAAAATATCAAATTTATTAGGGTTCATCTTCTCAATTAACAAAACCCATCCTTAAATCATAAACCATTTCATATAAATTTTTATTTCAGTATAAAACAATCAAATGATGAATTTTGGTGAAAACTAGAAGAAGATTTCTGAAGAAAGATCATCATTCTTAACAGTGCCTTTTGGTTATTTGTTTATTACACATCAATAAAATATCATTTATTAATTTTTAAATAATAGAAACATGTATATAACCTATAATAAGGTGTTATGAAGTCATTTTCATAACCTAATTTCATATCCCCTTACATCAAATGGGAAATTGAACCATAATTGAATTGTACAATGGACAATAACCTCATGAATCATTGTATTTAATTTTACACCATCATATCTCATAAATATTTATAATGAATTAATTAATAACTACGCATTATACTATGGAAATTGTAATAATATTTTAAAATTAATATATCATATTCCTTCTTACCTTATCATCCATTAGAAGATGATAACATTGTTCATGTGTACGGTGGATAACCTCCTCACGAAGTAATGTAATTTTTTACTATGTAAAATTTATGGAATATGTAGTTCTATATTAAGAGAAAATGTGATGTTTATGATAGACTTATTATTCTGGAATGATAAAATAACAATTACCTTCCATCTATCTTGATGGTTGAAAAATTGAAATGTTACACAAATATATTTATGGCTTACAGTCAACAAGATTGTAACATTGATAATTTTTAATAACCATATTTCATTATTGGTTTTAAATATAAAATTTATATATAAAAATTATAATTATTTCATGATTATTGTTTCTGTTTATAATGTAATATTAAATTTTATACATTGTAAACACAATAATTCCATTTTGAATTTATGAATAGAACATCCTCCAAACATTTGATGTGTACATAATTGATTAAATAATTAAACATGTCATTAAAACAAATAATGAAATTGTTTTATGTATAAAATATGTAACTATTATTATTTTCTTATGAAACTACTTATATATTATAATTATATAGGATATAAAGGGTAAACTGGAAAATTATATACTTGACATAATGGATTTTTCATCTCACTTTTACAACCATGGGACATATGCCATATTCTTTTATTATTTCAACCTTTTGTTGTATATTATTAGTATTTCAATATTATATAATGAATATATCATTTTTTTGGTAATTAATTTTTAATTTTATTTCAATTATTTAATGGGGTTTATGATTCAAAAGTTCCCAATGTGGTAAGATTTTATTTCAAATGCTCATCTTTACTCAGTATTGATTATATTAAATTCTCCATTGGATGAATGTTTGATATTTATATCTTAAAATTATTATATCCTCTTATAATTTGGTTATTAATGATGTTTATATACAATAGTTCAATTTCTATTTGTTTAGTTCTAAAAATTAATTCGATGTTTTTTTATGAAAAGAATCCTTTATTTATCTCTTCAGTTGAAGAATAATTTGATTCCATATCCATGTTTTATAAAGGAATTTTAAATAATGTTTTTGGATTTATAAAAAAATTATTGAATAAAATTTTACATATATTTTACTGTTTGAAAAAAGGTTTTAAGGGAATATATATGTCATTTTTTAATGATGTTCATTTTTCCTTATAATAATATTGTGAATTCTTTTCCTATATGGAATGGATAAAATTACCTATATTAAAAAAAACATAGTTCACTAAAGATTACATTACATGCTAAAATGGTTACATTTATTTGAAATTATTTCTACAATATTTAATAATTTTGTTCATTTTTAAAAATTTATTTCAATGTTAAAAGGGTATTTTCTTATTGGAATTTTCCACTTAATATTTTCAATAATTTTACATTAAAAATGATAAGTATTTATGTAATTGATTTATTTAAAATAATATAGGCATGTCCCACAGGTATATACCCATATTATTCTCCCTTAAATTGATATGGTAATACATGCCTTATGTTTGACCCTCAAATGAATTCATTACGAAATTTACATTTATTATGATATGATACAATATTATGAATCACATTTCATTCCTGAGGTAATTATAGTGTTTATACTCTATTATTTATTTCCATTTTTGAACAAAAATACATTTTACGGTATATGAAAGTGATGGGTGGTCCCATAATAATATATCCCTATAATTAATTATTTAATATTTTGTAATCCATAAATTTCATGTATGGGATTATGAAGTGAGAAGAAATTATTATGAGAATCTATCCATCAAGAGATGTTGTCTACAGGGTAACATTGACTTATTTTTAGGCTATGTTTTATGTTCAATACACATTCCCTATATTACCATGATGTTATGGTAGAATGTTATTTATGTTATTCTCAATTTTTATTACATTTTATATCTCTCTTTTAAGATATTGGATTTTACCTCTAACTCACATACTATGTTTCCTTATCATGTTTATTCTATTAAATGGATTTTAACTCACTCCATTTGTTTTGTTTTTCCCCAGGTTATCCATTTTATTTTGATAAGCTCAAAATAATTTAAGATATAAATAAAGATAATAAAAATAATGATGTCATGTTTTAGTTTACATTTGATGAATTATGATCCTAGTCTTCCAATAAATCATTGAAATTTTAGTCCTTGGCTTATATTAATGGATATTTATTATAAATTTCATGTAATAATATGAATATAGTACATCAGTTTTTATATTAGGTATTAGATAAAGGTCTATAAATTTTTGGTTTATTTGAGTAGACTAATTTAATTTGAAACCTTAGGATAATTATAAGGAAAATATAATGTAAAAAAAATATCATGAAATATTAGTGAAGTTAGAGTGAGTGTGTTCGATTATATTACATAAATTTTTTGATATTAAATTGGATATGGATTTGGAATAGTTGTACATAGGGGTAATTACATTTAAAAGGGTACACTATGTCTAATCTGATCATCACTTAGTGCATGAAATGGGGTTTTTTACACCTAGTTTGGCACTACTCGGGGATTTGATATATAAATCAACACACTCTTTATAAACCATTTTGAAGGACGTGAAAAAACTGTGAGGTTATAAATCTTAATAGAAAATATTACCAAAGATAAACTATATTAAACCCTATATCCTTATAAATTAAAATATTCTTATCATTTAATATTTTTTCATTATTGGTTTATAATTTTCCATTTTTTAATTGAATATCATCTTTTTTCATGTATTCAATTTAGTTAATATAAGAAATTTTTATATCATTCGAAAAAACCATATGGAGGGAAATGTAACGATTTAACTAATTAGTTCCCAGACATAATGGTAACTACAATTAGACATATCAGTAAAATTAGAAATGATCTATCATGAATTATGATTAAAAATTGGATAAAATATGAATCTATGTAAACATTAAATAATATAAGGGTATTTTCTAATGTTTGATCAAGTGTCAAAAATGATAATTAAAATGTGAATAAATTTTATACATTTCAGAAATGGGAAAATTGGAAACATATATAATCCCTTAATAAAACATCAAGATATATTAATAGCGGGAAACGAGGGAACAAATTTGCTAATCTCCAAATAATAGTTATGTTTATTGTTAATAAGTTATACATATTTAATGTTCAACATAATGAACCACTAATAGTTCTATGTTTTTAGATGGGGGAACCTATCCATTATCTATATCAATTTCATAATCCTATGATTAATTTTTAATAGCCCGTGTCATGGAATTCATTTAAGTTGAATAATTGAATGAATATTTTGAATGATAATAATGACATAGAAATGTCAAATAATGGTAAGATGGAATTTTAAAAAATATAAAATTATTTGGGAAAACATAATATTATATATGTTCATGGTGTCGATTTAGTTACTATCAATTGAAACTTTTTTCGGAAAAGAGTAATGTAGTTAAAAAACTAACAGTTTACAATATTAATTTTAATGTATAACATAATTTTCTTTATTTTCATAATATTCATTATGACTTTATGGGAAAAAATTTATTATTAATATGATTGTAAATTTTTCCAATAGTTTTAGAGAATGAAAATCCTTAATGATTGGAGATAACCTATCAATCTGGTAAGGTCACTAAGATGTAACCAACATCTATAGGGTGATAAGGGTGAGATACCAACCACCGATATATATGATCAACTTTATATTATGATATTATATTTACTTAACGTATTTTGTGCATAAATATTATTTATATTTTTGAAAAAATGTTATAGTGTAATTTTTTTAATATAATTTTTAGGTGATTAATGATATTTTTTCTAATAAATTTAATTATTTTGGAAGAATACTATTAATATTTTATAGTTATTTGTTTAAGTGTATGAGACAAAAATAGGGATAAGAATTTTATTTCCTGTTCAGGTTGTTGATTTTATTTGGTGTATAAGGTTATTTATTTAGGGAATGATCTATGTTAAACCTTTGGTTTTTTTAAATTTTAGATTCAAATATATTCATATTAATTTTGGGTTTTATATTACATTGTTACAATTTTTTTTTGAATAATCATAGGTGTAATAGTTTTTTACACTTTTATGGATCTTATAATCTATTAAAATAGAGTTTTATTATTTCTATAACAAAATATTCACATTTTATATTCATTTTTTAGAATGAGAGATGCACTGAAGAGTAATCAAAACATGACCAATTCATGAAATTATGTTTTTGGAATAAAAAATATCAAGTAAATATAATTTATGGTTTTCTCAATGTTAGGATTAAAATAATACATCAACACTAGTAGAATGATCTTGAAAAAAATATTTTATATCATTTCCTTATTATCTAATCATATTACGGTCTTTTGACTCATAATCGATTTATGGTTTTTTGGTGGCTAACATATTCTTGATCATTAAAGTTACAACGATCAAGGATATCTATAACTCTATAAATATATGTGTGTTTTTTCACTAAAATAAATGTTATCAAATCCCACTATTAGTGTACATATGTGGAAACCGTGTTTTTTTTGTTATCTTAGAAGACAAATGTACTTTCTTTTCCCTCTTATATGATAAAAATTTATTATTCCCTTTTACAATTTCAGTTTTCCACAAAAGAATTTTCAAATGATAAACCCTTGATTACTGAGAAAAATTTAAAATTATGGGGTAATTTTTTAAATGTGTTATAATTTAACACCACGATATTTTAAATGAATATTATGATCGATATTGTAAAAAACACTAATATTAAATGATAAAAAATATACTATTAAAATATTATTATTTAAACGTCATCATCATAACCTTGATATTTAAAATCTTATTAGAAATATGGTACACTTATTTATGATATATTTATATAAATTCCATAACAAATATAAATTCATTAATAAATTAATTTTAAATAATAACTCTATATTTTAATAAATACATTTTTTTCTTTTAAAAAACATGTTATCTTAAAAAAAATTATAAGAATTTTGGTGTGAAAATATAATAAATAATTTTAAGAACATATATATCCATTATATTATAAAATTAACATCAATTATGGGACCTTAATATTGATATAATCATAAAATAATTTTTTTTTGGATTTTTTTTAAAAAAATTATTTTTCAGGAATTTGTGAAAATTACCGATTTTCCAAATATGATAATTTATTTTCATTGAATCAATTAATTTAAATATTAAAATATATTTATAATTTAATCTCAATATTTCATATTAAAAATATTATTTATAATATCCTATTAAATTTAATTTTGATAGGTAATTTTTACTATTATGTTAAAAGGATATTTTTTTGTTTAAAATGAGGTTTTCTACAAAATCGCTTAATGTGAATAATGATTCTTCATTTTTATTAATTAAAATATCCCATAATAATAAAATATTTTAGTCACATATATAGATTATATATCTAAAAAAAATTATTATTATAAAATAAAAAATTATTATCATTCATATAGTTTATAAAAGAAATTAATTACTTGAAAAATAAAATTATTGAAAACCGGTTTTTTGACAATTTATATAAGTGTGAATTTAAATTTAATTATACAATATCATTTTTATTAATTTTATAATTTTAATTCCATATTTATAATCATAATATTTAGTATTAGTAAATAAGGTCATATAATGTTTTTTCATAATGAACAGTAGAAATAGTAAAAAAATTATTTATTATAGTAAAACACTAAAATGATAAGTTTTTGTAATCTTAGTGGTAAATTGAATGATTTTTTTAAAAAAGATTATTCATGAATATTAGAGGAATATATCAACTATATCACAACTACACTTCATTGTTTACCAATTTTTAGTCCACTTTCTTAAGAGTGGCTCCCCATTATTGAATAATTTTATAAATTGACAAAAATCCCCATCCCTCACACATCTAAATGGGATCTTATATCCTCACATTTTAATAATTCAAATGTATTTTGTTTTAAAAAATAACTACAAAAATGCATTCTTTAATTCAATCCCCTCATTCTAGAATCCTTGGTTCAATTATAAAACCCCTCAAGGAATAATTTTTGTACAAACCCAAAGAGGTTATTTGAAGAACATGAATCGTTCATAACCAAGCGATTTGTATTATTTATTATTCTAGATCAATGAACTATCATTAAACTGTGATGATATTAAAAATTAATTAAATTTTCTATATTTAGATATTTCAATATTATTTTCATAACCTTCATCCCTCTTCTATTGCATAAAATGAGAAATTAAACCATCATTCTTGTCAACGGGTGAATACCACCTCACAAATAGATGTAATTCAATTTACATCATCACATGTTGTTGTTTATAATAATGATTGATTTAATGTTTATATATTATATTAATAAAATATTAATAATTATTGAAAATTAAAATTTAATATAACTTATTAACTTATCATCCATTAAAAAAAATAATGTTGTTATAGTGTACAATGAGCTATGGCCTTATGAAGCGATGTGGTTCATTTTTTATTTCATCATAATTTGGATGATATATGTAGTTTTATAGGAATAAAATGTGTTGCATTAATTATAAGATGGAAATTATTTAATATTAAAAAAACTATACTTTTTTTCCATTTGTGATCTTACAATTATGGAAATATTACACATACTTATATACAATATACCATCTCCATGATATTTATGTAGTTCATTTTTTATAAAATTATTTCATGGGTGGTAATAAAGGTAAAATTGTTTTAAAATATGGTAATTTTGAAATTATTATTATACAACATATTATGTAACATTGAATCCATTTAAAATGGCCAAAAAATTGATCCAATTTTAAATTTATAAGCATAACATCCTCAAAACAGACGATGTGGAAAAAAATGACTATGTAATTTTAAATGAAATGAAATTAAATAAATTTAATTGTTTATATAGAAGTGATAAAATTTTTAAAAGTGTATTAAAAATATAAAAGTTGACATTTTTTATTATACAGAAGATAAAAGACAAACATGAAAATTCCACACTTATGGTTATGGATTTCTCTTCTCAATTTTACTTCGATGAGACATATTTCATTTTCACCAGATTTTTATTTTATTTACTATATATAATTACCCATTTAATGTTATATAAATAATATAATAATATTCGTGCTATTCAATTTTTAATCTTATGTTACTTTCTTTTCAGGTTTGTGATTTAAATTTAACTTAATTGGTAACCGTTTATTATATAATTGTTCATTATTTGGTATTGACTATATTTTTGTCTGACCTAGTGAAAGTTGTTTATATTTATATCAATAAGAAATTAATTTATTATACTATAGTAATTAATCAAAATTAAATTTAATATATCTATTTACTCTCTTTTTTAATTAAAATGATTGAAAAAATGTATTTATGAAAAGCTGAATTTATATTTCTCTTTGGTAAAAAATCATTTTTCTTCTATATACATGTTTTATAAATATATTTTTGGTAATTTATTTAACATTATACAATGATTTAATAATTTTTTTTACCAATGTAATGATTTTTTTAAATTTTTTATAATGACTATTCTATTAATTTTCCAAGAATGGATTTTTTATCTTTTTACAATAGTATCAAAGTAATATTTTTAACATATACAACATATATGGGATTACCATCCCCCAAGAGAACTCAATTCCAGGAAGATTACTATAGTAGTATAAATGGTTATTTTTAAATTATTTTTTAAATTAATAACATTGATTTTTTTATTTTTAATAAGTGATTTAAATGTATTGAATCTATTTTCGACAAGACATATTCCATGAAATATTTTAATGAAATTTTCATCAATGGAGATAAAATTTGATGTTACATAATGGTTATACATTATGTATATATGTCTCTAACATATATACCTATCTTATCCAATCTTACATTGACAGTGTAATAGAAAACCTATTTTTATATTTAAATATACTTCATTAAAAAATTTCCTTTGATTTGGATATGTGAAAAGATTTTGAAACCCATTTCTTTCCATGTGTAATTTTTATGTTTATACCTTATTGTAAATTTACATATGTGGAAAAAATATGCATGTATATGATAATATAGTTAATATGGGACCTGAATTTTATGTCTATATAATGAATTGGGTAATGTTTTAGTTTCATTATACATCATTTATCATATTTGGGAGTGAAGATAATCCATTATAACACTCTATCCACCTTGGGGAGTTGTCTTAGAAGATAACCATATAGTTATTTTCAGCTCTCCCCTTTCATTATGTATTTTCATATGTTATCCTATTCAGTTTTAGATTCTGAAATTGATTTAGGTGGTAACTATGACTATTATAAATAATAATGTACTGGTTTATTTCGTTTTGATGAATTATGAACCTAGTATTGAAAATACACCAAGCCTTTTCGATCATTATATTTATTAATCTATATTTATGAAAAAATAATATGTTAATATATATATGTATGGAATGGGTATCTATAAGGTGTAATGATAATTTTTGAGATGCTACACACTCTATATTTATACTTGAAAAAATAATAAATATTCAATAAAAATAAACATAGAACATTTTATTGTACATAAAGAAATAGTATATCCCTGAAATTTTAAAATTAATGAACTCATACGTGATAAATGCAAAAAGATTTCCCATCCAGAAAATCACATATAAAAAAATAATGTTAAATAATTATAATTATTCGTCACTAGTCCATAATATACACCTCAACACAACAATAAAATATTTCAAGCTATTCGAGCCTAATCAATTATGAAACATGACATAAATTCCAAAAATAAGGCAAATACATGCTCCAAGGTGGCCATCTATTGTTGGAGAAATATTAATTTTTACAGACTCTCCATGTTACCATAGTTTGTGAAATTACAACATATCAGAACATGAGTATGATAAATAAATGAAAAAAACAACACAAAATAATAACCATCTTGTAACAAAATGCTAACCATGCCACCACAACACTCAACCATTCATGATCTGTACATGTCATATAACTGAAATTTGAATTGTATCGTGCAATAGTATAATTAAAATAGAACCAAAAAACCCTTCATGATAGTAAAATAAATGATTACATGTTCAAAATTCAATCTCTCATATCAACCATTATAATCGTGGGCCTAATATATTTTATAGAATCCTAGGATCTCTAAAGGTTTGACCATATATGGAATACATCATATGGAATCATAGAATCCATATCAATAATACCATATATTATAAAATTTCTTAGGGTTCTATGGGATGTATTTCAATCTTACCATCCACAACAAATGTTATATGGAATACCAGTCTCTCTTTCAATGTAACCATAAGAATGAAATTTTATATGCTGTCAAAAATTATCAACCAATATGACCATAGAAAATAAATTCCATATGGATTCCCAATCCCTCAATTAGTTTAAACATGGGTGAAAAATTTCATCATTGAAGGAGACAAGAACATAGGAGCTATTACTGAACACCACATTTTCTATAGACTTATGACACCACCAAAAAAAAATTTGAGTAAATGTGAACAAATAAATATAATAAAAAGGAAATTATATCCCATTAACATTCTCATAGAAGAAATAAGATATATTTGGATAACCTCCTATTTTAATACACAATGGGGGTACTAGTCATTTGTAACTCATCCAACAAATATTTGTAAGTCAAATCAGTAATTTAGACTGATTTTTTATTTTACATATACCAAAACGAAATTAATTTTCTATCATTTTATGAATGAAATATTGTTCTAACTCATCTAGGAATGAAACCACAACAATCCTTATTTCAAACCTACTCATAAAATCTTAATACTTAACAAATATAATTACCTAATAGTTATCAATATACATTAGGTACATCCAAAATGTACCCTAAATAGATTATACCAAATAACTTTTACAATTACCATATCAACATCCAAGACATCATTCCCATTAAATATACCATTCTCATGCACTCAAGGCCTCTTTGAAACTCTATATTTAGACACATGTAAATTACCATTTGTAATTCCTTGATCCCATATCATATGTCCCTTAGGAGAGAACAGAATCCCATCATGTTGAGGAATTATTCCACTCATAACATCACTAAATTATCTAATTCAACTATAATAGGTGTTCCCAACCATAATAGAGAACCACTATCATCACACTCATAATTTATATCATAATCGCTTCACTTTTCAATTTTATTCTTTTTATTTTTATGTTTTTTTATTTTATCTTGGGGTTGGGTTGGTTTATATTGGTACTTTTTAAATAAATAATTGAGTTATTACTATCACATTGTTAGTGAATACCATGAAAAATGTCTATTAAATTAATCTATAAAGCTATAGTGGATTCTATATGGTTGTTGAAATTTTTTGAATCCAAATTAGACAAACCATTTGGGGTCAATTGGGTTTTTCTTGTGGGGTTTTGACAATTTTCTCATGGGTTGGAATGTTGTGTGTACAAACAATTTGACATTAATATATTAATTATAATATTGTAATTACAAAGAATCCCCATAATATTTTAAATATGTTTTCTCACCCCTTATTACCAATTCAGATCCTATAACCCTAGATGAATCTAATATCTTCCCTATATCAAAGGTCAATCTTCTATGGTATTTATCATGTTTTTAGGTTTAATAATAAAGGTAACATCATCCAAACATATTTTTATCCCTGTTATCTTCTTATTTACACTTGTTTTTTCTTTACATAGACTTAGGGACCTACAATACAATATATATCCATTTTTCTAATTTTATTATTATATAATTCATTTGGACCTCATACAGTGTTTCATGAACTTTTTGAGAGGGGATGGTGAAGTTATCTTTAAAATAAATGTGTTTTATGTAGGTTCATCCATGATTGAACATTTAAATATTTTTACATTGGTTTAATTATAATATTATCTTACCATTTGGGATATTTTATACTTATATAAACCTTATTGAGTAATATTTGTTTGAAAAAGTTAAATTCTATTGATTTATAATTGGCATAAGGTGTCATCCATATGTTTCATTTCATAAAAACTAGTTTCACACCAATTTTTCAATCCACGATAATTTTTATAATCCTAATAAATTATTTTCAATAATTATTTAAATTTAGTGAATAGTAATTAATTTTAAAATATATGGATTATAAAAAAGGATCCTTGCACACTTAATTTATATTTTTAAGATATACGATTTTGTGATTTATTTGAAAGGGAATTAATGAGTTTAAAGTCGTTTTAAAATGATGTATCAATATTAAATTTACAAATTCTGTTGTTAATTCTTGGATAACTATGTTTTTTCTTCAATAGAATAGATGAAAATGTATAAAACTAATTTTTAAGAGGTTATTTCTGGGTCATTGTGATCCCCTTGTAGTTTTCTATTATCTATTAATGAACATGATATAAAAAGGGGTATCAAAATTAGTGATTATAAGAAGTAAGATGAGGATTATTACATATATATTATTAATATGTTATGCGATGTGAATATGGAATGGTTATTTTTCTTCACCTCTACAGAGATTTTTTAAGGTATAACTTGTAACTAAGTGGAACATGTTGACGAGTGCTCTAATATCTTTGATTATGAACTAGGTAGTATCCTTGTTATGATTATATTCTACTATAAGTTTCCTCTTTGTGATACCATATGGGTATGTTGAGGTTGATTTTTGTTTAGATTAATAATTATAGACAATTCCATATTTGGAATTTCATAGCGAGGTCTATTATTTTTTCAGCTATAGTATAGTTAGTATTTTAAAATTATTAGTCATTTAAAATGATTTAATTAGAGGTTTTTTACTATATAACTCAATTTAATATCATTATTATTATTTTTTATAGTGGAACCATTTTAATTTTTTTATATTATACCTCCTTAGTATGATGGTACCCTCATTTTATATGACTAATTTCAAATATTTTATGGTTCATTTTTCAAGGGAAATTATTTTAATATAGGTTGTTGTGAATATATTGGAATGAAGAGAAAATGAATTGGTTTTAATCTTTACACTATCTTCACCACATTTCTTATTTTAAATTATATTTTTCTCATCATTTTTTTAAAATAACACCCTTTATTAAGAGGGGTTTCAAAAGGTTTGATTCCAATGTTATGAATAAAATGGATTCTAATAGTGAATGTTGGTTATTAGATTTTGGAAGTTGATAAAATATTAAATATCTTTTTTTCAATTAAAAATATTAAAATAGAAAAATTATTATAAGTATAAACTTTGAATATCGAGGATACCAGCTATCCAATTATGTTCATTAGAATAATTTTTTGTTTAGTGAGTTCCACATGAATAGAACATTTAATTGTTTGTTTTTTTGGTTTTGTAGGAGGTGGTAATTTAGGAAAAATCACTAGATATGATATGCTGGTTTTTTGTATGTTTTTTTTTTGTTTTATAAAGCTTACCTAGTGTATCAATATATTTAATCACTCAGATTCTATATTTATTTCCAAAGATGTATTTTTTTAATAACAAACATATCGCTTATTCGATTTTTAGAATATACAGGATTTGTCTGTTTGTATTTATTTATTACTCATGTGTATAGTTAATCTGTTTGTAACATATTTGTATTTCATTATTATTTTGTTGATTTTTATTGTGCATGGTAATCTAACTTACAAACAGGACATGTCATATTTCGAGGCAAAATTACATAGATTGTTAATATTATTATCTTGGAAAATATTTCCTAATAGAGTATGGTTGATTACCTTTAACTAATTTCCATCCTATGGGGTTAGTAATACCCATGATTAAAATAGTTATTTTTTTGAGGTAAATGTTTTTTGGTAACTTGTATTGGTTTATTAAAAATTATTTCAAATATTGGTTTTTATTTAAGTTGTTATAGTAGATAAGAGATATGATCGTCAAGGCCCAAGATGAAGTTGTTATGTATATTCCTGATCACTACATCTCTTGATGAAATTTGATATACCATTTCTAGGTGGTTGGTTATTCTTCTATTTGAGTTCATTTTTTTAAATTTTGATTGTATTTGGTCACCATTGAGAGTGTTAGTCATTTTTTTTATCTTTATAATCACTTTGGATTAAAATTTATTATGAGATATATCTATATGGATGTCATGCATAGTATGTAAAATCATGTAGTGCCCTAGTATATTGTTCCTTAATTCAATATATATCTTATGACATAATTGGTGCATTGTTTTCAAACCCATGTAAAAAAACAAATTATAGTTGTATTTATTCTATGTATTTTTTCTTTATTGATTGGTTTTTTAATTTATAATATTGATTTATGTTGTTGGAATATTGTTTTTGGTGAGAAATTTATATTTATTTTGGATGTTTGACTATGAAATCAATTATTTTGGTAATTCAATATATTGTTTTGAAAAAAATATTTTATTTTCAATGAGGAATGTTTTTAAATGAAACATTATTGGCTGTTTTGAACTGATAATAAGCTTCTATAAATCTTTTTAAAATTATATAGTACATTGGTCGAAGTGTTTTTTATTGAAATTGGAATAATTTGAACATATTGTAACAATTTTAGTTATGAAAAACGAAGTGTATTAATGAGGAATAATATTAATCTATTATATATAAGTATAATTAATTTTTTTATTATATTAAATATAATTAAAGTGTTTTAAGGACCCCTATTTTGAGTTTAAAAATATATGATTGATTTATTATAAATGCTTTGATTTATTTTTTTTAGTAGTCAGATAATTAATTTTTTGAATATCAATGGGTTTTTATCCTAATATTATAGAGGATTTTCAATGTTTTTTTATATTGGGGTATGAGAAAAAGTTTCATATGTTTTGAAATTATTAATGGTTGTTGGATGCTTTAGAGGGAAGGATATGTAAAATGATTATTATGTAAAAACTCATGTTTTGTAAATGCTCCATCATTAAAAAAATCAATAGTGGGTCTTTTAAAATTTAAAATACATTTAATGCAGTAAACCCACACTCCCTTTTTCTTACTAAATTAAACATAGAACTTTAATTTTTTTTCTTTCAATCCATGTCATTTGGAATTAAGAGATTGAAAATGAGATTATGAACAATAAAACCTTTAAGGGGGATTCTTTTGTATATAGATTAATGAAAAATGGTGTGTTAGATGATTGGGGGATTCTATTATGTTTCATGAATGTAAATAATAGTTTTTTATGGTTTTCTTATTTTGTATGGTTGTATCATTGTTTTGAAAACAATTTCAGGTAAACCATATATCATTTTTATGTTTGTGGAGGATCCACATGGTCTCCCAATTATTATATAAAAACAACATGGGATGTAAATTTTCTTTAAATATGTATTTTTCTTGGTTGGAAAATTGTTTACCAAATACTACATCAAAACCATGAAAGGTTTCATGACTTGGATTTTGTAAATTGCCTATTTTTTGCCAAAAGTGAAAAAATAAAAACACCATGCATCATGAAATATTCGAATAAAAGTGTTTTTTTAGAAAATACCCAAGAGGAATATATCATCTCCCCCGTCCTCTCATCTAGTCTCTCTCATTCATGACCAGAGGTCTTCTTGTCCCCCATTCCCCCTTTGGATATGCACGATTCGAGGAGGCCATCATGGTAATTATTTGTAAAACTGAGGAAATATCATATCCTTATTTTTTATTTTTTATCCACATAAATTATCTCATGTTTATATTCCATGAAACTATGTTTCATTGATTATTACACCTCTGTATGATGAAATCATCATAATATGATTGACGATTCATGTAGTATCCTGAGAATATGTATATGATGTTGAATACGAGAAATTTATTGCATTTATAATGAATGTAAATCAATATATTAATTATTCAATTTTTTAATTAAATTAAATAATAATGGTGATTTAATTTATTTCACATGATAGGTACTAATAGATAGTAGCGTGTGTTCACCATAATTATTCCATGGGTATTTCAATTATTTTTTAGCGTGATGGGAGAAGAAAATGAGTTGTTAGAAAATTACACCTACTAAAATTAATATTAAAATAAAAAAAAATTTAAAAATTGATTACGATAAGTAATTATTAACTTTCATCATTAATAAATATGAATCAAAGAATGTAATTGGTGATATAGATGTTAATAAGGGCCTAGACCAGCTTTGAGAAAGATAGTCAGACTTTAGTTATAATGTGTATAATTTAATGTATAAGGTAGGTGTTTCACTGAGATTAACCCTATGGTATGTAAATATTATTAACATTCATTTGAAATGTGTCCTCACAATCTTTGGCTATCAAACATGAAATTTAAATCCAATGTTCTTCCGAGATGAAATTCCTATAATGAAATAAATTTCCAATTCCACGAGTGACCTTGTGAAATGGATTAATGTCTCCACTAATGATAGTCGAGGACTTATATAAATGTATACTTCATGCGATAGATGGGACCAAAGTGGTATTAATTTGAATAAAACTTCTGAATAAGTTTTAATGACCCTATTGATTAGTTCCAATAGTGACCAATTTGTACAGGTGCGTAATAAATTGAGGTTGATAGCCTAGGAAATGGCCATGTAAGACCCACGACGTTCAATAAATCTACTTCAGATAGTATAGTCAAGCATGCGGGGAGAATTTCACCCCTTTATATGTTTGTAATAGGGTGGTATGTCATTTTTAGTGCATAATGAGAGGTTTGGTGAGTGGACCGACGTATGAAATTGGATAAAATGAATTTATTATGCAATCTCATGAGCACTATTCTAGTAGATATGTCTTATGTGACCTATAAGAACATTACATGTGTATGGTGATGTATATTGATTTTATTCCACCCAATTTATGGATGATGGATCTAAGATGAGAATTAAATGGAGGGTAACATGTGGGTTTCATTAATGTGGAGTACTTGAAGAGACATAGAGGTATCCCCAGTGAGATGTTAACCCTTATAAATGTGTGTTAAAAATCAGTAGGAATGAATAAGGGAGTCACCATAGAACCTGAATCAGTGATTATACTTATATAGATCCAGGTTTGTGGATAATTATTCGTTTTTATAGGTCGACCAAGGACTAATGAGATGTGTTTTGTAAAATAGATGAACTCTATGATGCCAAAATTTATGATCGACGCACATCCTGGTGAAATATATGCAACTACTAATGATAACTTAGAAGCCCTCATTAGATTCAACATATATATCTACTATTATATGATATAATGTAATGATTCACTTTCATTGTTGTCTCTTAAAAGATGTATTGGATAGACATAGAACCCCTAAGTAGATTTATATGATCATTAGGTGGGAAAGCCTACCCTAGAACAAACATATTTTAAGGATATGTGTGATCCACTTCCCTTAAAGTAATGTATAAAATTGATGATCTAGGAGGAATTCCATAAAGACCTGAATTTTTATTACAGGAAAATTTTATCTTTTTTTATAAAAATTATATAATAGTAATACATTAAATGATAAAAATATGTAATATAATTTAAAAATTAGGGTAATACATCATTTGTACATAATAAAACATTAAAATATTTAAAACATTATACTTTATCTTCATAAAATATCTCATTTTCTCCTTATTACATGTATTCAAATGAGTGTATATGTAAAAAAATAGAGAGAGAAAATACCATCAGGGGGTGGGATAAAAAGAAGGAATAAGATAGGTGAATCAATATTATATAAGTTATAATAAATAAAAATATTATATCAAAATAATGGTATCATGTTGATAATTATGATCTAATCATTTTAAAATTTTATATAATGTTTAATATTCATAAAAATTAAAAAAAATCATTTTGGTAAAATCCCACACATTGTAAAGAGAAAATATAACTTTATGTTCATATATAACAAATTTTAATAATTCATAACTTCATAAATGGGAAACAATATACAATAAAATTCATTAATAATTAACATAATATCTTGAGATAAATATCATTAATCAATTCATTATAGTGAAATATACTTTTTGAACCACCCTTCATATCAAAAAATACAAATAATCATGCATGCCACATAGAATGTATAGAAATCATAGTAATGAAATAAACCCATGAAAAAGAAATGGGTTTCAAAATTATTTCATATAAAATTTTTCATGAAACACTCATTTAGGTTCATAATGAAGAAGGTAAATATTAGTTTCTCAAAAACCATAATAATTCATAAGTGGAAGGTGAAAAACTCAAGTGGAGTCAATGAAAGATTTTTGGAAAATAATCTAACGTTTCAAAATAAAAAAAAGTGACTTAAATCATTTATATATAGTAATAATGTATATCTAGAGTTAGAAAAAGAATGAAATATTTTAAACATAATTTACGTATATTATTGGAATATCCATAATAAAAATAATTTTGAAGAGAAGATAACCCCAAATGGAGTTAGATTCAAGAGTCCACATAAATTAAATCACAAATTATTAAGTGGATTTTCAACCACCTATTGAAAAACACATGTTTATCAAAGAAATGAATAAGAAGTAAATTATGTTCATTTTAAAAAATATTAAAAATTATATTAATTGGATATTATTATATATTTCTATTTTTTAATTATGAAGTATTTTATATTTATTTTCTATAAAATATAACACATATCTTCAATTTAATGATATATATTTATTTACACTTATAAATTAAAATTATTAACATAATAATAATAATAATTTGAATACATGTATTTATAAATTTAAATATATTAAATAATACCTTATAACCATCCATAATATATGTGACAATTAGAGAGTCACAAACATCATCATGGATAGTTATGTAATTATGGATGGGTTATAGTCATGAGAGGAGGAATGAGATTTTAATATATAAATAAATTATAAAAATAATAATTATTGTTAGTTAACATCATTTATATAATTTTAACATATTACATAATTAATTTTAGAAGGTCTAGATATTAATGTAATATATAAAATGAGGAAGAGAGGAGGAAAATAAGAGAAAAAGTTGACGAAAAAATTACCCACCTCTCATTATTTCTTTTTACAATAGTATATATTATAAATTATTGGATTTAAGTGACTAAATCATGTCGGTAAATATTATAAGGTGATGAATAATGGGGATTTGGGTGGAATTTTTTATTTTGTCAGTGTGTGGTAAGTCGGATTACAAGGTATGGGTGAGGGGTTGTTTATACATTATAAGATGGGTATTTTATGATTAAATTATTGAAGAAAATATATTATCCATGGAAATCTATTTCATAGTGATATTCATTAAATTTTCTTCATATTTGAAGAAAATTGAATGATATTATAAAAATTGATTCTTTCGAAAATAGAAATTGTTAACTTAATTAAAAAGTAAACTATAAAATAAGAAATTGTTATTTTAGTGTAATAAACTAGCATTTTAGACAATTAAATAATTTTTATGTTTAGAAAATGATTCTCCTGAATAATTCATCATATTAAATTATTTTCCTAAAATGAAATTATGTAATATATTATATTATTTTTACATATTTAATGATGTAATTAAATGAAATATTTTATAGATTAACAATGCTATTACTATTCACATAAAAAATTATTTGTATCAAAAAAATCCAAAATAAATCACCCTTGGATTTCCATGTTCACCCTAAAAACGAGATTTATTTTATAAAAAAATTTATAACAGAGGTAATTTTAAATATAAACCTACTTATATTGTTTTTTATACATTAAATTAAATTAGATTTTAATAAATCTATTTTCTTTGTGTTTATTATATTGAAATTTATGTTATGTTATTATAATATCTATATTATTTAAATCAGTCTAGATAAATATTATTTATATGAAGTTTTAATATTTTGTGGTAAAAATAATATTCCATCATTGAGGTCAATATTCGAAATTCCCAAAAAATTATTAATATAGGTCGAGTTAGTATTCAAATTGTTACATTAAAATTCCAACTTTCCTATTTCTATTATAAATACATAATCATTCCATTATTCAAAACTCACTAAAATTTACTCAATGTTTCTATATTTTTTTCAAAAATATTATTTAGATTCATATTTTTATCATTTTCATTATGTTTTTCATGGGAGAGGAAGTTGTAGTAGATTGGGATGGTCTAAATTTTCCTGTTTTAGTTTTTCTATATTTTTTTTTTCAAATTGTAATATTTGAAATTTTCCTGATTTTAATTTTTTAATAATTTATTAGTATCCATTAAAATAACAATGAGTTGTTATTTTTTCTCTAAAATTTATATTTTTAATAGTATATAATATCATTTAAAAATTTATTATTTAGGAAAACAAATACCATTAATAATTTCTAGTTCATTTCAATTCATCCTCTACAGAAAATTTTATCCTTTAAATTTAAAATCATAACCTTAGTTGGAAATAGATGATTTCACATATTTTCTCGTTGCTTTTATAGGTCCCCATGATTCCTCACTATACTTATGGTTTAAAAAAGTCACTTTTACAGGGGGAGTGGTCTTATTCTATATAAAATTAACTATGTATTCTAAGTTCTTAACTTGTTTATTTTAATAAGATATGTAATTATATTGTTAAAACACTTGTGGGTTCAGTACATGTGATGTATCATGTTCGTACATCCTAATAAGTGATACATGGAATAAGTCATAAACTTAAGAAATTTTTGGTGAAATTGCATGATGATAGGATCCATCACCTATTTGATAAACTAAATAATAGTGGTCAATGTACAAATGGTTGATATTTACCTTCCATCAACTCCAATGCACTCTCTTCCACAGTGATATGGAAGAAAAAATATATATCCAACTTTAAACTCAGTGTCCCTTCAATGGATTTCAACACATCTATTCTTCAAACGTTGATCAGATTCTATATGTTATTGGATGGATTTAAAATTCTATTTCATTTAAATTATAAGATAATATCCATGTAGATTATTTTAACCAACCCTATCCGAATATTCAAGAGTTCAACATTTGGTCCCATATATATAATCATATTACGCAAATTGAATACTCTAGTGCAAGGTGTTGTTTATGAGAAATCAATGAATGTCAGATTATTTTGCCATTCTCAATTTAATTAACTTGATAATTAATTATATGTACTTGAGTTTCTAAATGTTCCATTTAAATTGGAAATCATTTTGGCAGTGACAGGTTATACCAACGTTAAATTTAGTATTCAATGAATGGTGAGTACTTATCAAATATTTAGAATTCAACCTTGGATCACAATATAAAATGTTTAAAAGTGGTTCATAATTAATCATCAACAATTAATTTAAAAATATCATATATTGTTTTTTACTTGATACATTTTATAGTATAGTGATTTAATTGGAATTCATGGTGAGTCAATCCACCACAGACCATGTTACATTGATTCATCTAGAAGTATTTGAGTGGATGGTGATAATATATATAGAGATATTCTCCCATATTAATGTGGGTATGGAAAATGGTATAATAAACCCCATGAAAATATGTCACAATGAATTAATATTCAGATATGCCATTAATTTTTAGGTATACTCAGATATATCAATATTTCTTTTCACACAAGATGTGCTCTTGATGATCATGTACATCATGCTACATCCAAGATTGATGAAGAAATATGTGTTATGGGCACTATCCAGTATTTATGTATTTGTATTGGTTGACGTAGGACCATATTTTATAGTTCTAAACCAAATGAAACCCTCACTAATTATGATTAATTCATAAAATATACAACCATTTACAATTATAACTATAATTTGAACCTCTTAATCATACATATTTTCCTCTTTTATCATCTCATTGATAGATGGTTGTAAAATCATATTGACATGTTAAGACGAACATCCTTTTGTTATGATTCCTAGATGCATCCTTTGCATATCCATATGGATATAATCTTACACAATCAATGACATGGATAGAGAATCATCTTTTTTTAGACTAAGAGAACCAACTACAATTATTATTTTTCTAAGATGGGTTTGAATGGATAAATCCCAGTCCTTGATTATATATAATCATATTAATTGTTTCTTTTTGATATAATTATAGGTGAATATTTAATTTATACTCTTGTGTTCAATATATATTTCACACTTCTCGCCCTAGAGGAATTGTTAACACATTTTCGAAGTGATGATAACATTTACTAACACCATATTATGCATCATGGATTCTTTATAGTGGATCATCAATTATCATGAGGCATATACCATCTCATTAACATTTTTTATGAGTACACAACCTATGAAATTATTCGAAGGAACAATTTATATCACACTACCTTTTCCACTTATAGATAATGTGATTTTAGGTATATTTATATTTCACATCATGATCTCCATAAATATTTCCTCATTTTACTCCATCCGGATATACATTATCCATTTCCAAGTTAAATTAGATATTGGGATATAAAATCATGGGAAATATTTACAAAATCATTGGAATTACCTAGTTAATTTGGGAAAACTACATATTTCCTTTACACATGATGGTTTATCCCATTCCTTAGTTTCCTCATTTTTTAAGGGTCCACCAAAATTCCCCCGAATTTGATAACATTCACTAATAATGTGACTTTATGAATTTGGAAGTCACCCTTTCTGAAAATATGTATATCCCCTCTTTTAATAATGTAACCTGAACAATACATATATGATCTTCATGTTCCTCATTTCCCCCATGTGTAGATTTGAATTTAATCAATAAATGATGAAATACTATTTTTAAGCTATAATCTATGTACATTATTCATAATTTCCATGAATATTATAGGGGTCTATGTATTCCTTTTGAACATCACTATGAACATATAGTGACTATATAATTTCTAGAATGATGTCTTCAAAATTTATAATTACTAAACATTTTTATGATGATATTCAGATAAAAGATCCACCTTTTAGAATTCTTAAAATCCTAAAAAATGATTTATGAAGTCGTATATCCATGGTGGGGGATAATTTTTATTTCCATTTTTTATTGAGCTCCTATTAATTGATGAAAAACCACATTGATTAATATATTTTTTGAAAAAGAGATGATGTTACCCCAATGGTAAGGAACTCAATTGTATGGAACCCTTTCCTAAATTAGTGTGCACCTAACTACTTTAGTTTATTTAGGTCCATCCTGTATTGGATTTAGGTGAGAAGAGTGGCTCGAGGTATAATATCTATAGTGAACACCACCTAAATATCTGTGGGATGGATGTGATACTCTTTAGGAAATTCATCAGTATATTTCTTAAGAATACATTTTTCCTCGAGGACGATTCATTATATTAATTAAACCATTTAAAAAAGATACGCATCCTCAATTTGTATCATCACCCACGCCATTGAGGGATACTATATATGTTATTCTAGGTATTCATTTTTATGTAATGGAGTATAGGATGGATGAAAATATTTAGAGATATTTTATTTCAATTATAGTTGATGTGAGCTCAATATGACACAGTCAAATCCTTTCCTATTATAGAATATAATTCTACAAATCATGGAATACACGATTCTATAGAGGAAACCTCCCAAAAATGTTATCAAGAAAAGATACCAACTCCTGGGTTGTACTAATTGAACCACTAGTTATTTTGATGGATGTATCAATATAAAGGCTTCAATGTTGTGATTAAATAATTATTGAAAACAAATAGGGTCCATATAAATTCAATATAATAAAAAAAATTATACATTATATTTTGAATAGGTTCTGTACTTGTACCATATAATTTTAAATTTCCTCAATTTTGGTAGTGATATGATAATATTTTCATTTATCCCTCAGGGTTTCTGGTTATTAATCTTGATTATCTTAGAAAATAATAATTTAGTACACTATCTCTTATAGTTCCCTTTATCTATAGAGTTGAAGTAATTATCATGGGGAGTGTAATAGTAGGTACCTTTAATTCATCCAGCACATCATCTTGATTATTAATGTATCTTTGACATTCATGGGATTTTTGGCCGTTTATAATATAGATAATTAATTTCCTCATCCCTTTGATGTAATTTCTATGATTTTTCATCCATGTTTTTTCAAAGGTTTGTGGTTGGATCTTCTTTTTACCATTTACATTCAATATTCCACCTTCAAAATCTATTATTTTGTTCATATATTCATAACCATGGAAGTATTGTAAAAAATATATCTATAATTTCTGAGATCAGCAAACCACTTCTTCACGACACTCAAGTAATAAGACAACTAGAGACATTCCGAAGTGTTGTTTTAATCTTCTATAGATTATTTATTTTTTCTACTCATTTTCACAAAAATACATGATGAATATCTTTTATACCTTGTAAAATTTTACTCACATTTCATGAATGATTCACCCCCCATTTTCATTCTCTCTATGAATCTCCTATCAAAATTATCCTAAATATATTACAAAAATACTTATTAAGAGTTATACAGTAATAGTCTTTCCAAACCATTTACTTAAATTATTAAATCGAATTTTTATTCCTTATAAACTCTATGAATTGATTAACCACTCTATATAAATGGTAGATTTTCAATGAAACTATCTCCCTCTATGAACATTAAAGCATTCAAAATATATCCTCTATTGACATATCCAACTATTACATCACATGTGCATCAAATTAGCATAAAATCGTTAGTGCTCATTTCCATAAAAATGAAATGATTAGTAGTTTTTTCTTCTGGTATAATAGTGGATGTTCCATACAGTTTAGGTAATTTCTTAGAGTTGGATACATATCAAAAATCATTTCCATTATTTTTTAACTCTGACTCTAATTTCATTAGTAATTCCATTTGGACAATCATTTTAGTATCCTTAAAAAGGAATATTGGTCTAGTTTCTACTAGTCCCCACAATTTTCACATATATATATATGTTAAAAAAAATAAATCAATAAACCGCAAATAAATAATTTAATATCATTTTAATATAAATTCTAAAATCATATTTTAAGGGACCCCTATGTTTAGAATAAGTGTGTTCTGAAAATATGCTTCTAGAATCTTGTACTTCAGTCCATTTATTACTTTAAAGTAAAAAAAAATTAAATTTTCTACATATCAATCATATTTTTTTATATATTTTGGGACTATCTAAATCATTTCCCAAGGGAGTGCCAAATAAGGTGTGTAGTGTGACCCTTTAATCTTTCCCAAGTTGAAGTCCATGATAATACCTAATACACTATTTTGGGGTTTATATCCCTAAGTACAATTCTTTTAGAGTCACTTCAATATGTTTTATATGGAAATTTACATAATATATATAAATTATCCAACACAGATATTTTACATAAACATATATATTTTTTCCATAAAATAAATTCTATTCCAATAGTTTTGACTACTATCATATAGTCATAATTTATAAATTTACTAAAATGTGCTATAATAACAACTATAGAGGCCCCAAATATTCATAAATTATTATTACAATATTTTTAGGATAAATAAATTTAATGTAATTATTGTTACCAAGACTTATCATACATAGATAATTAAAATTTGCCCAGGAATATTCAATACATTACACCAACACACACATCCAGACTATAACAGTTTAGTGTATTTCTATACTAAGTACACAATCGTCAAATTTTTGGAATGATCTTTATTATATCCCATAATGATCTTCCCATTATTTATTATTAATATATATATATATATACCTAAATTAAAACAATTATTAATAACTAGGGAATCGAATCCTAAGAATGTGTGAGGTTAGATGATCCCTAATAGTAAGTAAGGGAAATATGTAAAATTAAATTTAGCAAAAAGGTTTGAGAATATGAAAATAAAAAATAGAAATAATAATATGTATATAAATGATCATAATCTCGAAACATGGATATATATTTTCAGTTCATAATGCATGAATTGTTAGTAAATAAGAGAACATAATACATGGGAGAATAACATTATCACAAGACATAAAACTGTGGCATACACATAAGCATTGAAAATATTATATCAACGATACCCAATAAGGATTTCATAACATGTTAGTATTGGTATAACCTCTCAAATACCATATTTCTTCTTGGGATAATCTTTCATGTATCCTCTTTTAGGATTCAGATAAAATCTCTTGTACCCTATTCCATTCTTGGGATAGCCTTATTTATACCCTTTAATATCATATAACAATAATCATTACCCAATTCATTGGAGAGTGATATATGTTCCACACACCACATAATTTAAATCATATTTATATGTTACAAAAGTTGATAAAAAAATATACAAATGATAAAAAATAGAATGAAAATGGTTTCATAAAGATTTCATCATATAATAACCTATTGAAAAGAATATGGTTCTATAATAATTTCTTCATTTAATCATAATATAATCCATGGAAAAAATATTGTTTCTTCATATTGATTTTATCAAGGTATTAAAAATAGAAAATAAATAAATTTAATAAATATATTTTCAGAATAAACCATTCTGGGAAGGAATAATAAATTTATCCTTTGTTTATTTCCCGTGAAAATAAAATGTACATCAATGTTTGTCATCTTAGATGTATAATAATGTTGAAAGATCACATTGAATATATGTTGAGGAAAATAACAATAATTTGAAAAAAAAAATTAATGGTTAAAAACACATATTTGTTTAAATCCATTTCATTTAAAATTACATGAATATTAAAAAGTAATATCAAAGGAAGATAATTTTCATGATGGTGGACAAAATATTTCATTATATTCACATAATATTAATGATTTCATTCACATTTTCAGAAAAAGTTTAATGAGATTGTTTAGAAGACAACATGAAGATTAATTTCAAAAAAATAGATAAATAGTTTAAAACATAACTAATAAATAATTTTATGAATGATAAATTTTTTTTTCAATGAAAAACATTCAATAACATAGTTTTGGAAGATAAACATATTTCAACTGTAGTGAGAAATAATGATGATTATTATTATAAATATTATTTAGAAACAATGGTCACATAAATAGTTGTAAATGAAGGATGAACATGTATTATCTAGGAAGAACCATAGTAGGTGATATTAAATTAGTTTTTGGAGTGTTAGGTCATAATATTTAATAATTGGGAGCATAATAATGATGAATCCTAAAACATGAAGATATTGTAACATAAAAAATATTACAACATTGGTTAATTTTAAATTATATGCGTAATGAATGAATAACTATAAATAAAAACCAATATATCATGATAATAAATAAATCCATGTTATTACATTTCAATTAATCCTTATATAAACCTCATAATTATGATAGTTTAATATGATAACATATGTATCAAATAATGAAAATAATGTCAAAGATCCCTTACTGCTTGGGAATATATTAAAAAATAAACCTTGTAAAATAGAGTTCATCAAATGGATATGTAAAACCACATAATTTACCTCATAATAACTATTGAATACCTTCATAGATATTGTAAACATTAGATTTAAGACACAAGTGGGTAATATAACATTTCTATTATAAAACTAAATAATAGATGGAAATATCTTTCCATTTTTTTAATCATTATAAATACGTGGCCAAATAAATTATAACATAAAATGAGACAATTAGAATCATTAAATGGATTAGATTAATTATATAACATTTAAAAGTGTATGTATAAACTAAAAAACATAAATGAGTTGTGAATTTTCCTATCTCCCATAATTAAAATAGAGAAGAGAAATCCATCACCAATTTAGTAAACTTTTTATCATAATACCCAATTAAAAAAACATAAGATTAATAATTAAGTATCATGAAAATAATTATATTCATGCTATAAAATTACATTGGTTTTCGAATTAGACCACAGAAAATAAATGAGTTGTAAATTTTCATATATCTCCATGAAACAACATAAAGTCTAGAAATATATTACATTATATCTCAAATTATTTCATACACATTCAAACATCTTGTTTAATAAATATATGTTTATTTTAAACATATTAATGAACATTAATTATATATATCATAATATATATTATTACATATGTTCTTTTTATTATGTTTTTATAAAAAATTGTTTGTTGATGTAACATTTAAGGTAATAAACACTTTGTTTTTTGTATATTTTTAGATTTTCTATTCTAAGTCCTTTTACTTCGATCATGGTTCCATTGAATCAAAAATAGTAATAAAGAAATAATTATCATACTAATAATAAAATTATACACTTATGACCAATCATTAAATATGTTTTTGATAAATGAAGTATGCTATGATCATCGAGATTGTAGGTCATATGTATGCACGTGTAGCATTTCCATTTTTCAACGAACATTAATGAAATTAGTAAGTAATATATAATATTTATACAATGATCATAATATATTAAGTATCATATTATTCCTTTATATATAATTATAAATATTTTCCATGTATTTTGCTAATGAAAAAAGAGAGTCGCATTTCTTCGATATGGCGGTACTCCAGACACACACGAACAATGTAATCATCATTAAGTGAGTGAAACTTTAAGAGATAAAATGATATATAATTTTATATGTATCATAATCATCTAATTAATGTAATAATGATTTCATTTATTTCACATATATTAATATTTATTAACATCCTTGAAAAGTGTCAGTCGAAAATGAATCACATCTCTTGGGGAGGTTGTAGTATTCTATAAACAGGAGTAAGGTTTTCATATCCACAATGTAATAAAAAGTAAAAGGTTATATATGATATAATCACTACATATGAATAATTATTTTTTATATATAACATATATACTTTAAATCTATCATTATACCGTAACATGAGAGTCGGTAGTGGAAAACGGATGAAATCAGCTCGCGAGATGGTAGTCTGCTGTACACATGATGAATGATTTCATTACCAAGTTGATGAAAGAGGAGATGGTTTTAGGAAATTAACTCAAAATAATTTCATTTAATTATATTTACGACACTTTTTTTATTATATCATATATTTTTTATAATAATTTAAGGATTTAGAGGAAGAAATAATATAAAAATGCTCATCGAAGAACATTTACTTTTCATCAAGTAACCTCCTTAGGATTGCAACAAAATCCTTCGTAGGATGGGTTTCACCCATTAAATTAGTTTCTATTATTATATGAGTGAAGTTGAGAAGTTATTTTGGGAATGTATTGGGTTAAACAAAATGTATTTAATTAATGAATAGGATATTAAATGGGTGGTATTTTATATGTTAGGTAAGTGACACATGCGTAATATTTTTGAAAAGAAAAAGTTGTAACCACATTTTTTTTGAATAAGGATTTAAAATGGATTAATATTGATATTTTTACATTATCGGGTATAAATATAGATAAAAAATATATTTTATAACTGTTTTTTTTATTTTAACCCTTATATTTCAATTTTAACCAATGTAAAACCATTTTTTACATTAACTACAGAAACAAATTTTTATTGTTTTCACTATTATTTTAGGACAAAGATTATGTTTCACATTACAGTTAATATAAATTATTTTGATCCCAAATATCTTATCCAATTTTATAAACTCAATCTCATAATTTGAAAATTAAAATTAAAATTTAATCCTATAGATGCAATGGGAAAGAGATATTTCAAAGGAAAAAAAATTGAAATGTAAACAATGTTTTTATATCAAAATTCAATTTGAAAACTACTAAAATGACACAAATTTTATTAATATATATTTAATTGATCTTCTCATTAATATGAACTGATTTTATATATAATTTAAATTTAATAAAAAAAACTAATTGAAAATGTAGTTTTCTACTAAAATTTGGAATTATTGAATATTCATTAAAATATTAATATTTTCATAAAATTATCAACATTTCACCCTAAGATAATTTTCACATGATGATTTAAAAGTGAATGATAATTTTTTCAAAAAAATTTTATAATAATTTCAATAATTCTTTATAAAATATGTAAGAAAAATGAGGAAAAACTACTTTTTAGAAAAATTATGTTGTTATGCCTAAAATATGATTTATTCATATCCTTTGTCATGAAAACCCATAATAAGAATGATAAAATTGTTGTCAAATATATAATATATAAATTTATTTAAAATAATTCATAAAAAACTGATTTGATTGATTTATTAAGGTAACATGTGAGAAGTGGGTATTTTTACATTGGGAAAAAGAAAATTTAATTATAGAATGTGGTAGAAATCATTGATCATAATAATGTTGGTGATCGAGAAAAGGTTATCAACCACAAGAACCATACACCAGAGGGACAAGTAAATTTTCTTTGATATAATCCAGAAAGGTGAAAACTAGAATACATTTATTTTATGATAATTTTCTTAATTTTGAATAATATTAACAAGAAGTTAAACTTACTTGTTTTAATTCAATTTCATAAAAACTATCCGATCCTTTGGCTGTGACTTCATTATGTTCCACTAAATCTCTTACTCAATGAAATGGACGTCAATTTGTTATGCCTAAAGTAGTAACAGGTCATTACATCTATTGATATAATGATAAGTCTTTCAGTCTATCTTTGGGTATAATGATAAAAACATGTTTATCATAGGATATCCAATATGCATGAATCATTATATGGTGAAGTTTTAAATAATCCCTAAAGCCTTATCCAAATATAAAATTAAACCACTTCAAACAAGGTTTACTATATGACCCTTAAAAAATATTCAAATCTACAAAATAAGGAAGAAGTTCATTAAATTCCTAAAATGACATTATAATTAATCCCCCAAATAATGTTTAGTGGATATTAATTGTCAGATATCAAACATGTAATTACTTTCATCGTGTATTCAACTGAAACATTGTATAAAACATAAATTAGAAATATATAATATTGAAATAATAAAATATTCTTCAATCCTTAAATAAAACATGGATTATTGTATATATTGTAAAAATAAAAAAATGTTTTAAACTCCATCAATGATATCATAAACCAAATTATAAACAAAAAATTATTCAGTTCCAAGGTAATTAATAAAATCTAATTCAGTTTATCTTTGTCAATTATCTATTTATCCCAACTTTATTATCTCAACATTATGAACATATGAAGTGTTTTTTACCATAATAACATGTTTTCAACAAAATATAATTATTCCATTAAAACACATTTCAAGTTAATTCATATAAATAATAATATTCTTTTAAAACCATAATGAAAAAGATATACATGGAAGTCCTTATATATTTCATATTTCATGAATTCCAATAAATAAATAATTCATTCATCCCACTTCCATATCATCAAATTACATAGGATTTATCATCTTATTCATTAATTCATCATTAATTTTATATCCTATTATTAATATCTTCATTGTAAAATAAAAAATCATTACTCATACAGCTATTTTGATTATCGATATGATCTTTACCCTTAGTACATTTATTTATACAATACTCATAGATTCAACAATTGAATCTTTTAATCATAGATGAAATCTTAGGGGGGACAATGTTACCATCCATTCTGTTAGCCAAAATATTCATTTTCTCTTTATAGTTACTTTATTTCATTATTTATTTTACACACCCAAAACATATTATCATATCTCAAAGACACTCCCTTGAGTCATGATTTACACATTCTTTACATATTAGAAATTTTATTTTATTCCAACCATGGTCTGAATTACCCAAACTCTCAACAAACACTATCATTATATTTTTTGGTGATTCCGAGAGTTGGTTAAGTGCATATTGTTAATCATGTATCATGATAAATGATTAATAATAAAAAAAATCCTTCACTCTAGTTATAATCCCATTTTCATGCTCATCATAAAATTTTCCATAACATTCAATGTTAATTGAGTTTCTTTTTGTTTCCACCATTCACTAAAATCAAAAGGCGTAGTGTGAACAATAGTAATCATTAAGGAATCCCACATAGTCTTGAAAATAATTTATTGGAATTAAAAATCAATAAATATTCTTTTAAATATATGATAGGTTAGTTTTAACATTGGGAATCCATGGATATAATATAATCTAATAACTCATTTTGGTTTATAAAGGATTTTTGAAATTTAGAATAACATCTCCCATGTGTTTTAAGCCATTTTTGCACAATGGACCTTTATAATTCACCAATTTATGATCAAATTTATCTCAATACACATGTTTTTGATTTACTAACCCAATATAACTCTTTAAAGGAACTAAATCCTCTTATAGAGTCTATACAATTATATATTTACATGGAACCCACTCACTCTATCCTTTATCAATCTTCTCAGACATTTTCCAATACATTAAATATTCCTTAGACATATCTATAGGGACATCCCTATAAATTTCCTTAGAAATATCCTACGGGATGTCACTAATGTTTCCTTATCCCTGTTTCCAATGTTTAGCTAAACCATTCCATCAATACCAATTATAGAGACCCAGTTTTCCCATACATAAATATTACATATCATTAGATTAATATTCAATGTATTACATAAATTCACACCTGATACCATAATAGCTTAGTGTGTTTTGATACAACATACACAACATTCTAATTTGGTGAAGTTTCATCATTGTATCCCATAAATAAATTCCCATTAAATAATCTTAAAATAAATACCCTAGATAAAACCTTTATTCCAATATAATGATTGAAAACATAAATAAGGGTGTGGTAAGATGCACAGAAATGCTAAAAATGGAAATAAGTAAATATAATGTGAGCATAAGGGTATGATAAAAAGATCATAACATATCAAAATCAGAACCTTTATATCATATATCATAATATTAAGTAACGGCATAATGATTTGATGATAATAAGACTTGAATATTATAAATAGAGGTACATGATCCAAATTGCATGAATTTGGTATAAAACCTATAATTTTGGAATTTACATAAGAATTAGGAGTCTTATGTCAAGGCTACCCACCATGAAATTAATAACATGTTAAAAATTGGTTAACCACCTATGTACCGACTTTAGGTTTTTGATAGACTCCCTTGTACCCTATTTTGGGATTGAAATAACCTCTCACGTACAATATTTTGGGCAAGGCATAAACATGAGTTCACCCTTTGATCTCATATTTCATTAATTATTTCCCAATTAATTGTAGGGAAAAATAGTTCCCATGCATCCAATAATGGAAATTAAACCTATGTGTGACATAATATCACAAAACATTCATAAAATCATATCCCATGTAATTAAATGGGATTCATAGAAATTTTATCATATCATAACCTATAAAAAATAGACATTTTTCTTAATTATTTTATAATTTAAACAATGAATAACCCATGGAAAAAGTTTCACATTCTATAATAATTTTATCATGGTCTAACCCATAGAAGAGAAATGGGGTTTGAAAAAACAATTCATCGCAGACTATTCAAAGAATGAAGAAAAATGGATACCTTGTTTCATATCTCAAACAATTCATTTGATACTTGAAAGGATACCATCATAGTTGGAGAATGTATTTGAATAATTATTTGGAACATTTTTTGGATAATAACATTCCTTTTAAAAAGTAATATCAAAAGAAAAAAATTCCTAAAAAATATTGACAATATTATTCTTTTTAATAGATAATCTAAAAATAATAAATTAATATTAAAATAAAATAAATTTAATGAGGGTATATAACTCTGTACATTTCATACATGTTAAAATAAATATTCATTTCACATTTTCAGTGAATCCCATATCGAAATTTCTTGGAAAATGACATGAATATTTTTTTATAAAATTTTAAAAATAAAAATAAAAACTCATTAAGAATTTATATAATAAATAATTTTAATAATGTTAAAAAAATTCTATATTTTTTTAAAACATGATTTTTGGAATAAAAATGGATTTTGACTAAATAAATAAAGGGCATTTTTCTTCAAAATATTATTTTTATAAATTGTGCAATAAAATGTGTAAAATGATAGGAAAACTTGTATTATCAAATAATAACTAATTTATTACTAAATAAAAGTGTTTATTGATAATTATTTCATAATATTTCTATATTGGATGAATAAATCATCAGCATTCCTGATAAAAAATTATATTGGAACCTAAAAAACCTTACCACTTTGGTAACATTTAATTGTAAACTTCATGAATGAATAACATTATATGAAACTTATAATATCAATAGTGAAATAAAATTCATGATATTACATTAGAAATTTGTTTTTTATCTACCTAATAAATATAATAGGTTCATAACATAACACATGGATCAAAGAATGTAAATTATGACAACGATCCCTTACTACTTCAGTATATTTTTATCTGTAAACCCTATAGAAGAGGGTTACTAAAATGTATAATTTAATCCATATAATTTTCATGATAATAAATATAAAATTCAATTAATTTTAGTATATACATATCATATAATACACAAGCGGTGAATATGGAATGCATCTCTTTAGAGGGAAAAAGTGAGATGAAAATCGCTTACTGCTTTTGTAATCATTTGATTCATTATCCAAAAAATAGAATAATTTCGAATGATATAATTAATATAATAAATTTTTTATATTCATGATATAAAATTTTAAAGGTTATACATATAAATGAAACAAAATTAATGATTTCAGAAATTTGATATGTCTCCCATAAATAAAATAGAGAATGTAAATACCTTACACACATCCGTAATCTTTTGGATCGTAAGACCCAATAAATCATATCCTAAAATGAATAATTATATATCATTAAAACAACAGGATTCATTATATTAATTTTTATTGCGGAAGAACATACAGAATACAACATAAACATGTGGTGAATTTTAATATGTGTACTTGAAATAAAAGAAAGACTAGAAATCCCATTCTTTAAGTCTCCACTTCCGTTGTACATGTTCAACCATCATGTATAATAAATATAAGTTAATTATAAATATACTAAGTAACCATAAATATATATATAATTATATATATGATTTACATTTGTCATATTATTACCCATTTATTAATTATTTTATACTAACTCAAGTTTTGGGTAATTACTACTTTGTTTTTTGTATATAATTGGATTTATTATTCTTATCATATTAATTTGTTAATGTTTCCATTATATCTATAGTAATAATAATGATATAAATATCTCATTTTTTACATATATTATAATATTATGAATAATCATTAATATTGTTTTTGAGAAATGATGGACGTTGTGATCATAGAGACTGTAGGTCATATATACTTTTGATTAGTGTTTCCATTTTTTAATGAACATTATGGATAAGTGGTATGTAATATATTATATTTATAGAAATAAAATTATATCATAAAAAAATATAATTATTTTAAATATAGTTATACATTTCATATATGTGGTGCGATGATAATAATCGAGAGTCACATTCCTTTGTGAAGGCAGTAGTCCACACGTACACGAATGACATTATCATCATTCATTGATTGGAATGTTAAGAAATAAAATGATATATTATAGTTTTATAATAATAAAAATGACATCAATAAAATTATTATTTCATTTATTTCCCCAACATTTTTCAATTTTTTATCCATGTATAGTGTTAGTGAAACAATGTATCACATCGCTTCACGAGGTTGTAGTCCATCGTACACATTAGCGACAATATAATATCCCATATAGAATGGAATGTAAAGAAATTATATTTCATAAAATACATAAAATATTATCATTATTTTATAAATACCATATGTATAATTTATATCCACCATCATATACATCCTTGATTGGCAAGAATGGAAAACTGAATCACATTAGTCTGCAAGTTGTTAGTCCTCCATACAGATGAATAAGGATTTAATAACACATTTAAGGTAAGTGGAATTCTGTTAGTTCATCAAAAAAATTAAAAAATCTTAGTATATTTAATACACTATTTTTTTTAAATTTCCATGTTTTATTAATAATTTACAAATGTTGTGGAAGAAACAAATTGAAAATTTTTATTTAATAATGTTACATCTTTTTCAGGTGACCTCCTAATGATTTTCCCAAAAGCCTCCATATGTGGGATATAAATAAAAATTTATCCCTCTAAGAAGAGTTTAAAGATGTTGGAATGTGATTTTTTTTGGATTGGATGATGAAAAATTGATTGATGAAGTGAAGATGAGAGAAGAGGGGATGTCATTTTACAAGTGAGTGGAGTGGCATACTTGTAATATTTCAAAAATAAAATGGAATATCAAAACATTTCTCATTAAAAAAAATTTAAAAGGGATTATTATTAAGAATTACATAGGATAATGTATAAATATTTCAATCAAATATAATTTATAAATATTTTTAAATCATTTTAACCATTATCTTTCTAGTTTACCCCTGGAAAAACAATATTTACCTTAACCATGGAAATTATTTATTAATGATTTATCTATTAATATTGGTAGAAATTAAAATGAGATAACTATAAATTTAATTCTTATAATCCAAAAAAATTATTTAAATTTAATCTGATAGACATGAAGAGATAGTGTGTTTTCAATGGAAAAAAGTTCAAAAATATTTCAATGTTTTTATATTAAACATTAATGCGAAATTGATTCCAAATAAATAAATTAGATTAATTGATATATTTTTAAACTAATTTTAAATTAAAACTAATTCAAAATATAATTTCTATATATATTTAATTTTAATTAAAAGCCCATATACAATTATAATTTGGAATTTTATCTATTCATAAAAAAATTCATAGTTTCAGAGAATTCTAAAAATTTCACCTCAAAATAACTTTTACATGAATAAATTTAGAAATTTTTTTTTAAGATAAATTTTATAAAATTTTCAATATTTATTTTAATATAAGTGAGAATAATTCTACAAAAAATGTTATAAAGTAAATATTGGTTTTTAATAATAAAAAAGTATTTATTCTTATCTATTATAAAAAATAATTAATGTTTATCATTTTATTGAATATGTAATTTATAAATATAATTAATATAAATTATGAATATTGGTCTGATTAACTTATATAGGTAAAACATTCTTGTTTTCATAAAATTTGGTTTTTAAAAATATTTCCATTATTTTCAAATAGATGTTATTACAATTTTACATTAACGATTCACAAAAGAGTTTATTTTAATTTCATTTTTAAACCATAAATTTCCATAATTTAGATTATAATATTCATAACTTCCATTCTAATGGATAGTTAATTACTACCATATTCAATAATAACACTTTAGTAATATGTCATGTTTCATTTAAATTCTGTGTTTCATGTAATATAAGAAAAACTCAGTGCTCTATGTAACAAAAAATAGAAAAAAGATAAAATTAATTATAAAATAATATACTTGAAAAAAATTGAGGGTAAAATTATTATATTCCAAGATCAAAATGTTTAGTGTCATCAAAAAATTAGATTCATATATCACTTGTATATAGTAAAACAAAATCACTATTTAATTACATTATTTATACTCCAAAATTATCTCATATTCTACTTAGTACATGAATTCAATTGCGAATATAAATCAATTAATTAGATGATCTGAAATCTCACAAAGGATATGGATAATATAAAATGATTTACTAACATGAATAAATAGTAAATGGGTGAGCATATTCATCATAATCATATCATATGAAATAGATCATCATCATAAAAATGAGAAAATCAGTCAAAAATGAATACAATTTGGATTTTTTGTAAATATAAAACATAAAAACATAGTAGAAAAATACCACACAATGGTTGGAAAAAACATAGTTTCATGTTCACACATAACATATCTTCCTAAATTCTCACATCATAATTGTGAAAAAATATATCATCATGTTCATGAATATTAATCATAATCTCTTGAAATTCATCATAATACATAATTAAATGGATAGATAAATAATTTAATTCACACCCATCACATAATAAAATTATCTTAGTCATGTATTCAACATAAAATTTGTAACAATTGATTATAAGATATAAAACCACTGTAAAGAATTTTTCTTCTAAGTATTTTATATTTAATACTACATGGAATAACCTTTCAGGTTTCCAAATGAATAATGGTTATCATATTATTGGTAAAAAATATCACTTTTTGTGAAAATAAATAATTCAAGAGGATTTAATGAAATGTTTTTATAAAATAATGTAATTTTAAATAATTTTTAATATACCAATTTCAATCATTTTTATAGGGTAATAAAAATTATTATAAAATCATGAGTTTTAATACTAGAATGATTTATTTTATTAGTATATTTATTTTAATATTAACTCTATATTAATAATAATGATATTACTAAAACATAGAAATTATAAGAATTTAAGGGATGTACGAAGGAAATCTATAGTAACACATAATGAGGTTTCCATGTATTATAACATATAAATGGTGGAGAAGAGATTATGACCATGTACTGATAGAAAATGATTGAGAACATGTGGATGAGAAAGTGAACAATAAAAAAATCCAAGATGGGTAAGATGGTTACTGATTTCTCAGTAATAAAACTAAATGGATATTATTTTTTATTCAACATCAGTATAAAATATTTGATTAATTTCATTACATAAATTTATTTTAACATGAGTAAATATAGTTGAATAAAAATTTAAGATTCCTACATTAATTAATTTCCAAAAAATTACTTTTTTCTATAATTCGTGATTATTTAAAAGGAATCTTAAAAACACGCAAAATAAGAATCAAAATCTATGGATCACTAAATCCCCAAAATGAATAAAATATATTCCCCCTATCATTAAAAATTTGGAATTTTTTTTGAACGATATAAGTTTATTCTTATAAAATATTAATCTATTATATGATGAAGAACTAAAATTATCTCCAAAATTTAATTGTAGTACACAAAGTTCAACATAAATCATTTAGAAAAATAACTATCCGTAAAATTCCACATAAATATTATTAAATATGATTAAATCCCTAAAATTAGAAGGATTTTATGCCATAATCTTCCAAATTAAATGTCCCGACCTACCTTCATGAAGAAGAGGGAATGGACAATGGATTTCCAGACCCTTCCTTCCTCAAGTTGAAGGAGAGATAATGAGCCCTGAAACTCACCATCAATAGGTCCTGGAGTGGTGACTAGCACAAAAGGTATAGAATCACACACAAAATGGAAGGTATAAGCCTTTTTTAGTAGGATTGGGAGATAAGATTGTAATCCCAAACAACACCAAAACTAGAGGTAAAAGTAAATCCAAAACAAACCATTCCCATATGCATGTTCTAAATGTAAGTGCTACAAATTAAAATAAAACTCCAAAAGAAAGTACGAAAGAAAATAAAAATATCAACATCAACTATCCCAAAGTCTGAAAAAAGTACAGTCCAACACGATCCCCAAAGTCCTCCTGGAAACCTGAAAGCAGTTTTATATACATAGGGTGAGTATATAGGTATTATCAGTAGGGAAAACCAAAACCTCTCATGCACAGGTGGTGATGCATTATAATTCCCTGTGATAAAAGAAGATAACCAAAGCACCTAGTAAGGAAAACTATCCACAAAAACCCCACCAAGGCATAATCCCCAAATATCAGAAGATAGGTAAAGTAATAGTAATAGAACATATATATTTTGGGTGCCCCGCACCACTTTCCCATTGGTTATTGGAGACATCCTATATGTCAGACCTCCTCAACAATTCTCACCACATTCCCACTACTATACCCTACCCGCACATACATTGGCCACCACAACCACACTTCCCACCAGCAAACACCTAGGCCACAAAAACCACATGTAACCACGCCCTCAAACACCTGATCCCAAAAAACTACTACTACACCCAAAGACACCTGGTCCTCATCCCTATGAAACTTGGGAAACAATGTGACCACACTCACCTAGGCGAACCACCACAACATACCCTACCCAATGATTCTTGAGCTAAAATGTACCTCAGGCCATCATAGCCTGCCCGAAGAGTCTTGGGTTACTTAGGGAAGGGAGCAGAAAAGAAGCTAATTACCAGCCACTCAAAAGAGTGTTGGGAATAACATCCTCCCCAATAAAATGAGGGTGTTCGGCATGAAGTGCTTATCATGGGTGGGGTACGAATAAGAAATATAAGAACTAAATTATACATATTGGTAAACAAGAACTCATCCCAATCTAGGGGTTCCATAACCAGCCCACACACAAACACCCTCGTTACTATTCATTCATAAGAAGCACAACACGCACAACCATGTCACAACTCATTCCCAGAAAAAAATTCCCCATTAAACCCACTCTTTTTTCATATTCAAGTGATTCCATTTAGATAACTCTTCACTACTAGGCAACTAACAGGCACAACTATAAGACATGGAAAAATAGTCAAGCAGCAATTTAGGCATTCACACCAGATTCTCTTATAAAGTCACAACAACAAAAGGGATTTGTGACATACCTCGAAGTACTAGAACAAAACTAAGCCCCAACATATGGTCCCACATAGACATAGGTCCATAATACCATAACAGAACAATAGTGCATCCCATCCCTACCCACATCACCTCACAAGCATCAACCATAAACATCAACAGAACAGAGAAAATTCGTTTTTAATTTAAATATGTCATTCATTTAGTTCCAAATTTCCATTTGGATAACTGAGGTGACCAAAAAAGGTTTCTTATTTATTTGGAATCCATTTAATCATCTAATTTTACGTGATTTACCAAATTCCATGTTATAGTCATTCAATGACATAAATATCCAGAGAACAGAGTTTCATTAGTACGCAAGAAGGGACCACCAACGACCATGATTTTTAGTGTACATAATCCCATATAATTAAAAACATATAATAAAGGGTAAATGAGTATAACATCAGCATCAAACACACCCCTTCTTTCCTTAAAAGTCTTTTTATTATCATCATTACAGTCTGGTTTCATTCATCCCTGCAGGAAACATTATCATACCCACCCTTCATGATACACAATTAAGAGAGATAAAAGAAAAACCTTACTTGTATGATAAAAAATTGATGTTTTTCTCCTCATGACAATAACTGGGATGTGCGACTTGCTGGGGAGGAACTCGGAGGACTCCATGATTGAGTAGGAAAGGCTCCAACATAGGCGAACCACTAGCCTTGGGAAAGGGGACTCCAATCGCACCAAATAAAGAAAGAAACCATCCAAGAAGAAGTAGGAAAGAAAGATATCTCATGAAATAAGAAGGCAAGATCACAGAGTTACGGGTTGTAAAATTTGAATGGATTTAAAGGCGGATCATGGTTTCACCTCATGGTTATATGGTTACGCACGATGTAATTAATTAATTATTTAATAATTCTCATCAGAGTGGTGGAAAAAACAACAGTGTACTAAAGGATTACATTAAATAGAGGAAAACATTCTGTTCAGGGTATCCCCAGTCCTAGGGGATTTAAAATGTTGTTTGTGGTGCTAAAAATGTCCTTGAACCACATTAAAAATAATAAAAGAAATAAAAGTGGCCATACAAGAAACACTGGGGAAGGAAACCAAAACACCCCTCTATGGCCGATTGGTGTGACTGATTGGTGAAACTGCTCGGTGGAGCTGATCAGGTGAAGTTGATCGGGTGAAGCTGATCCTATGAAGTTGATCTATGAAGACGATCTCATGAAGCTGATCAGTGAAACTGATCGGGTGAAGTTGATTTGTGAAACCGATTGGGTGAAACTGATCTGTGAAACCGATTGGGTGAGACCGATTGGGTGAAACCGATCTATGAAACTGATTGGGTGAAACCGATTGGGTGAAACCAATCTATGAAACTGATTGGGTGAAACTGATCTGTGAAACTGATTGGGTGAAACCAATTGGGTGAGACCGATTGGGTGAAACCGATATGTGAAACCGATTGGGTGAGAAGGATCTCTGAAACCGATTGGGTGAAACTGATATGTGAAACTGATTGGGGGAGACCGATTGGGTGAAACAGATATGTGAAACTGAATGGGTGAAACTAGTCTGTTAAACCGATTGGGTGAAACCGATCTATAATACCGATTGGGTGAAACTATTCTGTGAAACCGATTGGGTGAAAATGATCTGTGAAACCGATTGGGTGAGACCGATTGGATGAAAATGACCTGTGAAACCGATCAGGTAAAACCGATATGTGAAGATGATATGTGATGTTGGTCTATGAAGCTGATCAGTGAAGTTAATCAGTGATGTTGTTCTGTGTAGCAGAACAGTGAAGCATATCAGTGAAGCTGATCTGGGAAGCTGATCTACGAAGCTGATCAGTGAAGATGATCTGTGAAGCTTATCAGTGGAGCTGATCTGTGAAGCTGATCGGTGGAGCGAATATGTGACTCTATGACACCCCAACACTTATAATTTGGAAAAGTAATGTACCAGGAGGGTCTAGGACATTACATCAGATACCTCTAAAAAAATTATTCTCACCCTTGAGAATATAAGAGTAACCCTAACAACCACTCTTGAAGATACCTCTCGGGAAAAAACCATCCCAAACATCCATACAAAACCCAATGATCAAATTGTCCCGACACTTGGATTAGGGAGTTCTTTCTTCCTTGTCATGATACTATCCTATTTGGGTGGAACTGACTTGCCTGCATGGGTTTAATCACATCTGTGTTGATGTGTCTTGATTAGGAATTAGGTTCTCCCTTCCCCACATATCAGGACTTTTCATAAACATTCACAATGTAGGGAAATAAATAATCTCAAAAACCAACAAGGTTTTCATTACATCACAGCAGGTCACAAAAATAAGAACAAAAAGGAAGGCTCAAAACAACAACTAAAAATAGATTTGGGTACTGGGCATGCATTTGTCCATGGAGCACTTTCTCTTTTCGATATTCGATCCTCACTAGTTGATCCACGAATGTAGAATCATCCCCTATATCCAAATCTCTCAAGTCAATGACAAGGGAGTCATCATGTAGATATCAATGAAGCTGGGAGACATGGAAAATGCCATGGATCCTTTCCAACTAAGGTGGAAACACCAGCTGATATGCCACCTCACCGACTCGCCCCAACACTTTGTAAGGCCCGATAAACCTATGAGAGTGATTTCTCCCCTTGACGAACCTTCAGTATCCATATCGAGGGGAAACCTTCCAGAACATATGATCTCCAACCTCAAACTCTAAGGCCCTCCTCCTACAATCAGCATACGACTTCTACCGGTCCTGGGATGCCTTCATCCTCTCACGCACAAGCTGAACCTTCTCTGTTTTTCTCTACACTACCTCTGGGCCCAGAACACCTACCTCCCCAACCATAGTCCAGCACACGGGCGAACGACATTACCTCCCTTCACGGCTTCAAACGGTGCCATGCCAATAGTAGAGTGATAACAATTATTGTACGCAAACTCTTCAAAGGGAAAATTTCACTCCAATGACCCCTAGAAATCCAAAAAACTTTCCCTTAGCATATCCTCTTATGTATGGAATGTTTTCTCTGTATGTCTATCGGTCTGGGGGTGGAAAGCTATCCGAAGGCGTAGTCGGGTGACAAAAGCATTCTATAATCCCCCCAGACTCGTGAGGTAAACCGTGCATCCCTATCAGGGACTATGGACCTTAGGAATCCATGAAACCACACCACCACATCAATGTGTGTCCATGATATGGCATCCATCACATTTGACTACTTGATTGCTATGAAGTGAGCTGATTTCATTAGCCGGTCTTCCACATCCTAGATAACATCATAGCCACCCTGAACCTTGGGTAGTCCTGTGGTAAAATCCATCGAGATGTCATCCCACTTCCACTTGGGGACATCTAAAGGCTGCAATAAACCTCCTGGGACGTAGTGTTTAGCCTTCACCTGCTAAAACACTAGGCACCTTGCCACAAACTCCGCCACTTCCCGTTTCACCCCGGGCCACCAAAAATGACCCCTCAAGCCCCGATACATCTTGGAAACCCCTGGGTGTACCACTATGAGTGAGTTATGGAACTCACAGAAAACACCCTCATGTATCGGCTCTGGGAAAAACAACTTCCCTCAGAAACGTATCTGATTCTGACCATCCTTTGACCAACCTTTTAGAGAATTACCTTGATTAAGATGATGGTGCATCACTTCACTTTATACGTCTCCCCACCAAGACTCCTCCACCTTCCACAAAAGAGAGGATTGACTGTTATCGGAAACAGAATACCTCTACCACCATCCACCCTTGCATCCAAGTGTAAGGATGGAAAATCCTCCACTGTCTTCCAAGTATCCACAGTTTCCTAAACAACTTCCCTCCATCACTTCCTACTTAAGGAATCAGCCACAATGTTCCCCTTCCATTCAGTGTAACAGATCTTGAAGTTGTAGTTCTTAAGAAACTCCACCCACCTTCATTGTCACAAGTTCAGTCCTGTTGGGAAAATATATGCCTCAAACTTTTGTGATCCATGAATACGACAAAGTGCTCCCCGATGAGGTAATGACATCACAACTTCAACCCGAACACTAATGCTGCAAGATCTAGGTCATGGGTGGCATAGTTATGCTCGTGAAGATATAACTACCTTGACCCATAAGATATCACTCCCCACCGCTGCATCATCTCACACACCAGGCCAAGTCCATAAGCATCACAAAATACCTCATACAACACCCCTTCCTCTGGAAACCTGAGCACTAGAGTGCTGAACAACCTTTCCTTTAGATAGTTCATAGCTGCCAATCACTACTCCTTCCATAAAAAGGCCTAGTTTTTATTGGTCAAAGCTTTCAATAGAGCTGAAACGCGAGAGAATTCGGGTATTAACCATCAATAATATCCTTCCAAACCTAGAAAACTACGAATCTCCATCACATTCTTGGGTGCTTACCAAGAAACAACTACTTCAACCTTTGACGGATTAACCGCTACCCCTTACTGAGACACCACGTTTCCAATAAGAAGAGATTATAATGTCAATAACTTTCACTTGGACAATTTACTATAGAGCTGGTGATGCCGAAGGATCTCTTGGACCATCCAGAGGTGCTCAGTGTGTTCCTCATCTGATAATGAGTAGATCAAAATGTCATCGATGAAAACAATGACAAACCAATCTAGAAAATCATGGAAAAAAGTGTTCATGATCCCCATGAATGCAGCATGTGTGTTCATAACACCGAACGACATGACTACGAACTCAAAGTGCCCATACATGTACCTGAAAAAAGTCATTAGGATATAAAGGTCCTCAAATCATAACTGGTGGTACCCAAACTGTAGATAGATCTTAGAGAACAAAAATAATCTCCTCATCTAGTCAAATATATCGTCTATCCTCAAGAGAGGGTAATGATTCTTGAATGTTATCTAATTCAGTCTCTGGTAGTCTATGCATATCATGAGATCCCCATCTGCCATCATTGCGAACAAGATCGTAGAAACCCATGGTGAAATGTTTGGTCAGACAAAAACCTTTTCATCTACTCTTCAATCTAAATCCACAACTCCCACAACTCAGAAGGTTCCATCTAATAAAAATACATTGAAATTGGACAGGCACTAGGATGTAATTATATTCATAACTGAACATCACATCGAGGGGGTAGAGTTACAACCTCCTCAGAAAAAACATCCAAGAACTCTATGACAACTAAAAGAACATCCATCATCTCCACATCCACTGATTCTATTGAAAGATCATCCAACTTAGAAAAAAAGGCTCTACACTCCATCTCCCCACCTGAAAACTCTGTTCACCAACAAAAGCCACACGCTGGCCATCCTCATCGATGAACATGAATCTTATTCAGAAATAGTTGATAATATAATGTACTGAAAACATACAGTCAATGCCTAGGATGACATCATATGGATGCATTTGTAAGAGGAGGAGTTCCCCACTAGATTGATGTGTCCCTAACATCAGTCTGCATCCTCGACAAACATCAAACAGGAAGGTATGACCACAAACTAGCATACATATAACTAGGGGAACAAAGAGTCTCTCTATGTGTAGTCCCATGGCATGGGCTAGATCTGGTGTAACAGATAAGTGTGAAGCTCCTGAATCAAACAAGGAACATGCAAGAGTGGTAAACAATCTGATCATACCTCGAACGACTTATAACCCTGCTAGAACTGATGCCTCTGCTATGTGCAACTACCCATGCCCAGATCCCTTGCCCCTTGGTGGACGACCGCCTCCACAACCACACCCTTGTTGAGGTCCTTGAAGAGCTCCATGGGGTTGGACTCCTCCTGAAATATCTGCTCTCAAAAGAGCATGAGCTCATTGTCATTGTTGTTGTTGCTGAAAGGGCCTGGATGGAAACTGGTGCTACTGAGGTGGGCGATGAACCTTCCCACCAACACATTATTGTACTCGGTCCAAGCACTGATTCCGATGGTTCCCATGACTACCACAGATGAAGAACCTCAATCCTGGGACCACAAGGAAAGGGAAAGTATTGAGAGATTGAATCTGGAACTACTGGGGCCTGATCCCCACTGGCCGAAACATAGAAGGCCCTAATGTTGGAGGTCTTCTACTAACGGCCTTTCACTTTGACATGACCAACTCGATCCCCTCTCATGACACACCTCCCAGCATGTGCATCCACTACACCACTTCAGCCTTATTTTGGACCTTAAAGTATGTCATTAGGGTGAAGGGAGTGACAACATACTGAAGAGAAGGTCGGAGTGCCTCCTCTAAAATTCTTTCCTGAGACTCCTCATCCAGAAAAAGGTCTCGAGGAAAATTAATGAGATCATTGAACTTCATTCCCACCTCTTTCATTGACATTCTCCCCTACTTTATGGGAGAGTAGCTCCTGCCTCTTCTCTGCCTTCATCATGGAAGAGAGGAATTTTGCCCAGAATTACCTCTCAAAGTCAGTCCAGGAAACTTCAACTTCCCTCTTCTCCCCAAGATAGATCATCCACCACTGAAGTACCAATCCCCACATCTGGATTATAGCCATAGGTACCCAGTACTCTATCAGACCTCGGAACAAGATGAAATCTATCACCTGCTCATCGAGCTAGCTATCTGTCTCCATGTCCGAGACACTACCCTCGTACTTCCCGAGGTCTTCCGCTAAAAGGTACGAAGCGTCCTCTACCACATATCATCCTCCTCCTCTCAATCATCACTCTAATGATCATCCAAAATAGCCTCATGTGACTCGATCTCCCGCACTACCCGTGGTCGCCATCTGGGTGCCATAATTGCAAGCTAAACAAGGAATTCCTAATCCTGAGTAGTGTAGAAGATTTCATTACATTTTTTATTAAAATAATTATTTCTTTATTTAAATTCCCAGAACACCTAGAACACATAAGAACACAAGACATTATGATGCATGCACCTTTCTATGGTTCTCTACCTTATCATTAGTGTTTCCACACTTATTCATCCGGTAGGTCTAGAGTCCTTGTGTCAGATAATGACGGGCCCTAAAATCCCATGTCCGTGCAGGTCTTCCCAATCCTATTTCAGGCTCCATGATTTTATAACATTGTTTCCCTACCATCCAATGAAATCCCCACTATTCCCAACCCCGAGCTCCATCCTATATCTTAACACTCTCCTCTGAAACCATTCTGTCATAACCTGCCTTCACCAAGATGAGGAAAGAGACAACAGATTTCTAGACCCTTCCTTCCTCAAGTTGAAGGAGAGATAATGACCCCCAATACCCACATTCAATAGGTCCTAGAGTGGCGACTAGCACCAAGGGTATAGAATCACACAATAAATGATTGGATTTTACTTTTTTTAGAAAGATTTGGAGTTAAGAAAGTAATCCCAAACAACCCCAAAACTAGAGGTAAAAGTAAATCCAAAAGAAACCATTCCAATATGAATGATCCAAAAGTAAGTTCTACAAAGTACAAGAAAACTCCAAAGGAATTTACCAATGAAAAGAAAAACAGCAACATAAATTTTCCAAAAGTCTTAACTAGTACGGTCCTGCATGATCCCTGAAGTCCACATGGAAAGCCGAAAGCTATTTTATATACATAGGGTGTGTATAAAGGTATACTCAGTAAGGAAGACCAAAATCCCTCATACACAGGTGGGGAGTAATTCTAATTCCTTGGGATAATAGAAGATAACTAATTCACCTATTAAGGAAAACTATCCACCCAAACCTCACTAAGGCACACTCCCCAAATAACACAAGTCATGTAAAGTAATATTAATAGCATATTGATATTTTGGGTACCCCGTACCACTTTTCCACTGGTTATTGAAGGCATCCTACGTGTCAGACCTCCCCCGCCATTCTCACCATAGTCCCACTGCCATACCCCACCTGCACACACCTGGGCTATTGCACCCACTCATCCCAACTACAAACACCTGGGCCACAATAACCATATATCACCACGCCCTTAGGCACCTGGGCCCAAACAACTACTGTTACACCCAAAGATACCAGGGCCTCATCCCGAAGACACTTGGTAAACTACCTTCCCACACTCATTTGGGCCAACCACCACAACGTACCCTTCCGGAAAAGCCATTGGATAAAATTGACATTAGGCCATCACAGCCTTCCTGAAGAGTCTTGGGATCCTCGGGGAGGGGAGTAGAAAAGAATCTAATAACCAACCACTCATAAGAGTGTTGGAAAAAACACCCTCCCCCATGGAATGGGGGTGTTCGGCATGAAGTTCTCAACTTGGTTGGGGTGTGAATAATATATATAAAGAATAAATTATACATATTTTTAAACAAGAACTCATCCCAAAATAGGGGTTCCAAGACCATCCCACACACAAACACCCTCGTTACTACTCATTCATAAGAAGCACAACACCATTAACCAGCTCAAAACTCATTACGATAAAAAATAATCTATTGATCCCACTGCTGTTTTCATATTCAAGTGATTGAATTTAGATAATTCATCACTATCAGGCAACTAACAGACACAACTGCAAGCCGAGGAAAAACAGTCAAGCATCAATTTTACCATTCACACATGGTTCTCTTGTAAAGTCACAACAACAAAAGGGATCTATTATATCCCTATAAGTGTTGGAACCAAAACAAGCCCCAACATATGTCCCCACATGGCCTTAGGCCCATTAAACCATAAATACACAATAGGGCATCCCATCCCCACCCACAGCACCTCACAAGCATCAACCGTGAAAATTATGAGAACATAGCAAGGGAGTTTTTAAATATTAATATTCCATTCATTTAGTTTCATCTTTATATTTTGTTAACCAGGGTAACCAAACAAGGATTCTTATTCACTGGGCATCCATTTAATCAATCAAGTTTACGTGATTTACGAGTTTCCATGTACAGTCATTCAATCTCGTAAATATCCAGAAAACATAGGTTCATTAGTGCACAAGAATAGACCACCAATGACCTTGATTTTCAGTGGAAATAATCAAATACAATTAAAATCATATAAGCAAGGTTAAAAGAGTATAAAATCATTATAAAACACACCCCTTCATTCTTTAAAAGTTCGTTTATTATCTTTGTTACAGTTTGGTTTCATCCATCCCCATAAGAAACATTGTCATACCCACCCCTCATGATGCACAATTAAGAGAGACGAAGAAAAAACCCAACATGGATGATCAACGAGCAATGTTTTTCTCCTCATACCAATAAACAGGATGCCTGGCTTATAGTGGAGGAAATCGGAGGAATCCATGAATGATCGAGAAAGGCTCCAGCATAGTCGTACCTCTAGCCTCAGAAAAGGGGACTGCAAACACACCATGGAAAGAAAGAGACTAGATAAGAAGAAGAATGAAATAAAGAATTCACAACGATAAAAAGGATAGATCCCAAAGTTACGGGTTATGAATTTTGAATGGATTTAAAGGGGGATTGTGTTTTCACCTCACGATTAGACGGTTACACATGATGGAATTAATTTTTTATTTAATAATTATCATTAGGGGGTGTCCAAAATAGATTTTCGCTAAATAATTTCATTTAAACATATAAAAATCGTCTGTTGAGAGTCTCCCCACTCCTAGGGGATTTAAAACGTTGTTTATGGAACTGAAAATGTCCTTGAACCCCATTAATAATGCTAAAAGACATAAATGTGGTATTATGGGAAAAACTGGGGAAGGAAACCCTGACACCCCTCTGTGGCCGATCGGTGAGACTGAAAGGTTAAACTGATCGGTGGAGCTGATCAAGTGATGATGATTGGGTGAACCTAATCCTGTGAAGCTGTTCTATGATGCTTATCCCCTTAAGATGATCACTGAAACTGATCTGGTAAAGCCAATCCTTTGAATTTGATCTATGAAACCGATTGGGTGAAACCGATCTGTGAAACCGATTTGGGTGAAGCCAATCTTTGAAACTGATTAGGTGAAACTGATCTGTGAAACCAATTGGGTGAGACTGACTGGGTTAAACTGATCTGTGAATTTTATTGGGTGAAATCGATATGTGAAACTGATTGGGTGAAACTGATCTGTGAAGACTATTGGGTGAAACTGATTGGGTAAAACTGATCTGTGAAACTGATTGGGTGAAACTAATTTGTAAAACCCATTAGGTGAGACCAATTCGGTGAAACCGATCTATGAAAATGATTGGTTGAAACCAATATGTGAATCTAATTGGGTGAAACTGATATGTGAAACTGATTGGGTGAAACTGATATGTGAAACCGATTGGGTGAGACTGATCTGTGAAACTGATTAGGTGAAACTGATATGTGATAATGATTGGGTGAGACCGATTTGGTGAAACTAATCTGTGAAACTAATTGGGTGATACCGATCTGTGAAACCGATTGGGTGAAACTGATCCATGAAACCGATTGGGTGAAAGTGTCCTATGAAACCGATTAGGTGAGACCAAATGGGTGAGACCGATTTGGTGAAACCGATATGTGAAACTGATTGGGTGAGACCGATTGGGTGAAACCAATATCTGAAACATATTGGGTGTGACTGATTGGATAGAACTGATATGTGAAACCGATTGGGTAAAACTGATCATTGAAGCTGGTCTATGAAGCTAATCAGTGAAGTTGATCAGTGAAGTTGAACTGTGTAGCTGATCTATGTAGCTGATCTATGAAGCTTATCAGGGAAGCTGATCAGTGAATCTGATCTGTGAAGCTGATCAGTGGAGCTGATATGTGAAACTGATCAGTGGAGCTAATCTGTATGTCCCGGACACCCCAATACATAGAATTTGGAAAATTATTGGACCCGGAGGGTCCGGGCCATTATCTAAATGGAATCACTTGAATATGAATATAAGAGTGGGTTCAATGGGGAATTGTTTTCTTGGAATGAGTTGTCAAATGGTTGTGGGTGTTGTGCTTCTTATGAATGAATAGTAATGAGGGTGATTGTGTGTGGGCTGGTCTTGGAACACCTACGTTGGGATGTGTGATTTTTTACCTATATGTACAATTTACTTCTTATGTTTCTTATTTTCACCCCACCCAAGTTGAGATCTTCGCGCCAAAAAACTCCATTTCATGGGGGAGGTTGTTTTTCCCAACACTCTTATGACTGGCTGGTTGTTAACTCCTTTAATGTTCCCTTCCACAAGTAGCCAAAGACTCATCGTGTAGGCTATGATGTCCTGAGGTCCATTTGAGCCCACGATTCTTCAGGTAGGGTACATTATGGTGGTTGGACCAGGTGAGTGCGGGCAGGTGGTTTCCCATGTGTCTTTGGGATAATGCCTAGCTATCTTCAAGCGTATCAGTATTTTTTTGTTCCTAGGTGTCTATGGGCGTGGTTACGTGTGGTGGTTATGGCCCTTGTGTTTGCAGGAGGGATGTGTGGTTGTGGTAGCCCAGGTGCGTTCGTGCGGGTATGGTAGTGGGACTTCACTGAGAATGGTGGGGGAGGTCTGACGCATATGATGTCTTCAATATCCAGTGGGAAACTGGTGGGGGGTACACAAAATATTTCTGTGCTATTACTATTACATTACCCGACTTTCATTATTTGGGGAGTGTGCCTTGGTGAGTATTTGGTGGATAGTTTTCCTAACTAGGTTCTTTGGTTATCTTATTTTATCAGAGGGCATTAGAATGCCTCCCCGCGTGTGCACAAGTGCTTTTGGTTTTCCCAACTAAATGTACCTACATAATCACCATACGTATATAAAACTGCTTTCAGGTTTCCATGAGGACTTCGGGGATCATGCATGACCATACTAGTTCAGACTTTGGGACAATTGTTGTTATTGAATTTCTTTTATTTGGTACTTTCCTTTGGAGTTTTTTTGTACTTTGTAGCACTTACTTTTGGAACATTCATATAGGAATAGTTTGGTTGGGCTTTACTCTTACAACCAGTTTTGGTGTTGTTTTTGGATTACTATCTTATCTTTCGATCCTATTAAAAAATGGGTAATGCCTTCCATTTTGTGTGTGATTCTATACCTTTGGTGCTATTCTCCACTATGGGACCTTTTGAAGGTGGGTTTCGGGGGTCATTATCTCTCCTTCAACTTGAGGAAGGGAGGGTCTAGAAATCTTCTATCCCTTCCCTCATCTTGGTGGAGGGTTGTGACAATAAATGTTAAAATTTCACTCCAAATAACATCAATGACTGTTAATGTCTCAAAATGTAATTTATGAAATTAAAAAATCTTCTATATTAGATAAAAATTATCATGTAAAACATGTACAAAGATAAATCAACAATCCATTCATGTATTATAGAAAAATATAATTCGACATGTTTAACTAAAATTAAAATTCCATAGTATTTTGTTTAACATAATCATATATAGTTCCCAATATAGTGAACTTTATCTGATATATCATCAATAACTTAATAAAAAATTACATTTCAATCACATGTTTTCACAAAATCAAAGTATTCTCCATCAATAATTTTTTTAAATTATTTTTAAAAATAATACTAAGTGGGACTTCACATAGTCTAGTGGTAGGTGATGCACCATTTTCTCCCTTCAGTTGTGGGACCAACCCTTGTGGCCTTGCTGGACGCAATTAATTGTCACATAGTGTAGGATGTCCTTTTTTAAAAAGAATAATTCATATAAAATCCCAAAAACATATGTTGAAATAATCAAAATAACATTTATATATTCATTGTTAATGAATTTTTTATCCTCAATTGTTATCTCATACTTTTTTTCATCCAATAAAGAAAGAAAATATAATTACTTCAAAAAATAAATGTCACAAAAAATATTATTAGTCAACATAAAATTATATAACATAAATACTCAAAATGTATTTATAAAAAATTTATATTATGGTAAACCCTATGATTTTAAACCCTTGATTGTAACTTAAAATCATAAGATAACCTCACCTGAAAATATCATAATCTCCAATGTTATCTAAACCTTTCTCTGACACAAGCTCTAAGAAACCTGACCTAAATAATAAATATTCTAGTTACATTAAAACTTGATATGAATTTGTATCCCCAAATATAATTTAATTTTAGGGTTTTATAGAATTTGTAAAAACTCTTATAATGTGTACCCATATATTACAGGTGGACACGTATACCCATTATCTATTCTCCATTAATGGAAATCCCTTTAAAATAAAACAGATTTTATTTTCATGAAATATATTAAAAAATATTATCTTCAACCCAACCCTATACCTAATATTCTAAAAATTCTTTGAAAATAATTTTAATTTTTTTTTGACGAGAACAAAAAGATCATGTAAGGGACATAAAAATAATGAATGAAATCATTTTTCTGTAAGTACATATAAAAAAAATTCATTTTTCAAAGATAAAAATTAGACTAAACATAAACAATTTCATAGCCAATATATGTGTTTTTAAACCCAATATTTTACATAACACATTTAATAATAAATTGGTATGGAAAAACAAAAAATAATAATGGTTTCATCAAAACATTTCACAGTGTTATAGATTTCACCATAAATCCTAAGCTCTTTAGCTTACCTTGTGAAATAATAAGATTCAAATAATATCCATTGTTATAATAAATCATAAAGATTATTTCTGGAATCATTTTAATATTATTCCTATATATAATATATCTCTCACAACTATATCTGGATTAAAAATTAATGATACATTTTTAATAACCACTGTAGTTTATTCTTGTAATCTCTTTTTAGAAACCTAGTTTGTTAATTACGCCCCTTTACACAATACATTAGACATCTATAATTGTAAAAAATTCCCTAAGTCTATAAAAGAACCTCCTTTCCTAATTATAAATTTCTAACAACCATAAAATAAGGATGAAATATAAATCATTCCTAAAGGAACATTATTGAGGAAAAACAAATTCCATTTTTTATTCACTATTATTTATATAAAAAGATACACACATATAATAGAATACATTTTTTGAGAAAAAAATTGTAAAATTTTATAGTAATCTTAAAATTATTAAGTCATAATGATAAAGGGGAAAACCACTAATTCTAAATAATATAAAAAGAAAATCATTTTTTGATTTGGTAGAAAAAGAAAGAGGAGCGTTAAAATATTTTTTTTAAAATAAACCCCCTAACATAAAATAGTAAAAAAAGATTCCTTTTTTTAAAAATTAGGGAAATTCAAAAATTTATGTTTAAAAAAAATAATTCCATATAAATACATTGATAATTTTTTTAAAACAATAACATGAAATATAAGTATTTATGATATAAATCTTTAATAAATTTAAATAATGGTGTTCTAGTTAAAGAATTTTTCGCCTTATGTCTGAATTTTCACATGCTTTCATTATCTTACTGATTAATAAAAATAGGTCAATTATTGAGTGACATCAGAAAAGTTTTATAGTTTTTTCTTCCTTTTATTTCACTTATTACCATGTTATAAAAATTTATTAATTATTTAAGATCACATTGGACACTATTACGATATTCGGTCCAGACTCCTGGTAAGAGACACTTTAACCAAAAACAATGTTCTGAATGTTTTAATGAATTATTTTTAAAATCTTTATATTGCATGTCCATCATTTTAAAGAGTGTTTTTATAAATGTATTAGTATGGATAATAATGTTTTAAAATGATAATTTTCGAATTTCTCTCAAATTATTTCATAATGAAATTTTTTATAAGGATTAATTTAAGGGAATTTCTTTCCCAAATCATCTTTTAATGTCACTATATCAACCTAATTTAAAATAAATACAAAGTCATTTTTTAACTAATAAACCAGATTAAATTTTCCCCTATCATTAATCCATAATGTTTTGAATATTCTTCTACAAGTTTAAAAGTTTAGTTTCAAATGAAATGTATTTAAATATGAGCATGTTATATTTTATTAAAATAAGATTTCTTTTAAATTGGAAGTGTTATTTTCCTCAAGAATGTTTTTATATAATTGATTTATTTGTTATGATAATGTTATATTTTAGAGGAAAAATTTATGAGGATAGGTGGTTCCGTTATAAATGTGGGACAGTGAACACGTTATAGCTCTCCAATGCATTATATAAAGGGATGGAGTTAACCAATTAGTTTTCTCCTTTGTGAAATGGGAATATAATATGATGGTTAATCCAAATTTAATTGTGATGGTTAATCCATTTAAAGATATGAGAGATACATTATATGTAAAAGTGATATGAAAATGATGTCAGAAATTACCATTATGACTTATACAATCTATGGATTTTATAGGGAAATTTCAGTTTCACAGGTTAAGATAAAGAGGATATGATTTATTCATGAAAATTATAAAATTTTCAAAAATTTTCATGATACCTTTATGAGTTTTTTTCCATTAATATTTACAATGGATATATTTCGGTATAAAAGATGTTTTTTTGGGTAATAAAATTTGTATTTTGAGTACAATGTTAATTTTTTAAATGAAACATTTTATAAGTATTTATTTAATAATGTTTTCATTATTTTATTTTGATGAAAATATTTATTTGTATCCTAAGAAAAAATCATTAGAAAAAAATATTTTATTTCAAGATAAATCTTTAAAATATTAATTATGCCTTCATCATTTCCCTTTTTCACCATTAAAACATTTGAAAAAACATTGTAAATATTGGATGAGATTAAAAGATTTGTAACAGACATAAATAGATAATTAAATTATTAGACAACAAATACTGACAAAAATTGCCCCTTTTAAATTTTTTTTGGCTCAAGAAAAAAAATTTCATCCCCAATAAATGAACTTCTATGGAAAATGATTTTATAATTTTTTTAAATAATTATTAAATGAAAAATTAATAACACATAATGTTTTCCTGAAAACATTTCACAAAGTAATAACATTCATATAAAAATTATATGTTTTTTAGTTTAACCTATCAAACCAAATGTTTCTTATAAAATAAATAATAACCATAAATAATTACGGTGAACAGTGGATATATTTTCATATCACTCATACATATAATATATCTATCAAAACTACATAAGGATAAGCCATCATAGTCACAACTGGAACAACCTTCACAGATATTCCCATAATATCATAGGAAAAATATAATCAGTGAACTCAGTCCCATTACACAATTCATTAGAGAATGATAATGGGATCACACACAATCATTTCATAATAGAACCAACCATCCTCATAAATAATTCATAATAACCGTAACATAAACATGACACATAAAGCATTCATAAAAAAATTCTTACGGAAAATAAATTTTCCATTTTGAAATCAATTTTCATTTTATAAAAATTCATGTACTAAAAAATAAAGACCATTTTTTTGAAAATAAACATGTAAACTTATAGAGAAATCATCAAAACATTAAGGAGTTATGATAGTGGGAAAATATCCAAATTCAGTATACCATAAAAACACTCCAATTGAATTAATTATGAATTATGGAAAGAGTTACATTAAAAGTGGATTTTTAAAAGAAATTAACATATATAAAAATGAGTAAAATTTTTTTTTTCTAAATTTTTTATAGAAATTAGAATTTTAACCATTTAAAACATTAATGGATATATAAATACATTCATTAAAATCATTTAACAGTTATTCACATGAGAGTTAAATATTTAAAAAATAAATCCTTACAACATTTAAAATGAGGTTTTTTAGATAATGGTCCCTTATAAGGAGTCCTACTCATTAGTTACAATATTTATATTTTGGAATAATAAACTTATATTAATTTAAACTTTCTTAATAACATTGATCAGGTTTATTATTCCTTTTAAATGACTCATTTCTATTTTATAGACAATTATATAACAAATTAATATTATTTACTTTTTAAAACATACGTATTCTTGTTATTTCAAAAATAAAAATAAACTTCTTTTCCTAAATATCATTAAAATTTATAGTTTCATATAATTAGAAGAATATTTTACATTATTAACCTATAGAATATATGTTTACAATTATTGTTAATATCTATTTTTTCCAAAAAACAAATTTTTTTTAAAAATAAAACATGTTTTATTATCCTTCCATACCATCAAAAATTTAATAATAACATTATCCTTATACCTCTTCATTCTATAAACCTAGAAAAACATTTTAAAATCATGGTATTGGAACAAATATAACAATATGTGACATACAAATAATTAAATAAACTTTTATTCCATTAATGATTATAAAAAGATTCCACTTTAAAATTTATCTTCGGGATAAAAATAAACATTTTTATACCTAATAAATCAAATTATTTGCACAATAATTTCTTGAATTTTTTTAATTGAAGATACAAGAAATATAAAAACTCATAATGGTTTCATGAAAGATATTCACAATGTTATAAATTTCACTTATTGAAAATAATCACTCAAGATTACCTTAGTAAATCAGTTTTTTCCTATAAAATTCATATAAAACATAAATCATAAAATAAACATGTTGAATAATATTCATATAATTATTACATTTAATATAGATCTAATGGATAAAAATGGAGATAACATCATAGTTACTTTTGGAATAACCATCACAATATATTTTTATAATCTCTTAGAAGGATCCTTGTTGGTTTACTCCATCCCATAATCGAATTCATTGGAGTTTTATAATGACCTCACCCACCCCCATGTTATGATGGAATCAACCATCATAAAAACAATGAAAAATAACAATAACATAATCATAATACATAAGTCATTTTTTAAAAAAATATTCATTATGAAAATAACCTTTAATTTTGAAAAAATAACCCTTTTTTAAAAATATAGTCACTTATTACCAAATAATATTTATTTGAAAATAAACTTGTAAACATATAGATGAAGCTTAAAAAAATCATGGTGTAATGATGTTAGAAAATACCATCAATTATGTATAATTTATAAACTCCTTCTAATGTTTATAAAATGTCTTGGAAGAGTAACTTTAAAAGTGGATTTTTTTAAAAAGGTCCCATACCGTCAATCCAACTTATTACCTAAAATCATTATATGTTTAAATAATAAAAATTGGTTAATTTATAAATTATTAATAACCTTTTTAATGTTTATTATTACTCTTATATAACTTATTATTATGTTATATACAACTACATGATCAATTAAGTTCATATTAAATGTTTTTATAATATTTGGATTATAAGTCCAGATTGACAACCATAAATTGACTACATTCAATGTGTACATTGTTTTATTATCCATAAAACAATAATCATGACATAATTATCATTTTAATACCTCATGTATTTTTTTAAAGAGAACTATTATATATGGTTATAAAAATTAAACTACGTTAATATCATGGAGACGGTGGTCCATTCTAGAATATGTGTATCATTTCCATTTTTCATTCGTAATTAAAAGAAGATGGTAAGTATAATTTTTTATTTTCATGTGGTTATGAAAAATGAATTGCATCAATTCATGGAAGTGGTATTTCACATATACAATAGAACAACATTATTTTATGTTCAGGAAATGGTAAACACCTAAATAATATATTACATTTTCAGAATTATTAATATCTAAAAAATATCATATATAAATATTATTTACATCATTATAACTAGACTAGGGATACTATAATGGAATATGAATTACTTCGGTTTGCAATGCGGTAGTCTACTGTTCACATGAATGATGAATTCAATTCAGATTTTGCAGGAGAAGCGACATATATACGTTATTCAACTAAAATAATAAAATATTCACATATGGATTATACTGTAATTATAATTTTGTCATGATAAAATATTATTTTATGGAAGTTGAATAAGAGGCATATCTAAAACAAGCACATAAAAATTGTTCCTCTTCATTGGAAAATCTCATTTGATTCGCTCATTATATTCATGAAGGATGGTGTTATTCCTAAACTAAGGCCTATAGAATGAGGATAGAGATTAGATGAAGTTATTGGACTAGTGAATGACCAAAAATTCATTTTTAAGTGTGTTTAGATGAGAATAATAGGTTCAATTTTATAGGATAGGGGAGGGATACTCTTTGAATTTCTCAAAATATTAAATTAATATGATGTAATTTCTTATTAGAAATGAAACAATGTGGGTTATTAATAATATAAGACTATTATGGGTCATAATTCTATCATCTAATAATTTTAATATAATTTGGGTCACATTTTTACTCTTATTATTTATTTTTAACCCTTTTTCCCCTTTAACCCTTACTGCGAGAACATTATTTTTTACCCTTGGAGGGTGAATATTAATACTATAACATTAGAAATATGCATAATTGGATATTGGTTGATATTTTAATCCTTATTAGAATATTTTGGCCGAATTTCATATTTTTCAGAAATTTATATTTGTTTAATAAAATATTATTTATTTAATAAAATTATATATGAAAATATTGACACTATTCATAACTTTGACTATTGAAAAATATCAATACAAAAATAATAACTTAAAAAAAAATATTTTAACACATCTCAATCATGTCAAATTCATATTTGAAAATCAAACATTACATAAATTGTCTCATAATATATTATTCTTAATATTTTTAGTATCATTTATTTAAATTTTCCATAAATGAAATATTTATTCTATTGTTGTTGTGAAAACATTTTAGGTAATTAGTAATTCACTAAAAATTAAAAAGAAATTACAATTTCATAGATAATTAAATTAGATATAATAATACTATTTATATTCATACATATATTATCGATAAGAGTATATTAAAAGTAGTATACATATCAAAAACATGAGCATGACATGATTCAATATTCAGTAAATATAATTTTGTAATTGTCATAATCTAATAAAAGTGAAAACAATGATCATATAATCAAACCATGAATGTGTTGGAACTAAGGCTCTTCATTTATAATAATGGATTTTGGTTTGTGTTTGTTGCCAATCTATACATGGATGACTAGGGAGTTTGCAAAGAATATGGTCATTTGTTTGAGGATGAAAGCAGTAAAGAATGTGGGGAAGTTTCACAGTGTTTTCTAATTTTTTGGGACTCAAAATGTGGAGTTTGGTGCTGTAAAAAACAGTTTTTAGATAGGAGTTAATGGTATGCGAAACTAAAATTTAATTTGACAACATATGGGAACCACATACATCGAATCATGGACCACATACCACGTTACGAGAATGCTTCACAGCCGTATTCTAGGAAGTAGGAGCGGTATGCAGAGCGGTGCATGGAGAGGAGCACAGAGCAGTTCATAGAGTAGTGCATGGAATTGAAAACAGTTCGCAGCAATGGTAGGTGGTGAAGGAATGCGGTATGCCGAATGCTGAAGGAAGAAACGAAAAATGGTTCACAGTGACAATACGCGGTGAAGGCATGCTGTACAAGGAGTGCAAAACGATGATAGGGTTGTTGTAGTTCAACAAATAGGAGTGGTACATGGTGGATCCTAACAATATGTAGATGGAGTTTAGTTTACAATAATAGTAACCGACATTGAAATTTTTTGTAAATCATGTTATAGAAATTGGTGGAGTTATGCGCCTATTTATGGAACAATAATCCTCTTTTTTGAAATAAGATATTGGAGAATAAAATTTCAGGAAAAAATTTGATGAAGTCCAATGTGGTATGCAGTGGATAAGATTGTACGTAGAGAGAATCATCTGCGTATGGAGCAGTATGCAGAAGAGAGTGTGGTTCGTGTAGGTAGCTCTCATAGTACGCGGTGGAGCAATGTAGTGCGTGGAGCAGGATAGTACGTGGAGGTGTAGAGTAGTACATGGAGTTGGCTAGTATGCTGAGAAGGGAAGTACGTGGAGGAGATGGATGGTACGTGGAGGAGTTCAATGGTACAAGAAAACAACAAGGGTATGCAAAAACATCAGTTGTATGAAGAACACCCAAAGAATCTTGAAAATTGACCAAATCAGTTTGTGAAATTAATTTCCTTAATATATCAGTGTAATGAAAAAAAATTACATATTTGGGTGAATACGGGACTTTAAAATATCATCCATTTATAGTTGAGGATGCACAATTTGATGCAAAACCATTGAAGTAACCCTCAATTCGTTAAACTGAGTGATGATTCTTCCATCATAGTGATCAAGGGAGAGTCAGTAGAAGTGATTTGAGGGATGTTGTGTGCTATCCGTAAAACCTTGTAAATGTAGTGAGACTGGAACAAAGTGACCGTGATAAACACTTGTACTCCACAACTAGTCAAGATTAGTGGTTTTGGTATGACCGAAACCATGTCGGCGTATGCTCTTTGGGCGCAACCCTCAGTGGTGAACCAAGTAAAATTATTTTGTCATTTCTTTTCACGTGATTGTTTGTTTTCTGCACATCCAATTCTGTCAGGTTTAAGAGGTTCCTACCAACATGAAAACAATATCCATCAGTTTAAAAGAAATATTTGACACCTTGATTCATCCCTCCCCTTTCAAGATTTTCTAGGGTCCTTCAAGTGGTATCAGAGCCATGTTTCTGGTGTTGAATCTGTCTTCTTCTATCATGGAGAATCTACTCAGTGTTAGGGTAGTTCCCCTCTTCGATGGAAGTAATTTAATAATTTGGAAAACATGATGAGATCTCACCTATGATCTCTTGGAATGGAAGTATTATTTGATAATGAGGAGGGAATACAAGTCATTGATCCTACAGAATTGTCAATGACTGATACATACAAGAAATTGATTGATACTGATGAAAAAGCACAAAATGATTTCACTGCATCCCTTTCTAATTAGAATTATCTAAAGGTAATGAGTTGAACATCCTCCAAGTCAATGTGGGATAAACTAGAAAATATTTATGAAGAATATATCAAAGTTAAGGATGAAAAACATCAAGTTATACACAACAGGATTGATGATATGAAGATGCACCATTATAAGAATATATACTCATTTTTAAATCGACTTACTGATGTTATAGGATAAATAAAAGGTCTAAGAAAAGAAATCTAAGATATTACATAGTAAAAAAATATTGATAAGAATTCCACCCCTTTTAAAATGCAAATGTGCCAACCCTTGAGGAAAGATATCTCTCCAAACTCTTAGTGGATAATCTTCTTGAGCAATCTATCAACTTATGAAATGAGAATCAAACGAGAAGAAGCTATGAATCATGTGAGAAAGGAAATAGAATTCAAAGCCACAGAAAAACATAAAGTTTCAGGAGATAGAAATGATGAAAATGACGAGGAAAACAAAACTCTTTCTCTCATTTCCACGATTCTCCAGAAGGGAACAGGGAAAGTTGATGGTAAGCTACCTCTGGTTTTTTTCACTGTGGAAGTTTTGGGTATATTGAATCTCAGTGATCAAGAAAATTTTATGTTAAAGAAAGAAAAGTGGAAAACACGTAAAAGCCGTGGAAAAGATTAGTCAAAAAGGGAATCTTCAAATTTGAAAAGAATGTACAGAATAAGAGTATTTTCTGTGAGGATGAAGATGATGATAATGAATTCTATGAGGAATATGAACCAGAATTTAAGACTAGAAACCATGCATCCATGATGGCTTCCATTAAAATGTCAGGACCTTTGATAGATAAATCCAGAGATAATTTGTTGACTAATAATATTGATCCTAAGTTGAAACATAAGGATTGTTTTGGTAAGCTTGATATTAAATGTAATATATGGAATAAGTGGGAAGAAATGATAGAGTAATCATCAGAATATATTGATCAGCTATATGTATACATTGAATTACTAGAAGAACTGGTCAAAGTTCAATCATCAATCCTTGAAAGAATTGATGATGTTGTGGAACTAAAAATCATAAATAAAGAACAAGCAAAGGTCATTAATGACCATACCTCGAGACTAGAGGGGAATTCCAAGATGATTGAAGGACTCCAATAAGAAGTTGTTACTATGAGAAGTAAACTCAAAAGTTAATCAATTTCAGAAGAAGTAAAGAAGAAAATACAATTTGGAAGTCTCTCAGATGCTGAGCTACAAGGGAAAGAGAAAACATTTATTTTGATGACGTTTTAAAGAACTTAAGGGGACAAATACCCACATTCATGTGAAATAGTGGAATTGGTTGTGATTCTGAAACCTAATATGTTATAAATAAATTGAACCATAATAAAGGCAAGATAAAATTTGATCATGTTGAAAGGAAACCAGATGTGATGAAAAAGAAAACCTTAAATCAAACTGAAATGGGAAATGAAGATTATCCTCAAGATTACAGAAATGATAGGCAGTCAAAATATTTTCCTGAGGAAGAAGGCATGATGAGAAAGAGAAGTTATAAGACATTTCCTTTCATGAAGTGTCAGTTTTGTGGCTATCTCGGACATACCATGTTATAATTCAAATAGGCAAGGAGATATATGAACGAGGAAGAGTTAGGATTTCAATAATGAAGAAAATATTCTTATCCTACTTCTTATAGAAGAAATAAATTCTATGTATATTTTTTCATTGTTCTTACTTTGGCCATAAAGTTGTGTATTGCAGGTGGAGGTATGATAAGAGAAATTCTTTCAATGATCAAAGATGACTCAAAACATGTCAACCATACATTGTTGCTATTTCAAATAGGCTTACTTATATAGAAGAAGAATTTGAATATGAAAAACCCATGTACAAGGAAGATAGAATTGAATGTCTATTAGCAAATCAATCCAATATCTAATGGAAATAAAAGCGGAAAATTGAAAAGTCTAATTTTGCAGAAGTATCCCTAAAAGAAACAAAGAACAAAAGCACATGGATTCTTGATATAGGATGTGTATCCCACATGATGGGTAATGTAGACCTATCAATGAATGTCAAGAAAAAAGTTGATGGAATAGTGAGGTTCGGTAACGATGGTGCTTTCAAGATAAAAGGCAGTGGAAGTACTAAGATAGCTAATGAAGAGATGAAGAAAACTGAATTCCTTTATGTGGATGGTTTGTGTCACAATATTATTATTGTGAGTCAACTCGGTGACTTAGGCCTTATCGTGACATTCATTTAGAATAGTTATACTATAAGAGGAATGTGCGGGAATTCACTCATGAATGCCTATAAGATAGATGTCAACTTATATCAAGTTGAAAGCAAAGAGAACATCTGCTACATAACAGTTGATGAGTAAAACAACATATGGCATCAAAGTTTTGGTCACATCAATCAGCAAGAAATGGAAAAGATATCGAATTTGATGATAGTGATGGATATCCGTAATCTAAAGCATGAATGAGAAAATAACTATTATTCTTGCATGCGAGGGAAACTGGTCTACAGTACCTACCTACCAAAGAAGAAAAGAGAATCAAATCATCTTGACCTCGTCCATTGAGATGTATGTGGCAAGATAAATGTTGCTATAACACATGGATAATGGTACTCGGTTCTTTTTATTGATGATTACAGTATAATATTATGTGTGATCATTATACACAGGAAGCAACAAGTGCTTGATTATATGAAAACCTATCATCAAATCATTGAGAATGATACAGGACCGAAGATCAAAGTCCTACGGTCTAACAATGGAGGAGAATACACATCCACTGAATTTTAAAATTACCCAGAGATGAATTGTATACAACATTAGGTGGATGCTATGAGAACTCCATAGCAAAGTGGAGTTGTTGAGCATAGGAAACGACAGGTAAACAACATGTATAGAACTATGACGATTGAGAGTTATATTACTTGACATTATCGGAATGAGGAAGTACAAGAAACATTTTATATTAAAAATTGAAAAGTTCTATATATGGATTTGACAAAGAAACCCTATGAATTGTGGCATAGAAGGATGCCCTCTTTGAAATATTTTCGTGTTTTCGAAAGAAAATGTTTTAACTGAAACAAAGAAGGAAATTAAGAGAATTATGGAGACAATGCAGATGAAGAAATATTTCTTAGATACTCAATGAATAGAAAATCCTACAAATTTTTTAATAAAAACATGGGATGAATTTTGGAAAGCAGTGATGTAAAGATCATTGAAAAGAAAAATACGAATTCTTAAAGGAATTATTATGCTGCTGTGATAGAAGATGAGGATGGATGTTAACATAGAACAAATGTTAATAAAGAAGTAGAGGAAGGTGGGAAAAAAATCTCAGGAGTCACATCATGATGTTGACTCTGAAGAATAATTAGAAGAGGAAGCCATAACTGGAGAGAATTTAGTTAAACCACAAAGAAGAAATCAAAGAGTAGAGATTGATCAGTCCAACATTATCGGGGATCAAAATGCGCCTACACAAATAAGGAGAATGAGGAATAATTCATGTTCTGCATTTCTAACAGTTGAGGAAGCATCCTCATTTTAAGAGGCTGCAAAGGACGAGTCATTGGTAAAAACAATGAATGAATAATTAGATTAGATTGACAAAAATCTAACTTGGGATCTTTTCAAAAGACCTAAAGATCACAATGTGTTTGGTACAAAGTGGATTTTCAAGGAAAAATTTAATTAGTATGGAAATGTTATCATAAATAAGGCACTCTTGGTATGTAAAGGATATTCAAAAATCAAAGGCATTGATTTTGAGGAGACATTTACTCCCGTAGTGAGACTAAAGTCAATCAGGCTATTTCTTTCCATGGCTACCCAAAAAGTTTGTAATGTGTATCAAATTGATGTGAAGACATAATTCTTAAATAGTGTATTAGAAGAAGAAGTCTACATTGAACAACCTGTAGGGTTTTTTCTTGGCAATGATGAACTTATGGTTTACCAATTAAAGAAATCTATCTATGGCCTAAAACAGGCACCACAGGTGTGGTACTCGTGGTTGGACTCTTATCTGAGAAATCTTGAGTTTAAAAGAGGAGGAGTGGATCACAATCTCTATGTGAGAAATTCACAAAAGGATCAATTCATGGCATTGCTATACATGGATGATATTATTTTTTATTGTAGCAGACATGGATCAGTGGATGAATTTCCCAATCACATGAAATCAGAATTTGAAATGTACATGATTGGTGAACTCACATACCTTTTAGGGTTGCAGGTGATTCAGAAGAATGATTACACTTTAATTTCTTAGGAAAAGTATTCAAGAGAGCTGTTGAAGAAATTCAATATGTACGATTCCAAACCAATGTCGACTCCGATTGCGGTTGGAACAATGCTCGAGAAGCATGAGGACGAGATATCAATGGATCCCATAATGTAAAAAATAATCATTGGAAGCCTAATGTACCTAATGATGACATAGTCAGATATTGTCTTTGCAACATGAATTTCATCCCACTTTTAGAGTAATATGAAGGAAGAACATATGGATTCCATGAAAAGAATCATGAGATACATTCAAGGTATACATAATTATGGGTTATACATTTTTGTAGGAAGAGGAAGTGAACTGTCTGATTTTTCTGATGATGAATGGGCTAGAGATTTAGTGAATAGAAAGTCTAATAGTAGCGGAGAATTCTATATTGGGAAGAAATGTGTGGGCCGGTTAAGCAAGAAATAGGAAATTACTTCACTTAGTACTGATGAAGATGAATATATATCTGCTACCAAGTCAGGCACTCAGTTACCCTGGATGAAACAGAAACTAACTGACATAGGTGATTAGGTGAAACAACCAATGGTGATTTACTATGATAATAAGAGAACAATTGATCTTACAAAGAATCACATTCATAATTATCATACGTAACATATTGAGATCAAATATCACTTCATTAATGAAAAATTTAAACAAGGCATGATCAAAATAGACCATGTGGGAAATGATGAGAAAGTGGCTGACATTATAACCAATCCACCTTCAACGATTGTGTTTGAGAAACATCGGTTGAACCTCAGTGTTCAACCACCTCCCATTCCATAAGGAGGTTATGATAATCCCCTATCCCCAATTGTTTTACCTATGTTAATCTGTCTGTGGAAGTGTTGCGGGTTTATGGTGGGAGATACGATCCATGGGGATTATGTTCTGAGCTCTATAATGTTTACATGCCGGTCTCAGCGATTTATGGAGAATAGGAGGGAATAGATAAATTCAATGCATTCAATGGAATGTGTGGATCAGGAAACATCTAGAACTACAACTAACTATGGGGGAGAAAAAAATAATGAGAAATCAATTCATGTCCTCTCTATTTTTTTACATATAGAACCTCACATGTAGACTTGGAGTTATGGGTGAGTTGTTTCTTGAAGTTTCATGTTTAGATCGTGGATGGAATATTAGTGAATTTATCTAGAGATTTCCAAAATACCCAAAGGGGGCGAATTTTGGAACCAAGGAAGTTATTTTCTAATAATGGAGTATGGTTTGTTTTTTTGTCAATCATTACATGGATAGATATGATGTTTTGAAGTAATGAGGTCATTCGTTTGAGGATCAATGTATTATTAATGGTGGGTTAGTTTCTATGTGTTTTCCAAATATTAGGTCCTCAAAATCAGAAGTTTGGTGTTGGAAATCAAAGGGCTTTTAGATAGGAGTCAATGGTATAAGAAATGAAAAATAAAATAGACAACAAAAGGGAACCACATACCTTAGAACTTGGACCACACACCATGTTGTGGGAATGGTTTGCGGCCAAATTCCAGGAAGTGGGAGCGGTACATGGAGCGGTGCACATTGCGTTGCATGGAGCGGTGCGCAGAATGTCACATGGAGAAAGGTGCAAAGTGGGGCATGTAGTGGTGTGCAGAACGGAAAACAGTTCGCAGCAATGGTACATGATGAAGGCATGCGGTACACAGAATGCTGAATGGGGAAGCAAAAAACGGTTCACAGCAAAGGTACGTAGTGAAGGAATGCAGTATGCAGAGTGCAAAATATTGGAGGGATTGATGCAGTTCACGAAATAGGAGCGGTACGTGGTGGAGGATCACGGTACATGGATAGAGTTTAGTTTACAGCAGCAGTAATCCCACATTTAAAATTTGGGAAAAGCAGGCTACCAAAATTTTTGGAGTAATGTTCCTATTTAAGGAACAATAATCCTCTTTGTTGAAAGAATAGATTTGAGATTAAATTTTCAAGAAGAAATTCGGTGAATTACGAAGTGGTACACAGTGGAGAAGATGATACGTGGAGAGAATCATCTGCATAAGGAACAATGCATGGAAGAGATTTTGGTTCACATAGGCAGCTCTCGCACTACACGGCGGAGCAAGGCAGTACGTGGAACATGATAGTATGCAGAAGAGTGAAGGAGTATGCAGAGTAGGGCGGTATGTCGAGAAGGGAAGTACACAGGGGAGCTGGACGGTATGCAGAGGAGTTAGACGGTATGTGAAAATAACAACGGTACATGGAAATTGCAACAGTTATCGGAACACCCAGGGAAGCCTAAAAATTGACCGAATCAGTTTGTGAAATCAATTTTCCATAACATATCAGTGTATGGGAAAATAAAATACATATATGGGTGATTACGAGACTTCAATAGAGAATCCATTTAAAGTTTAGGATGTATGATTTAATGCTAAATTATTGCTGCGACCTTCAAGTCGTTAAACTGAGTGATGGTTCTTCCTATACAGCGAGCAAGGGGGAGTCAGTAGAAGTGATCTGAGGGATGCAGTGTTCTATCCCTAAAACCTTGTAAAGGAAGTTCTCCTGGTATAGAGGGACTATACTAAACCCATGTACCCCACAACTATTGAATGTTAGTGGTTTTTTAATGACCGACACATTATCGACATATGCTCCTTGAACGTAGCCCTTAGTGGTGAACCAAGTAAAATTGATGTGTCATTTCTTTTCATGTGATTGTTTATTTTTTTCACATCTTCTTCAAACACGTTTAATATGTTCGTACCAACATGGGAACATGATCCATCAGTTTAAAAGAAAAATTTGACACCCTGATTCACCCATCCCCTCTAAGGGTGTTTTGGGGTCCTTCAGAATGATAATGGATGAATATTACTCATAATATAATATATTCTTAAGTTATAGGGTCATCTTGAACTCCTCCTCACATTATTTTTACCCTTAATTAACCGATTTAACCTTTACTGTGGTAATAAAAGAAATTACTGATGTTAATATTAATATAGTCTAAAAAATAATAGTGATCAATTTACTAAATTTGGTCCTCATAATTATAAATATGGAATAATTTTTTAAAAATTATAAACACGTAAGATTTAAGATTAAATTTTAAATTTCATCTATAAAATGAAATGACAAAACAGATCATTCAGAAAAAAAACCCATTCTTAAACATACAATTTTTATACTAAAATTATTTATAAAATCAATTTAAAAACAATATTTTTATTATTTTTAATAAATTAGAAAAAATTAAAAATTAAAATATAATATTATTTTGAAAATTCTATAAATGTTAATAAAATATTCAATAAAATAAATATTTTCCACTATTAATTGAAAACTCAATCTTTTCAAAAAATTAAAAAAAAGCACTATTTACTAGTATTGATATTAGGATTTATAAAACTATTTTTATTTCATTAATTAATTTTCTTACAAGGTTAATAAATTTATTTATATAATTCTCTCATAAATTATATAAGATTAATTATTATAAAAAGTGTATTTGAAGAATAAAATTTCTTTTCAAAAATTAAATACTCAAATTTTTAAGTGTTTTTTAATAAATTATTAACGAGTAGGAAAATATTATATTTCATATTTTATTTAATACTATTAATCGAAACTACTAAAATAGATATGTCATAATGTTCCCCTAATAAAAATATTTAGTTTTTCTTTTATGCTCGTTAGTGTATACTGTACGCTAAAAAACATAGGGTTTCCTTTAGAAAAATATAATGATGTTACATTCTTACAAACTATTATAAATTAAACACTCTTAGTTTTTAATTAAATCTGGGTAACCAATGTTAGACTTCTCAAAATACCATTATTAAAATATCGCATCAAAAAATATTAATTAAACTATCACTTAGTAAGAGAGAAAAATGAAGTGTGAAGGTCACCACATATAACACATACATGGTTTCCATTTAAGAAATCATGGACATAAAAGATAAAATATTACTCCCATGTACTAATATTTTTTGGTAGATAACATGGTCTTGATGATGTAAATGATCACAAAACAATAAATATGTGATTCATTAAGAGGTTATTTATTTATTAGTATAAAAATAAAAGGAAATATTTTTTGTTTCAATATATTTTTTGTAGAGTTGGTGGATTAATTTTCTATATAGATAATTTACATTAAGAAATATACATAAACTAAAATCAAAATTTAATACTTTAGTCATTTTACACCAAAAACACATCTTTTTTCTCCAAACTATGAGTATTAAATATGAATTTTTAATCCTGGAAGAATATTGATCACTAAAAAAACAAATCGATAATAATACATTACTCATGTTAGAAGACATTAAACAAAATAGAAATTGTTAGAACATGATATGATTTTTTATACCCAGAAATTCCATGTATGTTATTTTAATTTAATGGAATTATAATGAGTCCACGAAAATTGACGGCACATGATTCCAAGGCCCGGAGAGCCCGAAACAGAATTTTGAACTTTTTTTAAGGAACATTCAGTAAACATGCAGGCAGTGAATTCAATCTTTTGAACCACTTCTCAGATTAAAAACACGAGGTAACCATTTAATTCAAATCACCTAGATTCCCTTAAGGGAAACTTAACATCAACCGACATGGGTTTGACAAAAAATGTAATTTTTGGACCTTACAAAAATAATAATAAAATAACAAAACGAGTTATTTTATTTCTTTCTATGTAACTGTTGAGTGGCGATGGGGGGACCGCTAGGTTGTCCAAACATTTAATGGTCGGTTAGACATGGTTGTCTAACCGTACTATTGGAAAAATTAGTAGATTCATTAATTAAATTCATTAATGAACCTCATTAATCATGGGGTGGGTTGATCTTCTCTTTTCTTCTATTTAAACAAATCTCGACCATGAGTTTTTAGATGAAAGAGTGGAACCTCTGATGAAGTGTCAGAAACGTCTTCCACCAACATATAATGGAGATTTGACAACTGTTGGAGGTTTTGATGATGGGAAACAATGAGCCCCAAAGGACGTGAACCTTCTCCTTCATCTGAAATACCCTCAAATATAGACACTCCTTCATCTACAATTACTTCCAATAATCTCGAGGTAGAGGGTTATGTGCATAATTCCCCCCTTTTTCCCTGTTCTGGAATATTATGAAAAACATGGATCAATTGTAAAATGGGTTGATCCACATTTGATTCATTAATGCGGGAGGATAATGCGGGGTTTTTATGGGAATTTTTTTGATCAAATAATACTTCCTATGTTATAATGATAACAGGGAGGGCACGTGTCAATCCATTCTGGGCCCGGACCCTCTCTCGATATCGGTTTTGTGGTGTTCTTTGTGGGAGACCAAGAAATATGTTTTAAAAGAGATACTTTGGGTCGCACAGGGTAGGATACATCCCTGGAGGCCCGTAGGTGCAGACAAAAAAGGAATAGGACCACCAGAACTTCACAGTGGCCCGTAATAGAATCACAAGCGTGGTGAGGCTGAGAACTGAGGAGGTGGCGGTAGGCTACCACTGACCTCGAGAAGGGGGCAGTCCCCAAAGGTTACAGGATGGAAAAATGGATGGCCGACCATTTCTGGCCGTGTCGAAGAAGGCGGCGCACTATGGAGGAAGGTCGCAGCTTCAAGCTACGATAGAGGGCGGACCCGCGGTCTGCAGGTTCCGAAGAAGGCTAGTTCATGCAAACTGACTAGGTGGTGTGGTGCCATCGATCCCCGCTACTTTGAAGACCCTAATGGATCAACCATTTGGGAGAGGATCAGACCCCCATGCCCAGCCAGCGGGCCGGGTGGTTCCACTACTCGGGGGGGGATGCATCTCGTCAGGTGGGATGGGCCGAGCCCGCGGCCAGCGGGCTGGGCCCATGGCATAGTGGGCCGATCCTCCGGCCTAGTGGGCCAGACCAGGACCAACCGAACTGGGCCGAGGCCAGCCCCATCGGGCCGGGCACAATAGACCATGTCGGGTCGGTCTGACCGGGTTGGAAGGGACCCGGACCCCTTTCGGCCCAATTACACTTAAATGGGCATATCTCCTAAACCTTATATCCGTTTGATGAACCGTATGTAGAGAAAAAACCCTTAAGATGAGGTAACAATTTTGAGAGACACCATGGGAGTCTCTAATAATGTTGAAATTTGGCCGGGTTGGAACGTACCAGAATCTAACCGGGACCTCGACACTAGAAGGCTTATAACATACAGACCGAGCATACAGTTGACACACTGTCTTTTTCAATGGAACCCCTATGACATAGAGGATCATTGAGATACTTCATGAAGGTATTTATTGCTGGTTTAAATAGGAACGATGGCTTGAGAAGTGGTTCTACCAAGTGTGCTACATGTGGAACACTACGACTGGATGAGACCTGAAGACTACTAACTTTCGACTCTGTGGGACTAGACGACCTAGTGGGAAGCACCACTATTTTACTTTGTAGTCCCATGGTGGGGAGCATATCTATGTGACCCGGTAGACACATGGTATTCAACATGAGGAGTACCTCAGTAGGCCACTGTGGGGAGAGACTCTATATGACCCAATAGACCCACGGTACACGATGGGGAGATGTACCTAAGTCATTCAAGGTTAGTGGGAAGCACCTCTATGTGACTTAGCGGGCCCACTATACTCGATATATGCGGAGTTCTCCAGCGTCGAAGGAGTTCGATGATGAGACTGATGATGTTAGTGTTACTAACCTAGAATATAACCAGCATGTGCGGTCTTTTTGTATGTTATTTGTGATTGATATCTGGCTTTGTGGTTTTCCCTTTGTGGAATTCTGGGAGACCTTCAACCGTCTTGGGGTCCCGACTGGGTATTGTTATACTCACCCCTGAATGGGATTCGCCGGCACCGTGTGTGTGTCTTGTGAAGACGACATGCAACTTTGACCGAGGGTTGGGATCCAGAACCAGATGGTGTACGAAGGTGATCGATTGACTTGGTGAGTTGTGGTGACAAGTTGTACCTACCCTTTAGGTAGGATCCTTGTCGGATGATCTCAGGTGCTATTTTTACTTTTTGCTGTATTTCCATTTCAGTTGGGCTTGTATTCAGGCTCCTACTTCCAGTACATACTTTTAAACTCTGTGGTGGATTTAGTTGTGGTTTTACTCTTTTTCTTCAAATGTTTTTTACTTGTCCGCAGTGTGCTCTATCTCTGTGTGTATAGTTTTTGAGGGAATTCCTTCTATTTTTAGGTAAATTCCTTTCTAGTGCTAGTAGCAAACCCCTATAATATTAAAGGAGGGTTTAGGGTAGTCACGACACGAGCCCTAGGGGATGGGTCATGAAAAACTGGTATCAGAGGGCTATCAGTTCCCTCTAAAAGAATGGGTGTCTGATGTTTTGTTTTGGGGAAATAGTGTTAAGTGTTGCAAGTCTGACTTTCTGATTCATGGAGTCCAGTGTTGGTCTGATGGCTGACGTATCCATACAAAATGACCTTGAATTCTATTTTAAGATCAATACATGAAAACATAGGTTGCATAAGTACCTCCTTTATTTGAATAAATTTAATCTCACCAGGAATTTCCTTCTAACTGTGGTAAGTTTTGATCTATCTTAGGATGCCTCCATTTGGAAGACCATCCAGCATCATGATACGAGGTTGTGAGGAATGTATGCCTAACAAAGAGGCATCCATTCAGGGACCGATGCTTGAGATGTCCCCACTAGGTGGTGCACCAGTGCTACCACCACCCAATGGTCAGCATCTTCTATCAGAGGTTTTAGCAGAGGACGTTCCTAGACTCAGTTCCCTACATGAGTTTCAGAGATAGAGAACACCCAGTTTCAAGGGAGAGATAGATCCTCAGGTCACTGAGGACTAGATAGAGGCTATGACGTGGGTTCTCCACTTAGTGAGGACACCACCTATCCAGATGGCGATCTTGGAAGCAAGAATTTAGTAGGGATCAATAGGGAGATGGTGGAGTTTGACCATTTAGAATCGCAATGAGGTGACCCTCATTTGGGTTGGCATCAAGAGGCTTTTCTGGGATGAGTTTTTCCATTCAAAATTGCACTCTGTGTGCATTCAGAAGATTCTCCACCTACATCAGGGAAGCATGATAGTGGATGAGTACTAGGCGAGGTTCACAGAGCTTTCCTACTACTACAAAGAGATAGTGTGAGACCCTTTCTTAAGGGATCGAGCCTTTGAGCAGGGACTCATGTGGGAGATCAGAGATTTAGTGGTGTATATCAACATCCCTACCCAGGATGGGGTACTAGAGTGAGACCTTCTGATAGAGAGCTTCTTGGTAGAGAAAGAACCCATAGTTAGAGTTTCTAGCAGACCCCAAGCGGTAGAGTCTTCGACAGGCATCAGACAACAGTCACATGGGCCCCATCGGGCAAGGTCTTTTAGAGGCCAACCCCAAGACTCAGGGTTGGCCGTTCAAGGCTCCCAGGATAGAGGGAGTCAGATGGGGGTTGTCATTTTCTTTTCGTGTGGTGGACAGAGAAACATGGCACGTGACTTCCCAACCCGCCATATGGATGACCAGTAGCCGGTTGAGGTGCTGCTGAGATAATGGAAGAAATTTGAGTGAGGAGGTCTATAGAGAGGTAGATGTGGTAGGGGAGCTAGCCAAGTGGTAGGTGGTGGGTGATGGTTAGAGGTGTCACCACCACCACCCCCAGCTGGTCCACCCCGACCTTGGGTAGTAGGTAGACATGGGCGAGATCAGCTCCAGGCAGTAGAGTCTTATTACCACGATGCTATAGGGATGATTAGAGGTACTATATGTGTTTATTCCATGCTAGCTTCAATTATTGTAGACACAAGTATCATTCACTTTCCATTTCCATGACACTCATTTGAAGCTCGAGGATTTCGATGGAGCATTTGGCTAGATCCTTATGATTAGATACTCTTACGAGAGAGGTCTAGATTATTACACATTGGTGTAGATAGTGTTAGATCACTCTAAGAGCCAAGATAATTGACTGGGATCTCCGATTAGCAGCTTCTAGGCCTTATGATATCATTTTAGCTATGGATTGGATATTCCCAATCCATTATCAGATCGATTGTTTTAGGTGCAAAGTGTGGTGTATCCATGAGGGTGGTATCATATTTTCATTAATTGGTGAGAATTAAACCTTTTCAGAACAAGATGAAATTTCTTGGAGGAGGAAGCGTCCAATATCTTATTAGTTGGATGGCCTCACCATCAGTGTAGTGGACGAGAGGAGTCTGATCTACCCTATAGAGGTGGACTAGTATGCTGAGGAATTCTCTGATGATGTTTCATGACTATCCCTTCTTAGAGAAGTATACATTTACATCTACCAGTACCCTAGGACGACACCTATATCCACACCAGCATATCTGACGGCCCTCGTGGAGCTTCATGAGCTGAGGGTACAGTTGGACGTCTTGAAGAGGTAGGGGTTTGTAAGGTCCAATGTTTCAACTTGGGTAGCCCCGATTTTTGTTTACCAAGAAGGTATATGGGAGTATGAGGCTTTTTGTGGATTATCAGTGCATGAACTAGGTGACCATGAAGAAAAAGTATCATATTCAAAGGATCGATGATCTCTTCGACCAGTAGAAGGGAGCATGGTGGTTTTCAATTATAGACCTTAGATTAGGCTACCGTCAGCTCAGGGTACGAAATGAGGACGTACCAAAGACAACCTTTAGATGTCGGTATGGACATTAAGAGTTCTTAGTGAGCCCCTTCAGCATGAACAATTCTCTGATAGTGTTCATGTTGCTAATGAATAGGATCTTCTAGCCTTACCTCAGTCTATTCATGGTAGTCATCATTGAAGACATCTTGGTGTACTTGGCGATAGAGGAGGAGCACACTACACACCTACAAATAGTTTTGGATACACTCCGAGAGCACCATCTTTATTGAAATATATCTATGTTCTAATTCAGGGTATGAGAACTCCACTTCCTTGGGAATGTTATCTCAGAGGATGGAGTTGCAGTGGATTCAAAAAAGATAGAGGTAGTGCTTGCTTGGGAGCCACCCAGAAGTGTGACCGTGGTGAGATGTTTCCTAGGATTGGCTGGGTACTACTGAAGATCAATACCTGAATTCTCTAGGGTAGCAGCACACATTTCATCTTTGACGATGAAGAGATAGCCTTTCTTGGGTATACAGAAGTGATAGAAGAGTTTCGAAAAGACGAGGTGGAGACTGACAAGTGCCCCCATCTTGAGGCTACCCGAAGAGGGAATTGGGTATGTAGTCTACTACGACGCATCATGGACTAGAGTAGGTTTTATTTTGATTCAGCTGCATGTGGTGATCACCTAAGGCTCCCGACATTTGAGACAGCACAAGAAGAACTATGATATCCATGACTTGGAGTCAGCCATAGTGGTATTTGTAATGAAGATGTGTCAGAACTACTTGATGGGTGAACAATTTACTGTTTACTCCAATCACAAGAGTCTCAGGTATATCTTCTCACACAAGGACCTGAACCTGAGATAGTGGCGATGCCTGCATTTCCTCTTAGAATATGACTTTTTCATAGTCTACACTCATGGGAAGGAGAATGTAGTAGAAGATTCACTCAGTAATATGTCTCGACTGCAATTACTGAGTGAGGTGATAGAGAAGCTAGCCGCATTAAATATATCATTCATGGATAGATATGGAGCAGTTTATCTCCGATCTATGACATTGACTCCCTTGATCCTTCAGCGACTTAGGGAGGCACAACTTTGGGATATTGAATGCGAGGCCCGATATGCTCAGATATCATCAGGACAGGCTCCGACAATATTTTCTGATGGTGGAGATCACATCATCCTTTTAAATGGTCATACCATGGTTCCAGTGACGCTATGAGAGTAGGTGTTGATGGAGTTCCACAAATCCCCTTTGGAAGTATATCATGGTGTGGAAAAGATGTACCAGGACCTGTGGTATCAGTACTGATGACCCGAGATGAAGAAAGTTGTGGCAGAGTTCGTATCATGATGCCTCACTTGTCAGCAAGTGAAGGTCAAACATCGGGTACCAGCAGGCTTAGCTCAGCCACTTGTCATTCCAGAATGGAAGTTGGATGGTGTCTCCATAGACTTCATGATAGGGCTACCACATACGTTCCGGGGACATGATTCCATATGGGTGATCATTGACTGACTCACCATGTCAGTCCTAATTTTTCCCATTCGAGAGCAGGGATCAATAAAGGGATTGTGACTTCTCTACGTACATGAGATTTTATGGCCTCACGGGGTGCCATCAAAGATTATCTCGGATCGTGATGCTCGTTTTATATCCCACTTGTGGAAGGGATTATAAGAGGCGTTCATGACCCAACTATGTTGGAGGACCACCTTTCACCCTTAGACAGATGGTCAGACAGAACAGACCATACAGACACTCGAGGACATGTTTCATTCTTGTAACCTTGATTTTGGCTATAGTTAGGGGGACCACCTACCACTGATGGAGTTCACGTACAACAATTATTATTACTCCACTATCAGAATGGAAAAAATTGAGTCCTTGTATGGGCGCTCATTAAGATCACCTCTATATTAGAAAAATCTATGGGAGTCAACATTTATAGGTCTAGAGTTCATACGACCTACCACTGAGAAGGTGCATGTCATCCAAGTGCAGATGAAGACTGCACAAACCTGGCCAAAGTCAAATGCTGGTAGGAGATAAAGACCCATGGATTTCGAGTAGGGGGACCATGACTTCCTATGGGTCTCACCTTGATGAGGATTGTAGAGATTTGGTTGGGGAAGAAAGCTATCTCTGAGGTTCATCAGAACTTTCTAGATCCTCAACATAGTAGGCGAGGTAGGGTATAATCTAGATCTTCCCCCACAGATGACCCTGGGGCATAATGTATTACATGTTTTGCAGTTGAGGAGGTACGTGCATGATCCATCACATGTTATCGACTGGGGCGAGCTCGATATTGATGATGGGGAGACATTCAAGGGGTTCACGATGGAGATAGAGGATTGATAGGAGAAGGTCCTTTGTCGATGGTTGGTCTATCTAGTATGAATTTGGTGGAATCATGGGAACCTCCAGACGAGTATATGGGAGCAGGAGGCTCAAATACATGATCAATACCCCCATTTGTTTCCCCACCTTTTTTGTAGCTTTCAGGATGAAAATCCCTAAGGTTGGGAGAATGTAAAGATCCAGAAATTCAATGTAATTTTTTTAATTAAATGGAATTACTAAAAGTCTGTGAAAATTGACAGCTCATGATTATGTGGCTCGGAGAGCCCGAAATGTAATTTTGAACATTTTTAAGGTATGTTCAACAAATATAAAGGTGGAGAATTCTATATTTTGAATCGGTTCTTGGATTAATAATCCAAGGGAACCATTGAATCCCCAGTGCCGAGATTCTCTTAAGGGAAGCATAACATCAACCTACAATGGTTAGATAAGAAAATTTAATTTTTTGTCTTTAAAAATAGTAATAAAATAACTCAACATGTTATTTTATTTCTTTATTTGGAACTTTTGAGTGGTAGTGGCGGGACTGCTGGGTTGTCAGACCATTTAATGGCTGGTTACACTTGTTTGTGTAACCACACAGTTGGGAGAATTAATAGGTTAATGAAATAAATTCAATAATGATCCTCATTAATTGTTCGGTGAGTTGCTCTCTTCTTTTTTTCTATTTAATGAAAGCTCATGCATGAGTTTTTAGATGAAAGAGACGAAACTCTAATGAAGTACCGACGATGACTTCCACTAATGTAGAATGAAGCTTCGATGACTGTTGGAGGATTCGAAGATGATAAATGATCAGTTCCAAAGGATGTGAACCTTCACCTTTGTTCACGACACCCTTGAATGTAGACACTCCTTCCTCATCAAAAATGACTTCCAATGAACATGAGGTAGGGGGTTAGGTGCTTAATTCCTCCATTTTTCCCCATTCGTGAATATTATGAAAAACACGGATCAACCTTCCAATAGGTTGATATGTGGTTAATTATTTAATATGGGAGGATAATGCGGGGTTTCTTTATGGGAGTTTTTAGGATTAAATAATACTTTACATGTTATAATGCTAACGTAGAGGGCGCGGGCTGAGCCGAACAAGGCTAAGACCGTCCTCAGATCTTTGGTTTGTGGAATTATTCCTGGGCGACGAAGAAATAGGGAGGAAAGGAAAAACATTGTGCTACGAGGTGTAGGATCCATCATAGGAGGCTCGTAGGCATGGACAGTAATGTAATCAAACCCTTAGATCTTTGCCAGTGCGGCGGCGACCGGTTACTGCCGACCACGAGAAGACGGTGGCACCCAAAGGCACCACATTAGACAAAGGGGCTGTTGACCTTTGTCAGCTGTGTCGGAGCAGGGCGGCACGATGTGTCAGTTTTCCACAGAGAAAGACCATGGCTTCGAGCTGCAACGGAGGGCGAACCCGTAGTCCATTGGTTTCCCAGAAGGCCGATCTACCCGGACTGGCCAAGTGGTTCGACGCCATCCGACACTACTACTTTGAAGACCTGAATGACTCAGCCATTCTGGTGAGGAGCAGACCCCCGTGCCTGACCGACGGGCCACACCCAGGCAAGTGGGCCAGGCCAAACCCACGGCCCAACGGGCTTATCATGGGGCCAGCGGGCCAAGTCCCCGGCCAAGCAGGCCGAGCCCGTGTCCTAGTGGGCCGGACTAGGCCCATCTGAACTGAGCTGAGCCGAGACCCTTTGGGACAGGACCAACGGTCAAGGTCACGTCGGTCTAACTAAGTCAGGTCGGTCCGACCAGGTCAGAATGGACCCTGACCCCTTTTGACCCTATTATGCTTAACTGAGTATGTCTCAAAAACTGGATGTTCGTTTGACGTACCATCTACGGCGTCAGAGCCCTTAGGAAGAGACTGTACTTTTGAGATAATCTGTTAGAGAATTTGATGAAGATGGAATTTGGCCGGGTTGGAACGTACCAGAATCCAACCGGGCCCTTGAGACTAAAATGCCTGTAGCTTATAGATTGGGCATCCAGTTGATGCAACGTCTATTGCAATGGGACCCTTATGACATGGAGGACCAACCTGATACATATTCTAGGGGCTTTGTTCCAGTTGAAATAATACTGATGGAATGAGGATAGATTCTGCCAAGCATGCTACTTGCAGAACCCTATGAGTGGGTGATACCTGAAGGCTGCTGACTTTCGACTCTGTGTGACTCGATGACCCAGTGGGAAACACCTCTATGTTACTTTGTAGGCCCATGGTAGGGAGAAAATCTGTTTGACTTGGAAGACCCATCATACTCGATTGGATGAGTACCTCAGTAAGCCATGATAGGGAGATGATCTGTGTGACCCAACAGACCCGTGGTCCATGATGGAGAGGAGTGCACAAACAGTTCAAGGTTAGTTAAAATCACCTATGTGTGACTTGGCAGGCCCAATATACTCGATAGAGGGGGAGTACTCCAACAACCAAGGTGTTCAACTATGAGACTGATGATGCTACTATTACAACCCTATAATATACCTGGTGTGAGATGTATTTTTCTATATACTTTGTGATTGAGATCATGCTTTGTGGTTTTTCATTTGTGGAATTCTGGGAGAACATTGGGGGTCTCGGGGTCCCTGCTGGGTATTGTTATACTCATCCCTACATGGGCTTTACCCGCACCATGTTGTGTCTTGTGCAGATGATGGGCATTTTTGACTGAGGATTGGGAGCTAGGACTAGATGGTGTACGGAGGTGACTAGTTGACAAGGTGAGATGCGGTGATGATATGTACCTACCCTTCTGGTATGATCCTTGTTAGACAGCTTTAGGATCTGTTTTTAATTTTTCCTATATTTCCATTTCAGTTGTTCTTGAATTCTATCCCCTTTACTTCAGTACATACTTTTACACTCCTGTGGTGGTTTTAGTTTTGGTTGTGCCCCTCTTCTTCCATTGTTCTTTACTTGTGCGCAATGCGCCCAGTATGTGTGCGTACATGTTTAGAGGAAATTCCTTCCCTTTTTAGGGAAATTCCTTTCCATTTCTAGTCATCAACCCCTAGCATACAAATGGTGGGCTTGGGGTAGTCACGGAACATGCCCTAGGAGACCGATCGTGACAATGATAATTTAAAAAAATCATTAAACCCTCAAAGGGAAAAAAATTCTTTTAAATGTCTTGAATTCAAAAGTAATATCTAACATTGAACAAAAATCATTCCACAATTACCCTTAAAATTCCTCATTAATATTCTTAGACTTAGATTGAAACCAAAAAATCAAAAGGATTTGATCATACTGTCATCCATGATTAATCTAATATTTTTCTCTAAGTAACATCAACCACTCCTACTGTTTCATGAAAAAAACTATTCTCTAATAATATAATATCTAAGATTTGTTTACTATTTATATAAATGGACAGAGTATTCATAAACCCTCACTCAAATCATATATTGTTATAAAATATAATTCTTTATTTATTCCTAATTTAAAATAAAAAAAATATTTCTTCAAACAAAATCAAATTAGTTTCCCAAAATAAATATATTGAGAAAACAATAATGTCATACTAACCAAGAAATTACATAGGGTAGTGGTAAGTGATGCACCATTATTGCCATTAATTTTTGGGTTCACACCCCTCATCCTTTCTAAACATGATGGGTTTTGTGCTATATTCAATTATCAGTCAATTGATATATTTTTTTCGTAATGTCCTTTAGTAAAGTCTTATAATTAATCAAATAAACAATTTTCCTCAAAAATTATTTTTATGACATTTTATGTATAACAAATATATCAATTTTATATAACTTTTATTAAATTTATTTTATACAATTAATATTTTTATATGAAATCACAATAGAGAAATTATCTTATGGATAATTTTTTATATTTTATAGAAAAGTTTTAATTTTCAATAAATAGTTATTTTTTATTTTTAATTAAACATTTATTTTATTTTAATGCAAATAAAAAATAAAAGTATATTTTATAAATTAATTTCAATTTTTTCTTTTTTATTTTAAATAATATGATTATGGTTTTTGAAATGGATTTTATTTTAGTATAAAAACAATTTACATTAAAATTTCATTCTTGAGAAAAAATATTTTCAATTACATTATTCTAAATCCATTTATAAATAATTAAAGAAATTTTAGTGTTTTGAATTTTGTAAAATCTATTAAAAATTTGGATTCATGATTTTCATATTTATTAAATCAATAACTCTTATTTTTGGAAAATATTAATTGTGAACATAATAATTTTTGTTACCAATGTAAAAGGTAATTCATGTAATTAAAGATAAAAATAAAATTTTAAATACTTGAAACTGACACTAACACAAGAAAATTTTATTATTTTATGAGTGATATTCATTCATTTGAATTAATGTTTTGAATTTATGTCTTTTTATTGAACAAATTATGTGATTATGCATTTATAATATTTAATTTAACGAAAATCTGAAGATTTCACACTCATATTTTTAATAAATATATAAGTGTTAATATGGTTTTATCCTTATAATATATTTGATTATAGGTTGTAATTTGAAATATAATTGATTTATATTTTACATGGGAATTTATTTTATATTTTTAGTGAATAAATTAGTACCTTAAATAGTTTTACAGCACTGATGCGATAATGTTTCTGTTAATGTAAAAAATAAAATAAATGATAGCAAAAATACTAAAATAAAAAGAATCATGAGATAATGAATTTATTCCAATAATGATTTTTTAAAATTTATATATTTCTGATGTAATATAACTTTTTTTGATGTTATCTTATTGTATTGATATTTTTAAAATTCATTGTAATGAATATTATCAAAATTGTCAATAATAATATTCTAAAAAATTATTAAATTATATTGGATTCATAAAAATATTAATGTAAGTGAAATTACTAGGATAATGATTCAAATATAAATCATGATCCAATTATGGATCTTTTTTTATATTAAAAATATTGACCATCATATATTAAAATAATAAATTTTGTCAGGGTAAGAGTTAAAGGGGTTAAGTAAGGGTTAAAACTAAATGATATGGTTTTTAATGTGACTTAAAAATATGTGAAAATTATTGAATGAGTGTATTTTTCCCCTAATAATCTTATATTATAAATAACAAACTTTGGATCTATTTTGGAATTATAAATTTATTTACATTAATTTAATATTGTTTGAAATTCCATTATTTCCGCACATATCTCTAATAAAAGGAATATCATTTTCTCCATTATTCACACATTAAAAAAAATTGGATCAGATAATTTATAACAAAATATCTTCCAAGAATACCGACCCATATTATATGGTACCTATTTTATGCATAACACCAACCGTATTGATCATATGGTGTTAAGAAAAGGAGGGTTTCCAAAGAATATGTGTCTTTTGATTAGCTTGTTTTAGTTTTTTTCTTATTCCACATCGTATTAATTTCTAAAAAACATTATCTTAAAATAAAAATATTATAAAACATATATTTATATGTTATTAGGTCATTTTCATTACTTATATACATATCCTCTTCCACAAAATGGGAAAATAATTGATCATTTGTGTGTATGATGGACTACCGCCTCAAGAACCGATTAAATATGTTTTCCATCACCATATAGAAAAACTAGGTATAATTATGGAAATTTTATTTATATGTTATATTAATTAAATGTTTATAATTATTAAAATATTATATACCATTTTTTATTACTATTCCATGCATTCAAAGATAATATCATTCGTGCGTACAAGTGGACTACCACCTCCATGATGTGATGTGATTAGTTTTTCAGCACCATATCACAAGAATGAAATGAATAAATATATTTAAGGAAGTAATAATATTTATTTTTTATTATGAGAATTATTTTATTGGAATATTATAATTATCCTTTCTTCTATAAAGATATATATAAAAGTGGATATGTCACTCATGAGTACGTACAACCTACAATCTCAATGATTGTAGCGCAGTTCAACATTCAAAATAATATTTTATGTTTTTAATTGAAAAGTTTAATTTATGAATAAAAATTATAATTAAGTCATGAATATTATTCTATAGATGATGTAATTTGTCACGACCCGTCCTCAGGGACTGTGTCGTGACTACCCCAAGACAACCATTCATAGGCCAGGTGTTGACGACTAGCACCAAAGGCGTAAATCCCTATGATGGGAAGGCATTGCCTTTATAAAAGTAAAGGAACAGAACAGAGTACACAACTGAAGAATGAACTATGTAAACTGAGTACAAAAGTAAGTGCTGAAAAGTAAATGGGCCAGTATACAAACCCAACTATAAAGTACAATACAACTGAAAAGCTAGCACAACTGCAGTAAAGTAAAACAGCAACCACTGAGTCGTCCTCTGGGAATCCCACCTGAAGGGAGGGTACAAATGGCCTCCTCAACACCCCAAGTCCATCCGTCCGCTCCATGTACGTATCACCAAGTGGTCCACCTCTGGGTACTGTCCAGCTCTAAAAGTCTCTACTTCGATCAGTGTTTTCCGTTGTCTGCATCCAACACAACTTAGTGTGGGTAAAGCTCGTGCAGGGGTGAGTATGCGATACTCAGTAGGGACCCCAAGACCCCCAAAGGTCTTCCAGAATCCACAAAGGAAAAACCACAGAAGAGAGATGAAAACACGAAGTGTCAAAAAACCTTACTTAGGTATATGCCCATATATATACCTAAGTTATCAACCAAAATACGGCTCCAACTCTCGATCCCATGTACAACCTAGTCCACACAGGAAAGAAGTCAATCACATCGATGATAATGATTGAAAGTAAAGACTCATCTCACACAGGTATACATCTTTCGTATAGTGATAGAGATGAATAGATGTAGTCACTGATTCATCTACGTTTTCGGACCCACACAGGTTACAAGACCAGCTAAACTGTCAGACCCACATAGGATACAAGACCAGCTACTCTACTGGACCCACACATGATACAAGTATAGAGGTCAAACTACCGAACACACACAGGAAACAAAAATAGTACTCATCACCGTCGAACCCAGGGAGGATTCCAGTACGGTAGTCATCGCTGTCGAACCCACGGAGGATCCCAGTACAGTAGTCATTACTGTCGAACCCACGAAGGATTCCAGTATAGTAGTCATCACTGTTGAACCCACAGAGGATTCAATTACAGTAGTCGACGCAGTCCCAGCCAGCTCTAGGGTTCTCGCACACAACACTCTCGATTCCGGGAGGGACCGCTCCTCAAGAAAAGTGTCGATACATCAAATGTCACGAAGTACAGAGTTGATGTATCCCAAAGTTCCCTCTCATCAAAAGGAATCCAATGGAATAGACGGTGTGTCAATGGGACTCCCGGTCTGAGAGTTATTGGTTTTTTCATCCAGGGGCCCGGTTGGAATTACGCTAGTTCAAAACTCGACCATTTTACAAATTTGTCTAAAACTCACTTAGAGTATCGAAAAAGGACCACATCATCACAATGGTCCTAGTTCCAGAGATGGCGCATTGATCGGATGCACAGTCGTGAAGTTATTCACATTTAAGTGAAACATGCCTGGCCCGTCATGCCCGTTGGGCTGGCGGGTCGGCCCGTCCTGGCTCAGTGGGTCCGACAGAGCAAAGTGGTCAGCCCGACCCTATGGGGCGCGTCCTGGCGCGGCGGGGCACTGCCCGGACCAGCAAGGCACGGCGTGGCGCGACGAGGCGCGTCCCAGCCCGGCGAGGCGTGGCTCGCCCCAGCTGAGAGGGGCCCGCTCCGCGGCTAGCCGCGGCTCGACCAGATGGTCGAGCCCATTGAGGGATGCAACCCCCAGTCTTCCTAAATGGCGGCACCGAGCGGCACCGCCCTCCTGCCCAGCCTACTAAAGCTGGCCGGTCTTCTCAGCGTGAGCAACCTGCACGGGCAGGACGCTGTTCCACTAGTTCGGCGCCCTCCTGGCGCCGCAGGGTCTTCCCAGCCCAGCCGGTCGCCTGCCAGCCGGTTCGTCCACCGAGTGGCCTATGGAATGTGGGCCACGGTCCTCCACTGCACATCCCCACATGGCGCCTCATTCCCCTTGTCTGGCCGGCTACAGCCGACCGGTTCTTCTTCGGCCGAGCAGCCCGGTTGAGGGCCGCTGTCTTACCCTCTCTGCGTGGCATCCGGTGTCTTGGTCTTCTAATAGACCGGTGGATGGCCTCCGTTGCTACCGCCGCCTCAGTCATCTCCACCTCTTCCATCTCCGCCTCCATCGTGAATATAAACAAGGATTAACAGAGGGTCTTTGGGCCGTGTTCATTTGGACCACACCCACCACGATAGGTGGTAGCAGTTGGCCGATGACAATCAAAGAACAATCACCGAAAAATGGGGAACAATTATTCACTTAAATAATATACAAAACCCCTACCTTGAAATTTTGGTTTGTTCGTTGACGAGATGCGGAAGATGAACGTCGTGGTAGTTAGGCAATGCGAAAGACGGCATCGAGGAGAACAATGTCGTCCCATCAACGTGGGAGGAATATTCCTTGTCGTGACGTAGGAAGAGAATCCAAAGACGACGTAGATTCCTTGATGTCGGGGTGCGTCTAAGGAAGAAGCGTCGTTGGAAGAAGTCCCTTGCGTTCTTCGATGGGGAAGTGCTTCATTGAAGAACGATGTTCTTCGTCGAAAAAGGATAACCTCTCTTCTAATTATCCAGAGCCTCCCCAATAGTAAACTTGCCAATGCAAAAGAAATAAAAGGCTACAAATTTAATAAAATTGCCATGAAATTAAAATTAATTAAAAAGAGGATCTAATTAATTAAAGAAGATATTAATTATCTAGTTTGGAACATTCAATGGGAGGGAGGTGGGGAGGCTCTACCTTAATAAATAGTAGGATTTGTCAAAATAAATAAGGGGTATTAATGGGGAGTTTAGGGGAGGTGAAAGGGTTTGTGTTCGTGTGGGACCCACCACAATAAATCCTCTCATGGGAGGTTATGTGGGATGTGGTTCCCACCCCTAACTTCCTCTCGGAGGAAATAACCACCTATTAAAATAAAATTGTGCATCACCACCATTTTTTTAAATTTAAGATAAATCATCAAATTATAACATTCAACTCGCATAAAACAAAACTGCGGTAATGGTCCCCTTAAGCGAATACCGGTACTGCGAGTTCATCGGTGTCCTCATATTTCAATTCTGAGCATTGGTTCAAAAGATAGAATAACCCACATGTACGTTTACTGAACGTACCCAGACAAAACATCATAAATTGATTCCGGCCACACCGGGCCTCGGAATCAGCCGCCGTCAGAAACTGCGGACTAATAAAATTCCAAAGTATTTAAAAAATAATAATTTACTTGAAATTTACAGATATTTACATTACCCCCACCTTAGGTATTTACATCCTCGTAAAGCTACAACACACACTAGAGGAAAAAATGGGGGTACTACGCTCACATCTGAGCCTCCCACTCCCAAGTGCTCTCTTAGAGGGTCCCGTGCTACCAGCGAATGCGCAACAGAGGAATCGACTGTCCACGTTGGACCCGCTCCTGTCGATCCTTGATCTCCACCGGGACCTCCATGAATTTCTCCTCATCATCAATGTACATCTCCCCATGATCGATGATGTGTGATGGGTCGTGCACGTATCTCCTCAGATGAGATATGGGGAAGACGTCATGCACCCGCTGCAACTGAGGTGGAATGGCCAGACGGTAAGCCACCTCGCCTACCCTGCTGAGGACCTGGAAAGATCCGATGAATCATGGAGATAACATGCCTCCCTGGTCAAATATCCATAGAACTCATCGAGGTGAGACCCGTAGGAAAATGTGGTTGCCATCCTCGAACTCCAGTGGTATCTGTCTTCTATCAGCATAGGACTTCTGTCTGCTCTGTGTAGTCTTCATCTGTTCCTGGATGATCTACACCTTCTCCTTCATAGCCTAAACGATCTCTGGCCCTACAAGTTCTGACTCCCCTGGGTTTTTCCAGCATAGAGGTGATCTGGAAGGTCGGCCATATAGTTCCTCGTAAGGTTCCATACCGATGGTGGAGTGATATCTATTGTTGTACACAAAATCCACCAAGGGTAAGTGATCCTCCCAGCTATGACCAAAGTCGAGGACACATGCACAGAGCATGTCCTCAAGAGTCTGAATGGTCCTCTTAGTCTGGCCATCCGTATGAGGATGGAAGGCAGTACTCAGACGTAGCTGCATCACAAATTCCACCTGCAACCCCTTCCAAAGCAGGGAAGTAAAGCGTGCGTCCCGATCGGAGACGATCGTCGATGGAACACCATGAAGCTGTATGATCTCCTATATGTAGAGGTTTACCATGCTCTCTACTGAGCCCTACTCTCTGATTGGTAGGATGTGGGCCGACCTGGTGAGTCTGTCGACAATCACCCAGATAGAGTCGTGTCCTCTAGATGTATGTCGAAGCCCCATCATGAAATCCATGGATATCCCATACCACTTCCACTCTGGGACCTCTAAGGGCTGTACAAAGCCTTCTGGTACCTGGTGCTTCGCCTTCACTTGCTAATAAGTGAGGCATCCTGAAACGAACTCTGCTACAACCTTCTACATACCCAGCCACCAGTTCTATCATCTGAGGTCCTAATACTTCTTCGCCACTCCTGGATATACTGCTAGAGGGGAAGTGTGGAACTCCCTCAGCACCTACTTCTGTAGCGCATCTGGTACCATGGTACGTCCCCTCAAGAGGATGACGTGCCCCCCTCCTTTAGAAAATTCATCAGTCAACTGCCCTGTGGATATCTGAGCACGTTGCGTCTTACAGTCAACCTACCCATGCTGTGCCTCTCTGAATCGCTTAAGAAGTGGAGGAGTGACTGTGAGAGACTGGAGAAAGGATACTCCATCTATATCTACAAAGGATATCTGTAACGCGTCTAGCTGCTCCGTCGACTCTCCTAGTAGCTTAATGACTGATCTCCTACTGAGAGCATCCGCTACAATGTTCCCCTTCCCAATAGTATAGATTATCTCAAAGTCATAGTCCTGGAGGAACTCATGATATCACCGCTATCTCAGGTTCATGTCCATCTGTGAGAATATCTACCTGAGACTCTTATGGTCAGAGTAGACTTCAAATCGGTCACCCATCAGATAGTGCCGCCACATATTCAAGGCGAAGACCACTGCTGCTAACTCAAGGTAATGGGTTATGTAGTTCTGATCGTGCTGCCTCAACTTCCATGAACCGTATGCGATCACTGCTCACTCCAGCATCAGGACACACCCGAGTCTGGTCCATGATGCGTCGTAGTAAACTACGTAACCTATGCCCTCCTCATATAGCCTCAAGATGGGTGCACTGGTCAACCTCTACCTCAGCTCCTGAAAGCTCTGCTGGTATCTATCTGACCACACGAATGTTTTCTCCTTCTTCGTTAAAGCTGATAGCGGTGCTGAAACACTGAAAAAATCTGGCACACATCTCGGTTAGTAACTAGCTAGGCCCAGGAAATTCCAAACCTCCGTCACACTCCTGGGAGTCTCCCAAGCAGGAACTTCCTTGATCTTAACTAGATCCACTACTACCCCTGCCTCTGAGATGACATGTCCGATGAAGTGAACCTATCAAATCCAAAATTGGCACTTCGAGAGCATACCATATAGCTGGTGCTCCTGGAGTGTGTCCAGTACTACCCACAAATGGTAGGCGTGCTCCTTGATTAAATCAGTATGTCATCAATGAAGACTACGACAAATCAATCGAGGTAAGGCTAGAGTATCTTGTTCATGAGACTCATGAACACTGATGGAGCATTGGTTACACTGAAGGGCATAAAAAAGAACTTTTAGTGGACATACCGACACCTGAAGGCCATCTTCTGCACATCCTCATCTTCAACTCTGAGCTGGTGATAGCCTGACCCGAGGTCTATCTTTGAGATCCATCGTGCTCCCTTGAGCTGATCGAAGAGGTCGTCAATCCTCCGAAGAGGGTACTTGTTCTTCACCGTCACTTGATTCAGGCGATGGTAGTCGACACATAGTCACAAGCTCCCATTCGCCTTCTTGGCAAACAAAATCAAAGAATCCAAGAGTGAAACACTGGGTCAGATAAATCTCTTTCCTGCAAGTCCTCCAGCTATACCCGTAGCTCACGATGCTCCACGGGAGCCATCTGATATACTGGGGTAGATATCGGTGTTGTCCCGGGGTATAGTTCTATGTAGAAATATACCTCTCTGGGAAGAGGTAGTCCTGGAACGTTGTCCGGAAAATCATCCGCATACTGATCCACCAAAATAGGAAAACTCGGACTCCACACATCAATCGCTCCCAGGATGAGACTAGCCAAATGATGTGTGATCGGCTGACCTCTCCTCTGCGTAAGTCCATACTATGCTGCAAAGGATCCCTTCTAGCCGGTGAAGGTGAATCTGGTCCCATCCGTGTAGACACACCGCACTTTACGCCTAATACAGTGGATCTGAGGATGTACTATATATAGCCAGTCCATACCCAAGATGACATCTTAAGGCCTCGAAGCCGCTACAAGAAGATCCCAGCCGAATATTTCACCTCCTAGAGTATGCTCACACTGCCAAAACTAGTGCGTAATCGTCGAGTCTGCTCCTGTAGGAGTCTCTATCCATAAGAATCAAGCCAACAGCTCCATCAGAATCTCCGAGCTCCAAACAAGGGCAGTGGCAATAAAATAATGACTCACACATCTGTATATAAGTACTGTATCAAGGGTCGAGTAGACACATATAGTACCTAGAAATATCTCAGGTGCGTCGTAGTCATAGGCCTTGACTTCCTGAAGCTGAGTCTACCTTTGTACACCAACTCTCTATGGTCGGGGTGGACCTCTTGGTGGTGGTGGTAGAGCCTCGAAACATCGTCCACCAGCCAATTCTCGGCCAGCTCCTCTTCCTCGTTCTCCCACTCCTGGCGGACCACCACGATCAAACCTATACCTCTTCCTGGGAGGTCCTTCTACTATATGGTGCTCGTCTGCATGGTGGGTTGGGCAGTCATGAGCCATGTGGCCCTGCCCGCCGCATGCATAGCATTGCCTGCTCCTCGTAATGTTGGCTCTGTGTCGTGTGCCCTAGACAACCGAACCTGTATCCTGAGGTTTCCCACCTTATGGCCTCATCCTCTTAGACCTCTACGACATCTATCTACTACCGGCTGCAGTATAATCCACTACGTGTCGCCCTATGGTGGGTCTCTCCACTGGTGACTGCTCAGCGAGAAAGATCTCCAGTAGAAGGGATCACTCTAGTACCCCCGCCTGTGTCGGGATGCTAGGGGGAATTGTCAAAGCCTTGATCTTGTGCCTTAGTCCCTGCTCGAAGGTCTAGGCCCTGAAAAAAGGTTCCCGTAACAAATCTGTGGAGTAGCGTGAGAGGTCAGTAAACCTTGATAAGTACTAAGCTAGAGTCATGCTGCCCAACTGCAGATGTAGTAAGTCCTGAATCCACACCGCACGAAGGGTGGTTGGAAAAAACTCCGAGAAGAAGAGACTCTCAATGTCTGTCCAAAGAAGTGATGCCTCGTCATGAACCTAGAGTATCAGGCTCCACCATCTACCTGTTTCTGCATGCAGGAGACTCACGAGAAGGATCTCCATAAGGTCGGCTGGTGTCCCTACCAATCTTAAAACTCGGACGATAGCCTCTAGCCAATCCTCAGCTGCCTGTGGGTCCGTCTATCCGCGGAATAGGGATGACCTCTGTTGCTGGAACTCGTGAAACACACTTAGGCAGCGTGTACACTCCGCTTCTAGGGCTGGTGGTATCGGTGGCCCAATGGGTAGTGGTACCGCTGGTGCCTCCTCTGTTATAGGTTCTTCCACCGAGGCCTCGTCGCTCGGTGGGCTACCATCTTGTACATAACTCAGAACCCTAGCTGGATGCCTTCATGGGGCCATCTTGAAAAGAAACAGGTGCACCACGGGCAAACAGTATACCAAGTGAGATGGCAAAAAGTAATCAAAATGAAAAAATTTCAAAGGAGACACAGATGAAATCAGTGTTTTCATGCACTGAGTCGGAAATCAGAGGTCAGGGTCCTGGTGTATGGATATGTCAGCCCCCGCACCAACACTGGACTCCCAAGACTAAAAAACACACTCAAAAATCTTAAAAATATTTCTTCATAGAAATAAAGATCAAATTCCTATGTTTTGCGGTAGAACCGACCCCTCCGATACCAATTTGTCACGACCCATCTTCGGGGCCCGTGCCGTGACTACCCCAAGCCCGCCATCCATAGGCCAGGGGCTGTTGACTAGCACCAAAGGAATAAATCTCTAAACTAGGAAGGAATTTCATTTATAAAAGTAAGGGAACAAAAAAGAGTACACAACAGAAGAATGCACTATGTAAACTGAGTACAAATGTAAGTGCTGAAAAGTAAATGGGCCAGTATACAAACCCAGCTATAAAATACAGTACAACTGAAAAGCTAGCACAACTGCAGTAAAGTAAAACAACAACCACTGAGTCGTCCTCGGGTAATCCCACCTAAAGGGTGCATACAGATGGCCTCTTAAGCACCTCAAGTCCGTCCGTCCACTCCGTATACGTCTCGCCAGGTGGTCCACCTCTGGGTACCGTCCCACTCTACTAGTCTCTACCTCAATCAGTGCTTTCTGTCATCTACATCCAACACAATGTAGTGCCGGCAAAGCCCGTGCATGGGTGAGTATACGATACTCAATTGGGACTCCAAAACCCCTAATGGTCTCCTAGTGTACAAAAAGGATAAACCACAGAAGAGAGATACAAACACGAAGTATCAACCAACCCTACTTAGGAATATGCCCATACATATACCTATGTTATCAACCACAGTACGACTCCAACTCTATAGACCAAGTACAACTCATTCCACACATGAAATAAGTCAATCGCTTTGATGATAATGATTGAATGTCAAGACTCATAACACACAGGTATACATCTTTTGTATAGCGATAGAGATGATCAGATGTAGTCCCTGATTCATCTAAGCGGTGAGACCCACACAGGATAAAAGACTAACTAAGATGTTGGACCCACACAGGATACAAGACCAGCTACTCTGCCGGACCCACATAGGATACAAGTACAAAGGTCCAACTGCCATACCCACACAGGATACAAGAATAGTAGTCATCGCTGTAGAACCCACAGAGGATTCTAGTACGGTAGTCATTGCTGTCAAACCCACAGAGGATCCCAGTATAGTAGTCTTTGCTGTTGAACACACAAAGGATTCCAGTACAGTAGTCATCGCTGTCGAACCCATAGAGGATTCCAGTACAGTAGTCGACGCAGTCGCAACCAGCTCTAGGGTTCCCGAACACAGCCAACTCGATTCCGGGAGGGTCCGCTCCATAAGCAAAGGGTCGATACATCAACTGTCACAAAGTCCAAGGTTGATGTATCCCAAAGTTCCGTCTCATCAAAATGAACCCAACGCAATAGACGAAACATCAATCGAACGCCCTATATGAGAGTTATTGGATTTTCCATTCTAGGGGCCCTGCTGGAATTACGCTCGTTCCAAATTTGCCGATTTCCAATGTTGTCCAAAACTCCCATTGAGTATTTCAAAAGGATCTCCCCGGTGTAAGGGTCTCAGTGCCCAGACGACGTGTCGATTGGAGGCACGGTCATGATGTTATTCACATTTAAGTGAAAAGGGCTCAGTCTGTCAAGCCCGGTGGGCTGGCAGGTCGGCCCGTCCTTGCTCAGCGGGTCCGACCCGACTAAGTGGTCGGCCCGACCCGGTGAGGTGCGGCCCCGCCCGGCCGGGCACGACCCCTGCTCTTCTGAAACGGCAGCTCTGCCCTCCTGCCCGGCCGGCTGACGCCGTCCGATCAACCCGGAACGAGCGGCCCGCATGGGCGGGCTGCTGTTCTCCTTGCGCGGTGCCCTGCTGGCGCCTCGGGGTCTTCCCAGCCTGGCTGGCTACTTGCCGGCTGATTCATCCACCGATCAGCCCGCGGAATGCAGGCCCTGGTCCTCCGCTACGTGGCACCACATGGCACCGTGGTCCTCTTGTCCAGCCGGCTATGGCCGGTCAGTTCTTCTTCAGTCGAGCGACCCATTTTTGGGGTTGCAGTATTCCCCTCGCCGCGCGGCATCCGGTGCAGCGGTCTCCTAACGGACCGGTGCATGGCCTCCGTTGTTGTCTCTGCCATGGTCGTCGCAACCACTTCCATCTCCACCTTCATCGTGAATATAAACAAGGATTAACAGAGGGTCGTCAGGCCGTGTTCGTTTGGCCCGTGCCCTCAGCGTGAGGCGGTAGCATATGGCCGATGATAATCCAAGAACAATCAACGAAGAACATGGTAAAATTATTCACTTAAAGAATATACAAAACCCCTACCTAAAAATTGAGGTTTTTTCATCGATGAGCCGCAGAAGATGAGCATCACAGTAGTCGGGCATCGCGGAAGACGACGTCGCGGAGAACGGTGTTGTCCCATCAACGTGGGAGGAAGATTCATTGTCGTGACGTAGGAAGAGAATCTGAAGATGACGTATATTCCATGAGGTTGGGGTGCGTTTGTGGAAGAAGTGTCGTTGGAATAAGTCCTTTTCATTCTTCGTCGGGAATGTTCTTCGTTGAAGAATGATGTTCTTCATTGAATAATGGTGTTCTTCGTCGAAAAAGAATCACCTCTCTTCTAATTCTCCAGAGCCTCCCCAATTGTAAACTTTCCAATGCAAAAGAAATAAAAGGCTCCCAATTTAATATAATTTACGTGGAATTCAAATTAATTCAAAAGAGGTGCCAATTAATTATGCAGATATTAATTATGTAGGTTGGCAAATTCAATGGGTGGGAGGGGGAAAGGCTCCCCCATAATAAATATGAGGAGTTGTCAAAATAAATAAGGGTTATTAATGGAGAGTTGTGGGGAGGTGAAAGGGTTTGGGTTTGTGTGGGCGCCACCTCACTAAATCCTCTCATGGGAGGTTATGTTGGATGTGGGTCCCACCCCTAACTTTCTCTTGGAAGAAATAACCACCTCTTAAAATAAAATTGTGTATCACCACATTTTTATCTAATTTAAGACAAATCCCCAAATTATAACTTTCAACTCGCATAAAACGCAACTACGGTAAAGGTCCCCTTAAGCGAATACCGGCGATGCAAGTTCATCGGTGTCCTCAGATTTCAATTCTGAGCACCGGTTCAAAATATAGATAAAATAGCATGTATGTTTGCTGAACATACCTAAACAAAACATTAGAAATTGATTCCGGGGACACCGGGCCTCGGAATCAGGAGCCGTCAAAAACTGCGGACTCATAAAATTTCAAAGTATTTTAAAAAAAAAATTCCATTAAATTTACAAGTCTTTTCAGAATTGTCACTTCTTTCTAGATAATTTACTTACCAATTCCATTTTGGTCTTTTCTATCGAATGTCATTAAAATTTCAAATGTGAAGTTAAAGGATTTAGTTAATATATTTAACATATAAATTGGTGATATAAAAATAAAATTAAACAATAAAATGTTTATCATAAAATTTTATATTAACCACAGTGTGATTATTCACGATGATAAGTAATGTACATGATGAGTTAAATTCTTGGGATTGGACACTTTTTCTAAAAAACTACGTTCCAAAATTTGTAAGGAATTATTTTCTAAATATTTCTATTTCATTTCAATGATTTTATAATTATATTAATGGATTAATTTATATGAAAATGAATCTTTTAAAAAGTGTCTTTTCTTTGTGCACTCATGTTTTTTAAAAATTGAATTATTTAATGCGTTATGAAATGAATTTCTTTAAATCCATCATTAAAGTTTCCCTTTCAAACCATTTTACAAAAGCCTAAAGGAATATTTTATAATTTATATGGATGAGAGAATTTTAACACCACCATTACAACATAATATTTTGTAGCATAATACAATGGTTTACATGTATATTTTAAAATAATAGGTTTCTATTATGAGTGCACATATTTAAAAAAAAATGTGATTTCTACATGTAAAAGTTATTTTGCACAAGAATATTTGTTTATACATGATTTATCTGTTATGGTTATGTTATTGTACTTCCAAATTGATTATGATGAATTTGTGTTCCATTCTAAATCATGGGTTGTTGAGCCCATTATAGTGCTCTAATTAATTAGGTAATGGCATAGAGTTAACCAATTAGTTTTATACTAAGAGATTATGGGAATATAAAGTGATGGTTATTTAAAATATAACAATTATTATGACTAACTGTATATCCATGATAGCTATGTTATATATATGTGAGATGTCAAAATAATTCCAGAGGTTACCTATGTGATTTATGTATTATTTTTTATTTTTTTAAGAAAATTTTAGTTTCATATGGTAATCTAAAGAGCATATGATATATTGATAGAATTTATATATTTGTGAAACATTTTCATGAATCATTTTAGACTATTTATTTTTTCATTAATGTTTCTTATGAAATATTTTATTAAATCATTTGGTTGAGAAGGTTATTTATTTGGAAACTAAATGATTATTTTGGGACCAATGATATAAATTAAAATGGAAAATTTTTACAATTTGTGATGGGATTATTTTTTCTTTCTTTATTTATGTTACATTCATAGATCTGGTTCCCATACCATGTTTTTTTTAAAAATAATAGGGTTTAAGGGATATTAAAAAAATGATGTGTTAATGAAGGAAATTGTGACAATTTTTCATGAAATGAAATAATGTTTATTTTAATGTGTTTCTTAAAATGGAAAAAATATATACTACGTAGAAGTGTCCCGTGGTAATGTATGGATTTAATTTGTATTTCTTTGTCCTAAGACTCTAAAAATCTTACCCAAAGATATCATTGAGAAAGAAATATTGTGAATCATAATATATAGTCGCAATAATATGAAATGTTTATAGTTTGGTGATTAGATTTGGTATCACAGTTGGGATGTAGACATATTTAGAAATAGTATGTTTGATTTAAAATATATTAGTTTGTACATATATTATTATTTTAAAATCATATTTTTTTTAAAATATTCAGATCGATAAAAATCATTTATAAATGTAATAATAAGGATCTAATGCAACATTTATATATCTTCCAATTGAATTTATTTAAATAATTAAATCAAGGTCATGTTCTATTGAATATGAATCTTTTAGTGACATAAAACTCACTTGAAAACATTTTTATAATGTATGAAGAACCTCCTATATAACTGGATGAAATTGTGGTTCATGTCATGTTTTTAATCAAATCCTTATTTTCCAATTCTAAAATCATTTAATAAATGTAAATAGCATCACGCAATTTTGAAATATATTACCCTATCACTGTACTTTGAATCATAATATGATTTTAATATAGCTATCAAAGAAGGAGACCCTTGGGAAACATATTTTAATTTTTTGTACTTAGAGACATTCAAGACAAACTTATGGTCTTTTACAAGGACACTTGATTAAATGTTTCAAATGAAACTCTATCCTCGTTTATTTAAGAAATATTTTTTTTCATCTGTTTTGAAATTATAGGTCATAGAAAAATATTTCACAAAAATATTTCTCTTCCAACATCAATACAACCCAAATTGTTCACATTTCATTTGGAAAATTTAATAAAGAGACTTTGATGACGTGATATACAATTTTTGTGATGTGTGGAACATTGTTTTACAAGACTTAATCAACAGTGAAATCAGTTGGGATGAATTGTCAATGTACGACCATATTATATATAGAAAAAAATTTATTTAAATAATTAGGTGATGAAATATTAAATGTTGAGATATGAAAGATGTAATTAATTATAAAGTTGATTTAATTGTAGGTTATGAACTTTTGTTATGGAAATTTTAAGGTAGGTAATAAAATATAAGGATAATAAATTATCTGTAGGGAAGAATTTATTTTTGATGATGTTGATCATATTTTATGGAATTCACTAAGAAATATTTTGTTTTAGAAAAAGGAAATACCATAGTCCAGGTGACAATCTCTCATGTCAAGTATGGCTGTGGGGTATAGACTCGCAACAAAATTGAAATATGGGTGTAATTCCTACCATTTGTCCATGTGACATCCTATTTTTTATTCTCTTTTATTTTTTTAAATGATATGATAGATAAAGAATAATATTATATTAGGGACATGAATATTATAATATAGAATACCATGGGATTTAAAATTGATTCGATTATTAATTTATTAATATTATCTTATATGAAGATCACAAAAATTTTCAGATGAAATACTGGAATATAGTCAACAAAATAATATGAGATTTTATTTGTGGAATAATGGTCAAATTATCATTTTTTGGATTTATTAAGTATAGTATGAATTAGAATACCATTGAGATTACATAATTTGGGTATATAATTTTTAGTTTGAGACATCAAGAGAGATTTTTATTTTTTGGAGATAATTATTATAATTGTATTAGTAGACTATATGATCATGTCCTTCTAATTGTTGTGTTTCAATATTTTTGTATAATATTTATATGGACATTTTAAGGATTTTTATTTAATGATCTATGTGGAACATTCGATATTATTTTGGAATTTTGGATAGTAAAATTAGTTTTCCTTAATTTGAAGGTATATATTTTTTTCAAATATATTGCATTTTTATAATCTTATTTTTTTGGTCAATTTCTAAAGACAGATGAAATATATTTTTATCCTTTTGTTGATTTACTGATTTTTATGCTTTAAGCATGTAAAATTCATCTTGAATATTAATTATTTTGAGTAATAAGATGATATTTTTGTGTAAAATGATTAATTAATTAGATTATACATGTCATTTAATTATATTTACATATTTTCATTGTTCTAAAACTAAAATAATTAATCAAATAATTAAAAATTATATTTAAAAAAATGATATCCATTTAGTTTTCTTACTATAAAATAAATTTTCTTTTAACAGATCACATATATATGATTTTTTGATGTTTTTTTTCATGACCATGTTCTGTATCACTCTAGGTCCATACAAATATCTTAGTTTTATCTTCTTTGTCCATGATTTTCATTAATGGGTGCCTTGTATGTGTTATCTTAGGTGACCTTTGTACTCCCGAATTTTCAATTATTAAGAAATAGTTTTATTAATCCCTTATTTGATCAGATAATTTAGTAAAGGTATTTTGGAAATCCAAACCATTCTTACCAAGGACAAATTATAAATTGTGAGAATGAAATTTCCAAGACTAGATATTATGAACCGTCCCCCAGGGCCCGTGCCGTGACTACCCCAAGCCTGCCTTCCATAGGCCCGGGGCTAGCGACTATCACCAAAGGCGTAATTACCTAAAACTGGGAAGGAATTTCCTTTATAACCTATAATCACACACAAAAGATACGATCACTAGTAAATTGAATAGCCTAAAAGTGAGTATAATAAGTAAAAAAGGGCCGGAATACAAGCCCAACTGGAATGTACAAGAAACTAGAAGAACAAGTACAACTGAGGAAATAGAAAAAATAGCCACTGGGTCATCCTCTGAGGTTCCTACCTGAAGGCTATGTACAGGTCACCTCTTCAGGACTCCATGTCCGTCTGTCTCCTCTGTGTACCAACATGCCATAAAGTCCACCTCTGGGTACCGTCCTGTCCTAGTACTCTCATCCTCAGTCAGTGTTGTCTGTCGTCTGTATCCAACACAATGAGGTGCAGGTATATCCCGTGCAGGGGTGAGTCTAAAGATACTCAGTAGGGACCCTGAGACCATGAAGGTCTCACAAAATACAACAAGGATAAACCACAAAGTATGAAATCAATATATAACCCCCCTTAGGTATATGCCCATACATATACAAAAGTAATCAAGTAATCCATCTCAATCATGAGGTAAAAAAAAAAGTTACCGACTCAGCTCAACTAAGATTTTATTCACATTATCGAAACCTCAGCTGTTCATGAACTCCTCCACTATCGAGTATAGAGGGCCTTCCATGACACCAAGGCGCTTCCCACTAACCTTGGACTGCTGAGGTACTCCTCCTGTCAAGTACCGTGGGTCTGCCGCATCACACAGAGGCGCTCGCCACCGTTGGTCTGCCACCACAACCAGGCGCTCCCCCTAATTTCCTACATAGGTACTCCTCTTGTCGAGTACTGTGGGTTTGCTTCCGCAACCAAGCGCTCCTCTGTCGTGGGTCTGACTCCACAACCAGTCGCTCCCCACTAGGCTAGTCGAGTCACCCCATGTCAATCGGTCAAAAGTCATGAAGTCTATGCCTGCTACAAGGTCTCCGGACTCTGCACTCTCGTCTCTGAAAGGATCTCATCCACGAGCTACTAGTCTATACTCTAACTATTATGAACTCCCATGAAGAAGTATCTCAAATTTCTACCATGTCATAGAGGTCTCAACGCAATAGACGGCGCATCAATTAGACGCTCTGTCTGTGAGTTATTAGCCTTTTAGTCTTGGGGGCCTGGTAGGATTTGTGCACGATCCAACCTGACCATATGTCAAATATTCCCCAAACTCTAGTGGGGTATACTCAAAGGGATAGTCATGCTCCATGATTACCAGGGCTGTTGACGATTCTTCAAACAGACGCCTGGTGCCAAAGATATGGCCAAAAGAAAGTAAAGGGGTCATAGTGGGACCGAGTCCGGTCTGACCAGGTCGATCGGACCTGGACCGACCCAGAATGGTCTGAACTGGTCCGATTCGACCCATCCTGACCCTTTGGGTCTGGCCCGTCCCATTAGGCGCGCTATCCGGTTAGGTTCAGCCCGGCCCACAAGACCCATCATAGCGAGCGGTGAGGTGTCACGAAGGGCCTCAAGAGCGTAGACCGGTCGCAAGGGCACAGACCGGTTGTGGGTAGGAATGAGGGCGTTTAGGCTAGGAGGGCGTCGTGTGGGAAGCTCGGTCCAGAGGGCACCATGAGGGAGTGACTTGGCCCAGAGGGCGCCGCGAGGGGATTGATCGAGGCAGCTCGGCCTGGGGTCGGGGTGGTGCGGCCAGGACCGGGAAGCCGGCTTGGATGGGGCACCGCGGGGTGCGCGGACGGCAAAGCTGCGGGGCGCGTGGAGGCCTGCGGCCTATTCGGCCAGCGACAATGCGGGGTGTGCAGGGTGCGCAAGATCCGCGGTCGGTGGAGCCGCGGGGCGTGCATGGAAGCCTGCTTGGCCGGGGCTCGGGAGGGTGTCGCGAGGGGCGCAGGAGGCGCGACGACTGAGAGACGCGGCACCATGCGGCTAGAGCGTGGCTCAACCGGGGTGTGACACAGCTCAGGCTAGTTTGGTCGACGGGAGGCGCGACCGTCAGGCAGCGCGGCCGTGGTGGCGCGGTTCGGCTCGGGGCGATGGAGTGTCACGGGAGCGGCAAAGGTTTCCTTTGTCACCTTCATCATCTCTTGTCCTTGTTTCCATGCTGAAGAAAATCACAAATAATTATGGCAGTGGGGCGTCGGGACATGTTAGTTTGGCCCGCACCCTCTGTGTTTCGGGTGGTAGCAATCGGTTCAATAAAAACATAATCCTAGAATGAACGTGGAAGATATCATAAAAAAATCAATTCCCAATAATCCCTCATTAGAAAAAATATTCCCAACCCGCAAGAAAAAAAATCCACAAATCAACTTGATAATAATTTGGTCTGATTTCTTTGTTTTGGACGGTAAGAAACAAGGGAATAAAATCAATCGCAAATAATTCCATACTGTTGTTCGTTGTTTGTTGACAGAGTCGCGGGGAAGAAGATGGAGTTGTCGTCATTCATCGCATCCACCCCACACTTGAAATCCCGAGCTCGTGCATCAGTTCATTGATGAAGATGAGGATGTAGGGTCAGTCATCGATGATATCCCACATCGGTTTCATCTGCAAGGTGCTTCCAAGGATGAAGTCAAAGACACCCTTTGCCGGTATTCTTCGTTGGAATAATGCATTATTTATTCTTTGTTAGCGAGAGATTTTCTCTCAAAATATACTTCCTCCTTTTCTAAAAAAAGAATAGGTATCCAAGAATAATAGATTATAAAATCTATTAAGTTGATGGCATAAGAATTCAAATTGGTTGAATGAATTAATTTGGCTCCACTTAATTAATTCGTGAGGTTTGCACAAATAAAAGAAAGGAAGGGCTGACACCATTAAAAGAGGGGGGTGGAGAGAGTCTCCCTCATTAATTAGGGGAGTTGAGAGGTTTTCCTCTCCCACCTTTATTAGGGGGGTTTAGTCCCGGGTGGTCCCCACATCAAAACCTCTCATGGGAGGTTAGGTTCGGGTGGGACCCGCCACCATAACCTCTCAAGGGAGGTTAGGGTGTGGTGGTCTCCACCTCCAACTTCCACTTGGGTGGTTATAACATATAAAAATAAAATAAAACATGTGTTCATTTTATTTTATTATTCCCACAAAAAACCCAAAAACTATCTTCCACCCACGACCAACTGCCATCAAGGTTAATGTTTTCTTAAGTGAATAATGGTCATGTGAGTTCAACGGTGCCCTCAGATTTTATTTCTGAGCAGTAGTTCAAAAGTTATAAAAAATGCTCATACTTTTACTGAACTTACCCAGACAAGACTTCAAAAATTGATTCTAGGCACCCCGAGCCTCAGAATCATGCGCCGTCAATTTTTGAGGACTCGCAATATTCCCATTTTATTAAAAAGAAATTACATGAAAATTTCCGGTCTTTACATTCTCCCCACCTTAGGCATTACATCCCAGTAAGCCACAACTAAACTAAGGGAACGAGTGGGGGTACTGAGAACGAATCTGATCCTCCCGCTCCCTTGTGCTCTTTTGGAGGTTCCTGCGTTGCCAGAGAATGCACACTAGAGGTATCGACCATCCATGAAGGACCCGCTCTTGTCGATCCGCAATCTCTACTAGAACCTCTGTAAAAGTCTACCCATCGTCAACGTCCATCTCACCTTTGTTGATGATACGAGAAGGGTCATGCACGTATCTCTTCAGCTGGGATACGTGGAAGACTTCATGCACCTGATGCAACTGAGGTGGAAGAGCTAGGCAGTAAGCCACCTCGCCAACTATGCAGAGGACCTGAAAAGGTCCGATGAATTGTGGAGATAACTTGCCGCCACAGCCAAATCGTTGTAGACCTCATCGAGGTGAGACCCATATAAAGACATGGTTTCCATCCTCGAACTCTAGAGGTTTCCATCTCCTATCATCATATGACTTCTGCCTGCTTTGTTTAGTCTTCATCTACTCTTGGATGATATACACCTTCTCTATGGTAGCCCGTACCATCTCTGGTCCCACGTGTGCTGACTCCACTGGGTCAGTCCATCACAAAGGTGATCTTCAAGGTTTCCCGTACAATGCCTCAAAAGGTGCCATCCCTATGGTGGAGTGATAGTTTTTGTTGTATGCAAAGTACACCTAAAAGAAGTGATCCTCCTAGTTATGATAGAAGTCGAGGACACAAGCATGCAACATTTACTCGAGGGTCTAAATGGTCTGCTCGGTCTGGCCTTCCATCTGAGGATGGAAGGTAGTGCTCAAACGAAGCTCTGTCTTGAATGCTTCCTAAAACCCCTTCCATAGCTGAGGATGTAAATCTTGTGTCACGTTCAGAGAAAATCGTCGAAGGTACTCCATGGAACTGCACACTCTCTTGCACATAGAGGTGTCCCAAGCTCTCTACAGAACCCTGCTCTCAGATTGGTAGGAAGTGGGCCGACATGGTGATTCAGTCTATGATCACCTAGATCAATTCGTGACCACTGGATATACATGGAAGTCATATCATGAAATCCATGGATATCCCATCCCACTTTCACTCTAGGACCTCTAATGGATGAACATAGACTACTAGTACCTGGTACTCTTCCTTCACTTTCTGACAAAGTGAGGCACCAAGAGACAAACCTTGCAACTACCTTCTTCATTCCCGACCACCAGTGCTGTCGTCTGTGATATTGGTACATCTTCGCTACTCCTAGATATACCGCTAGAGATGATGTGTGGAAGTCGCTCAACAATTCTTCCTAAAGTGACACTGGTACCAAAGAACATCCTCTCAAGAGGTTGACATGCTCCCCACATTTAGAAAATTCATTAGGTGCCTGCGCTATGGATATATGAGCATTTCGTGCCTCGTAGTCAGTGTCCCCATGTTGTGCCTCTTTCACTCGCTGAAGAAGTGGGGGAGTGACTGTAAGAGACAGAAGGAAGGCTTCTCCATCTCTATCCACAAAGGATATCGGTAAAGCTGCCAGCTGCTCCGTTGCCTCGCCTAAGAGCTGTATACCAGACCTCTGGCTGAGTGAATCTACAACAACGTTCCCCTTCCCTGGAGTATAGACTATCACAAAGTCATAGTCCTGTAGATACTCAAGAAAATGTCGTTGTCTCAGGTTTATGTCCTTGTGAGAGAAGATATACATGAGACTTTTGTGATCAGAGTAAATGATAAATCGTTCACCCATCAGATAGTGTCACCACATCTTCAAGGCAAAGACCACTACTGCTAACTCTAGGTAATGGGTAGCGTAGATATGATCATACTTTCTCAACTGTCATAAACCATATTCGATCAATGCTCACCCCTATATCAGGACACATCCGAGCCCGGTCCCTAATGGGTCGCAGTAGACTATGTACCCTACACCTTCCTCTGGAAGCCTCAAGACGGGGGCACTAGTCAGCCTCTGCCACAGCTTTTGGAAGCTTTGCTGGCATCTCTCCAACCACACAAAGGGTTTCCCCTTCTTCATCAAGGATGATAGTGGTGCTGCAACTCTGGAGAAGTCTGGCTCAAACCTCTAGTAGGGTCTAGCCAATCCCAAGAAACTCCGTACCTCCGTCACAATCCTAGGTGGATCCCAAGAAATTACCGCCTCAATCTTCACTAGATCAACTACAACTCCATCCTTCGATATGACATGTCCAAAAAAGTAAACCTCTTGGATCCAGAACTGGCACTTCATGATCTTACCATAAAGCTGGTGTTCTTGGAGCGTGTCCAGTACAAAAAACAAATGATAATCATGCACCTCCTCAGTAGTCGAGTATATCAAAATGTCATTTATGAAGACTACGAAAAAGAGATTGAGGTATGGAAAAAAGACCATGTTCATGAGTTCCATGAACACTGTTGGAGCATTGGTTTTCTGAATTAAATAACAAAGAAATCATAGTGGCCATACCAAAATCTGAAGGCCTTCTTCTGCACATCCTCGTATCAAACTATGAGCTGGTGATTGCCATGATCTGAGGTCTATCTTTGAGAACCACCGAGGTCTCTTCAGCTGATAAAAGTGGTCGTCAATCCCCGAGAGTGGGTACTTGTTCTTCAAGATCACCTGGTTTAGGCGCCAGTAGTCAAAAAAAGCCTCAAGCTCCCATATGCCTTCTCTTAGAACATAATCAGGGCTACTCAAGGTAAAACACTGGGCCAGATTAATCCCTTCCCCTACAAGTCCTCAAGCTGTACCCGCAGCTCGCGAAGCTCAGCGGGGGGAATCTGATATGCTAGAGTAGATATTGGTTCCATCCTAGGGTACAAGTCAATGTAAACTTCTACCACCCTGTGATGGGGTAGACTTGGAACATTATCAGGGAAGACATATGCGTACTGGTCCACCACAACAGGATAGCTCAGACGCTCCACATCAAGTACTTCGAGGGTAAGGCTAGACAACTGACGAGTGATCGGCTACACTCTCCTCCGAGTAAGTCCATCCTGTGTTGCAAAGGCTACCTTATCACTGGTTAAGGTAAACCTAGTCCCATCGATGTGGACACACTGAAATTTGCACCTATAATAGTCAATCTGAGAATGGACTGTAGATAACCAGTCCATACCCAAGATGACATCGTAATGCCTCGACGCCGCTACTAGGAGATACCAGACAAAGATCTCACCTCCTAGACTAATCTCACATTGCTAGCACCAGTGCGTAATCATTGAGTCTACTCTTGTAGGAGTCTCTAGTCGAAATGATTGAGCCAACGGCTCTATCAGAATCTCCGAGCTCCGAACGAGGGTAGTGGTAATGAAAAAGTGACTAAAACATCTATATAAAAACTAAACCAATGTTTGAATAGACACAAACGGTACCTCGTATCATATATGGACACCGTGATCGTAGGCCTCGGCTGCCTAGAGATGAGCACTCCCCTGTACACCTGCTTCCTTCGGTCGGGGTGGACCTCCTGGTGGTGGTGGCGGTAAAACCTCAAAATGTCATCCACCGACAGCTGCACGACCGGCTCCTCTGGCACGTCTGCCTTCTCCCTGTGGACCGCCTCGATCCAATCTCTATCCTTGCCTAGGTGGTCCTTTAAACATCTTCTGATCATCCAAACAACGTGTCAGACAGTAATGAGCCATGTGAACCTTCCCATCGCATGTGAAACACTCCCCGCTCCTGGCATGTATGTCTCTGCTCCGAGAGCCTCGCACAACTGATCCTAAGTCATGTGGTTTTCCACCTGTATGTCTGGTCCTCATGGACCTCTGCGACATCTGTCTGTAGCTATCTGTAGAAGACTCTGCTACGTGTTGACTGGTGGTGGATCTTGCTGCTGGAGACTTCTCAGTAAGGAATATCTCCACTATGAGGGCTCTCTCTAACACCCCTTCCTGAGTCGGGATGCTGTGTGAGATCACTGAAGCTCTAATCTCTTGCCTGAGTCCCTAATCGAAGGTTCGGGCCCTGAAGAATGGGTCCCGTACAATATCGGTAGAGTAGCGCGAGAGGTCTGTGAACCTCGCTGAGTACAAAGCTACAGTCATGATGCCCTACAGCAGATGAAGTAGCTCCTGTATGCGTACTTCACGAAGAGTCGTTGGGAAAAACTGTGCTGGAAATAGGATCTCGAAGTCTACCAAGAGAAACATCATCTCGTCGTGAACCTGGTGCATCTAGATCCACCATCTGCCTGCTGCTTCCTGTAGAAGGCTGGCAGCAAGAATCTCGATGAGGTCTGTTGGTGTCCCTACCAGTCGGAAGACTCTCCCCACAACCTCTAGCCAATCCGCAGCCGCCTGTGGGTCTCTATCTCCCCTGAACCTATGTGGCCTATGGCACTATAACTCAGGAAATGCGCTCAAGCAGCGTGCATAATCTGCTACTGGGGTTGGTTGCATCGATGGCCCAATGGGGAGTGGTACCACTGGTGACTCTGGTGGAAAAGGGCCCTATACCGAGGCCTCATCGCTCGGTGGGATATCTATGAATACAACTCTCAGGACACTAGTTGGTCATCCACGGGGAGGCATACTGAAAGAAACATATGCGACACTTTCTAAATATTATACCTGGTGAGCCTACTGGGTTGATCTGACTTTAAGAAAACTTTTGATAACACACACGCAATCAGTGTTTCCGTGCACTGAGTCAAAAATCAGAAGTCAGGGTCCTGGTATATGGATACGTCGACCACCAAACCAACACTGGACTCCCTAAACCGAGAACCACACCAACTACTCTTTACCCTATTTCTTCGTAGAAAAGAAATATCAATGTCCTATGTTTTACGGTAGAACTGACTCATCTGATACCAATTTGTCACGACCCATCCCCCGGGGCCCGTTCCGTGACTTTCCCAAGCCCGCCTTCCATAGGCCAGGGGCTGGCGACTATCACCAAAGGCGTAAATCTCTAAAATTGGGAAGGCATTGACTTTATAACCGGTAAACACACAAAGTAGATATGATAATGAGTAAACTGAACAACCGACAAGTATGTACAATAAGTAAAAAGGGGCCAGAAAACATGCCCAACTGGAATGTATAAGAAACTCAAAGTAAATTATAATTGAGGAAATAAGAAAAACAGCCACTGGGTCGTCCTCCGAGGTTCCTACCTGAATGTTAGGTACAAATCGACTCCTTAGCACTCCACCTCCTTCTGTCTCCTCCGTGTACCGACACACCATAAAGTCCACCTCTGGGTACTGTCATGTCCTGGTACTCTCAGCCTTGGTCAGTAATGTCCATCATCTGCATCCAACACAATGAGGTGCGGGCATTGCCCGTGTAGGGGTGAGTATAAAAATACTCAGTATGGACCCTGAGACCCTCAAGTTGTCAATAAATCCAACAAGGATAATCCAAAAAGTAAGAAATCAATAGATAAACCCACTTAGGTATATTCCCATACATATACCTAGGTTATCATGTAATCCATTATATTCATGAGGTAAAAACAAAATTTACTGAATCAGCTCAACCAGGCTTTTATTCACATTATCAAAACTTCGGATGCTGGAGAACTCATCCTCTATCCAGTACAGTGGGCCTTCCACTACCCCGATGTGCTTCCCACTAACCTCGGAAAGCTGAGGTACTCCTCCTGTCGAGTACCGTGGGTCTGCCGCATCACATAGAGGTGCTCCCCACCATGGGTCTGCCGCCACAACCAGGCGCTCCCCCTAATAGCCTGCATAGGTACTCCTCCTATCGAGTACCACATGTATTTTTCCAAAACCAGGCACTCCTGTGCCATGGGTCTGACTCCACAACCAGGAACTCCCCACTGGGCTAGTCGAGTCACTCCAACTCAATCGGTCAACATTCATCAAGTCTCAGCCAATAACTAGGTCTCTGCACTCTGCCCACTCGTCTCTGGAAGGATCTGATCCACGAGCTACTGGTTAATACTTCAACTTTCCCAAAGTCCCACGAATAAGTATCTGAATGGTCCGCCACATCATAGGGGTCTCAACGCAACATATGAAACGTCAATCGGATTCCCGGTCTGTGAGTTATTATCCATTTTGTCTCAGGGGCCTGGTTTGATTCGTTCACGATCCAACCTGACCATATATCAACTCTTTCACAAACTATATTGGGGTTTACTCAAGGGGACCATAATGATCCCAGATTACTAGGGATGCTGATGCTTTGTCAAACGGACGCCCGGTGGCAAAGATATGGGAAAAAGAGAGTAAAGGGGTCATAGTGGGCCAGGGTCCTGTCCAAACTGGTCGGTCCGACCTAGCCCGACCCATCATAGGCCGACCCGGTCTGGGTAAACCCAGCCTCACCCGTTGGGTCTGGCCCAACCCGTTAGTCGAGCCATCCCATTAGGTTCATCCGGGCCCGCTGGGCCCATCCCATTATGCCGTGAGGGGTCAAGGATGGCCGCGAGAGTGTATAACGGTCATGAGGGTGGGGACCAATCGCAGGTCGGCCTAAGGGCGGTTCTTCCCGGAGGGCGCCGCATGGGAGGCTCAGCCTAGAGGCCCCCACAAGGGTGCGACTTGTCTCAAAGGGCACCACAAGGGGCTGGCTGAGGGTGGCGAGGCCAGGACCGGGTGGCTGGCTCGGCTGGGGCACCGTAGGGCGCGCGGACTGTAGAGCCGCATGGCACATGGGGCCCATAGAGGATGGTGGCATGTTTGGTTAGCAGCTACGTGGGGTACGCGGGGTGCGGGGATGGTGGAGCAACGAGGCGCATGCAGAGGCTGGCTCGACCGGGGCTCTGGAGTGCACCGCAAGAGGCGCGTCTACCGAGAGCTGGGGCACTGTGCGGCCGGATCGCGACTCGGCATGGGTGCTATGCGGCTCGGGCCGGTTTGGCCGGCAGGTATCGCCGCCGGCAGGCAGCACGGCCGGGGTGGCGCGGTTCGGCCCGGGGGGGGGGGGGGGGGGGGGGCGGGGGGTGGGGGCGTCGTGGGGGCGGCGAAGGTTCCCTTCGTCGCCTTCATCATCTCGTGGACTCGTCACCATGCCGAAGAACATCACAAAGAATTATAGAGGAGGGGGGTCGGGCCATGTTTGTTTGGCCCGCAGTCTCCGCATTTAGGGTGGTAGCAATCAATTCATCAAGAACATAAACGTAGAACGAACATTGAAGATATCTTAAAAACATCAATTCTCGATAATCTCTCATTAACAAAATATTCCGAACCCACAACGAAAAACTTCCGCGGATCCCCTTGATAATAAGTTGGTCCATATTCTTTATTCTGGAAGGAAAGAAATAAGGGAATATAATCAATCACAAAAAATTACCTACCTTTTTTCGTTGTTCATTGACGGAGTCGCGGGGAAGATGACAGAGTTTTCATCATTTGTCATGTCCACCACACACATCCAATCCTGAGCTCGTGCGTTGGTTCATTGAAGAGTATGAGGAGGGAGGGTCGGTCATTGAAGACGTCCCACGTCGGTTGCTTCCCCAAGGTGCTTCTGAAGAAGATTTCGTAGATGCTCTGTGCCTGCATTCTTTGTTTGAAGAACACATTCTTCGTTATTAGTTGGCTAGAGATTTTCTATCCAAAGCATGTTCCTCCTTTTCCAAAAAATAATAGGTAGCCAAGAATAAAAGATTATAAGGTCTAATATCTCGTTAGCATAAGAATTCAAATTGGGTGAATTAATTAAGTTGGGTTCACTGAATTAATTCATGATGTTGGCACAATTAAAATAGAGGATGGTTTGACACCGTTAAAGGAGGGGGGTGGAGAGACTTTCCCTCATTAATGAGGAGAGCTGAGAGGTTTTCCTATCCCACCATTATTAGGGGGTTTACTCTCAGGTGGTCCCCACATCGTAACCTCTCATGGGAGGTCAGGTTCTGGTGCGACCCACCTCTATAACCTCTCATGGGAGGTTAAGTTGTGGTGGTCCCAACCTCCAACTTCCACTTGGGTGGTTATAACAAATAAAAATAAAATAAAACATGCGTTTATTTTATTTTATTATTCTCACGAAAAACAAAAAATCTATCTTCCACCCTCGACCAACTGCCATCAAGGTGAAAGTCTTCTTAAGCAAATACCCATGTTGCGAGTTCAACGGTGCCCTAAGATTTCAATTCTGTGCACTGTTAGAAAAGTTATAAAAAAATTACTAGTACTTTTATAGAACGTACCCGAACAAAACATAAAAACATGATTCCAGGAACTCGGGGCCTCAGAATCATACCCCGTAAAGTTCCATTGACTCATAAAATTCGTATTTAATTAAAAATAATTACTTGGAAATTCTGGGTCTTTACACTAGATAATAATTAATAATCATGATATTTTTTTTAAAGAAACACTATGTTTGATAATGTATAAGATACATAACATTGATTTTAAATTAACAAAAAATTAATGTTTTTTGTGACCCTTATACCATAGTCATTAAAATTTTTAAAGAGTGAATAGTTTAAACAAAACTGTGAAATATAAAATTTTCATTCTCATTAATAATGTATTAATTAATTATTATATAATTGAGAACATAATTTTAGTAATGAAATTTAATTTTTCATACTGACCTTCTTTATAAATGAATTTTATTTTTTATGTGAGTGAATATTATAATAAATTTATTCAAATTTTAGAAATTTTATTGAATGATATAAATATAAATTTTTGAATCATCTTATCGAAAATAACCTATGATGTAATTTTCATAATTTTTTAAAAGGTACATTTTTCTACAAAATAGTAAAAAATGGTATTTATTGAAAACATTATTTTTTAATGTATCTAAAAATTCATAGTATAATATAGACTTTTTTAAAATTTATTTTCTGTATTTATATTTTATATAATCCAATTATGGTTTTTGTAATGTATTTTATAAATTATTTTCTTAAAAGAAATTATATCTAAAAGTGAATTTTTCAAAAAATCTATTTTCTTTGGCTTTGGATGATTAATGCTTAAATAAAATTATTCATCTTTTATTTTTTTATTTCTAAAAAATGTATATCATATTTTAAATTGTGATGTCCTAAATTAGTAATTAGGTCACTTATATATTCAGATAGTTTGAATATAAACCACAATACTTTTTGTTACCCCGGTCAAGTGTAAATCAACTAATTAAGTGAAAAATAATATAATTAATATTAAAAAATGAATGTAACACATCCCATAACATTTTGTAGGATTAATTATTTTCAATAATAACTAATATTTCTATTATATTACAATTTATTTCCACTTGGATTAGATTACGAAAGTTATAATATTTTATTTAATGAAAAGTCAAAGATCTATCACTCCAATTTTTAATGAAAATAACATTTGTAATATAGGATTATCTAATTGATATATTTTATAATAAATATTAATATTAATTATATAATATTTATTTTTATCATGGTTATTTTGTTTTAATTTTTATTTAAACATTTATTTTATAAAACTTTCCCCCAACAATAATGTATTAATTATTTACTGAATATAAAAACAATGATTTTAAAAAATAAAAATATAACATAATATGATATAATTAATATAATCCACAGATTTCCTAGATTATATTCACAGTTAATGGATGTATTATGTGTTTTTTGAGGCTATCTTAGTGTATTTAAAATTTGAAATGTCAATGTAATGAATGGTGTCAAAATAGGAATTAATGATATTATATAAAATATAATATTATCATAAATGATATAATTTTTTTAATAAAATTGACCCAATGAATAGGATAAGGTTTGAAATTTCATCCATGATACAATTGTGGTTTTTTGAAATTATATATTATCAATATTTACCATTAAGGATTAAAACATTCAATCTTGTCATGATAAAAGACAAAGAGGATAAAGAAGGGTTAAAACTAACTGATAAGGGTATGAAAGTTATGTAAACATATTAGAAAATTATTTCATAGATGGCTTAGAAAAATCCTCATCATATATTTGAAATGACTCACATTTCATCCACATTTTCTTTAGGATTTATTTATATTAAATTAATATTTTTGGAAATTCTAAGAGTGCCCCACTCTTCTCTTATAAGAGGGAACCTCTTCTTCCCTTTATTCACACATAAATAGAATATGATTATTTAAAACCCAATTAAAATGTTACCCAAAAATCCATACCAATATAATGCATGCATTATTTTTTATAACACCACCCTTATTGTTTTATAGTGTTCATAAATGGATATTTTATTTAAAAAAGTGGTATTGATTTTAATCGAGTGTTTCTATTTTGTTTACTCTTAAACATCCAAAAACCATTCATCAACAAAGATAAAATTATAAAAGTAGTATTATTCGTATTCAAGGTTTTTATTATGTTAGTTTCGTGTCCTATATCCGTATAAAATTCCATCAAATGGGATAATAATTTACTGTTAATTTGTACTGCAGTCTAACACCTTGCAAACCATGGTAAATGTTTTTTATCACCATCTATTAAGACTTGTACTAATGATGGATGTAATATATATATATATAATTTAAATATTTATCTATCTTAAAAATTAATATATAATTTGAGATCATACATTTCCATGAACTGAAAAATGATAACATCGTTCATGGGTATATGTGGACTACAACCTTCACAGAGTGATGTGATTCCTTTTTAATAACCACATCACATGATATATATATATATATAAATTATAAATAATATTTATAATATCTTATGATAATTATATAAATATAAAAAAACACATATGTACTTATTGTATTGAAAATTAAAAAATTACAACGTTACTCAATCATACATATGACCAACCATCTTCAAGATTGGAACGTAGTTAATATTTTTTAATCCATATTTTTGGGATTGATTTAAAATTATATATTTTAAAGAAATATATAATTATATCATGAGTATTATTATGGATATTTTGGATTTTTGACCTATTAGACCATGCATACATAACTTTGTCGTTTTGGAATTCAGATCCAAATATCGCTAAAACACCGAACATTATATTATACAATTAAATAATTTTTATAACATGGTAATAAAAGAATAAAATAAAAATTAAATTTTATAAGAATGTATATAATTGACTTAATTTTCTTATTCTGGAATATTAAGAGCATACATGATGATTTAGAGTCAGTGTAAAGGACACTTTAACTTGAAAACCATGTTTTAAATGTTTTAAAGATTCATTTTCTAATGATTTATATTTCATGTACGTGATCTTAAAATGAATTATCAGAATTTATTTATATGTAAATGAAAGTTCTGAGAACATAATTTATAATTTCTATTAATTTTCTTCGAAAAGAAATCATTTTTATGGTTTTATGTCAAGGGTTTTCATTTTAAAATCCTCTTTTACATATACTCTTTCAATCGTTTTTTACAAAATCCAAAAGGAATATTTTTTAACATATATAAAATCTATGTATTTTCCTACTGTTTTTAAACCATAATGTTTTGAGTCTTACCCTATAATATTACATGTTTATATTAAAATATACGGTTTATAATTATGAGTGTTCATATTTTTGAAAAAATTATTTCAAAAAGGTAAATTTATTTTATCAGGAATGTTTTTTATGAAATGTCTATGTGTTATTATTATGTTATGGTTTTCTAGAATTCATTATGAGGACTTGTGGTTAAATTATAGACAGAGGGTGGGAGAGACTCTTATTTCTGCCCAATTCATTGGTCAAAGAGATGGAGTAAAATGATTTGGTTTCTCCAATTAGATTATTTTAATATACATTGATGGTTATCCTAGATGTAACTATGATGGATACACCATTGCAAGAAATGAGAGATAAAATATATTTAATAGTTATATGGACATAATTATAAATGTTACCATTATTATTTATTTATTCTTTCAATAGATTGTACAGTAAAGTTACAATTTCATATGGTAAGCTAAAGAGATATTTTCTTATGGTCAAAGGATGTAACTTTGTGAAAACATTTAATGACAATTTTATGAGTTTTTATTGTACTTTTAGGTTCAATTATAATTTTTTAATATTCACAATTTTGAATAAAAGGGTTTTTATTTGGAAATAATATTAATTTTTTTGACCAATGTTTTTTTATGAAGAAAATTGTTTATAAGTATTTACAAACCAATGAATTCATTCATTCTAGTTATGTGCTTTATTGAGCTATTTGTGCTCATTCCAAGTTCTAAAATGATTTTTATCGGTCTTATTATTGTGTATGTTAATGGTTATGTTCATGATTAAAGTTTTCAATATTTTTCCAGAAATGAAATCATGATTTATTTTAAAAAAATTTATTGGTGGGAAACTAGTGGATACTATTTAGAAGTTTCCAATTTTAATTTATGGGCTTAATATGTAATCAGTTTCCCTAATTATATATAACTCTAAACCTAAAAGATAATTTGAAAATAATAAATGTGATTTCTAGTAAAAATACACTAGAATATGTAATGTCTAATGTCATGTCCTTACTGTTGGCACTACATCAGATTTTAGGTAACTTTAATGATTATGATGTCTTCCTAAGAAGTTATCTAAAGTGTTTTATATACAATCATGGGTTTATAAGATTATTATATCAGAGTCTTAGACACCCCTTCTCAGATTTTATGTTACGAATGTTTAAAGCCTCAAATTGTATTCTTCAAAACATTTTTTATTCAGATAATTTTTGGTTGTTATACATTTAGAGGAAAAATGAAATGTATGAGATAAAATTTTAGATGTAAAAGTTTATTTTATACTAAATATATTATGGTTATTTTGATTATTTTATTAAATTTTTTGTGAGATGATGTTGAATTTTATTATCAAGTTGTTTATTTATCTATGATATGTAATATTTTTTCCTAATTCTCTAAAGTCTAAATCTAAAAGGTTCTTGATTATGTAAGTGATACAAATTTTCCTTTTGGCATTGTATGATTTGGTAGTAAAAATTGGGCCACACTAATCAAAATCCATAATTGGGTCACATTTTTCTAATTTATGTAAAATGATTTCAAATGGTTACTTTTTATGGATTTATGTAAGTGTCATTATTTTAAAAATAACTTTATAAGGTTACTCCTTCAACCCTATTTGAAAATTTTAAAAGGATTTTTTATCTTATATTTAATTATAAGCCTTTCCCATGTTATTAGAAATTTATTTTTTAATCTTCCCCCACAATTATATATGTTTTTTCAATAATTTGTTTTTAGTTATGAGTGCATATTTTTATAAAAAAAATATTCATCAAAAATTGGAATTTTATTTGCATTAATGATTTATTATATGAATGAATTTTGTGTTACAATTCTATTATTGTTCTTGGCAACTTTTTATAGGGATAAGCGGTTTTATTATATACTAAGGATTGGAGATCTCAGTATGGCTCTTCAATTCATTGGGAATAGACATTAAGTTACACTATTAGGTTTCTCTAAACAGAGTATGGTGATATACATTAATCATTATTAGAAAGTAACAGATATTATGATTCTATATAAGAAAACATAGATGTAGAAGAGATAATTTAAATCCCATGTAATGATAGATATTCCTATAGAACATTGTTAGGAGTATGTGAACCATCACAAAACTATAAATCAATAATGGGTAAAAATGTATTTGATTTATTTTACTAAATTAAATGGATATTATTTTTATTTTAAGATATTTTTAATAAATTTGATTAATTAATTTACTAATTTTAATAAAATTATAAGGAAACATACATAAATGAAAATTATAAATTCACCCATTAATATATATCCCCTGCAATATAAAATTTTTCTTCTTTTGATGAGTATTCAAGATGTAATTTTCTTTCTTGAGTCATTAAAATCATCCTCTACAGATCACTTAATCCAAAAAATTATAACAATCTATTCTTTTTTTCTTAGACATTAACAAAAACCAAATTTTTTTGAACCTAATAAGTGTATTCCAAAAATTGATAAAAACATTAAGTGAATAAAAACTATTTTTTATCTCCATAATTAAAAATTAGTACCCAAATTTCTATAAAATCCATTAAATAATTATCATTAAAATTAAATATAAAATTCCACAAAGGGATGTGATTCATTTTTCTTCACCATATCACACTAATTATATATATAAATATATTTAAATAAGTAATATTATATTTAGGATATTATTTCCATTCTGTAAATACAAATTTATATTTACCTTCTTTCTATATTTATTGATGTAATTGAAATGTTACTCATGTATACGTAGGGCCTACAATCTCTATGATGGTAACATAGTTCAATTTTCATATAAAATTTTATAGTTTCAATTAAAATTATAATTTGTGAATGAAAATGATAATTATGGAAATTATATTATTTTATAGATAATGGAATGATTGCCTCTTTGACTGTAGTTGACTTATCGAACCCATTTTGGAATTATGTATGACATATTATCAAAACGTTTGAAATAAACATAATGGTTTATGTAATTATATATAAAATATATTTGAGTGATATAAAAGTTACTATAAACATGGAAATGTTTATTAAGAAAATATAGATTAAACTATTTTTGTTATTGTGAATTATAAAGAAAGAATGTGAAGAGTAATTCTCAAGGTAAGAGACCACCTTACTAAAAAACATTGTTTTAATTATTTTATTATCTAGAACTATCACTGTAGTATGGGATAACTAAGAAACCATTGTAATAGTAAAGGCTCCCAACCAAGTCTATCATAGTGGAAGAAACCCCTTACTGAACTGAGTTCACTCACTGTTTCAGTACTATATATCTAATGAGATATAAATCATTACTAAATGCATCGAATAGATATATAGGTTCTGTTCATCTAATAAGGAAAACCAATCCCATGTGGGACACAATAAAATAAATAAATCCTTATATAATAACTGCTGAAATTATATGGGTATTATAAACATTTCATCATATCGTATTCCATGGAAAGGAATCAATTATCATAAATATCACGCCATCAAAATAACATAAAAATCCAAATAAAGAGTAAGAATGTAATTTTTTATTCATATTCCAATTAAAGGTTAAGTGAAATCAAATAATGTTATATTTGATGTAAAATTATTTTAAATGATCACTAAAAACAACTTTTGGGGAATATATCTGTTTATTTATGAAATAATATCTCTTTTAAGCCACACAATTATATAGGAAAATATTTTCTTTGAATAGAACCTTGTAATATTATAAATGTATTAATAATAAATTAATAATTAATCATGGAAACAAAATCCACTTCTGTTGTATATGTTATAAACACCCCTTACATTTTTTTAGAAAATTCACCAAGTAACATCTTTTGGAAAATTTTGAAAATATACCTTATAAACAACATTTTAAAAAATAAAACATATTTAAAAATGACTGAAAATATTTATATTATAATAGTAAAAAAAATTATTTCATGAAATTTAACAAAAATTGAATTTGGAAGAGAAATAGTCCCAAAGGAGACCTAAAAATAAAATACACTGAATAAGTATCAGATTGTGAAACAAAAACATGACCATTTGGTGATATTAGTACCATAATATCCATGAAATAATAAATTAAAAATGATCACCAAATTTCAATAATATATGTATTTTGATGATATAACATATCACAAAGTAGTAAACGCACCAAAAAAATGAAATGAATGGTGAATATGGCACCGGTCTCCTAGAAATAATAGTGAGACTAAAAAGACCATTATAAAGGTCATATCATCGAATCAAACTTAAATCAAATGTTCCAATCATGTGAATCCACAATAAATCCACATACACCAATCTTAAATACGATATTATATAACAAAATTCTTTTCATAAATTGTCATAGAATGACGTAATCAGTGAAGTAGAATTTTGACCCAATGAATAACAATTAATGTTCTGTAATACCTTACATAAAACCTTACAATGATCACTTTTGAACACATTTTTAAATATTCATTTAAAAAATAATTTCAATATAATTTTATTAATAAAAATATTTTCAAATACATTAGAATCAATGAAAAATATTTAGAAAAAGTAGAATTTTCCTATTTTGGTCAAATGTTTTCAAAAAGGCATTTTTTATGTTTTATGTTAGGGGATTTCTTTAAATAAATATTATTTTAATATTACTCTATCATACAATTTTTCAATAATCAAAAGGTATGTTTTTTATCATTTACATCATTAAAGGATTTTCCAATGATTATTAATCCTTTATGTTTTAGTGCTTCCTCTAGCAGTTTAAATGTTTATTTAAATGTATCATTTTTTCAATTATGAGAATTAGATTTTTTTAAAGAAGAAAAGTGATTTAAAAATTGATAGTCTATTTTTCTCAAAGTGTTTTCATGAAAAATTTATGTGTTATGTCTATACTATGGTTCATGGTAATTTTTAATGCGGACTGCTGTTTTTGTTATAAACCGAGGGAAAGTGATCCCGTTATAGATATACAATTCATTGGGTGAAAATACAGAGTTATCTAATTTTGGTTATCCTTAGAGATTATTGGAATTGACTGGGATCATTATTCAAACTATAAATGAGATTTTTACACCTTGTATAGAAGTGAGAGATAAAGTACATTTAAGCGTAATATGAATATGATTCCACAAGTTTCGATTATGATTTCTTTGTCCTTGTTATGGATTTTATAGGAAAATAATGATTTTACAACGTTAACTAAGAAGATTATGTTTAATGGGTGAAATTAACAACATTATTAAAAGTATTAATTATTCCTTTATTTATTTTTATATTTACTGTAAAATTAACAATCAAATTTTTTTATGAAATATTAGGGTCATAAAAATTAATTTATTATTTAAGAATTTTTTTATATCCAAATATTTTTTTTGAATATGGAATATTTTTATATGTATTTTCAGAATAATGATTTAAATTTTTAATTCTGTTATTCTTTTCTGCTCATACCAGGTATCTAAAACAGATTTCACATGACATTATGGAATATAAGTCACAAGGTTGATGTCCAGAATAATTTTTAGAATTTATCTTGAAATGAAATGATGTTTTATTTTATGGAGTTCTAGTTGGTGGGAAAAAATTGATACTACAATGAATTGACCATTTTTAATGTATTGGGATTACTTGTAAGAGGTTGCCTTAATTCTTTAAAAGACAAAACTAACGTAGAATTATTTCAGTGTTAAATTTTTTATAAAATTTGGAAAAACTCATACATATAAAACCTACACATTACAAGTGGAAAATTCAATAGATAATCAATTATTTCGATGAATTTTTTTTTATTAAAGTAAAACATGATTTTATTTCATAATAAATCATCACAATATTATCGTGGACCTCATCCAATTCCTTACAGTCCATTTAAACCTTATAAATTCTTTTAAAAAGATTGTATGATAATAAAAAGTTCAAAAAGATATATAAAAAAGTAATGAATACCATTAGTCCAGTGAAAAAAATGAAATCCGATTAAAATCATTTTTTAAAAAATAGAATTTTTCACCTTAAATAACAATTATTTTACTCACATAAATATCATTATCTTACCATTTTAAATCAATATATTTCCATGAAATATTATTAACAAGAATAAAAATTTCATGGAGGTTCTATGGAGCAAAATTATTATAATACACTTTTACAACCCATTAAATTGGAATAACCATATGTTTGAAGTTGAAGGTAATTTTATAGAGAAAAAAATAATTACCTATTATATTGGAGTGCTATGAGGGTGCACCCTTCATATAAGGTATAATGGTATCTCATAGTTCAATTTTGGATGATACATAATATAATATATAATGAGCTCACTATATGTTATCTGTGCGTACTAATCCTAAATAATTTTTAATTATCATATCATAAATAGAACCCTTGAAAACTCATTTAAACACATTTGTTTACAAATTATAAACATGAAATTAAAATTTTCATATAAAAAAAACTTCCAAACTCTAAAAAATGAGAACAAAATAATGAATTCATTTTCAACGAAAGGAATTATGAAAACAAATAAAGGAAACATTAATGAATTAAAGAGTAAAAATTCAGGAAAAGATACACATTTTGTATAAGTTAAAAAATCATTACTAGTTAATTTTTTTAAAATAAACCTTAAATTTCGATATTTATGAAATTTAAACACATAAATACATAAAAAATTTTCATTATTAAACATTTATGAGAAATTTGATAACTAATTTTTCAAAAAATTCCAGTCCATATGAATACATTCAAGAAAACTACTTTTAAAACATTTAAATGAATGAGAATTTTTAATAGAATAAATATTTATAACATTTATAATGATTTTTTTCAGTTAATGAGGCTCATTCATTGATTCTTACACATCTCTAATTTTTTTTATCCTCCTAAATATAATTAAACAATCGGAATTCGTTTATCTTCTATTTAGTGTGCTCATGCTTTGGAAAAAGGTTTCCTTAAATCATTTGAGGTAAGGGTGTCATATATTTTCTAAATTTAAATTTTCAATTTATAGAATTTTATTATTTTTCAAAACACTTTTATCTTTTTAATGGGTTAATAATTATTCTCAATAAAAATCCATTATTTTTTATGTAAATGTACTATATTTGTAAATGTTTTAATTTAAACTTTTTTATGAATGTTATTATTTTCTTTTGAATTTGTTTTTTTTTTAAATTAAATTGAATTTGTTATTAGATAATTTTAAATAATAAAAAAACATTGTCTTATTATTGTCTAATTTTAAACAATTTAATTTAAAGTAATTTTTTTATTAAATTTTATAAATAATATATTATTAAAAATAAGTATCATTTTATGTTTAACAAGTATATGAAATATACAGGGTCCTACTAACTACAGATCCACTAAACCGTAACATGGTCATTGCCACCAGTTATACCAATGACAATTAATCCCCTATATATGGGACACCCATGTGATTAAATGGATTATCAGAATAATGACTATCCCAATAGGCAAAAACATTTTATTTGGTTGAGTTTTGTCTCCACTCACATACAACCAACTATAAAGATCTATACTTAAATAATACATTTTCTAGTATTTTAAACCTACAAATCACATTCCTTTCTTAAAAATATTTTAGGTTTCGAGTTACAAAGAATTATAAAAATACTATTATATGGTAAAAAATCAAAAAACTAGTGGAAATTATGTCACAAAATTTATTTTTTCATAAAATATTCATTAGAAGAAATCATGAATTTTTCATGAAAAACAATCGCCACATTTCATGAACTCATCCTTATCACTAATATGTATTAAATAATGTGAGAAAAATAATTAGATCATGGGTAGACATCTAATATATGATTAAGGGATAGAAGAGAAATAATACTATTAGTATAGTGAAATCTAAAAAAAAATTCTTTAAGATAGTATTTTTTACCCTAATGATGAAATATATCGTTCAAAATGGTGATTATCATACATTTATGAAAATAAAAATATTTCAATTAATACTCAATAAAATGAATATCATAGTCATTTAGGTATCTTTGGTCATCATTTAAAATAACACTATTAAAAATTGAACAACCAATATGTCCAACATCCAACTATGGAGTGACCAATGTATTGGTGGTTATAACTTAACCACCCATCCATGTGTTATCATAGAACCCCCGTTATTGATTAATAACAAAACCACATATCCTCAGTTTTTCAAGGAACAAAACTTCAATTATTTCAAATGAATCCATCCTTCATCATAAAAAATTACCAAAAACCATATCATAGTCATAAAAAATGAATGATTTTGTCATGAACCATTATTAAGGGAAATAGCCTTCTCATTTTTAAGTCAAATATTTTTTGAGAGTCTAATCATATAAAAAGGAAAAAAATACTTGAAAATAATCATGTAAAATGTAAACTAATCATTAATTAATGAAGGTTTCATGAACAGGGAAAATCTACCCATACTTTATAAGTTAAAAATCAATCCTTTTCACATTATTATAAAAAAACATTAAAAGTGATTTTTTAGAAGAAATATCATACCTTGAGTCTGGATTATCATGTAATTTATTTATCTTCCTAAATAATAAATTTATATTAATTATTTACATGATTAAGAACATTTTTCAAGTTTATTATTAATTTCATTTGTCTTATTACAATGGTAGATTAAATTATATAACTAATTATTTTCTCATTTGATGATATGAGGATATTCAATTTTTATTTCCAAAGTGAGCTTGGTACGTTGAATATGGTCAATGAGTTCATTAAACCATCATATCTAGAATAATAATCATGACATAGATAAAATCATTGTACATAAATTATACACTTCGTTACATACATTAAATTTCATTATAAAAAATTATGTGTGTTAAAATCCTTGAGATAGTAGGCCATACATATGTAGGAGTAACAATTTAATTTTTAATGACCATTATTGAAATAAGATAAGTATAATCTTTCCATAACTATAATAATCTCACATATATCAGGTTATATCATTGAATACACACCCACATGTATATATATATATATATCATTCCTGTTATATGGTGATGAAAAGAAACTCATATCTCTTTATAGAGGTGGACCTGCACACTTACACATGAACAACATTATCATTTTACTGTTCTTGGACATGTAATAATGTAAATAGAATATTATCCTCTAATAGTGATAAATATGTCATGAATATCATAAATAATAATTAATTACATCTTCATAACAAGTCTTGTGAGATGGGTATGGAATATAATTCCATCGTTTAACGAGGATATAGTCTACTGTAAACATGAATAATGAATTCCTTTCCCATTAGATGGAAACAAAAATGTATATGGGTCATTCCACTAACATAATAACCCCTAAATATATGAATTATACTTTATGTATTATTTTATCACTGTAAAAAAATATTTATAAGCAGAGTATGAATAAAAAACTAGAAAAGGTGGGAAATTATTTTTTGGAAGGTATTAGGGAAGAGCTTGGTCCAAAAATGGGTTTTGTGTGTGAGAAAAGAGAATAATATGTTCCTATTTACAAGAGAGGGGAGGGTAACTATTAAAATTTCTCAAAATATGAAATCAATATAAATTAATTCTAAATTAAAAATGTTTCAAAAGTGAGTTATTTTATATATATGATCTATCTAGGTAAAAATCCTCTCATAAAATATTTTTTAGATATATTATAGTTAATTTCCTACACTTATTATTTTATTTGTACAATTATCTATCATGTTTGACTCTAAGTCTCATAACATTGAATTTCAATCATTAAGGGTCAATATTGTTACTAGAAAATGAAAAAAGGAATCATAAATCTATCTGGATTTACATTTCAATACATATCCAAATAAATCGGATGAATTAAACCTTTTAAAAAAATTTATATAATTTAACAAAATATCGTATATCTAAAACATCAATAATTTCAATTTTGACACTATTCAATACTTTAACTCTGAAAAAATATCAATAAAACAATATACCCTCAAAAAAAATTTTAAACAGTCGAAAAACTAAAAATTAAACCATAAATTCATATATTACATTAATTATATCATATTTGATATATATTAATATTTTTAATATAATTTATTTTATTTTTTCCATTAAATAAATTATTACTATAAAAGTTTTATAAAATAATTTTACATAATTGTTTCTGCAATAAAAAATTAAATATATTATCATCATGAATATAACTCTTTTATATTTCAATATATAGTTTATAGCATCCAACCTTTTTATAACATAAACTTTAATTTCATTACACAAAACTGAGGATCTTTAAGGTTTAGTGTCTTAGAAACCAGGAACATAAAACGTGAAAACATCAAACATTATTCTTAAACACTTGAAAGGCTTCTCCTCATGTTTATCCTAGGTTCATTACTGCATCTCATAACCTGGGGACATACATCAAAAGAAAGGGTGAGAAGAAGGCCCAGTAAGGGAAACAAGAGAATCATTTTACATGTGAACTTGAGATACTTCAATAAGGTCATGAAATGAACTTTAAGGCATGAGAAATAAATCACGAGATATATCAAAATAAAAATAACATTTTTCATAACATTAAGATGTGGCTACATCATTTAACATTGACAATCAGGTACATTTCACCAAGGTCCATCCCCAAGGTTTCATTTGAAAATTACCAAGGTTATTCACCAAGATATCGTGAAAATTATAATCTCTAGTGGTTACATCATTACCCAATGCATTGGAGCGCTATCAGGGTGCACCCTGAAATTTGCCTTTATTATCATTTGATCCACATATATCATCATAAAACATTTCATAAATAACCCATAGAGAATAAAATAAATGGGTTTCATTTCATAATCATAACGTTTTAAAAACTGCTTTAAAGACATGATCTTTACGTCACTTTAAACCCACGGAAGGGGAGAGCGGGTCTCATGTATGTAAATACCAGAATTTAAAATAGAAAATTTTGATATATATGTGAATACCCCTGTAGAAATAAGAGCTTTTATTATTCACTTTATAGCATAAAATAATTTTGAGAAAAGAGTGAGGCATTTTGAGACGAAAATTCTGCAGCATAACGGCTATGTTTTGGGGTTTTAGAAAACATTGAAAAGAGAGGGGACATGGGTCCAAAATTCATAAATGACCCATAAAAATGTATAGGAACAAAATAAGAAGGATATATGATCATGTTTATGCAATTTCAAGGACATAACATTTGAAATGAGAAACATATAAGGAAGAAAAAAAAATAAGATTTCTCTTATGAAAATTCAGTAGCCTAACTGCGTTACATAAACTTCAACCAAAAATGAATTGATGAGATAAAATAGGGTCTCTCGTCATATTAACATTAAATATAAGTATGATAGATATAGAGATCATCCCCCCACTTAATAAAAAGTAACTTTCAAGACTTGACATGGAATTAGAACTTTAAAAAGGGATAAAGGTGCAAGGACTACTTAAAAATTCAGCAGCCTAACGACGCCACTTAAACTTCAAAATAATGAATTGAAGAGATCAAATGGGGTCTCTAATAATAAGGTAATCAAAGATAAGTATGATAGATATAGAGATCATAACCCAACATAAAAAAAAGGAACTTTAAATAATTGACATGAAATTAGAACTTCAAAACGAGAAGGGTGAAGAACCACTTATAAATTCGGCAGCCTAACGATGCCACATAAAACATCAAAATACTGAATTAAAGAGATCAAATGGGTTCTCTCATCATATGGTAATAAATGATCAGTATGATAGATATAGAGATAATACCCCAACATAAAAAAAAGGAACTTGAAATAATTGACATGAAAGTAGAACATCGAAACAAGAAGGGTGAAGCACCACTAAAAAATTCGGCAGCCTAACGACGCCACTTAAAACTTCAAAATACTGAATTGAAGAGATCAAATGGGGTGTCTCATCATATGGTCATAAATGATCATTATGATAGATATATATATCATACCCCAACATAACAAAAAAGAACTTGAAAGAATTGACATGAAAGTAGAACATCAAAACGAGAAGGGTGAAGAACCACTTAAAAATTCGACAGCCTAACGACGCCACTTAAAACATCAAAATACTGAATTGAAGAGATCAAATGGGGTCTCTCATCATATGATAATAACAGATAAGTATGATAAATTTAGAGATCATACCCCAACATAATAAAAAGTAACTTGAAAGACTTGACAAGAAGATAGATGTTGAAAATGAGAAGGGAGAAAGAATCCGTTACAAAAATTTCGGTAGCCTAACGACGCCACTTAAAACATCATAAAACGAAATAATGAGAGTAGGAGGGGCTCTTTCATTATATGAACATTAAAAGGGAAGTAATAGGAGTATAAAAGAACATCCTACAACATAAGAACATGGAGCATAAAAGGAATGACATAAAAGAGATTACATGAAAAGAAAGAGAGAAGTCGGATCCCTTACACTAAATCATAACTCTTAAAACTCAGAGGTTGGGACCATGAGGGCTTGAGGGCACCTTGGGAGGACTCCTTGGGTGGTAAGGAGACCAGATCTTCATTTAGGATGTTTTTGGAGTCGAAAATATGAGATGAGGGATTGGTATTTATAGGGAAAGTGAGGGGACAAGGCATTAATGGCCAAGGGACACCTCAAAAGTGGTTTTCTCAAAAGAATGGGCCCTCCCATGGTACTTCCCATAGAGTTAGGCCACATGGGGACCCCCACAAAAAATTCATCCTCTTTAGTCAAAAATCCCTTAAAATATCTCATGACATCATCATGACACAGTTATGATGTCATTAAACATACCGAAACCCTAAAACCGTATTTTTACTATTCACTGAAAATTCAACTTTCTCTGAAAAATCCCAAAATTTCACATTAACCAAATATCAATGCTCTGATTTAAAAAATGAACTCTATTTTATAAAAATAATTTTCTAAATATTTTTAATTCATTTTTTAAATAAACACACTATTCACCGAAAATTCATTTTTTTCAGAAAAATCCCAAAAAATTAACTTAACATAATATCGCTGCTATGAGATCAAAAATGAAATCCATTTTATAAAAATAATTTTGTAAATATTTTTAATTTAATTTTTAATTAAAAACACTATTCACTAGAATAAACTAATACTTGAATAATAATTTATGAAACTGTTATTTACCCATTTTATTGAATCTCATTACTTAATCTAGGTGTCTAAATTATATTCAAACATTCTTTGAGTTAAATTACTAATCCATTTGGTCACATTACTAATCCTAAGCGTAAAATCACTATTCATAATTTATTATTCATCAAAAATCAAGTTTATCTTATTAACTCGAAATTTCGTACTGAACATAATTGTAGAAGACCATTTTTTGAAAATCATTAGACATTTTTATTTATTTAAGGTTTACATAAACATTTTTAAAATATACTCTCTCTAAAATTCATCAAAAATATGCATAATATATTTATCCGGACATTTAAAAATTCATAAACTTCATCATAAGAAAAAATTCCAATTTTTATTTAAAACAAAGGATTACACAAGGCAGTTACGGTCTCCTTACATAACCCCTTATCACACCACCATAGGACCTAAGTGTAAGGTGTGCTAAGGTGAGAGAATCTGAGGGAGGCTCGGCCAACATCGCACGAGTAGTAATTTCTATCAGTTTGAACTTCTCGCGAAGGAGATTCCATTCTAGCTTTACACGATGAAGTTCGGCTTGGGTTTGGTCCAGAGCAAAGCCCAGTGGTGATACCTCCTTACCATGTTCTGTTAGATGGGCTTCGATCGGTCCAAGACTATTGGGTGAGGACATCGAATCATCTTTCTATAATAATTAACCTAGATTACTTGTATTTAGAGACAATAACCAAAATGTTTAGTTTCCTGTGGTCATATTGACCAATGGTCATATAACAGTCAAAACCCAAAAGTCTCATTTTAATTTTATCCATGTTATCAAATGAAAAAGTTTTTTTGAGTATAAAAATAAAATAACACATAAAATTAGGAAACAAGATTTATTCAAAATTTCGGGTCGTTACAATCTTCCCCCCTTAGGAAATTGCGTCCTCACAATTTTTAAAATTGGGTTTTGAAATTTCATTGAAAGTCCCACATCAGAAAAGGAGTCAGTAAAACTATTACTTTAAATGAAAGAAAGGGAAGTACAAAGGTCACTCGAGTTAACCCATACTAGGATCCCATGTAGGAAAACATGGACATGGAGGAAAAAACAAAGGGACACGTTCTAAGGGAGAGTGATCGAAAACATGATTAGGAGAAAGTTAACCATAAGAAAATCCCAAACTTATGATGTGTGTAAACGGTCTTTGGTTACCTAGTAGGAAATGTAAACCAACAACGTTTTTGTTTTACGTTCCTTTTCATAAGTTTGAGGAATTCATTTACTATATAGAACAAAAACATAAGAAAATATACCTACCTTCAAGTAGAGTTTAATCTTTTAATAAGTTTCTACCAAAACAAATCTTTTCTCCAAACGATGAGCATTCAAAACTACTTGGTCTCATCAAAACACAAGAATCATATTCTAGAGAATCACATAATACCCAAAAGATTAACCATATATTTATTCTATCTTTAAACATTATCCCAAAAAACAGAAAGGGTAAGGTAAAACAACTCTTCAAAAAGAAAGAATCCCATAGGAAGGGAAACTAGTTTTAAATCTTCAAAGTTCCACGGTACTACCCAGAGTTCATCATAGACCATTCCGTAAGTAATTGCCCTTAAAATTCCTCAAAATAACCCAAACTAAGATTAAAACCCAAATATAAGAAGGACTTGATAACATAGTCTTCCAAGATAAACATTATCATTTATCTCCAAACAACATCAACCACTTTTAACATCTTTTAACCAAAGCAACTAACCTAAACATATTTTCCCCAGATAGGTCAATCATTTCTATAAGTAACCTATAATACCCTAAGTTCACCTTAAATTCGTTGATTCTTCAAAATATAATTCAAACTTTACTCCTCAAAGAAAAGACCGTAGTAATCTATTTACTTTGATCAAGTAGGGTTCCCAAAGTAGTGAACGTCTTCCAAAATAATAATCATCTTTTAATCCCCTAATCATCTCTTTCATATTAATACGGAAATCGTCACATTTTCTATCACATTGGTTTTTGGGACATGTTCTTCCATTTCCCACCATTAACTAAGAAGAGAAAGTATAATTAGGGGCTTTAACACTTAGCCAATAATCATGAAAAGGAACTTAAATCATATAAGGATTACTTGTAGAAGAAAAGTAAACCCTAACTTGTGATCCCCTAGGTTTCAAACTAGGTTATCCATGATCATATATCCTTATGTGAATCTTTGTTTTATATTATCTTTGTTCCTTTAATAATGGTTCAAAATAAGCTTATGAATTTACCAAAGCATATCCGCCAGGAGTGTCATAACCGAGAGTGCAGCAAGGCCCGTTGTCGTTTACTAGTTCCCGTTTGAGTCTAGCTCAAAGCGGTGTTTTCGGGTTTTACCCCTATGTACATCTGCGCCAGAGCCACCTCTACCTGCTCGTATCCAGACAAGGATGTATTTTCTTGGCAACCCTTTACTCAGTACGCACCAAAATATCTGGAAGATTTCCTATATTTAAACTTTCATATGGGGTTCTTCCTAATGTTTTCATATCCTAATTTCCACAAATAACTAAAACATACTTTGATACCAACTATAGCATCCTGCCTTTTTATAACAAAAACATTCATTTCATTACACAAAACTAAGGATCTTTAAGATTTAGTGTCTTGGAAACCATGAACATAAAACATGAAAACATAAAACATTCATCTTAAACACTTGAAAGGCTTCTCCTCATGTTTTTCATAGGTTCATTACTGCATCTCATAACCTGGGGAAATAAATCAAAAGAATGGGTGAGCAGAAGGCCCAGTAAGGGAAACAAGAGAAACTTTTTACATGCGAACTTAAGATACTTCAATAAGGTCATGAAAAGAACTATAAGGCATGAGAAATAAATCATGAGATATATCATAATAAAAATAACATTTTTAATAACATTAAGATGTGGCTACACCATTTAACATAGACAATCATGAAGATATCACCAAGGTCCATCCCCAAGGTGTCATTTGAAAATTACCAAGGTTATTCACCAAGATATCGTGAAAATTGCAATCTCTAGTGGTTACATCATTACCCAATGAATTGGAGAACTATTAGGGAACACCCTTAAATTTTCCTTTATTATCATGTGATCCACATATATCATCATCAAAAATTTCATAAATAACCCATATAGAATAAAATAAATGGGTTTCATTTCATAATCATAAAGTTTTAAAAACTGCTTTAAAGACATGATCTTTACGTCACTTTAAACCCACGGAAGGGGAGAGCGGGTCTCATGTATGTAAATATGAGAATTTAAAATAGAACAATTTTATATATATGTGAATAACCCAGTAGAAATAAGAGTTTTTAGTATTCAATTTATAACATAAAATGATTTTGAGAAAAGAGAGAGGCATTTTGAGACGAAAATTCTGCAGCATAACGGATATGTTTCGGGGTTTTAGAAAACATTGAAAAGAGAGGGGACATGGGTCCATCAATCATAAATGACCCATAAAACAGTAGAGGAACAAAATAAGAAGGATATATGAGCATGGTGATTCAATTTCAAGGACATACCTTTTGAAATCAAAAACAATGATGGAAGAAAAAAAATTAGATTTCTCTTATTAAAATTCGGCAGCCTAACTGCGTTACATAAACTTCAACTAAAAATGAATTGATGGGATAAAATAGGGTCTCTCATCATATGAACATTAAAGATCAGTATGATAGATATAGAGATCATACCCCAACTTAATAAAAAGGAACTTTAAATACTAGACATGGAATTAGAACATTAAAAAGGGAGAAATGTGCAAGGACCACTTAATAATTCAGCGGCCTAACGACGCCACTTAAACATCAAAATACTGAATTGAAGAGATAAAATGGGGTCTCTCATAATATGGTCATAAAATATCAGTATGATAGATATAGAGATCATAACACAACATAAAAAAAAGTAACTTGAATGAATTGACATGAAAGTAGAACATCAAAACGAGAAGGGTGAAAACCACTTAAAAATTCGGCAGCCTAACGACACCACTTAAAACATCAAAATATTGAATTGAAGAGATCAAATGGGGTCTCTCATCATATGGTCATAAATGATCAGTATGATAGATATAGTGATCATACCCCAACATAAAAAAAAGTAACTTGAAAGAATTGACATGAAATTAGAACATCGAAACGAGAATGGTGAAGAACCACTTAAAAATTCGGCAGCCTAACGACGACACTTAAAACTTCAAAATACTGAATTGAAGAGATCAAATGGGGTATCTCATCATATGGTCATAAATGATCAGTATGATATATATAGATATCATACCCCAACATAACAAAAAACAACTTGAAAGAATTGACATGAAAGTAGAACATCGAAACGAGAAGGGTGAAGAACCACTTAAAAATTCGGCAGCCTAACGGCGCCACTTAAAACATCAAAATACTGAATTGAAGAGATCAAATGGGGTATCTCATCATATGATCATAACAGATCAGTATGATAAATTTAGAGATCATACCCCATCATAATAAAAAGTAACTTCAAAGACTTGACAAGAAAATAGATCTTGAAAATGAGAAGGGAGAAAGAATCCGTTAAAAAACTTCGGCAGCCTAACGGCGCCACATAAAACATCATAAAACGAAATAATGAGACAAATAGGGGATCTCTCATTATATGAACATGAAAAGGGCAGTAAGAGGAGTATAAAAGAAAATACTCTAACATAAGAACATGGAGCATAAAAGTAATGACATAAAAGAGATTACATGAAATGAAAGAGAGAGGTCGGATCCCTTACCTTAAAACGTAACTCTTAAAACTCAAAGGTTGGGACCTTGAGGGCTTGGGGGAACCTTGGGAGGACTCCTTGGTGGGTAAGGAGACCAGATCTTTGTTGAGGATGTTTTTTGAGTCGGAAAGATGAGAGGAGGGATTGGTATTTATAGGGAAAGTGAGGGGACAAGGCATTAATGGCCAATGGACACCTCAAAAGTGGTTTTCTCAAAAGCATGGGCCCTCCCATGGTACTTACCATAGAGTTAGGCCACATGGGGACCCCCACAAAAACATCAACCTCATTAGTCGAACATCCCTTAAAATATATCATGACATCATCATGACACAGTTATGATGTCATTAAACATACCGAAACCCTAAAACTGTATTTTTACTATTCACTAAAAATTCAACTTTCTCAGAAAAATCCCAAAATTTCACATTAAACAAATATCAATTCTCTGATTTAAAAAAATGAACTCTATTTTATAAAAATAATTTTCTAAATATTTTTAATTCATTTTTTAAATAAACACACTATTCACCAAAAATTCATTTTTTTCAGAAAAATCCCCATAAATTAACTTAACATAATATCGATGCTCTGAGTTCAAAAATGAAATCCATTTTATAAAAATAATTTTCTAAATATTTTTAATTAAAAAAACTATTCACTCGAAAAAACTAATACTTGAATAATAATTTATGAAACTGTTATTTACCCATTTTATTGAAACTCATTACTTAATCTAGGTGTCTAAATTATATTAAAACATTTTTTGAGAGAAATTACTAATCCATTTAGTCACATTACTAATCCTAAGCGTAAAATCACTATTCATAATTTATCATTCATCAAAAATCAAGTTGATCTTATTAGACTCGATATTTCGTACTGAACATAATTGTAGAAGACCATTTTTTGAAAATCATTACACATTTTTATTTATTTAAGGTTTTCATAAACATTTTTAAAATATCCTTTCTCTAAAATTCATAAAAAATATGCATACTATATTTATCCGGACATTTGAAAATTCATAAACTTCATCATAAGAAGAAATCCCAATTTTTATATAAAACAAAGGATTACACAAGGCAGTTACGGTCTCCTTACATAGCCCCTTATCACAACAGCATAAGACCTAAGTGTAAGGTGTGCTAAGGTGAGAGAATCAGAGGGAGGCTCGGCCAACATCGCATGAGTAGTAATTTCTATTAGTTTGAACTTCTCGCGAAAGCAATTCCGTTCTATCATTACACGATGAAGTTCGGCTTGGGTTTGGTCTAGAGCAAAGCCCAGTGGTGCTACCTCCTTCCCAAGTTCTGTTAGATGGGCTTCGATCAGTCCAAGAATAGTGGGTGAGGACATCGAATATTCTTTCTATAATAATTAACCAAGATTACTTATATTTAGAGACAATAATCAAAACGTATAGTTTCCAGCGGTCATATTGACCAATGGTCATATAACAGTCAAAACGCAACGGTCTCATTTTAGTTTTACCCATGTTATCAAATGAAAAAGGGTTGTTGAGTATAAAAATAAAATAATACATGAAATTAGGAAACAAGATTTATTCAAAATTTCGGGTCATTACATATTTTATAGATGATCATTTTTTCTTGATAAAATTGTCATAATAATATAATACTTATTAAAAACAACAGTTTTACATGTTTAACTATTCATTAAATGAAAAATTATAAAGGTCATAATCTAATAATAATGGGAATAAATACCTATGTAACCGAATCATGAATTATTATGGCTGAATATTACTAATTAAATACAATTGGGTAAAGTTTTAGGTCCATTTTATAGTCCTCCTCATTTTATTTTTACACATAATTACTTTATTAATCATTTAACACAATAACAAAAAAACAACTAAGGATAATATTCATATTTTTGAAGAATAATATTAACCTATTTACTAAATCTTATCCTCCTAATTAAAAACGTGGAATAAAATTTTCAAAATTAGAAACATATATGTTTCAACATTTAATTTAAAAATAAATAAGGAAATCACAATGGAATTTTTTTCATAAAAAAATCCCTTTAAAAAATACATTTTTTATACTAAATTGAAGTATAAAAACGAAATAAAACCCATAATTGGATTATAATTAATCAAAATGAAAAAAATAATATTAAACATATAATCTATTATATAGTTTTATTTTTTATTACTTCAAAAGAGAAAACTATTTGTAATAGAAATCAATTTTTCAAAATTCATTGAAAAATCTATCATTTTAGAAAATTCTCAAAATGTCACCATAGGATAATTTTTATATTAGTATTTGATAAATGATAGTTTATTAATAAAATAATATTTCAAAATATTTGAGAAAATAATTATATTATTTTCTCACAAAAGAAATTAAAATCATTCATGATGAATTTTAAGGAAAAACATTCCTTGATTTATGTTGAACATTGGGTATTACTATTTATTTATAACAATTTGAAGTATTTTTTCATTGTTTTATTATTTAAAAATGTTATGTAATTATATTAACTTTTTATAAACTTTTTTATCTTAATTTATAATGAAAAAATGAATATATTGTCATCCTTTTTTCGATTTAGTGATCTATAGAAGTTGATTTTAATGATTCATGAATGAAAATTTTATCTTTAATCCACATCACTTAGTGAAAAAAATGAGATTATGGTGGAAATAGATCAAAGGATGAAATGGTAATTTTAAATTAATATTTATTTATTATATTCATAGTCTATGTAATAAATCAATTTCCAAGTCTTGGAAATGTATTTTGAAATATAAACAATATCCTTATACATATCTTACTGAGAAATCTATGGACTTTGAACCAATCATAGACTTTATATGTTAAAATTTTCCATGACCTTGTTCACTATCACTATCTATCATTCCATTGGTATTTTTAATTTTTTCATCCTTGTATATGTTTTTGTACATGGAATCCTATAATTTTCTATCTCAGATATCCTTTATGCTTTCCATTTTCAAATTTATAGTTGAATTTTTATTGGTCCTTTTAATGTTTTGGCCTTGGAACAAAGTACTTTGAAAGGTAAAAACCTATTTTTATCTCAAATTTGGATTTCAAAGAAAAAAATTATCACGGGTTTATATAGAATTTTGATATATTTTAAATTGAAAGACTCTGTTCAATAACATACAAGATTCATAACATAAAGCTTAAAATGAACAACATAATATTATTATTCAAGTGTGATCGTTATAGAAAAGATATTAAATTGGAGATAATTTATAATACTAGTGTAATTAAGAAATATAAAATGGTCATACAAATTGATAATTAATTAATTAATTATTTTAAAATAAGTAATTTATTTTTAGTAAATCAATGTAGTATAGTCTATTAAGCAATAAAAACCCAATTTTCCTCTAAATGAATTTTTATTTCTTTTATGTCAATATAATATTAATAATTTCACAAAATTTTATTAACAAATATTTCATTTTTTTAAAATAATCGTATCAAAATTAGCATATTTTGAACATTTTATAATTTTCTACAAACATTGTTTTTTCAATGAATAGTATAAAATATTGATTTTTATTGAAAATATTATTTTCTTTTCAATTATTCAAAAATAAAAATTATATATTAGTCTCTAAATTTTATATGTTTTTTTTGATTAAAAATAATAAAAATATGGTTTTTTAAATAGATTTTATTTTATTGTAAAAAAATTTATTGTTGGAGGTCATTTTTTCGAAAAAATGCGATTCATTATGTTTTATAGATTTAATTTTAAATGAAATTCTAAAATACTATGATTGGATTTTTAAAAAATATATTAAATATTTTTAATATGGATTTTTAAATTTTTTAAATAGTTATATTTTATTTTTAAGAAATATTAATATGAATATGAATATTTTTTATTTCAATGGTAAATGGTAAATAATAAAATTAATGGTAAAAATAAAATAAAATGAAACAAAAAATGACTTTAAAACATAACATAATTTAAATTTATGAGATATTTTCATCCAAAATAAATAATTTTTATAATATATTGAAATTTCCCATTTTTATGTTAATATGGAATTTACAATATTTTATTTAAAGAAAAGGAAAAGATGTTATATTCTTATTTTAAATAAAAATTTCATATTCAATATGGGGTTAACCATAGGTTATATTAAAATATAAAAACTAACACTAAATTTAATATATTTATCTTCAATATGGTAATTTATTTTGAATATTTAGTAAAGAAAAACATTTCATAAATGTTTTCACAACACTAAAGCAGTAATTGTATAGTTAATGGAATATTCAAAAAAAAATATATTAAAAATATTAAAATAAATACAATTTGATATAATGATAGTAATAAAATAACTTTTTATACAAATTTGACATGTTATTTATTTCTTAAATGGTTTGGTTCTATTTTATCTTATTTTATTGGTATTATTAAAAGTCAATGTAATAATGAATTCCAAAATTGTCAATAATGATATTTAATAAAATATTTTTAATGGTATTAAAAGAATAAAAATATCAATTTTGAAAAATGAATTTGGATATGTTTTATAATATAGATAATGATCCAATTATAGGATTTTGAAAATCTTATAGTTTTAATGTTGACCCTCTATAGAGTAAAAAATCAATGTTGCCAGGGTAAGAGGTAAAGGGGTTACATAATAGTTAAAACTAAATGATAAGGGTAATAAATTGATCTAACATTATCTAAAAGTTATTGTATGAGAGGATTTAGACCCATAATAAAATTATATTCTAAATAAATCACTTTGGTTCTATTATAAATTAAAAATTATTTTATATTAATTTATTATTTAGAGAAATTCCATGAGTGTCCTTCACTCTCTAATAAAAGGTATCATCATATTCTCAATTATTCACTCATAAACATCTATGTTTCATCCATTATTTTCACTATTACCTACTACAATACCTACCCATATTCTAGATTCCTCATTTTAGGAATAACACAAACCTTAGTGTTGTTACGGTGTAATAAAAAGAGGTATTCCATAAGAGATGTATATTTTTTGTCTTTATCTTTTATTTTTGTTTCTTCTTTAACTTCCTATAAATATAATTAATACGTTATAAAATAATATCAATATTTTCCTATATATATATTGATATATTATTAGGTCATTGGAAGAATCTAGGTACATATACACTTCTATCAAATGGGAAAATAATTCATCGTTCGTGTGCATAATGGACTACACCCTCACACACTAATGTAATCCATTTTCCAATATAGTCTCTCAAAAATAGGTATAATGATGTAAATAATATATATATATATATATGATATTAATAAAACATTTATCATTGTTAAAAGATAATATACCATTATATTCTTATAATTGTGTGCATTGAAAAATAATATCATTCATGGATATATCTAGACTACCACTTCTACAAATAGATGTCATTAATTATTCATCACCATATCACATTAATGATATATTTAATTATATTTAATATATTATTAAAATTATAGAAATATAAATTATAATTACATTCTTTCTATAATGATCAGTGAAAATAGTGACGTTACACATGTATACACATGGCCTACTATCTCCATAGTTATAACAGAGTACATTTTTCATGAATGTTTTTAAATTTATGATTTAAAAGTGTAACAAATGTATAAAAATAATTATTTATTCAAGAATATTACTCTAAATATTCTTTAATTAAGACCTATTTGACCATTTTCAACATAACTATTCCATTTTAGATATAGGTACTGATTATCTTCAAAATGTTTAATGTGATCGTAAATGATTAATTCATTGTATATAAAATTGAAATGGGTGATATATAATAAATAATACAAATGTAAAAAATTATCATGAAATTTTATATTGACCTATGTCTATTATTTAGTAAGATAAAATTCAAATGATGAATATGAAAAAAGTTATGGGATACTTTAACTAAAAAACTCATTTTAAATGTTTTAACGACTTATCATCTAAATATTTATATTTCATGCACGAGATTTTAAAATAATATTAATGAAAGTATTTATATTTAAAATGAAATTTTAAAAAGTAAATTTTCTAATTTAACTCCAATTAGTTCTTAATGTATTTTTTTTCTTAGGTTTATGTATATGCCATTATTTTATAAACCCTCTTTTAAAGTTACACTTTACACCCACTATAGAAGAGTAAAAATGATTTTTTACTTCTATGGAATGAGTGGATTATATATCTATCATTAAGCCTTAATATTTTGAATATTCATCAACATTTTTACATAATTATTGTAAAATAAAATATTTTCATTTATGATTTACCATCTTTTTATAAAAATAAAACTGATTACAAAATAAAAAATTTATTTTCCCAAGGAATGCTGCTGATGAAATTATTATGTGTTATGATTATGTGATTGTTATTGAGAATTTTTTATTTGGGAAGGTGGTTCAGTTATAAAACATGGGTGGGTGATCCCATTAAAGAACTCCAATATATTGGGAAAGGGGATATATTTATCTGATTAGGTTTCTCCTTAGACATTATGGGAATATATGGTGATGGTTATTCTAAATGTAACTATGGTAGCTACTACCAATAATGTTGTAAGAGATAAAATATTAATAAGAGAGAAATTAAAATTATTCCACATGTTACCTTTATTATTTATGTATTCTAGCTACAGATTTTATAGGAAACTTATAGTTTCGTAAGGGAAGATAAAGAGCTTAGTATTTATGGATGAATGTTATAACTTTTGGAAAAAAATTAATGAATCATTTATGAGTTTTTATTTTTCTTATAAGGATTCTTGTAAAAAGTTTTATGAAATCATTGGGAAGACATGTTGATTTTTTTGGTATTATTTATTAAATCCAAATGTTAAATTTTAAAAAGGAATTTTTTTATAATTATTTATGGACTAATATTATTTTCTTTCTTTATATTCTTTACGTTGATTTTGTCTATAAATAATGATTAATTTTTGTTCACATGGTATATGGTAGATTATCGAAAATGATGAGTTTATGTAAAATATTGTGATAATTTTCCATGAAATCATACAATTTTTTAGGAATTTTAATTTGTGGAAAAATATATACTGTTTATAATTTTCCACCTATAATGTATTGGTTTGCATTGAAATAATTTTTACAAATTCTATATAACTATAAACCTAACATATATTTGGGAGTTAAATAAAGAGGATTATAATCTAAATTCATTATAATATTTTATGTTTATTCCTACATCCTTACTTTTGGTATTATATCATCATTTAGATTTATTTAGAGATTATGAATTTTGGTTAAGAATATGATATGTTTATATGTATATTATTTCAGTAAAAACATTAATTTTTATCTATTTCAAAGAGAAGAAATTTAATTAAAAATTGAATAAGGATGATCTCAAACTACATTTCTATCTATTCCAAATGAATTTCTTAAAATAATTATTGCAACATCGCGTTATTATAAATTGGATACATTTTATATCATACTACACTATTTAAAACATTTTCATGAAATATGAAACAAAGACGCTATACCTTGGTTCTATATGGGTTCATGGGTTGTTTTTAATAAAATCTGAATTTTCATTTTTTATATCATTCAAAAAAACATAAATAACATCTTATAATTTTCAAATATTTTACCACATCACATAACATTATAGAATATTGAAATTTTAATATAGCCACTAAATATGGAGACCGTTTTTTAGCCTATTTATATTTGGTTTTATGTTATAGTGTTTTGACATTATCATATGGTATTTTAAAAGGACCATTTATTTAATATTTAAAACAAAATTCATTTTGTATGTTTCATAAAAATCACTTTTTATGAAATGATTTTAAATTAAATGTCATACATAAATATTTGGCTAAACTATTTCTCTAGAAACTTCCATACAACCCAAATTTTTCAAAGTGAATTTTGAAAAACAGAGGAAATAGATTTTGATAAATCCTTAAATCATTGTTGTGATTCATAGACATTATTACCTCTTGAAAAAATGGAAATGAAATCAGGTAGACTTCATGAACAACATATAACCTTATTTTATCTTAGAATGGTTTTATTTAAATTATAGGGGCTAGAAATATAAAATGTAGAGATACTAAAGACATCATAAATTAATAAGTTGGGATAATTTTGGGTTATCATCTTTTGGATGTAATATAAAAGGTATTAGATAAATTTTGAGGTTGTAAAATTATTTCGAAGGATGAATTTTTTAGTTTATTTTCACTTTTTTTAGGAATTCATTTTTAATTTTATAGTTATAGAAAAAGGAAAACTCATAGACTAGGTGACGACACATCATGTCTGGTAAGGACACAATTCATAAACACACAATTGAAGGGAGACATAGGTGAAAAACCTACAACTAGAATACATGAATTCTTAGTTGGTATGACCTTTTATTTTTTACTTGAAATATTTTTTGGGTGTAGAATATGTTGATTTTTGGGACATACAATTTATTGTGTAGAATAAAATGTGATTGAAAATGGTTTTGTGATTAAGTGATTAATTAAATTTTAGAAGAAGATCACTATATTTTGGGAATGAATTACATGAATATGGTAGAGAAAATAAAATTATATTTTATTTGAAGAATAAAGGATGAATTATCTTTTTCTTGATTTATGTTGAATAGTAATGATTAGAATATCTTAGAGATTACATGATTTGGATATATAATTTTTGGTATTTGACTTTAAGAGTAATTTATGTTATTTAGAGATATATAATAAAATTTTCTTAAAAGGAAATGTGATCAAAGACTAAATATATTTTCATTTATATCTTATTCAAGAATATTTATAACAAATTTTAGGGATAATTATTTAATAACTTATGTTGAACATTGTGTATTATTTTAGAATTATGGATATTAAATGTAGTTTTTTATCATTTGAAGTTTTAATCATTTTGTGTAATTATATTATAATGTGATAACCATTTTTTTGGAAATTTTTTAAAGGCATGTTGAATATATTGTTATCATTTGTTGATTTATTGATTTGTATTCTTCAATAATGAAAAAACTATCTTGAATACTCATAATTTAGAGAAAAATGATGACATTATTGTGGAATTATATTATCACATGAAATTATACATTTCAAGTAATTGTATTTCATTATATTATTTTTCCATGTGGTGAAATAATTCCTCATCTCTATACAAATGATCCTGATATAAGAAAATATAATTTTGTTTTTTACACCATGAAATCAGTGATATTTTAACCCATAAAAAATTTATGGATTTTGATGGTTCACATTCTCATGGACGTGTTCTATACCACTCCCCATTAGTAAATGAGTTTTATTTTCTCTCATCCATATCCATGTTTTCAAACCTGTAATCCTAATACGTGTTTCCTCAGGGGACCTTCATAATTCCATTTTTTATATTATCAATTAAATGTTTTATTAATTTTTTTAAAATAAAGGATTTTTTGAAAGGTATTTTGAAATTTAAAACCCTTATTACCCAGAATAAATTAAAAAGTGTAAGGAAATTTCTTTATATTTTACTAGGTAATTAAATATCCTGAGATTTATTTTTAAAACGAAAAAATATGTCCGATAATGTATAAGATACACACCCCAAAGCTTAAATAAACAAATAAATATTTCTTATATGTGACCATTATAACCTTGACATTAAAATTAAGTTTAATGAATAACAGTAACTAAATTGTGAAATGATAAATTTTCTAACTCATTAATAATGTAAAAATTAAATATTCCAAATGAAAAAACATAATCTAAGTAATGTCATATTAAATTTGAAATACACTTTCTTCAAGAATGATTTTTATTTCTTTTGATAGATACTAATATAATAAATATATATATAATTAAAAAAAATTTGTTAAAGAAATCAATATTAATTTTTGTATCACAATATCAAAATCATCATAAGGGAAAAATTTCTGAATTTTCTAGAAAGATTGATTTATTTAACGAATAGTTAAAAATATCGATTTTAATTGAAAATTCTATTTTATATCAAGTAATTAAAAATTAAAATTATATTATAGAATATATTTAGAATATTTCTTATCAAATATAATTTAAAATCAAATTATGGTATTTCAATTGGATTATAATCTTTATTTTAGTATAAAAACATATTATGTTCAAAATTAGAATTTTTTTCTTAAGAAAACAGGTTTTCAATTCATTGATCTATTTTAATATTTGGGTAAATACATAAAAATAATTAATTTGAATTATGAAATATGGATATAATTTTTTGAATTATAAGGTCAAAATTTATTAAATATTTCCCTTTTATTTTTGGACAATATCAATATTTACCATTGTAATTTTTGTCACCACTATATAGGGTAAATCATCTAATTAATTGAAATTATAAATTGATATGGACTATGAAATTATCCTAAAAGATGAAATTATTTATTTTATTTGTAATATTCAACCAAAATCGTTCATTTTTTGTTTATATGACCATTTATGGCCGGTTAGACTATATTATGACATTTATAAATATTTATTTATGAAAGGTAAAAGATGTCACACTCATATTTTTTATAACATAACATTATTAATATGGGTTATACATTGGATATATTCATATATAAATATTTATATAATATAGAATAGATTTATATTTATCAGGAAAATTTATTTAAAGTTTTTAGTGAATAAATAAGTACATTAAATTCTTTTCATAACAATAACGAAGTAATTATTTAATTAATTAAAATATAAAATATAATATAATAATAAAATTAATATGATATGATTAATGTAATAAAAGAAATAGAATAAAAAACATTCCATGATTGGAATTACTTAATTTTTTTCATTTTCTCTTGTAGTATATATATATTTTTAAAATCAATGTTTTGAATAGTATCATAAATGACTTTTAAGATATTTTAAAATGAATAATATTTTACTAAATGATATAAATTTAATTAAATATTAAATTTTATCAAATTATTATTATGCGTTTAATAAAATCAATCATGATTAAATTATACATCATTTGGCATTTTATAGTAAAAATATTCACCTTCAAAGAGTGAAAATAAATGTTCTCTTGGTAAGATTTAAAGGGGTTAAGTAATTAATAAAACTAAATGATAAGGGTAATAAAGAGACCTAAAAGATATAAATATTTTTATATGACATTATATATACCCATACACATATTATATTATAAATAACTAACATTGGATCCTTTTAGAATTGAATCTTATTATATATTAATTTTATATTTTGAGAAATTGATATAGTGCCTCTCTCCCATTCTATAAATTTGCACCTCCACTTCTCATATCATAATACTTTTCAACCAATTTTATTCTACAATATCTTCCCAAATACCTTACTATAATACATATACTTATTATAGAGTCCATAGAATAGTGATTACACAAATCATAGAGGGTATACATTTTAAATTAAAAGATATTTTCTAAATAACCGGTTTAGTTTTTATATGATTTTTTTAGATTTGTATCTAATTAGAATTACTTAAACCTTACTGAAACATGTTAACATTATAAAACTATTATGATAAATATAATTATTTGTTATTATGTTTGTTTAATGACCTATATCTATTTCTACTTCCGTCAAATAGTAAATTAATTCTTCGTTTGTGTGTGTGCCGGACTACCGTGTCATGAAATGATATAATTCATTTTCCAGAACCATGCGTCATGAATGGTTATAATTTTTTAATTAATCAATTTTAATAATATTTATGAAATATTAATTATTATTAAAAGAAAATATGTAACTTATTTTCATAACATTCTATGCATATAAAAATGATATATTTGTTTGTGCATACGTGTGGACTACCACCTCTAATAAAAGATGTGATTTAATTTTCATCACCATATCACATGTATAATCTATATAAGTTTATTTAAACAAATAATATGATATTTATTATATTATTATATTTATGGAAGGATAAAATTATATCTATCAAATTTCAATAATGATCAATGGAAAATGAAAATGTTACTCATGCATCGGAATGACCATTCCCCTTTATGATTGTAACATAGTTCATTATTAATAACCATATATAATGGTAGAATTTTAATGTTCAATTGATTTATAAAATTGATATTTATTTAAATAATATTATTCTATAAATTATTTAGTGATGACCAACTTGCCAATAGTCCAAATATTAAATCCATTTTTCAACTCAGGTACCTGATGTCGTCAAAACTTATGACATGAACTAAAATGATAAAGAAATTGAGTATGACATGAAAATTAGGGACATAAAATGAATAATAAACATTAAAAAAGAAAATTTAGTATTTATAAATTAACATATATTTATTTTTAATTAAGATATTGAACGTACGTGATGAGTTGGGCTTAATGTAAGGGACTCTTTAACAAAAAACATCACTATAATTTTTTAATTAATTAATTTTTAATATTTCTTTTTCATTTTCATTATTTAATAATTATATTAATCAATTTTTATATTGATAAATTAATTTTTGAGAATGTAAATTTCATAATTTTTATTAACTGTTTTCAATAAAGAACTTATTTATGGTTTTATGTAACATAAATACTTTTACTAATCCAATTTTAAAGTTATTATTTCAAAAAAAATTTAAAAAATTCAAAGCGAATGATTTTTAAATTAAAATATGATATTATCACTATCATTGTGACTTAATTATTTGAGGGTTACTTTATACATTTACATATAAATTTTTAAATAAAAGGTTATAAATTAAAACTCTATAAATTTTCCAAAATTAATGCGATTTCAAATGAGAAGGTAATTATCCTTATGATGTTTTTCATATAATATTTATTTTTTATTATTATTCCATCATTCAAGGTAATTAGTTATGAGGATGGTGGGTTTTTGTGTACTGAGGGTAGTTGTTCCCTTTATGGATCTAAAATACCACGGGAAAAGGGACGTAAGTATTCGATTTGGTTTCTCCTAAAACAATACAAGAATAAACTAAATTTTTTATTCCAAATGTAATTGTGAAGGTCACTACCCAGATAGCCATGATAGTTAAATTCTATGTAATATTTATATAAAAATTAATCTATAGGATACCATTATTATTTATTCTTTCTATGGATTTTTTTGAAGTCCTATGGTTTTATTAGCTAAGATAAAGAGATAAGGATTAATGGAAGAAAGATATATCCTAATGAAATGTTTTCAAGAAAAATTATGTGTTTTTATTTTATGATTTATGATATCATATGAATTGTTTTTTGGAAATATATGACCATAATAGATGATTTTAGGTGTAAACAAATGTTTATTTTGATACAAAAATTAGATTTTTAAAAATAAATATTTTCATGTATTTCAAGACTAATGTTTTCTTTATTACATTATAACCCTTACTAATGTTATGTTTTCATCCCTTATTTTAAATTTAGTCAGTGGTTTTAATGGTGATTTAGGATAATGATTAGGTCATGTAGATAATTTAGTAAATAGGTCTCTCTAAATTTTGGACTACGTGAATAGTAAGATTATTAATTTTTGTGACCAAATTAATGGATAAATAAGGTATTTATGTGTAAAAATAAAATGATAAGGATTAGAGAATTATACTTACACCTACAAAAATTTTATTTGGTTAATAATATTCATATATAATAATTTAAGGTACAAATATATGGTCTTTTTCCATTTTAAATGATTATGAAATCTATAAAATTTTATTTATTGAAATATCAATGATTTCATACTCATATTTTTAAAAAATATAGAATTTTCATATGGGGTAATATAAAGGATATATTTATTGATAAATATTCAATTAAAATATAATATGTTTATATTCAACATGGTAATTTATTTTAATTTTATACAAAATAATTTACCTTCAATACCTTCACAACACTAATGAAATATTTATTTAATTAATGGAAAAATAAAATAAGTCATAATAAAAATATTAAAATAAATATAATATTTGATAATTAATTTAATTTTTTAATTTTATAGATGTATTTTAAATGTTATGTATTCATTAAAAAAATTATATTTTATCTTTTTTATTGGGTTTTTAAAAGATAATGTAATGAATAGTTTTAAGATGTACATTAATTATATTTTAAACTAATAGTATTTTAATAAATTATACAAAGACCTAAAAATACTATTTTCAAAGAAATGATTTTAATAATGTTTAAAACATAAACTGAGAATCTACTACAGTAATTTTTAAATTATCCAGTATTAATATTGACCCTCAAATAGTAAAACAATCAATGTTTACTCGTTAAGAGTTAAAGGGAAAAAATAAAGGTTAAAACTAAATGATATGGGTATGAACATTATCTAATAATATATGAAAATTAATGGATGATATTATGTTGACACATACTCATATAATATAGATAATAAATAAATTATTAACAATTTTGAATTTAAAATTAATTTATATTAATTTAATAATTTGAGAAATTATATTACTACCCATCCCCTAGAGTTTAAAAGATAAACTCTACTTCTCAAATAATAACACGTTAAAATCAATTTGGTTCAAGCATTTTCTTCCCAAATACTACTCTTGAATCCCTCCCATATTTTTAGAGTCATTATATTATTTATAACACTTACCTTAGTGGTCTTGAGGTGTTAAGAAAATGAGGTTTTCCTAAAAAGATGTATAGATTTTATCAACCACTTTATGTTTTGTTTCATCTTAAAATTAATTAAAATAGTTTTCAAAAATGATAAAATAATAAATAAAGTATCATGTATATACTAACATGTTATTATGTTCATGAAATTACTTATATCTATATCCTATTTCATCAAATTGGAAAGTAATTCATCATTCATTTGTACAGAGGACTACCACCTTTGGAACTGATGTAATTTTTCCATCACAATATCTAATGAATATTTGTAATAATTGAAATAATTTCTATAAATTATTTTAATTAAATAATAATCATTCTAAAATAGTCATGTAGAATTTAAATTATAATGTTTACATGCATCGAAATATGATTAAACCATTCGTTCTTACATGTGGACATCCACTTCCACAAAGCGATGTGATTTATTTTTCATAACCACATCACATGAATCATAAATATAAGTACATTTAAGAATAAATATGACATTTTAAATATTATTATTATTCTATAAATAAAAATTTATACTAATGTTGTTTCTATAATGATCGAAGGAAAATAGAAATGATACTCGTGAATACATTCGACCTATCATATCCATTATTTTATCACACATCATTTTACTTACCCATATTTAATCTATGGATTAGAAAGTATAATTGATGTATAAAAATTATAATTATTTCATAACTGTTGTTATTGATATGGTGAAATAATGAAATATTTGACGATAGTCCATATAACTATTTTATTTTGGACTTTAGAACCTCATATCTACAAAACATCAAACATTTACCTAAATATTAAACTATTTTTTTTAAAATTTTATTACTTTAAATAAAATAAATATTAAACATGACATTTTTTCTCAAATATATTAATATGTAACCTATGTATATTATTCATGTAGATTAATATCGTATGTAATTATTCATACTAAAGGTTTGGAACAGCTTAACTAAAACCATTTTTTTTATGATTTAAACAATTTTTTTATAAATCATTATCCTTAATTTTGATGGTTTTTACAGGATGCTTATTAATTTATTTATATGTACATGAATGTTTTAAAAATTGAATTTTATAATTTTCCTAGAATTTTATGAATTTTTTAATGTTTTTTATAAGGGAACTTCTTTTAAAAATATTTTACTAACATTGCTCTTTCAATCCTTTTTAAAAAGTAAGGGTTTTAAAATATATTTCATGATATACTTTTTCGAACATCATTATTCATTAATGCTATGAGTATTCCCACACATGTTTGGAATTTCATTTATTTTTTTTTCAATTACACGAGAATATATTTTTATGAAATGAAAAGTGAAGTCAAAATAGATAATTTGTTTTTGTCAGGAATGTTTTTGTAAGTATGAATTATTTGAAATGAAAAATTTATGTTTAATGGGAATTTTTTATGGTTATGGGTGGTTCCGTTATAAAATTAGGGTTGGTGAGGAAATTATAGTTATCCATATAATATGTATAATATTTATCCACTTGGTTCTGTTTTTTTCAATCTACCACTTCCATAAAATATTCACAAACCATGATAAAATAATAACTATTATATAATACATATACCGAGATGTTATAAAGTTAGTTGTCTTAACTTTATATATCTTATCTCTCATTAAATGGGAAATAGATTCATTATTTTTGTGCATGGTGGATTACTGCCTTAGAAAATAATTGAATTCATTTTCCATCCCCACATATAAAGGATGGTTATAATGATGGAAATAATATTTATATATGATATTACTGAAAAATTTATCATTCTAAAAATATAATATACTATATATATTCTTACCATTTTATGCACATTAAAACGATAACTTCGTTCATAAATATGTTCACACTACCACCTCATTGGAGAGATATGAAATGGGTTTCATCACCATATCCCATGAATAATATATATTAAATTATTTAAATTAGTAATATGATATTTAAGATATAATTATCATTATAGAAGGAAAAAATGATTCATTCACTTTATATAGTGATCTATGAAAAATGGTAATGTCACTCATGAGTATGTATAAACATCTATCTTACTAATTCTAATGGTGATCATTTTTCATAACAATATATTATTTTTTTATTTAAAAGTATAATGGATTTATTGAAATTATATTTATTTCATGAATAATATTCTATAGAAGATGGAATAATTTCCTCTTTTATGTTAGTCAACTTATCGAATCCATTTTGGTCATTAGTACCAAATATTATCAAAAAATTTGACATGGACTTAAATGATTATGTAATTTTATAAAACAAATAATTGAGTGATATAAATGAATAATAAACATGAAAAAATTTATCAATAAATTATAAATTAATTTTATTTTACTATTCATGATGATATAGAATATATGTGATGTGTCAGACTCAAGTTAAGGGAATTTATAAAAAAACACTACATTTGAAATATTTTAAATATTTTTTTTCGAAATCAATATATTGTTTATACATGATTTTAAAATGATTTCTTTAGAAATTATATATGAGAAAATTAGTATTCTAAAAATAAATTTTTTTTAATATCTTTATAAAAGAATTAAAAATGATTTTTGAATTTTTTATGTTGGTCACTTTCTTCTAAAAATCATATTTTAATGTTAATTATCTAAATCATATTAAAAAATTAAGAAGGATTTTATGTATCTTATATGAAATTGGTTGAATTTCCCACAATAACTACACCTTATCATTTTGAATCTCACTCGATTATTTTTCATTGTTATTTTGAAATACATTTTTTTCAATTATGAGTGTCTAAATTAACATGAAATCTCATCCAGATACAAAGCCTCTGACCATTTATTAAAATAAAGAAAATGTACAGCAGACAAGCATTATAAAGGGAATAAGATAACCAAATTTGTTATTCATCAGTGATTATAAGAATATAAAACCATGGTTTATTAAGTGACTCTATGATGGTCAATCATAGTATAATAGTTATATATATAGTATATGTAAGAGTGATATGAAAATGATTCCATAGGTTATATTTATGATTTATGATTTCTATATATTTTATAGTAAAATTATGGTTTAATAGGATAATATCTATAAATTATGATTTATTTCAAAACATGTAATTTTATTAAATATTTTTAAGAAATATTTATTTGATTTCATCATAATTTGTCGATAGGGTTTCAACATGGATACAAACGTTATTTTAATATTGGCCTTAAAAACATTTTACCAGACATGCTAGTGAGGGAAAGCTACTTCCCACTATCTGAGTGGATGCTCACACTTCAAATGGGATAACTAACTATTGAAATGGAAAACAATATATTGATAAATGATTTAGTGACTAAATGATATGTCTCATGTCAAATTGATAAACCTTTATTTTGGGATTCAACCTGATTAGAACTCTAGAGTTAAGCATGAATAACCTAGATTAGTGATCAGGATGGGTGAGATCCAAGAGAGTTTCCATTTTTTATGAGTTAGGAAAAATAACACTATAAAGAATATGTGTTAGCCTATGGGGACAGTCATTAGTTTGATGAACTAATTGGGATTTTGGGTTGACACAAGGTAGGGGACCAAGCATCTCCATGGAAAATAGTGGCACCTAGTTATCTATAACCCTAAGGCCATGTAGTAAAATTGTGTATGTGTCATAAGTGAGTCCTAGTTGTTACAATTTTATCAAATAATGCACCCATCCCTATGTGTGGTGGAACTTCTTGGGTGGATATGTAGGGTCCCTAATGAGGATGTTGTCCTACAAAGTGTGGGGTGAATATAAAACAATAATGATAAATAAGTATGTGAATAAATTTTATGAATCATGTCAAGAAGGGACACCATTAATTTAGGGAGCCATATGATTAGTACTCTAAATATTATAGTGATTGACCAAGTGTAGTGACCAGTATGAGTGAATCTTATGATGTATTCCTTGGTGCATGTGATTCAGGAAAAAGCACACTAAAAAGAACCGATTTTATCTTATTGGTATATTCAATAGATAGATCACCCATTTGGCCACAGGGGTGGGACCCATATATGAGGCCATGTATTTGTGGGGGAGTTACATAATTATTTAAATTCATGTCGAACAATTTGAAGATATTTGGATTCTAGGTCCAAAATTACTTATGTCAGTTTACTATGGTCTGTGTGGAATTTATTCCAGCATCCGAATAATATTAATCCTAACAAGATTTTCAATTTTATAAATCAATTTTACATTTAAATAAATACATTATATATGGTTATTGAAAATTAACTGTGTGGATTGATGTGTGTTTAAATGAGAGGAAGAGGTTCTCATTTATACGAGAGGGGGAGGCACTTATGAAATTTATTAAAATATTAAATAAATATTAATTAATTTTCTGATCCAAATGTATCCAAAGTATGTCATTTCAAATATAATCTAGGGATGCGTCAAAATACTCTAATAAAATAAATTTTGGAAAATTTTACATCACTTTCTCACAGTTATCAGTTACTTGTAACCCCTTTTAAACCCCTTTAACTTTTACCCTGACAACATTGATTTTTTTAATTTGAGTGTTAATATAATTAAAATAAAATTAAAAAATACACATAATTGGATTATGGATGATATTTTAAAAATATCCTAATTATTAGGAAACATTTATTAAATTTTGGAATTTTATATCATTTAATAAAATATTATGTATTTTTAAATATCATAATTTTAATTATTGACCTTATCAATTAATTTGAATTTTTAAAAATACCAATAAATCTAGGTAAATAAGAAAAAAATAATTTTTAATAATTTAAATTCAATATATAAATTTTTTTAATACATTAATTATCTCATATTATATTTATGTGAATATTTTTAATATCATTTATTTAATATTTCCAATAATTAAATAATCACAACATCAATGTTGTGAAACAATTTATGGTAAATATTTTATCAATAAAAATAAAATAAAATATATAATTTTGAAGAAATGTCTATTATATTTTGATATAAAAGTTATAGTCAAATATAACATGTAGATAACACTAAATTAAAATTATTATAATTATTTGAAACAAGCGTGTGGATGTTTGAATTTTCATTAAATAAAATATTATAATGGTTATAATATACTCCAAATGACCATCAATTTTCATATAATCGAACCTCGAATGAATAGGGATGAATATTCCTCATATAATAAATTTGGAGAAATTGTTAGAGTTATCTACTTATCCTTGTCAATTATTTTTTACTGTTAATTACCAGACTTACCCTTTACTGTGTTAACATAAACTACAAAGGTTATAATTTTTATTATCCAAAAAAATATATGTGACATATTAAAAAAATTTGGTGCTCTTGATTCCAAATATAGAATTCATTTAATAATATTGAAAACGTATAATTTTTTGAAATTACTTTAAAACAAAATTGTATAAATTATATGTGAATTTTTTTCATAAAAATGTCATTTTTAATCATAAAATGTTTTTATAATAAATTCAATTAAAAAATGTGTTTAAAAAATACATGGAATATTTTAAATTAAAATTAAAAACATAATTTATTAAAAATAATAGGAATTTGTAAATTGATTAAATTAAAATAAATTTTCAATAAAAATCAATATTTTTTAATATACATTGAAAAATGCATCATTCCAAAAAATTATCGAAATTTCACCATAGGCAAATTTTGATAGGTTGATTTGAAAAATTTAACAAATATAAATAATTAAAATTTGAAAAAATTATTTTCATTAATTATATTTTTTTAACCAAATAAATAAAAATCGTCTTGATGAATGTGTATTTGTTGAATAAAATGTAATTTCTAAAATTAAGTGCTTAATTTTCGAAAAATTAATAGATATATTATTAATGAAAAAAGAATATTTTATATTTTAAAATTATTTTACTACTTTTCAATCCAACCAATTTAATTTATATCTTATAATTTTCACATGATAATAATATTTTATTATTCATTTATGTTAATTTTTTCTTATACTGCATGCTATTTAATATATTGTTAACATTTTTAAAAAAATATCAGGATGTTACAGAACCGTCATTTTGAAAATTTAATCTTAAAAATTCTTAATTCAAGTTTGGTAAAAATGGAGTGACTATTCAAAATACCATTATTCAAACCCCACATTAGAATGTTTATTATAAAAAATCACTAAATAAGTGAGAAAATGGAAGTAAAAAGGTCACATGAGATAACACATAGTAAGTTTCTATATAGGAAAACATTGTCATGTAATTGAAAATATAACACCCAAATACTAATATAGAGTGATAGATAATATGTTCATGAGAATGTGAACCATCAAAAAATAGTAAATCAGTGATGTGTTAAAAAGTCATCTATTTTCCAGTAAAAAAATAAATGAATATTCTATTTGATTCAAAATCATTTTCTTAGTGAAGGGGAAAATAATTTACTTCCCTGTTTAATAACATGAATAAAAATACATACATGACAAGTTTAGTTTCTTATTTTAATCAATTTTAACCATAATATCATCATTTTCTATATAAAATGATTATTTAAGAATCATTTTCTATACCTGAAGCATTAGAATCAACTAATATAGAAAAATAAATCGAAAAATGATAACAATCTATTCCACCTTTTGTTATACAATCAGATATCCAAAATGGTTAGAAAAATTAAAGATAATTAATCAAAATAGTTAATCATTCAAATAATGATAAACTATAATTAATCTATTTAATTCAAAATTAATAACCAAATTTAAACATAAATCATTCAACAATTTTCCTTAAAAATCCTTAAGAATATTCCAAACTATGATTGAGAACCAATAATTAGACAAACTTTATTACAAGTTCTTCCAATATAATATTAGAATATATCTCCAAATAAAATTGATTACTCATGTAGTATTATAACAAAAATTATATACCCAAATCATGCAATCGCCAAGATAAATTTAATAATTTCTATACACCATAAATATACACAAGGATAATTTAATCTTTATTCTAAAAATAAATTCTCATACTATAATGTTTACATTATTCTTATAATTCTTCCCCAAATTATTACATTCTTATAATAAATTATATTAATCGCTTAATAACAAATAAATTTTATTTCCCATGGTATTCTATATGACAATACTTATATTCCCAAAATCAATTTTTCTTTCATATATCAAATCATTTAACTAAAAATGAAAACATCATACTAGTGGGGATATCATAGAGTTTAGTGGTAGCTGAGGAACCCTTGTCTCCCTTCTATTATGTGATCAATGATATTTTAGGTTTAATGTTTTAGATAATTAATAAATCCTCTAACAAAGTATACTGATACAGTACAAGTGGCATCTTTTATATAGTATCAGTTTTTAACCATACTAATTTCTTTAATATAAATATTGATTTCTATTCAAGTTATATCTTAAAAATTTTCTTCTTAAAAGAATACTTGACCCAAAAATACCTTAAAACCTATGAAAAATATTTTTAATAATGGTATGGGAAGAAAAATTTCATTATGTTACATAAATGAAAAAATATAGTTAGTGTAAGGAAAATTCGAAAATATTTTTTTCTAAAATACATAACATTTCACCACAAAATAGGCATTTTATTCTTCCAAAATATAATTATAATACCACTTTTGAAAATAAAGTAATTTCTATGAATACTATATGGAAATAATATAATGGTTATGAATGAATATTTGGACACAATTTTATATACCACTCTAATAAAAATTGTATCCAAAATAGTCAACGTCTAACTCCGGAGTACCTAATTCATTGGAGGATATACTGTAACCACCCTTCCCGGGATTATCATGGAACCACCAATCGTTGGTTAATACCATAACCCCCATAATTGGTTTAATGTATAAATACACGTCAATGGATTATAATGGAACAACAAATAATTTTAAACAATTCATTACAGCTATATCATAATCATGAAATAGGAAATCATTCATCATAAAAACATTATTAAGGAAAATGACATTTTCATTTTTAAATAAAATATTTTTAGATAAAATTTGCACATAAAAATGGAAAATTTTTATTTGATAATCATAATGTAAAATTTTAATAAAATGTAATCACTATTAAAGTGTCATGAATGTGGAAAAATATGCTCATTCTATATAAGTTACCAAAAATACATTTCATATATGTAAAATGAAACATTCCAATATAATTTTAATTAAAAGTCAATTACATTGAGTATGGTTTGCAACGTACATTCTTTATATTCCATATTAATAAAATTTTATTAATTATTAACATTATCAAGAGCCTTTTTTAGGTAATTTATTTATTTCATTTCCCACATTACCATGATATATACAGTTACTTATTTAATTATGTTATCGTTTAATGTTTAGAGGATATTTGTTTTATTAGTAAAAAAATAAATTAGTAGGATGAACATATTCAATGGGGTTATTAATCCACCATCTACAAAATAATAATAATGATTTAATTATAATTCTTATACATAAAAAATTGTTTTAAATACTTAAATTAAATATGGATATTAAAAATGAACTACGTTACAATTATAGAGATGGTATGTCCTATATATGCATCAGTAGCATTTTTATTTTCAAATAATAATTATAGAAATAGTTTAAGTATAATAATTATATAATGATTATAAAATCGTTCTATTTAATTATTTACAGTTATATATATTATCCTTGTGATGTTGTGATGAAAACTAAATCACATCACTTCATGGATGTCGTAGTCCACACACAAACACGAATGACGTTATCATTTTCCTATGAATTGAATGGTTAGAATATAAATGACATATTATATTATAATAATGAAAATTTTTTAATGAATTTCCTAAAAAAATTAATTTCATCATTATAACATATCGTAAGATATAGTTAGGGAAAACAAATTTCATCAGTTAGTGAGACGATAGTCCTTCGAACACAAGATTGATGAATTCATTACACATTTGATTAAGGAAGAGATGTATAATTAATATGAGACAAAAAAATTAAAAATACATATATATGTTATATTTTAGTTATTATTTAATCATGGTTAATAATATTTTTTTGGTAGTGGAATAAGAAACAATACTAAAACAAGCGGATATTCACTATACATCTTCGTTGGAAAACCTCTTACGATTTAAAACTAAAAAACTCTACAATTTATGTTATACCTAAATTATGGAAAATTTAATGGGGTTAAGGATTCAAGGAAGTCATTTGGGATGATATTTGAGGAAAAAAATGTGTGTTAGAGGTGAAGAAAAGAGAATAATAGGTTTCTTTTAATAGGAGAGGGGATGTACACTTATGGAATTTCTAAAATTATTTAATTAATATAAATTAATTTTAAATAATAAGTGGGTGAAAATTTATTTAATTAGACTATATGAATATAATGGGGTGAAAAATCTCATCCAATAATTTTTAAACACTTTTAGTTCATGTTATTACCATTATCATTTAGTTTTAACCCTTATTTAACAACATTAACCTTTACAATGAAAACCTTGATCTTTATTATTTGAGGGTCAATATTTTTAATATAATATTACAAAAAAACCATAATTCAATGATTTTTTATATATTTTACCATATAATTATCATTTATTTTCCAATTAAATATTTTATAAATTTTATATCATTTAATGAAGAATTATGTTTTTAAATTCTCATTAATGTCAATTTTGACACTATTCATTACTATGGCATAAAAAGAATAAAAATACATCAATATAACCTAATAAAAATTAATTTAATGAATATATTACATCTAAATGTAATATATAAATTTTATGTATTACATTATTTATCTCATATTATATTTATTTAAATATTTTTAAAATCATTTTTTAGATTTTTCCATTAATTAAATAATTACATCATCAATGTAGTGAAAGCATGTTATTTAATTAATTATTCAATAAAAATTAAAAATAAATTACCATGTTGAATATAAATATATTTAATTTAAAAATATAACTTATATATGAACATATCTTCTGGAAATCGTTATATTAAAAATATTGTACGTATTAAAAACAAGAGTGTCATATGTTTGGAATTTCATTACATACAGCATTATAAAAGGACAGAATCTAATCAAATTATAATGAAATGGTCATATAACTAAACAATGTATGATTATGTACATGTATTAATCATATAATATAATTTGGTATTTTTTGTCTTCTTTTTCCTGTCCTGATCATTTTATATTTATCATTAATTACCTAATTTTCCTTTTACCGTGGAAACCAAAATTACTAAAGATAATATTAATATTTTCTAATAATAAAAGATATATATTTAATAAACATGGATGTAGTAATTCCAAATATTTAATAAATTTTTTAAAATTAAAAGTAATAGAAGTTTTTTCATTTAATTTATAATTTAATCTGTAAAATGTAATGAAAATTAATTTTTCCAAAAAATGACTTTTTAAACATAAAATGTTTTATAATAAATTAAAATATATTTCAAATCTCATAATTGGATTAGTTAAAAAAATGATAAAATGTTGTTTTAAAATAAAATAAAATTTAAATTAGTAAATAATTTAATATTAAATATAATTTTCAGGAAAAATTGGCATTTTAATTATTCATTGAAAAATAAATCTTTTTCAAAATATCTAAAAAATTGACCATAATATAATTTAGATATGATGATTTAAAAAAATGTTTTCATTTTCTATAATACATTTTCTAATTTTTTAAGAAAATAATTTAATAATTTACACATAAAAATTCAATTAAAATGAATTTTAAGGATAATATGTATTTGAAGAAAAATTAGACCTTACTAAATGAATTTAAAAAAATTATAGAGCTTGTTTACAATGAATTAATAAATAAATTATCAATAAGTATGACCATTATATATTTTTCAATGAAAATAATATTATTCATCAATGATAATTTAATGTCTAGGTTATAATATTCACATTTAAATAACAATATTTCTTTATTTATTTTTAAGATCGGTGTTACGTTTCATTAAACTATCAAACATACTCATTAATTTTAAAAATATCATGATATTAAAACACATACTAATAAAATATAATCCTTACAATTAAAACTCAAGCTTTATAAATAGGGGATCGACAATTCAAAATTAAATATCGAAATCCCACATTGTAAAAAGGATCAATGAAACATCCACATGTAATGTGAGAAAATAAGGTATGAAGGCCACCATGGATAACACATAATAGGATTTAAAATATGAAATTGTGGATATGGAAGAGAAAACCTAACACCCATGGAACAATAAAGAGAGATAGAGAACTTGGTTATGAGAAGGTTGTCCATATTAATTCTATATAATAATACATTTCCCGATAATCAATATATACTTAAATAATAAAAGAGTTTAACTAAAAATGATAAATCATACTAATCAGTAATTCACAAAGGCTATTTGTAGGTGATTATATCTGATTTCCCTTCATTTGTGTGTTCAATTCTCTAGACCTTGGCAGACAGGATGGGTTTTCACCAGGCATGTGGGTGGTTATTTTTATAAATCAATTTTAATATATTACTTATTAAATTCCTAAAATGTTATAAAGATCATCAAAATGAGATTAATGAAATCATAATTAATGAAATGTTTTACCCTCAATGGTAATCTCATAATTTAAAATTTTTATTCTAATAAATAATAACATATAATTAAATTACAAATAAATGTCCCAATAAATATCATTTATCACATTAAACTTTAAAACTCAAAATTTTATTTTATTTATATTTAATATTTTTATATGATAAGTAGGTAATATAATTCCTCAAATTTATAACAATTATTTTGATTAAAAATGCAATCCTTTCAATTTTTTTTCGAGAAATCAGTGAACTTTTATTTCATCGTAGAATTATTGTTTTGTAATGCTTCAATGATTCGTGCGTATGTTTTATAACATTCTATATCCATAAATAGGTTTCATATCTTTTACCACGTCCATTTTTTTCAACAAGGAAATTTAGTATGTGTTATCTCATATGGAATTCATATATCCTTATTCCATCTTGTTAACAGAATGTTAAATTAATCTTTTCTATAATATGGGGTTTCTATTAGTTTATTTTTAGAAGTCAATCCTTTTTTAAGAAAACCAAATTCAATACTTTGCGGTCAAAATTTCCAAAGGTTTATGAGATTTTAACAACCCATATTTTTTTAAATGAAATATAATGCTCAATAACTTATAAGATACAAAAAACCAAGCATTAACAAACATCAAATATTTTTATTATCTATCCATTATAACATTACCATTAATTTAGAATGATTGAGTAGTATTACCTTATTTTTGAATTATATAATGGCCACAGTCATTAACAATGTATAAATTAATTCCTATAAATGTAAACACATTATTTTAGTAAGGACATTTTATCCTTCAAATACAAATATTTTAAGAACGATTTTAATTTATTTCTTCTGTCAACAATATTATTAGTTTCATGAACTATTTTAAATATTATTAAACTAAATAAATATAATTTAGAAAAACATATCAAAATTACCCTATGGAGAAATTTTGATATTTTTTCTGAAAATATTGATATTTTCATGAATAGTTAAAAATAATGATTTTTATTGAAATTTTTATATTCATTTTATGTATTAAAAATTTAAATTAATTTTTAAAATATATATTTTATTATATAAAATAATAATATTATTGGTTTTTAAATTTATTTTATAATTCAAATTACTGTGACAAAAATTTATTTTAAAAAATTGAATTTTTTCAGAAAACAATTTTTCCTTGCGTTTTGAAGATTTAATTTTAAATTAAATGCTGAAAATTATTTTTTCAGTATTTTCAAAATTATATTCTATTTTCTGAATTGAGAGGTTAAAATTTATTAATGACTTCATTTTTATATTTGGAAAACTTTAATCATAACCTTAGAAACTTTTTTCAATACAATAATGGGTAAATTGGGTAATTAAGGGTGAAAATAAATTGATAAGTACTCTATAATGACCCTTAAAGTTTCCCCAATTTAATAAGATGATTAAATTTAATTTATATCCATTAATATTTATAATATATATCCTTTTTGACATTTAATATTGATTATCACAATTGTAATATTTAATTTAAAGAAAACGCAATGATGTAACAATAATTTTTTTAAAGACAATAATTTTTTTAATAAGAGGTTATCCAGATGATATGTTCATAAATAAATAATATTATAAAGAATAATAGATTTATCTTCTCCATGGTATTTTAGATTTATATTTTACTATATAAATAATGACCCTAAATTCTCTCAAAATAATGATGAAGTAATTATTTAATTAATGAAAAAATAAATTAAATAATATTAAAAATATTAAAATAAATATAATATGAGATATATAATGTAACAAATGAATTTATTAGATTAAATTTAATTTTTAGAGATTTATATTTTTTTTCATTTTATATTTTTGTATTTATATCATTAAATTTCAATGCAATGAATATTGTCAAAATTGACAACAATGATATTTTAAAAAATAATAATATTTCATTAAATGATATAAAATTCATAAAATATTAAATTATAACCATTGATTAGAAAAATGATTAAAATATCAACCATGATCAATTTATGCGCCTTTATTTTTTTTTAAATGCAGTCCTTCAAAAAGTAAACAATCATTTTTGTGACGTTAAACGTTAAAGGGGTTAAATATGAATTAAAACCACTTGGTAAGGCTACAAATGTTACCCAAAAATATCAAAATATTTTTTTATGAGAGGATAGAAACCCATAATAATCATATAATCTATATAAATTTCTTTTGATCAAATTTCAATATATTATTTATTTTTATTAATTTAATATTTTTAGAAATTCTTAGAGTGTCTCTCTCCTCTACTATTAGAGTACACCACTTATTCTCTTTTCCTAACACATAAAAAAACACTTTCCTCCCAAAATATATACACAAATACCTTTATATAATATGTAAACTAATTCTATAGTCTCTATTTTAGACATTAAATCCCCTTTATAGGTAATAAAAATTTTATCAAAGGAGGTTTTCCAAAGAAGATATATTGTTTTTATATCATTTATTTAGTTTTGTTTTTTCACCAAATCCATAAATTCATTATTAACAATGATTAAAGAATGAATTTAGTATATTAAATTTAAATATATTTTATTATGGTCGATTAATAGACAATATCCATTCCCAAATTCGTCAAATGGTAAAATAATTCTTCATTCATGTGAATGACATACTACTGCCTCATGAACACATGTAACTAGATTTCCATCAATGCCTTTCAAGAATTCTTCTAATTGTGGAATTAGAGTTTATATATGATATTTATGAAATATTTATCTTTTTATAATGGTAATATATCACTTATATTTTTAAATTAACATGAAATGAAAAATCATATCATCATTCGTGCATACATGTGGACTACTACCTCGATAAAGTGATGTGATTACTTTTACTTCACAATATTACATGAATGATGTATATAAGTATATTTAAATAATTAATATTATATTTTATAATATTATTATAATTCTCAAAATATAAAATTTTTATTATATTATATATATAATGATCATTGAAAATATGGAATGTCTCTCTTGTGTATGTACGACCCACCGTATTCATGATTGTTACATTGTTCATTTATCATAACCATACATAATGGATAGATTTAAAAGATTAATTATTGTATAAAATGATTTATATTTAATGAAAATAGATTTTATATGGTGGATTAATGACCTCTTTCACCATAGTCCACATGCCAATGTCATTTTTGAATTTAGAACCAAATATCTCCAAAACATCCAATATGAACATTATCAATTTAGTAATTTTTTTATCATCACAAGAAGTTAAAAACAAGTGATAATAAAAATTATAAAGGTTCAAAAAATTTAAATAATTAACCTATTATTATTATTTATGATGCAAAATAGCATACATGATGAGTTGGACACAAGTTTAGGGATTTCATAACTCAATTTCCATTCATTTGGTTAAATTTATACTTCATTTATTATTTCATGAAATGATTAGGTGTTTAATGAACATTAAATTTTTATTTTTTATTTTATCTTTTATATATGGAGTTTTGGTTGATTCACATAATTGAATCATTGATTTACTCTCAATTCACTCATATGATATTTGTATAGTTTTTTTCGTCTCACATTTATATCAGTGAGTAACATTCCTTATACACTAAATTTATCTTTTCTATAGATTATATACCACCCATGAATTAATTGTATTAATTTATTATGAAAATTATGGGATAGACATATTCATCTAAATTTATTTCTGTCAGGATGATTATTATTACAAAATTATCAAATTGGTTTGGGTTAGTTTTAAAATCTAGTCATTATTAAATATTTTTTATTCTTAAGTATCCAATATAGAATGTATTTTATCCATGTACATGATTTGTAAATATGTTTTCAAAAAACTTTTCACTACTTTTTAAAAATATATTTACCTATTTCAAAATTTTTATGAAACATTTTAGAAGGAATATTTTTTTTAAAACCAGGTACATTATTTTTTTAATAAAAAAATAATGATGTAATTATTTTGTTAACCTATAAGACTTGAGAGTAAATTCCCACAAAAATTTCACCTCAATCAATTGAATCTTCATTTAAATGGATTACAATTTTTTTTTCAATTAAAAGTATGCAGTTTTATAAAACATATGTGCTTTTAAAATTGTAACGTTATTTAACTAAAACAAATCAATGTGATATTTCAAAATAATTTTCTTTCTAATATGAAATCCATTGATTTTATAAATACATTAATGTGGTTATATATTAGGGATACAATCCTTATTTTATCCTTGAATGGTTTATGTTTATGATGTCATAATTTTATTAATCCTCTTACTTTCCATGTTCTATGAAATGATGAAATATTTATAAAACCCATTTTTATGGGATCTGATATGTTAAATGATTAATGTTCTTTTGGGACACAAACATATGGTTTTTAGTAGGTGAATGGTGGGTCTTATATCTCCCAAAAATTAATTGGGTAATTATTTATATCTCATCAAAGAGGTAGGACTGAAATGGTGATCGAACATAGTCCACTAAATGAAATTTTACATTATGATAGTGTAGGGAGTGCAGTTTGGATACTATGATGGTTTTGGCAGTGAACCTATTCCACTATGAGAAAAAGGCTTCCACAGGGGATATAGGTGTGTCATATCCATGATGGGTAACCTTCTATATGATTTCTATGATTATGTTGAAGAAACATTTACTTGTTCAATGTTATGATCTAACGAATTATTATTTTTTGATTCAGTAATGATTCATTTCTTGGAAACATAAAATATTTATTCCAGGACTCGAGATTATGATTTTTCTGAATAGGGTGTAATTTCTGAATTTTATGTTCATATACCATCATGATCATGTTATTATTATGTAATTATTTATATCTCATATGGTTACCCAAACTCATCAATTGATCTCACCATTTCCTATGTTTCCTTTTCCCTGGATTATGAAGAATGGTTTTAGAGAATTTGGACAACCAATTTAAATGTACTTCCATACATTTAAAGTTTAAAATTCTATATCCATTTTTCCACCAACTAAAATTTGTTAAAATTTAAAATTATTTCACATCATGATAAATATTAAAAAACTTCTTTTTGAACTCGTCATTGACCCTACACTCCGTTAACCTTTTTTTTCAAAAACATCAGATGAGAAAAAAATCTTGGCAATAGACATACAAAATTATAGAAATTGTTAGTCCATAAATAATTATAAACATTTAATCATTTCAAAATAATCATTGGTCTCAAAAATCAATTTTCATAACAAAAAAAATCACCTGTTCTAACCAAATAATTATATAAGAAATTTTATGAGAGATATTAATGGAAAAATAAAAACTCATAATGTTTTTATTCAAATATTTTTAAAAAGTTATATCTTTTTCCCATAATATATAATATCCTTAGCTTACCTTATGAAATCATTATTTTCCTATAAAATGTATTAAAATAAAAAAATAATAAATTTAGTTTTTTAAATTATTTTCATATCACTATTATATATTCTGTTATTCTCATAGGTACACAGGGAGTGAAGAACTTAGATAAATTTGGAAAAAACATTATTGTATATTCCCATAATATCTTAGGAGAAACATAACACATTAACTTTATATATTTAAGCAATTAATTAGAGGTTTATGATGATCTTACCCACCCCCGATTTAAAATTGAACCACCCATCCCCATAAAGAATTCCTCAAATTCACACCATAATGTTAATAAATAATTCTTTCATACAAAACATTCTTTCAGAAAATTTATTTTCCAATATAATTATTTTTAAAATTTATATAAAATTTTTCATTCATAATATAAAACATTTATTTTGGAAATAATGTTATTAAATTTTACAGAAATATTTAGAAAAATCTATTATAATGACAGTGGATGAATTTAATCTTTCCGTATAAGTTAAAATACATTCCTTTTAACTTTTCTTAAAATCGATGAATGATTAACATTAAATTATGCTTTTAAAAAAATCTATCTGACATAAAACTTTAAAATATTACAATTTAATAAAATTTGACAAAAATTACAAAATTTCAGTTCTAAAAAAATTATTTACATATATGTTCTGTCATAAAAATAATTTTAAAATAATTGAGTTTTAAGAGAAATATTTGGAAAATAAATAATTACAACATTTATAACTAGGTTTTCTAGTTAGATAGTCCCTAACATTAATTGTGACTCATCGGATATGACCTCTATACATATTAATAATACAATTATGTTAATTAAACTCATTATTTCAAGATTTCTTCTTTTTTATTATTTGTTTGGTTTCAATAATTGAAATTTTATAAAAATTAGATAATTATTAATTTTTATGTTGGTTGAAATGGCGATATTTTTTTCTAATGTCGAAAACGAATTAGGTAAATTGAATATGGTAAAAGTGGTCATCATTTTACCTTATTAAGAATAATATTTATGAAGTAATTTCTTTTCATATACATTAATTATTCTTTTAAATCCTTCAATTAAATATGGTTTTTAAAATGAACTATGTAACAATCCCGGAGATGGCATGCCATATGTTTGAATGAGTAACGTTTCCATTTTTTATTGATCATTATTGAAAAAATAAGTATATTTTTTATTATGGATTGATTAAATTATCATAAATTACAAATTAACTATTTTAATATACTTTTTTATATAATTTATGTGATGTGTTGGTGAAATACAAAACACATCACTTTGTGGAAGTGGTAGACCACCCATACGTATGAACTACATTATCATTTTTTGATGCATAAAAAGGATAGAACGTCAATGATACATTAATGTTTTTAGAATTAAATTTATTTAATTAATATAAAATATAAATAATAGTTTTATCCTTATATATATTCTCTGGAGTTGGTGATTGAAATTTATTTACATCAGTTCGTGAGACGGTAGTCTGCTGTACTCATGAGCGATGAATTATTTTACAATTTGATGGAAGAGTATATAGATATAGGTTATGAATCTAAAATAATACCATTGTTTGTACATATAGGATACCTTAATTATTATTTTAAAATAATTTAATAAAATTTGACAAATGTTTATGAAGAAATAAAATAAAACATGTAGATAAAATCAATAACCTTTTCCCGAAAAAACATATTTTCATAATAACATAAGAACACACAGGTAATTTTTTCGGGATATAAAATAGAAACTATAATCATCATATGGAATCTATGAATGTATTTTTGGAATATATTTTACAATATAATTGGTGCTTTATGTGTGAATAATTGTGAAGGATAGGTTTCCTTTTATAGGATACGGGAGGCGAACTCATCGAATTTCTCAAAATTCTAAATTATTATAATTAATTTTAAATTCTAAATGGATCAAAAGTGATATATTTAAAATATAAGATGAGCATGGGTTTAAATAACTTTATAAAAAAATTATACAAGTTTAGTTCTATTTTATACCGATATCATTTATCTTTAAACAATATTTATCCCCTTTAACTCTTATCCTGGCAACATTGATAATTTCTCCTTGATGCTTAACATTTTAAATATGTATTGTGAAAATGAGAATAATTCTGTCATAGTTAATATTTGAATACCTCTACTAATAATTTTCATGAGTTTAAAAATTTTGAGTAATTTATTATAATTTAATCAAATAGTATATGTTTAAAATATCATTAATGTCAACTTTGACAGAATTCATTACATTGACTTTTAAAAATATCAATTCCACAAGTAAATTTAATAAAATTACTTTATTACATCCCTAACATGTCAAAGTAATATATAAAATTCTTGTATAAGAATTATTATCAAATATTATTTATAATTTAATATTTTTAATATCATTATTTCTTCGATTTTTTAATTAAGTAAATAAATATTGAATGAGGGTTATGAAAGCATTTAAAAAAGTTTTTTGTTCACTAAAAAGTAAATATAAATAATGTTTTTGGAAATGAATATATTATATTTCAATGTAATTCTTATAGTGAAACCTATTATATTTACTATTTTATATTAGAAATTTTATACCTGTAAAAATCAAGAGTGTGTCATGTATGAATTTTCATTTAATAAAATATTATAAATCATAATAAAATCATAGTTTCCATAAATGGTCATTTAAGTTAACCATTAATGATTATGGATAAATATTTATTATAAAATAACAATGATTTACTGTTTAGTATCATCTTCTATTCCTTATCATTTTATTTATACCCTTAATTACTTGATTCTCCCTTTAACATAGTAAAAAAAATTACAAAAGTTACTGTATATTTTGTCCAAAAAAAGTGTCATATTTAGTAAATTTGGACCTTTTGATTGAAAATGTTTAATCAATTTTTAGTATTCAATGAAAATATCTCCTTTTTATGTGCGTAGTTTTTCTAAAAACATGTGATTTAAAAATGAAAGGGTTATTTTCCTTTGAAATGTTTTATGATGAAAATTTAAATATTTTATGATTATGCTATAGTTATATAGAATTGTTTATGCTGAAGTGTAGTTTTTCAATAATTATATAATGGGAGTTTCTAGGATAACTGAATAATAGTTGGTTATGTTATTAATTAATGAAAATTTGTACCATGATAAACTAATGATGATTGGTTACATTATTGACCATATTGGTTAGTCCATTTTTAAGAGTTATATGGAAAATGATGTCCCATGAAACATACATAACCCTTATATTAGTGTTAGTGGGTATTCAAAAAAATGTTTTCATATAGAAAAATATAAGATAATGATATTTTAAAGAAAGATAATTTTTATTTGGGGAAAAATGGTATATTTTTAAAAAACATTTATCAGTTTTTTCTAGACTAATGTTATTCATTATTTTATGTCCAAGAATGAGATTTATATTCTCATCCCAATTTTTAAATTGTTTCTTCACAATGTATATGAGAAATTTGGGATAATTATGGGGTCAATAATAATTGAGAAAAAAATTATAAAACATTGGATTAGAACAAATAACATAGTAAGGGACATAAAAATAAATATAGATATCATTAGTCCGTAAATACAAAGAAATGTCCTATTTCAAAATAAAATGTGTTCTTAAAATCATTTTTTCGAACATGAAATCACCTTTTAATCAGAAATAATTATACATAAAATTTTTTATATAACATAATGAAAAATATAAACACTCAAAAAAAATATTTAATACATTTTACAAAGTCATAACACTTCCCCATTAAACCAAAGCCCTTCAGATTAACTTCTTAAATCATAATTTTCAAATAAAGACATATAAATAATACTGAAATCATAAATTCAACTCATGGAATAATTTTCATATCAGCCTTACGTATACTCTATCACTCACAAAAATAATAAGAGTAACCATCATAGTGAAATTTGGAATAACCATCACCGTATAATAAAAAAAGTTAGAAAAAACCTAATAGGTAAACTCTTATCATTTACAAAATTCTTTGGAGAGAGATAATAGGCTTTACCACCCTAGGATTATAATGTAACTTCCCATCCTAAAAAACAATGACCAATAAATATCACTTAATCATTAAACATAATGCATCTATTTAAAAAAATTCTTGAAAATAACATCTTTTCCTTTTTGAAACCAATTATATTTTTATAAAATGATTTAAAATCATAATTTAAATAAATTTATTTGAAAATATTCTTGTAAAATGATAGATGAAGGTTCAAAAAATTTAATCATAACTATGGTGGGAAAATTCGCTCATACCGTATAAGTTAAAAAATCATTACTTTTGACTTTTGTCAAAAGGGTTGAAAGAATAACTTAATAAATTTTTATTTTGGAGAAATTATTTTACATAAAAACCTAATTTTTTTGGAATCATTTGAGATAAAGTTTAATATTACCTTTTAAAAACATCCATGTTATATAAATAAATTCATAAAAATTATTTTTAAATTATGTACACTAATGAGAGTGACTTAGAAAATACATCATTAATGCTTTGAAAATGACTTTTTTTAGTTAAGGAGTCCCATACCATGAGTCTCAATCATCAAAGAACGCTCTTTATATTCTTGGTTAACAAAAGAAAGTAAATTTTTACTTTTTAGAGAACCATTTTAAGGTTTATAATTTCATTTATATAACTCATTTTTATTTTATATACAATTAAATAATCATTTAATGTCACATCTAATGTATTGATGATTTTTAGTACATAATCCCAAAATTGATTCAATAAGATTCTGGTGGTCAAATAGGTATTCTTTCAATCAACTTCAAAATAATATTTATAAAAAAATACAAAATATTTTTTAATACCAAATTATTAAAAGATGGGTTTGGGCTGTCACATTTTCTATTAGAGCAGGGTTTAGAAAACAATAATGATTAGGACATTTGGATAAAAATATGTTAAATTTATTTATATATTATTATAGTAAAATAATTTTTTTACATTTTTAGACTGGGGATAATAAATTAAAAATGGAAGGAGGACCTTAAACTAACATTATATTTCTTCGATATGAATTTCATACAATAATTTTTAAAAATATTTGTATTTATTATTTTGAAACGTTTTCTAACATAAAAATATCCTGAAAATAATTTTATGAAATATCAAACAACCCCTATATACCTCAATAGCATCCTTTTTATTTAAATTTTATAATCGAATCCAAATTGTTAAAATTTCACAACATTAAAAAAATGTAAATTTCATCAAAGAATTTTAAATTATTTTACTCTATAACAAGAATTTGAATCATTTAATTATTTTATTATAGCTTCCAAATAAGGATACCCAATATCATCTAAAATATATTTGGTTTTCATTATATACATTTGGGAAAAATTAGTTTTATTTTAAAATGAACATTCATTGAGTGTTTCAACATAATCTTGGTCTAATTGTTTTATATAAATTAAATTTTATCCAATGTTGTGAAATTATATTCCACACAAAGATATTTTTCAAAAAAAAATTACATTAGAACATCCATAGAACACAAATGGAACATTGTTTAATTGTAAAAATGATGTGTGTGACCTTGAAGAAACAATAAATAATTATTGGATGTGTGTACCATGTATCTCTATAAAAAAATAGAAGACAAAATCATATGGAAAACATGATCAATATAGGACATTAATTATTTTTGGAAGTGTTTATTTTATTTTATACAAAGATAAAATTTAAAAAGTATATATATATGACAAATCATTAATATGTTGAGGTAATTATTGGTTATTGATTTTTATGATGAAAAATTAATGGTTTGATAAAAAATTTCTGGTCAAAGAACTCTATATATGGATGAATTTATTTTTGAATATTTTCATCATATTTTTTATAATTCTTTATGAATTATTTTATTTTAGAAAAGAGAAAATATTTTTGCAATGAAATGTAATTTTATAAATAGAAATTAACTTTTTATAATTATGTCATATAATATAACTAAATAAAAATCTCATAGAGAACCCAAAAAAGATTATTCTCATAAATGAATAATAATATATAAAATATGAAAATATTATTACAAGAATTACAAATACTAACGAGGGAAAATAAAAAGAAAATAATATATTAGGAATACGATAATTCGGATTTTCTCGATCCACATGAATTATCACAATCACGAGAAAATTTGTAGAGAGAATAAATAATGTTAAAATTTAAATATTCATTTTAATGAATAAAGTATTTATATATCCATGTGATAAAATATAAGTGATGATTTAATGTAATAAATGTCATTTATAATAACTAGTAAACCCTTATAAACATTTCCAATATGACTGATGGAATAGTAATGTGACCATTAGGAATATTAATCTACTTGTAAGATTAGTATACTCACATATGAATGTATAATGAAAATTTTTATATCGTAGAAATGAAATATGTTATATATATATGATGAAATAATTTAATAAATTTACTGAAAATGATAAATTTAGTATTATAATTTTGGTGAAAACTTAATGCTTATTGAAAATTTTATTAACAAAATAACGATTTAAAAGAAAATTTACTTTCATTAAATAGTTAAAAATCAATATTTTTTATTATAAATATTATAAAATTATATGTGAACATGATTAATTTTTCAAATTTTCAAAAAATGGTTTAAATCTTTTAAATATAAACACCTAAAAATTATTAAGGTGAAATTTTGTTAAATTTCTAAAATAGATGAATTTTTGGTGAATAATGAAAAATATTAATGTATGGTATTTGACAAATACAAGAATTTTTATGCCATGGATGATGTATGGATGATGTAATAACCTATTTTTAAAAATATATATAATAATATACTCTATTTAGTCATAATAATAAATAGTATTGATTGTCTAGAGAAAAAATAATAATCAAATGAATAAAATATTCCAAGACACCTCTCACACGTATAAATACCTCCCGCCACCCCTTATCTTCACACATCCTAACCTATGTACCGGGCCTAAATTTTTACAAATTCCCTTCAAATGAATCTTCCCCACACCCAAGATCTTTTTATCTCAACAAAAGACCAATACCAAGTACCTTAAAGAGATTTTCTAGTAGGCGATATTGAAGTGGTGAAACCCTCATTCTTTCTCTTTTAAATTATTTTTTTCTTCTAACTTATGCTCAATTACTCAAAGAAAAGTATCATGATTACTCCAGAATAGTATATATACTATAATGATATTATTTCCATGGAATATACATTCAAAAATCATTTTTATTCTACTTTGATAATAAAAACAAAAACATCATCCGTTATATGTTGATTCATCACCTTCATGGACAAATATTTTCATTTTCGATTACCATAATCAAGGCTTGTCATAAAACCATTATAACCATTAAACAATATTAAAAAAATTACATTTTTTCATGTTTTGTAACTATTATATATACATAATATTAAATAATTAAATAAAACTATTTCACAGTGGTCGCAAAACAACCAATAAAAAATAAACATTTATCATTAATATTTTATCAATTGAATCATATTCATATCAGAAAAAATGATTCATGGGACCATTTAACATCGAGGAATTATATTATTAAAATTACATTCCACTTTTAATGTTTTAATTACATTTTATATGAACTATCATAATTATACTCTATGGATCTAACCATAAAACCATAAAACGAACCCTCCTAGAACAATGAAATTTAATATTAAAACTCATCAAAATTACTATAAATGAAAATATTATAAAATTAATAAATAAAATATATTTTTAATAGTTTATAAATTATCTTATTAATTCATATGATTTTATTATATAGTACATTAATTTCAATTTCAAAACACATTCAGAGTTATGGTAAGGGATCTCACTGAACCTGTATTTTTTCTTTCGAGTTATAATTTCTCTCTATTTACAAAAATAAAAATTTTATTTGTTCTTATATAATTCTAAAAAATTATGTATATATTTTCTATGAAATTTATTTAGTTTTATTCATAGGTACTTATTGGGAAATAACTGTCTAAAAAGGTTCCCTTTACAATTCCTCTCAATAAGAAATCTCGGTTACGGGGAACGTCTCTTTTTCCTAAAGATTTTAAAGTACACACCACAAACTATTTTAGACACATTTTTTTTAAACTACCCCATTTAATCATGAAAATAAATTTCAACTGAGTTTTTGTTCTATGAAAATAACAATCCCTTTGTCCTCTTTAATGAATCATTAATATTATCTTTTAAACCATACTATAGTGGTTCATTTATAAAGTGTCGTAAACATTACTTTTCATGTATTCACTTCCATTGAATATCATTATTCAACAAAAAAATATAATATTTCTCTAATTATTTTCCCTAAATTATTTAATACCATCATTAAGGGATTCCATTATGATCCACCCACTGGTTGTCCCTTATAACCTGATTAGAAGACTTATTTATTTTCATAGGTAAAACTTTTGTTTATTCATAATGTTTAATTCCAAATGTAGAACACATATCCATGAACATGATATGATGGGTGCACCTTGATAGTGGTCTAATGTATTGGGAAATGTTTAGTCTCATCAAACATCATGTTTTTAATTATATAGCTACCCTAATTAATTATGGGTCTTTTTCTACCATGTGATACTGTATTGGGTGTTATACATGACCCATGTCTATGTCATGATATATATTTTTTCCACACCTCTCTAGTTCCATCATCATAAGATTATATGTTCTTTATTTTATGATTTACATATTTATTCATGATCCATTATATTTATCTTATCATGTTATTCAATATAACTCATGCGTCATGTTTCTTTTCAATTATTATTCACATATGGGGATTTTTAGATTATCCCATTTGTCTATGTATTTCCTAGGTCATCCTATATAGATATAGGTGCTCAAATATTTTAGCAGAACATTATTGATGATTAATATGATTGTATTTTATTATAATAAATTGATTTTAATTTTATGTACCTAGTATTTCAAAGACAATATAATATATGATCCTTGGTTTTTATTTGACAGTCAGTTGTGCTTAAAAACATTTAATAATATGTGTAAATACATAGGGTTACTATAGTTCATATCCAAGAATGTTAGGGTTTTTTTTTTGTTTTCAGGAAATGAAAAATTTAGTAATAACACTATGGATAATTCTATAACCATGGATTTCCTATTTTGAAACATAGGTAATGGAAAGATAAAATATACTATTCATTAATAAGTTTATTATTCAATGATAAAAGTTTTATTTTTTATATAATTATTACCTAAGTATTCAAGTCACCATAAGTTTATATAACTTTTTTTTTCTTATATAATTGAGGAAAATAACTAAACCAATTCCAAAAATCAAAGTGATAGGATATGTGAGGATTTCGCTAATGATATTCCAAATCTAATAGGAATAGAAGCCCATAAATTCATGGAAGCACTATGTCAACTTTCTCATGTTAAGAATAATATCATAAATTTTGAGGAACAACCTCATTATCATAATAATGTTCATTTTACGGTCAAACACTTAATTTCAAAAGGGATTCATATATTTAGTAGATCATAATATCCATGCATCCTATAATAATGGATTAAATCCATTGAAATGATATTCATAGTCCTTCAGTACTCAATATAATAGAATTTTATTCTAGAGTTAATGAATTTTGATGGAGAAGCTAATAAGTTATGTATATAAGGACTCAGCCTTAAACATTACATATTATTGAATTAAATGAATAATTCACATTGAGGATCTTTTCAGGTTTAGAGTTTTAGAGATTTAGGCCATAACTATTACATTACAACATGAAAATTACAAGTAGAAACTACTACTCAGTACCAATTTTTTGATAATATAAAAACTCTTAAAAAAACATGTGTAGTTCCATGTTTTAGATAGCATGTCTTTTCCTTGATCCCATCCTTTACCCTATTCATCTTTAAGTCTTGTGGAATATATTTCAAAACTTGGGATGAGCATAAAAGGCTCAGTAAGGGTTATAAAACAGTGAATGAAAACATTTGTTCATAAATAAATACAAAACATGAACTCTTTTACTTACCTCATGAAATCATAAGATTTATGAAAGTCACATAGAAATCATAAATCATAAAGGTAACTAGGGGCATCTATACCATAATTTCATTGTAGTTATCACAACTACATTGGGAGTTACTTTAGAATACCCATCACAGTATATTCCCTAAATATCTTATGATAAACATTCATGTTTACCTCCGTCACGTTACCCAATGCATTGGAGAGCTATCTCGGGCTCACCCGCCCTAGGTTTATCACGGAACCACCCGTATATTTAAATAAATCCCAAGAACCATAACATGATCTTAACACATAACATAAGCATAAAATAAAGATGACATTTCCACATTGCAATAATAAAATATAATTTCAAGATATTAAAATAATAAATCCATTCTCAAAATCATTTTCAATACAAAAATACGTAAAAAGAGTATTTGGTATTTATTTTTTCATTTTAAAAACATTCCGGATTGTTAAGGAATCCAAAGATCAAATAATACTCGCGGTGGCAGAAAGGTCGTTGTTACCACTTACGTTAAAGAAACATTTCTTTTTGTCATTTAGTAAAACGATTCATAGATAAATGATTCCTTTTGAATTGAATTAAAATTCAAAGGGTTTTATACATCGTATAAAATAAAGTCATGTATATTACTAAAAATGCCTCAATTAAAGAAGATTGAGACGAAGTCCCTTACCGATTTGGTAACTTACCAAACATATGCCACATTAAAGAAGGATCATAAAATGAAGATGTAAATACTCATAAATGAGAGTATATTACACAAATAGTACAATCATGGGCAGTACATGCACCACATAATGAAAATAGTGGAAAGTATAGCATAAATCTCATGAGAATAAAAAGTGAGACGAATCCCTTTACCACGTTTTAATCAACTGAGTCATATGAAAAAAAGTTCATAACCACAAAATGAATCACAAAATACAATGAATATAATGATAATCATGATAATATATATAAAATGGCAGTACACAATACACCACATGTAATGAATAAGTGGAAAACAATAGAAATCTCACGGAATTAAAAGTGAGATAAGAAAATATCTTACAAAAATTCAGCAGCCTAACAACGCCACTTAAAAATTCTTAATAAAGAATTGATGAGATTAAGAGGGGGGTCTCTCATAATATGAAAATAAAAATTAAAGTATGGTGAATATAAAAGAACATCCTCCAACATAAGAATAAGGAGCATAAATGAAATGACATAAAAGAGAGTACTTGAAAAGAAAGAGAGAGGCCAGATCCCTTACCTCGTGTCCGACTTGACTAGATTGTTCTTTAATATCCTGAATAATAATAAAAAGTTAATTTCTACTTTCTTTAGAATGTTTTTCAAGTTTATTATTAATTTTATATAACTTATTAACATGTTATAAACTTTATGTAATCATTTAAGTTAATAATGTTTGTTTTGTCGATATTTGGTATTTTAGTCAAAAATGGACTTCTTATAATTACATGTTGCTCATGTTGTCAATGGTTCATTATATCCAAAATGATATTCATGATTTATATATCATATATATCATATATATCTAGTATATACATGTATTTATAATAGTACATAACATTTAGAGGTAAGAAATGAAATGCACTGTATATGGAGACGGTAAGCCGTACGTACGCATGAACGCTACTTTCATTTCTATTTATTGTTTTAATGGAAATAAAACATAATGATACATAGGTATATTATATTTCCAGTATAATATCATATATAATATAATTAACTACATCTTTTATACATCCCACATAAGTCGTTAACGAATCACATCACTTTGAGGGGGCGGTAGTACGCAATTCCTCAAATGAGATTATCGTATTTACCCACCATGGAAACAATAAAGGAATGATATAAAAATTGAATTACAGAAGAAAAAGGAAACCATAAACATAATATATATCATATATAAATACCATGAGTGGCGGTAAGATGTAATTGAATAATCATCGTTTCGTGAGGCGTCAGTTTGCCATCCACAGAAACATTATGTTCTTCATCCCTTAGATGGAGGTTTGTGTAAGTGTAGCTATAAAACTTTTTATAAAAACATACTAATATATTTAGGATACTGGTGTTGTTACAAATTAAAGAAATAAAAAGAGTTTAGGGGTTTGATAAGTAAAATAAAAGAAAATAATTTAAGAGAAACCATTACCTTTAATTTGGGAAACTCCCTTTGGTTTGAACCAAAGGACTTCTTGAAGTGCCTTCTGCCTAAGGTAAGGCTTTTAGGAGGAGGATAGAGATGTAGGGATCCTAATAAGGCAGAGTTTGGACGAGCCAAATGGCTTGAGATGTGTGATTAATTGCATAGAAGTGGTCTCCTTTTATAAGGGAGAGGAGGGGCTCTTTTGGAAAGTGTGAAAATATTATTTTATAATATGATGATATTAGGTTTCTAATGGTCCAAAAATAATTATGGTAGAAGCTAAGATGACTCATTACCGAAATAAAATCATTAAATCATAATTGGAAATGTTTTGGATAATATTGTAATCATTATAATCTTATTTATTTTAATCATTTATTAATGTGGTAAATACTGCATCATTATTGTGTCATAAATAATTTAATTTATTCTAGGTCTAAAAATTATAATAAAAATACTATAATGTAGGAAATCTGTTTATATTTCCAATTAATATTTATAGTAAAAAATAGGGCTTATATATAAACATATAAAATTTAATTACTAAACAATTTTTGATAATGTCAATTTTGCCTTTACATTAAATTAATTAATCTAAATTTTCATTTTCACTCCCAAGTGGATCAATGGGGTCCCAAAATCGACTCGAAGATTTCCATGGTCGTTAATGACTCAACCAATAAGGGTTGGACAAGTTTTAAGGTAATTTGGAATTATTATAATATTTTTTTAACCTTGAATTACCTTATTTACCTTTAACCACGGTAAATAAAAGTCATAAGTTACTATTTACCAAAAATTATTTTCATCTTAATGAACCACATTTTACTTCTTGATAACAAACATGTATGTTGGATTTTTGAAATTCAATTCACAGAAGTCGTAAAATTCCATTTAAATGAAAAAGTCATTTTTTTAACTACCTCTATGTTGTGTAACTATTCATCAAAAATTGAAGTTTTTCAGAAAAATACAAAAAATAAAGCCTAAGATATATTTGATATTCAGTATTTAAAAATTATGTCTATTTTTCCAATTTCAAAACATAGAAGTGGAATTAATTAATTTAAAAATTAATTCCCGCTGTTAAAACAAATAGCGTGTTTTTAAAAAACAATAACCATCAAAAGATTGAAACTTGTTTATGTCCAATTTCAAAGTGAAATTAATTACAATGACCAAAATTGGATAAAATGGTAAAAATATATTTTAAATTCCCTTTAAAACCAATTAAAAAGATAATCTATCCATATAAATAAATTAGATTAAAAAGTACTTTTGCATTAAAATAAATTATTTTTCACTATTCATTAAAAAATGAACTTTATCAGAAAAATTTCAAAAAATTGCAAAAAGTAAATTTTTATGTCCCCATTATAAAGAAGGATTCTATTTTGTCAATTAAAATGTATTAAAGTGACTAAAACTAATTTAAAAAGGGTTCGCCATTAAAAGGCGGTAAATCGGCGTTTTAATGTAAATTAGGCTTAAAATTAGATTCATCCATATATTAAGCCTATAACTTTTATTGGATAAATATAAATACATGTATAATAATATTATAGTTAGTTTTGTTCATTCCCATAAATACAACGGCTAGTAGTTAACTACCGTTTAAAATAATAATATTATATTATTAGTGTGCAATGTATGATTCCAAAGAAACCCGTTGTTGCGTATCGGGTACGCTATCTAACATAGAAACCCCTTTTAAGATAAAATTAATATTTAATTCACAAATATTAATAAATATAAAAATCTATTATTCTTCATTTACCTCGGATGTTACATCCTTCCCCCCTTTTGGGAATTGCGTCCTCACAATTATAAAACTGGGCTTGGAAACTTCATTAAAAGCCCCACATCAGAAAGAGAGTGAAAAAAAACAATCACATTAAAATAAATGAAGAGAAGTACCAAGGTTACCTAAGACAAAAGATACTAGGATTCCATGAAATCATGGATATGGAGGAGAAAACAAATCATCATGTTCTGATGGAGAGTGATAGAAAACCTGTTTAGGAGAAAGTTAACCACCAAAAAATCACAAACTTGTGATCGGTTAAATAGACTTTGATTCCCCAGTAAGAAAATTTAAGAGACAAGGTTTTTGTTTAAAGATAATTTTCGTTGATGAATTTATTAATGAGACTAACCAAAAACATAAGGAAATATACTTACTTGTCATGTAGACATTCATCTTTTACTAGATTTCTAAGACAAACTCATATTCTCTCCAATCAATGAATATTCAGGATGTCTTTTTTTCACATTAAAAGCACTATAACCAACTTTGAGAGAATCACATAATCCACAAAAGATGAACTATATATTTCCCATGTCTTTATATATTAACTAAAACCAAAATGTATGGTATAATATCAGACAATCACCCAAAATGATAAACGTTTACATGATGAAAAACTACTCTTAATCTCTAAAATTTGTCTAACCAAACCCAATGTTCAACGAAGACCATTCGATAAACAATTTGTCCATAAAATTCTTCAAAGTAAACCAAACTAATATTGAAACCTAAATATTTGAAGGATTTAATCACATAGTCTTCCAAGGTACAAATTAACATTTATCTCCAAATAAAATCAGTTGCTCTTGAAGTCTCATATTGAAAAGTAATTAACGTAATCACATATCCTCCATGATAGGTTAATAATTTCCATAGATAACCCAAAATACACTTACTCTTGATTCATAAAATCATCTAACTAAAAAGAATTAGTCAAAATAACCAGGGACATCAAGTAGGCTAGTGGTAGGTGATGCACCCTTGTCGCCCTTAGTTTGTGGGTTCGATTCCTGCAGCCTTGCCAGATGCGATGGGTTGTCACCCATCCAATGGGTTCTCTTTTTTATAAAACTCAAAAATAAACCTAACATATTTTAACCTCAATGGTTTCCTTATACCTCTCATTTTCATCCAAATTCCTTACGATCTAAACATCTTAATTCTTGAAGTCTTATTTCACCACCATAAGATAAAATAAAACGATTCCCAAAATGAATAACAGCATACCTTGATCATGGTGTCCACTCAGTTTCATCGTCATCTTGTTCACGTAGGTAGAAGTCTCATGCATTACAACAATGATTTAGAGATCCTACAAAATAATTTGCTTCCTCCATCCAAATACACCTTGTACAACATGGGTCATATTGGTGTTCACAAAAAAACAGTTTTGGAAAATAATCATGTATGACATATTATTCAAAAACATTTGATAAAGAATGATTCCTAAAAAATAGTCGGAAAAAATTTGAGTTGAAACTTTCTATTAGTGGTCCTTTTAAAATAGCATAAGTATGTGCTGAGAGACTATATTTTAAAAGCAAATATAAATAGGTTGCGCAAGGGTCTCCTACCTCAGCACCATTTTTAAAATCATAGTATGCTTCAAATTATTGTGATAAGGTAAAATATTTAAAAATACCTTGATAATATTTACCTTTCTTGAAAATATGAGAATATTGTGAAAATATTATTTGTCTAAATACAACCCATGATCCACAATTATAATGTGGTATAGTGGAGGTGTTTGATATCTCAAACAACTGCTTGCAAGTGAGTTGTATTCTAGAAAAAGATTCACAATCATCCGAACATGACTTTGCAATAATTATTTCAAGCATGTCATCAGGAAGAGATAGGAATGTCAGTTGAGATACTTCTCCTTCCATTCGAAACTGACTTTACATGGCCTAAAAAAATTTATAAAACAAGGATTTAACTGAAATAATAGATATAGGGACTAACCATGTGTCTAACAAAAACTCATAATCCCTAAAGTTGTGCAAACGGACCATTGATACCAACTATAAGGACCCGGCCTTAAACATTACATAATATTGAATTAAATGAATACTTTACATTGAGGATCTTTTCAGGTTTAGAGTTTTAGAGATTTAGGCCATAACTATTACATTACAACATGAATATTAAAATTAGAAACTATTACTCAGTACCCATTTTTTTAATAATATAAAAACTCTTAAAAAGAAACATGTTTAGTTCCATGTTTTAGATAGAATGGCTTTTCCATGATCCCGTCTTTGACCATATTCATCATTAATTCCCGTGGAAAACATTTCAAAACTTTGGATGAGCATAAAAGGCTCAGTAAGGGTTATAAAATAGTGAAGGAAAACATTTTTTCATAAATACATAAAAAACTTGAACTCTTTTACTTACCTCAGGAAATCATAATATTTATGAAAGACACATAGAAATCATAAATCATAAAGGTAACTTACGGCATCCATACCATACTTACATTGTAGCTATCACAGCTACATAAGGAGTTACTTTGGAATACCCATCATAGTATATTCCCTAAATCTATTAGGAGAAACATTCTTGTTTACCTCCGTCACATTACCCAATGCATTGGAGAGCTATCTCGGTCTCACCGGCCCTAGGTTTATCATGGATCCACCCGTATACTTAAATAATGCCCAATAACCATAACATGATCTTAACACATAACATAAGCATAAATGAAAGATAACATTTCCACATTGCAATAATAAAATCTCATTTCAAGATATTTAAATAATAAATCCATTCTCAAAATCATTTTCAATACCAAAATACGTAAAAAGAGTATTTGATATTTATTTTTCCTTTTAAAAATATTCCGGCTTGTTAAGGAAGCCAAAGATCAAATAATACTCGCGGCGGCGGAAAGGTCGTTGTCACCGCTTACATTAAGGAAACATTCCTTTTTGTCATTTAGTAAAACTCATCGTAGAGAAAAGATTCATTTTGAATATAAGTAAAAGTCAAAGGGTTTTATACATCATATAAAATAATGTCATGTATAAAACTAAAAATGCGTCAATGAAAGGAGATTGAGACGAAGTCCCTTACCGATTTGGCAACTTACAAAACATGTGCCACATGAAAGAAGGATCATAAAATGAAGATGTAAATACTCATAAATGAGAGTATATTAAACAAAGAGAACAGTCATGGGTAGTACATACACTACACAAAGAAAATAGTGGCAAGTATATCATTAATCTCACGGGAATAAAAAGTGAGAGGAAACCCTTTACCACGTTGTAATCAACTGAGTCGTATGAAAAAAGGTAATAACCACCAAATGAATAAAAGAATACCATGAATATAATGAAAATCATGATAATATATATAAAATGTCAGTACACAATACACCACATGTAATGAATAAGTGGCAAACAATGGAAATCTCACGGAATTAAAAGTGAGATAAGAAAATCCCTTACAAAAATTCGGCAGCCTAACGACACCACTTAAAAATTATTAAAATGAATTGATGAGATTAAGAGGGGGGTCTCTCATAATATGAAAATAAAATTTATAGTATGGTGAATATAAATGAATATCCTCCAACATAAGAATATGGATCATAAATGAAATGACATAAAAGAGAGTACTTGAAAAGAAAGAGAGAGGTCAGATCCCTTACCTCATGTCCGACTTGACTCGATCGTTCTTTAATATCCTGAATAATAAACTAAAGTTAATTTATACTATCTTAAGAACCTTTTTAATGTTTATTATAAATTTTATATCACTTATTACCATGTTATAAACATTATGTAATCATTTCAGTTAATAATGTTCGTTTTGTCGATATTTGGTACTTCAGTAAAAAATGGACTTCTTATAATTACATGTTGTTCATGTTGTAAAAGGTTCATTATATACAGAATGATATTAATGATTTATATATCATGTATATCATATATATCTAGTATATACATGTATTTATAATAGTACATAAAATTTAGAGGTAAGAAATGAAATGCACCGTTCCTGGAGACAGTAAGCCGTACGTACGCATGAACACTACTTTCATTTCTATTTATTATTTTAATGGAAATAAAACATATTGATAGATATGTATTTAACAATTCCAGTATAATATCATATATAATATCATAAATTCCATCCTTTATACATCCTACATAAGGAATTAATGAATCACATCACTTTGAGGGGGCGGTAGTCCGCACTTCCTCAAATGAGATTATCGTATTTACCCACTATGGAAAACAATAAAGGAATGCTATAAAAATGGAAGTACAGAAGCATAAGAAAATCATAAACATAATATATATCATATATAAATACAATGCCATCATAATTTCCACCATGAATGGCAGTAAGATGTAATTGAACAATCATCATTTCGTGAGGCGTCAATTTTTCATCCACAAAAACATTACGTTCTTCATCCATTAGATAGAGGTGTGTGTATGTGTAGTTATAATACATATTATAACAACATCCTAGTATATTGAGGACACTTGTTTTGTTACAAATTAACGAAATAACAAGAGTTTAGGGGTTGGAGAAGTAAAATAAAATAAAACAATTTAAGAGAAATCATTACCTTTAATTTGGGTAACTCCCTTTGGTTTGAACCAAAGGACTTCTTGAAGTTCCTTCTGCCTAATGTAAGGCTTTTATGAGGAGGAGAGGGATGTAGGGATCCTAATTGGGCAAAGTTTGGTTGAGCCAAATGGCTTGAGAGGTGTGAGGAATTTCATAGAAGTGGTCTCCTTTTATAAGGGAGAGGAGGGTCTCTTTTGGAAAGTGTGAAAATATTATTTTACAATATAATGAAATTCAGTTTCTAATGGTCCAAAAATCACAATGGTAAAATATAAGATGGCTCATAACCGAAATAAAATCATCCAATAATAATTGGACATGTTTTGGAAAATATTTTAATCATTATAATATTATATATTTTAATCATTTATTAATGAGGTAAATACTACATCATTATTGTGTCATAAATAATTTAATTGATTCGATGTCTAAAAATTATAAACAAATACAATCATGTAGGAAATATTTTTTTAATTACAATAAATATTTATAGTCGAAAATAAGACTTATATATCACCATGTAAAAATTAATTACTAAACGATTTTTGTTAATGTCAATTTTTCCTTTACATTAAATTAATTAATCTAAATTGTCATTTTCACTCCCAAGTGGATCAATGGGGTCCCAAAATCGACCCAAAGATGCCCATGGTCGTTAATGACTCAACCAATAAGGTTTGGGCATGTGTTCAGGTAATTTTGAATTATTATAATATTCTTTTAACCTTGAATTACCTTATTTACCATTAACCGCGGTAAATAAAAGTCAAAAGTTACTATTCACCAAAAATTATTTTCATCTTAATGAACCACATTTTACTTTGTGATTAAAACCATGTATGTCGGATTTTTGAAATTAAATTCACAAAAGTGGTAAAATTTCATTTAAATGAAAAAGTCCGTTTTTTAACTACCACTAAGTGGTGTCACTATCATAAAAAATTGATGTTTTTCAGAAAAATACCAAAAATTCAGCCTAAGCTATATTTGATATTCCGAATTAACAAATTATGTCTATTTTTCCAATTTCAAAACATAGAAGTGGCATTAATTAATTTAAAAATTAATTCCCGCTGTTAAAACATATAGGGTGTTTTTTAGAAACAATAACCATCAAAAGATTGATACTTGTTTATGTCCAATTTCAAAGTGAAATTAATTAGAATGACCGAAATTGGATTAAATGGTAATAATATATTTTAATTTAACTTTAAAACCAATTAAAAATATAATATATCCATATAAATAAATTAGATTAAAAAGCACTTTTGAATTAAAATACAATATTTTTCACTATTCATTAAAAAATGAAAATTTTCAGAAAAATTCCAAAAAATTGCTCAAAGTAAATTTTGATGTCCCCATTCTAAATAAGGATTTTATTTGGTCAATTAGAATGTATTAAAGTGACTAAAACTATATTTAAAAAGGGTTTTCCATTAAAAGGAGGTAAATCATCTTTTTAATGTAAATTATGCTTAAAATTAGATTCATTCATATATTAAGCCTCTATATTTTATTGGATAAATATAAATACATGTATAATCATATTATAGTTAGTTTTTTTCATCCCCATCAATGAAACGGCTAGGAGTTAACTACCATTTAAAATAATAATATTATATTATCAGTGTGCAATGTAAGTTTCCAAAGACACCCGTTATTGTGTATCGTGTACGCTATCGAACATAGCAACCCCTTTTAAGATAAAATTAATATTTAATTCACAATTATGAATATATATAAAAATCACTTATTCTTCATTTACCTGGGATGTTACAATGTAAATTTATCAAAACAATAAATTATAAAGAGTAAATTGGTTCCCTTAATTGGGAAGCATTGAAGAGAATATTTTTCAATAAATATTTTCCCATAACTCTTGACCTTAATATGGATAGGGGTTCCTCAGTCTAAATAAGAATTAATAAGTATCAATTAGGGTAATATGAGTAAAACATATCATTTCTTGAAAGATACACCTATGGATTTTCCCAAAAACTGAAATAAGGTTCATTGCTTCATTAGTTGATTAATATTAAGTACTCTAATTTACTTGTTGATTTAAGACTTTGAAAGATATGAAGAGATTGTCTGATGTTCCCTAAAGGATGAGATGATGATTAGTGACTCACAATGGTCTTGTTTATTTGGAGACAATAACTAAAAAATTGGTGTTTAATATGGGGGGATCACTTGATAAATACCATGAAGGAAATAAAACCCAAAACCCATCATTTCAACAATATGGGAAGAAGCATCCCGAGAATGGCATGAAGGGATCCTAGAGATTCATCAAATGTCGAATAGAGAGCATTAAGATAATTTTTTCTAAATGGAATGGAAGAATCCCACTAATATGGAAGATGAATGGAATGTTTATATCAGTACTCATCCTATAGTGAATTTATTATACTACAAGACACATTGTAATTATTTGATCCAATTCCTGAATACAAGGGTTGTCAGAGGAAATTGACTACATAAATGTCAATTTGACAAAGAAGGGGAAAATCCATCACAACTAAAATGGTGGAACATGAAAATGATGTGGTGAAAAGTAAGTTGGCTATTCATTAACAAATAAAAAACATAATATTTGATTCTAGTTCTTTTCATTAATTAATAACTTTTATCCGTAGTAGAACAACCCAAATACCACCTCAAATTATAATGGTTGTGTTATATATGATAACATCAAATTGGGAAATTTGTTATTCTATTTTATATAACCCCACTCCAATTTATGACCATGGATTGAACATACCATAAAATCATGTCTTACTTCCATTGGAATAGTTTGATACTCTATTGGGCACTAATTTTCTATGTTTATAAAAAGTTGACATAAACTCCCAAGAAACAAAGATCACTCTTCAAATCATGTGGAATCCTCCATTTCATTAACAGGTTAATCATGATGATGAATATTCATTACAATAATTGTCTTAATTATTGATATTATTTAACATTGAGAAAGAATATAGTGATCAAAGGATTGATTCAATGGAGAGGATCATGCTCTAATATCTAGAAATTGTGAGGGACTACAATAATCTGTTCGCTGAATAATTTCATGGTATTATTTATAACTGTGAAGTTGAGTCCTCAGTTTATTCTATACATGGATATCTAAATATATAAAAGGATACTTATATAATGTACACCATTGAGTTAGAGGAAATGAAGAATAATTTAAAATCTCATTTGGATAATAGTTTTTATGCTTGAGTGATTCACCATGGGGTGCATTATTACGCTTCTTCAAGAACAAGGATGAATCAATGTAACCAAAATTTATTATCATGAACTAAAATATTCATTATGTATAAAAATATCCCCTACCATGGTTATATGAATTGTTCGATCAACTATGTGGGGATAAGTATTTCAATATGGTGGAAATTAATTTGGGATATAACCAATTAAATACTCGTAAGATATTCCTTATAATAACTATCGAAATAGGAATGGACACTATGATTTCATAGTAATTCACAATAGACTCACTAATTCTTTATAAATTATCCGGGAAATAGTTAATATCATATTTATAGATTACCTTGATTTTTTTGGGAACGTAATAGATGATATTTTGGTCTACTCCAACTGAATGGAGGATCATGAGGAGCATTTGAACATTGTGATAAAGATATTTAAATGGGTGAAACTATCCAAAAGTACAATTAATTTGAGTTATAGATCCAAGAATTACCATTTTTGTTTCATGTTTTCACTTGTATAGAGACAACTATAGTCCCTTATAAAACAATTGAAATTGTGTAGTGGGATATGACAACATCTATAATGGATACCCAAAGCTTAATTGGTCTAGTAGGGTATTACTGACTTTTTTTGGGAACTTCTCATGATTTTCAAACCCACTACGAATGATAACTCATAAGGAATTTATTAATGGACTATTTAATATTAATAATACTTCATTGATTCGAAAAGGGGATTATTTATTCACTAGTACATAACTTACTGACTTGTGCATAACTCATTGTGGTATAAAAATTGATTCAAAGAATGGTCTAGGCTATGTGTGGATGATGAATGATAAAGAGATGTTCTATTACACTATTTAGTTGAATGTTCATTGGAATAAATACCCCACAAATGATCTATAATTATTAGTTGTGATCATTCCATTGAAAATATAAATGAATTATCTATATGGGGATAAGTGTGAAATATATGGTCATTATAAGAGCATCAAATATATTCACATTGAATGAGCTAAACATGAACCTATGAAGATGGTCAGAGCTTATCAATTATTATTTATGCACAGTAAACTACCATAGTTATATAGAAAATAATGTATAATATACCCTAAGTACAAAGGATTCTATAATGATATCAATGATGAGAATTGAAATGGATATGATATTCTAAAACATGCAATGGACGGACAAGAAAATCACTATGAAGAAAAAACATATAACATTTCAAACCGGATTGTTCAACCATCAATTTAGAGAAAATAATGTGTGTTCAAAGATATAATGAGGAAATATAGATGAATTTCGAAGGTATCAAAAAAGATAAATCCTCATAGTTTCAAATTTATGTGGAATTAGTATTAATATTTGGAATATGATTATCCTTACTATCGAATATAGAGATAAAAAAGATATTTTTAAAGTTTTACATACCTCAAAACATTATATTCACATAGGTATTAAAAAAACTATCATGATCTATGAGAGAAGTATAATTGGGACAATTTGAAGGAGAATTCGGAATATACATTGATGTATATGGTATGCCAGCAAGTGAAGACTGAAAGAAAAAAATCTAAGTGGATGATCCAATTATTACACATAAAAACAAAGAATTTAGAAAACAAAACCATGAACATTTTAGCTAGATATCTGAATGCATCCATTGTAAATAAATATATATGGGTTGTTATAGATATTCTTATAGAACAAATAAATATATTGAAATTCAAGAGTTCCTATAACTCTAAGAACATTCAAAAATATACATCATAATTTTAGAGTGGATGGATGGAGTACAATTTTTGATTATATTTTATCATCATCCATGATTTACCTCATGGTTTTGGAAATGTATCAAATATGCTCAACAAATTTAGTTGAACAAAATTACTTATTATTATCCTCAAACGGAAGTCCAATCAAAATGGTCTATTTTGAAACAAAAAGATTTGTTGAGAGCATGTTATATGGAAATCAAAGGTGAATGATATGGATATTTTAATCGAGTTGAGTTCTCTTAAAAAAATAGTTTATAATCAAGCATCAAAATGGATTAGTAATAAATACATTTAGGGAGAAAAATCAGAACATTTTCATGATGGAATAAATTTTATGAAAATAATTTGATGAGATCTATAATTGTCGATTATATAATAGAAAATTGAAAACAAATTAGAAAAACATCAGAGTTCTCCAAAGTCAATAGAAGTTCTTTATAGATAATCATAAAAGATATATAGATAATGAGGTTGGACAGATAATATTACTCCACATATCATTATGAAATAGGGTGATGAGATTTGGGGATAAAGAAAAGTTACATCCCAGGTAATTCGTTACATTCGATATTCATGAACGTGTTGGTTATGATTCATATAGACTATCACTTCCACTGACCATGGCCTAAGTACATGATGTATTCCACATATCCCTCCTAATTAAGTAGACACCGGATCACTCACTTGTGAAAATTCAGCGGTTATACTGTTGGATAATGATTTATCTTATGATGAACATCATGTGAAGATCATGGACTGTAAAAATAAATAATTACAAACCAAGAATACTATCTTGGTCAATGTACTATATATAAACCATAATTATTAAGATCATAACTAATAACTAGATAATGAGATGAAGGATATATAACCTACCCTATTTTCACTAATGTATCTTAAACAACATTTTAAGGGATAAATTTCACTTGGGGGAAGAATGTAATTACCTTGAGTCTTGTAAATGGAAATCCACTTCCTATAATTCGGTCATAGAGTATAAATTTAAAAAATCACTTAGAGAAAAGAACAAAATATTATTCTCATAAATGAAGAACAATACATATGATCGATAATAAACCAATAATAATTTGAATATTATAGTGGAATAATTAATTTAAAATAAGATAACAAGAATAAGATAATTGGGATCTTCTTAATCTACTAAATGGTCTCACTCACGAAAAAAGATATAGAAATAAAACATAATGTTTAAAATACCGTAATAATTTTTAATATGAAACTATATATATATATATACTTCAGGTAAAATATAATTGACTATTGAATGTAGTAAGAGGCCTTTGATTAAAGTTGTGAACCCTTATGATTATTGTAAATTTGACCATTAGAATAGTAATGTGACCATTATGAATTGTAGTATAGCTATCAGAATAGTAACCTCACCAATGGATTTATAAAAAAAATTAGGTATCCTATAAATGAAAATAATAAATATTTATATTATGAAAGAAAATCATAAATATTTTAAAAATGATAAATTTAGTATTGGTATTTTTTGGGAAACAGAAATGATTATTTAATTTTTTAAAGAATATAATTATTCAAAGGAAATTTTACTTTCTTAAAATAGATTTATTCATTAATATTCTATTGTATTTTAGGAATATGATAATTTTATAAGACCTTAATTATTTTTTCAATGTATCATAAAATCAGTACTTGAATATAAATGGGGATTTTAATAAAAAATTAGTATTCTCATATTTATATTTTTTATCATATAATGGAGTCATTTTTTTAAATCTATGTATAAAAAATGGTTAGGTAGAATTTTTGGGATTTTTCTAAAATAGTTGGAATTTTTTGGTGAATAGTGAAATATGCTAGTTTTCACTATTTAAAAAATACATGATTTTTTTGTCACTGCTGTTTTAAGGACGATCTAAGAACCAATTGATTAAAAATCTATTAAATAATTTAATTTATTTATTCACAGGAGTAAAAATCATTGATATTAATTATCCAATATAATACACAAATGATTAAATAATAAAAAACACCCCCTCCTCCCCCTATAAATACTACATCTCTCCACCCCTTCCCTCACAGCTCCTAATCCTTGTAACCAGATTAAATGTCTCACAATAATATTTCAAAGAATATTCCCCACATATAAGTTCTTCTAGTATTAATATAAGATCAATCCAAAATGCGTTAAGAAGGGTCTTAATGATATGATATTTAATAGGTAAGCCCCTTCTTCTTTCACATTAAATTCTTCCATTCATCTACCTTATACTCCAACCATATGAAGCTGCATAATAACTTCATTATCATAATTATAATGTAGTTTAATTTTTCTATTTTAATATCCATCATCAAATTTTTTGTCTCCTCCTTTTATACTAATTATGAAAACATCGTCTATGATATGTCGATTCACCTCTTTTATAAATGATGATTTTTTTTTCCATTTACAAAGTAATGTCTGGTCGAAAAAACAATAATAATGTTTAAAAAATATTTTAAATTAATATTATAACATTTATGAAGTTCTACAACTAATATATATACGTAATATTAAATAATAAAATAAAACTAGTTCAGGATGATAAAAAAACTGGAAAAATAAATTAAACGCTTAACATTATCCTTTCATCAAAAGAGTCACACTTTTACCAGATAAAATGATATATGGGAAAATATAAAATTATGTATGTATATTAATTCCATTTCATACCACCTATTATATTTTTGTTCCATCTCAAAATAACTCCTAAAATTATACTCAAGAAAACCAACCAAAAAGCCAAAAATGAATATTCTCAGAAAAATAAAATTAAAAATTTTAAGTCATCAAAATGGACATAAATCAATATAATAAAATTATAATAAATAAAATATACATTTTAGTGGATCTGAATTAAATTATTTGCTGATATTATATGATTATCTAGGAAATTATGTGAACATGCAGATTATATTCAGACAAATGACAAGGGCTCTCTTCGATCCTCCATTTCATACCTTCGAGTTGCGACTTCTCTCTCATTAACCTAATTTAATTATTCTTTGTTATTTTTTAAATATTTTAATATCAGTTTATATGATGCAAAAAGTATTTATCTAGTATAAATCATCTTGATTTTATGAGAAATTCATGTTTTAAAAGGGTTCCTTCTCAATTCCTCTCGATAAGATAACCTAATTAAAGGGAACTTCTCCCTTTATTATTACTTTTAAATTACACTTTACAAATTGTTTTAAGAGACCAATATTTTTTTTAAAATCATTCATTTTATCAATAAAAACTATTCTGATTATTTTCTTAATTTATGCAAGAAATTATGTATTTTTCATCATTAAGGACTCATTAATATTTTACCTTAAACCACACAAAAGTGGTTTAGTTCTAAGGATTATTGAACAAAAAATTTCATGTATTCAATTTATTTGTAAATAATAAATAAAAATTTATTATTAATTTTATATTCTTATTTTCTAGAAATATTTTAATCCATTCTTTCGTGGAACCTATTATGATACATCATTTGGTTATGATTTATGACATGATTGTGGTATCCATTGCATTCCATGGGTAACATTATTTGGTTAATTATATTTGATTATTCATGTGGGATACATATGCATGAACATGATACAATGGGTGGGCATAGATAGTGTTCCAATTCATTGGGTAATTTTTATTCTCATGAGATATAATGAATATGACTTGGGATTAAGCCTAGTTTGTTTTGGGAATGTGTCAACTATGATATATAGTCATTTCTGTTAGCCTTGACATAGGTTTAAGTAATGATATCTATTATTACCACATCCCTATATTTACTTGATCACATTATTCTGTTTAGTATATGTTATGATTTCATATGTTTGTTCATGCTCTCTGTATTTTATGTTATCATGTACAGCCTTCTAACGAATTCTCTATGCTATATTTCCATTCCTATTCATATACATAGATTTTTAGGTCATCCCATTTGTCCATGTATTACAAATGATTTCATTTGTAGTTGTATGATCTCAAAGGATGTTAGGATATCATTATATAATATTAATATAATGATGTATTATTCTCTTTCCGTGTATTCTATTTTATGTACCTAGTTTTGAAATGACAATAGAATTTTGATCCTTGGTTTTTATTTGATGGTAAATTATGTTTTAAATTATATATTACTATATATAAAATGCTAGCGTCATTATATGTAGATAGTGTGACAACCCATCAGATCCAAAAGACAATCTTGTTTGAACCCTCAACCGAAGGGTGACAAGGGTGCATCACCTTCAATTGGAACTAGTTCAGAAAACGTTATTTACGTCACCATTTCATACATCGGTTATATATAACTAACATGATAATCTGTGAAATGTGGGTTTTTACATCGGTTATTTTATAACCGACGTAAAAAATGTGGCGAGTAGATTTTTAATGTTGGTTATTTTAATAACTGACGTTACAAATCACGCGCGTTCATTTTTTACATCGGTTATAAATTAACAAGCGTAAAAAACAAAAGTGAGGGGGTTTTTTACATTGGTTATTTTCTATCCGATGTAAAAAACAAGATACCTACAACTTTTTTATGTCGGTTATCAAATAAACATCGTAAAAAACCAAAGCACGGGGGTTTTTTACGTCGGTTATTTGATAACCGACATAAAACATGCGGCTTTTGAGGCCTTTTTTACGTCGGTTATTTTATAACCGACGTAACAAAACAACCCAAATAATGTTTTTTACGTCGGTTATACAATACCCGACGTAAAAACCTGTGATTTCTGATTTCTTTTTTACATCGGTTATAGAATAACCGACGTCAAAAACCAACACGTGGATTTTTTTAGGTCGGTTATAAAATAACCAACGTTAAAAAAGGTGTATCTAATACATTTATAACGTCAGTTATTATAATAACCGATGTTATTAATGTAAAAAAACAATTTGTAACGTCGTTTATTAAATAACCAATGTTATAAAACATTTAAAAAATTAACAAGCCCCGTGGATTGTTATTTACAATTTTTCGATCGACAGTCCGACGGCTCGTCTCTCTCGCACGGTAAACCCCAATCAACTCGTTGATCTCGCTGCGTTATACTCGTTTTGCCTTCATTATTTATCATATTTACTCTCCTCGGATCTATCATCTCAACTCGCATCACTCAAGTAAGCCTTCCACGAATTTATTTCGTTCATTTTTTTCCCGGATAGTCTATATTTCTGTTTTGAAATTTTTTTGTTTAAACTAGGTAAGATTCTTCGATTTCGAACCCTCTTACCTATTTTTTCCATAATCATCTTATTTATCATCCCATGATCTATTATATCGACTCATAATATTCATGTAATCCTCAAATACTTCTATTTAATTTGTTTTTGTTTCGCGAATGCCCGACATTGATGGTAATTTTTGTTGTCATTGACAACTAATGATCTCATTCATCTAGGGGGTGGGGGGGGGGGCTGTCCAAAGGGTTGGGAAGTATCCAGCGGGGTGTCCAAGGGGGTAGGGGTGGGGGTGGTGTCCAGAAGAGGTTGGGGTGTTGTCTAGAGGGGTGGGGTGCTGTCAAGGCGGTGGGGGGCTGTCCAGATGGTTGGGGGTATCCAGGGGTTGTCCAAGGGGGTGGGTGGGTATGAGGGGTTGTCCAAGGGGGTGGGGGACTGTCCAGAGGGTTTTGGGGGTTGGTCGGGGGGTGGGGGGCTGTCTAGAGTGTTGGGGGTGTTCAGGGGGTGTCCAAGGTGGTGTGTGGGGGGGGGGGGCTTTCCAAGGGGGTGGGGCCTGTACAAAAGGTTTTAGGGGCTGTCTGGAGGGTGGGGAGATGTCCAGAGGGTTGGGGGGTGTCCATGGGGTGTCCAACGGGGTGGGTGGGTGTGGGGGGGCTCTCCAAGGGGGTGGAGGCCTGTCCATAGGGTTTTAGGGGTTGTCCAAGGGGTGGGGGCTATCCAGAGGGTTGGGGGGTGTCCAAGGGGGTGTCCAAGGGGGTCGGGGGTGGTGTTGTGTCAAGGAGGGGCGGGGGTGCTGTCTGGAGGGGTGGGGTGCTGTCCACGAGATGGGGGGGGGGCTGTCCAAAGGGTTGGGAAGTGTCCAACGGGGTGTCCAAGGGGGTAGGGGGTGGGGGTGGTGTCCAGAAGGGGTGGGGGTGTTGTCTTGAGGGGTGGGGTGCTGTCAAGGGGGTGGGGGGGGGACTGTCCAGCGGGTTGGGGGGATCCAGGGGGATTCCAAGGGGGTGGGAGGGTGTGTGGGGATGTCCAAGGGGGTGGGGGCCTGTTTAGAGGGTTTTGGGGGTTGACAGGGGGTGGGGGCTGTCCAGAGGGTTGGGGGGTGTCCAGGGGGGTTTCCAAGGTGGTGGGTGTGGGGGGGGGGGGGTCTGTCCAAGGGGGTGGGGGCATGTCCAGAAGATTTTAGGGGTTGTCTGGGGGGTGGGGTTGTCCAGAGGGTTGGGGGTGTCTAGGGGGGTGTCCAAGGGGGTGGGTGGGTGTGGGGGGTGGTGTCCAGGAGGGGTGAGGGGTGTTGTCTAGATGGGTGGGGGCTGTCTAGGGGGTGGGGGCTGTCCACATGGTTGGGGGGTGTCCAGGGGGGGTGTCCAACGGGGTGGGTGGGTGTGGGTGGTTGTCCACAGGAGTGGGGGCCTGTCTAGATGGTTTTGGGGGTTGTCCGGGGGGTGGGGGGCTGTCCAGAGGGTTGGGGGTGTCTGGGGGGATTAACTACTGAATCATGGTTTATGAGATTATGACATGATGATTCTGCTGTGATGATTGGATTTACATTGTGATTTTCTCCATCTTAATTTTTTTTTTGAAATATGATTTGTTTCTCAGGTTTACTCCATTTTCTATAATTTTATATCAACTATGTAGGCGCCATGGTTTTATTTTATTCAATGGAATTTAAAACTGTTATATCTAACTATATTTTGTTTTAATAATAATATTCAAGCATATTTTTTTAAATATTCATAGATTTGTTTTATATTTCAAAATTATTTTACATTCAAATTATGATTTTTTTTCATATAAACTTATATTTGTCTTATCTTAAATATATATTCTTTTTATATTTGTTATAGGTAATAATGAGTCAAAGTTGGATTATGGAACATCGAATGAGAAATGAATATGAGGAAGGTGTTGATGCCTTTTTAGAATTTGCTAAATGAAATGTTCCAAGTAGTGAAATTTTTTTCTGTCCATTCCTGAAATGATTGAATATGAACCAGTTGAAAAGTAGAGAGATAAAAGTTCATCTGATATGTCATGGTTTTAATCCGAGTTACATCCCTTGGATTTGGCATGGTGAAACTGGACGTAATGTCACTGATAATGATGATTCACAAGATGGTAACTCTGATGGAATTGAAGAAATTATTCACGATATTGTAGCAGAACAAATTGAGATAGAATCGACAGTTGCACGTCTATATGGTGATGCTGAAAAACCATTATATCCCGGTTGTACATATTTTACGGTTTTTTCAGTGGTATTAAGATTGATTAACCTGAAGGTGAAACATGGATGGACTAACAAAAGTTTTACAGAGCTGCTACAATTGATGAAAGACATTCTTCCAAAAGATAACGATCTTCCAGATTCACATTATAAGGCCAAGAAAATATTATGCCTGATGGGATTGGGATACAAGAAAATACATGCATTTCTGAATGACTGCATTATATATAGGAATGAATATTTATTTCCTTCAGAGTGTCCTAAATGTGGGACATCACGGAATAAGGTGAAAGAAAAATCACAGGCTGATGTAGAGATTACAAAGCTCCCTTAAATGGTATTTTGGTATCTTCCTATAATTCATCGTTTCAAACGTTTATTTTCTAATTCGCATGATGAAAAAAGATAATATGGCATGCTGATGAGCCGGTATATGGTGTAAAAATACGTCATCTAGCTGATTGTCTATAATGGAAGAAAATTGATGCGCAGTATTCTACATTTGGAAATGAAATAAGAAATCTCAGATTAGGGTTGTGCACAGATGGAATGAATACATACCGAACCCTCAGTAGCACACATAGTTCATGGCCTGTTTTATTGGTAATTTACAACCTCTCTCTTGAAGTTTGTATAAAGTGAAAATATGTCATGTTGAGTATAATGATCTCTCGTTCAAAGCAACCCGATAATGATATTGATGATTACTTGTCACCGTTGATTGATGATTTGAAACTGTTATGGGATGATGGTATTAGGGTGTATGATTCTTGTAAAATGGAATATTTTCAACTCCATGCAGTGCTTCTATTCACAATAAATGACTTCCTAGCATATGGAAATTTGTCTAGATATATTGTTAAAGGGAATAATGCATGTCCAATTTGTAAACAACAGATGTAATATTGTCAATTGCATCATGGGAGGAAAACAGTGTACATGGGTCATCGAAAGTTTTTGACTATGGATCACCCTTATAGAAGACTAAAAAAGGAATTCAATGGCTCAAAAGAATTTGATACTCCTCCAAAACCTTTATCTTCAGATCTGTATTTTGAGATGGTGAAAAACCTTGATGTGACATTGGGAAAGACACAGAAATCTGGTAATGATAGACATATTTGGAAGAAAAGGTCAATATTTTTTGACCTACCATATTGGAGGTATCATGAAGTTAAACATAATATTGATGTCATGCACATGGAGAAGAATATATGTGATTATTTGATTGGAACATTTTTAGATATTAATAGAAAGACTAAAGATGGGTTTAATGCAATATTAGACTTACTATCAATGGGAATACGTTTGGAGTTAGCTCCCACTCCTAAAGGAAGACGAACATTTCTTCCCCTGGCTTGTCATACATTTTCGAAGAGGGAGAAAATTATCTTTTTTCAGTGTCTTCATGATATCAAAGTGCCTCAAGGTTATTCTTCAAATGTAAAAAAATTTGTCTCATTAAAGGACTTGAAGTTTATGGGTATGAAATCACACGATTTTCACGTTATGATTCAAAAAATTCTACCAGTTTCATTGCGTGGAATATTGTCCATTTTTTTTCAGAAAGACTATGATGAAGTTGTGTTATTTTTTCAATTCAATTTGTAACAATGCGATTGATGTGAATGCTTAGAAAATTTTGGAAAAGGATGCAATTTTTATACTTTGTCAATTGGAAATGTATTTTCCTCCAACTTTTTTTGATATAATGGTTAATTTAATGATTCATCTGGTTCGAGAAATAAAGCTTTGAGGACCTGTATATCTTTGTTGGATGTATCCTTTTGGACGATATATAAAAATATTAAAGGGTTATGTTAAAAATCCATATCGACCTGAAGCCTCCATTATTGAAAAGTATATTTCTGAGGAGGCAACGAAGTTTTGTACGAGCTACTTGGTTGTGGCGCAACACATTTGTTTTCCTCCATCTCTCCATGAATGAGTTAATAATGAGGGAAAGGTGATTCATGGCTAGAAATTCAAATCATTGTCAGTTTAATAGATGAAGAAGTTAGAATCATACATCTTGAATAACATAGCTTATGTTCAACCGTATATCACATTGCATATTAATGAGTTGAAACAATTTCATCCAAAGAAGAAAGAAATGTGGATTTTGAATGAGCACAACAAAACTTTTTTGTCATGGATTTAAAAGACATTGCTTGGAAGATCAGATGTATTAGAGGCATGAAAATGGATAGTGGGTGGTCCATGTTTAAATGTGATAACATGGTCCGGTTATGACATTAATGGCTATACATTTCATATGAATGCTCAGGAAAAAAGAAGTGCAATTCAGAATAGTGGTGTATTGGTGTTTGCAGAAGCAATGCTTTTTTCGAGTGCTATAGACAAAAACCCAATTTCTGTATCAAGTGCATATTATGGAGTAATTGAAGACATATGGGAAGTTTATTACTTTAAAATTGAAGTTCCTATTTTTAAATGTAAATGGTTTATTGGTAAAAACAGTGTCAGACACGATGAATTTGGAATTACACTTATTAATCTGAATAGATTGGAAGACATAGTTGATTCTTTTATAATGAAAACACATGCAAAAAAAAATTTCTATATAGTAGATCAATCAGATATGCAGTAGGCTATTGTCTTACAAGGGAGAAAACAATATGTTGGTGAGGATGAAGTTGATGAATATTATGATTTCTGTGAGATCCCTACATCCATGAAAAGATTAACAGAACATAATGATGAGCATGTTGAAGACATGGTTTGTTCCATAAGGAATGATCACGATGAAGGAATTTGGGAAAAATAATCCATTTGTACATTCCTAGAATTGAAGGTTACATATGTTTATTTCTTGTTTACATTTATTTTTTCATAAATGTTAGATATTGTAAGTTTTTTATTTATTAAAACATGTTTTAAAAAAAAATAAGTATAAGTTTTTGTTTGTTTTATGTTTCTTTAGTTTACTTTATCATGTTTTCCATTACATGAATTATATATCTATTATTTTTGTTCAGTGGCTATTACTTTACCATGTTTACCAGGTTTACCATTTTTACCATGTTCACCATGTTTACCAGGTTTACAATCTTGACCATCTTTACCATCTTTACCATTTTTTAACATGATTACCATATTACCAATGTTTACTATTACGTAACTTAGTACACTTTTCTTTTTTCTGATTACAGTAGTATTAAAATATTTGAATTTGTATATTTTTGAACTAACATTAGTTTTTTTTTGATTTGAAGGATAATGACAGATCATTCAGTTGATCAACCACATGATTCTGGAGATGAGCATATTGGTCATACCTCTACGGAGGAACATTCACATGCTCCTATTATGAAAAAGAGTTCAAAGGTTGGTAAATGTGGGTGCACACGTTTACCAAAATTATCAGTTGCCCGTACGCAGGATCAGATGATAGTCGTTGAGTTTGAGGATGATGATATTTCTAGAGGTCCAAATGCAAAATATTTTAAGAGTTTTGTAGCAACTCAGGCTAAGAGCAATGTAAGGATTCTGTATGGTGACTAGAGAAGTGTGGATAAAGCGATAATCTCTCAGTTGTGGGAGAGGATTTTGGTAAGATCTTTTTCTATTGTTTGAATATTATTTAAATGTTTCTAGTATATATAATATGGTTAACCTCTTCTTTATTAGATGACATTTGATATTCCTGACACTAGATGAGTCAAGATGAAATACTTATCGTTGGCTTCCAGGAGATGGAGGGATTTCAAATCAACCCTCTCATCTGATTTCATTTATGGTCATAGGAGTCATAACAATCCATGTCGTATATATCCTTTTATAGATGAAGACACATGGAGACAATTTTTTGAAAGTATAAGAAAAGAGTCATTTTTGGTAAGGGCAGTGTATTCTTTTATAAGATTTCTTATATAAATGATCTTATTAACATTTTGTTAATGATTTCATATTCTTAATTTACAACAAACAAGGAAAGCTAATTAGAAGATCCAATCTAAAAATGTATACCCTCATAGTTTATTTCGGGGAGGGTATGCATTTTTGGAAGAACAAATGATGGCGGATGAATTTCAACAACTAAGAGATGAGTCTTGAAGCTTGGGAGAGGTGTCCCCTCCATCCCCTCCATCAAAACATGAAAAATGGAAGAGATCTCGGAAGGGAAAAAAAGGGAAATATCTTTCGGAAGAATCGAGAATCGTAGATGAGAGGATTGTATGATATATAATTTATTTATTTAAGTTAACCATTTTCTTCATATAATTTCAATCATTACAGAAATGTTAAATTAATTAATACAGGACTCTCTTGAGGAGCAGAGTTCACATGGGACATTTACAGCTACTGGGAGGGAAGATATTTTATCTGTAGCATTGGGAAGGCCCGAACATCCTTGTCATGTAAGAGGATATCCAGCAGGTGTATCGGTATGAAAAGTGTTGCCACATTCTTCAAATTCAAATGTTGAGGGGGTTTATAAAAAAAATAGAATCCTTGGAGGCTGAAGTTCATAATATTAATGCGATGATGGAGGACATGATTAGAGCGTCGGTGCAGTCTATGTTTGCAGACATGCATAGACACATTCAGACTGCAGCTGCCACTCCTCCACCTCCCCCTACAGACCCCATTATTTATCCTTCACCTCCGCCAGTAGCTCCCACTCCCCCACCTCAGCCTACTGACCCCATTTTTTATCCTACTCCTCCACCGCAGCTTCCTACATATTTCTAGTTGTATTTTTATGATTCTCAAAATCATATAGTATCATATGGGTTGGTATATTGTATAGGATATATAGTTCATCATCAATAATTAGAGGTAGAGAATCAGAGGGTCACTGTACAAGATATTATAGATAGATCAGCTCGAGTACCATTACCTACAGATGAGTTGGCGACAGTTGGACATAGTATCAGCCATTTATTAATTTGGCCATCCAGACTACTTCGACTCATTACCATAGAGGTATGAATGTTATATATTTTATTTTATTTTTTTATTAAAGTTGTTTTATCATTTGAAAACTAATATCTTTTAAAATTATTTTTATAGGAATACTTCAAAGGTAAAGACATATTGTATAGACCACAACAAAGAGAAATGAATATGACATTAGATACAAATTCTAGTATTCTTGACAGATTGTCAAGATATTCAAATTTTTTGGTGAGTCATTATGAGTTTCCAATGGAAGCTCATGTTTGTAGACGTGAAATAAATGTGGGGATTATGAAAACTGATATCATGGAGCTTGTTACTGGAGATAAGTTGGGCATCTACGTGGTCCAAATTATTTCCATGTAAGTCTTAACACCTTTTACATGCGTTATATTTATTAAAAATGTATAATTATGTCTATTTTGTATTAGGTATATTTATAATATTTGTGAGAGGAATGAGCTGACAGATGTATATGGATTCATTGACCCACAGTTGATTTCCCCTGAAGGTTTTTCATTGGATGTGGAACAAAGAATGCATTATATTGCTGAAAGACATGAAAAGAATATAGTCACACAATGATGGATGATTCCTTTTTGTGAGAGGTATGAAACACATCTCTCTCAAAGATTTTATTATCTTTTATCATAAAAAACCTCTAACATTAAATTTCCTTTTATCAGTGATCATTGGATGTTAGAGGTTTTTTCCAAAGGGATAAAGCACTTTATTTGATATTCTTTGTCCATGATGATGTGCAGGAAAGTTTTAAGAATATATTGGAAAAGTAAGTTTCAATTTCTCAATAGTTTTATATATTATAATGAATTTTAAATTTACCCCATTATTATTATTTTCTAACAGGGCATGGGCCTACTTTCGAAAAAACACAAAGAAATGGAATGCAAAGATCAAATATGTAAATGAGAAGGTAAATATCCATTTATAATTTTTACATTTTGATTTATTACATTAAAATAATATAATGAATTTACACTCATTCAAACAGAATTGTCATGAACAACAAGGCATCGTCGAATGCGGATATTATATGTTATGATTTATGTATGAAATAATAACAACTGGGACAGTTGTGAATTTTAACCTGGTAAGATTTCCTCTTAAAAATTTCCATGATATTTTAATTTGATTTATTCATTATACACATTAACTACTATCCTTTTCATTTGTAGCTTTTTGATGACCCTCAACCCTATAATACTGAATGCATCAAACACTTACAAGTGGAGTGGTCAAATTATTTTACAGGTTTGATTAAATTTTAGTTGTTTGTAATGTAAAATTTAATTTTGAATATTGCCATTATAATTGTGTATTTAGTAGTCATTTAGGTTGGATTTAGTTTTTTTGAAGTTGATAGTGTATGTTTTTAATGTTATATATGTCAATGTTTAATTTTTTTCTACTTCTTGTTTTGGTCTACTTATGATGGTTTTTCTGGTATGGATCGTAGTCTGGGTGGGAGGGGTTTCAAGGGTGTGGGGGGGTGTTCAGTTGGGTTGGGGGTGTCCAGGGGTCTTGGAGGGCTATACGGTGGGGTGGGAGCGTATACATGAGGGTGGGGGTTGTCGGGGGGTGTTTAGGGCTATCCAGGGGTGGGGCAGGGGCTCCAATGGGGCGGGGGAGTGCTGTCAAGGGTGTGGGGTGTATACATGAGGGTGGGGGGTCGTCCCGTGGTGTTTGGAGCTATCCAGGGGGTCGGGGGCAGTCCAGGGGTGTGGCGGGGGCTGTCAAGTGGGGTGAGGGGGTGCTGTTCAGGATGGTAGGGGGGTCTTAGAGGGGTGTTTGGGGTTGTCCAGGGCGTCGGGGGGCGGTCCAGGGGTGTGGTGGGGGCTCTAATGGGGTGGGGGCTGTCAAGTGGGGTGAGGAGTGAGGGGGTGCTGTTCAAGAGGGGGGGGGGGGGGTAGTCCAGGGGTGTGGTGGGGGCTCCAATGGGGTGGTGGAGGGTTATCTAGGGTGTGGGGGGAATATAAGAGGGTGGGGGGGTTGTCCCTGGGTGTTTGGAGTTGGCCAGGGGTCGGTGGGCAGTTCAGGGGTGTGGTGGGGGCTGTCAAGTGGGGTGGGGGGTTGAGGGGGTCCTGTTCATGAGGGTGGGGGGTGTCGAGGGGTGTTGAGGGCAGTCCAGGGGGTCGGGGGGCAGTCCAGGGGTGTGGTGGGGGCTACAAAGTGGGGTGAGGGGTGGGGTGCTATTCAGGAGGGTGGGGGGGGGGGGGGTTGTCGAGGGGTGTTTGGGGCTGTCCAGGGGGTCGAGGGCAGTCTAGGGGTGTGTTGGGGGCTCCAATGGGGTGGGGGAGGGCTGTACAGGGGGTATACATGAGGGTGTGGGCTATCAAGTGGCGTAAATTTTATATGTTATCAATGTAAATGCTTAAATTTTCTTTAGTTCATGTTTTGATCTCCTTCTGTTTTTGTGGTACGAATTATTTATTTGGTTTCTGGTTTATTTTGGGAGAGAGTAGAGGGCTACAGTCCAATTTTTTAAAAGATAATTTGTCTCCCACGTCGGTTATTTTATAACCGACGTGATAAAGAAATCGAGAAGGGTTTATCACGTCGGTTTTTTTCATAACCGACGTGATAAACACCTATGGAATGGTTTATCATGTCGGTTATGTAATAACCGATGTGATAATGGACCTTGGAAATGATTTATCACGTTGGTTAATCAATAACCGACATGATAATCCCCCCTGGACTGGTTTAGCATGTCGGTTATTATATAACCGAAGTGATAAACCCCCCCCCCCCCCCCGCAGGTGTTTATAACGTCGATTATTGGATAATCGACGTTATAAACCCCCCTGGGTTTTTTCACATTGGTTATTAATTAACCGATGTGATAAACACCGCAATGTTATTTTTGTTATGTCATTTTTTAAATAACCGATGTAAAAACGTTATTTCTAACGTCGTCCGTATTAACGTCGGCTAAAAACTATCATAAAAAATGAAAAATAACTGACGTAAATAACGTTTTATGCACTAGTGTGGCCTACATAATGTCCTTGTTAGTGTGATTTTTTATTTTAAATTAAATAATATTCTATATGAAGAATAGGATAATTTTGGGGAAATATGTTTTATATTATATAATATCAAAGGATTGAAAAATGTTTTAGTGTTGATGTAATTAATGTTATTTTGGGAATGAAGTGACAATAAATTTTAGGATCCATTATAAGAATTAGAAAAAATAAAATAATATGAGATATAATAAGGGGAATAATGATTGAATTTTATTATTGTGGCTCTATGATTATAGAATAGTTTATAATATATTTGATATTTAATTATTTGTGAATATACTTTCTATTATGAGACAACTAGAGTAATTGATATGGTTTAGCGATACATATTAAAATTATATAGGATTAAAATATGATCAAATATTTCTGATAATTGGGCCTAAATAATATTCTAGAATATTCTTAAGGAACCTTAAGAATAAATTTTTAATGATTTATGTTGAACTTGGGGTATTTATTTTGAATTATAGATATTAAAAGTTGTTTTTATTCATTTTACAATTTAGTAATTTTTTGTAATTATCTTATATTATTCAAAATATTTCTGTTTTGGTTAATTAATATGTATAATAAGAGTTTTTATTACTCTTTTGTTGATTTAGTTGTGCTAATAAGTTTATTTTAACACTTTTGGTATAAAAAATTCAATTTTAATTCTCATTATTTAGAGAAAAAAGATAATGTTGTTCAGTAAATATAGTAATGGATGCGATTATAATTTTCAATTAATTATATTTCATTATGTTCTCAATATGGGTTTAAATTTATTTTTTCAACTCAATAAAAATGATATTTAATAGAAACATTATTTGTAAAATTTAATTACCAGCAAATTGATGGCCATTGAACCCATCATATATTTATGATTTTTCATGGATCATTTTCTCATGAAAATATTCTATTTTAATGTATATCAGTCTCTGCATGTATGATTTTATATTCCATCTCCATGTTTTTTACATTGAAACCATGTATATGATATCCCAAGAGACCTTCTTACTTACCCTTTCTCACGTATTAAGTGAATGTTTAATTAATCATTTTTTCTTTGTGAGATGAAACAAAGGTAATATAAAATGTAAAAAATTGGTTACCAACCTTAATTTAAAAATTGTTAGGAAAAATAATCAAAATGATAGAGAAATGTACATCCCAATTTTTTAATTGGAATATTATATTTGATAGTGTATAAAAAATAAAAACCCCTTCTTAAATAAACAACTATGCATTATTTTTATGAGACAATCATGCACATATTTTTAAAAAACCCCTTCTTGTTACTAAATTGGTTGGAATAAATAGTCTTAAGTAATTTATAAAATATGAAGTTGTTTTACTCATTAATAATTTTTTAATTAAATCTCAAGAAATCATGCACATACTATTTTAAAATTCATTTTTTCATTCAAATAAACCTTTTCAAGAATGGTATTTATTTATTTTTTGGGAAAATAATATAATTTTTTCTGGTATCTTTTAAAAATTTTATGTAAGGAAATAAATATAATTTTTGAAATTATATTATCAAAATTTTCATATGGTGAAATATTTATAAATTTTTAAATTTTTATTTTTTTAATGAATATTGAAAAATAAAGATTTTTATGGAAAATATTATTCTATTTTCATATATTTATATAATAAAATTTTATTATAGTCTATTTATAAAATTTTATTTTATCATTTCAATTTAAAATAATCTATATAATTTTTTTAAATATTTTTTATATTTCAATAATAAAAATATTTAATGCTCAAAAGGACATTTTACCGAAATACAATTTGTCATTCAATTTTTGCAATTTAATTTAAAATAAAATGATACAACATCAATGTTTTGATTTTTTATAGCCATATTATATATTTTAAAATTATACATCCAAATTTATTAAATAGGACACTTTAGTTTTTGGAAAATATTAATAGTAAGCTTAATAAATTTTATTACCTCAGTAGAGGGTAAAACAAGTAATTAAAGGTAAAAATAAATTAAAAAAGAATAGAAAATTACCATAATATGTTCAAAATTTTTATTTAATGATTAATACTCCACCATAATAATTTACTTTTCATTTATATGACCATTTATGGCTACTTGGATTTGATTCTGACCTTTATGATATTTTATATAAAAAAGGTCAAATGTGTAACACTCTTGTTTTTAATAAGTATAATACTTTTAATATGGTCTTATCTAGAAGTTATTTTCGACTATAAATATTAATTTTATATTTATTATGTTTATATTCACGATGTTAAAATAATTTAAAATTTTTGTGTAGACATAATTACCTAAAACTCAATCAAAACACTCATGAAGTAATTATTTTATGAATAGAAAAAAATAATAAATGATAATAAAAATTGTAACATTAATATAATATGGGAAAATTAATGTAATACACGAATTTTTTAAATGAATATTTTTTAATGTTTTTAAAATTTTTTTTTTTCAAATTTACTTTGTTGTATTGAAATTTTTTAAAACTCAATGAAATGAACAATGTTAATTTTAAATTATTGAAATTTTAAAATAAAAAATATTTTCTTATATAATATAAAATTTCTAAAAATATTTAATGCGTAAAAATTATTATTTAAATGATTAAAATATAAATCCTGATCCAATTATTGGCTATTTGGCATTTTATAGTAATAATATTGATCCTCAATGTGTAGAAATCAATATTTCCATGGTGTGTGTTAAAGGGGTTAAATATTGGTTAAAAATTAATCATAAGGGTAATATAGTGACCTAAATTTATATGGAAAATATGTTATGATTTTTTTTACACACATACTCATCTTATATTTTTAATATTTCACTTTGGAGCATCTTGGAATTTAAAAATAGTTTATATTAATTTAATATTTTGATAAATTGAAATATTTCCTCAACCTATAAAAGGAAACCTTATATTCTTATTTCGACACACATGAAAACCAATTTGTATTTGACAATATCTGAAAAAATACATTCCTAGAATCCCTATCCTTATTATTTTGTCCTTATTTTAGGAATAATACCAACCATATTGGTCTTTATGAAATATGAAAAGGAGGGTTCTCAATGAAGAGGTATATTTTTCTTCCGAATGTTTTTGTTTTGATTTCATTCAACTTCTATAAAATATTTTGTTTCACTATAAAAAATTATAACAACATAATAATCCATATAGATATATTTTATTATGTCACTATCATAACCAATATTCATCTCCACTTTAATTTTTTAATGTAATGTATTGATTATGTTTATGATAGACTTTCATCTCACGAACTGATGAAATTCATTTTCCATCATTGTCTCTCAATACTAGAAATAATAGTAGAATTAATTATTATATGTGATATTCTTGACTAAATTATTATTTTGAAATGTTAATATACAATTTATGTTATTACCATTCCATTCAGAGAAAAATGAAAATGTTCTTCTTATGTACGAGCAAAGTACCACCTTCACATAGCGATGCGATTCTTTTTTCATCACCATATCACATGAATTATATATATATATATATATTCATTTTTATTTTAAAAAGTAATATTTTTTCCCTATTATGATTATTCTAGAAATAAATAATTTCAATTACCTTCTTTTAATAAGGATTTATAAAAATGTGAAACATTACTCATGCGTGTGTACAACTTACCCACTCTAAGATTGTATGATAGTTCATTTTTCATTATCATATTTTATGGATTTCTTTAAACATATAATTTTTGTATAAATTTTATAATTATTCCATTAATATTATTCTGGACATGGTGTAATTAAGACATCTTTGACCACTTTCCACATACCTATGTCATTTTGGACATTAGAAAAAAATATCTCTAAAACATCTAACATGAACAAAAATAATTAAGTTACATTTATAACATGGTAATATATGATATAGAATTAATAATTAGTATGAAAAAATGTTCTAAATATTTAAAATAATTAATTTTATTTTTCTATTTTGGAATATAATGAATTTATGTGATTCTTTGGACCTATGGTAAGGTAATTATTAACTCAAAGACCATTCTTTGGATTAATCCTAATCATTATTGATTATTTCATTCTAATTTTTTTTTGTGAAATGAGTGTTTATTTTCGTATTTTTTTATTTCCTCTTTTTTATATGTATTTACAATGGCTACAAATAATCAATTCTTTGGAGGAAATATCGCTTCAATAATACAATATTCGTAAGGGACTGTCTAACTATAAAACCACATTTTTAATAGTTTTAAACAGTAATTTTATAAATTGTTCTAATTAATGTTATTGATATTAAAATTATTTTTATGAATTTATTTATTTTAGAATGAATACTTTTTATATTTAATTTTTAATCATCTCATATTTTATAAAATATAAATCTTTTTTAAATGTTTTATACAAGAGAACTTATTTTAATCATCATCTTTTAATGTTAAAATTTCAATCCTTTTCACAAAATTAAAAAATAATGTTCTTTATGTTATACAGCATGGTAGCTTCACCCACCTTCATTGTACATAAATTTTTTTAGGATTCCTTCAATTGTTCAGAAATATATTTTCAAATAAAATATTTAAAATTATGAGTATACATATTTTTATAAAAAGAAAATTGATTAAAAAATGGACTTTTTAGTCCCGATGAATGTTTTTATGCATTCATTTTGGTTTATGATTATGTTATGGTTCTTAAATTTTTTTGATGATGTGTAGTTATATAATATACTGATGTTGGGTGATCCAATTATAACTATCCAATGTATTGGTTAAAGGGTTAGAGATAACTAATTATGTTTCTCCTAAGAGATTATTGGCATATACATTGATAGTTAATCCAAATGTAACTATGACACATAGTCCTTATATATCCACGATCGCTACCGTATATATTAGAGTGATATAAAAATTCTTCAAATTTTTTTTATTATTATTTAATTTTCTAATTATTTTATAGAAATTTATTGTTTCATTGGATATGATAAAGATATTATGTTTTAAGGATGTGAGTTAGGACATTATTAATAGTGTTTGAGAAACATTTATAAGTTTTTATCATTTCCTTTATGATTACATCTGATTTTTTTCAGAAATTATTGGCCATAAAAGTTTATTTTTGAGGTATAAATATATATTTTTTAAACCCAAATCCATGTTTTAAAAGGGAAATTTTTTATAGGTATTTATGAACTCATGATTTAAATATTTTTTTTCTTACCCTTTCTAACCATTTTGTGATCATCCCAGTTTTCAAAATGTTTATCAGTTTTTTTAATAAATTTTATGGTTATGGATTATTTGAAGAAGAAATTTTTTGATATTCATCATGAAAATAAATCATATTTTATTTTAATGTGTTTTGTTTAGTAGAAAAATATTGGATAATGTATTTACGTTTCAACTTGTAATGTATGATTCTACATTGCAAGAGGGCATCCTAATAGTATATAACTATAATATAAATATTTATTTGGGATTCAAAGAATGTTAATTAAATTCTAAATCCCTTGAATATTTAATCATTATGCATGATTCCTTAGATTTATTATTTCCCAAATTATAATGATCCATTTACAAAATAAAATTGATCACATAATTTCAAAATAAATTTTCAATATTATGAAATTTTAAACCATAATACATATACCCAAAAAAATAATTGTATTCGTCATTCATAAAATATTTTAACTACATATAAAATTCATTCAAACTAGGAATTAATTTATTCTAGGGGTAGGTGATGTACCCTTGTCACCCTTTAGTTGTGGGTTCAAACATAATGCCCATTATAAAGGAGAGTTGTTGTCACATGGTTTATAAGATTTCTATACTTTAAAAAATATAAAAAATATAATATATTATACATTATCAAATTTTTTTATCTGAATAGTTTATATAATTCTTTTAATTTTTCATCCTAACAAGTAATAACCCATAAATACCTCAAAAAATAAATGTCTACAAAAATATCATCACTAACCATAAAATTTATGAACTTAAAGCGTCAGAAAATATGTCTAAGGAATTGATATTATGATCATCCTTAAAGAGTTAAACCCACATTTATATCAATAACTCTTAATGAAAACACCATAATATAAGATACTAATATCCAATATTTTCTAAACCTAAATTGGATACCTACACTAAGGACCGAAATTTAAAATTCCATATTATAGATAATTTAGACTTGGATTCACTTTGTTTCACTACCATTCATATTTTAGGTTTATAATTTTAGATAATTATAAATATATATTATAATTTTAGTTAATACATTACAAGTTGAAACATCTATACAATAACCATTTTTTCAATCAATAAAATTCATTAGCATATGTATTATTTATGGCCAGGTCCATACAGTTGGTATCAGAGCAGGGTTTAGAAAACACCGTTTATTGAAATGTTTTCCGGTCGGGTTTTAATAAGTGTTGTTATTATCATCATGGTTTAATAATTTTATGGTAGCTAATTAGATAAAATTAATAGAAATCCCTTTTCATGATTCATGAATAAAATTTTAATTTTACTACTTCTGGTTTTGGAGACTATTTTTTGAAGTAATTATGGTTTATTATTTTTTGGGATGCAAAATCATAAGACCCTATCCTTTTTAGAGTTATCTTGGTCCATTTTTAGGTTATTTGTTTTGTTTTTAAGTACCTTTATTTTGGAGTTGTGGTTTGAGGTGAGATTGGGTGAGTTTTTAAGAAAAATTAATTTACATTTGGCTGTGCATAGTTTGTGCATGGTTTGAAAAACTATGAACCTAATCCCATGTAACTATCCTAACATAGACAGAGAGGTCTTCATGGTTGGTGAACGGTTTACCCTAACCGTGTTCCCCACCCCAAGAAATCTTGTGTGCTACTTTTTATTGTCATAAAATTAGTTTTTAAATCCCCCAAACACCCCAAAACCCTATATTTCGACCTAGGATCTCCCTTGATGAATTATAAGTGATTCTTGTGAATTTCGAAGAGATTACAAGGCGATTCAAACATCATTATTTGAGATATAATTCCCCAATTAATGATCTTATCTCTTACCTTTAAGTGAATTATATCCGTCAACATCTTCCATTATCTCCTCTATCATCCTTTGATCTTTAAATAGATTATCTCCACTATATCCATGGGTCTAAACCTAAATGTTGTTATCTAGATCTATGATTTGGGATTTATATCTAGATTTTCTTGATCTTGATGCTTTTGATCAGAATATTGGGTTTAGGTATTTATATCAAGATCTTGATAGATTTCATTGTGCCGCTCATATTTTGGGGGTTTTCGATGGGATAACATCCATCAAAAAACCATGTTAGGTGGTCTAAATCAAACTCCCATATTAATGTATTTGATATATATAAGTGAGATTGATGAATTTCTAGATTTACTTAGTAATTGATTTCATATATTCGGATAATTAAGAACGTTATCTGACTTTATGATTATTTGGAGATATAGATGACTAATTGATGATTTAATCATGGAACTAAGGGCCCGCCCAAATATATTAATGAATTCGGGAAAGAGTTTATGATATGTGATATTAAAATTGAGATATAAAATGTTGTTGGGTTTGAGATAATTAATCAGGGGGAATTAATTATCAGATAATGTTTTGATATATGAGAAAAGTAATGGTGAATTAATTATGTTCCATGATGTTGATTAAAATAATTGATTGTGAGATTAATAATGAAAATATGTGATTTGTAATAGATAATTAATTGTGTATAATTAATTATGAAATCAGATTTTTTATTGATCAATTAATTGATAAATTAATTAATGGGCTGCGTACTTAGTTAATTGTTGGTTTAACTAATGGACTTTGATATGTTTAACCAATCATTGGATTAGTATGGGAATTATGTGGTTACTTTTTGTGAATTACTAAATTGTTTACATTATTGAGAAAGTGGGTTCTATACATGGAATTATAGATCAATTGGGAAGCTAGGACATGAACATGGTGTTTATCCCCAATAGTTAACCAAATGCTTATGATGTGGGGTTCTAGACATGGATATCTTCACCAACTATGATGAGGGGTGTTAGAAATGGTCATCTACAAAGACTGAGAATTGGGGTTCCTGACATGGTGTTCATCACTAGATGAATGAAAATAATGAATTATAATTTAAATGGGAGAAATAGATTGTAATAAGGTAGAATGTAATGATTACAGAATAAATTTTAATGTGATAAATGTTTAATTATGAATTATATTTATTGCTTCATAGAATTTTATAAACATTATTTTTATTTTCCTTATTTTAGACACTATTGGTGGTGACCTACTAAGACATACTCACACCCTATCCGGGCAGCCTGATCAGCACCCGAGTAGACTTTGTAGTTGTAGGATAAGATAATGGAAAGGCCCAGATATTGGTTGATAATTGGGAATGAAGCATGGGTGAGGGGACCTGATGTTTTTTGGGTCCCTCTTGGGAGTCTTTTTGTCTTTATTTTCAGTTTAATTGTAGAGACATGTAAAATTCATTATCATTACTTGTTTTCCAATTTTATATGAGAAATATATTTCCTCCTTTGACTATCACATGACTTGGTATTGTTTTGGTTATTTATATACTTCGACACTTGTTTATTTTTTTGGGTGGGTATTTTATTCTGAAAAAAGAGGGTATAATAACCCCATGAATGACTTACTAGACCCTCACTTCATGTTAGAAACCTCTATCCTATGAGAATTTGTGCGTGATAAAATATGACAGACCAGCTCGGGGCACCATTTAGTGGCACCCGAGTTAGGATGATACAAAAATGAATATTATGAGATATAATTTATTATTAAAAATAACTTTAGTTTTTAATATATAAAAAATATTTAATGGAATTTATAATACTTATGTTATGTCAAAAGGAAAATATAGTTTTAGAAAATAATATCCCATCAACCATGTGACGACCCATCACATCTGGTAAGGACGTGAGGTTTGAACCCACAACCAAATAGAGATATGGGTACGTCACCTACCACATGAAAATTTGAAATCATAGTTATTATGGATCTTTATTTTTAGTTAAATGATTTTGATGGATGAAGAATAAGTTGATTTAGGGGACTTGTTTTATCAGATTGAATATCACGAGATTTAAAATTTATTTGGTGATTATGTGATTAATGTTATTTTTGAAGTAGATCTATATAATTTGGGGAATCATTGTCGGAAATGTTAATCAAAACACTATAAGATTTTATTTGAGGAATAAATATTGAATTTTCTTTTTATTTAATTCAGTTGTATGTAAATTATTATCAAATTCTTTAGATTATGAGATTTGGGTATATACAATGTGGTATGAGACTTCAAAATAAATTGATATATTTTGGATATAAAGATTAAAATTTTCATGGAATTCAAATGTGATAAAATCCTTTTGTTTTTTTATTACAATATTAGTTTTTAATAGTCTCAAGGAATTTTATTGATAATTAATGAATGATTTATTTCGTACATTAGGTATTAATTTTTAACTCTACAGATTAATTATTTTTTTACATTGTTTGAAGAATTACTCAATGTGTGAAATTATATTTTATTGTTATAACCATTTTGGTCTTGGTTAATTTCTAATGAAATGGTCAATATATTATTATCATTTTTTTTATTTATTGATCCATATAAGTTTATTTGAATGCTTCATGTATGAAAAATTCATATTGAATGTCTCTCATTTGGATAAAAAAGATTATATTATGGTGGAAATAGATTAAGGGATGAAATTCTACATCTCATGTAAGTATATTTATATATTTTCTTTGTCAAGGTAGTAAATTTATTAATTGACTCTATGAAAAGAGTCATGAATCAATAAATTTATCCATTTTCATTTATTATAATGAAATCAATGACATTTTAAACCGTATTATATTTTTTGTTTTATGATGGTTCAATTTCTCATATTATTTTTCCTTATAACCCTATATTAGTACATGGTTGTTATATTTTATCTTCTATGTCAATGTTTTTATACATTGAAACCTAGTATGTGTAATCTCAGGTTACCTTTGTACTTCTCATTTTATCCTTATTAACAAAAATTTATATTAATTTTTCTTTTGATGTGGGGATTCAATAAATATATTTTTAATAATTAAACCATGGTTACCACTACTGAATGGAAAATAGTGTTTATGAAATTTCCAAAATTTGTGGGGTAATGTAACATCGATATATTTTTAAAAAATAAAATAGTTTGTTCAACTATGTACAAGACAGACAATAAAAAGAATAAATGAAAATTGAAATATTGTTATAATGTGACCATTATAACCTAGGTATTAAATATAATCAGATTAATTATGAAATATAATATTTTCATACTCAATAATAATTTATTAATTAATACATAGAAAACTATGAACATAATTTTAGTTTAGTCATTTCATTCATCAAATATAATTTTTTTAAGAATTGTTTTAATTTATTTTGGGATTGAAAAACATAATTAATTTATCTTCAATTTGGAAAATTTATTTTATAAAATAAAAATAATTTTTATATTTTCATAGTAGATCATCATACGGTGAAAATATTAGAATATTTTGGAAAGAAAATTTTTTCAATAAATTTGGAAACATACAGAATTGGTTTGAAAATAATTATTTCTTTTAAAGTATTTAGAAACTGAAATTATATATTATATTAGGTTAAAATATAATTTTTTAATAACCATTTAAGATAATTCCAATTATTAGTTTTCTAATTTATTTTATAATTAAATTTACTATAAAAACATTTTTTGTTTAGAAAGTTAATTATTCAGAAAAAGGTGTTTTATTTGATTTTTTATTATTTAATTACAAAATAATTATCTCAAAATTTTTGTTTTAAATTTTGAAAAATGGTTTCAATATTTGGAATCTTGAGGTATAAATTTTTTAAATGCGGTAATTTTGTTTTTTGGGAAATTTGAATAATAACTTCAATAATTTTTTTATTGCCATGGTATAGTGGAAATTGGGTAATTATGTGTAAAAATAAAATGATAAGGAAATAAAATGAAAATAATAATTACCCAAAAATTATTTTAGGATTATTATTCATCCATAATTATTCCGGATTAAGTTATATGTTTGTTTATGGACACTTTTATTAGATTATGACCTTTTTAATATTGTTTTTAATGAAAATTTAAACATGTCAGACTCTTATTTTTAATAAATATAATATTATTAAAATGGTATGACATATAAGTTATGTTATACTAAAAATTTTATTTTCAAATAAAATATAGTTATCTTAGACATGTTTGTTTTTTTATTTTTTTGGAATAAATAACTACATTAAATGTTTTAACAACACTAATGCTGTAATTATTCAATTAATGAATAAAAACAAATAAATGATATAAAAAATTGAAATAAATATATAAAGAGATAATTAATTTAATCAATGATTTTTATAGAATAAATTAAAATACTAGGGAATTATTAAAATATGTTTTAGAATTGTTCTTATTTTTTTAATTCAATGTGTTGAATAGTATCAAATTTGACATTAAAGATACTTCAAAATAAGTAATATTTTATTAAATGATATAAATATTTTTAAAATATAAGATTCATAAAAATGATTATGATAAAGAATAAAATATTATTAGTGACCCAATTTTGGGTATTTGAGCATTTTATACTGACATTATTGACAGTCTAATTTTAAAAACGAATATTGTCACTATAAAAGTTAAAGAGGTTAAATAAGGGTTACAACTAAATGATACAGTAAATAAAGTTACCTAATATTTCATAAATATTACAATATGAGATAATTTATATCGATATTCACCCTATATTATATATAACTCACTTTTGAGCGATTATGAATTAAAAATTTATTTTCATTTCATTAATATTTCGAGAAATTATTGGAGTGCCCCTACCCTATCTTAAACATTTTCAACCCATCTTCAAGTATCAAAAAAATAAAAATATATTTTTTTCTTCTATTATCTTACATGATAAATTTACATAATCCATAAACTCATTATGTTGTTTTTATTTTTGATATAAACCCCGCCATAGAGGACATAAGTTGTTATTCAAGAGTGGTTTTCCGAATAATATATATACTTTTAATATATGTGTTTTGGTTTTATTTAATCATACACATAATTAGAACATAATATAAAAATACTAAAAAAATATATTATAATCTATATACTACATTTTTACTGTTTTAGTTTCATTATTTAGATCCATATTTTCATCAATAAAATTGAAAAAGAATTCATCAATCATGTGTACAACGAACTACTACCTCATGGACAGATATATTTCATTTTCCGTCCCAATTTTTCAAGAATAGTTATAATGATAGAAATTATATTTAAATATTATATTAATAAAAAAATTTATTTTTGAAATTTTAATATTCCATTTAGATTTATAAAATCCCAGGCATTAAAAATTAACGTTGTTCATTTATACATGTAGACAACCACCTTCACAAAGTGACGTGGTTCATTTTTCATAAACACATCACAATAATGATATATATACATATATTTAAAGTATTTAAATTTTATTTATGGTATAAATATCATTCTATAATGGAAAAAATATTTTAAAATATTTTTATAATTATCGATGAAAAAATGGAAATGTTACTCATGCGTATGTACGACCTACCATCTACAAGATTGTAATGTAGAACATTTTTTAAAAAACATTAATGGTTTGATTTAATTGTATAATTGATGTATTAAAATTATTTCATGAATATTGTTTTATATATGATGGTAGGATGACCACTTTGATTATTGTTTGCTTAATGAAGCAATTTTGGACATAACTACGGTATATCATCAAATCATCTGGTGTGAACCTAATTGATTAAGTTATTTTATATAACCTAGATATTATTTATATAAAAATAATTATAAAAAATAAATATTTTCTTTACAATTCACAAAATAACCTATTTTTATTTTCTATGTAGATAAATAATATACTTGATCGGTCATCCTCATGCTGTTTAACTCTTTAACGAAAAAACATCATTTTAAATGTTATAAATATTAATTTCTTTAGCATTCTCTCTCATGTCCAGGATTTTAAAATTATTTTCATGAATTTATTTATATTTAAATGAATGTTTTATGAATTTAATTGTCTAATTTATCTCCCATTTTTTCAATATGGAAATCTTGTAAGGTGTTATGTAATAGATATTATTTTTATAATATTTTTTTAAATATACTATTTCAACGATTTTTACAAAAGTAAAATGTTATGTCAAACTTAACTTATACATCATTAAGATATTTTTAAAAAATCATTACACCATAATGTTTTGAAAAATTCTCTACATGATTAATGTTTATTTTCATAATATATTTTTTCCAATTATGAGTGCATAGATTTTTATAAAAAGAAAAATGATTTGATAATTGAAATTGTTTTCCTCGATAATGTATTTTTACAAAATATAATGTGTTTTGATTATGTTATGATTCTTAGAAATTGATATTTTTGACCGGTGGTTATGTTATTAAATGATTCTATGTGATCCTATTATATCTCTATAATTCATATGGTGAACTTCAAAAGATATAAAATTTAAATTACAATCTTTTAAAAATAGAGGATGACTATAAAATTTCCTTATAAGGGGAATTAAAAAAGTTGCAAAACAATATTAAAATTCATTGGAAACATTTCATGTAAAATAAAAAAAATAGTATTATATGTATATGTTTAAAAAATTATAACCTATAATATTTCATAAGAAAATAAATTTTCAAGTCATTTTTTAAAATACGTAAAATTTTAAAATTTATAAAAAATGACCTTTAACAAAAATTATTGGATATTTTTCATAGTATACTTTTTTAAATTAATTGTACATTTATGGAAGAACGTTTTACATTAAAAATTATAAGAAAACTATAAATACACATTCAATATCAAATTACAAAATTATTCTATAGTGGCCCCGGGTTCACTCCCAGTCCCACATCTTCTCATTCGATAAAAAGTGCATAATTTTTGTGAAACGATTTATAGAATATCTTCCTTTATCATTTAAAAACCAATTAGAAAATTTCCAAAATCTTACAGAAATTATTTTCATTGAAGAAATTAATATCATATCTTTAATATTTCCCAAAAAACACATTTCATAAAATATGTAGGAGGAATCTGTATTTATAAAATAGTTACATTCATTAAAAAGAGATAATCATAAATGTATTGATATTAAAACAACTATTTGTTTTGAAATACATGAAATTTCATAATAAATTAAAAAATATGTCCAAATATACTAATATGAATGAAATTTAAAAAAAAATGATACACATAAAATGATTGGGTTTATCATTAAAATTACGTAACAAATTTAATTAAATCCAACTCCTTATAAATATTGTTTTAATTTTGAAAAAACAAATAAATTTTTTTTTATTTTAAATTATTAAATAATAGTTTGAAAGAAATTAAAATTAATTATAATGGTATCATAATTGATTTTTCGACCATATCACAATCAATTTTATGAATTTAAAAATTGTGGATTTTTTGTCTCATTTAATAAATTATTATTTACTTTAAAATATTCATAATGTCAATTTTATGGAATATTCGTTACATGGAATCAATAATATAAATATAAAAATTATAATAAAAAAATTTAGTATTATACATCTCTAAATTGTCAAGGTCAACTGTAAACTTTTTTTATCACATTAATTATAACAAATTATAAATATTTTAATATTTATAATAAAATATATTTGAAATTTCCATTAATAAAATAATTAATCCTTCATTTATGTGTAAGAATTCATTTTAATTTTCACTTTACTAAATATTAAAAATAAATTACCATGAATAATATAAGTATTATGGATTTCAAATTAATTTATATTTGTTGAATATATCCTTAGGAAAAATCCATATAAAAATGTTATACTTATTTAAAATCTGAATTTAACATCATTGAAATTTCTTAAAATATAATATTATAAATGTCATAATACCTTACAAATTAAATCCAAAGGCCATATATTGAAACCTCTAATTGTTATGGATGAAATCAACTCCTAAAATAAAATTTATCCAATTTTAGGGACATTTTATTGTCCTTATCCTTTTATTTTTATCCTTAATTATCCAATTTTCACTTTACCCAGGTAAAAAATTACTATGGTTTATATTCATATTTTCAAAAAAACATAAAATTTTCTTATTTAGTATCTTTGTATATACATATTAAAATATGGATTCTATTTATAAAGGAAAAAAAATAGAAGATTCAGAATTTAGTTTCATATTAAATTATAAAAAATAAATGAAAATTAGTTCTATCATAAACATTTACTTTTAAATCATTATTTTTTTACTAAATTGAAGTATAATATCCTTTACAAAAAACACAGTTCTATTATTTTAAAAAAACTAATCTTTAAAAAATAATATTTAATTTTTAAATCATGAAAATAAAATACAATTTTTAATAAAAAACCGTTATTTTTTCTAATCGTTGAACAGTCAAATTTGTGAAAAATGTAAATTCCTCGAACCAGGTGCCAAAAAAATTGTGCCCCATATCGGGTCATCATGTGACCTCAAGAGTGGATCCCAATACTCTATAGGTCGCAGACTAACAACGAGGGTCTAATAAGTCTCGTGTTAATACTATACCCTCTCAACTAAAGTATGCCACATCACAAAATAATACAAATGGAAGAAACAATAGGAAAAAAGAAATAACATGCATAGTCAAACATATCCTGAATGTGATAAAACCTCAAGAAATAGTAAATATGTCATGCCTTTTTATATTTCCAAGTGAACAAGACCCAAATAGAAATTCAATCATCTGAATCCCCAAAATGGTCTTAGATCCGAGTTCCAGACCCCATAAATGCACATACTAAACCAGACACACTTCTCAAGAATAAGGCCCTTGCCTCTTTCTTAATATTAAACCATGAAATCTTCTCATATACCCAACGATGACCTGATAAGGGTGTGAGTACAAATCAACAGTCCACCACCAATAGTGTCTACCAAATATCCAATCAAAGGAGATAGTGCATGAAAGTTAAAAATAATGGAAAGTAAAGGAAATAAGTTTAATAATCCATTCAATATTATGTTCCTTAATGTTATGTACCCTTAATTCTAGGTTTACTACCTAATCATATTATGTTTTAGTTCTCCCTTTTACATATGTTCAATGGATAAGGGTTGATCAATGTTCTTAAGGCATATGGTAATAAATCCAGGCCTATCTAAATAGGCATCAAATCACAATAATCACATTATCCTCAACATGAAGCCTTATTCCATGTGGAATGGAAACCTTATTGGAATAGAACCCCATCCCCTACCCTAACCCATGAATTTATTGGGAGGAGTTTAGATCCATAGTCAAACTCGACCTATGGGCGTAGAACCTCATGTCTATACCCCACTATACCAAGTCATGTGCACAATATTATTTATCATCATCCACAATTAACCATGTTACAACCATGCAAAGCCAATATCATTAGAAAAATCACAAAGATATAAATAAATGAGAATTAAAGAGTATCCCACAATCCATTAACACAGTCAACATTTATAACACATTCCCTTTTAACCGCAAATCACATTCTCTAGGCCTGTCTCATAAAGCATATTCAAGTGTAAACATAATTCATTATCATATTCCCATTAATCCAATTGAACCCGTTTACCTGTTGAACAAACAATCACATATATTTTAACAACATTAGACACAACTAACCACAGTCCATCGTAACTCATTACATAAACCAAATAAAACACACTATATAATTCTCTATATAATCTTGGTTCAATTTGGCACCTTATATTTCTGTTAGACCATTTGGAAGGGTCAGCACACCAAATGGGTGGCCCCAAAAATAGTCACAACATAATCCAGGAACCCCACGAGGATCATGAGGGGATTATTATGTTAATTAGACACTCAAAATATATCATATTACCATTTAATCCATGAATATATCAATATGAGATCATTAATAATACCATACATGCTCAAATCTAAATATAAACTATGGGAAATAAATTATATAGGACCTACCTTCAATAAACTAGCAAAAACACTCATAATCGAATAAATAGATCCCAATTCAAACACTCATTTAATCCTTAACCTATATATCACCGGAAATGTGGGTTTTAGAGATTCTTATGGAGATGGGTAAAGAATAGAACCCTAATCAAAAAAGAGAAGAAAAAGAGGGTTTAACCTTACTCGAATCTTCAATCTGCAATTGAAGACACTAAAAAAGTTCTGGGAATGAATGAGAATAACCCATGGGTTCTCTTGGAAGCCTTGGTTAATCACTAGGGTTTAAGAGATATTAAAGGATGAAAATAATGAGTGATCATTAAAATATCGTAATGGAATTTTAGTAAATTTCATAAGTTTTCTGGCATGCATGGTTTACCCTCATGGTTTTCCAAACTATGCGCAAACCAGGAAGATAATACTATGAGGAAACAATCCCCACTCATGGTTACCCTATATTTTCTTATCCTTTTCACTAATCATGGAAAAACCATGAAACATGACCCAAAACTCATTTTCATTCCTCTTTTATGCCCCAAACCTCCGAAATACCCTCGAGCCTCCTCATTATCTCTGGTAAACACCTATTTGACCAAAAGAAGCGACATAAAATGAAACATAAACAAAAAATTCCTTATGAACTTCAAGATCTTACAACCTCCTCACCTTATAAGGATCTTCCTCAATCCACTCTTCCCAAGGATCATTGAGCTTATAAAGAATAGAGATCTGGCCACTGGACCCACATATCTGTTTCTTGCTCCAATGTTTCTTTCTGAAATTTTCCTTTATGCAATAGCAAATTAACCAAAGGAATTAACTTTCACCATAGAACCTTATCACTATGGTCCAAAATATAAACCATATTCTCCTAAAATTATGCATCAGGATTAAGCTCAATGCCATCAATGTTTATCAAATGAGATGAATCAGGATGGTAATACCGAAATTGTGAAACATGAAAAATGTCATGTATCCCACTATACTATTATAGAAGAGCTATTCGGAAAGCCACATGTCTAATCACACAAAAATCTTGAATGGTCCACATACCTTGGTACCAACATGAACTCTTTCTAGATTCAATGGTGACCCATTCTTGGAGACACCCAAAGAAACACACTACCACCAACACTAAACTCAAGGTGTCTACGATGAGAAATATTCATGTGAATTTTATCTCCTCTAGGATATTTCCATTTGATTATGAAAAAAATGAAATTTCTATAATGTCTCTTATACGAGACTCAGTCTAAATATCATAGATTCCCTAGCCTCTATCCACACAACAGAGATCGACACGATATCTCATATAGTGTTTTAAAAGGAGACATCTAGATTATAGTTTGAAAATTTTTATTGGATGAATACTCATTGATAGACACATTCCTTTCCCATGAACCAGAAAAATACAGAACAAAAGCTCTCGGTATGTCTTCTAATACTTTGTCTATTCGTTTTAAATATCCATCAGTCTATAGGTGACGATCCATACTCAAAGCATCTGGGTATAAAACACCTTATATAATCCCTTTAAGAAGCCCAAGATGAAAATTGGATCATGATACAAGACTATGGTTCTCAGAAAAAAATGGAAATATACAATCTCTCAAACATATAAACCACCCAATTGGTCCATTGTATATGTCTACTAGATCAAAAAGAAATGAGATTCTTGTGGAAGTCGGTCCAAAGCACCTAGATCATATCTTTATTTTGAGGCATCCTCGGAATATCATCTATGAATTCGATAATTACGTCATTCCACATTAACTCTAGAATATGAAATAACTGAAAAAACCCACATGGATGCTGATGTTTAGCCTTCACCTATTGAATTGAAAGGAATCACACCACAAAACCCACAACTTCATTCTTCATTATCGCCAACCAATACTATATACAAAGTTCTCGGTACATCTGAGTCAATCCATGATCCGGTAACCACATTGGTGTATAAAAATTTTGAATCAACTCCTCTAGTACACATTTTAGAACCAAAACCCGGCTGTGAACATAAGAAATTCCATTGCCATCAAAATCCATGGTGACTCCCAACTTATAAGACATTCATTCATAGTGAAAAAATCTATATCATCCTGCTGACTCCCTCTGACCCGGTTCAAAAGAGAAGATTCAACTGTTACAGATGCAAGAATCATTTTCTTGTGCCCATCTTATACCTCCAAAGGCATCTCAGCAGACACGGCCATCATCTTCCACTCTGAAATGGATTCCTACACCTTATAATTCAGATTATTCCTGACTCAGAGTAGCAGCAAAAAAATTCCCTTTCCTTGGTGTATAGACCAACTAAAAATCAAAGGAATGTAGGTACTCAACCCACCTTCTCCATTGAAGATTCAAATCCCACTCCGATATTACTTAGTGAAGACATTTAGGGTAAATTAATATAGTAAAGGGTTCTACGAACATGTAATGCCTCAAACACCTCAAGGAATGGACCATAAAAGAAAGCTAAAGGACATGAGTAGGATAATTTCATTCATTTGGTCTCAAATGTATTGAACCATAAGATACAACCTTATCATACTACGTCAACAATTACAATGGTTCAACAACAGATGCATCACATACCATGGTGTACCTCTTACCTATTTCGGGTAAGATAAAAATCACTTTGGTAGTCAACCACTTCTTCAGCTCTTGAAAAACATTCTGAAAAGCCTCTGACCTATCAAACCTAATCCCATTATTGGTTAAGCAAGAGAGTGAAACTAAAAAATGAGATAAATATATAATACACATTCTATATTAAATAACATACCAAGAAAACTAAAAACATCAAAAACGTTCTTGGGAGACTCCCAAGACTACATAGAATGCACATTTTTTAGATCTACAAACACACCTAACTAATAAATGATGTGTCCCTTGAAATAAAAATTATCAATCCAATATTGGTATTTTGATAGTTTGGAATAAATCCTATACCCATTTATTGTACTCAAAAAACATTCATGGTGTTTGACATGAAAATCACGATTTCTGGAGTAAACAATGCTATAATCAATGAAGAAAACCATGATCTAATCCATATATGGGTGAAATATTCAGTTCAACCAAGCCATGAACATATCCTGTGCACAGGTCAACCCAAATTGAATCACCAAATATTCATAAAAATCGTACCTACTTGGGAAAGATATCATGGGTACATCATAAGGTCTCACCCTCAACTAATGGTATCCCAATATCAAATTGATCTTAAAAAACTAAAGGAACCTCAGAGCTGGTCAAATAGGTCATTGATTCTAAGAAGAGGGTATTGGTTCTTAACCGTCATCTAGTTCACCTTCCCAGAATCCACACCTGGCAATAGTTATCCATTATCCCTAATAGAAAACAGTACAGGAGATCCCCATGGTGATGTACTTGGTTTAATGAACCCCTTATTCTCCAAATCCTCAAGCTAAACCGTATGTTACGGGAGCTATACAGGTTCTATTAAGAATGGAGGGATGGAAACTGGATCCTCCTCTAGTAGCAACTCAATCATAAACTCAACATCTCTCTTGAGTGGTATCCCTAAGAAGTACACAAGAGAACATCCTCCATTCCATTCACCACATGAGGGAGTACATGTTGTTCATGTCCTATATTATCGAGAATATAGAATTATACTTGGCCGTGATATTTCCCAACCACTATCAAAATGGTCACACACGACCTTCTCAAACATTCCTCTCACCATGAAGGACATAATTGTATCTATCAGAATATGTGAACATTACATGACATTTGTAACAATAAATATGGGCTTGATGCACCACTAACTAATCCATTCCAAAAATTAGGTCAAAACATGACATATCTTTAAAAAATAGATCTCATGGAAAACAGTATCCACCAATATCTAGTATACAACCATTACGCTACCTAATATCCTCAACTCATACCTTTAATGAAGTATCATGCGATGTTACTCCATAGGATCTCTCCCCAGTTAATCCCAACTCAACTATGAACTGAGTATAAATAAATGAATGTCTATCACTTGTATCAAATAAGGAACAAGAGTGTGTGGAAGCTACGTGTATCGTACCTCGAATAGTAGATATTCCTACCTCACCACCTATGGATGTAGTCTAAATTACCTAGAGATGGCCATCCCCTCTAACCTGGACTCCGGTCTGAATTCCCTGAACTTCACTGCCTTTTTGGTGTGGGTGATCTCTCCCCTGAGTTTCACATGCACTACCTCTACTATTACGACTCTTGCAGTTCTTACTACCTTCATGAAACATGTTAAATTACCGCTTCATCACTCGGCTTCTTTGTATGACTTCCCTCACTTCCCAATTGATGTGGTTTTTTAATTACCTCGACACATCACCTAGCCTTATACACTTTTAGCACTCAACTAGTGGTAAAGGACACTAGCCACACATGTGCCCCGAACTTCCACAGTAATAAAAGAATATATGTTCAGCATTATGAGAGGATGGTCCCCTATTATTTATTCAATACGAACATCCACCTTTTTAGATGTTTCCAAAATGGGGCTTCCTACTATCATATGTTTCACCACAAGGTCACCCAGCTAGAACCACATGTTCACTACCCAAAGATCTCTTTAGGTTCTCTTTTGAAATGAGCTCTTGAACCAAAACATCTTCAAAAAATTTTAGATGGAAAATATTCACCTCATATCTGATCTCATCTCAGCCCATTCTGGAAATATTTTGAAACAACAAAATCGCCTCCTATTAATGTCAAATTCAGTGTCACAAATTAGTGAAATGACTTACATACTCAATTACCAATACTTTCCCTTGGGTCATGCTCATAAAGTGTGCATGCTTCTTGTGGCACAATGTTTCTGGGTAAAAGTGTTCAGGAAACTTTTCTTGAAAATCATTCCACATCATTACTTCGACCTACTTTGTTTGATCTATGATGTCCCGCCAACTCTTTGCATGACATCTCAACATATAGACCGCTATCTTGATTTTCTTTTCAATATGAGTCTCATGGATCTGAAGAATATTCTAGATAGATTCTATCCATAACGCTACTTCCTATGGCCCAACCTCTCCGGTAAAGGTCAGAGGGGGATGAAGTTGTAACTCCCTAGTCAGCTTAAACATACTCGATGTAACCCGCCCTGGGTCTGCTTCCATCATCATAATAAAACGGGAAAATTTCTCAACCAATTGTGCTTCCCTATCTTCATGTATCACCATTCCTTCTTGCTCCACCACTGGAGGTGCATTCTCAGAAATTTCCTCCTATCACCAACGGGAACACATCTTTGTGGTGGTATCTCACTACAATGCCAAACATGATCTTTAGAACAAATTCCATAAAGCATTAAAAAATATATAAGGGAAGGTTCATCAATATCCATAAACAAATAATTTCTTATACACTAGCTAAACATTCCCGATCATAATAATGACACTACATTTGGCCACCACAGCATGTTAATGGCGAACATGAGTAACCTACTCACATGGTTAAAAACCTCATAATTTACACCACTTCAAAAGTATTTCAATATCCATACACATATAGAACACTCCAATTCATGTAGTACACCTTATCAAGTACAATTCTATATTTATTAACCAATATTTTATTTCCCCTTTTTCAAATTTTTATTATTTCATTAGTACCAATTTTTATAATTTTCCAAAAAAACAAATGCACCCTACTCTCTATGTCTCACAAACCAGTCCCATGTGTGTGTGCCAACTATGATTCATGTCACATTAATACATAGGTTATTAGAATGATGCATTGATGTGAAACCTCATGCTATTCTGTCCATGAGAAAATATCATAAAACAGCCACATCACGCCACATGTGCATCACCCAATGGAAAAATATCATCAAATGTAACGACACAAAACAAGTACAACAATTCCTGCCTAGGGTACTTGTGTTTTCCCCTATACTTGGGTTAGCTACACCCAGAAATTATCTCATTACCAAGGCCAACGACTTTTTTAATATCTATTCTACCATTATAAAAAAGTAAGAATGTGAAAATAACTCCTTTGATAACACTTTGTAATGTCCCTGTCCCAGGTTCCACTAAATCATTACACCTTCTCAGGTAGTCACATGACCTCAAAAGCGCATCCATGTGTGCTAAAGGTTACCGAATAGAAGTGATGGTCAAATTGGACATGTGGGGGAGGATACACCCTCTTTACCAGAGTATTCCAAATCAATACACTATATATATAGTGGAAATAAAAGTAATCAACAAATAAAAAGGATTTTTAAAAATTTATCGAATAGGATAAAAGCAATAATAAATTGTAAAAATGTCATGCCATGATATAGTGCCAAGTGATCAGGACCTAAAAATAGTGATAAATAGTTGAATCCCCAAAATGGTCATGGATCTATGTTCCAGAACTCATCCGTACACATATCGAACCAGACTCACTTATCAAGAATACAACCCTTAACTCTTTTTGGACATGCATCCATGAAATATGGTCTGGTACCCAATTGTGGCCCGAGAATTGTGTGATGACACCCAATAGGCCACCACCAATAGTGTCTACAAAATATCCAGTCAATATAGATAATTCATTTAAGTGAAAAATAATGGCAATTAAAAGAAAATAGTCAAATAATTTATTCTAGATTATGTTCCATTAAGTTATGTTTCCCTTAATGCTATGTTCACTACTTAATCATACTATGGTTTTGATCCCCCTTTTCTATGTGTTCAATGGATTTGGAATGATAAAATTTTGAAGGCATATGGGAATAAATCCAATCCCATATCACTTGTAATCACATCAAAATAACCACATTATCCTCAGCTCGAAGCCTCGGACTGGGTGGAAGGAGACTATTAGGGAATTAGAACTCTGTCCCTTTCCCTAACCCATGCATTTAGACTGTGGACCTTAAATCCTCATTCAAACTTGATCCATGTGCATAGAAGCTTATATTTATACAACACTCTACTGAGTCATGTGCACCTGTTTATTTATCATAATCCACAGGTAACCACATTACAACCATTAATATGAAATATCATTAGAAACATCACAACAATATTAATAATTGAGAATTTAATATTATGCCTCAATCTATTAAGACCCTCATCATTTATAACACATAACCATTTAACCCCAATTCACATTACCCATTCCAATATCTCTAAGAATATTCATGTATAAACACAATTCATTATTACATGCCTATTAATTCCATTTAACCGAGTTACATGCTAACCAAAAACCCCATTAGATTTTAACAACATTATATACAACTAACCATAATACATCCTAAATTATTAAATAAACCAACTAATAAATTCTCTTTGGCTCTACGTTATCATGGGTCTATTTATCAACTAATTTTTCTGTTATCCCAATCGGAAGGGTTGGATCACCCCATAAGGGGTAGTAAAAATAGTCACAACATCTTCAATGCATCCTATAGGGATCAAGAGGGTTTCATTTGGTTACTTAGGTACTCAATATAACACATCTTACCAAAATAACCATGAATACATCAATACGATAACAAGAATAAAATCCTACATGAGGAAATCTAAATATAAATTGAGGAATATAAATTGTTCAACACAATCCTTCAATATGTTGGAGAACACACTCCTACTAGAATCCTTAGATCCTGATTCATCCACCACTTGAAGAATCAACCTATATATGACTAGAAAAATAGGGTATTAGTGCTTTAGAAGGAGATGGGGAAAGAACAAAAACCCTAAAACAAAAAAGAGTAGTAAAGGAGAGATTAGCCTTGCCTGAATCTTTATTCCACAACCATCGACACTCCAAATGACCTAGGAATAAAAGATAATCAACATTGTGGGATCATGGAATCCTTGACACATCATTGGGGATTAGGGGAGAAGAAAAGTGGAAAATACCATGAGAACCTTAAACTCCTGTAATGGATTTTTTATAAATTTCATAAATTTCTACAACCCTAGAGTTTACCCCCACAGTTATCCAAACCATGCATATATCATGTGGATGCTACTATCCAAAAACAACCCCCTCAGACAGTTACTTGGGATTTCCTCATGGTTTTCACTAATCATGCCCAAACCATGCAACATACCTAGAAACTCATTTATCCTCCTCTTTCGTCCCCGAACCCCCAGAACACACCTGAGCCTCCACATGATCGTTGGGTAACTTATATTTGACCAAAATAAGAGACATAAATAGACACATTAAGAAAAAGAATATGTTAAAAAAATCCTGGATATTACAATAAAATTATCACTATTTGATAATATTCATATTAAGATATGATGATTTAAAAATGATATTTATTTTTTAAAATAATATTTATATTTTTGGGAAATTTTTCATTTTATTATCTGATAAATCAAGAAAAAAATCTATTGTTGAAGAAATTGTAACTGATGAATAAAAAAAGTTTACAAAAAAGAATATGTTAACAACTAAATATTGTTATTGTTGGCTTAATGATATTTTTTAATTAAAATATTTTTTATAAAATTCATTAAAATAAATTATACTATTCTCTTAAAAAATTAACAAATAATTCTTATAGAAAGTGTATTTTAATAATAAAAAGATATTACTAAACCAATTAACTAAAAATATAGTATATAATTACAATAAAATTATTAAAACATTATAAATTATTAATACCATTATATATATCATAATTTGATTAAAACTATTCATTCATTATAATTTAATTTCTAACTTATAATCTTCACATTAATGTAATAATTTTTCATTGTTCATTTTAATCTGCATGTTACATATCCTATACTATATCAATCATAGTTTTTCCATTTAAAAAAATATTATGTTTTCACATTCGATCCCCTTATATATTTCTTATCATTACACATTTATTAAATTTTTAAACAAGTTAGGATAACTTCCATCATAAAATTTTCAAATTCGGTTGTTTGTATTATTCAACACTACAATTTATCTTAAAAACCTTAATATAGTTAACGAGGATGTTCTGAAATACATATTCTATATGGTAAAAAATATGAATAGTATTCTCAAAATAAGAAATTTAATCTTCTAACTGATCAAATTTAGGGTTCAAATCATGAGAATAATCTGGAAAATAGTTTCTTAACATCGAAACATGAAAAAAAATTGTGTACCTTTGAAAAACTCGACGGTAAGGCTACTTAGTAGGAAATTGGACCAAATTTCACCAAGATTTCATATGGTCCAATGAATTATGAAATTTATTATAACTTATTATTGAAAAACATAACAAATTTTTGTTTTTATATTTTAATGAAAATAGGATCAGCTACCTAAAATAAATGTTCCTTCCTCTTTTTATCTGCAGAACTATTCTACATAATCTGACAGCCTATTATAGATATGACATGTATTACTTTATCATTGTCATTTATTTTCCTATTTTTTGATTGAGAAAGGTTGAGAATGAATTTGTATGATACATATATTGGTAAATTCAGTTATTTTACAGACTCGTAGCATTAACTATTCTTTTATGAAGGGTATCAGAGTGTTACATGCCATATAACTAGGGTATAATACTTGTAATGGTTTATAGATGAAAATTGTGAAAGGTTTCATGTTGCGATGGTTATATTAAGTAAATATCCATTACATTCCTTGAATAAAATAAATATTTGATTTTTATTTGGAGAATAAATTTTTAAATCAATGAAACATGTTTTTAAGCATTTACAAATATTATCTATTTCATGAAGTGAAGTGGTATTACATGTCATGTAGTAAGATAAAAGAGTTTTAAAGCCTATATTATTGAAGAGATCATATTTTTTCATTTTCCAAAATTTCTTATCCCTCTTTTTAAGTATTACCCATGCGGTATTGGATCATTCCAACCCTTTCATATCCTATCATTGGGAGTTCGATCCACAATACACTTGCAGTTTGATTCCCATATAATCTTTCTCCCCCATTATTATTCTTTCTCTATTTCTCCACTATTGGGATCTCAATAGATCATCATAAAATTGTTTTTTATATGATCTTGAATGTTGGATCTTCTCTTTAAATTGTGTATAAAGGTTTTATTCACCTTCGTTCTCGATGAAAAGTGTCGGTGCAAGTGTTATGTTTTGAAAAAGATCTAGGTGATTTTTGTAAGTTTATCCAAACTATTCAACCTAGAATTTTATAATGTATTTAAATTGTTGACATAAATTAAATAGATGGAATATGGTTTCAATTGATTTAATAAAATCTAATTACAATGAATTGGTATATTTGTAATTTTTTTGGCATGATAATTAAGAAAACTCTTAATCCCACTGAATTGGGGTGTGTTTATGTAATTGGATGATTTAAACTGTTTAAATTAAATTTGAGTTTTGATGTAAATGATTTCAGTTATATTTTTGAATTTAATTTTGTAAATTAATTGTGAAAATTATGGAATTGGTTTTTAATGGATTTCGATCATACGAAAAATGGATTAAAAGTTTTTTAATAGAAACCTAGTGGTTTTATTTTGTTAAAGATTCTTTTTTTTTATTAAAACATGTTTTTGTTTTAAATGGTTACTCTGCATTTAAAAGGAATAATTATATTTAGTTTTATTTTAATCAGTTATAGAATAAATTTCCCATCATTCATTACGTATTATAACATTCAACCTTTAGGTAGTTGTGGAGTTATTTGGACACACCACACACTATTACAACATTGTAAAAAATACATGTAGTAGGTCACATCCCATATGGGATGGTGATGGGTATCCTTTAAAAAGTGTAATGGGGTTTTTGTATACACATATTTTTGAGATCACTTAGTGAGTGTGGAGTCCTATATCCTGAATCTTTAATATCTATTTGGCTAATGACAATGTTGAATGCTTGTTTTATATTTGAGATATAAATATATGAAAATGTTTTTTAACTAATTTACATTCCTTATAAATTTATATTGTCGATACCCAAGATTTATGTTAATGGAAATTATATTTTTTTGTGGAACACTTAATACCTGACACAAATAGATACCGAATGACCGTATTAGTTTAGTTTCCTTGGAAAGTTGGAAGATAGTCTTCTTACATTGTAAAAGATCTTAAACATATCCCATAAATATCTTCCATTTTTTACCAACTAAAACCTTTTTTTATATCTTGGCGAATAGAATACACAAAAGGGTGAGATCAAATACTCAGTAAGGGTAATCATGTAGAACATAAAACAAACCATAATCAATTGAATGTAAAAACATAAACACAATTTTTAAACATAAAAATCATGAGTTATGAATTAAATCTTGTAAGTAATTAAGGAATATATCATACAGGAACATTTACCATGATAGAATAAAATTGGCATAAAACATGTAATTGTGGAAAACTAATAAACACATAGTATGATTTCCATATTAGCCATGTCATTGCTTCCCAGACCATCATAGTAGACAATGTCCATTACTGAACCAGGTATACTTGTCCTTATAACTATGTATTATTGAAAAAGATTTACATTTCATTCTATTTATATCTATCTCATCAGATATAAATTGTTACCCACTATGTTATAGGTAGATATTTGTATCACCTATATCATAATTTAATCATTTTAACATGTGCCACAAAAAACATAAATCATTCATCATATCATAACCTAAGAAATAAAATGGGTTTTCTTAAAAATAATTCCGTCATAACAAAATCCATATAAAATACAACTACATAATTAATAGAATCAAATCATAAAAATAATAGGGATTGATACATTACCTTATTTAAAGAGATTCATCATAGATGTAAAATAACATTGATATACAAATTTAACATAGTTTATGAAGAAAATATCATTTCCTATTCAAAAACGTTTTTTTTGAATATTTCTCTCATGTTTAAAAGAAAAGAATATTGTTTAAAATAAAAAATAGATTATGTAAGGAAGGATTCATGGAAAAAAGCGTAATAAAATCATAAAAATCCATTAATGTCTTATAAGTTAAAAAATAGAAATTATCCTTATAATTTTATTGGAAAGTCAAAAAGTACCTCGTGTGGTAAAAAAAGAAGGATTCCTTCTATACTATGTAGAGAAAGTATAAAATGGGTAAAAAATGACTTTAAAAATATATATAATAACAGTAAAAATGTTATTAAGACATTTTTAGAAAACCTTGACATGGATGAAAAATATATTCCCAATAAATATATACATATAAACAATATTATATAAAAATGTGATTGAAAACATATCTCTTAACTTAGGTCTGATTTCTTCCATATGTGTAAAAAATCCTATATAGTGGGTAAAAACAAATTATTATGTTATAATAGAACAATAATTATATTTATGATATCATATATGATTTACTTATGACATTACATTACCCGTTCATTTATGAATTCCATGTTAAGGCAACGTTTTGGGAAATACTCATTTTATTTATCGTACGTGTTTAGACATGTTATTCTTGATATTATTACTTAGATAATTACTTAATTACTTAAATAATGTATAACATGATTTATATATCATATATATTTATTATATAAATTTATATATATAATAGATTGATAAATTAAATGGAATACACTGTTCAAGGAGACGGTAAGTTATACGTACACATGAAAGATGATTTCATTTCTTATTGAATTGAATATAAGTAAGTAAATGAAATATATATATATACAGTATAATTTTATTTCATATATTTCATGATTATTTATTATAAATAATTTATAATCATTCTTGATTTGTTAACGTGGAGAATGAATCTCATCGTGTCGTGGAGACGGTATGCAGTACGTACGCACGAGCGATGATATCATTCCCATAATTGTTTAATGGTATTGAATTGATGGTTTATAATATCTCAAAATTAGTATCATGGTATTATAATCAAATATATTTATTATTTCCACTATTTTACTCATCCATGTAAGGTGGTGGTGAAAAACAGATTACACCACATCGTGCAGACGGTAAGACGTAGGTACTCACACGTGATGATTTCATTTTTCGTAGGATGGATATAAAGTGAAATAGGATTTTTTAATATTTATAATAACATATACCTATATTAGTGATACTTATTTTATTACTTTATAATAAAATAAAAAATGAAGAGGATGTATAATAAGAACGAAATTTGAAATAATCGGTTAAAGAGATTACCTCTACCTCGACATGCCTCCTTTAAATTTCTTCTTAGGGAACTATAGTTAGTCTTTTGAAAAGACCAAAACCTATGTAATGTTTCTAGTAATGTTTATAGTAGAAATGGGCATGGTGTTTCTTAGCATGAAGGCTCAAAATCTAGTTAATATGGGAGGGAGGAGGTTCCCTTTTATAAGAGAGGAGATTTGCACTTTAAGAAACTCTCAAAATATTAATTTATTATAAATTAAATTTCTATTAAAAATGGTCAAAAATAGATTTAATATTAATATAAAATGATTTTTTTCCTAATACCCATCATCCAAAAATTATTTGATAACTTTTTAATATTTTTATATCCTTATCTTTTTGGTTTAACCCTTATTTTACCTTTTCTAATCTTACCGTCATATCATGTTATTTACATATTGTGGGATAATGTAATTACAATATCTTTTAAAATAACAAAAAATAAATTTCTATGAATGTTTAGGACTTATATTAACAATTTTGTTGAATATTTTATTTTTATGAATTTAATATCATTTAATAAGTAATCTTATTTTTTATGTTATGAATTATGTCAATTTTGGACACTATTCATACTTGATTTTTTTACAAATTCCTAATAACTTGATTACTTTGAAAAAAATGAATTAACTTATACATAATATGTAAATTTAATACATAAAATTCGGGGATGGAATAAAATTGTTCAAATAAAATTTATTTTAATATTTATAAATTCATTTATTTAAATCTGTCATTAAAGAGGTAATCACTACGTCATAATTGTGTCACAAATAAAGATATTTATATAATTTCTAAAAATGATAAATAAAATACCATGATGTAGGAAATATTTATTTATTTATAATGACTATCTATATACATATATATTAGTTATATAACCCAATATTTAAATCGGTTTAGTAAAAGATATATGTTTTGGTTATAATTATCTATACTTTAAATTAAATCTTATAAAGGGTCATTTTCACATCCATGTGAAGACATTGGGTCTCAAAATATACCCAAGGATACCCATGGACATATATATATATATAATCTAATAGGATAGATACATGTTTTAGGGTAGTTTAATATTATTATAATATTATTTTTTACCCTTATTACCAGATTTACCCATGAACCATGGAAATTAAAATAATTACTAAAGTAACTTTTCAAAATGTCCAAAAATAAAAGGTGTTTTTTATAAAATTATAACCTCCTGATTCCAAATATGGAATCCATTTTTCTAAATTAGAAACAAAAAATTTGTAGTAATTAATTTAAAATTAATTCTTGTCGTCATAACCAAAAAGCATGTTTTTAAGAAGTAATAACTATCAAAAGATTGACATGTGTTTATGTCCAATTAGAAAGTTAAATTACTTAAAATTACCAATATAGTATTAAATAATAAAAATAAAATCCAATTAAACATTTAAACCAATTAAAAAGATAATATAACTATGTAAATAAATTAGTTGAAAATGTCATTTCAAATTAAAATAAAGTATTTTTCACTATTCATTAAAATTTGAGTTTTATCATTAAAATACCATAAATTGAAAAAAGTAAAATTTTATGTCTATATTCCAAATAAGAATTTGTTTTTGTGATATTAAACTTATAATAATTTCAAAATATATTTAAAATGGTTGCTCCATCAAAAGGAGGTAAAACTGCATTTTTTTAAAAATTATTCTTTTATTTGAAAAATTTATTTTGTTCTCATATAATGTTACCTAAAATTGGTAAGATGAATTATCATGTTTTATAAAATTAAAAATGTGGATCATAATATTCATAACATATAGTTTATATCCCATTAAATAAAAATATTTTAATAATATATCGTTGTTTAGGGAAACCCAGTATCGCATACGATGCAAGCTATCGAGGAAGGTGACTCTTGTGTGTAACGCAAGTTAATTCGGTGATTTTTGTAGTTAAAGATTCATTTTTTTGTGTATAACATAATCTAAACATAGATATTTATAAATTTAACAAAGACTATATGCAGTGTTGCATGAAATTTATTCTATCAAAAGAACTTAAAATTGTGTGTAACACAAAAGAAGAATAGTGTTGTATATACTACCAGCTAATACAGTGTTGAGTATAGTGAATGATAATCATTGGTACAGCCTATAACAAAAGAAATCAAAGAAATTAAGAAGAATATATCTCATAAAATCTCAGGGTGTTACATTCTATCTCCCTTAATATTAATTTTTCCATGAAAATTCTTCAGGGGAATAATTATTTTTTCTACATGAAAGATTCTTTCCTGGAAACGCACATATTAAAAAGGGATAATAAAACATAATTTTAAAAAGAAATGATAAAAACATAATGGTTACCCAAATTAACTCATCACTGGTTTTCCACAATTGAAAACATAAGTGGAAAGAGAGAACATGGATATGGGTGACAAATCTAACCATCATGTTTTGATGGATAGTGATATAGAATATGGTTTGGAGAATATAAAATACAAGAAATCCAAAAATCTGTGATGATTTAAGGGACTATATGTTTATCAGATAAGAAGGTATTGTGATAACATTATTGTTTTCAAGACCGTTTTCTTAAAGTTGATGAATTTTTACAAGAGGAGTAGTACTAACAAGATTCCAGTACAATCTCACCATTGATCGTTCTAGGAAAAATTCCCAAATCATCTCTTATTTAAAGAAATTAGGTTGAATTTTCCATTCTTTAGGTGTTAGTAGATCATGTGGTTGAATGATAGGTCATTATACTTTTCAAAAAAATGGTTAGAATAGGTTATCAAATATGAATAAGTCCACTTATAGCGACATAATACATTAAACTAACAAAAATCTTCCGAAATATAACTTATACTACCCACAAATGGGTACCATTACAATCCTTAAAAAATGAAAATATAAAAAATTATTGTGAGGTGAACTAAATCGACATAACATTTATCTCTCATATCACATAAGGTAGTTCTTGGTTGTCACATTCCAAACTTGTGAATACCTTAATCATCTATTCTCTTGAGTCATAGTAACAACCTGAATTATCAGATATCATTATGGAAAATATGCATGTTTCCTTATTACAAAACATATATGATATATTCTTTTAGTCCTAAAAAGTTATATACTTCATCCATGATTTCATTACCCTATTTTCAATATCTCCATAATTAGATTTCAAGAAACTAGAGTCATCCAATTTAATTATTCAAATCCAACATATCTTTATCCAAACATAATTATCGTAACATAAGGGACATATTAAGGGTTATCTTTCCCTTAATCATGTGTTCTACAAGTATATAACCTTACCCTAAAATCACATTTCGATTTCCTTAGAACCGCTCATCATATCCTTTCCAATCCTTAATGAAAAACATATTTCATGATTCATATAACATAATATTTTACTTCTGAAACATATAAACCTCAATCATCCAACTTTATTATTATACCATTACTAAGGATTCATAATCTTTATATTTACTAAAATATGAATCATGAGTTATGGTTTCTCAACCTCGAGCTTCTGAGGTTTAATGTAAACAATATTGGATGAACATCACACACCTTTCACATGTCATTTAAAATCTCTTTATCCTTTAATGTATGACTAATACTCGTACCATTATCATGATTATATTCATGATATTTCCCATTAGAAAATCAATCATCATTATTCCAATAATTACCATAAATGAAACATTCAATGTTTAACCATGTTATATATAGTTCTCGCTATTAACTAAAACCAGAATGAAAAGTCTGAGAAATACATATAAGAGATCAAAAATACACAAGTAAGGTAAATTATTTATAATATTTCAATATTTGACATCTTTAGTTTAACACTAGGTTAGTCATGATGATCATAATTAACATAGGATTGTAACCTATAGGTAGACATACCCTTCAAGAGTCCCTAGATATATCCTTAGAAATATCTCTAGGGATCTCAATAATTTTTTCGCATCCTATATTCTTAAGGTTAAATAATCCTTCACTCTAATACCAACTGTCAATACCCATGATTAACAGACATGGAAATTACATTTCTTTTTTTGAATACTTAATACATGACACAAATAGACACCCAACGACCGTATTAGTTTAGTGTCTTTGCAAACATAGATCATAATATTATATCTTTGTGAAAGATATTCAACCTCTCTCATAAAGATATTCCCCTTATTTTCCTACATAAAACCATTGTTTATATTCCAAGAAAACGAAAAAATAAAAAGGGTGAGATCAAATACTCATTATGGGTAAACATGGAAAATAAAAAACAAACCATAAACATTTGAACTTATGAACATGAACATAAAAAATAAACATCAAAATTGTGAATCATGAAATAAATATTTGAAGTAAATAAGACATAGATCATAAAGGAACATTAACCATGATATAATAACAGTGGAATAAAACATTTAATTATGGAAATATAATAAGCACATAATATGATTTCCATAGTAGCCAAGGAATTGCTTCCAAGAACATCATAGTGGCCAAAGTCCATTACTGAACCTAGTTTACTTGTCATTCAATCCATTTTTTACAGAACTGGATTTACATGTCATTTTAGTCATGTATATATCCTGAGATATTATTAATTACAAAATTCATTGGAGGTATATATAGGTCCCACCCATCTCATAATAAAAGCATTCTTACATGTGCCACAAAAAAAATTGATTTATCACAGCATAACCCAAGAAATAAAGTGGGTTTTCTTAAATACAATTCCATCATTACATAATCCATATAAAAACCTATTCCATCATTAATAGAATCAAATAATATTAATAATAGGGATAAAATCATAACCCTATTTAAATAGATCCATCTTAGATGGAAATGATTTTGATAAACCACATGAACATATTTTTTTTAGGAAAAAATCATTTCTTCTCCAAAAATGTTTTCTTTTCTCAAAGTGAATTTCAATTTTAAAAGAAAAAAATTTAGATCAAAATAAACATGAGATATTTTAGAGGAATATTCTTGATAATAATGAATCAGAGAAACCTCAAAAATCCATTCAGTCCATATAAGTTAAAATCGATACATTATCCTTATACTTTCTCTGGAAAGTCAAAAAGTTCCTCATATGGTAAAAATTAAAGATTCATTTTATATCATGTTGTTAAAGTAAAATATGGGTAAAAATTACATTAAACATTCATAAGATAATGGTAAAAATTCCATGATTTTTTTTTTCAGAAAACATGTACATGGATGATAAATATATCCCCAACAAATACCTACGTATAAACAATCTCAAATAAAAATTAGATTGCAAAATTATCACTCACCTTAGGTCTGATTTCATCCAAATGTGTCTAAAACACAATTATAATGGGTTTAAACATATTATAAACTTGTTAATGAACCATAATAATATTTATGATATCATATATGATTTACATATGAACTTATAGTACAAGTTCATTTATCAATTCAAGGATAAAGCAACATTTTCGGTAATAATCGTTTTATTTACCATATGTGTTTGGACTGGTTATTCTTTATATTATTACATAGATCTTTATTTTATTAGATATATAATGTAAAAGATTATTTATATATCATATATATTTAGTATATAAAAATATATAACAGATATATAAATTATGTGCAATAAACCATTCATGGAGAAAGTATGTTGTACATACACATGAATGCTATTTTCATTTCATATTGAATTGAATGGATGTAAGTAAAAGACATATATATATATATATATAATTCTGGTAAAAAAATATTTTAATATATTTCATGATTATTTATTATATATGCTTTATAACCATTCTTGAATGATTAATGTGGAGAATGAATCTCATCGCCTCGTGGAGATGGTAAGTCGTACGAACGCATGAGTGATGATATCATTCCCATAATAGTTGAATGGTATTAAAGTGGATGGTTTAAAATATCTCATAATTTTTATAATGTCATAATAATCATATATTGTTATTATTTCCACCATTATACCCATCCATGTAAAGTAGTGGTGTAAAACAGACTACACAACGATGTGGAGAGGGTAAGACCTATATACACCCACACAATGATTTCATTTTTGGTAGGATGGATATAAGGTGAAATAGGGTTGTTTTATTTTTATAATTATAGATCGTTATATGATTGATATTGATGTTATTAATTTATAATGAAACAACTAATATAGAGGAAGTAGAAAAAGGATTAAATTTTAATGAATCTTTAGAGGAGATTACCTCTTCCTCAATGCACCTCCTTTAAATTTCCTCTCAGGGCACTGGTGTTGATCTTTTTGGAAGACAAGAACCTATATAATGTCACTAGGGAAGTTTAGAAGATAACTTTTCATGGTTTGGACGATATTGAAGCCTTAAAATTGAGGGAAGAGGACAAGGATGAGGTTCCCTTTTATAAGAGAGGAGAGGGGCACGTTAGAAAACACTCAAAGTATTAAATTATTATAAATTAAATTTCAATTAAAAATGGTCAAACAATTATTTAATTATAATATAATATTATTTGGGTTATAATAACCATAATTAAATATTTTTTATACAGGTTGCGAAACTTTTTGAATCCTTATCTTTGGGATTTAACCCTTATTTTATCCTTTTTAATCTTATCGGGATAACATGTTATTTACACATTGTGGGTTAATTTAATTACAATATCATGTCCAAAGACCCAATTTTTATTATGATGTTTTTAGACTTATATTAACCCTTTTGAATAATATTATATTTTTATGAATTTCATATAATTTAATAAACTATTTTATGTTTTATGTTATGAATTATGTCAATTTTGAACACTATTCAGAATTAATTTTTTTTAAAAATTAATAACAATGTGATTACTTCAAAATAGTCATTATATTATCCAAAATATGTCAATTTAATCCATAAAATTATTTTATGACATCAAAGTATTCATATTAAATTTCTTTTAATATTTATAAATTCCTTTATTTCAATCATTCATTAATGAGGTAATCAATACTTCATAATAGTGTCATAAATAAATATATTTATCTAATGAATAAAAATTATAAATAAAATAACATGATGTTAGAAATATTTTTATGTTTCTAATGACTATATATATATATATCAGTTATATAACCCTATATTTTCATCTCTTTAGTTAAAGATATATGTTTAGGTTATAATTATCATTACTTTAAGTTAATTCTTATAAAATTTCATTTCACATCCAAGTCAATCCATGGGGTACCATAATCAACCCAAGGATACCAATGGTTCGAAATATCTCATACAATAAATTTAGGACACATGTTAGGGTAGTTTAATATTACTATAATTTGTGTTACCTTTATTTACCAGATTTACCCTTTAACCATTGTAAATAAAATAATTACTGATTTTACTATTCATATTGTCCAAAAATAAAAGATACCTATTGAAACAATTCTAATATTCCAATTAAAAATATGGAATAAATATTTCAAAATTCAAAACCCATATTTTGTAATAATTAATTTAATATTAATTCCCATTGTCAAAACCAAAAAGCATGTTTTTTTAAAAAGTAATAACTATAAAAATATTGACAGGGGTGTATGTCAAATTTAATAGTAAAATTAATTAAAATATCCAAAATTGTATTAAATGATAAAATTATAAACTAATTACACTTTCAAACCAATTATAAATGAAATCTAACTATAAAGAAATTAGATGAAAAAGTAACATCAAATTAAAATGCAGTAATTTTCACTATTTATTAAAATTTGAATTTTATCAGAAAAATACCATGAATTCAACAATAGTAAATTTATATTTCCAAATTATAAAGAAGAAGTTTTTTATTTAAAATTTTACTTATAGATGTTTCAAAAACTATATTTAAAATGAGTGTGACATCAAAAGGCGGTAAAACTGTATTTTTTTTAAAATACTTCTTTTATCCAAAAATTGATTTTCTTTCTAATATAATGTTCTAGAAAATGTGTAATGTGAATTCAATGGTATATAAAATTTAAAATGTGTCTAATAATATTCATAACAGCTAGTTTTTATCCCATTAAATAATATTATTTTAATAATATATCACTGTTTAGTGAAACCGGGTATCAAGTACAACACAAGCAATCAAGGAAGGACACTCATGAGTATAACACAAGCTAAGTCAGTGTTGTGTGTTGTGAAAGATTAATTTGGTGATGTATATCACATAATATTAACTATTTTCATTAATACGTTGAACAAAATCTATACTTAGTGTTGCGTGAAATGAATTCTATCCAAAGAACATGAAATTGTGTGTAACACAAACCAAGAATAGTGTTGCCTTTACTGCAAGCTAATACAATGTTGCATATAATAAAATATAATATTTGGTGTAGCATACAAAAAAACATATCAATAAAATAAAAAATAATCTATCTCAAAAAATCTTGAGGTGTTACATATATAAACTGTTTTTTTAATGTCTTCTTTAATCCATTGTTTTGTAAATATTCCCTCACTTGTAAATCCTTTTCATAATGTATTTTCCATCATATTAATTGTATTGCATGTTTGGATTAAATATTAATATAAATTAAAAACTTGTTTAATTTAAAATTGGAATCATTCATTTGTTTAATCTATTCATGGAATCTATTATAAAATCATTGGTGAGACCCTTCTAGGATTTTTATCTAACACCCTACATGTCCCTTCAGGAGTTTTTGGATTATCTCATTCCTGGATCAAGAAAAGGGAATGGATATATTAGAGGGGTATCCACCTCTTTAACCTAAGACATGGTGAGTTGTGTCCTTAGGCAATTGGGGTTTTTTCCCAATTTTTGTACATCGGTTGTAGAACATTTGGATTTAATGCCTTGTTGACATCAAATACATTACTACAAATGGAGTTTATTTTGTATTCATATTGACTATCATATATTGTTTTCACTATGTTTTGTGTAAAAATAATTCCCACTTACATGTTGTATGATTAAAGGTTCTAGTCATCGACCAATGTGGATCAAGAATTCCCTTTGGTCTATGTAATGGTTGGCTCAGTTATCAGGTTACTTGGGTACCTGAGCTAGTTCATGACAAAACTTTTTTTAATAAGGATGCGAATATGTTTGGGTAAAGTCAATATGTATTTTTGAAATATTATCGGGATTTGGGAGTTATTTTAGATTGAGTACCTAGATAGATCTCACCCCAATGAACCTCAAGTTTCCAAGGGTGGTTAGCGAAAGACGCCTTCTAAATTAGTTATATTTCTTTCCCGGTTATTATTTTGAAAATGTGGGATGTAAATCTAGATATTCCATATATTGGGAATAATTTCCCTCAATTATCAGTTTTAGTGTTATTCTAATCTATTCCTTGTGTCTTGCTGATGTTTTTAGAATCATTCCTTTGATAATATGCACAAATCCGATCCATGTGGAAGTTGTTGTTAAAACATTGTGAGTGAATCCTCCAGTGAACCCAAATCATGTTGAGGTGAATATTACCATTGTCCAAGATCTTGGATAGGCACCACCTCCAGTTTTAGTTTTGACTATAGGTGTGGATCCTCTGGTGGATTTTCCCTGAAATCATTCTGAATGGTTATTTTTCCCGAAGCCATAATTATTTCAAGGCTTCCAATACTCAAAATACAGATTAATGGTTTCAGATGATATAATGTCTGTCTGAGTTCATAGAGACACCATACGAGATCAAGGTAAAATGTTCCACCATTATCTTGGAAGGACTAAACAACAGATGGTGGGACATGATGGTGAATGCAATGAAACATGATGTCTTAGAGTAGAAAGACATATGTGTTCTTTTCACAGACTAGTTCAATATAGAGTCTATGTTGTTGGCTAAGGTTCTTGATCTAGTCGAGATTGAGAGGGAAATAGAACCATGACTGAGTATTCAATTTTTTTAGTGAAATCATGAAATAATTACTTGAGATTTTATCTAATGATAGGATGAAGGCTTAAAGGTTCGAGTTGGGACATCAATTAGATATCCACTCTTAGTTTTTCTTGCTAATGTTTCCCACTTATGATATTGTACTAGATTGGGAGATGATGTACAATATAGATATGTCTAGTAACTCAGGTATATCATGTATTTATTTCTCTCATAGTTAAATTTTGAGTTCGTTCAAGGGGAAAAATTATGATGATTCTTGTGGTAGTTCTTGACGGCTATGTCATTCTAGACCTCCAATAGCTCCAGGTGAATGTCAGCAAATGTTTTATCATTTATAGAAAGGAAGGTAATTCGAATAGGGTTTTAAATGAGGCACCAAAGGATTATATCTATTGACAATATTAGGGAAACTTATAGAGATTAATACATTACATTTCTACTCCCTATAGTGGAATAAGATTAGAATCTCCTCTTAAATGTGTGGGGAAATTTGATTCTTCGCATATTAATGTGTTCTGGCCATAAAAATCTATAATAAAGCTACTGAGAGAAGTGAAAGAGTCTCCAGAGTAAGCATACATATGTCCAAAAAATGTGATAGGTGGCATTACTATAGATGCTTCATAAGTGACTACTCTATTTGAGACTGGTGCATCTCACTCATTTATTTCAACCTGTATTATTAATCTGCTAAATATTTTTATGGAACTTTTATCTTGTGGAATAGATATTACTACACCCCTGGGAACAAAATGAGAGAGGGTTCTCCATTTTCCTTCATATGTCTTCTCTATATCAAAATGTCAAGCTGGAATGAATTTTTCTAGTCCTCGACATGAGACCACATGACATCATATTTAAGATGTATTGGCTCATTGACAATAAATCCTATCTCAATTGTTTTCTTTAGCGGGTCTAAATTACTACACCTAGATTCTTGCCACTTATCTTTCATGGAGATTGGAACCCAAGGTCATGAAGATATAAAACTTCTTATCCAGAATATAGGAAAGTAATAACAATGTTTTCTTTTGATCTGTGGTGAGAATAATTGATTAATAATATCCCCCTAGTTTTTTTGAGCTACCGAATGTATTTATTTTAAAATTATATAGTTTTCTACTGGTAAGGGATATAAAGTTTTTCATTGACATAATTTTTGCTACTCATCCAGTTTTCAATAACCAATTACCAAATAGATCTATCTTAAATGAATGAGATGAAGTCCTAATTTTATTATCTTCTTTTGAATGTATTTATATGTTCGAATGTTAACCTAAGGTGGCACAACTTCTCTTACCTAAGAAAACTAATGCTTGCTTTCAATTATGTATTGACTACCAAAGGATCAATATAGCTATGGTAAATAAAAGTTATATATTGGTGAAAATTGATGATCTATTTCATCAGTTGAAAAAGGTTAAGAGGTTTTCAATCATTGAAATTTGATTTGGTATCCATCAGTTGTCGATTAAAATATCTGATATTCAAAAAACCATGTTTCAGAGTTGGTAAGACCATTATAAGTACTTCGTGATGGCCTTTTTTGAAACATATTATCCTAAAGTTTTCATGGATTTTGTGAACTTGATTTTTCATGAGCATATGGATAACATTATGGAAGAATTTTTTGATGACATACTTATTTACTCTATAACCAAGGAGAATCATGCACATAATCTCATAATATCTCTCAATATGTTGAAAAATCACCAGCCTTATTCCAAGATTATAAAGTGTGACATTCGGATTAGAGAAGTGAATTTCTTGGGACACGTGGTGTCTAAACAGGGTATACCAATTTATCCTAAGATGGTGAAGGCTGTTATGAGTTTAGAGAAACCACATAATATCATCAAGATTCTGTGATTCTTGGTTTATTTGAATATTATCATCGGTTTTTGAAGGAATTTTCAATGTTGGACTCTTTGACGACATCTCAACCTTGAAAGGGTTTGAAATTTTTCTGGAATGATAAATTTTAGGGATATTATGTTCAGATAAAACATATTTTGTCTGATGCACCAGTGTCAAGTCTTCTAGAGGTCTGGAAAGTTTTTCTTGTCTTTTTTGATGCATTGGGTTTGGGCATGGGACATGTTCATATGTAGAGAAACATCCTAGTGGATTATAGATATCTTCCAATTAATCCACATGGGAATAATTATCCAACCAATTACCATGAACATTCAGGCATGATCCATGAATTTATCTTTTAGCGACACTATCGTTTCATAGAATGGTTTACTGTGTATTTATACCACAACATATTGTGTTAAATTATCTCACTAAAAAATTTGAATCTCTTCCAGAGGTCTCAATTGGAGTACAGAAATATGTCAACATTAAAATCTCTCACACCATGGGGAGATGAAATGTCATTGAAGATGCATTGGGAAGGAAAAATTCAACCAAGTTAGTGAAATGTACTTTAACTGAGTGGAGTCTTATGTTTCCCTTTTCATAGTTTCTTATTGTAGTTTAGAAGAATGGTGGTTAAGTTTCATTCACAAGAATTAAGTTGAAATTCACTCTTCTCAATATGATTCTTTTGGATCAATATATTTATGAAGAATTAATTATTATTTAAGTCTCTCTTTATATTGGGGTTATAGTTACCAAGTGGATATTCTCCAAAAATATCATTCTATGATATCATAATCTCTTCGTAGTGACATCAGAAACAAGAGAGGCTATGGTGGGAGGTTGGAATAATTCTCATCGGGGTTTTCACCTAGGAACCACTAAGAAATTTTATGACATGCGACAACTTATCTATTTTCTAGTGATGAGATATAACATTCTTGATGTTGTCTTGCATTTATATAAATGCCTACAGATGAAGGCTGATTATCATAAACCATCAGGTATACATCATCCACTTCCAGTCCCTACCTAGATGTTGGATTAAATATCAATGGATATTGTGGTTGGGTTTCCTCATACCCAAATAAATAAAAATGTGATATGGATTTTGATCAATAGGCCTGCTAATTTAGACCAATTCATACCAATTATAGATACAACAGAAGTTGAGGATTTGAGAAATCTCTACATGAATGAGATTTTCCATTTTTATGGAGATCCAAATATTATTGTTTCTGATGGGGATCACCATTTCACTTATCTATTTTGGATATGCTTTCAAGAGGCCCTATGATCTGATGTCTATTTGAGCATGGCCTACTATGCATAGTCATATAGACTGTCTAAGAGAGATATATAGATTCTTGGGGATATTCTTCGTACTTCTGTTCTCTACTTAGTTGGGGCTTGGGATGATCACCTGTTGCTAGTTGAGTTTTCTTATTGAAATATCTCTCACGTTATGATAATAATGGAACCTTCCAAAGCCTTTTATGAACTTCCTTGTAAATATCAATTTTTATAGTATGATATTAGGGAATTTTATATGGTTATAACATGATTTTTGTATGATTCGACAATAATGGTTCAGAAAATTTGTCAGATAATGTTGCAAGTATATAGAAAATATATGTATTTATGGTGATTTTTGTTGTAGAAAATTGGAGTTCTCAGTTTGTGACTAGGTTTTCCTAAATGTTCCACCTCGATTGAGACATCGATGGATTGGATTCCAAGGTAAGCATTCTCCTCATTTTTTGGGGCTTTCATGATTGTTGAACACATGGGGAATGTTTAATACTATTTAACACTTCCATAGAATCTAGAATCAAAACATAATGCATTATATGTACTATATCTGATAAAGTATCTCTTTGATCCATATAATATTTTTATGATAGGGTGTTCTTGATATTGAACCTGATTTATCTATTATTGAGTGGCTTGTCAAGATAGTTTATTTTGAGACATGGGTCCTTTGAGAGAGGACAATACATCTGGTTCATGTTCTATAGAAGCATGGTTTTGATAAAAACGAGACATATGAACACAAGGCACTTATAAGAGAGAAGTGTCCTCATCTTTTTGGCATATAAGCTTCATCATAAGCATACTAGGGAAAGAATTATTTTATAGTGGGGAGTTTGTAATATCTATGTACTAATATGATAGTCATTACTCTAACCTTTTTTGAATTTTCCTTTTCGGTGGTTAGGTAGTGTTTAATATTTATTGGTATTATAGCGATAATTTTGAAGTCATATATTGGTTGGATTCCAAAAATTAATAGGCATTTTATATTGGTTTTTGGGGGGTTTTATGCTATGTAACTAGGTTACATGATATGTAATGGTTTCTGGTTGGAAGTCTTAAGAGGCTTTATACCATCAACGGTACATGATGTGAATATCTTTTACACATAATTAGTGAATTAAAATTAATTTTTAATTTTTAGAGTTAGTTTTTAAATCATGGAAATGCGTTTTCAGTGGGTTTGAATATTAAATATTTCATGATGTGAAATGATATTACATGTCATGCATTACCTTGACTATAGTTTTTAATTAGACTACTCAATTGATATCATATTTTATCCTCATATCCAATATACTCTCTCACTACTTAAGAACATCTCTATGAGATCATACATATTTAAAACACTTCAGGATCCTCTCATTTGGAATTCCATCATCATTGCGCTTTTTGTGTGATTCTTAATTAAGCTTTATCCATCACTTTTTTATGTCAATCTTTATTCTCATTTGGGATTTCAATAGATCACGAAAAATTAATTGATTTATGCTTAGTGATGTTGGATATCATATATAGGTTGTTTTTTGAGGCCTTCAACACCATCATTCTCAATGAATGGTGTCATTGGGAGTGTTGAGTGTTGGAAAAAAGTTAGGTGATTTCATTTTATTTATCCATATTATTTAACATTGAATTGCTTGATATATTTAAATTGTTCACTTAAATACAAAGGATAAAAAATTATTTCAATTCATTAAAAATCAATTTAAATAAATTGGGTGATTTGAAATAGTTGTGGAATAATAATTTGGAAATCCCCCAATACCTGTTAATTGGTATGTGTTTTTGGAAATTAGTTAATTTAAATTTCTTAATTTAAAGTGGGATATTGATGAAAATGATTTCAATTAAATTGTGTATTATAATTGTGGAAATGAATTTTTAAACTGAATTAATTGTGTTTGAATGTATTTTAATCTTTTGAAAATTTATTAAATTTTTTTGATTGAAACCTACTGGTTTAATCTTGTTAGAGAGGCATGTTTTTTAAAAAACCTTTTTTTTGTTTTAAGTTGGTATTTTGAATTGAAATGAAATAATGGTATTTAATTAAAATTTAAGAAGTATAAAAATATACCTCCCATCATTAATTGTGTAAGATAACATGAAATCCTTGAGTAGTTGGTGAGTTATTTGGATACACTGTACTCTATTATCACATTCTAGACATACTTGTAGTGGGTCACATCCCCAATGGGATGGTGATGAGTATCCTTTGAAAAATGTTTGGGGGAAAGTGTATACTTATATTGATGAGATCACTTAATGAGTGAGGAGTCTTATTGCTTGAAATAGTCATACATATTTGTAAAATTAACATGTTGTTCACCTATTTTATATTTGAGATATAAATATATGCTAATTTTCTTGAACTTATTTTCATGCCTTTATAATTTATATAAACCATTTTTAATAAATGTTTTATTGAGTTAATTATTTTAGTAATACACCATCATATATAAATACTTTCCATAATGTATTCTTCCATTATTATAATTTTATATCATTATTTGATTAAATTTTCATCAAATTTAAAAACTTAATTATTTTGAAATTAGAATAATTCATTTGGATAATATATTTCTTGCATATTTTATAGAATCCTTTGGTGAAGACCTAGTAGGATTTTTAACTCACAACCTACTTGTTCTTTTAAGTGTTTTTAGATTATATCCTTCCCGGATCGATAAATTGGAGATGTTATTTTTGAGGGGGTTCCAACTATTGAACCTATGACATGGTGAGTTGTGTATTTAGGTACATGGGTTGTTTTCCCCTATTTTGGTTTATGGGTTTTAGTACTTAGGGATGTAATGCCATGTTGACTTCTAGTAAATCACTCATACTAGAGTTTATTTTTTTAAAATGACTTGCTTGTCATGATTCAACTATGTTTTGGGGGAAATTCATTATTACCTGCATGTTGTATGATTTCAGGTCCAAGTCATCAATCTATGGGGATCAGAAACAGCCTTCGGTCTATGTTAGGGGTAACTCAGTTATCGTATTACCAAGGTACCTGTGATTTTTTTGACATCAATATAAACTTTTCATATATATATATTAGTGAATAGTTTTCAATTTCACAACCAATTTCTCTATAAACATTGTTCGCATCACCTTTTTTTCACCTAAATCATCCAAAAATGCTAGATTTTAAAACTACTTCCCATATAATGCCTTATTATATGGCATCTCTATATGAGAAGGAAAAAATTATTATAATAAAATTCAATATAAAAAATATATTGATCCCAATATCACTTATAATCTATCAAACAAGATATAATAATGTCTTCCAATGTGTGTATTGTTCCATAGGACTCACCATAATATTGTGGAGAAAAGGAAATATTGAAATTTAATTCAATACACAACAACTTCTAAAGGCCATTCCAAAAATTAGAATTGAACCTAAGATGATTTTCTGTTATGATGGAGATAGTAACTCTATGTAACATGACTATATCTTTGATGAATAATTAAGAATGTTTATACAAATAAAATGTTTCTAAGATATGAAGGAAATGTAAAGCTCTCATCAGCAGACCAATAATAAGAAAAATCACATTGTTATGACTATATGTCATTGGAGATCCCTCTGTGAAATCTATGGATATATATTCCTATTTCTACTCTTGAAAGTGCAGAGTCTCTAGTATACCCTTCAATAATTTCAGTTTTTATTTAACTTATGGACAAGTAATGAATTTCATGGTAATGTAAAAAATATATCTTTTCATTAAGTCCCACTAATAATAATCCAATACTACTTTATTCATCTTAGTGATACTAGGATGAATAGAGAATATATAACTATGAGATTACTTTATGATCTGCCTCTTTAAATAGGATTCATAGGGCCCTTATATTCTCTTTAAAAATCTCAAAAGACCAATATTTATCAATATTGAATTTAGATACCTTTACATTATTAACAAATTATACATTTTATGGTGACTAATGACCATCCTTATGATCTTTCTTATTTCATTATCATATACATGATTAAAGAGACACTTGAAACAAAATAGTGGATGTTCCACCATCCACAACTTTCATACCTAAATTTATCAAATAATTAACCAAAGTGACAAATTCCATCCATAACATTGTTAATATAATGTTTTTTTGATTGAAAGAATTACAACTATAATTTCCTTTTACGGGTGATATAAATCCTGAATTCATAATTCATTTTTAGTTCTATCCATTATCTCTATCTCAAGACGTACTCTTGGAAATTAAATATTTATTTCAAAATTTTTAGTTCATTATATATTTCAAAATTGTATATATATAAATGATTCCTAAAAATTAATAAATCAAAAACTATATGAACTAATCCCTACTCATGTGTCAGAAAATTTGACTCATGAGGTATAATTTTATGTGAATAATTATAAATTTCATGATCATTCTTCATCATAATTAAACCACGTCCATTCTATAAAGAATCACTATTGGTGAAAAAATAACCATTTTCAGAGGGTAGATATAGAATCATATCATTCACCAATATTTTATATATTACTAAAAAATTCATCAAATTCTTCCTTCTAGATATATTTTACTCTTTTTCATGTTATGTTAGTATGTGGTCTAGATATTCATATAAATTTTTCAGAAAATTATTTTAATAGCCTGCTAATCTTAGAAAAAATCAAATCTAAGTAACATTTGTATATCTTGGACATTTTTAAACCTTATTTTTGGTGGGATAAACATATTTTTAATATATACATTTTTACAATATTTCTAAGGAAATAAATATTTTTTAACAAAAACTCTCTCTTTCTAAAATTTTTATATAACTTTTTTTCATTGTCGGGTTTCAGAACAGTACATATACCTTATTCAGTATAGTTATATAATTTTTTATAAACCCACATATCATTATCTAAAACTACAAAAAACTTATCAAATTATTCATGGTAGAAATTATACTGAAGACTCATAAATAGTGTAGGATAATTTTGCAACCCAAATGGAATAACTTCAAACACATAATACAGATATCTAGTATAGAACGATGTTTTTTGAATGTCATGCTATGTCACCATTAGCTAATGGTTCCCTATCCCGAGATCAAAAATTGAAAAGAAATTTACTACCTATAGATATGACCAATTAATTTTACATCCTAACATTTACCATAGTGGTAGAATGATATTTTTCTACGATTATTTTCTTTCGGCCTCGTTGATTTCGAGGTTGAGTTACTATTCATGGGTAGACATTAGAATAATGTTCAATCTAAGTGAAATTATAGAAGCATTCCATCATTGTTTCATTATTTTTTTACTTATTTCCCTTATATTTATGAGCCATATAACAATACATAACAAGTATGAAATTTCCAATACTTCGTGATACATTTCATGGGGTGCATCTTACCAAACATTAATGAATATGAGAATTTAATTTTCCAAACCCAAAAATTCGTTACTCATAAGTCCCTAATTCTTGAAAACATTTACACATCATAATATATTCATCATGTGGAACAAATGTTTCAACAATAACCATCTCAATTTTTTATCAAAATAAATAGGATTATCATATTTTTTTAAATTCCCATGAATCCAATTCCCTTCATAAAATCAGTTTCAAACTATTGTAAAATATATTAACTTTCTTACCAAATACACAAAAAATAAACAATGTTCCTAAATAGTATTGTAAAATTGGTTTAAAAAACGTCCACATTATATTCATAATTCTCCATTAGATCGATGAATATTTTCTTCATTTTGCGTCGAACGGTCATAGGAAACTATTTTTCCATAAAAATATTATGAAAATAATCCCATGCCATTAAACAAAGATTATATTTAACTATGATATTATTAAAGAGATACCACCATCAATCATCCTCACCATCAAATAAATAAATATAAAGGGATACCTTTTTACTTAATATATACACCATGGATCGAAATATATTTTCTTGTTCTTTAATCAACCTTTAGGATAACACAAGATCTAAGGTACCACTGATGTATGAAGGATGTTGTCATATTAAATGATATACTATCTTCATGGTACTATGTGTTAGATAAGGATGATAACTACAATGTATTCAAACACAAATTATAACTTTCATCAGCTAAGCAATCATAGAAGAAAATTGTTCTATTCTGATTCTAACCATTCTGGATTGCTGATTTGGAAGGATATTGTCTCCTTGATACCTGTCAACATCATCACCCATTTTTTCACTTTGGAAAACCAATTTTATATTAAGAAACATGGTGATATTCAAATTCTATAACATTTAAAATTTACAATAAATGGTTATTTATTTACATTTTTTAACCGTTAATGTTATCTAAACCATGAACTAATACAAACTATAATAAATAGACCTTAAACATTACTTATTATAGTGACTTTATTCTATAATTACCTTTATTTCATTCCATATTATATCTTAGGTTTAGGATATTTGATAATTCAGAAAGATGATTAAAATGAACACCTATATATTACATTTTGACAACACATTATTGTATCAATTTGTTTATAAACAAAAGTAATAAGAATAAAAAGTTATTTCTTTTCATAAATAATGTGAATAATTATTCTTGACCTCATTCTTTACAAAATATCCATTAAACCCTACAAAAAACTTTTTAAAACATTGTATGATAAGAAAATCCTCAATAAGGAACATAAAAGTAATAATATTGTTATTCCATAAATTATTATAATAAATTTCCATTTTTTAATTCAACAATGGGCTCGAAATAAATATTTACATACACTAAAAATGACATTCTCTGCCCAATTATTTCTATAAATAAATTTTTATGACATCTTAAAAGAAAAAATATATATAAATGTTTTTGGAAATTTGTTCCGAATGTTATAACTTTCATCCATAAATCATAAACTCTTTATCTTACAACTAGAAACCATATGTTTCATATATAATACATTGAAAGTATAAATAATAAATGTAACATGTATCATTATTTCCATATCACTTTTCTATATGTTATGGATCTCATAGATACACATTGATTATCCTTCATAGTTACTAATGGAGTAACCATCATAGTGTACTCACATAATCTCTTAGGATAAACCTAATTGATCAACATTGTTAGTTTACCAAAAGCATTAGAGAGATTAACAGGCTCACCCAACATATATTAATAATGAGAACTATAATCCTCATAAACAATGATCAATAACCATAACATAATTATTAAACTTTAAGAAATCATAAAAAAATATTCTTGAGGAAAATATCCATTACATTGTTTACATAACATTTGTTTTTAGAATGTTTCACACATATAAATAAATTTTTTATTTGAATTTAAAACTATAAACAAGTAGAAAAATCATAAAAACATAAATCATTAATTATTTCAGGAAAATCCTCTAATGTTGTATATGTTAAAAATCATTAATTTTAAATTTTTTAAAAATAAACATTAAAAGAATATTTTTAAAAGAAGTTCTCTTATATGTGTCATTAAAAAAGATTAATTCTTTAAAATATTTGAGAGAAAGTAAATAAATTCACTCTTTTAAACATTATTTTCCATATAAATACAATTATATATTTAAATATAATATCAGGGACGTGTAAGAGAAATATTGACAAAATATCTCATTAAAACATTTAAAATGATGTTTTTTTGTTAAATAGGCCCTTAACTTGAGCATGACTCATCACATGCTCTCATTAACATCTTAAAAAATAAACATAGTCTAATTATTTATGTTAATGAGAATTTTTTTCCACATCAAAATTAGTTTTATTTTAGTTACTACCATGTCATAAAAATTAATTATGTTTTTAAGTTCACGTTCGATGTTTTTGCGATATTTGGTCCTGAAGACCAAAATGATGCAGTTATGCGGTATATGTTCACAGAAATCATTATTAAAAAATATCCATAATAGGATTAATGACATTATTATCATTTTTATAGAAATTTATACTTATAAATTCATCCAATAAATGTGGTTATAAAAAATAAACTTCATTACAACCATGGATATGGAAGGTCGTGCATAGGCATGAGTAACATTTCCATTTTTTGATCAATTATTATAAAAAAAGGTAACTATCTATTTGACATAAAATATAAATAATAATATCTAAAATATAATATTAATTATTTTAAGATGCCAATATATATCATTCTTTTTATGTGGTTATGTAATTCGAATTACATCGCTTTATGGTGGTGGTACTCCACATGTATGGATGATCAATGTTATCATTTTCATTATAGGGAAATCTATGATTGTAAATGATATATTTCATTTTTAAAATGATAAATATTTCATTAATATCATAAAAAAAATTAATTTCAATCATAATTAATAGTCTCGTGATAAAATGTTGGAAAATATTGCATTGGTTCATGAGGCAGAAGTCGGTCGTACACATGAACGATGAATTACTCTCCCATTTTATAGAAGTGTATATGAATTTAGGTCATTAAATTATCGAAATAAAATATTAGTATATAGAGGTTACTGGATTTATTATTTTATGATTTTTGATTAATATTTGAATGATGTGGAAGATGAACCAAATCCAACGAGCATGAACCCATGTAATAGAGGCTCCTGCTTGGAATCCAAATGACCACAAATAAAATCTGGGAAGGGGGGAATTAGTGAGTACTATAGAAGCACCATAGTAGGGTAATGTAGTAGTACTATATCAATGGAGGACTATAGAAGTAGTGAAACTATATTGATCGAGGGTACTGTAGTAGGATGTGTAGTGGCGGTGGTACTGTAGCATGTACTGTAACAACCCAGGTATTGTAGTAGTCTTATTCACTGATGTGCCAATTGAGCAAAAAATGGGCTTTTAGGCCTCGTATTCAGAAAACTTGGTCTGGAACATTAAGGATATGTAATGGGTCTCCATCTACATGGTCAATAAGAGGTATTTTATTTACTAATAAAAAGTTGGCTTCATCCCCAACCATAAGAAAAAGAAGAATCAAAACAAAAATAGGTTGATAAAAACTATTCCTCATCATTGGAAAACATCCATTTCATAACACCTTGAGACAAATAAGAATAGTTTCTTACCTATTATAGTGAATCTATAATGTGAGAAGTGATTCAAAAAAAGTAGTTTTTAGTGATAATGAATAAACCAATGTGGTTTTTATAAGAAAATAAATGTGATGAAGTGTTACCCATGCATAAGAGAGGAGAGGCAGTCTCTTGGAATTTTTCAAAACATTAAATTAATATAAATTTGATTACAAATAAAAATACTTCCAAAATTATTTATCTAAATAATACATTTAAAATCATCTTAAATCCAATCATCCAGTAATTGTGAAAAAAATTTACTCAGTTTGATACCCATATCATTTAGTTATAACCCATATTTAAGCCCTTCAACTCTTACAGTTATAATATTTATTTCAATACTCTTTGAGGGTAAATGTTGTTAAATTAAATTGTAAAAACCCCATAATTGAATCATGAATGGTATTTTAAAAATTATCTCTATAATTTTTATTTATTTTTTAATACTTTCAAAAAATTGATATCATTTGATGAAATATTATTTATTTAAACTTTTATGAATGTCTATTTTGACACTAATCATTACATTTCATTTTATATAAAATACAAATAAATAAAATAAAATTCAATAAAATTTTTGCAATTTATCTATACAATGTCAAATTATTCTATAAAATTATTCTCTTTCACTTATTTTATCACATATTATTTATTTTAATATTTTTAATTTCATTAAAATGATTTTTCCATTTATTAAATAATTACTCCATCTGTATTGTAAAAGCATTTATGGTAATTATTTAATTAGTAAAAATAAAAAATAAATTCCCATGATGAATTTAAATATATTACATTTCACAATACTATTTATAGTCAAACATATATTCCCAGATTATATTATATCAAAATTATTATACTTATTAAAAATACGAGTTTGAATTGTTTGAATTTTCTTTAAATAAAATATTATAATGGATATAATCTTTTCTAAGTGGACATTAAAGATAATGTAATACAATATTTAATTCATAAAGACAAATATTACTCATTCTATAAAATTGGATCATGCGTAAGGTTCATTTTATAGTCCATATCATTTTTTTTGTTAGACATAATTACATAATTTACCCTTCATAATAGTAACCGAAATTACTAAGGTTGCACTTCATAATGTAAAAAAAGTGAACTATTTAGTATATTTGGACCTAATAATATAATTTATAGAATAAATTTTTGAAAATTAAAAAATAAGGATTTTTTAGTGTTTACTTAAAAATTAAATTCGAAAAAATTAATGAAAAGTAGTTTTTTGGAAAATTTTCATTTTCAGACATAAAATGTTTATATAATAAAATCATGTATAAAATACATTTTAAATACAATAATATGACTATTAATAGTAAAACTAAATAAATTTTAAAAATGAAATAAAATATAACAGGAATTTGTAATTACATTAAAATAAAATTGTTTTTTTTATTAAAAATAAGTATTTTCTCTTTTTAATAAAATATTAAACCGTTCAGAAAATTCTCAAAATTTAACAATATGAAAATTTTGATACTTATATTTTAAAAGAATATTTTTTTAATAAAATATAATTTCTAAAAGTCTGAATATTCAATTATATTATTTACTCACAAACTAAATTAATAACATTCTTGATGAATGGGTATTTGATGTATAAATTTACATTAATAAAATTAATGATTAATTTTACATGAATTAATTAATTCATTATTAATAATTAACACCATTTTATATTTAATAATTCAGTTAATGCTATTCAATCTACCCAATTTAAAGGATGGGTTAAAACTGGCACATAATAACAATATTTAGTTCTATATTTAAGCTCAGCATTGTGTATCCCCTACACTGTTGAAATAAAATCCATATAATTTTGAATTCAGCCATTGTAACCATGTTTTTAATTTTTAGAAATACCATTATTAAAATCCCACATAGGAAAATGGATTGATAAAAAATTCCCTTGATAAGAAAGAAAAGTGAAGTATGATGGTTTCTTGAGATAAAACACAGTATTTATCCATGTAGGAAAAATTTATATTGGAAGTGGAAATATTAAAATCATGTACTGATAGAGATTGATGTAGGACTTGATCTATTGTGTGTGAACCTTCAAAAAACGATGAATATATGATGAGTTAAAATGTCAACAATTTCCTTGTAAAAACATTTAAGGGATAATGTTTTTGTTTCCAGATTTATTTCTGGGAGTATAGGAATAACATTACTTCCATGTCTAATAACATGAATAAATATACTTATATGAAATTTAATTTTTCATAATTTAATCACTTTTGTCAATACGGTCATCTTTTTCTCCAAATTCTTAGTATTTAAGATGACCTTTTTAATCCCAACGAATTAGAGGCATCTTATACAGATCCCTATATCCACAAAAGGATTATAATATATTCAAATAATCATTTGGAATTAACATAAAAATGGATAATATATGATAATTCCCAAATAATAATAAACGATTATATGAAAAAAAATACTTCAATCTCTAGAATTTAATAACAATACCCAATTTTAAACATAAATCTCTCAAAAAATAACAATCATTAAAATTTCATAAAAATATTACAGACGTAGATTGGAAACCAAATATTAGAAGTATTCAATCACATATTCATCCATGATAATTTTAATATTTATCTTCAAATTACATCAATTACTTCAATAAAAAATCTTTGTACCCAAATAATGTAATCAATATGATATGAAATTCATTTTGATACAATAGGATAAATTTTAGAATTTTTCTTCTTCAAATCTTCCTTAAACCAAATCTTTCTTAAATTCTATAAAAAAATTTAAATTGTGGAATGATAAAAAAAGCTCAATAAGAGATATAAAAATAATGTAAGAAATACTTAGTTTGAAAATAATTATAACAGTTATTATTATTCAAAATAATAATTATGAGAAAAAACAATTTCTTACCCAAAAAATCATATGTTTTTAAAAGAATCCAATATAGCATGTTATAATAGTACATAAATGAAAAAAAAATCTTGTATGGTTTGCAATAATTTTTTTAAAAGTAATTACATTTAATCACAAAACATAAGATATTTATCTTACATTATATAATTATAAAATTTTCTAAAATACATAGCAAGCATATATAAATTAGAGAATTAAATTGTGGAAAATTTTTTAAATCATTCTATCATAGAATGTTTATCTCATAGTAACAAAATGTTTAACCATTAAAGTTATATTTGGAATATCCATCGTATTATATTTCCAAAATCTCGTAGGAGAAAACTAATTAGTTAACTATTTCTCCTTACCCAATTTTTGCGAGATATAAAGTGATCACTAACCCTCATTTTTTAAAAAAACCACATGTACTCATAAAAAATGAACAAGACCCATAAAATAATCATAACACATGGTGCTCTCATAAAAAACATTTTTAAGGAAAATCAACACTCAATTTGGAATCACATAACTTTTTTAGAAAATGCGAAAATATAAAAGATAACGGGTTTTAAATAAATATGTAAAATTATAAATTTTGATTACAAAAATTAGGTTTTATTATTATTGTAAATCCTTCTCATTTTGGATTAGATAAAAACATTCCTCTTATCTTTTATAATTCGGGTTGAAAGAGTATCATTAAAATATGGTTTTTAAAACAAATTCACATACCAAAAGTGTAACAGCCCGAGATTTTATGAAAAATATTCTTTTTATTTTATTAATGTCTTGTGTTGTACGCTACACCAAAAGGAGCTTGCACAACACACATCCTTGACTTGCCTTGCATTACACGCAATCGCGACCTTCCTCGATAGCGTGTGTAATACGCAATACCGAGTTTCACTAAACAACGATATGCTATTAAAATGTTATTAAAACTAGTCGTTATGAATAGTAATAACCACTTTTTGAAATTTTGTAAATTTTATTTTTCAAAATGGATTTCATTTTTGGATTCGGTGTATCGAATTTAGCCTAAGGTGAAATTTTGGTACTTTTCGGATAACTTTCATATTCTGATGAATAGTGAAAATTACTAAATTATAATTAAAAACAACTTTTTTTAATCGAAATAATTAATAGTGATAAATCATTAATTTGAGTGGTTTTAAAGTGTATTTAGAATATATTTTTACAATTTAATACAATGTTGGTCATTGGATGTAATTGCACATTTAAACCAGACATAAACAAGTGTCAATCTTTTGATAGATATTGTTTCTTAAAAACACGCTATTTGTTTTAACAGCGGGATTTAATTATAAAATTAATTAATGCAACTTTTATGTTATGAATTTGGTAAAATAGACTTCATTTTTGAATTCGGAATATGAAATATAGCTTGGGATGAAATTTTGGCATTATTCTGAAAAACATCAATTTTTGATGAATAGTGAAACTACTAAGTGGTAGGTTAAAAACTGAATTTTGCATAAAACTTAATTTTACCGCTTCTGTGAATGGAATTTCAAAAATCCGAGAGATACGGTTAATATCAAGGACTAAAATGTGGTTCAATGAGATGAAAATAATTTTTTGTTGAATAGTAACTTTTTTCTTTTTTTACCACGGTTATTAGTAAATAAGGTAACTAAGGGTAAATATGATATTAATATTACCCTAACACATGTCCTAATTATATTGGACAAGTGTAATTAGACCAAAAACAAACTTAGGAATAAAATATGACCATTTAGGCCCACTTGGATTAGATTAGGACATTTATTATTAATTTATTTAAAGAAGGGTTAAAATAGTTAAAATCAATGTTTAATAAGTAAATCATTTTTAATATGGGGTTATACATAAGATAAATTCGATTGTAAATATTCATTAGAAATCTAAAAAGATTTCCTACATGATGGTATTTTATTTGTAATTTTTAGACATCAAATAATTTAATTTATTTATGACACAAAGATGATGCATTAATTATCTTATTAATGAAATATTGACAAAATTGATAATATAAATACAAAAATAAATGTAATTTGAGACTTTTTATGAATTCCACTAATTTTCTAGGTTACTATGATATATTAATGTTGATTTAATCAACTTGGTTCGAACATATAATTCTGTTATGACTTTGACAAAAATTATATATCAAATAGTGTCAAAATTGACACAAAATAGTTTTTAAATCAAATATTATATTATTAATTGTTATTTTATTCCTAAAAATCTAAGGTTCGGCCAAATGACTTAGATAAGGATATATATATTAATAATAAACAATTTGGGGTTCGTTTGGCATGTTATAGTAAGTGTATTAACCATATAGTGAAAGAAAACAAAAAGACACGGTAAAAGTTAAATTATTTAACTTAGAGTTAAATCTAATTGATAAGGTTTAAAATAATATCCAAACATGTCTAAATTTGATTGGTTGATGAGATTACAACCCTATCTCATCTAATCTTCGAATATGAGTCATTTTTGAAGGTTTTTAAGTGGGGTTAGATTTATTATAAATTAATATTTTTAAGAATTCCTAAGGTGCCCCTCTCCTCCCCTATAAAAGGACACCTCCTCCCCCTCCTCCTCACACCAATTTGAGCACTCATGCTCGGCCAAACCCTGCCAATTTCTCCTCTCCACTTCCCTAGAAACATTCTAGAGGTTCTGGTCTTCCTCAAAGACCAATTTTAGTGCCCTAGGAGGAGGTCTCAAAGAGGAACTTCAAAGAAGAGGTAAATACCGTTACTAATTCTTTCATCTTTATTTCTTCTTCCACTTCTTCTTCTTAGATTGTTTCATTATGAAGTAATAACATCAGTATCACTCATATACCGATATGTTATTATAAGTATGAAACAACCCTATTTCACCATCTATCCAACCTACGGAAAAAGAAATCACCGCGCGTGCGTACGTACGGAATACCGTCTCCACGCCGTGGTGTAATCTATTTTCCACCACCACCTTACATGGATGGGTATAATGGTGTAAAGAATAACTATACATAGTTATTACAAAATCATATTGATTCTGACATATTGTATAATACACTCCAATTCAATTCAATATTTATATAAATGATATCATCGCTCGTGCGTACGTACGGAATACCGTCTCCACGACGCGATGAGATTCATTCTCCATGTTAACCATTTAAGAATGATTATAATGTATATATAAGAAATAATAATGAAATATATGACATTATAAAGCTACTGGATTTATGTATATATATACATATGTATGTCATCTACTTACTTCCATTTCAAGACAATAAGGAAAGGAAAACAGCGTTCATGCGTACGTACGGACTACCGTCTCCATGAACGGTGTTTTTCATTTTATTTATCTACCTATTATATATATATATATATACTGAATATATATGATATATAAATCATATTTTATATTCTGGAAGTAAGTAAATCATGATATAAGTAATAATGATGTCAAGAACAACAAGTCAAAACACCTACGATAAATGAAACGATTTTACCCAAAACGCTTCTTTAACATGGAATTTACAAAAGAACGGGTAATATAATGTCATAAGTGAACCATATATGATATCATAACAATGAATATGATTCTGTAATAAGTCAATAACATGATTTAAATCATTATACAGGAGGTTCGGACACTTACAAAGCAAGTCGGACCTAAGGTAAGGGAAATATCACAATCTCATTTTTATCCGAGGTTGTTTATTCGTAAGTATTTACTGGGGTGTATTTTATCATCCACATCCATGTTTCATCAATATGTAATATTATTTACATCCACCTACAATTGTTTAAATCCATTTTTACCCTTCGGTGAGTTTTTAGTAAAAGAAATGAAAGGAATCTTTTGATGTTTTTCGTACGAGGTACTTTTTGACTTTTCCGACAAAAGTACGAAGAATGTTTTTTTAACTTATACGGCACGAATGGATTTATACTGTTTTACAAAGCCTTATTTTCATGAAGCTTCCTCTAAAAGATTTCATGACTATTTTCAATAAAATCTCTTTCTTTTAAAATTGCATGATTTTTTGTGAAAAGAAATTGATTTTGAAGAAGAAAGGATATTTTCCTCAAGAATTCAATTCAAGTGTTTTATCAAAATTATTTTCCATATAAGATAATAAAGGGTTCTGTTTCTATCCATATTTTTACATTGATTTGACTATGTTGTGATGGAATTATGTTTATGAATTCCTTTATCTTATATGAATGGTTTTATGATGTCATGTTGTTTAAGAATCCCATTTTTATTACATGGGTTATGCAAGGATGTATGATTTATGATTTTGTGGCACACATAAGAAAGGATTCATTATGAGATGGGTGGGACCTATATCTCCCTCCAATGCATTGGGTAAAGATTTCATATCTCATGAGATAGACATGGCTGGAATGGTAGGTTATACCGGTTCAGTGAAACAGGACTGAAACGAGGATTACTCGATTCAGAAAGGGACTTTGTCCACTAAGATAGTCTTGGCAATGAGTCTTGACTAACAAGAAATGATTCTCTATGATTATGTGTGTATGCCACAATGAGTAATGTTTTAAGTTATGGTTTCATTTTCACTACTATGATTTATCCCATGTTATGAAATCATGCTCTCTTTTGCAGGTTAAGATTTCCAAAAATGTTATGTTCTTATGAAAATTATGTGATTGATATTTCTTTTGTTTACCCTTACTGAGCATTTGAGCTCACCCTTTTATGTTTTCTTTTCCCCAGGATATAAAGAAAGGTTTTAGGTAAAACAAAAAGGAAGATCTTTGTGGGAGATTTTGAAGATCTTTCACCAGGATTAGAAGATTACGTTCCGAGTTTCCAAAGACACTAAACTATTACGATCCTTGTGTGTGTGTTTTTGTTATGTACTAAGTATTCCGCAAAAGTAATGTAAAGTCCATGTAAGTCAGGCTACGGGTCTCTACAGTTGGTATCAGAGCAAAGGTTTAGTCAACCTTTGGAAACTAGGACGCGAAAACATTAGTGATATCCCTAGAGATATTTCTAAGGTATGTCTAGGGATGCCCCTAAAGATAAGAATACGTATAGGATATAGTCCTAGAACTATGGTAACGATATTATATTAAACCAAAGATGTTAGATATTTAAGTTACTCCCCCTTTATTATGATTTTGGCCTCTCACACTATTCTTTTTTGGGTTTTAGAATATGGCTGGAAACAAGATGATTCACGATAATGGAGGATATGATGGACAATGGAATGATATTCTTCATGAGCAACCAAATGAAATGGGATTTGGATGCCCAAACATCATTATTATGCCGAATCAGCAATCTCACAACATGATCAATAAAGTAAAATTTGGTAAGTTTCCTGACTCGACTAATAAGAGAAAGATGGAGTTCCATGATGATCATATAGGAAAGAAAGTTCAATTTCCCCTATGTAAATCATGTGGGAAGAGGCATCAAGGAGAATGTTTCAAGGGAACTGGAAGATGCTTTGGGTGTGGAAAAGAAGGACACAAAGCAAGTAAGTGCAAAGGAAAAGGGTCGGTTAACACCATGGATGAGGATAATGGTATTGCTACGACATCAAAAATGGTTAAGTGTTTTAAATGTGGAATGTATGGGCATTATGAAAACAAATGCCCTAAGGGAAAGACTCATGAAGAGAATCAGTATGGTCATATGGGTAGTATTTATGTGGATGATGATGAAGAGACTACAAATGATATGTGAGATGAAAGAATTTTTGAAGCTCGGTCAATGGTTTGAGAATGTAGTGGAATGATTACATGTTTATCATGTGTAATTTTGGAATAAAGAGACATCTATGGATTGTTACACTGTTGTCTTTCCTTGTGTTTTGAAAGTGTATGATTAATGTTACCAGTATCCATGAAAGGTTATTCAGATATTTTTGGAATGAAGATGATATGCGCATAATGAAGGATAAGGGGAAAATGAAATGTTTGACAGTATTCATGAGCTCATGATTGATATAAGGACTAAGTGATATCATGGTTTGAGTATATAGAATTTTGAGGATTTTGGTATGTGGAAAGTGTTAACTTTTAACTGCACTCATGTTTTCACTAAGGTATTCAAGAGAATACACGATTAAGGACTTTGAATGTTTGGAATGTGACCAACAAGACATATCTTATGATATGTGGGGATCAACGACAGTATTAAATCTCTGGAAATCGATGTCACTATATTATGAGAGTGGACTGCAGTATTATGTATAAGCCTAAAGATTAGACTGAATTATGTTGGACATAAGTTAGTATTGTTTAAGGATAGAAGATTTTCGATATTATTGATGGGATGTTATAGTGACGTAGTTTTAGAAAAAGGACAACCTGCAGGACGGGCGACAGCCCATCGCTTCGGACAAGGCTGTAGGAATCGAACCCACAACCAAAGTGCGACTGGCCTTTATCGCCTACCACTGGCCTACAGGAAGTCCCTGTTTAGTAGAAACTAGTTTTATTATATTAAGCAGTATGATATATGAAGTATAAGTCCATTTTAGGAACCATATGTGATTAATCTCACTATAGAATGACTTATGTATATTTAATAACTTTTTCTAACCTTTTGTTTGAGACAGATGGAATGACCCATCATTCTATCACATAATCTGCTAACACTTCACAAATAACAAATTCAACTTCATTTATTTAAGAGATGAAGTAGAAATTGTTCAAGGCACGAACAAAAGTGAGATTGTACCAAAATAAAGTAAGTATTTATTCTAAGCAAATTTTCAACTTTAGGGAAATGATCTTGAAAACCAAAAATGTTGTCCTAGTTCTCTTATACCTGATGAATCAGATGGTACCTTATATCATCACAAATCTATGGATTTGTGATTACTGGCTTTTCCATAGCCATGTTCTCTACCACTCTCCATCAGAACATGATGGTTAGATTTCTCTTCCCTATCCATATTTTCACCTATGTGGAAACCCAGTGATTAGTTTATTTGGGTAATCGTAACATTTCATACTTTAGTTTTTAAAGACAAGTTTTGGTATTCCCTTTTACGATGTGGGTTTCTATTAAAGAAACTTTCAAATAGTAAACCATTTTAACCCCGACGAATTTCGAGGGCGAAATTCATTTTAAGGGGGGTAGAATGTAACAGCCCGAGATTTTATGAAAAATATTCTTTTTATTTTATTAATGTCTTGTGTTGTACGCTACACCAAAAGGAGCTTGCACAACACACATCCTTGACTTGCCTTGCATTACACGCAATCGCGACCTTCCTCGATAGTGTGTCTAATACGCAATACCGAGTTTCACTAAACAACAATATACTATTAAAATGTTATTAAAACTAGCCGTTATGAATAGTAATAACCACTTTTTGAAATTTTGTAAATTTTATTTTTCAAAATGGATTTCATTTTTGGATTCGGAGTATCGAATTTAGCCTAAGGTGAAATTTTGGTACTTTTCGGATAACTTTCATATTCTGATGAATAGTGAAAATTACTAAATTATAATTAAAAACAACTTTTTTTTAATCGAAATAATTAATAGTGATAAATCATTAATTTGAGTGGTTTTAAAGTGTATTTAGAATATATTTTTCCAATTTAATACAATGTTGGTCATTGGATGTAATTGGACATTTAAACCAGACATAAACAAGTGTCAATCTTTTGATAGATATTGTTTCTTAAAAACACGTTATTTGTTTTAACAGCGGGATTTAATTATAAAATTAATTAATGCAACTTTTATGTTATGAATTTGGTAAAATAGACTTCATTTTTGAATTCGGAATATGAAATATAGCTTGGGATGAAATTTTGGCATTATTCTGAAAAACATCAATTTTTGATGAATAGTGAAACTACTAAGTGGTAGGTTAAAAACTGAATTTTGCATAAAACTTAATTTTACCGCTTCTGTGAATGGAATTTCAAAAATTCGAGAGATACGGTTAATATCAAGGACTAAAATGTGGTTCAATGAGATGAAAATAATTTTTTGGTGAATAGTAACTTTTTACTTTTTTTACCACGGTTAATAGTAAATAAGGTAACTAAGGGAAAATATGATATTAATATTACTCTAACACATGTCCTAATTCTATTGGACAAGTGTAATTCGACCAAAAACAAACTTAGGAATAAAATATGACCATTTAGGCCCACTTGGATTAGATTAGGACATTTATTATTAATTTATTTAAAGAAGGGTTAAAATAGTTAAAATCAATGTTTAATAAGTAAATCATTTTTAATATGGGGTTATACATAAGATAAATTCGATTGTAAATATTCATTAGAAATCTAAAAAGATTTCCTACATGATGGTATTTTATTTGTAATTTTTAGACATCAAATAATTTAATTTATTTATGACACAAAGATGATGCATTAATTATCTTATTAATGAAATATTGACAAAATGGATAATATAAATACCAAAATAAATGTAATTTGAGACTTTTTATGAATTCCACTAATTTTATAGGTTACTATGATATATTAATGTTGATTTAATCAACTTGGTTCGAACATATAATTCTGTTATGACTTTGACAAAAATCATATATCAAATAGTGTCAAAATTGACACAAAATAGTTTTTAAATCAAATATTATATTATTAATTGTTATTTTATTCCTAAAAATCTAAGGTTCGGCCAAATGACTTAGATAAGGATATATATATTAATAATAAACAATTTGGGGTTCGTTTGGCATGTTATAGTAAGTGTATTAACCATATAGTGAAAGAAAACAAAAAGACACGGTAAAAGTTAAATTATTTAACTTAGAGTTAAATCTAATTGATAAGGTTTAAAATAATATCCAAACATGTCTAAATTTGATTGGTTGATGAGATTACAACCCTATATCATCTAAGCTTCGAATATGAGTCATTTTTGGAGGTTTTTAAGTGGGGTTAGACTTATTATAAATTAATATTTTTAAGAATTCCTAAGGTGCCCCTCTCCTCCCCTATAAAAGGACACCTCCTCCCCCTCCTCCTCACACCAATTTGAGCAATCATGCTCGGCCAACCCCTGCCAATTTCTCCTCTCCACTTCCCTATAAACATCCTAGAGGTTCTGGTCTTCCTCAAAGACCAATTTTAGTGCCCTAAGAGGAGGTCTCAAAGAGGCACTTCAAAGAAGAGGTAAATACCGTTACCAATTCTTTCATCTTTATTTCTTCTTCCACTTCTTCTTCTTCTTAGATTTTTTCATTATGAAGTAATAACATCAGTATCACTCATATACCGATATGTTATTATAAGTATGAAACAACCCTATTTCACCATCTATCCATCCTACGGAAAAAGAAATCACCGCGCGTGCGTACGTACGGAATACCGTCTCCACGCCGTGGTGTAATCTATTTTCCACCACCACCTTACATGGATGGGTATAATGGTGTAAATAATAACTATACATAGTTATTACAACATCATATTGATTCTGACATATTGTATAATACACTCCAATTCAATTCAATATTTATATAAATGATATCATCGCTCGTGCGTACGTACGGAATACCGTCTCCACGACGTGATGAGATTCATTCTCCATGTTAACCATTTATGAATGATTATAATGTATATATAAGAAATAATAATGAAATATATGACATTATAAAGCTACTGGATTTATGTATATATATACATATGTATGTCATCTACTTACTTCCATTTCAAGACAATAAGGAAAGGAAAACAGCGTTCATGCGTACGTACGGACTACCGTCTCCATGAACGGTGTTTTTCATTTTATTTATCTACCTATTATATATATATATATACTGAATATATATGATATATAAATCATATTTTATATTCTGGAAGTAAGTAAATCATGATATAAGTAATAATGATGTCAAGAACAACAAGTCAAAACACCTACGATAAATGAAACGATTTTACCCAAAACGCTTCTTTAACATGGAATTTACAAAAGAACGGGTAATATAATGTCATAAGTGAACCATATATGATATCATAACAATGAATATGATTCTGTAATAAGTCAATAACATGATTTAAATCATTATACAGGAGGTTCGGACACTTACAAATCAAGTCGGACCTAAGGTAAGGGAAATATCACAATCTCATTTTTATCCGAGGTTGTTTATTCGTAAGTATTTACTGGGGTGTATTTTATCATCCACATCCATGTTTCATCAATATGTAATATTATTTCCATCCACCTACAATTGTTTAAATCCATTTTTACCCTTCGGTGAGTTTTTAGTAAAAGAAATGAAAGGAATCTTTTGATGTTTTTCGTACGAGGTACTTTTTGACTTTTCCGACAAAAGTACGAAGAATGTTTTTTTTAACTTATACGGAACGAACGGATTTATACTGTTTTACAAAGCCTTATTTTCATGAAGCTTCCTCTAAAAGATTTCATGACTATTTTCAATAAAATCTCTTTCTTTTAAAATTGCATGATTTTTTGTGAAAAGAAATTGATTTTGAAGAAGAAAGGATATTTTCCTCAAGAATTCAATTCAAGTGTTTTATCAAAATTATTTTCCATATAAGATAATAAAGGGTTCTGTTTCTATCCATATTTTTACATTGATTTGACTATGTTGTGATGGAATTATGTTTATGAATTCCTTTATCTTATATGAATGGTTTTATGATGTCATGTTGTTTAAGAATCCCATTTTTATTACATGGGTTATGCAAGGATGTATGATTTATGATTTTGTGGCACACATAAGAAAGGATTCATTATGAGATGGGTGGGACCTATATCTCCCTCCAATGCATTGGGTAAAGATTTCATATTTCATGAGATAGACATGGCTGGAATGGTAGGTTATACCGGTTCAGTGAAACAGGACTGAAACGAGGATTACTCGATTCAGAAAGGGACTTTGTCCACTAAGATAGTCTTGGCAATGAGTCTTGACTAACAAGAAATGATTCTCTATGATTATGTGTGTATGCCACAATGAGTAATGTTTTAAGTTATGGTTTCATTTTCACTACTATGATTTATCCCATGTTATGAAATTATGCTCTCTTTTGCAGGTTAAGATTTCCAAAAATGTTATGTTCTTATGAAAATTATGTGATTGATATTTCTTTTGTTTACCCTTACTGAGCATTTGAGCTCACCCTTTTATGTTTTCTTTTCCCCAGGATATAAAGAAAGGTTTTAGGTAAAAAAAAGGAAGATCTTTGTGGGAGATTTTGAAGATCTTTCACCAGGATTAGAAGATTACGTTCCGAGTTTCCAAAGACACTAAACTATTACGATCCTTGTGTGTGTGTTTTTTGTTATGTACTAAGTATTCCGCAAAAGTAATGTAAAGTCCATGTAAGTCAGGCTACGGGTCTCTACAAAAAGCCATAAAAAAATATTACTATTTGATGAAATTGGAGATAAATTATGCAATTATTTTTTTTACAAAAAATCATTTTCAAATAAATAAATTCATAAGAATCATTTTAAAATCATTTATATGAAAGTGAATTATTTGTAAAATACATCTTTAAAAACATTTAAACAAGGATTTTTAGTTAAAGATTCTCTAAAATTGAGTCTTAATCATCATGTACAATATTTATCTATCGGAATGCTAAGCATAGGTTGATGAAATTTAGTACTAAAATATTTTTTCATTATTAATTTTATTTTACTTATTACCATGCTATAATAATCAGTTATGTATTTATGTTCATGTTTTTGTTTTGGTGATATTTTGTTATAATTTCCAAAATAACATATTGAAGTAGACTATTGTCAATGATAACAGTATTACACTATATCACGATAAAAATTAATTAAATAAATATCAATTTTAGTATTAAATTAAAATTTTAAAAATATACAACAAATAAGTTTTTCTAAAATTATCTATGTTACAATCATTGATATAGTAGATCTTACAAACGTAAAAGAAAAGATTCCTTTTTTCTTTGATCCTTATTGAATGACATAACTATTATTTTTCCTTTTGGGAATGATCATAATATATTAATTATAGGATTAATTATTTAAATATTCTTATACATATCATTCATCTGATGTGGTCACTAAAAATGAATCTAATTGTATCATGGAGGTCGTAGTCCATATGTATTCACAAATGATGTTATCATTTAACGGTGCATGGAATGTTAAGGTATTGAATGATATATTACCTTTTTATCATTTTAAATTTGTCATGAATATAATGTAAAAACTTTTTTTTCAAATATTAAATCTAATTTTGAATGACGGTTTGGGATAACAATTTACAGTGGTTCACGAGGTGGTAGTTCACCAAACACAAGAATGATAATTTTTTTTCCAATTTGATGGAAGAAGATATGGATATTTTCCATTAAAAAATATAATAACATATCAGTTTTTAGTGGATACATTATTTTTCATATTAACGTGGTTGAAAATTATTTGAAGGAGGTTGATGAAGAATGAAAATTAAAGCATGCATATCAAAACTATACATCTTCTTTAGAAAACATTTTTTTTCTTAAGAGCTTAAAGCCACTGAAGATAGAATAATGCCTAAATTAAGAACAGTGGAATGAAGGGAGGTATTTCAAGAATGTATTTTGGAATATCTAGGTCAGAAAAACTGGTTTTTATTATTGAATAGATGTAAAGAATATGTAATCTTTTATTTGAGAGGGGAGGGGCACTCATAAATTGTTGAAAAATATTAAATTTATATAAATTAAATTTTTACTCCATATTGATATAATGTCACTTATTTAAAATATAATATTTGGTTGGGACTAAATCTTGTCTTAAAATAATTTTTAGAAAATATTTGTTCACATTGATAATATTTTTATTTATTTTTGACAATTATTTAACCCCTTTAAATCATACCATGAAAATATTTATTTTTTACACATTGAGGGTAAATATTGTTACTATATAATTTAAAACGACCCATAATTGAAAAATGGATGATATTATAAACCATATCCTAATCATTTTTCTAAATTTAATATTTTTACTAATTTTATATCATTTTAATTTTTGTAAATATCATTAATTGTTATTTTTACACAATTCCTTATAGTGAAATTTAAAAATATGGATACAAAAAAATATTGTTGAATAAAATATTATAATAAATCCTCAAAATGCCAATTTACTCAACAAAATTAATGGATTACATTAATTATCTCATATTATATATTTTTTCAACATTTTAATATCATTAATTTATTTATCTACAAATAATATAATTACGTCAAAAGTGTTATAGAGAAATTTATGTTAATTATATATTAAATGAAAATTTAAAAATAAATTACCATGATGAAGATAATTTATATTAGATTTAAAATACCTATTTTTAGTTGAATATTCCCTTGTGATAACTCCATTTTATGAAATATGTGGCCATTAAAAATTTCAGTTTGACAAAATTGACTTTTCCTAAAATAAAATATTATAAATGTCATAATTACATAAAAATCAAAACAAAAGGCCATATATTGTAAATGTTAATTATTATTAATGAATAATACTCATCCACTAAATTTGGATCAATTGTATTGGTGAATTTTGAGTCCTTGTCATTTTAGTTTTTTCGTTAATTACCTAATTTACCCTTTACCGTAGTGCCTAAATATATTATGGTTACTATTAATAATGGAAAAAATTCAAAGTTAAAAATTTAGTAAATATATTAATACTAATTTAAAATATGGATTATATTTTTAAAATTTCATGATAGTGATTATGTAACATTTAATTTATAATTAAGTCGGAAAAAAATAATTAAAAATCATTTCTTCAGAAAATACTATTTTAATCATAATTATTTTTCAACTAAATTTAGATGTTTTTAAATAAATTAAACTCGATAATTTTAAATAAAAAAAAAATAAATTAAATTTAAAAACTACGATATAATTTTAATAAATAAATACATTAAAAAACAAATTTTTCAATAAAAATTATTATTATTCACTATTCATTACACTGCTAGGATTTTTAGAAAATTCTTAAATTTTCACCACAAGATAATTTTGATTTTATGATAAAAAAAGATGACCATTTACTAAATAAATATTAAATATATTTACATTAATTATATTATTTTTACTTAAAAATTGATAAAAATAATATTTGAAGAAAATATATTTCTGATGAATAAAAAGAAAAAACTAAATAAATTTATGAAAAATATAGTACATATTTTAAAATAATTGATTAATACTTTTTCACTTTGTATTACCAATATATATTTTATAATTCCATTAATAATACTCATTCCCACCAATTTAATGCGTTGGTTATAATGGTAAAATTTAAATAATAAGACTCTATTGTTCATTTTAAGATCAATGTTTTGAATAGCGTACACTATCAAATAAATGATTTCATTTTTAAAATATCATGATGTTGCAATATACCCACCTTCAATAAATTTCATCCTCAAAATTTACACCGGGGATCAATAAATAGGGGTTTTCTTTTTAAAATACCATTTTTGAAATTTAACATCATATGAAGGATCAATAAAACATAAACCTGAAAAGTGAGAAAGGAAAATAAAAAAGGTCACAAGAGATACCAATTACTATTTTCAATGTTTGATACATATACATGTAAAGTAAAATATGACTCCTATGGACTGATATATATTAATAGAGAACATGGTCAAGAGAATGTTGACCATCGTATCTTTATGATTGGTCAAAAGGCCATTTATTTCTCTGAATGAAAGGTAAAAGAATATAATTTTTGATTGAAATTTTTTTTCTTATATTTGTGGATTTTCCATTAATGTCTCTCTAACATCATAAGGAATTATAATTACTTCCAGGGTATAGATTCATCCTTTAATAAATTTTCACTATATTCGCATCTTTTTTCCCTAATGATGATTAATTTAGATGAATGTTTGAGGCCTAAAGATTTAGAATCAACCACCTTGGATCACTAAATCCACACATGAATAACAATACATTCCTCATGTCTTTATAAAATATCCAAAACAATAAATATAAGAATATTATAATATAATTAGAAATAATATAATTTTACTTTAATACTATTAAGTATGAATATTCAAATTTATATTATTTCTAATATTTTATAATAACTTATATTATAATAATTCCTATCATTTTATTTTTTTATTTTTTTATTTTTATTTACAATATATTTTTTTAATTAGGTACACAGAAAATTCTTGTATATTATATATAAAATTATAGTTAACGTAACATTATCTTTTTTAATTATAATCACGAATATAAAAATTTTAGTATAAAAATAATATAAATTAAGATAAAATATTTGAAATAAATACAATGTGAATTTTCATAAGTATTTGTATTATTGTAAACTTATTTTATTTTTAATTATCTAATATTCATTGAATCATTTCAGTTTTGGATAATTTCTAAATATATGAGGAATAAATTATTATCCATTTTCGGATTCACTAATCCTTAGAAGTTTATTCAAATTCTTCAAGAATGAAATATTCTTCTTGAAAACTCATTTTTTGGAGTTGTTGATTACATTCTGGAACTATCACCTTTCCTTGATAAAGCACATAATGTTTTATATATCACTTTTTAGAAATAAGTAAATTCTAGACCAAACACATGTTCTCATTTTCGAAGAAATAATATTGGAACATTGTTTAGCAGAATATGAATACATGATACCTATTTTAGACATTATAGAATAGGTGTTTAGAAATCAGATGACTCGACAGGTAAAGGTACATTATAATCAACATATGATAGAAGAGGAAAAATAGAACTATACGAAATTGTGATGAAGTACCTATAAAATATATTTATTAGTTGTCATTATAAAAACCTCTAGGATGATTTTTTATTGAATCAGACAAGAATTTAAGACCCCAAAAATTCATGGTATACCTATTTTTAAATAAATTTAATCTCTTCAATGGCTTGTATTACATGAAACATTGAGTTTAACAAAAAATTTATATACTATAAATTTTATTATTTTAAAAGATTATTATAAACATGAAGTTAAGTTAGAATGTGAAAATTGGAATAAATAAATTATCATTATTATATATAATATTAATATTGAATAATTTTTTTTATTAATTCTATTGAAATTATAAAATAGTTTTAAGTAATATCATTTAATTCATCAAATATATGTTTAATAAAAAAATTGATTTTCATTTCCTTCTATGAGAAAATGAATTTAAATAATTTTTCATACATTTATAAAATTATACGATTCAATGAACTTAAATTTTTAAATCATCATATTTAAATAAATATATTGTTAATTTTTAGGAATTTGACGAAAATATTTACATTACAGTTAACAATGAAAATTATGAAGTTGTTTTATATAAAAAGCATTTTATTTATTTTAAATACCATATTTATTATTTCAATTTTATATAAATGTATCTTATGTAATATATTTTTAGATATAATTAAATAAATTTTAAATATATTTATAAATTATTTTTTCATATGTAAAATTTTGGGCTTTTAAATGTATTTTTGAAGAAACTATTTTTTTTGTGTTTTTAGGAATAATATTTAAATTTAATTATACGAATTATGGGTTTTTAATATTATAAAATTTGATCTATATTTTATTTAGTAAGTCCAAATTCTATAAAAAGTTTTAATGTATTATTGGAAAATATGAATATAATAAATGGTAATTTTTGTTACAACTATCAAGGGTAAATTAAGAAATTTAGGTTAAAAATAAAATGATAAAAACCTTAACATGAACCTAAAACATTCCCCCATCTTATCAGATGAGTAATTTTCATCAATAACTATTCATTTTTTTGATATTGGAACATTTTTTTCATTAGGATGAGATTATTTCCATTATAATATTTTATTTACAGAAAATTCAAAGATCTCGCACTTATGATTTAAATAACTATAAATTTTTTAATATAATGTTATCAAGAGGATATATTATTTTTTAAATAATAATTTAATATATATTAATTATCTTCATCATGCATAATTAATTTTAATTTTAAATAAATAAAAGACGCAATAATTATTCAATTAATAAAAATATCAAATAAATGATAATGAAACTATTAAAATAAATATAATTTTAGATAAATAATTTTATACAAGAATTTTATATAAGGAATCGACATGTTAGGGATTTGTTTAATTATTTTTTTTCTAATTTATTTTTTTTATTAATATTACTAATTTTAATGTTAGTAATAGTGTAAAGATTGGCAGTCATGAAATTTTTTGAATATAATATTTTGTTAAATTGTGTTAAAATATAAAATTTTTTAAATATTACTAAATATGATAATATATAGTCGAATACATCATATAATATTAATTTATAGGAAATTTGGATGCATTTGGATCTAGAATATTATTTTTTTATATTAATAATTTGTGTATTTCCAAAATTTCCCCGCACTTTTTTGATAAATGGGAACCCCTTCCATTGGTTCTCTACACAACATTGATCTATATATTTTGACTAGAACCTAATAATTTATCTTCCGAATATACTTATCCATGTTTTTTAGGTGATGGTTGTCTCAAAATACCAACCCTATTGTCAATAAGAACAAGTCTAAATAAAGTTCTCCAAAGAAGAGATAATCATCTTATCAACTCTATCACGTTTATTTCCTCATATGATTCCTATTAATGTCATTTTAAAATCATAAAATTGACACTAAAGTATAAATATATATATTGATATGTTATAATAATTATTACATAGCAATATTATACCTTTTATAGAACCTATGAAAATAAAAGCACCACACGTGCGTTCAAACGACCTACCGTCTCGACATTGTGGTTTAATTCATTTTTATCACCAAATTAATTGAAGTTTATAATGATGTAAATAATTTATATTTTCATAATTACGACATGATATTAATTTTAAAAATGTAATATACCATCTACTTCAATTCCATTTCAACCATTTAGAACATATATCATCACTTGGGAATAAGTACGACTTACAATTTCAATGATGCGATGTAATTTATTTTCTATGTTCAACATTTGAGAGTAGTTATAAAAATGGATATAAGGATCAAATGTGAAAATTATAAAATTGATATAAATATGTAGTTGTTTGATCTATATATTATACATGAGAACTTAGCATTTCAAAACAAAAAAAAAAAAGAAAACAAGTCAATTAACACAAGAATCAGTGAAAATAAAGAATTATTTATAATTTATTAGGGAAATATGATATAATATAATCTTATATGGTGTTATAAATGTTAATATAGTTCTGATATAAATTAATATCATGTTTAGAATAATTTTTAATTTTTTTCGAACATTTTTGATGGAAGTCAACCCTCAAGAAAGGGTTTCCCATCCCACATCTACTTCCATGAGACATATTCCATATTAGTCATATATTTCACTACCCTTGTGTAAATATATGTTATTTGATATAGTATAACATGAAACAATTTTTTTAATATAAAACAAATATTTATTTTATATTATTCCATTCAACAGACTAAATATTCCAAATATGCAAAAGTAGTAATGGTTTTTTCACATTCTCATATATATTTTTGATTGTTTATGTTTATCTCTCCAATGGGGAATATTTAAAATGACTTTAAATGTTTTAATAAAAAATTAAAAAAACCATTTAATAAAAAAAATAATGTTTTAATTAATTTATATCAATTTTTAAATATTTTACGTACTGTGTTAAAATGTATTTTTTTATCGTTATATGAATAAGTAACTTCTTGATGTTTTTTATGAAAATGTTAACATAATGTTTTTTTGCGACATGGAATAAATATAATTTTTATCCAATAAGTTTCACAAAATATTTTATGCTTACTTGACATTTAACATGGTTATTTTAAATAAATAACTTTTCTTTATTACATGAACAAAATTTTGAAATTAAAAATTATTTTCTAATTGAATGTTTTTTACTCATGAAATAGTTCATTAATTTATTTAATGTAAATTAATCTTTGTCAACATCCATTGTTGATTATTTTTAGTGGATTTAATATAACAATACCATTCATATTTTTTATATGAGATTGTTTAGAATGAGTTTTACTGGGTATGTATTGATATTCAGTATGGATACTTCTTCGAGTATGGATAATTATTGATGATGTTAAGGAATGTTGATTAACTTGTTTGACTATTTCATGTGAGGAATTCATTGTACATAATATGTTATGGTAGGGTCCCACTATATCACAATTATGAATTGTTAGGTCTACTGAGAAAAATGAAATGCCTAATATAAAATTATATAATCATTTAAGTTCATGTTAACCATTTTGAGGATATTCAATACCTAAGTTCAAAATATATTCTTTAGTCGACTGTTGGAAATGAGTTAATTATTCCATCATCTATAAAATAATATTATAAAAATTATTATCCTTTTAATACATAAATTATAATATAAAATAAAAAATTTAAATATGTTTATGAAAAATGAAATATGTTACAATCCTGGAGACGTTAGGTCGTACGTACACATGAGTAACATTTTCATTTTTCTACTATCATTATATAATGATTTTAAGTATCATTTTGTATGAAAATAATGTTTATAATATTATATATATAAGATAAATTATTTATATAGAATTATATATATATATATCATACATGAGATATGGTGATGATAAAAGAATTGCATCGCATTGCGGAGGTGGTAGTCTACACATATGCATGAATGACAATCTCATTTTTATGTCAATAAAATGGAATGAAAATAAATGGTAAATTATATTTTTAAAATTATAAATATGTAATTAATATCTTATATAAAAATTAATTCAATCATTATAACCATTATTGAGAAATGGGGATGGGAAATAACTTTAGTCGGTTTGCGAGGAAGTAGTATATTGTACATAAGAGTGATGAATTATTTTGTAAATTCAAGTAATAAAGGATGTATATAAGTAATTTAAGTAATATAATAACATCTAATTATATTAAAAAAAATTATTTGTTATTTGTCATGAATTTATGTCATTTTATGGAAGTGGAAAAAGTAGAAATACTAAAAGAAGTGTAAAATTGTACCTCTTCCTTGGAAAACCCGATGTTATTAACACCGTATAATCACTAAGGGTGTTTTTATGTGAAATATAAGGTCTATATAATGTGTATAAATATTCTAGGAATTTATTTAAGAATATTTTTAGCAAACCAAATGGGTTTTTGTGATTTTTGAAATGTTAAAAGGGGTTCTCTTTTATAGGATGGGGAGAACTCCTATAATTTCTCAACATATTAAATTAATATAAATTTAATTTCAATTCCCATTGAATTAAAATTTAGTAATTTATAATAAAATATGTTTATGGGTATGAATATTCTCATAAAATAGTTTTAGATAAGTTTGGGTCACATTCCTACCGTTATAATTTATTTATAACTCTTATTCAACCATTTTAACTCTAATAGTGACAACATTAATTTTTTACTCAATGAGGGTCAATATTACATTTATAAGATTATAAAGGACCCAAAATTGTATAATTGTTGATATTTTAAACCTTATTCTAATATTTTGGTCACATTTATGATTCTTTTGAATATTATATCCTTTAAGAAAATATTTTTGTAAATATCATTAATGTCAATTTTGACAATACTCATTAACATGGAATTTATATAATATAAATACGACAAGATAAAATATAAAAAATAATTTAAATATACATAAAATTTAGAATGAAACTAATTTTTAATTAAATTAATTATATCATATTATGTTAATTTTAATATTTTAATATCATTTATTAAATGTTTGCATTATTTATATAATTACTGCACCAACGATGTGAAAACCGTTATGGTAATTAATTATTAACGAAAAATAATAAATATAATATAATGTATAATACAAATTTATTATATTTCAAATTACTATTAATTTTCTAAAGTATGTTCTAGATGAAACAATATTATAAAAATTAAATTTATTAAAAACAAGATTTTGAAATTTGGGCTTTTCATTATGTAAAATATTATATTGGTCGTAATCATATAAAATTATTCATAAATTTTCATATAACTATATGTTTAATGATTATTGATTAAAATTAATCATAAAATAATTTTGGGGAATTTTTGTGGGTCATTTTAAATTTCTTATCATTTTAGTGTTACCCTTAATTACCGTATTTACTCATTACTTTGATAACAAAAATTATTAAATATACTTTTCATATTATCTAAAATAAAAGTGTCCTATTTAATAAACTTGGAACACCTAATTCTATATTTGATAACTATTTTTGTAAATCCAAAAAATAAAGTTTCATTTTTTTATTTAATATTAAAACATAAAAAGTCAAAGAAAAACTATTATTTAGAAAAAAAGAATTTTTAAAAGAATTATTTATACTAAATTCATCTATAAAAACCATTTCATAAATAATATTTATATTATTTTATGTCAAAAAGTACAAATAAATTTTTTAAACTAACATAAAAATAATTTTAATTTCAAATATCATAGAATTAAAATATTTTTTAAATAAAAAAATCATTATTTTTTCAAAAATCATTGAAAAATAAAACATTTAACAAATTTAAAAAAAATTATGCATTGGATAATTTCAATATTCTGATTTTAAAATTATTTTTTAATGAAATAAAATTCTTAAAGGATCCTAAAATTAATTATAATATTCTATGAAAAAATCAGAACAAATCATTCTTGAATAATGCGTATTTGAAGAATAAAATGAATATAAAAAAATTTATTTCGTAATTTTATAAGAAATGAATAATATATTATTAATATGTATAGACATTATGTATTTCATTTTTTAGTTTATAAATTTAATAACATAAAATTTATGATCTAGGTTATAATGGATTCATAAAAATTATTTACTTGGTTGTTTTAGCTTGTTGTTTAATGACTTGTTTGATATCGAACATAATGTATACTGTAAAAAAATAACAGAATGATACATTATTCCTCCATTTTATGAAAACATGTAAATTTAAGAGAAAATCTAACACCCACATACAAATAGAGGGTAATAGAGAATATGGTGATAAAAAAGTGAACCAACAAAAAAACTTAAAAATGTGACAGGTTAAAAGTTCATTGATTTCCTTGTAAGAAAAGTAAACATATATTTTTTTTTATTTCTAGATCATTTTCATAGAGTTTATTAATTAATATACTTCTGAAACGGAGATAACAGAGAAATATTCCTACATGATAAGTTGAATTTCATACTTTAATCTATTTCCAAAAAACTCTAATTATTATTCACCAAATGATGAGTTTTAAAGAAGAATTTTCCTTTTTCAATGCATTATAATCAACTTCAATGTAATACTAAATCCATAAAAAGATAAAAATATATTCCTATTGTATTTAAAAATTAACCATAACAAAAATAGTTACAACAAGATATAGAAATTCAATAAAATGACAAACCATTCAAATTTTTAAAAATATCATTTAAATTCAATAATTCAAAACTAATGCCTTGATTTTACAATAAATAATTCAATAATTATCCATAATGTTACTTATGTTTATTCCATACTAATATTTAATACCATAAAATAATAATGATAAGGGTCACAAAAATTTTCCAAGAAAATTTTAATTTTTATCACAAAAAAAATCAATTAATAATGAAATAACGAACAAAATATATTATTCCCAAATCGTATAGTCTCTATGATATGATAATAATTTCCAATAATAATTTGGTCCCAAAAATATAATTCATCATTTAGTCGTCAAATAAAATCCCATAGTATTTGGTTTACCGTATTCGTGTAATGCTTCACAAGATTATTGTGATGTTATTAAAAAATAACATTAATCACATAATCAATTTTTTTTAAATATTATGGCATTAAATATCAAAATACTTATATCCCACAAATTAATTTGTTCTTAATACATAAAATCAGATTACGAAAAATAAATAGTCATATTATTTATGTCTTTATATAGGCCAGTGGTAGGAAATTCACCCTTACGAAGGTAAATTTTTTCTAAAGGATTTTTAGACCACTCTATATTAGTCCATGGGTGTTATATCGTATAATACATATGAATTTTATCCAATATTAAAACTTATAATTTTTTATCTGAGGTTACCTTCATACTTTCCTTTCTCACTTTTTATGTGGATGTTTTATTGACCGTTTTTATGATGTGGGACGTCAAAAACTGTATTTTGAAGGGTCAAAATGCATGTTCTCAATCGGGAGTTTAGATTTTTAAGACCAAAATTAGTAAATATGTGGTTAATTTAATGTAATAGGATATTTATATAGAAATATTGTATTTTAAAGAGTACAAGAAATGTAAAACCAAGCATAAAATGAACACTTGAATCTTACTATTTAAAATTGACTATTAAAAACAAGGAATTAAATTATGGGGAATGAATAGTAATAATTGAATTTTGATAAATATATTGGTCATAATATATTTTAATTTATTGATTATTTCATTTAAATGAGTACTATATTTTTAGTAAATTCACTTAGTGAAGTCAATTTATTCATCAAAAACATATTTTTTTTAAAAAAAATTATTGTTGTTTATGAAAAAATAATTTTATTAATAATTAATACATTAAAAATATATATTTGGTTTAATTAAAATAATTTTGGAAATAATTATATTAAAAATAAAATATTTTTGAAATTTTGAAAAGCATTTTGAAATGTTTGATTTTCAATGAATAATTAAAATTACCGATTTTATTGAAAATGGAATTTTCTTTTCAAGTATAAACATTTAAAATTATATTTTATATTACTAATATATATTTTATTTTTATTTGAAATAATAAAAATAATATTCATTAATGGATTTAAATTTAGTGTGAAAAAATTTAATGTTTTAATGTGCATTTTTCTGAAAAATTGTTTCTCATTTTGTTTTCCTAAGTATTTTTAAATTAAATGGTGAAACTATTGTTTTTCCAATTTTGAATAATGAAATTCATTTTTGGAATCATGAGGTTTAATTTTATTAAATAGTTCACTTTTTTTATACCACATGAATAATAAACATAGTAATTTGTTTTATCATGAAAAAAGATAAACCAGGTGATTAAGGGTAAAAAATTATACGAAAAAGAAAATTATTCTTAAGAATGACCCAATTTTTTTAGATGATTAAATTTCATCCATAGTAATTCATTTTATGACTATATGTCATTTAGGATCCACTTGAATGTAAATTTGAAATTTATATTATATTAGTTAAAGAAAAATTGAAGTTGTCACACCCAAAATTTTAATAACTATTACATTTATAATATTGATTTATCCATATTATATATTATACAATATATATTTATTTGAAATATAATATATTTATATTTAACATTGTAATTTGTATTTATTAATTGTAGAGAAAATAATTAAATGAAATTATTTCACAACATTAATGCTTGAATCACATAATAACAAAAAAATAAAATAGAACAATTGATATTAAAATTATTAAAATAAATATAATATGATATACATAATGTGATATCATAATTTTATAGTTGTATTTTAAAATTTTTATGGATATTAAATTTTTTTTTTCTTGTTTCATTTACATTTTTATATGTAAATGCAATGAATAGTATCAAAATACACATTTAACATATTTTCAAAAAATATTAATTTATTTAATGATATAAAATTACAAAAAATTAAATAAAACTGATTATTATAATGTATAAAATATCATCCATGAGAAAATTATTGTATTTTTCATTTTTTTGTTAAAAAATGATACACAATTTGTACAAAATAAATGTTGTCAAGATAATAATTAAAGGGGTTTAATAAAGATTAAAACATGAAGATACATGTATGAATGTTTCCTAAACACATCAAAAAATTATTTTATAACATAATATAGACCAATACCCGTATTATAATCTCAGTTACTCAATTTTTACCCATATGGAATTAAAAAAAATTTATATTAATTTAATTTTTTTTAACAAATTACATTAGTATACCTCCCCTTTAACATAAATGGGATCCACTTATTTTCATTTCATCAGTCTTAAAAAAATTGGATTGGCTTATATCTACCCAATTAAATTCCTTGAATCCATATCCTCATTATGTATGCCTCATTTTAGGAATAACACAACCATTAGTAATTTTAAGGTGTTAAGAAAAACAGGTTTCCCCATAAAGAGTTCTAGTTTTTTATCATCATGTTTTTGTTTTTTTCATCTACAAAAAATATTATTAAAATGTGATAAAATACTAAATATATTATCCTCTATATAATGAGATTTTATTATGTTATATTAAATAAAAATACTAATCCCCACTTTCGTCTAGTGGGAAAATAATTCATCGTTCATGTGTGTGACAAATTACCACCTCAAGAATTGATGTACGTTGTTTTCCAACATCATCACACAAGACAAGTTATAATGATGGAAATAATTATTAAATGTAATATTATTTACTTATATATAATTATTAAAATTTAATATATCATGTATGTTCTTACATTTTCATGCATGGAAAAAATAGAATGTTGTTCATGCGTACATTTTTCGTACCACCTCCACGAACCGATTTAATTCATTTTTCATAACCACATACCAGAAATGGTATATAGAAGTATATTTAAAAATTATTATTATAATTTTGATAGTATTATCATTATTAAAAGGAATAATGAGTCTTATCTTTATTTGTACAATGATCAATGAAAAAATGAAATGATACCCATGCGTATGGATGACCTACTATCTCCATGATTGTAACATAGTTCATTTTTTTATAAAAATATCAATGGATTGAATTAAAAGTATTATTTAATATTAAAATGAAAAGCGTTTATTTAATATATATATATATATATATTAAATAATGACCACTTTTACCATATTCCACATACCCACTTCTTTTTGGACTTCAAATCAAAATATACCCATAATATCCAACTTGAACATAAATAATTAATTAATTTTAATAAAATGGTTATAATTTAAATATAAGAAACAATAAACATGAAAATATATATCAAACATGTAAATAACTTACCTATGATTATTATTCTGGATGATAAAGAGATTATGTGATGTTTTGGATGGAAGGTAAGGGTATCATTAAATATAAAACTACATTTCCAATTTTATAAAGATTTATTTTCTAATTATTTATTTTCTATTTTCATTAATTTAAAATTATTTTTATGGATTTATTTATATGTATATGAATTCGTTAAAATGGAAATTTTAAATTTTATCTCATATGTTTTCAAAAAGAATGATCTTTTATGGTTTTATGTAATAGAATTTCTTTTAGAAATCATATTTTATTGTTTCTCTTTCAACCATTTTAAAAAAAGTGACAAAGAATGTTTTTTGCACATAAAACATTAGCATATTTTCATATCGTCATTAAACATTAATTTTTTTAATCATACTCCACAATTTTTCTCTTTCTGTTTAAAAAATAATATTCTACTATGAGGGTGCATATTTTTTAAAAAAGAAAAGTTATTTCAAAGAAAAGATATTTTCATCAAAAAAAATTTATATTGATGAATTATGTGTTATTATTCTATTATGGTACTTTGGACTATTTTATGAGGGAATACAGAACTGTTTTAAATTAAGGTAGTGTCACAACCCGTCTCCTGGGGCCCGTGTAGTGACTACCCCGATCCCGCCTTTCAAAGGCCAGGGGCTGGTGACTTGAATTGATGATGTCAAAATACAAGTGGCAGGAATTTTCCTGTGTACCTATATGTGCACACACTCCCAAACACATACTAACACCTTGAAAAGGGGAATCAAGTACCATTGAAACAAGTTTTGTGCATGTTTAACGTTAAGTATGTGGGGTGGAATTCAAACCAAACATTAACTAAAAACAGCAAGTAAAAATGGGAAAACTAATGGACATACACCGAAAACAACACCAAATTAAAAGAGTAGTGATGATACTAGAATCTGAAGTAGTACGTCTTGTCTTTCCTGTCTTTTTGGGCCCCTCCTGGCCTCAGACCACCAATTCCACCATAATGGCATCCATAAATCTCGTCTCCCTGAGAACCCCTGTCGTAATGTCAGTCATCTGCACCTGAAAAAACACATGTGGGTGAAGACCGTGTAGAGGTGAGTAACACAATACTCTGTTGGGACCCCAGAATAGTGAAGGAAATAACACACAACAATTATCCAAGTAAAACATGAAACACAAGACAAAACACCCGATACATTGTAGGGTAGTAACAGTAGCATCATCCGTCACATCATCTAACACCTAGGATGCTAGAAAACTCCTCCTCTATCATGTATAGCGGACATGCTAAGTAACACAGAGCCTCTTCCCACTATCCTTGAACTATTTTGGTACTCATCGCTCATGAGAACCATGGGTATGATGGATCACAAAGAGCCGCTCCCCACCGCTGGCCTGCCAGGTCACACAAAGCCACTCCCCACCTTATCTGAACTAAGGTATTCCACCTATATTTTATTAGGGTTCTGTCAAGTCACATAGAGTTTCTCCCCACCAAGGGCCTTCTGGTTCACATAGAGCCACTTTCCACTGGGCCATCGTGAGCAGTCTTCAGGTCTTAGCCAATCGTAGGGTTCTGTATGTAGCATGCTTGGGAGAACCTCTTCTCTATCCAGCTATAAATTCTCTAAATCCATGAAAGTTAGTATAAGGAATTCTAAAATATCATCCTCCTCGAGAGGGTCCCAATGCCACAAACAGCTTTCCAATCAGATGCGTAGTTAGCTAGATACGAGCATTTTAGTAACCAGGGGTGCGGTTGTGATGGGGCTCGATCTGATCCTGTCGGACCAACCCGACTGACCCATCGTGGGGGTTCCACATACCCCAGTTCATTCTGATAGACCCAACCTGACCTTGTGTTTTTTGGGGTCAGTCTAGTCTGGCCTAGCCAGTGGGTTAGGCCCAATAGACCTCGCTGGACCCAACCCGGTTGGCAAAGGGTCCAGCCCGCAGGGTTTCCCAGTGACCCGGCCTAGTCTGGTCCGACCCAAAGAGGGTGCGAGTCTAGCCCTCCAGTTCATGTTTGAACCACTAGGTGTGGGTCCAACCTGACCGAGTGAGCCACGGGACCAGCCCGTTGGGGATTCGCGCCCCGGCTGGTCTGCAAGAGGCGGACCGGTCTGGCTCATTGGACGCGGTTGTGAGTCGCGTATTTTCCCCTCCATCGCCCCATGGGTCACCGTGGGGCTCCTCCTCCACCATGGTCAAGTCATCACAACCCATTGTGCAGGACACAGCTTGGTGCCTCGTCCATGGGTCTTCGACGTGGACGAGCGACCATATCCACCACCTCCCGCTGCCGGCTCGACTAACAGCTTCTCCAATAGTGTTGCGGCCTTTTGTCTGGCACTCCATCTTGGTGTGCCGCCTCCCACCCATGGCTACTGTCATGGGCCACTACCGGTAGTTGGCATTTCCACCATTGATGTCAGCACGCCAATAGATTCTTCAGTGGACAACCGGGTCCGCACCAGTGGTCCACTCTTCATGTCGCTTGTACTCAAATTTTCTAGGGAGCATCTTCTCCACCATGATGGTCTCAAAACTTACTTGTCGTCAAATCAAGAGTTTTTCCATGAGAAAAACCCATGTTGTAGGGACTCATGCCTTGTTTGTGTCGTATCGCGCCCTCTTCTTTAGAAGTTAAAATAACAAGGGAGGTCCGAGGATTTTAATTTGAACAACAAAGATGACTAAATCCTAGATAAAAAACCCCAAGGAATTCACACTCCTGCAAGAATGCTCGATCTGTGGATTTACATGTTCGTGGGTTAATCCACATTCATCATTTATAAATAAGAATGGGGAAACCTTAAAATAAAATAACCCCTACCACTTGAAGTTCGTCGTTGCAGGTTCATCCTAGAGGGGTTAAGTCATTGGTGTCGCTTCTCGATTCCGATATTTGAAAGGCATTAAAGAAGGAGAAATTCCATCGGAGGACTTTGTTCATTGCTGGGGTGGAAGTCCATTAGTGGTTCACTAGAGAATCCTCCAATTTCATTAACCCATATTTCCCCAACACATCAAATTATAAACAGGAGCACGTCAAAACATTCTTATTATGGTGTTACACCGCGTCGTTACGCTGTTTCATTTATGAAACAACCTCACTGTTATGCACTATTAAAGAATCATTACGCTACGAGTTAAAAATATTGATGGGACTCATAAATGTGCATCATCGTCTCCTCATCGCTTCCCCACATCGTCTTTGTCCACAACTCAACTCTGAGAAAACAAATAAAATAATTCTTTTAAATTATTTTATTCTTTTTCTTGAAAAGTTTGAAAAATAACTCTTCAGATCAGCCCTTGCCGACCAATGTTAAGTCATTTTTAGGAGAATCCCATTGTTTTTAATTCAACGGTGCCCTCATATTTTTTATCCAACTGATGGTTTAAAATATATAAAATTCTGTTCACATAATTACTGAATGTACCTTAAAAAAGGTCATAATTCCATTTTGGGCTCTCCTGACCTTGAAATCACGTGTTGCCAAGTTTCACTGTCTGGAAATAATTATATATAATAAAATTACACAGAAATTACAAGATGTTACAATATAACCACTTTATGGATTTACATCCCTGAATGCCCAAACAACAACTAAACAAAAATATGGGGGTACTAAGCACGAATATGAGCCTCCCGCTCTCATGTTCTCTCTTGGAGATTCCTTAGAAACCATCAGACGTGCACTAGATGAATCGTCCTTATCGATAGAACCTGCTCTTATTGATCCTCTATCTCTACTAGGAACTCTACAAACGTTGCCCCATCACCAATGTCCATATCTCCCTAGTCGATGATATGCGATGGGTTATGCACATACCTCCCCAGCTATGACACATGGAAATCATCATGCACCCCGTGCATCCGTGGGGGAATATATATGCATTAAACCACTTCAACAATAATATTCCGGATCTAAAAATTTCCAATTAACCTCAATGATAGATTTACACCCCCACCAAATCTCCACATTCATCTTCGGGGTGAGACTTGAAGGAACATAAGATCTCCCTCCTCGAACTCCAAGGGTCTCCATCTCCTATCAGAATAAGAATTATGCATGCCTTGTTTAGTATTCATCTACTCCTGGATTATCTGCACCTTCTCTATGGTAGCACGAACTAACTCAAGGCCCATAAGTGTCGACTCTCTTAGGTCTGTCTAGCATATGGGTGATCTACAAGGCTGCTCATACAAGGCCTCAAACAGTGCCATGCTAATGGTGGAGTGATATCTGTTGTTTCATGAAAACTCCACCAGTGGAAGGTGGCCCCCCTAATCATGACCAGTGTCAAGGACTCAAGCACGAAGCATATCTTCCATGTTCTATATGGTCCATTCTGTTTGACCATCCATCTAGGGATGAAAGGTTGTGCTCAAGAGTTGCTACATCCCGAACGCCTCATGTAATCCCTTACACAACGAGGATGTAATGCAAGATTTGTGATCTAATATGATCTACCAAGGCACCCCGTGAAGTCGCACTATCTACTAGATGTAGAGGCATCCCAAGACATCTCCGCCCTCTACTTCAAGATGGGTAGGGTGTGAGCCGACTTGGTGAGTCTGTCAACAATCACCCAAATGGAATCATGGCCCCTAGACATACATTTCCTCACTATCATGATGTCCATTGAGACACCATCCAACTTCTATTCTGTAACCTCAAGTTACTGAAATAAGGCTGCTGGTACTTAATGCTCGGCCATCACTTGATAACAAGTGAGGCATCATGATACAAAATTTTCCACATATTTCATCATCCTTGGTCACATGTACTGACACTAGAGGTCCATATACATCTTATCCACACCTGGATGTATCTCCAATGGAAATGTGTGGAACTTCTTCAACACATCCTCTCATATCATCACTGGTAGCATGGTGCGTCTTCCAAAGAGGACGACGTTCTCCCCACCATCAAAAAATCATTCATGAGACTGTCCTGAGGATATATGATCACGTCAGACCTTACAGTGAACATCTAAAATCTGAGCCTCCTGAACTAACTTAGGGAGTGAGGGAGTGACATTCATAGACATGTGGTAAGATGCTCCATCTCTATCCATGCAAGATATAAACAAAGTGGCTAGCTTCTCTGTCTCCTCACTCAGAATATATAGTCCATAACACCAACTAAGTGTTCCTACTACTGTGTTCTCCATACAATGAGTGTAGACTATCTCAAAGTTATAGTCATGGAAGAACTCAATCCATCACCACTATCTCAGGTTCACGTCCTTCTCTGAGAAGTTATACCTGAGACTCTTGTGATTGGAGTAAACATCAAATTATTTACCCATCAATTAGTGTCACCACATCTTCTGCGCAAAGATCATTGCTGCTAACTCTAGGTCATGGGTAGTGTAGTTTTTCCCATGTTGTCTCAATTGTAGTGAGCCATAAGCGATCACCACTCACTTTTTCTTTAGGACACAACCAAGTCTAGTCCACAATGCATCTCAGTAGACTAGTAACCCAACAATCTCTTCTAGTAGACTCAAGATAAAAGAACTCGTTAGTCTCCACCTCTAATCTTGAAAACACTACTGGCACTTCTACATCCACAATAAAGAATTCACTTCCTTCATCAAAGCTGATAAGGGTGATACTACCATAGAAAGGTCAGGTACAAATCTCCGGTAGTCTCCAGCCAATCTCAGGAAACTTTGTACCTGATTCACACTCCTGGGTGGATCCCAATAGTGTACTTCATCTATCATTGATGGATCCACTGAATCTATGGCCTCTGAGATAACATGTACAAGAATGTGGACCTCCTGTATCCAGAACTGGCACATTGAGAGCTTACCATATAGTTGGTGATCTCATAGTGTATCCAAGACTATCTGCAGGTGTGTAGAATGTTGCTCCTCCGACGTTCAGTACACAAAGACTTCATCGATGAAGACCACGAAGAACTTGTCGAGTTAGGGATGGAAGATCATGTTTATGATTTCCATGAACACTATTGGGGCGTTGGTCACGCCGACATCACCAGGTTCTCATAGTGGCCATACAAGCACCTGAAGGCTGTCTTTGGTATATCATCATCCTGTACCCGAAGCCGATGATAGCTTGATATGACATCTATCTTTTAGAACCACTTTGCTACCGTTACCCAGTAAAATAGGTCATTGATTATCGATAATGGGAACTTTTTCTTCATAGTCACCTAGTTCAGGCACTGGAAGTCAACACACATCCTCAAACTCCCATCTACCTTCTTGGGAAAAAGAACCAGGGCTGCCCATGGTGAAACACTGGGTCTCACAAACACATTCTCCTACAAGTCCACCAGTTGTATCCTCATATCACAAAACTCTATGGTATCCATTGGATAAGCCGGTGTGGATATCAGTGTAATCCAGGGGTACATGTCAATAAAAAAGTCTACCTCTCTACGAGGAGGTATCCAAAGAACATCGTTAGGAAAAACATCCCCATACTTGTCCACCACTATAGGAAAACATAGACTCCTCTCCTCGAATACACTGAGGGTGAGGCTAGAAAATTGGTGAGTGATTGGATATACCCTTCTCTGAAAAAGTCCATTCTATGCTGCAAAGGTTTCCTTCTCATCGGTGAAGGAAAACCTGATACTATCTCCATCGACACAACACACTATATGCCTAAAATAGTCGATCTGAGCTTGGAATGTGGATAATGAGTCCACACCTAATATGATGTTGTAAGGCCTTGACCCTGATACTAAGATATTCTAGCTGAATCTTTATCATCCTAGAGTAATATCACACTGCCGACACCAGTGTGTAATTATCAAATCCCCTCTTGTAGGAGTCTCTAGAAGTAAGGATCGAGCCAATGACTCCACTAGAATCTTCTTTCTCCGAAAGAGAGACATGGAAAGGATGGATTGACTACCACGTATGTATATAATTACTATATCTAGGGTAGGGAGGACACAAATCGTACCTCACATCATCTATAGAGAATGGTGGTCGTAAGACTCTACTGCTTGGAGCAGAGCTAACTGCTGTCCGCCTACTTCTTGAGGCTAGGGTTGACCACATGGGGGGTGGTGGAGATAACGTCTCAAACCATCTCCCACCGCTTGCCGTACGACCATCTCCCATGACATATCCACCACCCTGTAGACATCCTCGCTCGAACCACTCCTGCTGCCTCAGTAGCCTCTCAACCGTCTGTCAGTCATAGGTACGGAGGGTCGGGTAGTCACGTACCATGTGTCAATTCCCTCCACATGCACAACATTGCCTGACTCCCTATTGACGCCCTCTAGACTGGGTTCCCCGCACCACTAACCCTGGGTCCTAGGGTCACCCTCTGAATAACCTGGCCAGCTATGGCCCATGCATCTTTTATCTATTATCTGCTTAAGACTTTTCCGCTTGGGGTCTACTGGTAGCTCTAGCTGCGAGCACCTGCTCTGCCCAGAAACATTCAATCATAAGGTCTCTCTCCAGCACCCCGACTAGGGTAGGGATGCAGAGAGACACCACTAAAGACCTGATCTCCCGCATGAGTCGCTTCTCGACGGCTCGAGCCCTAAAGAAAGGGTCTCACAGCCTCTCTATGGAGTATAGGGAATGCTCTGTGAACCTCACCGAGTACTTGACCACTATCATGCTGCCATGCTGTAGGTGAAGCATCTCTGGAATGCACACAGAGCACAATGTCGTGGGGAAAAACTCTTCCCAGAGAATCCCCTCGAAGTAATAACAAATGTGGGTCTCCTCATCATGTGATTGTATTGTCAAACTCAATAATCTCCCTTTCGATACCAACAAAAGGCTCACTGTCAAGATCACCATATGGTCAGGAGGTGTCTCTACTAAGCGGAAGACCTGTTTCACAACCTTTATCCCGTACTTAGTGACATGAGGATCCGTCTCTCCCCAGTCCCTAGGAGGTCTATTTCTCTAAAACTCATATAGTTCACTGAGCATATGAATGTCCTCTGCCAAAGCTGCTGATAGTAGATGCTAACCAACAGGTTGCGGTAGCACTAGTGCACCACCCGGTGGTGTCATCTCTTGGACTGGTCCCTGAACTGATGCCTCGTCTCTAGGTGGGCCATCATCACAACGTCGTATTAGGATCATGGATGGTTGTCCATGTGGAGGCATCCTGAGATAGATCATGATGTACCATGGTTATAAGGTCATACCTGGTTAGCTGATTCTTACTCAAAAAATAATGATACCCTCATGAAATTTGTGTTTTCATGTATTGATTTGGAAATAGAATTCAAGGTCCTAATGTATGGATACATCAGGCACCGCACCAACACTGGACTCCCCGAATCTGAAAGGTCGAACTCGGAACACTTAAAAAAGTTGAACCAAAACAAAACACAGACTCTCCATCTTTGAGGGGAAACTGACCACCCTCTAATACCACTTTGTCATGACCCGCCCCCCGGGGCCCGTGCCGTGACTACCCAATGTAGCCTCCCTAAGGCCAGGGGATGGCGACTAGCGCCGAAGGTGTTAACCATTTAGTGGGAGGCATTTTATTGAGTACCTTTACACACACAGACACCCATTCACATCCCAACACACTGAAAGGCGGAAACTAGTATCACTGAAACAAGTTGAGTGAAAGTACAACTAAAAGTATGTCGACAAGAATACGAACCGAACAAGAACTGAAAACAGGAATTAAAAAAAGGGAACTATGATGTCCATCCACAGATAAACCCACTAGATTGGGAGAGTATTTAATCTAATAGGATCCGAATTTGTACGTCCTATCTGCCTAGTCCTACTAGGCCCCACTTGGTCCTAGGCCACAAAGTCCACCGTTGTGCTGTCTGTCAAACCTGTTTCTCTGAGCAGCCATATTGAACGTTGATTGTCTGCACCAGACATAACATGTCTGAGCGATTACCATGCATGGGTGAGTAACACAGTTCTTAGTAGGGGCCCGAAAACAAAAAATAAATAACACACAACAATTCCTAAAGTAAAACATGAATCCGAAGACAGATCACACTAGGTGTATTATAGGGTTGTAATAGTAGCATCATATGTCACATCGTCAAACTCCTCAAATGATAGATAACTCCTCCTATATCGAGTACAGTACCCTACAAGTCACAAAATTCCGCTTCCCACTGACCTTGAACTATTATAGTACTCATCCCTATAGAGTACCATGGGTATGATGGTAACATAGAGCCGCTCCCCACTGTGGGCCAGCTGGGTCACACAGAGTCGCTTCTCACCTTTGCTGAACCGAGGTACTTCACATGTCATGTACTATGGTTCTTCCGGTAAAATAGAGATGCTCCCCACTGTGGGCCAACTGGGTCACATAGAGCCACTTCCCACTTGGTCATCATGGAGTAGTCTTCAGGTCTCACCCAACTGCATAGTTCCGTATGTAGCGTACTTGGCAGAACCTCTCCTCAAGCCATTCGTCTCTTCTCAGAGTCCATTAAAGTCACCAAATGGAATGCTAAAATATCTACATCCACAAAAGGGTCTGAAAACCACAAACGAACCTTAAATTGGACCAGGAGTTTGCAAGATATGAGCATTCTAGTAACCTAGGGACCAGTTACGATGGGGCTCATTCCGATCTGGTCGGACTAACACGACCAACCCATCTCGGGGGTTCCACATACCCTAATTAATTTTGAGAGACCCAACCTGACCTGGTGTGGGTTGGGGCTGGTCTAGTCTTGCCTGGCCATTGAGCCAGGCCCAACAGGCCTCGCCTTGACCGGACCCGGTTGGCAGAGTGTCCTGCCCGCCATGTCCCCTAGCAACCTAGCCTAGTCTGGCCTTGCCTAAAGAGGCCGCAGGTCCAGACCACTGGTGTGGGTATGGCCAGCTAGGTGGGGGCCCAACATGTTGTTGCAGTCTGGATTTCTGGGCTCAAGTCCAGCCCACTGGGTAGTGGGACCGACCCGACCCAGTGAGCTGTGTGTGCGGTCTTCTAGGGGTTCACGCCCTGTCTGGTTCACAAGATGCGAACCAGTCTGCCTCACTGGATGTGACTGGGAGCCACGTATGTACCCATCCATCGCCATACGGGTCTCCATGGGGCACATCCTCCTCCGCAGTCAAATGATCGTGGCCCATCGCATGGGATGAAACTCGGTGCCATGTTCGGGGTTCTCCGATGTGTTCGGGTGACCGTTTCCACTGCCTCTAGTCACCGAATTGGTCAGCAACTTCTCTTTCTATGACATGGACCAGTCTGAGCATGACCCTCTGTCCAGAGTGCTCTCATGGCGTGCCCCCTCCCACCCGTGGCTGCCTCCGTGGGCCACTACTGGAAGTAAACAGTTCCACCACCTCTGTTGGCACATACGCAGATTATTCCATGGACCACTAGGTCCACACCAATGGTTCTCTCTTCATGCCTCTTGCGCCCCTGTTCTCTGGGGAATGTCTACTCCACCCCGACTATCTCAAAAAATGACTTGCTATCGATTCAAGAGTTTGTGCATGAGAAACACCCATGACGGAGGGGCTAGGGCCTTATTCGTGTCGGCCTGCACCCTCTGCGTGAGAAGTTCACAAAACAAGGGAGGTCCTGGTATTTTAAATAGAAGAACCAAAATAATTAAATCTCTGATAACAGATCCCCAAAGAAGTCAGCCACTCGTAATAAGGCACGGTCCATGGATTAACCTGTTCCTGGGTTAATCAGTATTAGTTGTTTGGAAATATTAATGGGAAACTTTGAAATAAAATACCTCATACCTATTGAACTTCGTTGTTGCACGTTTTTCCTCAAGGGGTTATGACCTCGGTGTCGCTTCTCGATTCTGATATTCGAATGGAATAAAAGAAGGAGAAGATCCACAGTCATTCTTCGTTCTTCACTGTGGTGGAATTACATTAAAGGTTTACAAGAGAATCCTCTAATTTCATTAATATTTATTTCCCCAGTGCGGCGAATTATAAATAGGAGCACATCACAATGTTCCCATTATGGTGCGATGTCACATCGTTACGCTGTTTCATTTATGAAACAACGTCGCTGTTATGCGCCATTAAAGAATGATTACATTGTAAGTTAGTAATCCATTGATGATCCTTATAAATGTTCATCCTCACTACCTTGTCTCTTCCCCATAGTGTCTCATTCCTCCATTCAAATGTTATAAAGAAAATAAAATAATTCATTCAAATTATTTTTTCTATTTTTCCTGAAATGCCAGAAAAATAAAATTTCTATTGGGCCCTTACAGGCTAATGTTAAGTAATTTTCAGGTGAATACTAGTGCTAATAATTCAATGGTTCCATTGGATTTTTGATCCCAGTGATGATAAAAATGATAGAAAATCCCGCTCAAAAGTTTTCTGAACGTACCTAAAACAGTGTTTCGGATTCTATTTCGGGCTCTCCGAACCTCAGAATCACGTGCCGTCAAATATCTTGGTCTCAAAATAATTCCTTCTAAATAAAATATTACATAGAAATTCATAGAAATTACATATAGGTTGATACCATTATATATCACTAATGTATTGTGTAAAAAGGCAGAGTTAACCGATTAGGATTCTTCTAAGAGATTGTTGGAATATACTATGATGGTCATTCCATATTTAAATTTGATGGTTACTCCAATTGATTCGATGAGATAAAAACCTAGAAAATAGAATAATGAACAAAAATAATAATAAAATAACTTTAAATAAAGGTTACAGAAGGATGACAATGAACAATGGCTCGCACCACTTTGGTATTTGAAACTCTCTCTGAAATTTGATCCACCTTTCATCTTCATGAAATAAAATACACTTTCTGGTGGTTGGTATCTATCATCTAGGTTCAAAATCAAATAAATTCTCGATTCCTTTCCGGGAATGACCCCATTTCCACCCTTGAGCCCTCTTCTTGAGTCGAGCCTCCATTGATGTTTGAAAACCATATATGCTTGGCCTCCCAGAAATGAAACACCTAGTTTCAATTTCCCCTTAGTGGAGTCAATCCAGATGATGAAAGAACATTTCCCATTATTATTAAGAAAAGTCATAATAATTTTAGGTCCCATTCATACCCCTAGAATTTAGTTTTAACAATAATTTAACAACTTAAACTCTTACAATCAAAACATAGATGTTTACTGTTTAAAGATCATTATCACTACTATAGTGTTCTAAACAACTAATAAATTGATCATTGCTTATATTTTATATCTTATACTAATAACTATGATGAATTTAATATTTTTAGTAAATTTATTACATTAAATAAAATATTATTTATTTTAAAATAACATTGATGCCAATTTTGACACTATTCAATGCACTGAATTTTAAAAATATCAATAGAACAAGCTAAAATTGAAATTAATATTTTAATAAATCAATATAATTACAAATTCATATAGAATCATTTTTTATAACATTAATTATGAAATTATATATATATATATTAATATTTTAAATATCCTTAATTTTATTTTACAATTAACTAAATAATTACAACATCAATACTATGCAACAATATATGGTAATTATGGATTCACTAAAAATAAAAAATAAATATCTAGTTTGATGGAAAATATATTTTAAATCAAAATACTATTTATCATTGAATATTTCCATTGGTTAACCCCATTTTTGAATGTTTTATTTATTAGAAAGAAGATTCTGACATAGTTGTCTTTTTGTGAAATAAACTTTTATAAATTTCATAATAACATATAAATGGAGACCAACGACCATATATATGAACCTTCCGTGATTATTAATGAAATATAATCATTTGATAATGTTTCAGAATGTGTATATTTCACTTATTATTTCATATAATTTTATTTTTACCCTTAATAACTATAGTTACCCTTTAATAAGACAACAAAAATTATTATCGTTACTATTCATATTGAGCAAAAGTAAAAGTGTAATTTGGAATATATTTTAAAATAATGGTTATAAATATTGAATCCATTTTTAAAAAATTCATAAATTTTTTTTCTACATTTTGTAAAAACATTAATCGTAAAAATGCCATGTTAAATTGTTTTTGGAAAAAATATATTTTCTAAATATAAAATGTCTTTATACTATATTCATGTATAAAATCCATCACAAAAACTGTAATTAGATTATTTTAAATATAAATAATTAAATCTAATTTTATAAGAATTTTGAATATAATTTTAATTTTTAAATACATTAAAAATAATTATAATAATTATTAAATCCAATTCTATAAGAATTTTAAATATAATTTTTATTTTTAAATACATTAAAAAGAATTATTATTTTCTATTAAAATTGAAATTTTTCTCAATTCTATGAAAATTGAAAATGTGTAAATAATTATAAAAATTTCACCATAAGATAATTTTGATATCTTTGTTTCAAGAATAATATTTCATTCATTAAATAATTTTTTAAATTTTATAGAAAATAATTATATTATTTTATAAAAAATGAAATAAATTTTGTTATTGATGATAGTGTATTATAGAAATTAAGTTACTTTATAAAAACAATGTGTATAATGTTCTCTGAAATAATTAATGAATTATAAATTAATAAGACTATTTTATATTACATAAATAATTAAATAGTTTTCATTCCTTCCAACATTACATCTATGTTAAAATGCTCACAAAATAAAAACATTAAATTTCTCATTTGATCTTAGTGAATTATCTTGTATGATATCAAACACAGTCTTTACATGGAATATATTACGATGTTAAATTCTCCCCCAATTTTCAAATTGCGTTCTCGGATATGTAAACATGATTTTCGTAACTAATTATTTACATTCTTAAATACATCAGCCGAAATCCCACATTGTAAAAAGGATTTTAAAACATCACCTATATTTGATATAAAAAAAGGAATAATATAACAGTTGGTGGAATTAATAGGTTTACATGTAGGGAAAAATATTAATAGAATAGAAAATAAAAAAACAATGTACTGATAGAGTGTAATAGAGGAAATAGAAATGATAAAGTGAACAATCAGAAAAGAATAAATCTTTTATGTGTTAAACTGCTATTATTTTCATTATAAAAAATAATAAAAATATATATTGTTTTTGTTTAAATATCCTTATCATTGATATCAGGTACTATTTTAACACCTAGACTATGTATATAAATAAATATACTTATATTAAAAGTAGAATTTCAAAATTTCATCAATTTCCACAATAATATCATATTCCTTCTCCAAATGATGAAAATTAAAGATTTAATTTTCATGACTAGGGCATACAGATCACATAATCTATAAAAGGATAAAAATATATTATTTTCATATTTATACATTACCAAAAATACAAATTTATAGCAAAAAATTATATAATTATGAAGTATGAGTAAAACAATAAATGAAAAATAACTACATCTAAAATTCATAATTAAAATAAAAGTTAAAAAGATAAAATTATATAATTAAATAACTATACATAATATTCAATGGGAATATTCCTGACAATGAATGAAATAAATAAACATAAGTATGTGATCAAATAGTCCTCCCAAATATTGTTAATATTTATCTCTAAATAAAATCAAATACTCTTCACATATCCTACAAAAAAGTATAACGTAAACATAATCTTATGATATTTAATTTGAGGAATAATGGTGTATTTATGTTTTTTTCTTTTTGATGATATATATGTTTAACATATCTTGGAGGTCAAATGAATTCAGTATATACTTTTCTCTATGATTCTTAAGTTGTAATAGATGGTATATGAAAATAAATATTATTATTTTCTTGGAAGATAATTTGATTACATACTTATGATTTTTTCTTTTCAATATTAGTCAATAGTATTCCTAATGTATATTAAGATTTTTATTCAACTATTTATGATTATATTTCGTTTTACTTTTGAATTATAGAGAATAAAATTATTTTTTCTTCATTTTAATTTGTACTCATTTTTAAAAAATATAATATATTTTTGAAACCATCAATGTTTTGGTTAACGTATAAATATATGAGGAATATATTTTTATCCTTTGGTTTTTTTAGTGACCCATAACTCTTGATTAGTCTACTTCAAAAATGCATAATTCATCTTGAATAATCATTGTTTTGAGGAAAAAATATGATATTATGATAGAAAATGATTATTTAATGAAATTATTCTTTTCATATAATTATTTTTACTTATGATCATAGTCTAGGTAGAATATTAATTCTTAAACTCCATAAATTGGATTTTGAAACAAATATATTATCATCTTAATTTATTGTACCAATAATTCAATGATTGTTTCACCCATTATAGATATAAGATTTTTTGATGGTTTGCATTCTCATAACCATGTTCTCTGTCATTATTCATCAGCACACTGTTATTATCGTTTCACATCGATTTCCATGTCTTCTTACATGGTGAAATATTGTGTGTTATCTCATATGGCCATCATACTTACCTTTTCTCTTTAAATACGTTAATTTTTTTATCCTTTTTTATATGTTTCATTTTAATAAATTTATTTTGAAAATAAAAAAAAATTATTGAAAAGAAAAAATTGAGAATTGTGAGGATGAAATCTCTAGAATGGTGGAGAATGTAACATTTTAATACTTTTTAAAAAGGTATTTCTATGTTATATATAATACAATATATGTAATCCCGCCTTTTTATAACATAACTTTTCATTACATTTTACAAAACTGAGGATCTTTAAGGTTTAGTTTCGTGGAAACTAGGAACATAAAACATGAAAACATAAAACATTCTTCTCAAACACGTGAAAGGATTCTCCAAATGTTCATCCTAGGTTCATTACTACATCTCATAACCTAGGGACGTACATCAAAAGAAAGGGTGAGCAGAAGGTCCAGTAAGGGAAACAAGGGGAAACATTTAACATCTGATCTTGAGATACATCCACAATGTCATGAAAAAGAACTTTAATGAATGAGAAATAAATAATGAGGCATATCATAATAAAAAAACATATTTCATAACATGAAGATGTGTCTAAAACATTTAATATTGTAAATAATTTCCATTTCACCAAAGTCCATCCCTATGGTGTCATAAAAATTATTAAGGTTATTCACCAAGGAGTCGTTAAAAAAATGGCCATCTCTAGAGATTAAGTCTTTACCCAATGCATTGGAGCACTATCAGGGCGCACCCTTAATTTGTCTTTATTATCATCTGAGAAAAATAAAAAATTATCAATAATTTCATAAACAACCCATATAGCATAAAATAAATGGGTTTCATTTCATAATCATATCGTTTTAAAAAACTGCTTTAAAGACATGATCTTTATGTTAGTTTAAACGCACAGAAAGGAAAAGTGGGTCTCATGTATGTAAATCCCAGAATTTAAAATAGAAAATTTTGGCATATATATGAATAACCCTTATAAGAAAGAGCTTTGAGTATTAATTTTTTAAAATAAATGAATTTGAGAATAAGGGAGAGACATTTTGGGATGGAAATTCTGCAGCATAACGGCTATGTTACGAGGTTTTAGAAAAGATTGAAAAGAGAGAGGACATGGGTCACCCACTCATAAATGATCCATAAAAAAGTAGGGGACATAATATAAAGGATTTAAGAACATAAAAGATAAGTACTATAGATATAGAAATCATACCACAACATAATAAAAAGGAACATGGAAGACTTGACATTAAAGTAGAACTTTGAAAAATGGGAAAGGTGAACGAATCCCTTAAAAATTTGCCAGCCTAATGACGTAACATAAACTACAACAAAAATGAATTGAAGAGATAAAATAGGGTCTCTAATCATATTAACATAAAATATCAGTATGATAGATATAGAGATCATACCCCAACATAATAAAAAGAATTTGAAAGACTTGACATGAAAATAGAACTTTGAAAAATGAGAAAGGTGAACAAATTCCTTAAAAATTTGACAGCCTAACGATGCCACTTAAACATTCTTAAAATGAACTGAAGAGAGAAATATGGGGTCTCTCATCATATTAAAATGAAAATCGTAGTAAGAGGAATATAAAATAACATCCTCCATCATAAGAGCATGGAGGATAAAAGATATGACAAAAAAGAGATTACTTGAAAATAAAGAGAGAGGTAGGATCCTTTATCTTAAAACATAACTCTTAAAACTCATAGGTTGGGATCTTGGGGGCTTCGGGAAACATTGGGAGGACTCCTTGGTAGGTAATGAGACCATATCTTCATTGGGGGAGAGTTAAGAGTCTAATAGAAGAGAGGACGGCTTGGAATTTATAGGGAATGTGAGGGGACAAGGCATTAATGGCCAAGGGACACCTCATTGGTGGTTTTGGAAAAACCATGGACTTTCCCATGGAATTTTCCCACGGTATTGGCCACGTGGGACACCTCATACGTTATATTACTGTTCATAAGTCGACCATATTGATTACATACTTAATACATCATTTACTGATGTCATTAAACACCAGTAACTTAAAAATTGTATTTTCACTGTTCATTGAAAATTTAAATTTCTCAGAAAAATCCCAAAATCGCACTTTAACCAAATATCGATGCGTTGAATTAAAAAATGAACACCATTTTATAAAAGTAAATTTCTAAATATTTTTAATTTAATTTTTAAATAAATACACTATTCACCAAAAATTCATTTTTTCAGAAAAATCCCCAAAAATTACCTTCACATAATATCGATGCTTGGAGTTCAAAAATGAAATCCATTTTACAAAAATAATTTTCTAAATATTTTTAATTTAAAAACACTTTTCACCCGAAAAAACTAATACTTGACTAATAATTTATGAAACCGTTATTTAACTATTTTATTGAATCACATTACTTAATCAAGGTGCATATATTATATTAATACATTATTTAAGTGAGATTACTAATCCATTTGCTCACATTACTAATCCTAAGCATAAAATCACTATTTATAATTTACTATTCATAAAAAATTATGTTGATCTTATTAGACTCTAAATTTTGTACTGAACATAATTGTAGAAGACCATTTTTTTGAAAATCATTACACATTTTCAATTATTTAAGGTTTACATAAACATTCTTTAAAATACCCCTTCTCTAAAATTAATCAAAAATATGCATACTATATTTATCTGGACATTTGAAAATTCATAAACTTCATCATTAGAAGAAATCAAAATTTTTATTTAAAATAAAATATTACTCAAGGAAGTTATGGTCTCCTTACCTAGCCCCTTCACACCAGCATTGGTCCTAAGTGTAAGGTGTTCTAAGGTGAGAGAATACGAGGGAGGCTTGGCCAACATCGCACGAGTAGTAATTTCTATCAGTTTTAACTTCTCGCGAAGTCGATTCCGTTCTAGCTTCACACGATGAAGTTCGTCTTGGGTTTGGTCTAGAGCAAAGCCCAGTGGTGCTACCTCCTTCCCAAGTTCTGTTAGATGGGCTTTGATCGGTCCAAGACTACTGGGTGAGGCCATCAAATCTTCTTTCTATATTCATTAACCATGATCACTTATATATAGAGACAATAATTGAAACGTTCAGTTTGCAGCGGTCATATTGACCAATGGCCATAAAACAGTCAAAACCCAACGGTCTCATTTTAATTATATGGATGTTATCAAATGAAACAGTTTTGTTGAGTATAAAAAATATAATAACACACAAAATTAGGAAACAAGATTTATTCAAAATTTCGGGTCATTACAATCTTCCCCCCTTAAAAAAATTGCGTCCTCACAATTTTTAAATTCGGGTTTTGAAATTTCATTGAAAGTACCATATCGGAAAGGGAGTCAATAAAACTTTTACCTTAAAAGAATGAAAGGGAAGTAAAAAGGTCACTCGTGTTAACCCACGCTAGGATTCCATGTAGGAAAACATGGACATGGAGGAGAAAGCAAAGGGTCAAGTTCTTAGGGAGAGTGATAGAAAACAAGATTAGGAGAATGTTAACCACAAGAAAATCACAAACATCTGATGTCTGTAAACGATATTTGATTACCTAGTAGGAAACATAAACCAACAACGTTTTTGTTTTATGTTCCTTTTCATAATTTTGGGGAATTCATTTACTACATAGAACAAAAACATAATGAAATATACCTACCTTCAAGTAGAGTTTCATCCTTTAATAAGTTTCTACGAAAACTAATATTTTCTCCAAATGATGAGCATTCAAAAACACTTGGTCTCATCAAAACACAAGAATCGTCTTTTTTAGAGTCACGTAATCCACAAAAGATTAACTATCAATTTCTTCTATCTTTAAACATTATCCCAAAAACAGAATGGGTAAGATAAAACAACTCTTCAAAAAGAAATAATCCCATAGAAAGGGAAACTACTTTTAAATATTCAAATATCCATGGTACTACCCAAAGTTCATTATAGACCATTCCATAAATAACTATCCTTAAAAATCCTCAAAATAAACCTAAATAAGATTGAAACCCAATAATAAGAATGCTCTCATAACATAGTCTTCCAAGATAGACACTATCTTTCATCTCCAAACAACATCAACCACTCTTATCATCTTATAAAAAATGTAACTAACCTAATCACATTTTCCCCAAGATAGGTTAATCATTTCCATATGTAACCTAAATTACTATATGTTCACCTTAAATTCATATATTCTTCAAATATAAGTCAACCTTTACTCCTCAAAGAAAATACCGTAGTAATCTATTTACCTCGATCAAATAGGGTTCCCAAAATATTGAACGTCTTCCAAAATAATAATCATCTTTTAATCCCCTAATCACCTTTTTTTAAGAAGGATAGCTTTAGTACATCAACATGTGGTACATAACAATAGATTTTTTCCTTAATTATATAAAATCATCTTAGGTAGTGACTCGATGATCTTAGAAAAGATAAAATATATGCTCACAGAGCACGAACTAAAATACAACATGATGTAGACAATTATTGCGAAGAAGTTACATGTACTTCAGTCATCAGGATCCATCTCAGCATAGGACTTTCATTGTTCCCTTTTCCTCGAAGATTGTTGATGCTCATCATGCTTCGCATTCATTCCAAGAGAGCATTTACTTGGATAATGTCTAACTTCTCCACATTTAAAACATCGAGATGTATAAGGTACATTAGATCGAACCTTATCTCCATTCATCATATTATCCATTTTTTAAAGAAATTGGCTACTTTATGCCATATCTTCCTACACATAAAAAATATCCCAGTTCCTTTGTGACATTCTCCTTGGTCCCTCTTACCACACTTTTTGCAAAAAAGAAATTGGGTCTTCTTTCCCTTATCAACATTACCAGGTGAACATCCTTGAGACTTTTTCTTCTTCTTCTTTTATGAATTTGGGAATTCAACTAGGTACCAATTATTAATTATGATTTTTGATAGCTGGTTTGGCATAATCACAATATGTTCAACTTGATCTTTCGTCATCTCTGTCACATTAATAGGTAAATCGTCACATTTCCTATCACAGTGTTTGTTGGGACATGCTATTCAATTTACCGCCATTAACTAGGAAAAGAACGTATAATTACGGGGCCCAAATACTTAGCCAATAATCATTAAAAGAAAACTTTAATCATTGAAGGATAAACTTGTAGAAGGAAAGTATACCCTATCTTGTTATCCCCTAGGTTCTAATCTAGGTTATCCATGATCATATATTCTTATATGAATCTTTATTTTATTTTATCATTGTTCCTTTAATAATGGTTCATCCTAAGCTCATGAATTTAGCAAAGCATATCCCCTGGGGTGTCGTAACCAAGAGTGCAGCAAGACCCATTGTTGTGTACCCGTTCTCATTCGAGTCTCACTCAAAGTAGTGTTTTTGGGATTTACCCCTATGTACATCTATTCCAGAGCCACCTCTACCTACTTGTATCCAGACAGGGATGTATTTTCTTGGCAATCCCTTACACAATACTCACCAAAATACCAGGAAGATTTCCAATTTTTAAAATTTTCTATAGGGTTCTTCCTAGAGTTTTCATATCCTAATTTACACAAATAACTAAACCATCCTTTGATACCAACTATGGCATCCCGACTTTTTATAACATAACATTTACTTACATTTTACAAAACCGAGGATCTTTAAGGTTTGGTGTCTCGAAAACTAAGAACTTAAAACATGAAAATATAAAACCTTCTTCATAAACAGTTGAAAGGATTCACTTTATGACCATCCTAGGTTCATTACTGCATCTCATAACCTGGGGACATATATTAAAAAGTAAGGGTGAGTAGAAGTCCCAGTAAGGGAAACAAGGGGAAACATTTAACATGTGAACTTGAGATACATCAACAATGTCATGAAAAAGAACTTTAAGTAATGAGAAAGAAATCATGAGGCATATAATAATAAAAATAACATATTTTATAACTTGAAGATGTGGCTTTAACATTTAATATTTACAATCATTTCTGTTTCACCATGTTCCATCCCCAAGGTGTCATTAAAAATTACGAAGGTTATTCACCAAGGTGTCATTAAGAAAATGGTCATCTCTAGAGATTAAGTCCTTACCCAATGCATTAGAGCGCTATCATGGTGCACCCTTAATTTGTATTTATTATCAAGTGATCCACATATATCCTCATCAATAATTTCATAAAAAACACATATAGAATAAAATAAATGGGTTTCATTGCATAATCACAACGTTTTAAAAACTGCTTTAAAGACATGATCTATATGTCACTTTAAACCCACAAAAGGGAAAGCAGGTCTCATGTATGTAAATCGAAGAATTTAAAATAGAACATTTTGGTATATATGTGAATAACCCTTTATAAGAAAGAGCTTTGAGTATTAATTTAATAAAATAAATGAATTTGAGAATAAGAGAGAGACATTTTGAGACCGAAATTCTGCAGCATAACGTCTTTGTTATGAGGTTTTAGAAAACATTGAAAAGAGAGGGGACATGGGTCACCCCCTCATAAATGATCCATAAAACAGTATTGGGAAATAATATAAAGTATTTAAGAACAAAAAAATATCTGAATGATAGATATAGAGATCATACCACAACATAATAAAAAGGATCTTAAAAGACTTGACATGAAAGTAGAACTTTGAAAAATGAGAACGGTGAACGAATCCCTTAAAAATTCGGTAGCCTAATGACGTCAAATAAACTACAAAAAAAATGAATTGGCGAGATCAAATTGGGTCTCTCATCATATGAACATAAAATATCATTATGATAGATATAGTGACCCTACCCCAACATAATAAAAAGTAACTTGAAAGACTTGACAAGAAATTAGAACTTTGATAAATGAGAAAGGTGAACAAATCCCTTAAACATTCGGCAACCTAACGACGCCACTTAAAAATTCATTAAATGAATTGATGAGAGAAAGAGGGGGTTTATCATCATATGAAATTGAAAAGGGATGTAATATGAATATAAAAGAACATCCTCTAACATTAGAACATGGATCATAATAGAAATGACAAAAAAGAGATTACTTGAAAAGAAAGAGAGAGGTAGGATCCATTACCTTAAAACGGAACTCTTAAAACTCAATGTTTGGGACCTTGAGGGCTTTGGGGCACATTGGGAAGACTCCTTGGGAGGTAATGAGACCAGAGCTTCGTTGGGGGAGAGTTGAGAGTCGAATGGATGAGAGGATGGCTTGGTATTTATAGGGAAAGTGAGGGGACAATGCATTAATGGCCAAGGGACACCTCATTCGTTGTTTTGGAAAAACCATGGGCTTGCCCATGGTATTTTCCCATGGTATTGGCCACTTGGGACACCTCATACCTTATCTTACTATTCATAAGTTGACCATATTGATTACATACTTAATACATCATTTAATGATGTCATTAAACACCTGTAACTTAAAAACTGTATTTTCACTATTCATCAAAAATTTAACTTTCTCAGAAAAATCCCAAAATTTCACCTTAACCAAATATGAATGCTCTGATTTCAAAAATGACCTCCATTTTATAAATATAATTTTCTAAATATTTTTAATTTAATTCTTAAATATATACACTATTCACTGAAAATTCATTTTTTTCAGAAAAAATCCCCATAAATTACCTTAACATAATATCGATGCTCTGAGTATAAAAATAAAATCCATTTTATAAAAATATTTTTCAAAATATTTTTAATTTAATTTTTAATTCAAAACACTATTCACCCGAAAAAACTAATACTTGACTAATAATTTATGAAACCCTTATTTAACCATTTTATTGAATCACATTACTTAATCAAGGATCCTAGATTATATTAATACTTTTTTTTAAGTGAGATTACTAATCCATTTGGTCACATAAATAATCCTAAGAATAAAAACAGTATTCATAATCTACTATTCATCAAAAATTAAGTTGATCTTATTAGACTCTAAATTTCGTACTGAACATAATTGTAGAAGACCATTTTTCGAAAATCATTACAAATTTTTTATTATTTTAGGTTTACATATCATTTTTTAAAATATCCTTTTCTAAATTTCACCAAAAATATGCATTCTATATTTATCCGGACATTTGAAAATTCATAAAACTCATCATAAGAAGAAATCAAAATTTTTATTTAAAAAAAAGGATTACACAAGGTAGTTATAGTCTCCTTACATAGCCCCTTATCTCACCAGCATAGGACCTATGTCTAAGGTGTGCTAAGGTTAGAGAATCCAGGGAGGCTCGGCCAACATCACACGAGTAGTAATTTCTATCAGTTTGAACTTCTCGTGATGGGGATTCCATTATAGCTTCACATGATGAAGTTCGGCTTAGGTTTGGCCCAGAGTAAATCACAGTGGTGCTACCTCCTTCCCATGTTCTGTTAGATGGGATTTGATCAATTCATGAGTACTGGGTGAGGCCATCGAATCTTCTTTCTATATTAATTAACCAAGATCACTTGTATTTAGACACAATAATCCAAAAATTTAGTTTCCAGGGGTCATATTGACCAATGGTCATACAATAGTTAAAACCCAACAGTCTCATTTTAATTATACTCATGTTATCAAATGAAATAGTTTTGTTAGCTATAAAAAAATTAAATAACACACAAAATTAGGAAACAAGATTTATTTGAAATTTTGGGTCGTTACACAAGATACACAACACCAAGATTTAATGAAAAAATAAATATTTTTATTATGTGACCATTATTTCCTAACAATTAAATTAGAAAGAAAGAATTTTATTAACTAAATTATTAAATTTAAAATAGGCATACTCATTTATAATATATAAATTGCTTCCTCTTAAATTAATCCCTTAATTTTAGTAAAATTTTATTATTTTTCAAAAACATATTATTCAGTAATTAATTATATTTATTTTGCGATAATATAATTAATTTAATTTATAGAAATTTCATAAATAATATTCAATCAAATAAATATAATTTTTTAAATTTGAATATTAAAAATTTCTTAATAATATTTTCTTTCAAAATTTTTATAAGGTTTTATTTTTCAATGAATAGAGAAAAATGTGATTTTTATATAACATTTCATTTTATTTTCAAGTAATTAAAATTTATAAATATATTTTATATTTTTATATATATATTTTTTAATTTTTATATAAAATAAAAATATTATGTTTTTTTGAAATCTATTTTTTACATAAATTTTCTATGAAAACATGTTCTCATTCGATGGGGAATTTTGCTTGAAAACAGTTTTTTTTATTTTTAAAATTTAATTATAAATTAAATGAGGATTTTATTTCATTTTATTAAAAAATTTTACATTTTAGAAATGATGATTTTAAATTTTCATAATTATGTCACTTTGATTTTTTGTAATCATAGAGTATGATTTGTAATTTTTGTCGCCATGATAATGGGTATATCTAGTAATTAAATGTAAAAATAAAAATATAAAGATTAGAAAATGATCATAACAGTTTCCCCAATTTATTCAAATGAGTAATATGACTTCATAATAATTGACGGTTATATTATATGATTATTCATGTACACTTGGATACAATTATGTACATTATAATATTTTATTTAAAGAAAAGTCAAACATGTCACACTCTTATTTATAATAAGAATACTATTTAGAATATAGTGTTATTTATACATTTTGTTTGACCATAAATAGTTTTTTGAAATATATTATATTTTTTCTAAACATGGTAAATAATTTATTTTGAAGAAAATATTATCATTAGTTCTTGCACCACATTGAGGTAGTAATTATTTCATTGGTGTAAAATTTAAATAAATAATAAAAAAATAAAAAAATAAATTTAATATGAGATAATTAATATAATCTAGTAATTTTAGAGATTAATATAAAATTATGGTTATGTATTAAGATATTTTTTCATAATTTATCTTGCTGTACTGATATTTGTTAAAATTCAAAGAAATGAATAGTATTAAAATTGACTTTAATTATATTTTAAAATAAAAATTATTATGTGAAAGTATATTAAATTCCAAAAAATGTAAAATTACTCCAAATTATTAGGTTGAGGTTGAAGATATCAACCATGATCCAATTATTGGTGACTTTTCATTTTATTTCAATAATATTATCCCTCAAAATGTAAAAATCAATGTTGGCATGGTAAGAGTTAAATGTGTTATATTATGTTTAATACTAACCGATAAGGGTACAAATATGACCAAAGAATAACTAAAAAAATTTAGATGACATACTTTCAACCGATTTGAATATTAAATATGAAACAGTTCACTTTTGGTCCAATTGTGATATAAAATTGATTTATATTAATTTATTATTTTTGAGAAATTAAATAATTCCACCTCCCCTCTCCAACAGAAGGGAAAAAAATACTATCATTTAAAAACACATAAAACTCTATTTGGTTCATCTGTTTTATGATCAAGTACCTTTATAGAATCCATATTATCATTATAGAGGCCTTATTTTATGTATAATATCAACAATAGTTGTCTAAATGTGTTAAAATTTATCTTTTCTAGAGAAGATAAATAGTTTTTATCTGCTTGTTTTTAGTTTTTCTTCTTCATTCACATAGATAAAATATTCACCAACCATTAATAAAAATTAATAAATGAAAAATATAACTAATTAGATATTATTTGGTTTGTGTAATTCCTCATATCTATTTTAGATTCAATAAAATGGGAAAAGAATTCATCATTCATGTGTACAGTAGACTACCCACTCACGAACTGATTAATTATTTTTTCAATCCATGTGTCTAGAGAGTAGTTAAAATTATTTAAATAATGTGTATATATGAAATTCAAGACAAATTTTTTATTTTTAAAATATAATATTCCATTTACATTCTGACCATTCCATCGATTGAAAACTAATTTTGTTCATGCATTCGTGTGGACTATCACCTCCATGAAGTGATGTGATTCATTTTTAGTCACCAAATTATATGAATGATATATATAAGTATATTTAGTGAGGTAATATTATATTAATGACATTGTGATCATTAGGGAATAGAATAATGTTACTTACTTTATTTCTATCATGATCAGTAAAAAATTGAAATGTCACTCATGTGTATGCACGACCTATCGTCTCGATTATTGTAACATAGTTAATTTTTCACATTCATATTAAATTTTTTAATTTAAAATTATAACTGATTTTAGAAAATGACAATAATTTTAGAACTATTATTTCATATATAATATAATGATTACCACTTTGACCATAGTTGACAAACATAATCCATTTTGGTATTAGGTACTGAATATCATCAAAAAATATGATACGAACATTAATGATTAATAATTGCATATAACATAGAAATGAGTGGTATAAAATTAATAATAAATGTGATTAAGGTTCTAAAAATGTATAAATTACCATATTTATATTAATCAGGAAGATAAATGTTATACATGAAAATTCAAACTCCAGGAAAAGTACGCAATATGAAAAAACTCATTTAAAATATTTGAACTATATTTTTTATGAATATATATAATTCATATACAATGAATTTAAATTATTTTTTTTAATTTATAGATATGGAAATTAATTTTTGAAAACTATAATTTTTGATGTTATCTTAAGTGTTTTCAAAAGTAATTATAGTTTTATATAAGATAATTTCATTAAAAATTCATCCTTTAATGTTAAATTTCAACCATTTTTACAATATTCAGTACGAATGATTATTTAACTATTACTGAATTGGATTATATTCTTGATTTTATTATTCCACATTGTTTTGAATCATGATTTATATCATTAAAATTTTATTTTCAAAAAAAAAACTATTCCATTTATAAGTGTATAAATTTTTAAAAAGAAAAATAATTTCAAAGTGGAAGGGTTATTTTCTTCAATTACAATATTTATAATGATTTATTTCCTAAAATATATTTACATATATTTATGGAATATTTTATTTCTAATATTCAGTATTTGGATTATCTTCATGAATTATTTTAATTGATATTATGATCGAGTAATATGATTAATTTCTAGGTCTTCTAAAACATTTATTTAATGATATAAATATGGTTTTTTAAATATTAATATAAAAATTAGCCTATGGTGAAATTCATATAATTTTTGAGAAGTTTTATTATTCAATAAATATTGAAAAGTATAATTTTTTACAATGTATTTTATTTTTAATTACTTTCTAAATCAAATAATATTATAAATTACTTATAAAATTTAAAATTTTCAATTTCATTTAAAATAATCCAATTATTAATTTTGAAATGGATTATATACATGAATTTAGTATAGAATCCATTTATGTTTTAAAAGGAATTTTTTATGAATTTTTTTCAAAGAATTTTTTCCTTATTTAATTTTAAATTTAATGTTGAAAATAAATTTTTTATCATTTTTTCTAATTCATTACATTTTTTGGAATTTGTAAGTCAAAATATTATAAATAGTATACTTTTATTTCTGGCCAATATAATTTGTGGCCTTAATTTTATTATTATTTTAATGAGTATGTCCTTTAGTTATGGGTAAAAAAAATAAAGACCATAAAAATTCCCTAAAAATGACACAATTTTATTGTCTGAGTAATAATCATCAATGATCATTCAAGGTTTGATTATATGTCTACTTATGTCTAGATGGATTAGAATATGACCCTGATATAATTTTATTTAGAAAATTTCAAAAATGTTACCCTTATTTTTAGTTTGTATAATATTATTATTATGATTTTATAGAGAAGATTTGTTAGAAAATAAATTATACATTCAAAGATAATATATTTTTATTCAACATGGAAATTTATTAGTAATTTTATGTATCAAAAAAATTATCTTAAATTATTTTACAAGTAGATAGAACATCCCCACAATTTAACTATACTTTTTAGATTCTTAAATTCCTCTTTCGTCCATTATCCAATTGCACCTTGTAAAATTGTGGTTGTATGGATGTTGGAATATTCTTTCGAAAGACTTTTTTATGACATGTATTTTTAAAACGACTTATTAGAAAATATTTTTATAAAACATGTGGATATTGTTTGTTTTGAAAATTTCATTCAAGGGACTACTAAAGTACCATAAGTTTGTCCTAATAGAATATTTATTAAAACCAATTATAAATAGTTTATGAAAAGGTCTCTTTCTGAGGAAAATAAATTAAAATAATACTATGTTTTAATTTTTTATAATAGAGAAAATTAATTGAAAATTTCATGATGATATTTGCATAGTTCTTATGGATGTAAAAATTTGGACAATATCATTTGGTTATAAACAACCCTTGATACATGATGGTATAGAAGTATGGGGGAGGATTTTAAAATTTCATACATCTTTTTTGAAGATTATTGTATATCATAAAAAGATCCCAAATAATAATGTCAAGAAATTGATTTAATTATTGTAAGAGAGACACCTTGAAGATATATAATTCTATTTTTATATCCTCGTCATTTTATTTGTAACTGATTTTCCTCAATCTGAAAAATTTACATAATAATGATTTCACTTAAATAATATAAGTATAATCATAACCTATGTAAAATGAAAAATCATAGTCAATAATTTTGTCTAATCCCTTCTTTATTACAAACTGTTATATCTAAGAAACTATACATCTTTAATTCATCATTAATACATAATTTTTATTTTAAAATATTATTTTTATAAGAATATCCCGTATAGAAAACCTCATAATGATTCATATTTTAAAAAATTTGAGATAAATTCAAACGTCCATTTTTAAAATGTTCAGTTACATATAAATATATTCATAAAAATTATTATAAAATAATTTTAAAATTTTATTCTAGTAGGGTTTCTACTCAATGAAGGATGATCCCTCATATATAAGTTCTATGTATATTGTTTCCACAAATGAAAATGATTAACATAGGATATGGGGGTAGTAGTCCACCATACACATGAATGAAGAATTATTTTCCCATTTTATGGATGTGTATATGGGTATAGGTCTTTCCACTAACATAATAAAATCAATATATATGGAGGATATTAGAGTTAAAATTTTAGTATGGTCGAAGAAGGGTTAAAGAATGTGGAAGGAAATCTAAAACAATTGGATAAAAACCTTACCACATCTTTTGTAATACATCATTTGCTTAAAACATTTATGACATATATGGTGGGTGGTCTACCTAATATAAAGAATCTAGAATGATGTTAGGAATTATTGGAAGGTATTTCGGGAGATAATGGCTGGTAAAAATTTATCTTGATGTTTTTTAAATGAGATGATGATGTTCACATTTATTGGATATGGGAGGGGGACTCTTGAAATTTATTTAAATGTAAAATTAATATAAATTATTTTTCAATTAAAAACTGATCCAATGTGATTTATCTTGAATCAAATAGGTGGATGGTTCTAAATATCATCATTAAATGTTTCTTATATAATTTTAGTTCACTTTTATACACTTATCATTTAGTTTTAACCCATACTTAGCCCATTTAACTTTTACTTTGACAACATTATTTTTTTTCCATTTCAGGGCTAATAGATTTTCTATAAAATGATAAACTATAATCGATCGGACCTCCTAGGTCCATTACAATGTGAAAATCATGGGGTTGAGGTGTTTTGGGCGGAATCGGTGACTCATTTCATGAGTTTTCCAACAATACAATTTTTTCAACAATGATTTTGGAACAGTAGGTTGCTAATGATAGAATTTGTTGGTGAAAATTGATGGTGAGTCACAATGGTGAGTCATATCGGTGAGTCAAAAAGGTTACTTGCACCGGTATCTCACCAATGGTGACTCATGATGGTGAGTCATCCAATGGTGACTCACCTAATGGTTACTCATCCACTGGTAGATCATCCATCTGTGACTCAGAATGGTGACTCGTCCAACAACATTTCACTTCCTTACTATTTGTCAAAATTTCAATTTTCTCCGGTTTTACATTTTCATGAACTTTCTCCACATTGATATTTTATTTGACATAAAACACATTCAAACTATTGTTTTAAGGGATTTAACACTAACTAAAATCCCACAACTCCAATAATTTTTTTATAATAGTCTTCCTACTTTTACATGGTCAAAACACATAATCTTGATGAGATCCACCTTTAATGGAAAATCTAAACCATAAGTAAACCACTTCCCCATTTAGATTTTCTAATGTTTGACCCTTGTTCTTCCTTCATTTTTTTATCTTAGTATGGGATACAAAGGGTTCTTCCTCTCATAGGGGTCATCTGTTAAATTGTAGCCTTGCATCGTGTTTCCCTTAGACTTTTTCCTAATGCATGCACACCATCTATTTTAGTAAAAATATGAAGTGTCAATATGTATTGAATATAAGATATGTTCTACCACTATTATTATGGATTCCTTCATCTGTTTCCTCCTATTTCTTCTTTCTATGCGATTGAATGTGATCCATGTGTTTCTAATGGAGATTTATTGGTTGTTTGTTGGTGTGGTGGTGTCATGGTATACTTGGGTGGATTCAATCATTGCGGGATAGGTGATCATGATCAATTTTGTTGGCCAGTTACAAGGAAAAGAACATCAAAAACATTTTTCTTTAGCGTATTCGTTGCTTATATATTAAAATTGTGTGCAATCATAGATTTATGATTATTTGGACCATTGGTTCAAAATTAAATCGACATAATAAATCTTCAAACCGAACTAAAGAATTGGTACCAATTTTTATTAGCAATGTTATTGACGATTTGTTTTCTATATAGAGTGGTATCTATGATTAGGTTGTTTTGGATGTCATTATTGATGGAAATTGGTAGAGAAAACAAAACCAAAATTAATTTATAATTAATTTTTTTATGATTACAGCGGTCTGTTAATGACTCTATTTATTATTTTATAATTTTGTTAAGAAAATTAATTTACTACACATGTTAAATGGATTTGGTTGATGAAATTGAATAATGTTTATTGCTTTTCATCACCATATTAGAGTCATGTTGACTAAATTGTTTAATTAATTTGTGAAATATTTGATAGCTTGTTGTTTAGGATTACAGTAGTTGGAATTTTTGAATAATGAATCAATTAATTCAACAAGGGATAATAACAAGTTGTATGAATAATAGTACAATTGCACATAGGTCCTACTTTTATTGGTTGTTGTAAAGGAAAAGTGCATTGTGCTTTGGAGCCATGATAGCTCATTGGGTGTGAAGGCATAATGCCTTGTTTTGGTTCAAATCTATGTTGTAATGTTTGTTTGTTTCCTATTTCTTGTGATGTGATATTAGCATGTGATGGCTAATATCAGAGGTCTATTGTTGTAGGTGGGTGTAGTGAGGCCTAGTGGATGTGGTAGAAGTTGATTCCTAAAATGGAAAGATGCATTAGTTTATTCATATGTGTGGATGTGAGGACACAAGAGGTAACAGAATGGTATGAATATCGTCTTACACATTGATTTGGATGTTGGATTATTATTGAATATGTTGTTTATTTATCTTCATTACATTTAAAAATACTTGAGTTATATGATCTATTTACCCTCCTTCAAAAAGAGGTGAATACAAGTGGGGTATACCATGTACTTCTCATTTTGATATTCTAGAGGATGTATGGGTCTACACCCTTTCTATTGATGGCAATAAATCAACAGGTATGTCATATACTCAATATATTGACCCCTTTGTGTTTGGTATCTTATAATTTTTTTCATATAATAGCTAAAAATACGGAATGTGATAATGTTTTTAATAAATTAATGAATATCGTTTAACCCATGGGGTTTGACCTAGCTGGGATGCAATGTATGGGTTGTAATTATGAGAATTCATGGACATGTTTTGGTTATTCCTAGGGGGAATAGATCTTTTTTATGATAATGAAATAAAGTGTGGGAATGAGTATGGCTAATTAATGATTAAAACCTTAATTAAAGTAATGTGAAAGTGGTATAATATAAAAAAATAATTTAATATTTCTATTTAAATTGGTGTGTTCTTATAGGATAACAAGTCTTAGTAGTGCAATCCAAGTGTTTGAGAGAGATTATTTACATTCGAGTCAAAGACAATATTTTCCCATAGTGTGGTTGTGAGATACATTACATCTCCTAATTTTAGAGTTTCTAAACAATACTCCCCCATTTTAATTGGGGTGACTAACACTCTTGGGATTCTGAACCATAGGGGGTGTTACCCCAACAACCTGGTGGTAGGAATGATGGAAGACTATCCCCTTTGACCTTGCACTATTCACTTTGGTAGTTACTTGTGCTGGTAAGAACGATGGTTATTTTTCCCCATATATGTGTGTATAATGATGTAATATATTTTGGTTATTTTACACACATATATTTTTGATATCATTTTTTGTGGATATTTATAGATGTAACATTTATAGGTTTTGATGGATTGAGGATCCTTACTCTATGTATGTGTTGTAATGGGTTGAGGTATAACATCTGATGTATGATACACTCTAAGTGAGATGTGGTGGATGCGTAATAAAACTGGTTAGTTTGGGCTATGTGGATGTGGTGGTTTTGTTGCATGATGTTCATGTTGTGGTGATTCGCCCAGCTGTCTTCGTGCTAACCATTTTTTGAGAGAGATTCTCAAGATGTGCGATGTTGGGGAAAAGCGGTAACCTAGTGGGGGAGTGGTAGTAGGGTACACTTGATATTTTTAATTATATAATATGTTCTGGTTGGCCTTACTTGGTGATAGTGGATATCGAGAGGCTGGGAATGTAGTATACCAGTTTAGGTGACACGTTAGTTCCACTTTTTGTTCACTATGCATTAGCAATATTTATTTACAATTTCACAAAAGGATCTTGTGATCCTACTGAGTATAAAATTATTCTCAACATCTGTATATATACTATTTTTCATGTTAGTTGGATTAGGCTGGAGATCTAGGTGGTTACAACTATCTAGAGGGTTTTTTGAGATCAATATGGGTTTTGTGGTCACAACATTTTACGTTCTCTTGGTACTTGTAGTTTTCCATTTATGTTGTAGTAGTTCTTGCATGAAATTTCATATGTTCACTTGGGATTCTTTTAAATTTTCATCTTATATGAAGTTGGTTGGTTTATATCATCTATTTCTCTTTCTCATGTGTTATATTAGAGGTTAATTCCTCCCATCTATGTGTTTTTTATACCTTCAGTGTCGGTCGCCAACACGGGGCCTACTTGTAGTGAGACTTGGTGTCATAATGTATCTTCTCCCATTACCATATTTTGAGGGGTAATCATTATGGAGAGGTGTTATTAACAATTTTTTATCAGATTATGGTTGAGGGGTATGATGTAGTGTGGTGTTAGGAATATATGACGTTATATGCGTTGGTAGGGCAACACTGTTAACTAAGTCTAGAAAAAACTATTTACATGGGAGACCAGCGGAGACAATGGTATTTTGAGCCCCCTATGATCCGATTCATCGAACATTAATATCATAGTGGTTAGTAAAAAACGTAATATTGGGTGTAGTCATGATATCTAAAAAATGATCATGAATAATTCATTTTTGAACATATGTTTGAATATGTATACCATGAGATAGGTAATCATAAAATTTATAACAGAAAACAAATTCTTTTATATTCTTACATATTATAGGTTTAGGTGCTCTAGATACTATTTTTTTCGAGTATGGATCTAGGTCAATGCCCTTGATATATTTGTATAACAAATGTGTAGTAGGTTTCTCCAACAAATCCCCATGGAGTAGAGGTTGACGATGACAACACAAGGAGGATGACACTCTGAGAGTTTCAGTACTAGAGCATGTAGAGGTATGATGGCTCCGTTTCAGATGCAATCACATAATTTTAGTTTTAGGAGGTTTAGAAAGCATTTAGTTGAATATATTCTTGGAAGGAGAAAATGGTATCATTGGTTAGGATGATTCTAGGTGGGATAGTGAGGAAGTGGTTGTTTTTGTTCCTCGAGGATCATGAGGAGTCAGCAGTCTCATGGGATAATTTCATAGAGTAGTTTAGAGTTGAGTTTTCTCTTCTAATATGAAGGTGGATAGTATCTAGTAGCTTCTTAACTTTTGAAAGGGAAGCTCAAATGTGTTGGAATTTTTGATACATTTCATGAACCTTCTACGATATGCTTCAGAGTTGTTTCTAGATGAGGAGTCCAATGCGAGATAATTTAAGGAGGCTTAGCATTCTAATATCTAGCACTAGGTCACATCATTTATTCTGAAGACATATCTCAAGGTGATGGGGAGGGATGAGGTCATCAAGAAGATATTTTCAAGAACTAGATCATTATGATATGGGAGTCTTTAGGATTTCTCACGAAGAAGATCTGTGGTCTAAGGCTCCTACATTTCAGGGAAGAGTATTTTCTATTCAACTAGGGTAGGTCCTCTCTATCAATATACCATTTCTATAGAATAAATGGATCCTAAGAATATTATATGGGATCATGCACTTATTTTTCATGTGGAGGTCGAGGTCATCAGTGTCATGAGTTCCACCTTTTCAAAGTAGTTAGTGTGTGGCATGTGTTCTGATCTAGGTTCCTCCATTGAGGCAGTTCAGGCAGACATATTTGAAGCATGATTCACCAATATTAGATCAACATATATAACATAGAGTAGGTAGTGGATAGAACTAGGATTCTCCCCATCCTTAGAGAGTAGATCTTGAATGGAGGTGGTCATCAGCAATGTGATAGAGGCCATGGAGTAGGTCATGGAAGATTCATTCTTTAGAATCGCTTGAACTAGGAAATGTAGATGTCATTTTAATTACCCATTGTTTTTTAACTTGGGTGTTTTAATTGTTGGATTCAGGGGTGACACACTCTATCAAGTCACCTTCCCATATCCATGATTTCGGACATGGGGAAGAGGGGATTCCAGTTCCCTTGGCATTGACTACGCCTGTTGGAGGGTGAGCTAACTTGTTTGAATTATGTAGAGACTAAGATATTGTGCTGGGGTATTATCGCTCATAGGGAGATTTACTATGTTTAGTAATACAACCATATTATTTCATCCTTGACATGAATTAGTTGTATTCATTGTACACTATCACAGATTTCTTTTGGAGCTTGTTGGCATTTTTCGATGCTGATGTAGATCCATCATGGTTTATTTGAGAGCGAGACCCTCTGATGGGTCATAGACATGTTCCTTACATTCCATACTTTTTGTAAGAGATGATGATGAGTTTGTTGGAATTTTAGCAGTTGATGTTTCATAGAGTCTTAGAAGAGTACCTGAATGTCCTTCCAGAGGAGGTTTTATCATTACCCACTCAATGAGAGATCAATTTTGGAATCAATTCACAAAATCATGTGTCTCCTATATAAATATATCCTTATAGGATGGAACCTTCTATGTTGCAAGAAATTCATATACAACTCGATAGTTTATTGAAGCGTGCTTTTATTCGACCTAGTGTGTCACCATAGTGTGCGCAAGTTTTGATCATGAAGAAGGTTAATTGGAGTTGGTAGATCTATATCTATTATCTTTACTTAAACTATGTGAAAGTGAAAACCACACTACACTTCCTAAGCTTGATGATTTTTTCGATCAACCAAAGGGTTCATGCAAGTTCTTGATGATAGATTTGTGGTCATGATATCATCATATGCATGTAAAGGAGGATGATACCCTGAAGACTGCTTTCCATTGTCATCATATGAATTAGGGGTTCTTTGTGATGTTGTTTTGTGTGACAAATTCTCTTTCTTGTTCATGGGGTTGATAAAATTTTTGTTCTGTGAGTTTCTGGATATGTTCGTGGTGGTTTTCATCGATGAAATCCTTGTGTAATCCACATATGAGGAGGGGCATGGAGGACATCTTAGTGTATATGGGAGTAAATACTGATGTTCATTATTACCGATTTAACTTGATCACTGGGAGACTATGACGGTGTATGGGTAGCAGTGGATTGTTTGATGAAATCATCCCACTTTCTAACTATCAAGGAGTCAATATCATTGGATGTTTTTTCGAGGAAATATCTAGAGGAGGTGGTGAGACTAAATGGAGTCTCAAGGATGATCCTTTTATATCGATAACCTTGTTTTACCCCATGGTTTGGAGAGCTCTCCAGCATGATATTGGTTCTTAGGTATAACTTATCACTTCTTTTCATTTGTAGTTAGATGGTCAGATAAAATGGACAATCAAAACTCTTGAAGACATTTTGCGCTCTTGTGACCCGGATTTTGGATGTTCGTGGATGCACCACATTCTCTTTATAGAGTAATATTCCAACAATAGCTTCCACTGCACCATCGGTATGAAACCATTTGAAACCTTTTGTAGAAAACCCTTCCATTCTCAATCATTCTATACTAGGGTTAGAGACACAGAAATTCTCAGGACAGAACTGGTACATAAATAGAGATAGTTCAGGTGATTTGTGAGTGGATGAAGGTAGTAAAAATCATCAGAAGTCATATTCTGATCATCAAAGGAGACCTATGTAGTTTGAAATTGGGGATCATGTGTTTCTGAAGGTAACTCCCTATCATGGGTAGTGAAATTTTCATCATGGGAGTAAGATTTCTCCATGGGTTATTCGATCGTTCATATTGACGGATAGATTTGGAGTCATGGCGTATCGGGTAACACGTCCACCATAGATGATCCAAATACATGATTTTCTCCATGTTTCGCAGTTCGGTCGGTATCTTCATGTTGAGTCTCATGTTATCGATTGGTGCGAGATCGATTTTGATGATAATGATACCATTGAGGTTTGACCTAGAGAAATCCAAGACCATCCAGATAATGTGTTTCACAAGCATTTTATCCCCTTTGTTTGTGTCTTTTGGAAGCATGGTGGTGTGGGGGAGTGTACTTGGGAATGCGAGTTATAGATATGTCCTCAAAACCCCGAGCTATTTGATGTTTAGCTCTAGTATGATATCATTATTCCTTTAGTGGTTGTAAACACATTCATGTTGTGATATGGAATTATCTTTTTTCTTTTTGTGGCATTCCCTCAATTTATAGGTATCTCTAGAGGGAGATTGTTTAGGAGCTGGCTATGATTGTCACATTGTTTTATGTTGTTCCTTTGATGAATCGATTAAGCTCGCATGGTGGAAAGAGCCTTGAGAGGAATCTTAAAGAATGGATTTTTGGAAAACCCAATTTTTATTTCTCTATAAGTTGGTATTTTATTATCAAGGGCGATAATTGTTTGTGAGGAATATGATGTAATGGTCTATACCTCCTCGGTCCATTACTTGATGAAAATCTGGGGGTTGAGGTTACCTAGGGGGCAGCATTGACTCATTTAATGGGTTTTCCAACAATCCAATTTATTTAGTGGTGAGTCAGGAATAGTAGTTTGCTGATGGTAGGTCACTGGCGATAGGTCACAATAGTGAGTCCTGACAGTGAGTAGTAGTGTTGAGTTAGAACAGTGAATCACACAAGTAGCTCATCAACGGTGACACAAACCAATATCTATATAATGGTGAATTTTAATGATAGTGCGCTATCGGCAAATCACACTAGTATACCACCAACGCTGACCCACACTGGTATCCCTCCTGCAGTGAATCACACCATAATCTTGCTAACAGTGACTTTCACCCGTAGCTCACCAATGGTGGATCACAATAGTAGATCACCAATTCTGACTCTTCAAGTGGTAGGTAATCCAATGGTGAGTAACACAATGGTGATCCACCCAACAAAGACTCATCCACCGATACCTCATCCAATAGTTACTCGAAATGGTTACATAACCAATAGTGATTTATTTCCAATGTTTTTAAAATAGTCATTTTTATCTAGTTCTCCAGTTTTCTGTAATTTTATTCCATTAACATTTTATTCGATGTAGAACATGTTCATAGAAATTTTAGTGGGATTTAAGTCTAATTCAAATCCCATAACTCCCATATAATTTTTCCTAAGGGTCTACGTTTCTGTACTTGGTTAAAAAAATATAATCATGATTAAATATTCATTTAATTGGAAACTATAAATGGTATCTGAACTGTTGGTCAGTTTATATTTTCCTAAAATAGACCCTTAATCTTCCTTCTTGTTTTTCCCGTCGTATGATATCCCTAGGGTTCTTCCTCCCATATGAGTCATGTATTGTGCTGTAACCTTGGATCGTGTATCCCTAGGAGTAATTCCTATTACATGTGCAAACACTTTTTTAGGGATACATGGATGTATTGATCTATTTTTTGATATAAGGTATATTCTACCTCTACTATTCCATGTTACTTGATCTATTTCCTCAAGTTTCCTATAACCATGTGATGTCATGTGATCTCCTTGTTTCTAATGGAGTTTTCTTAGTTGGTGGTTGGTGTAGTGTCGTCGCATCTTACTCAGGTGGATGAAGTCATTGTAGGAGAGGTGATTTTGATTCGTTGTGTTGGCCCATTCTTAGGAAAATAAAATCAGAAACCTTTTAAAGCAAGTTATTTATCTCTTATCTATTTTATTTTTTTGAAATTAGAGAGTTATTATGTTTTATCCCATTGGACCAAAATAAAATTGGCATAATAAATGTCTAAACCGGATTAAATAATTGGTATCAATATATCATAGTGATGTTATTGCCTTTTGATTTTATAGATAGGGTGATATATATGTTTTTTATTGTTCAGCATGACATTCTTGATGGAAATTGTTAATAAAAGTAAAGTCATAATTAATTTCTAATCAATTAGATTAATATTATGATGGAATTTTAATGAATATGGTATTTGTTGAATTTTGAGGATAATCAGATTGATAAAGTATAAATATTTAATAGAATTGGTTGATGAACCAGAAGTATATTGATTCTTATTGATAAAATTATTGAAGGAATATTGAATTAATTATCGATATCTATGATATCTTGTTATTTAGTATCCCCATTGTTAGAACCTAGGATTAATTAATCAGGTAATTCATCTTGGTTTAATAACATGTTGTATGAATGAAAAATATAATTCCTTATAGGTCATAATTTTCCCACTCATTTTAAAGGCCAAGTTCCTTATCTATTTGAGCCATGAGAACTCGTTGGGTGTGAAGGTTGAATTCCTTTTTTAGGTCCAAGAGCCCAGTTGGTATGTTTATTTTGTTTCCTAATACATGTGATGTGATATAAGCCTTGGATGGCTGATCCCAGATGGACCTTGGGGTAGGTGATGGCTTAGAGGTCTAGTGGTTGTTTTAGTAGTTGACACCTAGATTAGATAGATGCATCATCTTACGAATATGGGTGTTAGGGAGGTCACTGCAAGTGGTGGAACTTGTTAAATCTGGGATTACCCATTGACGTTGATGTGGGAAGCTTGTCAAATCTATTGTTTTTTATCTTCATTACATTACCCATAGCTCGAGGAATAAGGTATTGTTTACCCAATTTACTGAATATGTGAACATCTGAATGGTATGAAACATTTTTTTTTCTGTGTTTATATTCTTGAAGGTGGATGAGACTCTGCTTCTACTAATGGTGGTAATGAATTTATGGGTATCTTATCTACTCACCGTCTTGAGCCCCTTGTGTTTGGTAGAATAGAATTCTTTATTAAAATGCTTTTAAATATAGAATGTTATAATTTTTTTTAGTAAATGAATGAATTATTTTTAACCCATGGGTTCAGAGCTTGTAGGGATGCAATGTTGAGGTTGTAATTCTAAGAAACGATGGACTTGGATTTTTTATGATGGAAGGGATATATCTTCTCGAGATTCTAATGAAATGATGTGTGGGAATGATAATGGTTAATTAATGGTTAAATATTTAATTAATATAATGTAAAACTAATAAATGAACATAATGTTATTCAATGTATCTCATTAAATGGTTATGTTCTTATAGTATATCGTGTCTTAGTAGTGGTAGTCGAGAGTCTGAGAGACATCATATGTAGTTGAGTTAGAGAATAGATTTTCCTATAGTTTGGTTATGAGAAATATTATATACTATAATTTTTTTTTGTTTCTAAATGATACTACACCTTTTAATTTAGTTAAAATAACACATATGGGATTTTGAGCCCTTTCGGGTGTTTTCCCAAACATCATGGTGGTAGGATGGATGGATGACTATCCCCATTGACCCCACACACTTCTCTTGGTAGTTAAATTTTTTTTGTATGCACGACATTTAGTTTTCCCTATATATGTGTGTAGAGGGTTGTAATGGATTGTGTTTACTTCTCACACATATATTCCAGATATAGTTTCCTATGGACTACTATTAGTGTAACGTGTATAAGTAGTGCTTGCTTGAGGATATGTACATGGAATATTAGCTGTAATGGCTTGAGGTATAAAACCTGATGTATGATACACACAATGTGAGTTGTGTTTTACCCTAGAAACTACCTGGTTACTATTGACTATATGGATGTGGAAGTAATGTTACATGTTGTTCATGTTTTGGTTCTTCGTCCTGGTGTTTCTGGGCTAGACTTTTTAGAGAGAGATGCTCAAGACACGTGACATTGGGGAAGTGGAAACCTAGTGGGGAAGTGGTCACAGGGTTCCCTAGATATTATTTATCATAAAATATGTTATTTTATGCTATTCTTGGTTATAGTATCCATGGATCTGCTATGAATAGATTATATATTTTTATGTGACTAGTTAGTTTCACTTGTTTTTCATTGTTCTTTAGAATTCCTTCTTTACTTTTGAATGAGATGCCCTGAGTAGGATCCCACTGAGTACAATTTTATACTCACCCTACGTATATAAGATATTATGTAGGGTAGTTAGAGCAGTCTAGAGATCAGAATGGTTACTACATTCTTACGGTTCTTATAGGTGCTTTTTGGGCTTTGTGGTCATTGTCGTTTTACTTTCATTTGGTACAAACAATTTTCCATTTTAGTTTTATTAATTCATACATGTTATTACATATGTCCACTTGGGATTCATTTATGTTGTGGTATGAGTAGGAGTATTTTTGTCAATCTTATCTCTCTCTTTCACATGTGTTCTCATATAGGGTAATACATCCCATCTTATATTTATTATACCATCAGAGCTAGTCACCAACCTAGGGCCTCCTGGAGGTGGGACTTGGGTGTCACTATCTCTCTTCCTCCATTTCTAGCCCAAAGGGGGTACACATTGTTGGAGGGGGTCATGAAATAAACGGTACATAATTAAATCTGGGTTGATATTATCAACCTAATCCTACTCATTTTTATGAATATAATAGTTTTTGGAATATTATATCATTTATTACAATATGATTTATTTTAAAATATCATGAATGTCAATTTTGACACTATTCATTGATATTAAATATAGAACATATTAGTAAAAAATTATAACTTAGAACTAATGTTTTTAATACATGTTTAACAAGCAAAAATATTCTATAAATATCATTGATTAAATTAATTATTGAATATTGTATTTATATTAATATTTGTAATATCATTTATTTTTATCATTAATTGAATAATTATTGCATCAGTGATGTGCAACAATTTTGAAAATTATTTCATTAGAAAAATTTTTACAAAAATTGTATAAAATACAACACGTGATCCAATTATGGGTCATTTGAAATTTTATTGTAACAATATCGAACAATGATGAGTAAAACAATAAATTCTACTAAGGTAAGAGTTAAAGAGGTTGATTAAGGGTTAAAACTATATGATACTGGTATAAAAGATACCTCAACATAAATAAAATTTATTAATGAGAGTATATAAACCCATACTAATATAATATTCTATATTACTAACATTATATTCTTTTTGAATTTAAAATTAATATATTTTAATTTAGCATTGTGAGAAATTTCAAGGTCAACTGTCCCTTCACATATAATAGGGACCATCTTTTTATCTTTTTAACACAAATAAAATCCCATTTTGCTCAGCCATGATAAAATTAAACAACTTCCTAAAATTCCAATCCTCATTGTAGAGGTCTTAGATTAGGAATAACACCAACATTAATGGACTTAATATGTTTATCAAATAAGGTTTTGCAAAGAAGAGGTATTGTTTTCATCCGATGATTTAGTTTTGATTATACTTCCACTTCATTTGAATATTATTAAATAAATATTAAATAATAAATAATGTATCTTCTATATACTGAGATATTATTGTGCTAGTGGAATTACTGATAACCACAACCTCTCCCTTCAAATATAAAAAACTTCACCATTCTTGTGTTGGATAGACTACCACCTTAAAAACTAATGTAATTCATTTTCCATCCCAATCTCTCAATTCTTCTCATAATGACGGAATTAAGGTTTATATATGATATTCATGATTTATATATTATTTTAAATGATAATATACCATTTATGATTTTAAATATCCTTGCAATATAAAATAATAACATCGTTCGTGTGGCTACACATTGAGTAACCATCACTATTACATTTGGAATAACTATCACAATATATTCTCATAATCTCTTATGAGAAACCTATTGGATTAACTTCATATACCTAACTTGTGCATTGGAGATCTATAACAGACCCACCCACCATAATTTTATAATGAAACCAACCATTCTCATAATGAAATCCCATGAAACATAAAATAATTTTCACATATAAGGTTTGGATAAAAAATAAATTCTTCAGGAAAATACCTTTTCCAATTAGATATTAATTTTATTTTTATAAAAAGTTTCACACTAATTATATAGAAAAATTAGTTTAAAATTAAAATTGGATATTATATAATTATATTTAAAAAATTATGGTCTAATCAGTGAATGAAATTCCATTCATGTTGTAAATTATTAAAAAAAACATTCATTTTTATTATATAATAACTGTTTATAGAGAAACTTTAAATGAGGATTTTAAAAAAAAATTACAGTACAAAAATTTATAAACAATTTGATTTACTAAACAATTTGAGGGAAATTTGGAAAATAAAATAATAAAATTTTCATTTGAATTAAAATATATTCAAAAAATATTTTTAAATTGAAGGAAATAGATGAGAAAAACATAGAAAATAAATCATTAAAAAAAATTAAAATAATTTTTTTAGGTAATGTGTCCCTTACCATGAGTCTGAATTGTTTTGTACATTCATTATCTTCATGAAAAATAAAAATAAGTTAATTTTTACTTTCTAGAGAAAATTTTTCATGTCTATTATTACATTTATATGTTATGTACTATTACATAATCATCTAAGTTCACGTTAGATATTTTGATGATATTTGGTACCTATGTCCAAAATGGATTCTGTATGTATACTATTTCCAAAGATATCATCATTACATCATCTCCAAAATAATATTCCTTACATTATTATAATTTTTATAAATAAATAATACTTTTAAATCCAACTATTTTATATAGTTATGAAGTATATAATATATTGGAATCATAGAGATGAAAGATAAAAAATTCTAGTACTAAACCGAGACCACACCCCATTATAGAAATGTATATCTCAAGAGATATAAATGTTTACAAAATTATTTAGGGGGAGATATAATAGTTATCCATTACATAATGAAATCCTTTTATATTTGTTACATAAGAGTATAAGTCATTCAATTATTCCATATTCTATAATATGGCTACCTAGTTTTATATTTTATTTAGTCTGGTAATCCTCTAGTAGAAGGGATCCATATCTCAAATTGAGTTAAGGGGCTAGTTTTTTTTAAAAATATATATTTTTATATGTTGAGAATTTATATGTATGGGAAGTCTTATTACGTGTAAAAATATATTATTTGAAATTATGATTTTCTAAATATGTATTATGTTTTAAAATGTATATTTTTAAAAGATAAAATGAAAAATGACTATTTTCAATAAAAAATATTAATGATAAATCCATGTTTTTTTATGATTATTCTTCAAAATGATATTTATGATTAAATAATTAATATTTTATTTAAAAAAAAGATCATTGTAGAAAGAAAAAAATTATTCTTCCCTTATTTATATAATTATCTATTAAAAATGGAAATGTTACTCAAGCGTACATGTGGCCTACCATCCAAATGATTGTTACAATGTTAATTTTTCATAATCAAATTTAATGGATGGATTTATGTTTATAATGTATCTATAAAAAATATTAATATGTCATGAATATTTTTTTAGAGATCGTAGTATAATGATCTCTTTGACCATAGCCCATACACCTAAGTCATTTCGGTCTTCTGGAAAACATATATCCAAAAAATACAACATGTACTTAAATAAATATTAAATTTTTCAATTCATGGGAAATTTTTTAATATATTACAGAATGAACTTGAATCCTTTGTCGAATCATATATAACATCACTCATTTAAACTCATGACCTACAATCTCCATGGCTGTAACATATTTCATTTATCATAACCATATTTAATGAATGGATTTAAAAATATAATTGATGTATAATAATGATATCTATGTAATGATTATTATTCTGGTGATGATTGAATAATGACTTATTTGACAATAATCAACTGGTTGATTACATGTTAGATTTTTTTTTCTGAATATCATCAAATCATCCAACACGAATTTAAATAATTAAGTAGATGTTATCACCTAATAATAAGTAAAAGGAAAAATAAACATGAAAAATTTCATCAATATATTAAAATAATAACATAAGATTATTATTCTAAGAGATAATGATCATAAATGATGGCATAGAATCGGGCTAAGGGACTCTCTAAGTAAAAACATTCATTTTAATTTTTTTGATGAATTGTTTTCTAAATCAGTTTATTTCATGTCAATGAATTTAAAATGATTTTTACAGATGTATATATATAGAAATTAATTTTTTTGAAAAGGAATTATTTTATTTCTTAATTTTTTTGGAAAATTTAATTTATTTAATGTTTTTGGTAAGGGATTTTATTTTAAAAATCATATTTTAGTTTTATTCTTTGTACCATTTTTACTAAAGTCAGAAGGAATGTTTTTCATTAATTATATGACATGAGAGGATTTTACCACCATCATTATGGATTTTTTTAATATATGTCCATATTTTTACATGTCTATTTTCATATAAAATGATTTTAATTATGAGTATGAAAATAAATATAAGTAAGTTATTTCAAATATAAAAATTTATTTTCTTTGATAATTCCTTTTTTAAGGCCTTACTTTTTACTATTATGTTGTGGGTCTTAGGATTTGTTAATTAGGATTAGTGTTTCGGTTAAAATCTAGTGTCTGGTTGTACCGATGCATCTCTCTAAATAATTGGTCAATAAGAAAATATTAACATATTAGGATTATGCTATGATATTATGGGAATATATTACGATGGATTTTCTAAATGTTGTTGTGATTTCTACTCCTTTCCTAGTCATGAGAGCTACAATATATGTAATAGTGATATGAATATAATGAAATAAGTAACCTATATGATTTAAGTATTCTTGAAATGTATTTTATAGGATAATTTTGATTTTATATGGTGACCTATGGAGTTTATGCTATATTGGTGAACATTATATTTGTTGAAAAATTTAATGAAAACAGTATGAGTTTTTATTATTCCTATATGTTATCTTATAAAATTTTTACAGAATTATTTTTTATGAAAATTTGATTTCATGTGTTAGAAATTGTTTTTTATAAAATAATAATAAAATAAAATATTTAATATTATTTCTTCATATATTAATATATATATATATATATGAACCATGTGATGTGGAGATGAAAAAAAGAATCACATCACTTCACAGTGGAAGTAGTTCAGATTTATGCATGAACAATATTATCACAATTCTATTTATAAAAAGGTAAAAACATAATTGATATATTATCTTTCATAATGATATATATAACATTAATATCATTTAAAAAAATAATTTTATCATTATAAAATGTATCTAGAGACGTTGATGGAAAAATAATAAAATTGGTTCACAAGGGGGTATACCACTCGACTCGCGAATAATGAATTATTTCCAATTTGATGGAATTTGATATGGATAGAGATCATTAGACTAACATAATAACAATTAATTACAAGGATAAAAAATTATTTATTAATTTAGCATGGTTGAATAATATTTTAGGGATATGGAAATTAGTTTTTTTGTTTTAAAATATACACACTCAAAACTGAACCACATTTATTTCCAAACAAACGTGTAAACAAGTAAAAAATGATTCAAAACATTATGGTGTAATAATGGTTTAGAAATAATCTAATTTCATATATGATAAAATATATTTTTTACTTCTTTAAAATTGGTTAATAGAGTAACTTAAAAAGGAAATTTCTAAAATATTGTCCATCATAAACAACATTTAATATATTCATTTTTCAAAAAAAATTCAGAGAAATTTGAAATTTCCCTTTATAAAAAATTAATTTCAAAAAAAAATTAATTAAAATAATTTTAGAATCAGGGACACAAAGGATTATTATTTATAAATTAAATTGTTAAATATTTTTAAAAGAGGTTTTTTATTTAAATATTATTTCACATTGATTACGTGTCATCATTTATAGTTTTTAACATCCTGGATACTAAATATAACACAATTTCCGATTTATTGAGAACAATTTTAATGTTTATTAATCCTTTTGTATAATTAATTTATATGTGATATAAAATTACATAATCATTAAATTTCACATAGAATTTTTTGACAATATTCTGTAACTTTGTCCAAAATCTCTTCAGTCGGTTGAATACTATCAATTTTTCCATTGTTACTTACTAAAAATAATAATAATAATTTTATAATTATTATTTATATACATAAATTATAGTTTTAATTCAAAATATTATATATGGAAATGAAAATTGAACTATGTTACAATCATTGAGACATTAGCTAGTACGTTTGATTGAGCAAGGCTTTCGATTTGCATAAATCATTATAAGAAGATAGTAATTATGATTTTTTATTTCCATAATGATCATAATATACTATTAATTATTTAAATATATATATATATATATATTTATATAATTCATGTGATATGGTGATGAAAAACAAATCACATGGCTTTGGGAGGTAGTACTCTACACGTAAGCACAAACGACGTTATCATTTTTCTTCTCCTTGAAAGGTAAGATTATAATTCATATATTATCCTATAATAATAATGAATATGTTATTAATATCATATATATAACTTAATGAACCCATTATAACCCATATTGAGATATGGTGATGGAAAATTAATTATATCAGTTCAATAGGTGGTATTATTACTTACACACAAACAATAAAGCATTGTCGCATTTTATGGTAGTGGAGTTGGATTTAGTTAATGACAATAAAATATCATCTTGGTATAGGGTGGATAATGAAATTATTATTTTATAATGTTTTATTAATATTTTATGAATGTTGAAGAATAATCAAAACAAAAATGCTCGATTAAAAATTATACATCTTCTTCAGAGAATCTCATTTTCTTCACATTATATGAACTTTAAGAGTGGATTTATTCCAAAACTAAGATATATAGAATGAGGAGATGTATTTTAGAGATGTGTTTTGATAGGTATTATCAAAACCATAATGGGTTTAACGTGTGATGAAATGATAATATAAGGCTCCCTTTAATTAAATAGGTGTGGCGAAATCATTGAATCTCTCAACATAATCAATAAATATAAATTATTTATTACTTAAAAATGGATGAAATGTGATTTATTTAAAAGATAATATTACCATGGGTTAAAATATTCTCAAAAATTAATTTCTATATATGTTTATGTTACATTGTTACCCTTTTGATTTAGTATTGAACCTTATTCAACCCATTTAATGCTTACTATGACAACATTTGTTTTACTTTTTGAAGGGAAATATTATTAGTTCAAAATTACAAACAACCCATAATTTGATAATGTTTGAAATTTTAAATCATATGATAATAATTTGGAAAGTTTTATGATTTTTGTAAATTTTATATCATTTAACAATATATATTTTATTTTAAAGTATCATTAATATCAATCCTGAAATTATTTATTACATTATCTTTTAACAAATATAAATACAACAAGATAATAGAAATAAAAAATCTTTTACTACTTCTATAACATGTGAAATTAATCTATAAAATTAATATTTTACATTAATAACCTCCTGTTTTTAATTATTTTATATATTATAATATCATTGAATTTATTTTTTCGCATTAATTAAATAATTATTGCACAAATTTTTTGTATGAAATTAAGATAATTCTATAATGACTAAAAATTAAAATTAAAATATCATGATTAAGATAATAAATTTAGATTTTAAATTACTATTTTAGTTAAATATATCCTCTAGATAAACCCATATTTAAAATGATATAGAAATTAAGAATAAGAGGGTCAAATAATTATCTTTTCATTAAATCAATCATTATAAATGTTAAAATCTTTTCCATTTATCCATAAATGGTCATATATCTGAAACATTAATGATTATGGATGAATATTTCTCATAGAATAAATTTGGGTAAATTTTTCTAGGTTCATTTTTTCATCTAAATCATTTTATTTTATCCTTTAATTAATAAATTTACCATTTAGTATGTTTAAAAAATGATAAGGTTACTATTCATATTGTCAAAAAATAAAACTAAACTATTTAATAAATTAATAAATCTGGATTAAAAATATGGAATAAAATGTCCAAAATTTAATAAACAAAATCTGTAGAATTTTTGTTAAAATTAAATTTGTAAAATGAAATAAATAATTTATTTTCGAAGAAATTACTGTTTTACGCATAAAATATTTTCATACTATATCCAATTAAAATTTTCATTTTGAAAACAATAATATTAATATTTTAAATAAAAAGGTAAAAATTACATGTTTGAAATAAAAAAAATTATTAATTTTTAACACTTGAAAAAAATTAAATTTGTAAAAAAATCTGCATTTTTCATAATTCATTGAAAAATAAAATTTTACAGAAAATTATCAAAATAAAATGATATGATAATTTTTATATGAAAATTTCAATAATTATATTCGTTTTATTTAATAAAATTTATAAATATTCCATAAATTAATTATATTATTCTATCACAAAAGAAATAAAAAAAATTGTAAAGAAACTGTATTGGATAAATAATGGATAACTTATAATGGTCATATAATAAAGATATTTAGTAGTTTTTTAACCATGATTCTGGATATATTGTATTAAATTGAACATAGTTCTTCGAATAAAAAATCACAGGATGTTATGATCTCCATCTTTTTTGGATATTTCATCCTATTGATTTTGAATTCGAGCATGGTAAACCATAATTGATTTTTCAAAATACATTAATTGAAATCCACAATCGTAAAAAGTAAAATAAAAATTCCACTTTTATTAAATTAATGGAATTCTTGAATTTTATTTGGAGTAACACATAATAGGTTTATATGCACTAAAATATGGTTATCGAAGTGAAAAATAATAACTAATAAATTATATAGATTGATAAAGAAAACAACCATGAGAAATTAACCATCCCAAATCCATAAAACATTGAGGGGTTAAATGGTTATTGATTTATGGGTAAAAAAGGAAAATGAATAACGTTTCCCTTTGAAATTTTTTATCCTAATATTAAGGAAGATATTTAGTATCTAGACTATGAACATAAAGAAATATAGTTACTTGAGATTTAGAATATCATCATATAATATATTTCCTCCACAATTTATTCTATTTTCTCAAAATTATGAGTATTGTAGATGAAATTTTCATACCTGGATAATTAGAATTTACATCAAGGGATCATTAAAATAATAAAAGTATAAATATTAATTCCTTTTTTATTTACACATTATCCAAAACCAAAATTGTATGAAAAATATAATATGATTCAATAAAATGTGTAATCATTCAAATGAATAAAAACTTGGTTTAATTTACAGAATTAAAAGAAATACCCCATGGATAACATAAAACATACAATAATTATTCTCAAAATTCATTTAAATATTTATCCAAGGAGATTTGGGGAATCTAATATGATTTATATTCAAAATGTAGCACTTATGGTTACTTTGTTTGTATCCATGAGAGCTATTGTATAGGTAATATTGGTTTTATGATGATTCCACAAGATTACATTATGATTTTTGATTTATTTATTTTTATTTTACATAAATAATATAATTTATAATTTATGATAAACATCTTATGTTATATAGCTGAAAGATATAACATTGTGAAATTTTTCAAGGAATACAATATTAGATTATATTTTTCTATTGGGATCTTTTATAAATATTTATGGAATTATTTATTAGAAAATTTGATTTTTGGGTTAATAATTTTTTAATCTAAATAATTATTTTGAAAAAGTAACTTTTTATAATAATCTATGGACTATTGGTTTATTTCATTCTTTTTATATCCCTTACTGAGCTTGTTATTCTCATCCCTTTATTTCTTTAACAAATCTAATTTAGGTTGACAATTTTAATGAATTTTGATAAACTCTTACATATTTAACCCACACATAACACATGGACACTTCCACACATTATCCGTTTTTCATATTAAAAATATATTTAAATTTAATCATGATGAAATTTCATGATATATATTTTTTAAATTTTCCTTTTAACTCATCCTTGTCCTTACCGATCATTAAAACAATGTGAATCAATTTTAAAAACATGGTATGTGCACACAAATCATAGTATGGTTCATAAAAATAAAGAAAACTAATATTCAGTGAATGATATTTGATCCCTTTCAATTTTTTTTAAAAATCATAAATTTTCTTCTGAAATGATAATCATTTTTTCTTAACGAAATATACATAATAAAATGTACCACTTTTAATGAATTTTGAAATTTACAAGAAAAACCATTAAAAAGAATGAAATTCTTGTAGGATACTTGGGAAATAATCATAATAAAAAATCATACCAAACCATAAATATTGTTATAACCATAATATAGACATCCAATATAATTATTTGTATAACCAAATTATTACCCAATGCATTGGAGAATTTTTTGGGAACAACCATCATATAATCTATAAGGGGTAATCCATTACGATTTAGACACACCATTTGTATAATTTGTGATGGGTTCAATAGGATATATTTAGGCCCACCCATAGTAAAATAATTCCAATGAACATATCAATAGAAAACAGCAATTCTCTTTTAAAGAAATTATTAAAAATAGTTTTAATTTCATAACACACTTTTCCTTTAAAAATAAAATTTAAAATATAAAAACAACACATATATTAATGGAACAATGTTAAAGGAAAGCTATTGTAAAAATATATAAGTAAAATATTAATTCCCTAATGAATCGCGGAAAATAGGAAATCCCCTCATGTTGTTTAAGTTAAAAAAATAAATTTTCATTTTGAAAAAATATATATCTAATTATATCTTTTTAAAATGTTCCCTACACCAAACCATTAAAAGATTATTTTTTCAAAAAATTAAAGCGAAATTTGAAAATTAACTATTTAAAATATTCATTTACATATGTATACATTTATAAAAATAATTTTAAAATCACTTAAATTAAAGATAAATATTTATAAAATAATTCTTTAATATATTTATTATAATGTTTTTTAGTTAAAATTGCTTTATCTTGAGTCCAAACCATCACATATGTTCTTTATCCTTGTAAATAGTAAACATATATTTCTTATTTAATTTCTTATGAACCTTTTTAGGAAAGTTTTTATTTTCATTTCACTTATAAAAATGTTGTATCAATTACATATTTATTTATGTTCACATCACATGATTTGATGTTATTTAGTTCATAAGTCTAGAATGGATTTGGTAGTTCGATTTTGGGAAAAGATATTAGAATTAATACATCTCAATAATAGTATTAATTATATAACTATTAATTTTATAAAATAATGACATCATTAAATCCATCCATGAAACATGGTTATAAAGAATTAACTATGTCACAATCATAGTGATTTTAGGGTGTATGTATAAATGTGTTAAATTTTAATTTTTCAATAAATACTATGGGCAGAAGGTAAGTATTATGTTATCTTTATATAATGATAATAATATCATAAATATCATAACAATGATTTAAATATACTTTTATATATCATTCATATGATATGGTGATGAAAACTAAATTACAGCAATTTATAAAAGAGTTAGTCCACATATACGCACGAACGAAATTATCATTTTTCCAATGAATGTTACAGTAAGAATTTTTTCCAATTATTATCATTACAAATTCTAAATATGTCATTAATATCATATATAAACATTAATTCAATCATTATAACCAATTTTGAGAGACGTATATGGAAAATTAATTACATTTATTTGTGAGGGACTTGTTTTCCACATACCGAAACGATTAATTATTATATCATTTAATCTAAGTGAATATGGGAATAGTTCATTACAATAACAAAATAAACCATATAAATTCATATTATTTCATGTAATGAATGATAACATCATCTGAGCATACGTTGGGACTTCAACCTCCAAGAAGCGATATGATTCATTTTTCATAATCACACAATAAGAATGATATTTATATGTATATTTAAATATGTAACATTATATTTATGATATTATGAAAACCATGAAATTTTAAATGATACAGAAATTATTTCTATTATTATTGAGGAAAAATAGAAATTTCACTAATATGTATGTATGAACTACCATCTCCATGAATCTAACAAAGATCATTTTTCACTAATATATATACTGGTTTCATTTAAAACTATAATTTAAGTGTAAAACTAATAATGAGGTCTTGATTATTATTCTTGGATGATGAAATAATATAAACATTGACCATAGAGAACCGATCAAATCCATTTTGGATTTAGGTACCTAATTTCACCAAAATTCATGATGTGAACTTAAATAACTTAATATATTTAATAACATCATTATTTTTTAAATTAAAGGTTTAATAAAAGTGAATTATATAATGAAACAAAGTTTAATCAATAGAAATTACTTTATTATAATTATTTCATATATTATAATCATATGATGTGTCATTAATAACATAATGAAAATGTTTTAAATGATGATATGATGAAATAAAATAAATTTTAATAAGTTACGAAACATATAATGAAGTAATAGTCACATGACCTATGGAATAGTAACATGACACATATGAATATAAAATGAGACCATTGAATTGTAACCTCACCAATGAATTTATAACTAAAATATTTGGATCTTATAAGTGACAATATGATATAATTATATTATTTTATAGGTAACTAAATATTTTAAAAATGATTAATCATGTTTTGGTATTTTTAAAATAAAAAAAAATAATTAAAATTTTATAAATAATTAATTAATTTAAAAGAGACCTTATTTTCATGAAATGTATGAATAAATTATTATTTTGATGTCTGATGAATATATGATTATATTATGACAAATTTGTAAATTTATCAAACTGATATGAAATCAGTTGTAGTTCAAAATCTGTATTTTTTATGTAAATTAGGATTTTAATTATAAATAAAATAACTCATTTTTATAAATTATTTACAAAAATTGAGTTCATTTTTTAATTCTACACATTGAAAAATAGTAAGGATCATTTTTTGGGATTTTCCTGAAATACTTTAATTTTTTTGAATAGTAAAATACGGTAATTTGCAGTATATATACATTATAAGATAAGTAAACTATTAATTGATGGATGGTATAAGAAAAATTTGTTCAAACCCACATAATTTAATTACATTATTTTTTTTAAGATTCAATACTATTTATTTTCTAGGGAAAAATAAAAAACTGATGAATTACAAAATGAGAAAACATCTCCCTCCTCCGCTATAAAAACCACCCCTAACTACCTATTCACATAAAACCCCTCATGCCTTGATCCTTGTCAAATTTCTTATGAATTATCTTCCCAATCCCCTTCCAAACATCATTTTCATTTCAGGTTATATAATAGAAGAAAACCAATCATTTATGAGGTTCTCATTAAGACAGAATCAAGAATTAAAACCCTCTTCTCTTTCTTTTAATTTCTATAAAAGTTACTTTATTTCATTTTTCTCTCCTCACCTACCCTCAACAAACTAGAATGATGAATCTAGTACCTTATAAATAGTGAAATTTTGATATGATAATGGAACAATTACTAATCATATCTATTTTCCCCTCATTTTTTACTAAAAATGAAATAATCATATGTGATGTATTAATTTATATCATTCATGGGAGAAAATGTTTTCAATTTCAATTATTGTCTTCAAGGTTGGTAATGAAAAAATTTATGATTGATCTAGATTATAATATATGTATTGAATATTATTTAATGTTATAGAGTAATATTTTACACATGATATCAATTAATAAAAGAAAATGTGTTCATTGTGATTGAAAACCATAAAAATAAACCCTAACAATTATCATTAACTATTTATCTATTTATTCATCCTTATTCCCTAAAAAATGATATATATGAAAAATGTAACCACTATATTATCATCAATTTCATATATATTAAATCATATATAATTTTCCTCACTTCATAAGACATTTAGTACATGTATCTATGTAAAAAAATCATGAAAACCAAGGAAACCAATGCTTCTATACGATGAAATTGAATCTATTAAACCATCAAAAAGGTCATAAGTGATCTTAATAAAGTTATAATTAAATAAAATACATCGATAAATTTTTCTATAATTATTAATAAATGAATCTATTATTATTATAAAGTAAATTAACATCAAGTGAAGAACACCTTCAAACATAAGGTAAGTGTTTCAACCAGAACATCCATTATTCTTTTAGGTTACTCGCCCTCTGTTTTTACGGAAATTAAATTATATTTTATTTTCATATACATCTTATAAATACTGTTAATATTTTCAGAAATCATGTAACAATATCCTTTCATCCTACTTTTCATGGACATACATGTATTTAAAAGGTTCCCAACTAAATTCTTTTCGATAAACAAGCCTGGTTTAGGAGAACATCCCAAATTCCTGCCCGACATCAAGTTCCCTCACTAATATGTATTAAAAAACCATTAACTTTCTAAAATCACAAAATCATTATGAAAATATTCATAGTTCACTTATGGTTTTATTTAAAATATTAGACCCTTTTCTACTTAATATGATCTTTAATATTTTCAACAAACTCACATATCTTAAAACCCATTTTTATAAGTATTCACATCAATTTGACATAACTTGTCATGAACTATTCATGTGTTCCACTCTGATTTTCTATGTATGTTTTAAATCCTAAAATCATTGTCACAATTTTTAAATTACCTTATGTTATGACTTAGGGCCAATATTATGATACCAAATTCTTAAAATGGGTAACCATTATGTTTATGTTTGATGGTTTATGAATGATACATCATGTGGAACTCATTTTCATGAACATGTTATTATGGAGGAACCAAGATAAAATTCTAATTCATTGGGTAATTCTTAGTCTCATAAGATGTTATGTGAAACAATATTGGTGGTTAACATTCACTCATTATCCTTGGGCTACGATCATGAAGGTTTTCCTTGAATCTTACTCCTCTATGTGTAATGATTATCAGATCATACTAAAGTCATGTTTTATGTCACTTCCTAATTTCTATTATAACATGATAATATGATCATATTTTCTTATTCCTTATATTTAATCATGTTTTATTATTTTTATATCATTTTGTTATTCTTTCTATCCCATGTGCTATTCTTTATTTTAATGTGTATTCCATTATTGGTGTTTTTTCTCTATCATTTATTAATGATGTCCCAGGGTTATGTTATATAGATATAAGGATCCCATGGAATTTAAGAGATCATGATGGATGATAAATAATGAAATGTTTTTTAGTCCCATGATTTCATTTTTATATACCATGTCATCCAAGATACTAGATTTCTTGGTCCTCAGTTTGTAATTTTGTTTTTAATTATGTTTATAACTGGGTAATGATATTTTTTAATGTATAGGGTTTCTATTGTTTGATTAAGAGGGAAATATTAGTTAATTTTGGATACTTGGAATATTGATCTTTAGTAATAACCCTCTAGATAATATTATATATGAAAAAACATACTTAAATTTTGGTTATTATAGAGTAAGTTTATTATTAAGAAAATACATCATGGTGTCGATAGTACATGTAGACGTGGTTCTGGAATAGATTTACCTAGGAGTAACAACATTGAAAATGTGTTATGGGACTAACTTGAGACAACTTGTTAATGACAACGGGCCTTACTATACACCTTGGTTGAACACCCCAATGGATATGCTTTGATAAATTCATAAGCTCACTATGAACTATTATTATGGGTAAAAAACTATAAGAAAATATTTTAATACATAGACTAAGGATAAGCTATATTAAAACCTAGGTAATAAAAAGATATGATAAAAATTTACTTTTACATTTTCATCCATTTTAAGTGGAATATAACCTTTTATTATGTTCAATAGTAAAGTATTTAGGCCCCCTAATTGCTCTTTATTTTTCACAGCTAATATAGGGAAATAGAAGAGCACATACTAACAGTCAATGTGATAGGCAATGTGAAAATTTCTCTAATTATAGTTAAAATATTATGGGAATGGGTGCTAAATATTTTATGTTAGTACATGCAAAGAAGGATCATGTTATGAATAATAACATGAATCTTGTGAAACGCCCAGCTTCCCAAAGGAAAGAGAATTTTTTCGTTGAATTCTTCATGCGGAAAAGGCATCCCATGTTTAGTTTGCCTTCAAATAACCTCCCCATATTATAATATATTAAATCACTTGATAAGATAATATCTCAACTCTAGTTTTTATAATTAGAAAATTTAGTGATGGTCATTTGTTGTTTTGATGTGGAAGATGATCAGTGTTGGATACTGATAAAAAAAAGAAGTCCAACAAGTAAATTGATTCCGTGGATTGGGTGGAATTTAAGAAAATTTTGTTCCATAAATAATTTCACATAACTTCATCATAAATATGGTAGTAGTTTTGTTGGGACTTAAGAATAAGGAATATGATCCCAATGGGGAATATCAATTAAGCTTAACAAGGATTACAAGATACACCATCGACATTTTCATGCAAACTGAATGCAATGTAGGAATCATTTTATTGGTCGGATTGGACACTAAAGAGGGGTGGATTGAGTTCCATTTAAATATTTCTGATTAAAAGTTTTGTATAAAAGTCCCCCAAATTAAATAACAAGCTATACTGTAGTGAATTTGTATTACAGTAAAGGTTCAGTTAGGTACTGAAGAGACTGGTTAGTTCTCAGTTAATCCAATCTGATGATTAGATTAGCTTATGAAACTAACCTACTGGTTTACAATAAATACAAATAATTGCTTGTTTAACTATCAGAGTGACATTAAAATAGATTTATATTTAATGTACTTAGAATCAGAATATTCAAAATAGTTTAAACTAAAATGAAAATTCACATTAGTTTTAAACAAGAGGTTCAGTCTCAAGAAGATAATTAGTCCTCTCAAACAGTTTTATATAACATATGATCAACACCCTGGATATGGGTTTTAAAATAGTGTATAGACTATCTAGGTCCTCAGACTGCTACCACAGTTCTATGTGGGATTCAAAAATGTATAAAAATGATGGTGTAAGGATTTCAGTATCCTCCTGTTCATCTTAAGAGATAGCGTATGTTAAAACAGATAAAATTACACACTACTCATAATGTAAAGAAAATTATAACTGTAGAGAAATAATATTTATTGAGGTTTATAATGCTCTTGCGTTATGTCAATACAGCTTTGAACCCCTTGGTATTGAAGGAGATGATGTTTTTCGTCCTTCTCTGGGAGTTGTGTGAAAAACAGAGTGTCGTGGTTCAACTTGATGTTCTTCAAGAGGTTCAATCGAGTGAGGATGTTCCTTAAGCTTAAAATATGCTTCGTTTGTTCAGAAACATCATGTTTCATGCAGCGTGCCTTACCTTTTTTAATTACTTCAAGTATCTTCTTCATTATGGTTCTCGCGGTCCTAGCATTTTGTTTGTGTATTCCACACACTCGATTCGTGGACACACTTCGCTTTTAACCTTAAATTCATGTGTTGGAGCCGACAGGTTGCATGTGTTCTACACCATGTACCTCATATTGTCCGATGATATGCCTACAATGAAACATTAATTATGTCAGGTCATTAAAATAATCTAATATGACCATTGGAAATTAAGTTGAAAGATTACAGAATAGTTTAAGATACAGTTCCACATTACTTCATGGAAACAGTGTCTCCTTCACCAGGTTTCTAGGATGATCATGGTGTCTGTGTGTCATGGTGTCTCATGGTCATGCTGTCTGCTTCACAGTGTCTTTTTCATGATGTCTTGATTCATAGTGTCTGGCTTCATTGTGTCTTGTTCACGGTATCTCGCTTCACGGTGTCTGGATTCACGTTGTATTGTTCACAGTGTCTGGATTCAAGGTGTCTGGCTTCATGGTGTCTGGCTTCACAGTGTCTTATTCATGGTGTCTGGCTTCACAGTGTCTGGCTGCACGGTGTCTTGTTCACACGATCTTGCTTCACGGTGTTTGGTTTCATGGTGTCTGGCTTCACGGTGTCTGGCTTCACGATGCCAGAAATACATAGCCAGTGGTAGCCTCATCGTGTCTTAGACTTTCCAAAGTAACTATGTGCAGAATTAAATAAAGATGACAATAGAAAGGATCAGACTTAATTATTTGTTAAAGAAGGTGTTTTGAGTGTAGATAAATGATAGTATAAAGTAGGTAAATTAAAAATAGAACAATGAAGATCATTCAAGGATCTTCTTAAATAATGAGAGGGATTTAAACATAAATACACATGATTGAATATAATTTATAAATGTAAACTAGGGTGAATAAGATTTGGAATTATTAACAAAGGATTAAATAAAATTTGTGATCATTAAAACATGATAAATACATTATGAGTCCAATAATATACCACTTTTTATGATAAAAATCATATAAAATTATGGTGTATATTGGATTCAACTATAATGATAAATTCCTAACATAGTATATAGAAACTTCTCCCCCTTTTAGGATTATAAAAAAGATGAACTAAGAGAGGTGAAAAAGGTTAACAGTCCATTAATAACAAATATGTGATAGTACAACAAAAAGATCCATACAAAAACAATAGCATCCATACCAAAAAAAGTATGCACTATTATTATTCAAGGGATGGACATATCTTTTCTTTTTTCAGTAGTAGAAGAAGAAGCCATAGGGGTAGTGGTTGAGGTAGAAGAAGGGAGAGATGTGGTTGATAATGAGGGTAAGGTAAGGCCTTCAATGACTGAGGGAGCCAAGGTAAAAGATGTAGAATATTGTGGCAGTTTCTGATCAGGAATCACATGACTGATCTGACTAAGTGATTGACCAACTGACATGGGGGTTGAGGATAGAGAAGAGGTGACAGTATGTAGCCCAGGTCTGAGAGGTGTAGCCACTGTAGAAACAATGGCTGTACTCTGGATATGATGATAGGGCCTCTAGAGTTTGATGAAATTTGTAATAATCTCTCCATCATTCTACATGTCTTTCTCAAAATCGTCCTTATTCTCCATAAATTTTCCCATAAATCGAGTAAACTCTGTGAGATTCTCGACATGGTTCTTTAAATCTTGAGTCATAGGAGGAATTTGTAGATTTTCTACAAGGTACTTGAAATGGTTTTTCATATCTGTCTTGGAGAAAATTCTATTGAAGTAGAAATCCACTTTCTTGGTTGTCTCTTGCTGAGCTTCTTTAGCAATTTTGGAGTGGATTTTTACTAATTCAAGAACTCTATCACTGTTTTTGACTACTTTAGATAAGGAAGCCACATTAAAACCACTAATGAAATTTTTAAGCCATTCTTTGATTACAGTTCTAAGCTAATCACTGTCCAAGGAGGGTTTAGAGGATTAACCAGATTCTTCGACAGCTGTGGTAAATGATTTCTGTTGATTCAACACCGTTTGAAGACATCATGTGTACTCATTAGTGAGCTTATTCAGATTGGAAACATACTCTTTCATTTCCTTCACAATTTGTTTGTTCCTTTCAGCAATATTTTAATCTAAGGATGCTAATAAGGTTGAATCTGATACACACTAACTTGTGGTATTTGAGAAGAAATAGGTTCTATAGAAGGAACAACAGATTCAGATCTTGAATGCAGCTCTCTCTACATGTCTTCAACCATACTTCTTGGGGTCTTTACTTCATTACTGAGAATATTATTTTCAACTCTCACTTCTTGAATGTTATGGACCATATTAGGTTTTATTTTCCAGATAATATTCTACAATAATAGTGAGGTATCTCTCTCACTGAAGTGTGTCACAACACGAGGATGGTTATTCATGAGTTTCTCAACTCCGGATAAGAGAGTGGCACCAAATTCCTTCATATCATCCTTACATACAAAGGATGGATGTTCCGACAAGGGTTCAGGAGTAGGTACAAGTACATGTATAGGATCAGGTTCCTTCTTAGGAGAAAAATTAGAGACTGATTTCAACTAAAATAGGGAGAAAATATCATGTCTGGTTGCTGTAACCTATTGTGAGTCATTCACATCATAGAAACTATGAAATTTGTACAGAGTGTCTATATGAATCGACTCAGTTCGATGTGAGGCTTAAACAGACTCAAGATTTGGAGTTTTCTCCCCCTCAACAGGTGCCTCATTCTAAGGACTGAGACGCTTAGGATCTTGGTCTAGTTCTACTGACTCAGCTCTGAGTTCCTCACTCATTTCTTGTCTAGACAACTGAAAAGCTAGCTCCATTCTTTCTTCAACAGAAGGTATTATTTCGGGAACCTATAGTACCATAGGGAGTTCCTCAAGATTTACCTCTTACAAAATAGGTATCTCTCCAACTATAGGATCTTCTACTATAGGATCTTCCATGGAATGATTTTCAGATTCTTTGGAAACTGATTCTGTTACAGATTCGGGTTGAGTTTCCAAACTAGCAGCTTCTTGAGGAGTAGAGACTTGTTCTACAAGAACTACATGAGTAACAGTAGTCCTATCTTCCTAAACAATAACCACTTCCCTAGGTTGAAATTCAGCCTCTTATTACTCTTCATCAGAATAATCATCAATCTCATCTGGTTCCAAACCACGATCAGAAATGTCTTTTGGTCTTTAGGGATAATCCACCGGATTGAATTTCTCATAAACTTTATCATTGCCTTCCACCCATTCATTTTTTCAAGGATTCTAGTTTATCTTCATTATTTTGATAGTAGCTTTTGGGAGGAATTACTCATAGTCCATAATCACTTCTTCATTGGGTCCAACTACACATTTTTCAAGAAGCATGGCTGATATTAGCCGAGACTAAAAAAGAGAAGTTGAATAGGATGTTACTTTGATAAAATCACACATATGGTGAATGATATATTTTCACAGGTTGAACATATGTCTATTTTTCATGAGGTGAATCAAAAACACGTCTTGATATTTTAACATAAAAAAATCACCTTTTCTTGGACTTACCAAATTCTGTACATACTTAAACAGAATCCTTGTTTCTCCATCTAATTAAGTTGAAATGGCTCTCCTCTGGGTTCCATTTCCAGTTAGGGTTTTCAGGGAACCTTCTAAATCATATAAAACAGTTGAAGGTGGATGTCCTCTCTGATAATCCTCTCTTATGCCTTCATGAGGTATCCTAAGTAATGAATCCCACAACCTCTAAGAGAATGAGAATCTCTTCCCATTGATCCAACTTCTCACAATATAACACTCACCAAAATCAAATGACAACTGTACGTATTGGTAAAACTAAGATACTAACCTAGTATAAATGGGTCTATCCTCTTTCAAGAACCATTATAACTAGCCTTGTCATTTTAACACATTCAATACTATAGACTTACTAGTTATAAGCCACTTGGGGAAAATATCATTCTCAGGTACAACACCATGGTTTACCAGATTCAGATTTAACGGTCCTTCAGGTGTCAGCTTAGGTGCAATCTTCTTCTCCTTCGAACTGCACTTCTCGGGTGTCAACGATGAAGGATGATTCATTCTTGTAATTTACTGAAGGTTAGAGTGATATAAGGGTTGCATGGATGAAGAAAGGTTCGAAAAGATTAAGAAGAAGAAACCTTGAGTGAAGAATTAAGTGATACTTTCTTTGTATTATTAATTAGAAATACCAAACGTCGCTAAAATAAAAACACGGTTAAATAAACGAGGTGAAATAATAATTAGCATGATAAAGTTTTAAAGAAAAAAAAAATGAAATTTTATGGTGAGACTGTATGTGGTCATTACAGTGAGACAGTAAATGAGATTCATGGTGAGACCCTGAGTGAACATTTCAGAACATGTTATGGTGAGAAAGTAAACATGAGAGACAGTAACTGGTGAACCATAATCATGAAATATTAAAGAATAATACAGTATGACATCAAACATTAAGACCTTAAATATTAATAAGAAAGGTATATATTTGATATTTATGATGCCTAGTTCATGTATGATGTAGTCTATTCTCTCATAATTTAATGGTTTAGTGAATATATCAACAAGTTGATATTAAGTACCAATGAATTCCAAAGTGATATCACCTTTTTGATAATGATATCTCAAAAATTGATGTCTTACATCAATATGCATTGTCTTAGAATGTGAAACCAGATTCATTGAGATGTTAATAGCACTTGTGTTGTCACAATTTATAGGTACATGTCAGAATTGATATTTATAGTCTAGTAATGTGTGTTTTATCCATAAAATTTGTGCACAACATCTACCAGCAGCTATGTATTCAGCTTCTATAGTAGATAATCGAACATAATTTTGTTTCTTACTACACCATGATACTAGTGAATTTCCTAAAAGTTGACATGTTCCAGAGGTTCTTTTTCTATCTAACTTATAGCCACCGAAGTCAGCATCAGAATAGCTAACTAATTCATATAATTATCCTTTAGGATAAAACAGTCCTATATTGGGATTTTTCTTGAGGTATTGTAAAATTATATTCACGTCATTTAAATGAGATTCCTTAGGGTTTTCTTGAAAACAATAACACATACACACAGTAAACATAATGTCAGGATGAATAGCAGTTAAGTAGAGTAAAATTTCAACTATTCCACTATAAGTGGTTTGATCAACAGATTTTCCATCTTCATCAAGATCCAACTTACAAGTGGTACTCATGGGAGTGTCAATACTTTTAGTTCTATCCAATCTAAAACATTTTATAAGTTCCTTTGTATATTTACTTTGATTTAAAATAATACCATTTTAATTTTGAAAAACTTGAAATCCAAGAAAATACTTGAGTTCTCCCATTTAACTCATTTCAAATTCTTTTTTCATCATTTTAAAAAAATCAACACATAAATAATTCTTATAAGATATGAAAATAATGTCATCAACATAAATTCAAAAAACTAAAACATCATCAGAAATCCATTTTTTGAAAAGAGTAGGATTAACTGTTACTTTTGTAAATCCATTGAAAATAAGAAATGTACTCAATTTTTCATACCAAGCTCATGGATCTTTCATTAAACCATATAATGTTTTTGATAATTTAAAAATATGATCTGGAAAGGGGGGGTTCATAAATCCAGGGGGTTGTTCAACAAAAACATCCTCAGCTATATAATGATTTAAGAATGCACTCTTGATATCCATTTAATATAGTTTGAAATTCAAATTTGCATCATAGGAAAGCATTATTCGGATGGCTTCAAGTATATCTACAAGTGAAAAGGTCTCCTCATAGTCAATTCCTTATTCTTGACTATATCCTTGTGCAACTAGTCTAGCCTTGTTTCTAACTATGTTACTAGATTTATCAACATTATTCCGGAAAACCTATTTAATGCCTATGGTCAAAGTGTCCTTAAGTCTATCTACTAATTCCCAAACATTATTTCTTTCAAATTTTTTTAATTCTTCTTGTATATCCATCAAACAAAACTCATCATTTATTGCATAATTGATATTTTTAGGTTCATGTTGTGTAAGAATAGCTTGATGTTCAACCTGGTTTCTCAAAGAAGATCTAGTTTGTGTACCTCTACCTAAATATCCTACTACACCATCTAAAGGATGATTTTTAAGATTCCTAGTTAGTCTAGAAAATATAGGGCTAGAAATTTCAGGTTCATTTACAGGTTTGGGTTCGATAGAAGTAGGTTCTGGAAAATTTCTAGAACTAGTTGTTTGAACAACAGGTTCACTATTTTTGTTATTAAGGTCTTGAATAGACATATCTTCTTCAAGATTTACAAAAGGAGTCTTAGGTTCATCTGCAGCAGTTTCAGAAATTTGAGGTGTACATATCCTTCCACACTTTTTGTTCTCTGATTGAATACTCTGTAGGCTTTACTGGTTGTAGAGTAACCTAGGAAAATTCCTTTATCGGTTTTTGGAAGAAAATTTGTCATGATTATCTTTAGTGTTAAGGATAAAAACTTTTCAACCAAAAACTCTAAAGTAATTAACCTTAGGCTTCGTTTTGTTTCAAATCTCATAAGGGGTCTTTTAATTAATTGGTCTAATCAAGTCTCTACTGATAAGGTAACTAGATGTATTAACAGCTTCAGCCCAAAATTAAATAGGTAAATCATATTCATTGAGAATTGTCCAAGAAATCTATTGAAGAGTCCTATTACTTCTTTATACTGCCTCATTCTATTGAGGTGTTCTAGGAGCAGAGAAGTTGCGACTATAACCATTATGTGATAAAGAGGTCTTAAACTCTTGATTTTCAAACTCACGACCATGATCACTTCTCAAGGTTTTAATCTTAAGTCCACTAAGGTTTTCTACATACTTGTAGTATTTGATAAAATAAGAACACGCTTCACTTTTGTGAGAAAGAAAGTATACACAAGTGTATCTAGAAAATTCATATAAAAGAACGTAAACATAATGATTCCCATTTAGACTTGAATCTCTTGAGGTTCCAAGCAAATACATATGAACCAACTCGAGAGGTTGGAAAGTAGAAACATCTTTCTTTGATTTGAAAGAAACCTTTTTTTGTTTTCCCTTTTGACAAGGACAACAAACATTGTCTGTTGGGAATTATAGTTTGGGAAAGTCTCTAAATAAACCTTTTCCTAGTCAGTTTCATAAGAGAGTTTACATTGCAATGTCCTAATATTATGTGCCAAATCCAAGATTATTTATGAAAAGCATTTTAACAAGTAACATTTTGATCAGCTAAATAATTCGTGTCTACAGCATAAACTTTTCATTTCTCGATGTAGTAAATACCAAAACATTTTTAGAGTAAAAAACATTACATGAATGATTTTCAAACATGAAATTAAATACATAATCACACAACTAAGAAATGCTTAACAGATTATAATTTAGTCTATCAACAAATAAAACTTTTGAAATTATAAATGAATCAGTGTTACCAATCTGGCCTAAGACGATGAATTTTCCTTTTGAGTTATCCCAAAAGGTGACAGTCCTCCATCAACATTGATTAAGCTCTTATAGCATGAGTAGTATCCTATCATATGCCTTGAACATCCACTTTCCATATACCATATCTTTTTACAGGAACTTTTCAATCATGTCTCCAAAAAAATAAATTTAGACAGAAAATGATTTTGGTACCCAGATTTTCATTATTCCAGACAGGTTAGCAAGCAGAACTTTTGGTACCCAAAGTTTTCTAATGGGTCTTATATAATCAATAGATTTAAAATATTTTTAAATTACAACATTTTTTTTGATCTATAACTATGTGAGTATATAGTTAAGAAATAATATTTTCTAGAACTAGACCTAGAAGTATATTGTCCAGATTTAGGAATAAATATATTCTTTGAAATCTGTCTCTGTCCAAGATGATAGCCTAAACCAGTACAATACATTGGTGATATTTTTTTTCAAGAATTTGAGTTATAGTATTATTGCCATTAGTAAATTTTTATAAATCATTCCTAAGTTTCTCATTAGAAAATTTCAGTTCAGTATTCTCTTTGAGTAATTGATAATTCTTTTCCTTTTCTATTTCTAGTGCAGATTTAACGGTGCCAGTTAAAGCATGCTATTTCATTAAGGATTTATACTTGACTTTTATCTCATTGAAAGTATCTTATAACATACTACAATATTCATATAATTATTCACTAGACATTTTTTCATAATCAGGATCAAAATCATCTTCAGAATAATATGATTTTAAATTAGAAGTATCCAATTTTACCTCAGATGTGTTTGTTAAAAAAACATATTGGATTTTTGAGATTTGTCATCATGAGTGGAATCCGAATCACTTGTAATGTTTTCTGAAGCACTCTAGGTTTCTTTCATAGCTTTCTTATATTTTTTGTCCTTGTACTCATATTTTTTCTTGTACTTTAACTTCGGGCAGTCAGTTTTCACATGTCCTTTCCTCTTGCATTCGTATTAGACTATCTCATCATTTTTATCAGTCCTTTTCGAATCCTTATTCCAATGAACATTATTTTCATACTTTTCCTTGTAATTGGATTTCCAAAAAATTCATTTTCCTATAAAACTTATTAAAACCATTGTCTATCTGAGCCATTTTAGCATCACTGTAAGATGCACTTTCTTTACTATATGAACTGTCACTAGAAGATTGAATTTTCCCTTTGTCCTTGATTTTTGAAGTAGTGGTGTTGAAGGATACTGATTTCTTTTTTGGTTCATAATCTTCTTCTTTGTTTACCTTCATCTATTCTTTATACATCATCAACTTTCTTATCTGCAATTTGACAGGCAACATTCCAATGTCACATGATTCTTGTATAGAGACAAAGGTTCTTCTCCATCTGTCTTGTAAGTATCTTCGTATCCTCATGATTTTCTCCTTTGCTGGAACAACATTTCCCAGTGAGCTCATTGTATTTACTATCTCATTAAACCTAAGATACATATCAAAAATATATTCATCATATTTCATTTTAAAATTATCATAAATAATAGTGTATGTATTTAGTCTCATTTCTTTAACATTGGTTGTACCCTCATGGGAAACAGCGAGAGTATCCCATATTTCAAATGTAGCCTTACGAGAAGATATTCGATTAAATTATTCATCTCAAAAAGCACAATACATGGAATTTCTTGATTTACAATTATTATTATAAGCAGCATTTGGTGGTATATCCCATATAGTTCTAACAGTTTCTAGAATCTTATACTATGTCTCTGTAGCAGTCCAGATGTCAAATCACATACTTTCCAAATGAATTTTTATATTTATTTTCCATTGGGAATAATTAACACCATTAAAGACGGGTTTCCTGATGGTAGCTACACATTCTAATCTATTATCCATAATAACTAAGATATATATAGATATAAATATTTAGAATTAAAATAAATTTTATGATCTTTTAGATAACACAAAAATCTCAGTTGAAAACCTATCACAAATAGAGAGTTCTGAAAAACTTTTATTGAATCTTCTCAAACAAAATGTTGGTCGAAGTAGACACTCAAGAGGGGGGGGGGGTGAATTAAGTTCCAATTAAAAATTTCTATTTAAATTTTTTGTATATAAATCTCCCAAATTAAATAACAAGCTAAACTATAGTAAATTTTTAATACAGTAAAGGTTCAGTTAGGTTCTCAAGAGATTGATTAGTTCTTAGTTAATCTAATCTGAAGATTAGATTATCTTTTGAAACTAACCTATTGGTTTACAGTTAATAAAAACACATGCTAGTTTATCTATCAGAGTAACTTTAAAATACAAATATATTTAAAGTACTTAGTAGTGGAATATTAAAAATAGTTTTAACAAAAATAAAAATGTACAAAATTTTTAAACAAGAGGTTCAGTCTCAAGCAGAGACTTAGTCATCTCAAGCAGTTTTATATAAACTATGATCCATACCCTAGATCGGGGTTTTACAATAGTGCACAGACTTTCTAGGTCCTCAGACCTCTACCACAGTTCTACGTGGGATACACAGTGGTATAAAAATGATGGTGTGAGGATTTCAGTATCCTCCAGTTCAGCTTTGGAGGAAGTGTGTATTAAAAAAGATAGAACCACAGACATCTCGTAATGTAATGAAAATGATCATAACAGAGAAAAAAAATATGGAGATAGGTTTAGAATGATCTTTTGTGATGTCAATGCAACTCTTATCTTCTTTGGATTGGAGCAGATAATGTTTTGAGTCCTTATCTGGGAGTTTAATGAAAAACAGAGTGTCGTGGTTCAGCTTGTGTTCTTCGTGAGGTTCAATCGAGCGAGGATGTTCCTTATGCATCGAATATACTTCATGTGTTCACCAAAATCAAGTCTCATACAGTGTGAATTTCCATTTTTACTTCATTTGAGTATCTTCATCATTATAGTACTTGTGGCACTTTCTTTTCATTTGTGTATTCCATGAACTTGATTCTCAGACACACTTCCATTTTAACTTTGAATGCACGTGTTGAAGGTGAAAAGTTGCATGTGTTCTGCACCTCGTACCTTGTACTATCCGATGATATGTCTAAAATGAAACATTAATTATTTCAGTGTATTAAAGTCATCAAATATGTCTCTTTGAAATTAAATTGAAAGACGATGGAATAGTTTAAAAAACGGTGTCACTGTAAGTCATGGAAATAGTGTATTCTTTACACGGTTTCTAGGTTTATCATGGTGTCTCAGTGTCATGGTGTCTCATGATCATGGTGTCTGCTTCACGGTGTCTAGTTTATGGTGTCTTGCTTCACAGTGTCTGGCTTCACAGTGTCTTGTTCACGGTGTCGGGCTTCATGGTGTCTGGCTTCACGATGTCTTTTTCATGGTGTCTGGCTTCACGGTGTCCATATTCATGGAGTCTTGATTGTTGTGTCTTGCTTCACGGTGTCTGGATTGACGGTGTCTTGCTTCATGGTTCCAGAAATACATAGCTAGTGGCAGACTCACGGTGTCTTAGACTTTCCAAAGTAACTATGTGCAGACTTAAATAAAGATGATAATAGAAAGGATCAGACTTAAGTATTTGTTAATGAAGGTATTTTTAGAGTTGATAAACAATAGTATAATGTAGGTAAATTGAAAATAGTACTATTAAGATCTTTCAAGGCTCTTCTTAAAGTTTGAGAGTGATTTAAACATAAATAAACATGATTGAATATAATTTCTAAAAGTTAACTCTGTTTATTAAGATTAGGAATTATTAACACATGATTAAATAAGATTTGTGATCATTAAAACATGATTAATACATGAGGAGTCCAAGTTTTTTTAGAGGAAGAAGTTCGGGTTTATGAAATATATTGGATATTAGAAACTTTTATAATTAAGTGTAGATTTTCTATTGATCCCTTAAGGATGAAATGGAGATCAGAGATTATCAATGTCAATATAGGCCTGATGAGAAAATCAGGAAAATGGAGGAAATTGTGGGTGAATCGTCAAATAAATACCATAATGGAAAAAAGACAGAATATCCCATGATTCAAAATTGTGTATGTATGCCTCCTGAAAATTGTCTAATGGTATCCCGGAAATACATGAAATATGAATGAAAGGGATATCTGGATAAGAACTATAGTATAATAACGTTGTTCTTTATTACACACATAACATAATTTATTACATTAAACCATCACTTTATACAACATATTATATTGAGAGGAATAGTATATTTGGGGCTTAGGAACATTACATAACAACTTAAAACATAAAACACAACATCTTATTAAAATCATCCTTTAAATGACCACTACATTCCCTTGTACATTGCATTGTATGGGATAACATGAGGACATGCATAAGAAAATGGTGAGCTATAATGATTAGTAAGGGAGTAAAAAAAGCAAAACATGAAGATTAAAATACAAGTTAGTAAATAATAATATCAATGGATAATAAGAGAAACATAAAAATAAATCCATGATAAAGCATGCTAATTATAACATGGAGATGTGGCAAAAACATTTAACATGATATTAGCATGAGCCAATGATTATTGCACAATAAGCATTAGTAAACCCTCATTGCACATGAAGCATGAGTAAACCCTCTTTGAAATTTAATTAGAATAAATCAACACTCATTGAACATGACGTCTCTTGATACTAAACTTTACACAAAGAATTGGATCTATATTAGGGAACTCCCTTCTTAAACATTTAATTTCATGCATAAGTGTGCAACATGGATCATATAACATGGAATAAATCAACACAATAAGTCATTAAACAATTAAGTAATGAGGAATAAATAAATGAAATTACCATTAAATATATATATGTTCATAAGGGTGAATACCCTTGATAGAGACATGGGTACGATATTCACTACATAATGATCTTGGCTTGGAAAAACGCAGCGCCATTTCAACAGCATAACGATGTGACATAAGAATTCATAAAAATGGTGAATGAGAGAGAAATATGTGTCTCATAATTTATATATTAAATGGATATTATGGTCGGGGTCATATAGATACATGTCTTAAATGTGTAATTGAATTTAGATACGTAATACAAAACAATTGCATAAATGTAAATGAGGAGAGAGAATTTCTTTATGGAATTTCGGCACGATAACAAATGTAATGGGAGGAAGTTATGATGGAAAAAGGGAATCTCTAATTATTAAAACATGAAGAGGTCAGTATGGGGGAGGTGAGAAATCATACCCCATTATTTATAATTGAAAATAAAAGGGCATAAAAATATAAGGAAACTTGGACATAAATAATGAAAGTGAGAATCCCTTACATGGAAGTGTGACCCAAAGGCTTGGGAGGTGATCCAAAGAGAATTATTGAGAGATTAGGGATCCTTGGGTGGATTATAGACAGAGGAGGGATATTTTTGGTTTAACTACAATGTATTTGAGAGAAGGGGAAGTGGGATATTGGGTGGGATTATATAGGAATGGAGAGGGAATTCTTTATTATTTATGTTTGGGACACCACCCTATAAACTAATCAAAAAAACAAATAAGACCATCGTTTTTTCCACTAATTTTTTCCAAAGGGGAGTTGAAATAAATATTTTATAAGTAAAATGTCTTAACATCTTAATATAATAGGTTTTCTTATGTGGATGTGAGTCACTCTCTCAAGGAAATCAATTTTAAAAACTAAAATGTTTTACATGTCTAGAAGGGTCCACTAAAGATTTGTAAAATAAATCAAACAGTCTAAAATTAAAATTGTTTTTACGTTGAAACATATATTGTCCAAAAATAATGTTATATTACTTTATTACATCAATATTGGTTCATTATGAAGACCTAAAACACATTATATAGTAAAACGTTATTTAATTTTTACCAAAAAATTCGACTCGCTCCAAAAATTTTAAAAAATTCACCATTGAATTATTTTTTATCCTGATTCCAAATATAATATTCATTTTATCCAATTAATTTTTTTAGGATGTAAATTTTTACTTTTAAAATAAAAACCAACACTTATTTAAAATTCATGGGTTTTGACAAAAATAGCTTTCAAACCTTAATAAAAATTACAATTATTTTTAAAAAAATTATTTGATCATTTATACTTCAAAAATAGTAATTTAATAACTATAATATTTTATTAAAATATTATTTAATTCAAATATACATCAATTTATCAAAATAGATTCCTTAGTTGATCATTAAAAAAAATACTATTTGTGCTTTAAAAACTATATTCAAAGTAACAATAAAAAAATGAAAGTATATACTTTACTATATAAAAAATTAATGTACATAATAATATTGCTAGGGTATTGTTACATAACCCATTAGAACGCCCACATAAGACATTAGGGTAAGGTACACGATGGTGACAGAATCTTGGTGTGGCTCAGATAACATCGCTCAAGTGGTCATCTCTATCAACGTCTCCTTCTCCCATAGGTAGTTCCACTCAAGCTTAAAGTATTCAAGATCGACTTCGGCATGGTAAAGAGTGAATCCCAATGACACCACCTCGTTTTTGAACTCCGAAAATGGGCTTCGTACGGGGTAAGTCTATTGGATGAGGCCATCTCTTCCTTTTTCTTAGTAAATTGGATTTTTTAAAGCCCTATATTTATACTAATCATGTGATCACTATTCAACATCTATATTAAAAATGGTCACAATTCATAAACGTATTTTGAAATCCAAAACATAAAACCAAATTAGTGCATACATTTAACATAACCATAGGAAGACATTTAAATAGACCTAGAGAAATTATCATTAATTAATTTTTATGTCGTTAGAATCTTCCCCCTTAAGAAAGTTCTCTCTCTAAATTTCCTTTTACTACACTAAAGAAGATGTGGGTAAATCTGTTTCACCACTTCTTCCGATTCTCATGCCACTTTTTCCGACATGTTGTTTTTCCATAATTCCATGATGAGGGGAATTGTATTATTTCATAGAACATTTTCTCTACGATCTGATATCTTCACTGGTTGCTCCTCGTAAGAAAGATCATCCTCTAGTTGTACTACCTCTGAGGAGAGTACATGTGAAGATCCCGATATGTACTTCTTTAAGAGGGAAAAATGAAATACATCATTTACTTTGGCCATAGTAGGTGGAAGTGCTAGTCGATAGACCACAACCTCGACACAATCATGAATATCTAAGGGGACGATGTACCTAGGACTTAACTTCCCTTTATTTACAAACCTCATTAACTTATTACATGGAAATATGTATAGAAATACCATGTCTCAAACTTTGAATTCATGGTCTCATTGACGGTTATCTATATAACTCTTCTCTCAAGTTTGGGCTACCTTGATATGTAGCTGAATGGTTTTCACCTTCTCCCCCATTGCATTGACCATTTCTGGTACTAGTAGCTTACACTCACTAACATCATCCCAACACACTAGTGTTCTGCACATTTTCCCATAAAGGGGTTCATATGGTGCCATTCAGATACTCGAGTGGAAACTGTTATTTTGGAGAATTAAACGAGTGGAAGATAGTGGTCCCACCCTCCATTGAAGTCCATAGAACATGATCTGAACATATATTCTTGTGTATGAATAGTTCTCTCAAATTGGCCATCAGTTTGAGGATGATAGGCCGTACTGATGTTCATTTTAGTTCTTAGAGCATGTTAGAGACTTATCCAGAACATCAAGGTGAATATGGTATCACGATCGGATACAACAGATAATGGAACACCATGCTCCCTTAACACATCTTTGATGTAAATCCGTGCAAGTTGATCCAATTAAATGTCCTCTCAAATCGCAATAAAGTGATCTATCTTCATAAGACGATCCACAATGACCCATATAGCATTGTTTCCTCTAAATTTCCAAGGATGTCCTGTGACAAATCCATGGTAATGTTCCCCCACATCCATGTTGGTTTTGGTAGTGGTTGCATCATCCCATTATACGTTTTCCCCATAGACTTCACTTTCTAGCATTCCAGAAACTCTGATGTATATTCAGAAAAATCCCTTTTCATATTGTCCCACCAAAAGTTTTCACAGAGATCGTGATACATCTTTGTGCTCCCTAGGTGAATAGAGAAGGTTGAGCTATGTGAATCCTTTAGAAGCTCTTTCTTTATCCCTAGATTAGATGGTACACCTAATTGTCACCCTAATATCACAAATCCATCATTTTCAACCATGAACTCTAAGGATATCTCATTTATGATAGCTTCCATCCTTTTCAGAATTTCCACATCCTTTCTTTGAGCATCCTTTATTTTCTCCAAGAGGGATTGTAGAGTAGTCATTTAAGGATGGTTTGATGATGTTCCTCCATTAATGAATCCTATGTCCATCATTGAAAATCTAAGATGATTGGATTCTTTTCATTTCTCATAAATTATAGAATCACTAGATCTTGTCTACTTAAAAAATTCTCCAACTTTTTCACTTTCCCAGGGTGGTAATGGTTTGAATAGTCATAATACATGATGAGTTATATCCATCATTGATTGCTCATATAAATCTATTTCTATGTGAATATGTATTTGAGGATCTTGTGATCAGTATATATTTCACACTTCTCCCCATAGAGATAATGTCTCCATATTTTCAATGCAAAAATCATTGCCTCCAACTCCAGATATTTCATGGGATATTTTTTCTCTTGTATTTTCAGCTCCCTTGAGGCATAGGCTATCACTTTATCATTCTACATCAACACACAACCAAGGCCCTTCTTGTAAGAATCACTAAATACCACAAATATTTATCCACTCATGTGTAATGTGAGCACAAGTATAGTGATAAGCCTCATTTTCAACTCCTTGAAGCTATCTTCACATTCATCACTACAAGAAAGCATTACACCCTTCCGAGTTAGCTTGGTAAGATGGTTTGAAAATCCAGATAAATTTCTAACAAATCCTTGATAATATCCACCTAACCCCAAGAATCTACAGATATCAATTACCGATGATGGCCTCATTAATCCATCTATGGCATCTATTTTCGAGGGATCCATAGATATACCATTGCTTATGATGATATGGCCCACGAATGATACATCCTCTAACCACAACTCACACTTTCTTTACCTTACATAAACCTTATCCATTTGCAAGGTCTATAGTATAGTTCATAGATGATTTTCATGATCCTCTGTAGAATTAGAGTATATTATAATATCTCCAATAAATACTAACACAAATTTGTCGATACAATATCTAAAGACTCTATTCATCATGTCTATGATGATTTCAGTAGCATTAGTGAGCCCAAAGGGCATTACTATTAATTAACAGTGTCCGTATATTGTGTGAAAAAAGTATTGGGGGTATCTTCTTTCTTCAACCTTAGTTAATAATATCTCGACCATAAATCCACATTGGAAAAGTATTGTTCTCCACACAGCTGATTAAAAAAGTCATCAATTCAAGGAAGAGGATACTTGTTCTTTATAGTGATTTCATTAAGCTCACGATAATCGATGCAAAGGTGCATTTACCCATCCTTCTTCTTGATTAAGTGGACCGGTGCACCCCACTATGAAGCACATGGGCATATAAACCCTTTATCCATATTATCATGTAATTGTTTCTTCAGCTCCTCAAACTCCACAACGACCATTCTATAAGGAGTCTAGGATAATAGAAATGCCTTAGGTATAAGATCAATTAAAAATTGAACATATCTTCTTGGAGGGAGACTAGACAATTCCTCATGAAACACATCAGTGAATTCCCTCACAATAGAAATGACTTCAAGGATGATATCTCCCTTGGACCAAATCATCTAATCCAGATACGTGTTCACCTAGGGAAGTAATATCCATGCTCTAGATGATGGAATTATAGAATATTCATCATCCTCCTCGCTCTTGTACAGAATCGGGGGTTGATTCTCAACATGAAGAGTGATTTACCTCTAAGGGAAATTTATGTTGGATCTATATAAGGAATCCCAATCGATGTAGAGTATTGCATCATGTTCTACCAAAGGGAGTATGGAAAGATTCTCTGGGATGTTTAATCAACAAATTATAACAGTGGATGAGTTATATTAATGGGATGAAATGATTTCCCCATTTTCTATACTCACCATCATCGTCTCTTACATGATCTAGGGTGGAATAAAGATTATTCTAAAAAACATTCAGGATATAAAAGAATATGTAGAACCAGAGTAAAAAATAATGTTCGCTATTCTGGAATGAATAACTAGTGTACATGTCACCAGTTCATTATCGGGGTTCACTTCGACCATAGTAATGGAAAAAGCTCTCTCTTGCTAGCATGAAGGTTGATGGTTGCCTCCAAAAACCCTTGGCTTAGGGAACTGATTTTAAATATTCCCTGGTTTATTGTAGTTGATGCAATGAACAATGAGTTTAGATTTGAACGAAGTGTTCCTCTTGTATGTCGTAGTCATGGGTTTTTTTGTAGGCAATTAATAGTTAGGTGTCTTTCTCTTCCACACCTAAATAATTTCCTTGTCCCCTTAAATATATTTATGGGGTTCTTCTTTCCATAACATTGGAATGTGGGGTGCTATAACTTCATATAACCATTGGATTTATCCATCGAACCACTAAAAATTAAATCCTCATTACACTTCTTATCCTCATGATACCCCTAAGATTCGTTGATCTCCATTTCGACCTTTAGGGCACATCAGAAAATTTAATCATTGAAGTCGAAGTCATGAATCGCCAGGGCTTCACACAGTCCTGGTTTCATCCAACAAATAAGCAGTGAACCTTGAATTTGGTGGTAACGAAAAAGTTGGAGGCATATCATGAAAGCATTGTGAAGTTTTCCTCATACTCTTCGATAGATTTGACGCCTTTTTTACATGAGGGAAAGTAAGTCACTTTCCATCTTAAGCTATATGGAGTGTGAAAAATATTAATCAAAAAACATATTCTAGAAATCATTCCATTCCAATTCCTCGATCTTCTTTTCAGGCTTCATATTTTTGATCAATGTTCACCATTTATCTTCTTCACCCTCTATACGATAAGCAGTCAAAAGAAACTTCTCTTTTTCAGATCATTGAAGGATGTAGAATACCTTTTCAATGAAGTTGATCCATTGTTCAGCGATTGAGGGATCATATGATCCCTAATAAGAAGGAGGCCATTTTATAAGGAATCTCTTGATAGCAACTTGTTCTTTCTTTAGGGGGGGGGATATTCCACTTGACCCATGTTTCTATTAAATGATTGAGTTAAATAAGATAGTATTGTGACAAAGTTCATGATTCCTGCTCCCATCTAATTGGGGATCTCATTAGAATAGTCATCGCATTGATCTTCACATCGGTTGTTAGCCTGAGTCCTCCTATTACTGGTCATTGGCTAGAATAAAAGTAAATTTTGGGGTAACACATAAAGGGTAATCCATGTACAAAATAGACGACTTATAAATACCTTTTGTTTCTTTAACATATGAATCCATAGGCTTCAATCTATGTTATCCATGATCTACTTAGTAACATATATTCATAGAGGAATTTTTATTCCTTTAACAATGGTTCATACTAAGTTTGTAAATTTACCAATGAATATCCCCTGGGAGTGTCATAACGAATTGTCCAGCATGTCCCATTGTCAGGTACCATGATACCCCAAGTCAAGCGCAAAACTCCTAGTCATAGTTTTCACTCTTAGGTACATCTGTTCCAGATCCGCCTCTACCTGCTCGTATCAAGACAAGGATTTAATTTTGTGATAAAACACATACTCAATAATCACCAAAATCTATGGATGTTTTTATTATATTTATTATTATCCCTATGGGTTTAACTATAGATTTCAAACCATAATCCCAAAAATAAGTAAACCAATCATTTGATACCAACTATAACCACCCTGCTCTATATTACACACTTAACATAATTTATTACATAAAACCTTCACCTGATACAACACCAATGATCGAGAGGTCTAGTGTATTTGGGGATTATGAACATTACATAGTAGCCAAAAACATAAAATGGAACATCTTATTGGAAACTTTCTTTATATGACCACTACATTCAATCGTACATATCATTGCATGGGATAACCTGAGGACATGCATAAGAAATAGGTGAGCTATAAATCCCAATAAGGGAGTAAACAAAGAATAAAAAGAAGATTAAAATACATGTTAGTCTATAGTAATAATAATGAAGAATAATAGAAACATAAACATAAAGTCATGATAAAGCATGAAAATCATAACATGGAGATTTGGAAACCCCATTTAACATGATATTAGCATGAGCCAAGGCTCATTGCACATGGAGAATTAATAAATCATAATTGCACATGAAGAATGAGTAACCCTCATTTCACTTGAATTAGAATGATTAAACATTGATTACACATAATGTATCATGATACTATAAATTACCCTATGCATTGGAGCGCTATTAGGGAGCACCCTTCCTAAACATTTCATTTAATGAATATGTGTGCCACATGGATCATATAACATCGAATCAATCAACTTCAAAAGTTATTCCATGACTAATAAAGGTGGAATATATACATTAATGTACCATTAAATATGTATATGTGCATAAAAGTTAATACACCTGATAGAGACATGGGTATGGTATTCACTATAGAATGATCTTGGCTTGGGAAAAAGCGATGCAATTTCGGTGGCATAATGGCGTGACATAAGAATTAATAAAAATGTGTGATGATAAAGAAATGGGTGTATCATAATATTTACATGAAATGGTACTTAAGGGGGGGGGTGATATAGATACATTTACCGAAAAAATTAATGGAATTTAGATACATAATACAAAAGATTTGCTTGAATGTAAATGAAGAGAGACAAATTCCTTACGGAATTTTGGAATGGTAAAGGGTGTACATGGGAGGCATTAATGTGATATAAAGGTGGTATATCATTAATAAAACATTAATAGGGAAGTATGGGGGATGTTAGAAACCATACCCCAACATTAATAATTGAAAATAAAAGGGCATAACAACATAATGAAATTTGGACATAAATAAGGAATGTGAGAATCCCTTACAAGGAAGTGTGATCCCAAAGGCTTGGATGGGGATTGATAGAGACTTATTGGGAACATGTAAAGACTTGGAATAATTATAGAGAGATTATGGAAGAGTTTGTTCGAACCCTAAAGGCTTTCAGTGAATAGGATGTGGGATCTTGGGTTGGATAATATAGGAATGGAGAAGGAATTTTTTACTATTTAGGTTTGGGACACCACACATTAAACTAATAAAAACCAGAAACCGTACCATAGTTTTGGCCCATGGTTTTTTCCAAAGGGGAGTGGAAAACAATATTTTATAAGTCAAATGGTCTAAATTCTTAAAATAATAGGGTTTCTTATGTGGCAGTTAGTCACACTCTCAAGGTAATCAATTTAAAAATCTAAAATGTTTTGTATGTTTTGAAGGGTCCACTAAAGCATTGTAAAATAAATTAAACAAACCTAAAATAACAATATCTTAATGTTAGAACATATATTTTCTGAACATAATGATTATAGTATTTCATTACATCACTATTGGGTCATTATGATGGCCTAAAACGCATTATATATTAAAATAGTATTTAATTTTTACCCAAAAATTCAACTCTCTCAGAAAATTATGAAATCTTCACCATTGGATAATTTCAATGTTCTGATTCCAAAAATATTATTCATTTTACCCAAATAATTTTTTAAATATGTGAATTTTTACATATAAAATAAAAACTGACATTATTAAATAATTCATGGGTTTTGACAAATATAACTTTCAAACCTTAATAGAAATTAAAATTGTATTCATAAAAATTATACATTTATTTATACTGAATAAAAATTAATTTAATAATAATAATAATATTTTGTTAAAAAACAATTTAATTCAAAAATCCATTAATTTATCAAAATACATTCCTTAGTTGAACATTAACTAAAAAAATATTATTTGTTCTTTAAAAACTATTTAAAAAGTAACAATAATAAAAATAGTATATTAATTATTATATACCATAATAATGTAAATAATCATAGTGCTAGGTTCTTGTTACATAACCCCTTAAAAACCTGCATAAGTCCATAGGGTAAGGTGCACGATGGTGAAAGACTCTTGGGGTGGCTCGAATAACATCGCTCGAGTGGTAATCTTTTTCAGCATCCACTTCTCCCATAGAAGGTTCTGCTCAAGCTTAATGTATTCAATCTCGGTTTGGGCTTGGTCAAGAGCAAAGCCCAATGATGATACATCCATTTTATTCTCCAATAAATCGGCTTCGTTTGGGTAAGTATACTAGATAAGGCCATCACTTCCTTTTTCTGAGTAAATTGGATTAGTTAAAGCCCTATATTTCCACTAATCATGTGATCACTGTTCAACGACTATATTAGAAATGGTCATAATTCATAATGGTATTTTAAAATCCAAAACACAAAACCAAATATGTGTATACATTTTACATAACCATAATAAGACATTTAAATAGACCAAGAAGAATGTTCATTAATGAATTTTCCGGTAATTTCATGTAGAAGGGAAATCAAGAATCCCACTAACATGGAAGATAAATTGAAGTATCATATTAATGCTCCATCTGTAGTGCAGTGTTTAAATATCAAGAAACAGGGTCATTATTCATGCCAATGACGTAAGATGAGGTTTTTTGGAGGGAATCATCAACAACCTCCATGGAAACAAGGAAGAGGTTATACTATATTAATGTTGATATGAATAAAGAAAATTCTTGTGTTAAAAGATACGTTGGTTATTAATTCTTGAATAATGAACATACTATTTCATTTTGGTTCTAAAAATTCTCTAATACCCTTCATGTTTAGTAGATATATTCAAACACCAAAACAAATTATGGAGGATTATTTATATGTGAGAACTGAAAATGGGTAATTTTTTCCATCCAAATCATATAACTCTTCATTGGATAATATATATGGACTAAACCTCACATTAAATATTTTTATATATATATTTCTAGTGTTTTATGGTATATTTAAAATATAATAGCTATCTTTACACAAATTTAACATAAATTATAGATTAAGGGATATCACTCTTCACATCTTCAAACGTCATCCAATTCTGTACATGTGTAATGAGAAAGTGGAATCTCCTTAAAAACTATCATCTAACGTATAGATATTTCTTCCTTATGAGAAATAATATATCACATTAATTATTTAGAAAAAGGATATGATCATGCTTGAATACATGCCCATCATGAGGGATCACATTGATGTATTTCTTGATGAATTTTCTGGTCCTCCTCCTAATAAAGAGGGATATTTATCAATTAATCATATTCATGTATCTCTACATATATCAAGGAAAACATTTAGAATGGACATTGTTGATATGGAAGAGATAAAGAATAAATTACATGGAAATTTGGATAAGGGTTTTATAAACCTGATTGATTCACCAAGGGTTGCACAAATCCTCTTCATAAATAATAAGGATGGGTCAATATTCCCTTGCATTAATTATCATGATGTTCACAAAATAGCAATAAAGAATAATTATCCCCATCCTCAGAAATTTGACTTGTTTGATCATCTATGTGGGGCCTGTTATTTCTCTATAGAGGATCTTCAATCACGATATCACCAGTTAAAAGTGATGAAGTTTTATATTCTCAATAATGACTTTCGATCGAGGTATATAAAATTTGAGTTAATATGGATGCCTTTTAGACATCACTAATTCTCAAAAAAATCATGGACTTGTTGAATAGAGTCATTAGATATTACCTCAAAAAAATTGGGGTTGTCTTTATTCATGATATTTTGATATACACCAAGAGCAGGGAAGATCATTCAGAGCATTTGAATACTATCTTAAAATAATTTCAAAGAGATAAACTATATGATTAGCATATTAAATGTGACTTATGGATGGAGGATGATTGATTCTTATGTAATGTTATAATTAAAAAATGATTATATATAGACTCTTCCAAGACAAAGGAAATTTCAGATTGGATCTGACCCACATATGTCATAGAGATATGTATATTCCATGTCCTAGTAGGGTATTACCAATGATTTTTGAAGAACATATAATGTTATTAAAACCCAATAACCAATATTACATAGAAGGGGGTTTTGTTTTTCTAGACTAAAGAATGTGTTTAAATAATTATGGTGATCAAAAGGAGGCAGATCACTGCTCCAGTACTATCACTTTTTAAAAGTGGAGAACTCTTTTTGGTATAAAATGATGCTTAAAATAAAGGATTTGACTATTTACTAATGAAAAATGATAATATTATAGCATAATCGTCAGGGAATTTGAAAATTCATGACACAAACTATCCTAAGCACAATCTTTAGTTGGAGACTGTGATCTTTTCATTGAAAATCTTGCATAATTTTCTCTATTTGGGGAAGTTTGAGATATATATTTATCACAAGAGAATCAAATATATATTTACACAAAAGGTGCGTAATTTGATCCATTGATGGTGGTTAGAGATCATCATGGATTATAACTCCTCATTCCACTACCATCCCCATTATGAAAACAAGGTGGAAGATTATTTAAGTATAAAGGGTCCTATATAATTATCAACGATGAGAGTCTAGAAAGATCAAATATTCTATGAAATTCAATGGATGGAAATTCGAATCATTAAGAAGGGAACATCATCGATATGTTCACAATTTATTTATCACCCATCACTGGTAGAAAAAAAAAGTATTCCCAAAGGATATATGTATAAATTCATTAAATGGAGGAAGCTATCAAGAATGGGAAATACATAGAGTTCAAGATCGAAGAGGTCAGAGTCATGATTTTTCAGTAAAAAATATGCGTACAATCTATTCCCTAGATAAAAATGAACTTCTTAAATGATGGACATAGTTCAACCTTCTATATTCACTTAGTGAGTAGAAAGATGTATCAAGATCTCTATGAGAACATTTGGTAGGAAAATATGAAAAAATTTATCTCAGAATATATATTAATGTTCTTAGTTTTTTAGAAATTGAAGGCTGAATGGTTATTGTGTAAAGGGATGATTCACCCAATATATATACCAATATTGAAGTGGGAAAACATCACCATGGACCTTGTCACAGGACATCCGAAGGAATTTAGATGAAACAATACTATATGGGTTTCTATGGACCATATAATAATGAAATCTCATGTTATATAAATTAGAGATCAATTCCCATTGAATCAACATGGATGGATATACATAAAAAATGTGGCAAGGCTACATGAAGTACCATTATTGATTGTATCCGACCGATATTTGAGATTCACCTCAATGTTCTGGAAAAGTATTCAAAATGATCTGAACCCCGAGCTGAACATACGTACATCCTATAAGCATAAAAATTATGGAAAATCATAGAAAAATATTCATAAAATAGAATACATTTTGAGAGAATTTTCTATGGACTTTAATGGATGATAAGAAAAAAATCTAGATCTGGTAGAGATATCATACAAAAATAGTTTCAAATCAAACATCCAAATGGATCTATATAAAGCCCTTTATGGGAAAAGGGTTATAACATGGGAATTCTAGGAGGAAGTCTATGACCATAAGCCGCTATGACTCGAAATCTTCAATAAAATGGTGGAAAAGGTGAAAACCATTCTGAAAAACATCAATGCATACCAATGTCGAGAAAAAATCTATACATGTAATCATCGATGAGACCTTTAGTTTAATGTTGGAGACATGGTATTCTTCAAAATATCACTTTGGAAGAAGGTCATAAGATTTGGGAATAAATGAATGTTATGAACTGGGTATATCCACCCCTTTCATATTCTTGATCTTGTCAGTGCTATGACATATCAACCAGAACTTCCACAAAAAATGTCTAAAGTACACGATGTATTCCTTGTATACCTTTTATTGAAGTACATACCAGATCCTCTACTTGTACTTACATCAGAGGAGTTACAGTTGGATAATGATATTTATTTCAAGGACCAGCCAGTGAAGCTCATGGATCATAGAGATAATGTTATAATCAATAATACCGCTCACTTAGTCAATGTAATTTGGCAGAACAATAAGTATGAGGAAACAAAATGGGACCCGGAGCCAGCAATAAATGAGAATTATGCACACATGAATTCACCTTATTATGTAAAATGAGGTTTTGAGGGAAACAATAATAAGGGGGAAAAATGCAATGAATGAGAGACTAATGAATGGAAATTCGATTATTATAATTATTTTCTATAGTATAATCATATAAAATCACAATAAAAAAATAATAAATAATTTACAAATAAATAACTAATGAAATAAAAATAATTTCTAGAAGTTATGGAACATATAACAAAGGAATATTATCTTGATCTTTGGAATAGTAATATGACACATATGAATACTAAATCGGACAATTTAATAGTAAACTTAAAAATTAATGTAGAGATAAAATTAATCAATTTATAATAGAAAATATTATATAATACACCATAATATAATTAAATAAATATTTCTAAAATTATTAATTAAGTGTTGATATTTTTTATATATGATAAAAATATCATTAATATATTATGAATAATTTAATTCATTAAATTATTTTTTATGAAATGTATTCATAAATTAGTTATATGTTGTATTATGATTATAAAATAATTTTATATGACCTCAGTAAATATTTAAATGTGATATAAAATCAATTTTATGTTAAAATCAATATTTTTTGAGTGAATTATGATTTTAATTAATTTTTTTGTCTCATATTAATAAATTTAATTTAATAACAATGAGTTAATTTTTAAAATTTACACTTAGAAAAATGGATAGTGTGGATTTTTATGATTTTTCTGAAATACTTTGAAATTTTTGGTGAATAGTAAAGTATAGTAATTTACAGTATATATAAATTATATAATAAATGAACTATTAATTAATTCATGGATAATGTATGAACTATTTTTTCAAACTCGGTAATGAACCCCTCCCCTAAAAAGTTTACCCCACTAAGGATGGAAATGGGAGAATATATATTGTGACTCCTGATTCTCCCCTCCAATTGTCTCTATGTGGGAGACTAGCACGGAGGGTATAACGATCATCTAGATGAGATCTATTTCCTTCTAAGAGGAAAACATACATAATAGAGACTTAAAATTAACAATGAATAACCCTTTCTCAGACAAAAAATATAAAATAAACCAATGTAAAAAATGTAATGTTGTGTAAGAACTACTACAACTGAAAAGAAAAAATGAAGGCACTGAATGATTGTAAAGACTACTGTAACCACAAATCCAAAATAGCTCATGCAACCCACATGCAAGTAGTATCTAGCATGGTCTTCAAATAGATATATCTAACCTGAAAATAGTTTATATATACATAGATTTAATATAATTGTATACTCAATTGGATCCTCCCTAAAGCCTCTCATGAAAAGGTAACGAATGAATGCTGAAGCATTGTGAACAACAAGTGAAGTAAACCCATCACCAGATAAGGAATACTGTTTTCCTATCCTCACCATGGATACTCTCACCAAGTATCACATACATGAGAATAATATAAAATAAATATTATTAAGTGTAACCCACAACCGCTTCCCCACTGGTTTTCCTATCTGCACAACGTTGGATTTCATGCAAATATCTCTCAAAAAAGGCTATCTTGTGAACACATGGGGGAAGCACTACAACACACACATCATGTGTCAATATAAAACTAGTACGTCAAACCACCATTTCCAAATATTCAAATGTAACCAGGTAGTTTCTAAGAGCCACCACAGCTTGCATAACATGTATCGTATGTCAGGTATTATACCTCAAGCCATCATATCCCATACACCGAGGACGATCCTAAAACCATCAAAACCTATACAAGTTATACCTATAGTAGTATTGTAAATCTATATCAATAATATATGTGTGTAGAATAACAAAAAGCCATTACATCCCTCAACACACATATATGGGAAAAAATAACCTCTGTGAATACCAGCACAAGTAACTATTATGAGAAGATAGTGGGGAAAAAGGTTGTAGTCATCCATCAATCCCTCCACTGATATGTTAGGGAAAACATCCCCCATAGGTATTAGAATACATGGGCTCTCAGTTGTTTGAACTGACATGGACAAGTATGATACATAAAAAAAAATTTATGTGATTCATTATATCTCAAAACCACACTATTGGAATACCATAGTCTTATACTCAACTGCATCTAATGTCTCTCAAACTATGGGCTTACACCGGATATACTATAAGAACAAAAACATTTAATGAGCAACATCATATTATATTTACCATTTTTATCATATTCAATTAATGTTAATTAATTCATTAGTCATTACTTAACCATCATCATTTTCCACATTACATTTCAAAAGGATATAAATAAATGTTCATTCCCTTTAAGAATAAATAAATCGAGTCCATGACATATTAGAATTAAAAACTCAAAATTTCTTCCTAGATAGCTCCAAACCCATGGGTTAAAATTTTATTCATATATTATAATATCATTATCTCTTTCCATTTTTTAGGTATTCAAGCAATGAATTCTGTGAATCCAAACACAAGGGGCTCAACAAGGTTAGTAGATGAACTACCCTTTGAGTTTTACCTCATATAGAATAAGAATATACCAATCCACCCATGAGAAGATAATAGCCAAAGGCCCTTGGAATACCGAGCATGTCTTCACCTCCCTTGGAAGAAGAGTTAGAATAATAACCTGCATCACATAGTGGGAAAATTGAAGTAGATAAACCAAAAATTAGATTCTAAATAAAAAAAATTTCACATCAATGAGTAAACCCAACTTCACTATGTTCTATCATCTCTGGTGTCCTCCTTAATGACACATGAATAAACTAATGCATATCTCTACTCTAGGAATCATCTTTTTTCATAAAAATCAAGCCTATGTACCCAATGTACCACAACAGCCCTCAAAGCTCAGTCATCATAGGCTCACGACACTTTTGGGCTTCCATTCACCGACAACCACAATAGCCCTCTAGGATTATCCATCCCAGGCTCACGTCACATCACATAAAGTAGGAAACAAACAAGCAATCAAGTTCTTGACCCTAAAATAAGGCATTTAGACTTCAATGAAAATGAGCTCTCACTGCTTAAAAGCATAAGGCACTTGAACTTTATAATAAAATAGAAACTAGAGACCAAAAAAGGAATTATATTTATTATAAAACTGATTCATATTCTATATTGAATTATCCAATTCATTATTCATTGGCTCCAACTTCTAGAAACCAAAATAATACAGTGTCACAAGATTTCTCAAATTAATTAAAAAATTAATGAAACATGAATATAATTAATTTATCAACAAGAGACAACATGGTTCTAGTTCATCAAAAAATTCAATTAAACATTCATATCTACATCAATTTTATTTACATAAAATTATAACAATAACAACCTAGTTTATTAACAATTCATCTTTATCTAATTTTTTAATTAATTTTTCAATAAAAAATGGATTAACTTTCATTACAAATTTCTATCAAGAACCACATACTAAACCAAGAAATGCATAGATATAACTCTATATAGAAAGAAAAGTGGAAACTCATTATCATTTTAGAATGAAACAACATCATTATGTGATCGATAATTTTTTTAATCTGTTTCAAGTATGTAACTTGGTCAATTCCACTGTGATATAAGGGAACAAATCATGCTAATTTTATCATTGGAATTAAATAAATAAAAAAGATATGAATCCCCTACCTTAGATTCACTTATACATTCTTCGCATGGTAATTGATCAATACAATGGATCTCGATCACCTCTCTCGTAACAACTATATACACAACAGGAAATCATGACACAACTGCACCAAACAATAACCAAGGAATAAACCCATTAGAAATATGGGAGATCATCCAACATATCAAGTTGAGAAGACATGGTTGGAAACATATCTTGGAACCACAAAATCAATGATATAACATTCCATGGATCGATGATGGATCACTACAAATAGAAGGCAAAATTCTAAGAATTATTCTGGTCAAAGGGATCTCTAAAACGTGTAAGAGGGGGTCACTAGGTCTCATGGAGTCAATATAGAAGGAAGAAATATCCATAGTATTTGACAACACAAGGTTCAGAATTTTTTTAAAACATTAATAATTTAGGGATTACATGATGTGTAATCCCATTTCACGTTGTGTTGTACGTCAAGGTTTATTTTCACTGAAAAAACCATCACCTCTTCATTTTATTAATTTTTTAAACCCTTGAATATTAGATGATGTGAATCCAAATATTACATTGTGGAGGCCCTCTCCTTTTATTTCTCGACACCCCCACTTCTGCATACTTCTTTTGAGCATCATTCCATAACCTTAGTCTTCAGATACAAGAAATGTTTTGATTCACACAAATCCGAGACCTTACATAAGATACATATCTGAACATTATAATCCTAGAGAATCCAAAAGCATCTTTAATAGGAAATAGAGTGGGTCAATCTAAACATTCACCCTGTGAGATACCTCTCAAAGATTTCTCCACCACATTATCTCACTACCTCACAAAAGGAAAAAGAACAAAACCATGCAATAACCACAACCTGCTCCCAAAAACTCTCCCAGGGTATATACCTCTCAAAAGAGAGAAACCCACAATAAGAAATAAGATAAATCTATCTCATAACCATAAAGGGTCTAGAAGCACCAAAATAACAACATTACAAGAGAAGATCTAAATATCAAACAAATCAAGGTATTGAGTGCTTATCTGTTGTTCATGTTCATAGGTACTCTCCTTCATTACACTTTGCCTTCACAAGACCAAAAAAAAGAATATAGTACACCCTCAAAGAACCTTCTCCAATTAGTCTTGGATCTCTATAGGCCTCTCATAAATGTCGCATCATCATCAAAATAAATCTTTCCTCAATCGATTAAGTTGGAGTAGTCATGAAGATAATGATGGAGATGTGAAACATGAAAAATATCATGTATCCTGCTCATATACGGGGAAGCACTAGATGATAAGCCATGAATCCAACAAGATCCAACACCTCGAAATGACCAAATTATTGAGGATAAGTCTTACTCCCATAACCAAACTGTGGTTGTCCATGAAGGGGAGTAACCATCATTAACACATGATCTCTAATTTAAAACACTAGAGGTCTCCTCCTATGATAATAATATGATTTCGGATGATCTATTCTACCTTCATCCACTTAAAAATCACCTAAACCATCTATATTGTATTTTTTACCAGTTCTAGTCTATGAATTTATAACTCTTGGACCCTTGTCCACCATAAAAGGGAACGAAATGTTCATCCATACAAGGATTCTAACGTCCCTATACAAATTTTGAAGTGAAAAATATGTTGTAAGAAAGTAATACCAGGAGGATTTTCCTCATACATGAACATACAAAAACCAAGACATAACTACACAACATATCTTCAAGTGTTTGGATGGTGTGATCTGTCTAACCATCTGTTTGTGGATAAAAAACCATGCTATGGAATAACTAAGAACCAAATGATATCTAGATACCACTCCACACACTTCTGAAAAAACAAATATCTCAATTTTAAATGATCACCATTGGGACTACGTCGAGTCTCACCACCTCCTACAGATACTACCACGATAAGAAATACACTGAGCTCAACTCCTTGATCTCTATAAAGTAGGACGATATCATGAAATACTCAAATAATACCAATATAATGTCATAGCCTCCTTTATCTCGAGGTAAATTAGTAACAAAGTTCATCCAGATTCCCACCCACATCCACTGAGTAACAAATAATAGTTAGAGAAAATAGTTTGGAACACGTCTCCAGATTTTCACCGTCTGGAAGAGCAAATATCGAGATACAAACTCCACCACTACGCGGTTCAAACTATGCCACCATAAATGACCTCTCAAAGATATATAAATATGTTTCACGCTGCGATGTAATCAAAAGGAGAATATTACTACTCTCTGAGAAAATTCCCACATATCACCTATGGAACAAAAATCGATCATTGAAACAACACTTGGTTTTGTTCATCTTTAGACAAACCATCTGTGGCCTCACCACAAACAATGTGGTCTCTCTAGTACTCCACCAAAATATATCCCAATTGTGACTCCATTATCTACTACAACATAGATGATATCACCTTGATATATAAAAGAAAAACTCTTCCCCCAACTTCTCCCATATCATGGTTCAATATTAAAATTTATTCCATCATTCTCCATGAATCACATGATTCATGAATGAATCACTATGGAACAACATTCATAATGAATCAACTACATCAGTGCCCTTTCTATGTGTCTATTATATATCAAAGTCGTAATCCTATAATAACTCCACCCACCGACATTTGACATAGGTTCAAGTCATTCTTGGAGAAAACATAACTGAGGATCTTTTGATCAGTATAGACAAAAAAGCATTCACCAATGAGGTATTATCTCCACATCTTTAGGGAAAAATAATTTCCTCCATATCAAGATCAAGGGTTTCATAGTTACTGTCATTGGGGATTAACTACTGAAACCCATAATAAATGAATAGTATCTACGTTATAATATAACAACTGGGCCCAAGAGATGAGGCATCACATAAAACCTTGAACTAAACTCCTTCTGTTGGTAGAAAAATAATTTGAGGACAAAAACCTTCAAATTCATATACTCAAAATCCACAAGGCATTGAATCAGCGAAAAGAACTCCAAATCCTTTATAGTAAACCATGTTAAAGGAGTCACAACATGATATAAATTGGATATGAACCTCTTGTAATATCCAGAATGACCATGGATACAACAAACCTCTACCAAATTTATGGGGGATTCTCAAGACACAAATACTTCAATATTCAACAGATCCATAGCTACTCCCAACTGGGATACAACATTCCCTAAGAAATGGACTTATCGTGCTGAAAACACACACTTTGGAAACATTCAAAACAATTTCTCTTAGTGAAGATATCCCGAAATAGTTCACAAATTCATAGCATTCTCTTCTTTATAAAATGATTACAAAAGGATTTCATTGAAGAAAACCACCACAAACTTATCCAAGAACTCATGGAACACAACATTTATTAACTCTATGAACACAATTGGAATATTTTCCCCACTAAACTTCATGAAATGAAATTGTAATGCCCAAGGCATCAATAGAAAGAATTATTTGAAATATCCTAAAACTTTGTTCATTTATGATGATATCGTGACAAAAATATCTTTCTTAAAGAACCCACTTGTACCCATTAGTTGATTGAAAAAATCATCAATCTACAAAACTTGATAGTGGTTCTTCACATTCACTTGATTCAAGTGACGATAATCAATACACAAGTAAAAACATTTCATCATCCTTTTATCAAAAAATCTATTGCATTCCACGGTGACACACTCATTTTAATAAAACCACACTACAAATGACCATTGTGGTATAAAAACAGCTCCCAAAACTCATAAAGTTCATTCCAATATAGAGACATCAAGATATGAGACATTAAATAATGTAGATAGATCCCAATCCTGATCTCTCATCTAGGGGTAATGATACAACCTCTTCTGGAAAGAAGTCAGGGTACTCTTCCACAACCCTGGAGAATGCCAATAGATGAAATTCATATGAACATGGAATCATGTCAACCATCAATGATCGAAAGGATGGAACTCACGTTTGACCCATTCTGGGGTCTCGAACACCAAGAAACACTGATAGCTCTCTATCATCATGGAAGAAAAAAAAATGCCTCCTGAAGCAATCCATGATAGCCTGCACTGAATACAACCAATCCATACCAAGGATAACATCAGATGGTTATATCCGCAAACCTACAAAATATCCCCAAGAGTGGGGCTACCCCAAAATTATCTCAAAGTCTCTACAAAATTCAAAAAAGTTATCTAAACATCAATCAAGTGTTGTCAATGCCAATTTCATATGATGTATCTCTACCTCATGTCCCAAAGAATGGACTTGGTTAGGTTATATAAAGGAATGAATAGCTCCTAAATCAAATAAGGAATGCACCTATGTAGGAATCAAGTAAAGAGTACCTAAAAAAATGTTAGGCTCACCTAGTGTTGGAAATGCTAAGTAATGAAGGTGACGCTACCTACTCCATAACCTCTTTAACCATGATAATGACAACATCTATAGCTACACTCTTATCTCTATGTATAGGGAGTATCATGGGGATATCTTCTACTAACCCCATACACTCTATACTGATCTAAAACTAGTGTATCATGATACTTCTACCTTAGGTGGAACTTTCTAAATAGAGGAACTTGAAGTGATACACCTAGAACACACTGACTGGAAAAAAGGGTCGGGCACTCTCAGAATTTATGAACTCAATATCCACAAGAGAAAATGTGTATGATCACTTAGAATAGGTCTGAAATCCACTACCCCAAGTGAAATGAGACATTGTGGGTTGGGATCTACCCCTGGAAGATTAGAACCTCATTTATCTTGACAACATAGAACCCCAGACCACATATATGCATCATGGGAAATCATAATGACTCCCCAATCAAGATGATCCAGTTTTGGATAACTTCCTATCGAAGACATCAACCCTTTCCTACACCTTGCGATATGTCTACATCATAAATGAGTAACCTGACACTGGATCTATGGATGAAAAGTCTCCACAAAATGCATCACCATAACCACCTCATACAAAAATAGGTTCGAATCATATCATAATTGGAGCAGATATTGGATTAAAAAATATCGCACAATAGGGATACCCTGGATAATGTTAAGAATCTCATAAAGAATTTCCACCTTCATAGTCGAAGAAAGAAACTTGGCTTTGAATTGGTCCCAGAACTCCTCCCAAAAGACTGTCGACTCCTTGCGATCTATGAAGAACAAGAACCACCACAACCTTTTTTTAGTACCCACTATTTCTAGTATATAACCCTTACATGATTATTTTCATGGTTATATTTTCAAGGATGATTAATGGGTGAGTCAAGATAAATTTGAATGATTTTATGAGGCAAAGGATGAGTCGCACTAGCGGCGCACCGTTTGTCTAACAGTGCAGCCAAACCATGAATAGTTGGTCCTTTTGAGGTAGTGGCTCCTGAATGGTTGGAGAATGATTAACCATTGAAGGTAGTCATGTGAGTGTCTAACTAGGTAGTGGCTAATGCATGGTTAGCACACACTTTTTCTAACAGTGTAAAATCACCGTGCGGGCACTTAAATGAGATCCTAAGAATTGGATCTCACACGTTTTTGCCTCTACTTGGCTCATTTTTCCTCTTAATCAGCCATAACATGGAATTTTTATTCTCTTAAAGCCAAAAAGGTTCTCCCATCATTCCATAGGTTATCTGAAGGCTTCCCTTGGGGAATCAAAGATGTATTTTTCAGGTATGTGATCTTTCTTCTTCATTCTTGTTTGGTTTCATTGATCTAATTAGATCTACTTATCCAATTATATTGGTTTCTTAGATATATGTTTTTTATGGATAGATATAGGTATATGGATGCCAAATATGATGTTATTTGATCTCTGTCTTGTTAGGAGAATAGAACTAAGGCGGGTTACTGAATAATCAACCTGATTTGCTTAGGCGTTCTTTGTTCAAGGTGGTTTTCTTCAAAAACATTGAGGTAAGAGGATTCATTCTTGACTCCACAATGTAGAACAAATTATATTAATTTTATATTGTATTTGTGGTGTTGAATTTATTTTTATTTGTTTGTCGAAAACTTGTTGGAAACCTTCTTGTGTGATGGTTATGAAATCAAGAAAATTTTGGATTTTGAATGAGTGCTTTCGTTCTTGGTTTGAAAACATTGGTTTTAAAAAGTGTATTTTTCTGGAATGACTTCACATAAAATGGATTACTAGTTTCCAATAAAAGGGGAAGTTTTATTAGAATTAAATGTTTCATTAAAATTGGTTGTTCTTGGTTTTCAATTAAATTTTAGTTTTATTAAAGTGGTCATTTTTGGAAATGGAAATATTTGGAAGAAATGGTTTTGGTGTGAGTACGTGATTCATGGGACCATTATAAGGGATGACTTCCATTGGGGTACAAGGAACGTGACCCTAGACCAGGGGAGTGTTTCATTAGGAATCAAGGTAATTGTACGAGAGACTACTCAAGAGTATGGAACTATCAAATGAAGCATGCATGTGTGGGTGTGTTGTGAACTATGGAATGGGTATAAAAAATTATTGGAAGAATATGTTTTTAAAGCATTGAATTTTTTATTTTTATATAAAAATAACTTTATAAAAATTGGTTTAATTTTGTTTTTTTAGTTTGATGTTAATGGTTTTTGCAACATGGTTATATTTGGTAATAATGTATTTTAGAAAATTGTTTTATGTAAAATGTTTTATATAATGTGGCAAACTTTTCTATACTAGTGGAATTAGTAGGGAATTTATTGGGGGAAACCTACTTAGTTTTATACTCACCCCGTCTTTGGTACTTTGGTGCTTTTACATATGCTATTTTTCGGGACAGGGGAAAAGGTATTGTTCACCATATTTTTAGCACTACCTCATGATATTTGGGTTGTTCGGTGATTACAGAGCTTGGAGCATGAAAATCATGAAGTCTTTTGGTCTTTTGAGATTATTAATATTTTATCCACTTTTTAATTTGATACTTATTGGGTCTTCCACTATTTCACACATTGATGTGTTTTGAGATATATGAAGTTGTTGAGTTGTCTTTCATTTGTTCATGCATCATATTGTGAATGATTGGTTGTGTTTGGTTGTTTTATTGTTTTATTTCTTAATTATTAAATCATCCTCCACTGGTATTTTAAACCCTTCATCATTTATTTCTATCCTTTGGCATCTTAGGTGTCTCTTTTAAGGACATGTAATCACTCATTGGACTCTCAAGACAATGAGAATTGGTGGTTCATTACAAATAGTATTAGTATGGTCCTTCCCTTGTGGTATAGATAATAAGTGTTCTTGGTCTTGGAGTTCAAATTACATCTTGTCTATTCCTTGGGATGGAATCTAAGATAAGAGTAGGATTTTCAGAACATAAAATGTATAACATAAAAGGACCTAGCTAATCCATTTTTACTAATCTTCAAGTTAAGCGGGTTTTGGGAACACAAATGTTTTGGGTACACTTCTTGAATGTTGGAAATCATATTTTCATGGGTTTATACAATGATATAATCATTAAAGGAATTGTAGAAGAATGATTTCCGACTAGGATTTCATATCTCATTGTGAGGAATGATGTATTATTTATTGAAAGTTGTAAATATTTGAAAAATGCTGATTTTGTTTTCAAATAAATTATTTTGAAATGAGGATATTTGGTATTTTAAAAATGTTTAAATTTTTAGAAATCATGTTAAATGTTTTAAAAAATATTTGACCATGGAAAAAGGTTGTTTAGGAAACCAATGATGTGATAGTGATGTGATATAATTTGAAATATTAAGCCATCAATTTCTAGATAGTGAGATTGACAGAGTTTGTTGATTGGTTTAGAAAATACCACCTGGTAGGCGTTGTTCAAACCAACATGAAGAAGTGGTGTAAAATGTGGTTACTCATGAACCAAAGGTGATCCAAGATCTAGTTCAGAGTATCATCCATGCTTTTCATGCTATGGATACAGGAAACCAGAGGAATGATCCCAGGCATGTTGATCATACGATCCAATTCATGAAGCAGAATCCACTGAACATCCAGGGTGATGTTGAACCCAAGAAGGTGGATGTGTGGCTCAGAATGATGAATCGTATCTTCGATTTCATCAGTACACCAGTATAGCTAATGGTCAAACATGCGAATTACATGTCTGAGGATCTTGCACGCTAGTGGGGGGAATTACCTATGGATGCTAAATTGGATAAATTCCTTACATGAGAGGATTTTAAAGATTTTTTCAACAAACAATTCAATCCTCATATGTTCATGATCATGAAAATGAAGGAATTCGTCAGTTTGAAATAGGAGAGCCTCTATTTCATAGAGTACATAGAAAAATTCGTGAATTTTGACTGCATGCACCACTGGTGGGGGAATGTGCATGTTTGAAGGAACACATCTTTGAATTGGGTCTAAGGTAGGAGATTCGATCAATGATTGTGGTGCTATGTATTATGGATTATATAGAGATGGTGAACAGAGAACCTGTGGCTAAACATGATATCTTGGGGTTAATAAGAGGAGGAATGTTGATACCTACATTTAATGTTGGGAACTCAACCACAGGGAGAAAGCGGAAAAAGGACACCTATTTCTGAGGTGGAAGTGGAAATCCAAATCAGACGGTGGGATCAGTGAACCTTTCTCCATGACCCATAAGAAAAATTTTTTCCTTTCAATGTGGTTTTCTTGACCACATAAAGAGAGAGTGTACAAAACAACCAAGATCATGTCATAACTACAATAAGATGGGTCATCTTCCTCACGATTTTCAAAGTGTTCCAAAGTCTAGTGCTCGAGAATCTTCTCACGCGTCACAAGCATTGTATGATTCGACAGGGAAAGGGAAGAAAAATCAGTCTCGTTAGTAGAATAGAGATATCCATGGTGATTCTCAAAATACCACGACTCCTCAACCAGTGCAATCTCATCAAGGAAACAAGGATAATTGTTCAATGAAGAAGCAATTTTATGGAGCATATTTTATAATGGTTGATGATCATGATGGACCATCTATGGTGAGACGTACAACTCTTTTTAATTATACCCCTTTGCAAGTGATCTTCGATACTGGTGCATCACATTATTTTATTGCTTCTCATGCTGTTGACTTCCAATGTTTAATGTTTGAAATAACACCTTATGTTTTAATTCTCATAACATTTCTAATTGAAAGAGAATTTCATGCCTTTGTGTGTCGAGCATGTTTTGTGACAGTTGTGGAAGCTGAGATGAAATGGAACTTCTAGATGTTGGACACCTATGTATATGATGTAGTCCAGGGAATGGATTGGTTGAAAACATTTAAGGCTCACATCGGCAGTTATAGTATACCAATGAGATTCAAAATTGAGGAAGGCATCGAGAATCTCTTCAGAGGAGAGAGGATGATAGCGAAAGGAGAAACTATCTTGTTGGAACTAATGGTGGGAATCATCTCTTACCTACTAGTAGCATTGACTTCGGAATAAATGGTCGAGATCACGGAAATTAACATTGCAGGAGTTTTGGATCAATTTCAAGATGTATTTCCCAAGAACATATCAGGGTTACCACCTATAAGGTAATTATAGTTTACGATTGATCTCATTATATGGAATTTTCCTATTTCCCTTAAATGTCATAGGATGGAACCAATAGAGTTAATGGAATTGAAAGTGTATTTGGAGGAGCTAGAAAGCAAGGGTTTCATTTGACCAAGTATATCACAGTGGGCAGAATCGGTCTGGTACATGAAGAAAGTAGATGGAACTCTTTGGTTGTGTATTGATTATCGTAAGCTTAACCAAGTTATGATAAAGAAAATATATACACATTCACTCATTGATGATCTCTTTGAACAATTAAATGGAGAAAAATGGTAATCCAAGATAGACTTGCGATTTGGATATCACCAATTGGGAGTTTGGAAATAAGTTATTCCAATGAATGATTTTAGAAGCAGATATGGCCACTATGAATATGTAGTCATTCATTTTGGCATACCAAAATCACCAGTTGTTTTAATGGCTTTGATGAATCGAATATTTCATCGATATGGGGATTGTTTTTTTGTGTGGTGTTTGTGGATGACATTTTTGTGTATTGAAATACAAGGGTTGACTATGAGGAACACCTGTAAATAGTATTACAAATCTTGAGATATCACTCTTTATATGCCAAATTATAAATGTGTGATTTTTGGATACCAGATGTACGCATTCAAGGCCATGTAATTTTTGAAAAAGGTGTTTTGGTTGATCTTGAAAATATAGAAGCTGTTATCTTGTGGATACCACTGAGTATTTTCATCAAGATAAAAAGCTTTCTTGGTATAGATGGTTACTATAGACATTTTTTCAATGATTTCATATGAACTTATTCTCCAATGACATCTCTAACAATGAATAATGGTCCATTCCAATGGATAGAGGAATTCCAGAAGACTTTCCAAGAGCTGAAAATCTATCTTACATCAGCACCTATCATGATTTTTCTAGAATTAGGATAGGGTTATGTGGTGTAATGTGATACTTCCGGATCAGTTTTGGGATTTGTCCTCATGAAAGGAGACTATGTGATTTCTTTATGGTTCAAGTATGTTGAGGGTATATGGGAAGAACTACCCAAAACATGATTTGGAGTTAGATTCACTCGTCCAATCCTTGAAAACATAGAGACACTCTCCCTTTGGTGAGAAATTCACTATGTTTATAGACCCCAAAAGAATGAAACACATTTTTTCATTGAGAGATTTGAATTTGAGGTGAAGGATATGGACGAAGTACCTTCAAATATTAGACATTGACATGATGTATACAACAGGGAAAGGGAACTCTATGTCATATGCATTAAGTAGAAATTCATATGCTCATTCGGAGAAAGGAGATTCAGATGAATGGTAGTGGATGTTGGTCCTAACTAACATGCATGTAGAATGTGAAAAATGAGGTGATGTTGCAGTTTTTTCTCATCTACGCTTAATCCAAATTTGGTAAATATGTTCAAAGAGGCATAAACATTTGACGAATCGTATCTGGTTATGAGTTTAATACTCAATGAGGGGTGGAGGGGGGGGACAATTGAGGGATGGAAACTTGATTGGAGTTTAGTTTTGTGATTTTGAGAATGGATGGTTGTACCTATGGCTTGTCAGGAATAACTCCTTCATGATTACCACTATTCAACACATGTTGTACATCCTTGTACATAGAATTTGTATAAGGCGTTAAAGGAGAAGTTCTGTTAGAGCGGCATGAAAAGGAAGGTGTTCGAGTTCGTCTCGTGATTCTTAACTTGTAATCAAGTTAAATTAGAGCCTCAAAGACTAGTAGGAATGATGTAGTCTTTACCTATCACAGTGTAGAAATGGGAGTATATAAGAATGTATTTTGTTACAGGTCTTCCAAGAACGGTTCAAAAACACAATTCCATATGGGTTATAGTGGATCATCTTACCATGTTGACCAATTTCATCCCTATTCTTGAAACACATATGGTGGAGGATCTGTCAAAAATAGATATCCACGAAGTGGTAAAGAGGCCTGGTGTACCAGTTTAAATAGTATCAGACCGAGATTTGAGGTTCATGTCTCATTTTTGGAAAACTTACAATAAACTCATGGGACTCATATCACAATGAGCACTGCGTATCATCTTTAGATGGATGGGAAATCCTAGAAGATAATAAAAAAGTTGGAAGACATGTTTTTGTCCTATGTAATGGATTTTTGTGGATCATGGGAGGAGCATATACTATAGACATAATTCTCATACAGTAACAGCTATCGAGCCTTAATACACAAGGATCCCTTTGAATCATTTTATTGGAATCCAAGTCATTAACCACTATGCAGGGTGGAAATAGGTGAAACTTCACTATTTGGTTCAAGACATGTAAAAGAAACAAAGGAGAAGATTCAGTTGATCAGAAGGAGGATAGAGATAAATCAGAGTCATCAGAAATCTTATAAAGATCACCGTAGAAGACTGTTGTCGTTCGCTGTGGGTGATCATGTCTTCTTGAGAATATCATCAAGGTTTGGACATCGTTATTTTGGGATATAGGGAAAGCTATCTCCTAGTTAAATAGGCCCTTCAAGATACTAGAACTGGTCGGATAGGTGGTATATCAGTTGTAATTACCAACACGGTTCAGTTCGGTACATAATGTGTTCGATGTATCCCAGTTGAAAAATTATCTACCCAATCCCGACCATGTCATTAGATGGGATCACGTTGTCCTAGTGTCGGATGCTTTATTGATACATATATCAGTACAGATTATGGACAATCAAGAAAAATATTTGCGTGGAAGAATCATTTTTCTAGTGTGGGTTTTATAGAAGTATGGTTAGATTCAAGAAGTGACTTGGGAACGTGAAATGTAAGTGGAGAAGCAGTGGCTCGGACTATTTCATTTGGGTGAGGGTTTTTAACCTTGCAAGTACAGAAATACTTCTGGTGGTGAGAATGTACTACCCCCAGGTTTTTGGTATGTAACACTTAATTTATTCCTTTCATGTTTATAAAGATAAGGGTGATTAATGGGAGATTCGGGAGAATATTAAATGACGTTTTGAAGCAAAGGGGAAGTCGCTCGGGAAGAACACATTTTGTTTAACCGTGCAGTCAAACAGTGCGTAGTTTTTCCTTTTGAGGTAGTGGATCCCGAATGGTTGGAGCACTATTTGAGAGACCATGTGAGGATTCTGTGATAGGGTCGACATAGGAAGTGGTTAATGCATATTTAGCGCAAGGTTTGTCTAACCATGTGAACTAACCGTATAGGCAGTTATGTGAGATCCTAAAAAATATACCAGACACATTTTTGCCTATATGTGGCTCATTTATCCTCTTAATTTTGTGTAACCTAGGATTGTTTTCTACTAAGTCCAATGATGGTTCTCCCATCATTCTGGAGGTGACCTGAAGGAGTTCTTTAGGGAATCAATGCCATATTCTTGAGGTATGTGATCATTCTTCTTCATTCTTATTCAGTTTCTTAGATTTACATCCCCACTTCTCTCAATTTCATAGATACATGCTTGTTATGGGTAGATATATTTGTGTGGATTCCATATATGATTATATTTAGTCTCGGTCTTGTTAGGAGAAGAGATCTAAGGAGGGTTACTGAAGAATCGACTCGGGTTTCTTGAGTCTTCTTCGTTCGTTGTGGTTTTCATCAAAACCATTGAGGTAGGAGGCTTCTTTCTCAACTACAGATAGTAAAACTGATTGTCATGCATTATGATGGTAATTTTTGTGTTGAATTTATTGTGATTTTTTGTTGAAAACTTATTGGAATCAATCTTGTGTGATGGTCCTGAAATCTAGAAAATTGGGGATTTTGAATGAGTGCTTTGGTTCATGTTATTAAAACATGGGTTTCAAAAATGGTATTTTTATTTATTGATGGCACATAAATGATATTATAAGTTTTCAATAATATTTGAAGTTTTATTGAAATTAAATGTTACTTTGAAATTGGTTGTTCTTGGTTATCAATAAATGATCAGTTTTATTGAAGTGGTTTGTTTTGGAAATGGAAATATTTTAAATAAATGGTGTTGGAGTGAGTTCATGATTAATGAGACCTTAATAAGGGATTAGTACCATTGGGGTAAAAGAGACATGACCCTGGATCGAGGCATGTGTCATTGGGAAACAATGTATTTGGATGGAGACCACTAATGAGCATGGAACTAACAAACAAAGCATTCATGTGTGGGTGTGTTGGAACTATGGAATGGGTATACATTATGATAAGAAGAATTTGTTTTCAATGCTTTGAATTAGTTATTTTTATGAGAAAATAACATTCTAGAAATTGGTTTCATTTCAGTTTTTTTCACAGGGTTGTAAATGGGTTTTGGAACATGGTTATATTTGGTTATAGATTTTTTTGAAAAATTGATTTCGGTAAATTGTTTTATATAACGTTGCTAAATTTTCTATCATAGTTGCATGAGTAGGAAATTCAATGGGGGAAATGTACTGACTTTTATACTCACCCATGATTTTTCACTTAAGTGCATTTGCAGATGCTGTTTTCCAGGACAAGGGAAAATGTAACATTTCCCACAGTTTTAGAAATACCATGTGATATTTGGGCTATTTGGTTATTGTAGAGTTTGGATAATGTGATGCATGGAGTCTTGTCGTCCTTTGAGAGTAATTAGTATTTTATTCGATGATTAGATGCTGATTTGGTATTCATTTGTGGCACACTTTGATGTGGTTTTGAGATATTTGATGTAATTGAGTGGTTAATCATTTGTTCAGGAATCATATAGTGAATGTTTTTTGTGGTTGGTTGTTTTATTGGTTTATTTAATAAAGGTTAAATTTTCCTCCACATGTATTTTGAAACCGTTGGAAATTTATTTCCATCCTTTGGCATGTTGGGGATATCTCTTAAGGAAAATTAACGTATTGATGGACTCTCAAGAAAATGATAATTGGCAGGTCATTACACTTGTTCCTTGATATAGCTTCATCAAAGCCAATGACACCAAATGATCCATTCAACTATGGGTCAAACTGAAGGTTATATCAACCTCCTCCATTTAGTCTTCTATGATTGCATCTGAAACAGATCCCTCATACCTCTTCAATCTCTAGTGCTGAAACACTTAGTTTTTCCTCCACCATGTGATGTCTTCATCAACCTCTACACTTTTGTGATCTTTTTTCATAACTTACTGAAGTTATTCCACATGAAAAAATGAGAAAGTTGACCGAGATCGATGATAATAAAAGAATAAATAGTTAGATCTCATAATTAATGAATATAGAATACTTAAAATTAATTAATTATTTTCAATTAATAATTTTATGTAAACCTACACCATAGTCTACACCTTAAAACACATGGTGAAACAAGAAATTATGCACGATCCTTTCCCATGTCTCCACCATACGACCAATGCCACCTCATTTAGTAGAAACTGTAAGCTCAAGGGTCCATCCATCACAACATAGTGTGACCTAAAGACTAGTATCTAAACTATCCTCCCATGTTTAAAATGCTTGTTAATATTAGCTGACACCACTTCCCAACCAAACCATGATACCTCATTCGTTCCTAACTCTAAACTCCATGTTTTAACTCAACCAGACCATTGATACCCCTTTTTCATGACCCCCTACGAACAATGTGTGCCACTCATGGGCCATAAACATGATAAGAGATATAGTGTCCCCATGATTCCTACCTCATGTAGTCCCCAGGTTGGAGACTAGCACTGAGGTTATAACAAACATGAATATGGGAGGCATTTCCCTCCATGAGAATCATATGTGGAAGAGATAGATAAGATAGTCATTAACCAAACCTTGTTTATAAAACAATATAAAAGAAACCCATGTAAAAAAATGTAATTTTCCTTCAAGAAATACTACAACTAAAAGGAAAAAAATACCTATACAAAAAAAAGTAATGAAAATAGAGACCACAAAACCAAAACAGCTCTTACAACCCATATGCTAGTATTAACCAGACTTATCTCCAACCTGCTCTAGCTGACCAAAATATAATTTATATATCTGTAGATTGAGTATAATTGAATATTTAGTAGGATCCTCCCTAGATCATCTCATGAAAACGTAATGAATGAATACTTAAGCACAGTGATCAACAAGTTAAACTAACTCGTCTCTTAAATATATATAACAAATCCACATCCTCACCAGGGATACTCTCACCATGTATGAAATACATGAGCATAGTATATTTTAATTAATTTCAAGGATATCGCACAACTACTTCCATACTATTTTTATAGTTTTCCCCAATTTCAGACATCCTAATAATCTATCTTAAAATTGATAGTTCACAGACTCATAGAAGAAGCACCACAATACAAACCTTCTTAATCGACATTCACCTCGTACATCACACTACCTCAAGCCTTTACAACCCATACGATTAGTAAGGATCCTCAATCCATCACATCCGACACCCGCTATACCTATCGTAGCCCTTAGAAAAATATTTCTTCAATATTTATGTGTGAGAAATAACCATAAGAAATTAAATACCTCTAAACCAGTATATTTGGAACAGTAACCTCTTTTAATACTATAACATGTAACTACCAAGAGACGATAGCAGGGCCAAAGGGGGTAGTCATCAATCCATCCTACCACCAAGATTTTGGGGAAGACATCCACGAGGGCTCAGAATTCCCGGGGTGTCAGTTTACCTAAATGGCAGGGTGGAGTAGTATTCAGAAACACAAAATGTAAATAATATAATTTATCTCACAAAAAAAGATTGGAATATAAAATTTATAGAATCAAATATATCTTACATCTCTCAGACTGGGGGATGCCACTACTAAGACCATATATATTATAATTACACAAACATTTAAATAGCAATATTAAATTTTCTTATCCCTTTTTATCAATTTGACATTATGATAATTAATTCATTAATAATTAATTAACAATCAACATTTTCCACATTACATTTCATTAGCATCTTCAAAATCATCCATGACCTCCACGCATAAACAAATTGAGTCCACAACTTCTCATAAATAAAAACTCAGCGTTGAAACCCAATAAGATCCAAACCACATGGGTTAAAAATTTATTCATTTATTTAAAATCATTACCAAGTTTAATATATCAAGATATCATGTGAAAAAATTATAAGATACTAAACAAAAGGGGCTCATCACAGTGAGTAGATGAACTACCTGTTGAATATTTTCCACCTATAGTAAGAGCGTAGACCCATGAAACCATGAGAAGCCAATTATGAAAATAATGCGATGAAACCCATGCTTCTTCATCTCCATTATATGGTGTGTAAGAAAAAAAACTACCCCATTCTGTGGGGAATGTAAACCAGATAAATAGTCAAAAACGTAAATGTGCACCTAATTTTTCATATCAATAAGTTAGCCCAGTTTCAACCAATTCCACCATCTCATGTGTCCTCCCTCACACCACATGCATAAAATGATGCATATCTCCAATCTAGGAATCAAATAAAACCAAAAAAATGGGCCTATATGTACCACATACAAATAGATCCCTCCCGGATAAGACATCCCAGGATCACATCACATTCGAGCCTGCTTGACCCCATAATCTAAATAACCCTCAAGGCTCATCCATAATATGTTCATGTCACATCACACACATCAAGAAATAAACAAGTAACGAGGATATTGGACCTAAAAAAGGAATTCAACCATGAAAAAAAATAATATATCAATGCTCCAAAACAACAATACACTCATATTTTATAAGAAAATGGGAAGCTCGTTCCATAGAAAAGAATTTTATTTATCACACAACTGTTTCTTATTCCATCTTGAATTATCATATTCATATTAAAGATTTAAAACTACATGAATCCTTAACAACAAGATATCACAAGAAATATCAAATTAATTAAAAAAGTAATTTGACATGACTATAATCCATTTAACAAACATATCTTTATTTTTTAATATCACTAACCAATAATATTAAAAATGAATATTGACATAAATTTGATTAATATCAAATTCTAACAAATATAAAATTTATTAAACATGACTCGTTATCCAATTTTCCAATATATTTTTCCATTAATTCCATCATTACATTCATTACCTATTCACATAATGAACAAAATGCTAAACCATTCATGTCAATGATATCACATTATCATTAAAATAAATAGGTAAACTATTTCCATTGTATAAAGAAACCACATCACTACACGATCGATAACAATTATTTAATCGGGTAAAAATATGTAATTATGTCAATTCCATTTTCATCTGAGGGGATAAATCATGCTAACTCTACTATTTAACATAAATAAATTGAGAACAAATAAATACCCTACCTCAAATGGTTGTCGATGTTCTTTGCACAAGATTGAATCAACACAATGGTATCTGATCACCTCTCCTGCAAAAACTGCATCCAATTGAGTACGCCATGATACAATTGTATCAACTACCAACCAAGGTAATCCCCCCATTAAAAAACATGGTATATTATCCACCACAACATTAAAAGAAGTCATGAGAGGAAATATATTGAATAACCAAAAAAGTAGAGGTAGAAGCTACTTTGGATCGAATATGGATCACTATGGATCGAAGATGGATGCCAAATATTTATTCCTATCAAAGGGACCTCTAAAAAATTGATGATATGGTCATCAAGTCAACTCGATTCAAGAAAGTGGGATACTATATCCATTGGGTTTTACAACATGATTGGATGAAATGATTTAAAACATTAAACATCTGTGGATTACATGATCTGTAAACCCATTTCAGGTTGTGAAATACCTGAAGGTTGGTTTTCAAAGAAAATGAATATCCTCTTCATTTTATTTATTTTTTAAACCCCAAAATATTTCCCAACATGAATTTCCTGTTCACACCATGAATGTCTCCTGGTTCTAGTTCCCAACACCAAAACTCATCCCGACTTCTTCTAAGCCTCGTAGAAGTGCCTCGATCTTCAAAAACACACAATAGGTCATTGAATGTGGATTCAGGCCCATATAAACTCACATGATCTAATTAAATTAATTAGTCTCATGAATAAACACTATTTAATGTCTTGAAAAAAGTAACCTAATGAATTAAATAATGATAATGCACCCCTTTATTCTCTTGAAAACTACTTCTCACCACCACTTCTCCTCATACCTATCAACCATTGAGCCATGTCCAAATTCTATTCAAATAACCTCGCAAGACCCTCCCCTATGTCCATAAACTTTTAGTCGTAATAAAATATAAAAACCAATAACCTATGGTGGTTATCAAGATGAAATAATCATGAGGTAAATCCGTCTTTGTTTTCTTTTAATTTATTTTCTAGTTAATTTCTTTTATATTCCTCTCGCCAACTCTCCTCATACAAATGGAATGTCTACTCTATTACCATAAAAATACTGGAATATTGTTATGCAAATTTAATAATTCAGTAATATCTCTCCTCCCACCTAGTTTTATACTAAAAATGAAAACATCATCCAAAATGTGTTAATTTATCACATTCAAGGGCGAAAAAGAATTAAATTTCCATTACAATCTTCAATACCGGTCAGAAAATAATTTTTAAGGATGAACCATATTATAATATATTTATTATATCTTATATAAGGTTTTGGTGTCATTCTGTATAGATGATTTTAATTTATTAAGAAAAATGAGGTCATTGTGATTGAATGTAGACAAAATAAACTAAAAATATAACTATTTAATATTTATCTAATGATTCATAATTGTGTCATAAAATATGATATATGAGACCAATTATTTTTTTCAGACCACTAATGAAATAATACGGTAATTATTCATAATTACCCCCACTTTATAGGACTTTTCAAACATGCATGCATTTAAACCGATAATGAAAACTAAGGAAACAAATGCTCCAAAATAATGAAATTGAATGACTTAACCCATCATAAAGAAATAAAGGAGATTTATAATGTTATAGATAAATTAAATTCACAAATAAATTGTTATGGACATATTAATTTATAAATCTATTTTAATTATCATGTTCATTTACATCATATGAAGAACACGTTCAAACTTAATGTAAGGGCTTCTACGTGAACCGCCATTATTCTTTCGGTTTACACTTTCTCAATTTCTACCAAATTGTTGTTATATTATCATGTTATGCACACCTTATAAATTCTATTAAAATTTTCCAAAATTAGGTATTAATATCTGTTCATCCTTCCTTTTAGTTGAAACATATTTTTTAAAGGTTCCCATGTAAATTCTTTTTATTAAAAAATCCCAATTTAAGGGAACTTCCCAAATCTTACCCAACATCTTGTTCACTATATAATCTCTTTTAGTCCATCATTTATTTTATTAAATAACTCATTTTATGTAAAATAATTCTTGGTTCTCTACCAAATTTATGTAGAATATTATTCCCTTTTATACATTAAATGGTCATTAAAATTTTCATTATAGCACACTAAATTGTTTTACTAATAATGTTTCTTAAACACCATTTCACATGTATTCACTTAATTTTGATATAACTTCTCATGATATATTTTTATTTTCCATTATAAATTTCAATGTAAGGATTAAATCCTTTCATTCAAGGACACTATTGTGATATTACCTTATGTAATGCATCTTGGAGAAGAATATGATACCCTATTCTTACCATGGGTAACCCTTATGATTATTCATGATCTTTTACGTATGATTATTAATGTGGAACACATATTCATGACCATGTTTTGATGGATGCACACTGATATCCCTCCAATACATTGGGTAATTTTTAGTCTAATGTGACATTATGTGCAATGGTCTTGTTGGTTAGCATTAACTCGTGCTCCGTATGCAATGGTCTTGGTGCTTTTCCTTGACTAATACCCATCTATGTCCAACAAGCCATGAATCTTACTAAAATCATATTTTATGTTTCTTCCAAATTCCTATGATTACATGATTTTAATATCCCATATTATGATTCCTTATATTTAATCATGTTCCATTCCTTTTTATACATTATGTGATGCCTTCTAACCCATGTGCTATGATTTAATTTTATGTGTATTTCATTATTAGAATTTTATCTAATCCCATTTTTCATAATATCTCTAAGTTATCTTGTGAATATTTAAGGGCCCAATGTTTTTTATGATCTCATAATGTATGATAAATAAGGATATTTTGTAGTCACATGTTTTCATTTTTATTTACCTAGTTTTCAAAGACACTAGACATTACGATCCTTGGCTTGTATTTTGGGGATTTATAATTCTTAAAACCATGTAATGATATGTGTAAAAGGATTGGGTTTAATAAAATTTGTCTCTAAATTAGGTCAATAATTATCCTATGTTTATTAATTTGGAATATAAAGAGATTATGTGAGATGTCGGACTGACGATATTTGTGTCATTAACTAAAAAACCACATTTTAATGTTTTAAAAATTTATTTTCTATATATTTCGATGTCATTTCCATGTTTTTAAAATTATTATTTTGTATTTACGAGTATAGATATGATCATCTTAAAAATGTAATTTTTGTAATGTTATTTCCAAAACGAACAATTTTGTGGGTTTTATATATGGGATGTTCTTTTATAAAACCTATTATAACGATACTCTTTCATACATTTTTACAAAAGTCAAATGAAATTTTTTTTCAAACTTATAAAACATGTGGGGGGGTTTTCCCACCATAGTTAAGGTTTAATGTTTTGAATAATCCTATACATGGTCACATATTTATTTTCCAATAAAATTTCTTCAATTATGAATTCATATATTATTATAAAAAATAAATGTGATTTGAAAATGGATGGTTATTTTCCCCAATAATTTTTTATGTAGAATTTATGTGTTCTAATTAATTTGTGTTTCATATGAATTATTTATTAGAATGGGTGGTTAAATAATAATGTGAGGGAGGTAATACCATTATTGGTCAATACTAATTTTAGTGAAGGGATAAAGGTAACCAATTACATATCTCTTTAATGATTTTGGGAATATACTATGATGGTTATTCAAAATGTTACTATGAGATTTACACCCAGTGTAGTCGTGATTGCTATAGTATAAGTAAGAGTGATATGAAGATTATTCTAGAAGACAACATTATTAATTATTATTTCCATGAAAAATTTATGTATTTCATTAATTATATCATGACCAAGTTCTCTATCAATCACTATTAATCATTCAAAATAATATTTTATTCCCCATTTCGAAGATTTCCTACAAGGGAACCTAGTTTTTATTATTAAATTTAATTATTTTACTTATATATAATTATTTTTAGGGTGATATGTTATTAATACATTTTCAAATGTGGGATTTAAAAAAGTTATTTTTAAAATCCAACTAGGGATACTGATTTTGAGTTCAAAATTGCAAGGACACAATTTCCAGGGAAAGAAAGTGGCATTCAAATATTTTAAAAGAAAAGTCTATGTTCTATAGAATAAAAGATACACAACAATAAGGTTAAAAAAACAAAATAATATTATTTCTTATATTTGAACATTATGACCCATCATTTAAATTTGCAAGAAATGAAAACAATAACAAAATTATGAAATCTATAATGGTCATATTCATTGAGAATTTATAATTCAATATTTGAAGTTTATAACTTCATTTTAGTAACTTCATTTTATTGTTCCTAGAAAATCTCTTCATGAATGAATTTTATTATTTTTGGGAAGAAAAATGTACTTTATTTTTTAAATTCCAATAAATTTAATTTAGTTAAATATCTATCATTTTTAGAATCTTAATATCATAATTAGAATATGTTGAAATTTTTATGATTTTATGAAAAGCATGAACTTTCAACGAATATTGAAAAATATGTTGTTTCAATAATGTTTAATTATGAAATTTCCATTCCCTTATGCTTAGAAAATCACAAACACTTTATCTTAAGGAAAATAATATTTCCCTAATTATTATTTTCTTTAGGAATGTTTCTTTTCACTTTAGAAAAATTTTATCCCTACCTTTGTTTCCATTATACCATTTTGTAATCTCTCTAAATCAGAATCATTTTGTTTCTAATTATAAAATTTGGATCCTCATTAAATGATCATAATCTAATAGTTCCTTGGATATAGAGTGTTCTATTTTTAGATTCCGAATTCTTTAAAATTTAGTCTCTGAATTATCTGAAATTCAAATTCTGAATTCCTTGAAATTCAGACATGGAATTTACTGAAATTGAGATTTTGAATTCTCTAAAAATAAAAATCTGAATTCTTTGAAATTCAGACTCTGAATTCTGTTAAATTCAGAAAAAGAATTCTCCAAAATTTAGATTCCAAATTCAGTTTAATTCATATTCTGAATTCTTAAAAATTCAGATTCTGAATTATTTATAATTCAGACTCAAATTTCTCATAATTCAGACTCTGAATTCTTCCGAATTTATTGTCCAAATTCATCAGAATTAAGACTCATAATTCCTTAGAGTTAATTCTATGAATTATTCATAATTCAGACTCTAAATTACTTGGAATTCAAACTCCAAATTCCTTATAATTCGGACTCTAAATTCCCTTGAATTAAGACTCCAAAATCTACAGAATTTAGATTCTAAATTTATAAGAATTTAGACTCCGAAATCTATATAATTGAGATTTCAAATTCTTTTTAAAATAGAATCTAAATATCCATTTTTTATATAATTATATGGTTAGACTCTAAATTCCATTTTTCCTTAGACTCTGAAAATTATATTTGGTTAAGTATATTCATTTTCTATACACATGTTATTATTATGAAACTATGTCATGAAATATATTTCTAAAAAATCGTAGGTTGAGTGACACATCCATAGGTCCCTCAGAGATTAAAGAAAAAATATGACCATTGGAGGAGGGAGCCGACAGTTGAATTTTTGCCTATAAATAGGATCTCATTAGAACATGCTCATTACCATTCCATCAATCTAGGGATTACATAATGTGATGTGATTTATAGAGAGAGATACTCTCAGGATTTGTGCGGATCTGAAAATCTTGTTCAACTTGTTTAGTGAGACTCTGATTGTTTCTGAGTACAATCTAGGGAATCGGGGGATATGAATAAAGAAGTGCCGACTACCTCAAATTTTAAGGACATATAATAATAGGAAGACATAGGTGCCGACTACCTTTAAGATAGAGGGATTGTGGGGATTGCAAGTCATATTACAATATTTATATAGAGGGCTTACCCGGGTGTGGGTAATAAAACATTAATGAATATATAAATCAACAGACCTTTATCTATGGTTGTTGGATACCCTACTCTTTGGGATAAAATATTTCCTACTTGTTATATGTTTTGTTTCTAGTTTAATTTCTACTATATTCTGACAAAAGAAAAAGTTATAACCTTCTTATACTTTCATTTATTTTTATTTACTATGATAAGTATGATTTTATACGCTTTAAGGTAGAATAATTTCCTAAGTAATCATTTCTTATGATCCATTTTTGGAACCATATTTCCGTACCCTAAGAAATATTATTTCATAGAACTATATTAGGGTTTGTGAATTTACCATTTTTGATTTTTTATACATATTATTCCTTGCGGTTAAAAACTAATGTTATCAAACATATAATTCACCCCCTCTGGTAATTGAGAAGCTAAATTCTTTATTTCGATCCTGGAATTGTAATCAGAGCACATCCCTAAAATAATTATCCTAATAAATAAGATTTCATGCTCAAATTTTTTTTCTTTATTCTAAATTTTCTTGATTAACTTATCTTTATTGTGTTTGGCTTAATGTTTTTTATAAACTTTTACTACTTACATCATTTGTGGGAAGATATTTTGTTATAAACTGGAAGGAATGAATGTCGGCTCAACAGAAAATTTAAATCCTACCAGACCACCTATTTTTATGGTAATTATTATGAGTACATGAGAGATATAATGATGAATTTTGTCATTAATACTGGAGTAGATAATTTATTTATTCTTATTAATGGTTAAAAAATTCCTAACAAGGAAGTCAAAACCTTCACCGATCAAGAAAAATCAAAATATCAATTAAATTAAATGGTACAAAATACTCTATTGTGTTATATGACTAGGAATATATATAGTCAAATATATTCATGTGAAGATGCCAACAACATTTGGATGAAATTGGAAGTTACAAATTTTGGTATATCCAAAGTTAGAAATACTTGAATATCTATTCTTAGAGAAGTATATCATGGATTTATATTTCCATATGAAGAAACTATTTGGAAAGTACAACAAATATTTATGACTATTATTAACAATCTATCAACTATGGGTATGAAAAGTATTGATTATGAAGATTTCATGGTCAAAATTATTAATATTATTCCTAATGAGTGGGTAGCTAAGAGAACAACTATTGATGAGAAAAGAAATGTATCTCAAATTACCCATGATGGGCATTTATGGAACTCTTATTCAACATGAGACCAGAATGAATACTGATTCTGATATGAAGATGAATGGAAATGGTAGTGTTTCCTTTACTACTACCAAAGTCAAGACACCAATAAGGGTTACAAGATCCATGTTTAAGAAAGTCACTATTCTACTTGAATCTTGTTAAAGATAAAATTTTGAAAATGAGTAAGCTAATCTTCACTAAAGGATGAAAAAGATAGTTGGAAAGAAGGACTTCTAGTATTGATATAAGTAGAATGAAATAAAGCAAAATAATGATTCTGAATTAACTTTTAATGAATGTAAAAGATCCAGACACAACATGACAAATTGTCCCATTCTAAAGAGAAAAGAAATGAAGGAAAAGCATTATGAAAGAAATATGAAGAAGTATTTTAGGACAAAATCTATGAATGTCTTGAAGGATAATGATACATGGTGTGCCAATGGTTGTGACTCATCTGATGAATCTTCAGAGTATGAAACTTATATCCATAATAATTTGGGTCTACTATCCTGTATTCCCATTGTAAATCATTATCAAATGGCCAAGGTACACATTGCTGAATCTAATACTAATGTGTCTTTGAATAAAAATTATACTAATTATAAATATTATAATTCTTTAGATGATGAATCTTCTTCTGATAAATATTACTCTTTACCTTCTTATGAAGAAGTGTATATTTTTTGCAAAATATTTGAGAATCAAAATTGTAAGATAAAACAAAAGTTAGTGAATGAAAATTATAGAATTTTTATTTTAAATAAGGAAGTATCAGATCTTTCAATGGATTTTAATCATAAATTTTTGGATTTTTAAAGTGTTTCTTATAAACTTAAGGAAGCTAATTCTATGAAGGATAAACATTCAAAGGATCTTGAAGATGTAATTTCTAAGAAAAATATATTAGAGGCTACCTCTAGTTCTAAAAGTAATAACCATATGGATAAAAACACGATTATTAAACTAAAATCAGGAAAGATTTTCTTAAGTAAATTCCTTTTAAAATTTAACTATGGTAAGGAAAACTTTTGGCACAATGTATAGCCAAAATTTTTCTTTTAATGTATCATTCTGTGTTTGGTTATACTCATTCAAAACCAGTTTTTAGTAATGGCTATTTTATTCCCCAACATGATCCATTAGGTACTAATTTTCAGTGTGGTGGTTATTGGGGGAAACCAATTTCTTTATAAAACCCAATCTTTAGGTTTTCATAAAGATTCAATTTTTTAGAAAATGTGGATTCCAAAAATTTTACTTTTAGAAATTTCCAGATCCATGAATGTTTGGATTCCGACAGACTAAATCTTATATTTTCAGAAAAACAAAGATAGTACCAGTATCAATACATTGTACATGGATAGTCGATGTTCCGAACATATGACTAGCAATAAATACTTATTTGAAAATATTATCAAGATAGAAAGAGAAAAAGTTACTTTTGTATATAATGCTCATGGAGAAATTGTTGGTATCGGTGACATTGTTCTTCTTTAGAAAACATTTATTTCAAATGTTTTATTTATTAAAGGTCTTAAGAACAACCTCATTAGAATAAGTATGTTATGTGAAAATGGTTACCTGGTGAATTTTAGGAATAATAAATGCTTAGTACACAATTCAAAGGTAGATTTAATTCTTTCTACCCATTGGAAAGAGAACGTATACACACTAAACATAGAAGACCATTGGAGCCAATACCTATCTTTGTTTAGTCCAATGGAAAATTATTCATTTTTATAGCGTAGAAGTTTAGGACTCATTATCCTTATAAACCTATGAAAAGTATTGAAGAAAATACTTTTTAAGGATCTACCAGTTCTTGGATTTCGTTCTTTAAATGATTGTGATCCCTGTAAAAATGGAAATCAACAAAAATAACGTTTGAAATCAATTGGTGAAGTATCAACATCTGGTTCATTATAGTTAGCGTAGATGTATATTTTAGGTCCAACAAAAACTAGTTGTATTAGAGGGAAATATTATGCATTTGTCCTAGTTGTTGAATACAGTAGATTTTCATGGGTTTATATTCTAATAATGAAATATAAATCATTTCCGTATTTTAAATCATTTATAAAATAAATTAAAAATGAGAAAAACCATCCTTTGATATGTATTTATAGTGATCATCGAGAAGAATTTCAAAATTCAGATTTTGTAACTATTTCTAGTATAAAATGAATTACTCATAACTTCTGAGGTCCAAGAACTCCTCGACATATAATTTTTGCTAAAAGAAGAAATTGAATTCCTCAAGAAATAACTATAACCATATTGATTGAATATCCTATATCTAAACACTATTGGGCTTAATCTGTATGTACTGCTTGTTATACTGTAAATCAAATTTTAATAAGATGTTTTCTTAAAAAAAATATATGAATTATGGAATGGTATATAACCTAGACTTTCTTATTTCGAATGATTTGGTTGAAAAGTATTCATATTGAATACAAACGATAACTTACATAATTTTTTACACTAGTCTGATGAATGAATTTTTCTAGGTAACTCCACCACTTCTACGACTTATAGAGTTTTTAATAAAAAAACATATAGTGTTGAAAAAACAGTGCATGTTAAATTAGATGAAGATGGTGCTTTTGTTTTTTAACAATTCCAACCAAAATTTTTTGGACGTGTTTTCAAAAACTGATGACTAACCTATGATAGAAGATACTTGTAATAAGGAAAATGTTCATGAAAATATTTCTGAATCATTTACCCCAAAATAAGTCTTTCTATATGTTGATCAACGGGTTTTAAAAAACCCAAATTTTTTGTTTCTTAAGAATCATCCTAGTGGTAGTATCATTGGTGATGTAAATCAAACTATAAGGACTAGAGGTTACTTATTAAATGAAGTATAACATCTACAATTCCATTAAAAATTAGAACAAAAAATTACTGATGAATCTTTAGGCAATGATGATTAGATTAAAGACATGCATGATGAGTTAAATGAATTTGAAAGGAAGAATGTCTGGGCCTTGGTTGAAATACCTAAGGAGACATCTGTAATTGTAGTAAAATGGTTCATCAGAAATAAGTGTGATGAAAATGGAATCATAATAATAAATAAAGCTAGATTAGTTGCTAAAGGTAATAATCAACAAGAAGGAATAGAGTATAAAGAAACCTATTGTCTAGTAGCTAGACTTGAATCTATTATAATTTTACATTCCTTTGTAGCATTCTATAATTTCAAACTATTTCAAATATATGTATTGTATGCCTTTCTTAATGGATATGCTCAAGAGGATGTTTATGTTGAAAACACTATAGTTTTTGAAGATACAAAACATCATGAACATGTTTTAAACTTACCAAATCATTATATGGACTTAAAAAAACCCCTACAGCCTAGAATGATAGGCTTAAAATATTTTTATAGCAAAAAAATTGTGTTAAGGGAACTACTGACCCAAATCTTTTTATAAAAAATGATAGAAAAAGGTTTTTTATTCAAATTTATGTTGATGACATTGTATTTGGTTCAAATCAACTATGTTAAACCGATTATTTAACAAATATAATGAAATCTGATTTCGAAATTAGTATGATGGTTGAGTTATCAATTTTCCAAGGTTTCAAATTTCTCAAAAAACAGAAGGAACTAATATATCTCAACATTAGTATATAAAATATCGTTTCAAAATATATGGATATGAAAAAACTAAATGTATAAGTACTCCAATAGGTACCTCAAATTTTCTTGATATAGATAAAGATGAGAAACTAGTAGATGAAACCTCATTTAGAGGTATGATATGATTTTTACTATACTTGAAATCTAGTCGTCCAGATTTAATGTTTCCAGTATTCCTATGTGAAAGATATCAATCTAATCCAAAATAATCAAATTTAAAAGAAGTGAAAATAATGTTTCTCCATTTGAAGGCAACCAATGCTTCTATATTTTTCTATACATCTGGAAATGATTTTGTTTTAAAAATTTTTTTGGATGTTTATTTTGGTGGATGTAGAATGGATAAGAAAAGTACATAAATATATTTTCATTTCATTATAGATTTTTATGTTTCCTGGTCATGCAAGAAGCAACACTTAGTAATGCTCTCCACTACTGAAGATTAATATGTAGTAGCTGGAAGTTGTTGTGCTCATGTGTTGTCGATGAAACACACACTATAGACTATGACATGAGTTTTACAAAAACACAGATATTGTTTGATAATACTTGTTCCATTTATCTTCGATAACCCAACACATCCCTCATGTGAAAAACAAATTTATATTAGGCATCACTTTCTTTTGGATCACACACTTAAAATAGATGTCATTATTCAATTTATCAGAACTCAATATCAACATGATGAAATTTTTACTAAATCATTACCCTCTGATAGATTTGAATACATTAAACAAAAGATAGTAATGATAACCACAAGGTAATCTTCCATTTTAATTATTTATTGAAACCTATACCTTATATATTAAGTAACTCCTTTTTATAAGGGGAATACATTTCCTGGCGTAATCTAAATTTTTATTTAATCGAAGTTTTTTTCTTGATTTTTCTTCCTAATAATTTATTTTAAATAAAACTTTCTAGAACTGAAATCCCAGAATTCATTGTTTTTTCAAAAAAAAGGTTTCTTAAATCTAAATTTCCCATTCTTAAATTTTTTTTCCGGAAACTAAAATTTCTCAATAAAGAATATTTTTCCTTACTGATTCTTTTACTAGAAATTTGGAAGGTATGTTTGATTACAAAAATTGTTGTAATTGAATTTTATTTTTTGGTATTTTATCTATTTTTATGAAAAAAAAATTTGATTAAATTTTTTTATATCTGAATTTTTACCATAAAAACCTTAAAAAATCAGAACCTACCAAATCCTTATTCAGATTTCATCTCAACCGTTAGATGAAATCATGCTTGATTTAATTTTTTAAATAATTTGAGACCATGAACTATTTCTTTTATGCCTATATAATATCCCTCTATTATTTTTCCCACATCATGTTTCAAGAATTTGTGTTACGAAGCATTGACTCTATTCAAAAGGGTCATTCTGCATTTATGGATTTCATAACTACTGATCTCTTTTGAAGAATATCCTTAGAAACAAATTTATTTAGCTAAGAAGATCATCGAGTGAAAAATATATAGTGAAAGGATAATAGATCTAAAATTCTTTTCAAAGTATAAATCTCTCATTTCAAAAAATATAAAGATGAATGGGTCAAAGATTCTCTTTGTATCCAAACCGAAAAGAAAATATCTTTGTTTACCATCAGTTTCTTGATGCATTTAAGGAAACTGTAATTTTTTTAAATGAATGATAGAGAGATAAGTTTTCTTTAAAAACTTATGGTAAAAATTATCCCCATTCCATTTATATGGATACAAGAATCATTGGAATTTTATATGATGGTGAAGCTGTATTTTGTACCCATAAATTTCCCGATGAATCGGGATGTTTTCAAACGAAGGAGGCTATAGGGTGCCTTGGTTTTATAGGTTTGAATACATCTAAAATCAATCATCACTATATGAATCATAGTATCCTTTAATTATGGATTTAGGGATTTATCATTCTAATAAAAGGTGATAAGGAAAACTTGATGAAAAGTGATATCTATGTTATGGATTTTCTCGTAAAATTGATGAAGATAAATATAGTACATTATATATTGTTTTATATTGAAAATATTAAAAATGGGAACCCCAAATATGAAATTATTATGTACCCGGAAATCCTATCCAGGATTATTGTGTTGGGCATAGAATCATTTAAGATCCCCAGACTCTCTATGTTAAGAAATTTCAAGATTTTATTGTTCAGTGATGACACTTTGAGGATGATGATGGTTGGTTTGAATAAAAAATTAGAATAATTTATTGAAATATATATAAGTGAAATTTAAGGCTTAACTAAGAATATATAAGTATCAGAGACTTACAAGAATGTACTAATGAAGAAAAAGCAGAAGTAACCAAAGTCATAGAAAAACCTACATTTCATGAAACTAAGTCATCAACCCCAAATTCTAAGAAGACAAAAACCTGCCCTGATGAAGTTTTTTCCAAGTGTGTGTAAGAGAATAAGAATTGGATGGAATAATATCCTAGTTTTTGACTATATCCATGTGAGGAAAAAAATTGAAGATTAATGCCTCTAAAGAGTACGAAAAATAAGAAAATAAGAAGAAGAAAAAGAAGAAAATTTATGAGGCTGAAATTTTTGAATATCTTCTCAATCATAATGGGAAAATTTCCATACAAATAAGGGTATCAAAATAGTTTTTACAAGAATCAGTTCCAGTAACTCTGGGAATGAAGGTGGTAATTCCAAATCCTGTAGAAGAAGAAGATATTGTTTCGAAAGAGGAAGTGGAAGAAGAAGAAGAAGCAGAAGAATGAGATGACATTGATGATGTGATAATTCATGTTGATGAATATCACAAAACGAAAATCCCTTCCGAAACGTTATTGATCCACACATCCTAGGTTGAATCTAAAAAAATTTATTCTACAAGAAAATAAGGTGAGGGTCAGGAAGAAGTGAATAAAACATATGATGATGGAAGTATCAATCTAGATCTTGTTCATCCAGATGATCTTTTTGCAGATGTTGAGAAGGAAAAGGTTGATAAAGATATTATTTTTCATGTGTCAGATAGTGAACATTAATCCCCAAAAGCTACAGATACAATATCTAGAGATGATAAAGGAAAAAGGTGATAGTTGATAAAACTAACAAAGCTGTGGTATTTAAGAAATATGTTGGTGTTTCATCAAAAAGAAAGAATTTTGAGACAGAGAAAGAATCCTCACATTAAAGGGAATCAGATTACAGATCATATTCCATGGGTCTGGACGTTTTGTTTCAGTCACTAAAGAAGATACTAAACACTATTCCCTTGATACCTAGTATTGATTCAATGTTTTAGTTGCTTCAACATTATGTCAATCAGAAGTGATTTTATTTAATCATGCTAATGGAATATTTCATAAATCATGAGGAAAATGTCCAATATTTCATCATTGTTTATGATGCTCACAGAAGGATATGGCAGGAAATCAATATGTGGTCCAAGAAGATGATTGAGGATTTGAGAATTCATGGTGATTTTCAAGACTCTATGAAGGATGATATTGATAGATTATATAAGGGAATAATGGAGCATACAATTTTTTTTAAAAAAAATAGGAACCTATAACAAGAACCCTAGTAGAAAGAAGAAAAAGATCTGAATTGGAATTTCTATTCAGTTGTAATGTATTTAAATAAGAAAAGAGATATTTTAATTCATTTCGATGAGAAGTTCAACAAGAAATAATAGCTTTTCGTCTCTCAGGAAGAAATACTATAGTCTCAAGATGAAAAGATCAAAGCTCTGGAGAAGAAAAATGAGGATATGGAACACCAGGTCAATTGCTTTGAAGAAAATCATAATGTGGTTATGAAGTTTTAGACCATCGTGAAGAAATTTATTCCGATGGAAATAAAGGCTAAATATTTTTTTCCAATTCAAATTAGATCTTTTTTGTACCTTTCATGAATCAATTTTTCCAATATTAATGAAATTTTTTGTGGGGATTTATTTGGTTGTTGTATATAGTTCTAATCTTTCAAGTACAATACTTTTCCCCCCTCCTCTCTATTATATTTAAAAAATTACAAAGGGGGAGAAAGGAATGATAAAAAAGAATACCAAGTAATGAAGAGAATGCCTTATGTAAGGGGGAGTCTATCTAAGGGGAAGTTTACTCAATAAAGATTTTCTTATACAAGAAAAATAAAATCAATTTAAGGAAGTAAAAAATATGATCCATAGGGATTCCAAAACCCATGGGGGAGTTATTTGTATTCACTATGATTCATAGGTAAAGTGAGATAAGTTTTTCTTTTATGTTTATGATGGAAAATTCATAGTCTTTTCCATCTTTTTCGTAACGATGTTTGTGCTTTCCCAAAAAGGGGAGATTGTTTAGTCAAAAACATTTCCTTATTAATTTAAAATTCCTCTATTGGATTTAAAATTCCCAAAAACCAGACCTTAATGAAAATCATATTTCTATTAGGATTATTTTAATAACGAAAATTTCCTTTCTCTAAGGAAAATTTTTATCCTTACATTTATTTTAATTATCCCATTTTATAATCTCTCTATGTAAATCTACTTTTATTTATATGTCTAAAATTTGGATCCTAATTTAAACATTGGAACTTAGTAGTTCCTTGGATATAGAGTGTTCTATTTTCAGATTCGATATTTTATGAAATTCCGACTCTAAATATTCTAAAATTAAAATTTCAAATTCTCTAAAATTCATATTCAAGAATTCTCTGAAATTCAAATTCTGAATTTGCTAAAATTGAGAATCCATATTTTATGAAATTCATACTCTAAATTTTCTAAAATTCTGACTCCGAATTTTTTGAAATTCAAATTTTGAAATCTCTGAAAGTTGGACTCCAAATTCTCTGAAATTCAGATTCTCAATTCATCTTAATTCAGACTCTGAATTCCTTAGAATTCAGAAGATGAATTGTTCAAAATTTAGACATTGAATTATTTAGAATTCAGACTCTAAATTCCTTATAATTCAGACTCTGAATTCCTTATAATTTACACTCGGAATTCCTCTGAATTCATACTATGAATTTTTCATAAATCAGACTATGGATTCTATAGAATTCAGATTCTGAATACAGTTTAAAACAAAATATAAATATCCATGTCTTATATGTATATATCACTAGACTCCGAATTCTAATATTCTTTCTGAAAATAGGTTTTTATAAGTAACTTTATTATAATTAAAATTGATATTTTTATGAAACGATGTTGTGAAATCTGTTACTAACTTACCGTTTGTTGATGGACATGTATTCAGGTCCCTCCGAGATTGAAATAAAAATATGACTGTTAGAGGAGGGAGATGAGTATTGGAGTTTTTACTATAAATAGGGGCACATTTGAATGATCTCATTATCATTCCATCAATCTAGAGATTACAAACTATGAAGTAATTCTTATAGATAGAGTCACTCATCCTTTGTGGGGATCTGATCATCTCGTCCAGCTTGTTTCGTGTGACTCCAATTGCTGTTGGGTACAATCAAAGAATTCTTGGGATATGAAGACAGAAGTTCCGACTACCTTCATGTTTGAGGACTTCCAGGGATAGGAAGACAAAGGTTCCCACTACCTTAAACATGTAGGTTTTGCGGGGATAGAAATATGGATTCTGATATTTCTCTCAAGGGCTTACACTGGTGTGGGTAAGACAGAATTCTTTGAAAGTATAAATCAAGGGACCTTTATCCATGGTTGATGGATACCTTACTCATTGGGTTAAAATATTTACTACTTATTACTTGTTTTGTTTCATGTTTTCTCTACTTTATTTTAACAAAGAAAAATAGTATATTATTCTTATACATTGTTATACTTTTATTTACACTGATAAGAAGGATTTTATATATATTAAGTTTGAATCTTTTGCAAAGTAAACTTTTCTTATGTTTCATTTCTAAAACCATATTTCTGGAACCTAAACAAGTTTATTTCATAGAATTATTTTAGGGTTTTTGAATTTTCCTTGTTTAACATTATTCAACATAGATTTTCTTAAGGTGAAAAATGAATGTTTTTAAACATACAATTCACCCCCACTTTTAATTGATCATCTACATTATTTATTTCAATCCAACAAAGTAGAAATTTTTATTGAATATTGTATTTTATTTTTTGGTATTTTAAAAATAAAATTCTATTTCAATATTAAATTTAATACCTCTCATTTAAAATAATATAATTATGGTTTTGACTTAGATTTTTTAATTAAATTTAGTATTTAAAATAGTATTTTTATTAATTGAATTTTTAGTAAAACTATTTTTCATAGAGTTTTAATGAATTATTTTAAAATTAAACACTATATCTTATGTGTTTTTAATTTTTTAAATTGGATTACATATTTTGAATCCATAGGTCCAAATTTAGTAAACTATACAGTTTTATTTTTTTGACACTATGAATTTTAACCTTTGTAGTTTATTTATTATCATGGTAATGGCTCGATTGGGTAATTATGTATAAAAATATAATGATAAGGTTTATAAAAGGATAGATAATGATTCCCCAATATTTTTTGATAACTAATTTTTGTACATAACAATCAATTTTCGAATGTATGGACTTTTTTTATTTATAATTTACTATCAAATTTATAATTATTTATTTAAATAAAATTCAAACATGTCACACACTAGTTTTTAATATGTATAATATATTTTAATCCAAATGATATTTTTTAGTATAAATAGAAATTTAAAAAAATATTTATAAAAAACAAGGTCATTTTTTTTATTTTTAGTTAAATAAATAATTACATTAAATGCTACACAATGTTGATGGTCTAGTTATTTTAGTTAATGGTAAAATTAAATAAATGATATTAGAATATTAAAATAAATATCATATTTAATAAATAATGTAATATGTGAATTTCATAGAAGCATTTCAAATGGAAGGTATGTATTAAAATATTTTATTAAACATTATCTTTTTGTGTTGATATTTATTTAAAGTCAAATAAATGAATAATCTTCAAAATTGTAATTATTAATATTATATAGTAAATAATAAATTTTTATATGATATAAATTCAGAAAAATAATAAATTATCATGAATTACTAGAATAATTTTTAAAATATCAAACATGATAAATTTTTTTTATTGGAATTTTAAAGTACAAATATTTACCCTCAAAGATTAAAAATATATGTTCATATTGTAAGAGTGAAATTTAATAAATATGGGATAAAACAAAAATATATGGGTTGTAAAGTGACCTAAATATGTCTACACATTATTTTGATATGGAATTTTGACCCACAGTCGTCTTATATTTGAGATAAATCATTTTTTTGTAATTGGGAATTAAAATTTAATTTATATTAATTTTATATTTTGATAAATTGCAAGATTTGGTCACCCCTCTCATATAAAAGGGAACCTATTCATACAATTTGAAAAAAAAATTATAATACCATTTGATTCAGTAATGATATTAAAAATAACTTATTATAACCTCCCATACATCATTATCGATGCTTTATTTTATTCATAATATCATTTATAATAGTCTTAAGGTGTTATGAAAAATAGGTTTTCTGATGAAGAGGTATCATTTTTAAACATGTATTTCTATTTTATTTCTCCCTACATATCATCCAACAAAACATCATCCATTTTTAAAATAAAAAATCATGTATCTTACATATACTGATATGTTATTATTTTACTCATATAAACCATATCCATCTACACTACTATCAAATGGGGAATAAATTAATAATTCATGTGTACGAAGGATTACCACCTCACAAATGAATTTAATTCATTTTCCAACCCCATCAATCAAGAATAGATATAATCATGGAATAAATTTTTATATATGTTATTCATGACATAATTATCATTCATAAAAGACAATTACCATTTACATTTTTATCATTCGAGGGACATAAAAATAACATTGTTCGTATGTTCATGTGGGAAACCACCTACATAAAGCGATGAGATTTTTTTTCATAACCAAATAACATGTATGATATATTTTACTATATTTGAAAAGGTATCATTTAATATATTATTATCACTCTATAAATAAAAAATTATACATACATTATATCTATAATTATAGATGAAAAATTAGAATTCTACTCACACATATATATGAACTATTGTCACCATGATTTTAATGTATTTCACTTTTCATATTCATATATTATTGTTTGATTTAAAAGTATAACTCATTTACCTATATTATAATTATTTCATTATTATTATTCTAACAATTATCGAATGATGACCTCATCGATCATATCCATCAAAATAAAGTCATATATGGATATTGAAAAAAATATCAAATAAATGATCGTTGTGAACATAAAAGATTATGTAATTGAATATAATACAAAGATAACTAATATAAATATAATAATGAGTTTTTATTTTAATTATGATTAAAACAAAAAATAAGTATATCACACATGAATACAAATTACATATTTGATGAATCAAACTCATGGTAAGGGACTATTAACATAAAAACCATCATTTTCAAAGTTCTAAATATTTTTTATAGATCCATCCTTTTAATTTACATGGTTTAAAAATGATTTTAGTGAGTTTATTATTATAGAAATGATTATTTTAATTTTTTAATTTTTTAATTTCTACTGAATAATTTCAAAAAGGTTTTTTATGTTTTCTATAAGGGACATTCTTTACAAATCCTCTTTTAAATTTTCACTTTCTACCATTTTTAAAATACACAAAATGAATTATTTTGTATCTTATATGGATTTGGAAAATGTTCCCACCATAATTAGACATTAATGTTTTCAATCCTCTATATGTTTACAGTTTTTTTAATATAACATGTTTCAATTTATAAGAGAGTAGCTATATAAAAATAAAATTGATTTTAATATGGAAATGTTATATTCAAAAAGAATGTTTTTTAAGAATTATTTATAAGTAATTATTATCTAATTATTCATGGTAATTTTTTAGGAGGATGTGTGTTTCTATTATAAGTTGAGGATGGGTGAGCCTGTTATATCTCTAAATATTTTTATTTAATTGGATGGAGGAAACTGATTAGGTCTCTTCAAATATATTATAGGAATATACTGTGATGGTTAATCCAAATTTAATTGTGATGGTCACTAATTTTATATTAATGAGTGAAAAAGTAAATGAAATTATGATATAAAAAAATTCCACATGTTAACATTATGATTAATATTTTCTATGGATTTTATTAGAATCTTATGGTTTTTTAGTGTAAGCTAAAGAGAATATTATTTATGGATAATGGTTATTAATTATTGTAACATTATGTTGAAACCATTATGTGTTTTTAATTTTCAATTAATATTTATTATGAAATGTTATATGGAAATATTTAGAATGATGTGGTGATTTATTGGGTAATAAAATGTTTATTATATTCCCAAAGTTATATATTAAAAAGTTAAATTTAGATATGTATTTATGGGATAATGATTTATTTATATCTGTTACTAGTAATTTATTTTCACATCCCATGTTTTAGAATATTTTCCATTTGGATTGTAGGAGATTGGGGATATGGGTGATGTCATGAAATTATTTGAATATTTATTATGAAATGAAATCGTTATTTATTTATAATGACTTTTTCTTATAGAATAAATAAATAAAGATAACTAGTGTCCAATTGTAATGAATGAGTTTACTCGATAATATTTTGTTCAATTTATCAAGATATATAAACTTAAATGATATTTGGTATGAGAAAGTGAATTATAATTTTAAAATAAATAAAATATGTATTTTTTAAGGTTGTTAACATTCCATTTGGAACCCTATTGAATTAAGGAAAATAAAATATTACGGAAATTTTTTAAGGAATATAGGATGATTAATATTTTGGAGGAATATATGATTTCAATTTCGCTTTTTGGAGATTCTGTTCATTTATGGAAATAATTAACCTATCACGGAGATTTTAGTATTAGATTATATATAGTTTTTTTCATGATACTTTAAGAGTTATTAATGTTGTTTGGATATAAATATTCATGTTATTTAGTAAGTTGTTGGGATCAAAAGAATCTGATATTTTATTTTCAATATAATTGTTGAATATTTTTAAGGAATTTTAATTATAATTATTGAATGATTTATGTTGAACTTTGGATTTTACATTTGAATGCTTGGGAATAAACATAGTTTTTCTTCATTTTCATCATTACCCATTTTATGTAATTGTCATATTTTGTTCTGACTGTTTTTGTATTTCTTATTGTCTAAACACCAAAGTAATTTATTTTTTTCCTTTCCTTTATTTATTGATTAGAATAAGTTGATTTTACTATTTCGTGCATTAATAATTCTTCTTAAATACTAATCATTTAATGAATGCATGGGATAATATGGTGTAAGTAGTTTAAATAATAAAATTCTACATGTCCATTAAGTATATTATATTATGTTCGTAGTCCACGAAGTAAAATTATTCCTCAAAACTATTAAAAATATGTTTAAACAAAAAGGTTATCCATTTAGTTTTCATATCAAGAAATAAATTACCTTCTAACCGATCACATATTTATGGTTCGGTGATGGTTAACTTTCTCAAGATTAGGTTCTATATCACTCTTTATCATTATATGGATGCATTCGTTTCTCTTCCATTTCTATGTTTTCATATATGGAAACCAACTATATGTTATCTCACACGACCTTCACCCTTTTGTTTTGTTTCCTATTAAGTGAAATGATTAGTAATCCTTTTTTATATGGGATTTCAGTAATGAGAATTTTAAAAATAAATAGTTGGATACTAATATTGAGTTGAAAATTATGAGGATGAATTTTAAAAATTGTCAGAGAATGTAACAACTTGTGGTATTCAAAAAATTATCACTATATTTGATAACATACTAGATATGTATTATCATGCATAAATTTACTACTGAATATTGTTATTATGTGATTGTTAAAACATATTCCTTATATTGTATTAAATTAAAAGTATTCGGTAAATTATGAAATATAATTTTTTCTTTCAAATTGATAATGTATTAATTAATCCATATAAAATTTTGTACGTAATTTTAATAATGCAATTTTATTCTTCAAAAAACCTTTCATAAAAATAGTTTTAACTATTTTGGGAGTGAATAATATAAATAAATTATGGTAAATTTGGAAATATTATTTAATGAAATATTTATCTTTTAAGATATTAAAATATCAATATAATGTTATGGTAAGGTTTTAGAATATTCCCAATAGTGTGATTTTTAAATGAATTGTGAAAAATCGTGATTTTTTTTTGAAATAATAATTATCATTTCATGTATATAAAATTTGAAATTATAATTTATTTTTAAAATTTATTATATTCCATTATATTCAAAATAATCTATTTATGTTTTTGGAAATAGATTTTAATTTATTATAAAAAAAATTATGTTTAAAGGTTCATTATTCCATGAAACTATTTTCCATTGCGCTTGACTGATATAATTTTGAATTAAAAGCTAAAAATATTTTTTTTAATTTTTAAAATTATAATCCATATTTCAAATAAATAGTTAAAGACTTTGGAAATAGTTCACCTTTTTTGGATAATAATAATAGTAACCGTAGTAATTTTTTGTTATAATGGTAATGGGAAAATCTGGTAATTAAGGGTATATATTAACTGGAAATTACAAGAATATTAAATTTAATCATGCCAAAATTTTACTGGGAAAAACATTTTCATCTCTAATACTTCAAATTTTAAATATATCACACATTTCCCCCAATTTTTTTATTTTATTATTTATATAATATTTTATTTAATGAAAATTCAAAGATGTCAAACTCATATTTTTATGAACTATAATGTTTTTAATATAGGGTTTTACATAAAAGATATTCGATAATAAATATTAATTTAAAATAAAATATATTTATATTCATGATGGTAATTTAAGATAATTTTTTTTCAAACAATAATTACAATAAATTCTCGTACAAAACAGATACATCAATTATTAAATTAATGAAAAAATAAAATAAATGATACAAAATAAATTAAAGAAATTATTTATTAGATAATTAATATAATGATGTAATTTTATATCTGAATTTGAAATTTTAGGTAAGTATTTGAAGATAATATTATATCTTTTCTAATTGAATTGATATTTTTTTAAAATTCCTTTCAATTAATATGGTCCAAAATAACATTAATGATGTTTTAAAATAAAAAATATTTTTTTAAATGATATAAAATACAAAAAATATATAAAATTAGTAAATATTAATAGTATATGGTTTATAATATAATCCATGATCCAATTATTGGTCATTTTTTATTTTATAGTAATAATATTGACTCTTAAAGAATAAAAATCAATGTTGTTGCATTAAGAGTTAAAGGGGTTAAATAACGGTTAAATATAAATAATAATCATAATAAAGTCACCAAATCATAAATAAAAATTATTGTAAGAGATTATTTTGACCCAAACTCACCTTGTATTATAAATAAACCACACTGGATCCCTTTGGAGTTGACATTTAGTTCATATTTATTTAGTATTTTATGAAATTTCACGTTTTTCTTTCACCTCTCATATAAAAGGGATAATCTTCTTCCCCGTTAAAGTCACATGAAAAACCATTTTTATTATTCTATATCTTATATAACACAATCCTATAATCCCTATTTGTATTATAGTGTAATTATTTAACCCATAACATCAACCTTATTCGTCACAAGTAGTTATGAAAATGAGGGATGAAAAATAAGAGTTATTTTTAGGTTATTATTTTAGATTTTTTTCTTATTAAACATCCTAAAAATCTTATAAAAACATGGTAAAATAATAACTATATTATAAATCATATAATTTTATGTTATTATGTCATTGGAATGACCTGTATCTATATCCTCTTCCACTAATGCGAAATGAATTCGTTATTTGTGTGTGTGGCGGAGTACCGACTCACAAACCTATGTAATTCATTTTCCATCCTCATATCTCATGACTAGTAATAATTATATAATAAATTTATATAAATTATATAAATTATATATTTATAATTACAAAATGAAAATATACCATTTACACTCTTACCATTCTATCAACAAGTAAAAAACAGTTTTGTTCGTTTGTAGGTGTGGACTACCACCCCTACTAAGAGAGGTGATTCATTTTTCATCACCATATCACATTAATTATATATATAATTATATTTAAAATTTTAGTAGGATATTTCATATATTATTATCTTTTTGGAAATAAAAAATGATTATTAACTTCTTTATATAATGACTGTTGAAAAATTTAAATGTTACTCATGCGTATGTACGACCAACAGTCTCTATGATAATAACATAGTTTATTCTTCATAACCATATTTTATGATTTTATATGATTTTTTTTAAAAATTTAATATTATTTCATGGATATTATTTTGAGTATGATAAAATTATGACCTCTTTGGTTGCAATCAAATTACCAAAGCCATTTCAGATAGAGGTACTGAATATCCTCAAAACATATGATGTGAACAAGATGGATTATGTAATTGAATATAAGATAGAATTTATTGATATAAAATGAATAATAAAAATGAAATAAGCCATAATTAATGAATAAATTATTTAAATTTTATTATTCAGGTAGATAAATATCATATGTGATGATTCAAAATGAATGTAAGAGACTCATTAACTGAAAATCATTGTGTTAAATATTTTAATGATTTATTAAAAATATTTTGAAAATATTTTTATTAATGTATTTATGTGTACATGAATGGTTTGATATGATTATTTTCTAATTTCTCTCATATGTTTTTAGAAAGGACATTTTTTTTACGGTTTTACGTGACTTACTGTCATTTAAAAAATGTTTTAAACATACTATATCAACCCTTGTTTACAAAATTAAAATGGAATGTTCTTCGTCTTATATGGAATGAGTGAATTTTCCACCATTATTACACCATCGGTTTTTTATGATTACTCTAAATGTTTATGTGTATTTTTTCAAACAAAAAGTTCTCAGTTAAGAGTTCAAAAATTTTAATAAAATAAAATTCATTCAAAAACGGAAAATTTATTTTCCTCAAGAATGTATTTTATTGAGATATTAATGTGTTCTGATTAAGCTATGGTTCATGGGAATTATAAATGATGATGTTTGGTTCAGTTATTAAACATGGTCAAGTGATCTTATTATAGCGGACCCACACATTGGGTAAGGGTAAAAATTTCACCGATTAAGTTTATCCGATGACATTGTTAGAATATAGTATAATTGGTACTTCAAATGTAACTGTAATTATAAATCCCTATATATCCTTGAGAGATAAATTATAATAGTTCTATAAAACTAATTCAACAATGTACCTTTTTTATTATTTCTTATAATGGAATTTATATAAATCTCATTATTCTGTAATGTAATCTAATGTGCCTAGGATTTATGGATGAATGTTATAACTTGGTGAAAAAATTAAATGAGCCCTTTATTGGTGTTTATTTTTCATTTAATATTTTCAATGAAATGTTTTATAACTATATTTAGTAAGTCAATATTATTTGTATAAGGCCCCGACCTTAAACCTTACTTAATATTGAATTAAAAGAATAATTCACGTTGAGGATCATTTCAGGTTTAGATTTTTAAGGAATTAGAACATAAATATTACATCTCAAAATATTACAAAGTAGTCACTTCTACTAAGTTTCCATAATAAAAAAAACTCTTAAAAGAAAACAAGTCTAGTTCTATGTTTTAAATAGCATGACATTCCCTTGATCCCATCCTTGACCTTATTCCACATTAAGTCCTGTGAAAAACATTTCAAAAAAACTTGGGGTGAGCATAAAAAGCTCAGTAAGGGATACACAATTAATGAAAACTATTAGTTTTTCAGACATCAAGTAATCCATGTATACTATATCAAAGTAATACCTTCACCTTCATGAAGTAGTAAAAACTCTTCACTGAAAAAAAAGTATCATTACATACCTTTTTGTAACCAAAGGATTACCATAAAACCCATATAAAGAACACATAACATATATAAAGGTAACATGGGACATAAACATACTTAAGTGGAATAACCATACGGTCGACTTCCACACATATCACTTAATGGAATAGCCATACGGCCAATTTCCATACATACTTAATGGAATAGCCATACGGCCGACTTCCATACCCAATGCATTGGAGGTTATAACATAACCACCCATCCTGGTATTCACGGCACCACCCGTCATATGGTTTATAACGTAACCACCCGTTAAAAAGTACAAGTACAAATATAAAATCATAAAACCTAAAACCAATATAAAAGAATGATAACATTTCCACATTTCAATCACAATATATCATTTAAATATATATACATAATACAATCCTTTATCAAAACCATTTTCAATACCAAAATACATAAAAGAGTATATGGTATTTATTATATTTTAAAAAACATTACGGCTTGTTGAGGAAGCCAAAGACCAAATAATACTCGCGGCGGCGGAAAAGGTCATTGTCACCGCATATGTTAAAAAAAATTCCTTTTGTCGTTTATTAAAACGCTTCGTAGAAAAAAAATTACTTTTGTATAAAAGTAAAAGTCAAAGGGGTTTATACACCGTATAAAATAAAGTTGTGTATAAAACGAAATATGCCTCAATGAAAGGAGATTGAGAAGAAGTCCCTTACAAAGATCATTTTTAAAATAAAATAGATCTATTATCTGTATTCACTATAAGTACACATAATGAAAGAACAAATACAAGATAGGACATAATAATATCATGACATAATTTGAAAGTATGAGATTAACCCAAAGATTGGTAATTGGGTTAAGAAGTTCCCTTACCTCGTATCCGACTTGACCCGACCGTTCTTTAATCTCCTGAATAATAAACTTGAGTTAATCTATACTTGATTAAGAACCTTTTTTCAATTTCATTATTCCATTTATTCCATGTTATGAACATCATGTAATCATTTAAGTTAATAATGTTCATTTTGTCGGTATTTGGTTCTTAAGTCAAAAATAGACTTCTTACACTTACATGTTGTTAATTTGGTCAAAGGTTCATTATATCCAGAATGATATTAATGATTTTGATAACATATATATCATATATATTCAGCATATACATGTATTTATAATATTACATCACATTTAGAGGTAAGAAATGAAATGCACCGTTCATGGAGACGGTAAGCCGTACGTACGCATGAACGCTACTTCCATTTCTATTTCGTATTTTCTGGAATGGAATCATAATGATATAAGAGTATATTATAATTCTAGTATAATAACATATATAATATCATTAACTTTATCCTTTACACATCCCACATATGGTATTAACGAATCGAATCACTTTCAGGGGGAGGTAGTCCGCACTTCATAAAATGAAGATATCGTGTTTACCCATAATGGAAACAATAATGGTATGACATAAATGAAAAATACAAAAGCTTAAGGAAGAATAAACATATAATATATCATATATAAAAATAGTGACATCATAATGGCCACCTTTGAAGGTGTTAAATGAGTATTGAACAATCATCGTTTCGGGAGGTAGAATTTCGCCATCCACGGAAACCGTATGTTCTTTAACCATTTAATGTAGTTGTGTGAGAGTGTAGCTCGAATGAATCTTATAAAAACATCCTAGTATATTTAAGATACTGGTGTTGTTATAAAAGAAGTAAATAAAAAGAGTTTAGGGGGTTGGAGAAGCAAAATAAAACAAATGAACATGAGAGAATGAATTATCTTTAAAAGTGTAACTACTTTTGATTTGACCCTAAAGGCTTCCTTTGAAAGGATTATGCACAAAGGTAATCCTCTAAGATGAGGAGAGGTATGTGGAGAGAGTAAATGGTAAGGGGTTGGCCGAGACAAAGGCTTGAGGAGTGTGTGAAATGAGGTAGAGGTGGGGGCCTTTTATAAGAGAAGAGGAGGGGCACTTTTGGAAATCATGAAACTATTATTTTATTTTCAAAAGTGTTTCGAATTTATAAGGTCCCACATTGATGTATTTCGAATATAAGATTATAAGGCTTCTAAATATTCCCATCCAATAGGTTTTGGACATGTGTAGGTTTTAGATATTACATTATCTTTCCATTTTATTTAAATCGTTAAATAATGAAGTCATCGCTGCATCATAATGATGTCATAAATAATTTAATTTATTTAAAGTCTAAAAATTATAAAAAAAAATACTATGATGTAGGAAATCCTTTTATATTTACAATGAATATTTATAATTAAAAATCTGATCTTTATAACCCCATGTAAATTTTTTTTTGTAAAACATATTATGTTTGTGTCATTTTTACTTTTATTTAAAAAAAGGCATTAAAGTCATTATCTCACCCAAGTGGCTCCATGGGGTCCCCTAAATCGACCCATGAGTTGTCTTGGTCGGCCATGACACAACCAATAGGTTTAGGACATGTTTCAAGCTCATCTCATTTTATTAAAGCATTATTTTTACCTTAAACTACACTAATTACCTCTAATTGCGATTGAAAACATAATAAGTTACTATTCACCAAAAAATTATTTTAATCTCATTGAACCACATTTTACTTCTTAATGACAACCATTTATGTTGGATCTTTTGAAAATCAAAACACAATGATATCAAAATTTCATTTAAACAGAAAATCAGTTTTTATAAGTACCACTTAGTGGTTTCACTATTCTTCAAAAATTGAAGTTTTTCAAAAAATTAGCAAAAATTCACCCTAAGCTATATTTGATATTATGAATTAAAAAATGAAGTATATTTTATAAAATTCAAAAAATATAAGTCACATTAATTAATTTAATAATTAATTCCCGCTGTCAGAGCAAATAGCGTGTTTTTATGAAACAATAAGTATCAAAAGATTGACACTAGTTTAAGTCCGATTTCAAAGTGAAATTAATTCCAACGACCACTATTGGATTTAATGGTAGAAATATTTTCTAATTTCACTTTAAAAAAAATTCAAAATATAATCTAATCATATAAATAAATTATATTAAAAAGAGGTTTTGAATTAAAATACAACATTTTACTTTATTCATTAAAAAATGAACTTTATCAGAAAGGTACCAAAAATTCACACAAAGTAAATTTTGATGTCCTGATTCTAAAGAAGAGTTATTTTTGGTCCAATAGAATTTATAAGATTGATCAAAACTATATTTAATGACAGTTCTCCGTCAAAAGGTGATAAGTGAACCCTTAGTGAAAATTAGGGTATAAATGCCTAAAATTGAACTCTTTCCGTATTTTAAGCCATTATCTTTTATTGGGTAAATGTAAAATCATTTAAAAACATATATAATCATATTTTAGTTATTTCTATCCATTCCTGCCAGTACAACGGCTACTTGTTATCTAACATTTAAAAGAATATTATTTTATTACTTCTGTGCAACGTACGTTTTCAAAGAAAATCATCGTTGTGTATCGAGTACGCTATCGAACGTAGAAAATCCTTTTAATTAAAATTAATATTAAATTTGTAAATATTAATAAATATGAAAATTCATTATTCTTTAATTAACTGGGATGTTACATCCTTCCCCCTTTTGGGAATTGCATCCTCACAATTTTATTCACTTATCAAAATAAGTGGGGGTATTTATCCCTCATAGCATTTTCAGATTCCCATGTTGCCTCTTCCATCATGTGGTTTTTCCACAAAACGTTTACCTGATTAATCACCTTATTCCGTAACACCTGCTCCCTGTGGTCAAGAATCTGGACTGGTTGTTCTTCATAAGATAAGTTCTCCTTCAACTGAACTACCTCTGGACTCAAAACATGAGATGGATCTAGCATATACTTCCTCAACATTGAAACATGAAAAACATTGTGTACCTGAGATAAACTCGGAGGTAAAGCCACTCGGTAAGCAACTGATCCATCTTTCTCCAGAATTTCATATGGTCCAATAAACCTTGGACTCAGCTTTCCTTTCTTACCAAATCTCATCACACTTTTCCAAGGAGAAACCTTGAGAAAAACATGATCACCTACCCCGAAAGATAAATCCTTCCTCCGGTTATCCGCATAACTCTTCCGCCTGCTCTGAGCTGTTCTCATGTGTTTCTGAATCAACTGAACTTTTTCTGCCATCTCTTCTAACAACTCTAGTCCCATCAGCTTCCTTTCCCTTACTTCATCCCAAAAAGCTGGAGTTTGACACCATTTTCCATATAATGCCTCAAATGGTGCCATCTGTATACTGGAATGAAAACTGTTATTATAAGAAAACTCAACCCAAGAAAGATGTTGGTCCGAACATCCCTGATAATCCATAGAACAAGCTCGTAGCATATCCTCCATGGTCAGAATTGTTCGTTTTGACTGCCCATCTGATTGAGGATGAAAAGCTATACTAAAATTTAATTCAATACCCAACGACTTCTGAAGGCCTTTTCAAAAGTTAGAAGTGAACCTGGGATCACGATCAGATACAATGGAGAGAGGAACTCCATGTAACCTGACTATCTCTTTAATATACAAACGGGAAAGTTGATCTAGGGAAAAAGTGTCTCGTATAGCAAGGAAATGAGCAGATTTTGTCAAGAGATCAACAATAACCCAGATTGCATTATTATCTCGAGATGTCTTCGGTAATCCCACAACAAAGTCCAGGGATATATTCTCCCATTTCCACTCTGGCACTGGTAAAGGATGAAGCATCCCTTTTGGTAACTGCCACTCTTCTTTAACCTGTTGACATGTCAAACACTTCATAGTAAAATCATCAATATCTCTTTTCATTCCATCCCACCAGTAATACTCCCGTAGATCTCTGTACATCTTAGTACTGCCAGGATGAACTGAAATCAGAGAACTATGAGCTTCACATAACAACTCTCTCTTCAACTGTAAATAACAAGGCACACACAATCTCTTCCCAAATCTCAAAACGCAATCATTATCAATGTTGAATTCAGGCAACTTACCTTTTTGAACCAGCTCTACCTTTTTCTGCAACTCACTGTCTTGCTTCTGTGCTTGCTTGATTCTGTCTGATAGAGAAGATTTCACTGATACATGAAACAAAACAGAAGAACTTCCTGCACCAACAACTTCTATGCCAAAGTTCATCAAATCCTTAACCAAAGGATCATGTTCCAAACGCAACATTGCTAATGAAGCATTACTTTTTTGACTCAAAGCATCAGCCACTTTATTTGCTTTTCCCAGATGGTAATGAATTGTACAATCATAATCCTTGATTAATTCCAGCCATCTCCTCTGTCTCATGTTCAATTCTTTCAGATTGAATATATACATTAAACTTTTGTGATCAGTATATATTTCACACTTTACTCCATACAAATGATGCCTCCAAATTTTTAAAGCAAAGACAACAACAGCTAATTCAAAATCATGTGTAGGGTAATTTAACTCATGAGTTTTCAACTTTCGTGAAGCATAAGCAATTACATGATCATTCTTCATAAAGACACAACCAAGTCCCTTCAGCGAAGCATCACTGTATATAACAAACCTCACCATTCCTGGAAGGAAGTGCCAAAACTGGAGCATTCACCAATCTTCTCTTCAACTCATGAAAACAATCATCACATTCTTTTGTCTATATGAACTTAACACCCTTCCGAGTTAGCTTAGTCATTGGACTAGATAACCATGAAAAATTTCAAACAAACCTTCTGTAATAGCCTGCCAAACCAAGGAAGCTACGAATCTCAGTTACATTTGTGGGTCTTGGCCATTCTTCCACAACTTTTGTTTTTGCAGGATCAACGGTTATGCCATCTTTTGAAACAATGTGACCAAGGAAAGAAATGTGTTGCAACCAAAACTCACATTTGCAGAATTTCCCATACAATTTCTTTTCTTTTAATGTTTTCAAAATGACCCTTAAATGACTTTCATGCTCCTATTTACATTTTGAAAACACCAAAATATCATCAATAAAAACAACAAACATTTTTCACCTGATTCAACTGAGCCATCACTATAGCAAACTGTTTAGTTCTGATTCTGACCATCTCAGGATACTGATTTGAAAGGTCATTTCCCTCTATATGCCTTCCCAGAAAAGCTGTTCTATTTCCTCTATGAAAAACCATTCTTAACAAACATGTCTTATATGAAGCAAAATGGTAATCTTCAAATGCTATATCACATCAATTTGACCATAAAAAAATATTTTTGGTTAATCATTTAATAGAATTCTAACTCCTAAATTTATCTAAACCGATCTCGGATACCAACTATAAGGCCTCGGCCTTAAACCTTACTTAATATTGAATTAAAATAATAATTCACGTTGAGGATCTTTTCAAGTTTAGAGTTTTAGAGAATTAAAACATCACTATTACATCTCAAAAGATTACAAAGTAGTCACTTCTACTAAGTTTCCATAATAAATAAACTCTTAAAAGAAACATGTCTAGTTCCATGTTTTATATATCATGACATTCCCTTGATCCCATCCTTGACCTTATTCCACATTAAGTCTTGTGAAAAACATTTCAAAAAAACATGGGGTGAGCATAAAAATCTCAGTAAGGGATACACAAAGAATGAAAACTGTTAGTTTTTCAAACATCAAGTAAACCATGTATACTCTATCAAAGTAATACCTTCACCTTCATGAAGTAGTAAAAACTCTTCACTAAAAAATGTATCATTACTTACATTTTTGTAACCAAAGGATTACCATAAAACCCATATAAATAACACATAACATATATAAAGGTAACTTGGGACATAAACATACTGAAGTGGAATAACCATACGGTCTACTTCCACACATATCACTTAATGGAATAGCCATACGGCCAATTTCCATACATACTTAATGTAATATCCATACGGATGACTTCCATACCCAATTCATTGGCGGTTATAACATAACCACCCGTCATATGGTTTATAATGTAACCACCCGTTAAAATGTCCAAGTACCAATATAAAATCATAAAACATAAAACCAATATAAAGGAATGATAACATTTCCACATTTCAATCACAATATATCATTTAAATATATAGACATAATAGAATCCTTTATCAAAACCATTTTCAATACCAAAATACATAAAAGAGTATATGGTATTTATTTTATTTTAAAAAACATTACGGCTTGTTGAGGAAGCCAAAGACCAAATAATACTCGTGGCGGCGGAAAAGGTCGTTGTCACCGCGTACATTAAAAAACATTCCTTTTTTTCATTTAGTAAAACGCTTCGTAGAAAAAGATTCCTTTTTTATAAAAGTAAAAGTCAAAGGGGTTTATACACCGTATAAAATAAAGTTGTGTATAAAACGAAATATGACTCAATGAAAGGAGATTGAGACAAAGTCCCTTACAACGATCAATTTTAAAATAAAACAGATCTATGACCTGTATTCACTATAAGTACATATAAAGAAAGTACAAATACACGATAAGACATAATAATATCATGACATAATTTGAAAGTAGGAGATTAACCCAAAGAATGGTAATTGGGTTAAGAAGTTCCCTTACCTCATATCCGACTTGACCTGACCATTCTTTAATATCCTGAACAATAAACTTGAGTTAATCTCTACTTTCTTAAGAACCTTTTTCAAGTTCATTATTACTTTTATTCCATGTTATGAACATCATGTAATCATTTAAGTTAATAATGTTCATTTTGTCGGTATTTGGTTCTTAAGTCAAAAATAGACTTCTTACACTTACATGTTGTTAATTTGGTCAAAGGTTCATTATATCCAGATTGATATTAATGATTTGGATAACATATATATCATATATATTCAGCATATACATTTATTTATAATATTACATCACATTTATAGGTAAGAAATGAAATTCACCGTTCATGGAGACGGTATGGCGTACGTACGTATGAACGCTACTTCCATTTCTATTTCGTATTTTCTGGAATGGAATCATAATGATATAAGAGTATATTATAATCCCAGTATAATAACATATATAATATCATTAACTTTATCATTTACACATCCCACATATGGTATTAACGAATCAAATCACTTTCAGGGGGCGGTAGTCCGCACTTCCTAAAATGAAGATATCGTGTTTACCCATAATGGAAACAATAATGGTATGCCATAAATGAAAAATACATAATCTTAAGGAAGAATAAACATATAATATATAATATATAATAATAGTGAAATCATAATGGCCACCTTTGAAGGTGTTAAATGAGTATTGAACAATCATCGTTTCGGGAGGCAGAATTTCGCCATCCACGAAAACCGTATGTTCTTTAACAATTTGATGTAGTTGTGTTAGAGTGTAGCTCGAATGAATCTTATAACAACATCCGAGTATATTAAATATACTGGTTTTGTTACCAAATAATTAAATAAAAAGTGTTTAGGGGGTTGGAGAAGCAAAATAAAACAAATGAACATGAGAGAATGAATTACCTTTAAAAGTGTAACTCCTTTTGATTTGAGCCTAAAGGCTTCCTTTGAAAGGATTCTGCCCAAAGTGAATCCTATAGAATGAGGAGAGGGATTTGGAGAGAGTAAATAGGAAGGGGTTGGCCTAGAAAAGGCTTGAGGAGTGTGTGAAATGAGGTAGAGGTGGGGGCCTTTTATAAGAGGAGAGGAGGGGCACTTTTGGAAATCATGAAGCTATTATTTTATTTTCAAAAGTGTTTCGAATTTCTAAGGTCCCGAATTGATATATTTAGAATATAAGATGATAAGGCTTATAAATATTTCCATCCAATAGGTTTTGGACATGTGTAGGTTTTAGATATTACATTATCTTTCCATTTTATCTAAATCGTTAAATAATGAAGTCATCGCTGCATCATAATGATGTCATAAATAATTTAATTAGTTTAAAGTCTAAAAATTAAAAAACAATACTATGATTTAGGAAATCCTTTTATCTTTCCAATTAATATTTATAATCAAAAATATGATCTTTAGAACCTCATGTAAAAATTGATTTTGTAAAACATATTATGTTTGTGTCATTTTTACTTTTATTTAAAAAAAGGCATTAAAGTCATTATCTCACCCAAGTGGCTCCATGGGGTCCCCTAAATACCCATGGGTTTTCATGGTCGGCCATGACACAACCAATAGGTTTAGGACATGTTTCAAGCTCATCTAATTTTATTAAAGCATTATTTTTACCTTAAACTACACCAATTACCTCTAATCGCGATTAAAAACTTAATAAGTTACTATTCACCAAAAAATTATTTTAATCTCATTGAACCACATTTTACTTCTTAATAACAACCATGTATGTCGGATTTTTTGAAAATCAAAACACAATGATTGAAAAATTTCATTTAAACGGAAAATCAGTTTTTATAAGTACCACTTAGTGGTTTCACTATTCATCAAAAATTGATGTTTTTCAGAAAATTACCAAAAATTCACCCTAAGATATATTTGATATTATGAATTCAAAAATGAAGTATATTTTACAAAATTAAAAACATATAAGTCACATTAATTAATTTAATAATTAATTCCCACTGTCAGAAAAAATAGCGTGTTTTTATGAAACAATAAGTATCAAAAGATTGACACTAGTTTAAGTCCGATTTCAAAGTGAAATCAATTCCAACGACCACTATTGGATTTAATGGTAAAAATATTTTCTAATTTCACATTAAAACCAATTAAAAAGATAATATAATCATATAAATAAATTATATTAAAAAGAGGTTTTGAATTAAAATACAACATTTTACACTATTCATTAAATAATGAACTTTATCGGAAAGGTACCAAAAATTTACACAAAGTAAATTTTGATGTCCCGATTATAAAGAAGAATTATTTTTGGTCCAATAAAATTTATAATATTGATCAAAACTATATTTAATGGCGGTTCACCGTCAAAAGATGATAAGTGAACCCTTAGTGAAAATTAGGGTATAAATGCCTAAAATTGAACTCTTTTCGTATTTTAAGCCTTTATCTTTTATTGGGTAAATGTAAAAACATTTAAAAACATATATAATCATATTTTAGTTATTTCTATCCATTCCCGCTAGTACAACGGCTACTTGTTAACTATCATTTAAAATAATATTATTTTATTACTTGTGTGCAACGTAAGTTTTCAAAGAAACTCATCGTTGCGTATCGAGTACGCTATCGAACGTAGAAACCCATTTTAATTAAAATTAATATTTAATTCGTAAATATTAATAAATATGAAAATTAATTATTCTTTATTTAACTAGGATTTTACAATTTGGTGTTCTTGAAAATGATTATTTTTATCCAAAATTAAATTTTAAAAATGAAATTATTTATACTTTTTATGGACTCACGTTTTCATTCATTGTTTATTTATCATAACGAGCTCTTTATGCTCATATTATGTTCTAAAAATTTTATTCATAGGCTTTAATTGATTAATAAGGAAAATGAAGTGGTAATGATCAATTTTTTTAAAATATCTCCCTAATTAAAATTTTTTTATTATAAAAGGGTTTCCTTTAGTAGAAAAAATGATAAATAGTTAAAGTGTGAATTTTCAATTTATGGGATTATAATTAATGATTTTTCATAATTCTATAAAAGACTACTCTTAAATTATTTTTTATATGGAAGTTATATCTATTTTTATAACAACTATAATATGTATTATTTATGGTCAGGTCATTTCATATTAAACCTATACAGTAAAATGCCATTGGTTTTTCTAATAAAATTCATTGAAATCTTAAATCATAAATCATAATGGTAAATTGTGGAATAATTTTCATATCACTATTACATATACATTGTAATTAATTAATACATAAGGAGTAACCATAATAATTACATATGGATTGACCATCACATAATATTATTATTATCTCTTACGAGAATCCAAATCGGTTAACTCAATCTCTTTGCCCAATGAATTAAAGAGATATAAAACCCTCATCCTCTCTTGGTTTATAATTAAACCACCCATCATCATAAAAAATGACCAATAACCATAAGATAATCACAACACTTAAATTTAAAAAAAATAATTGTTGAGGAAAATAACATTTCCACATTGAAATGACTATTATTTTTATAAATAGTTTCACACTCATAATTGAATATATTTTATTTGAATTTAACAATAAAACTTGTGGAAGAAGACTCAAACTCGATAATGGTGGAAAAAATAACTAATTCCATATCAGGTAAAAAATTCTTTTTTAAATTTCTTACAATCGTTGAAATAGTGACATTAAAAGAAGATTGTTTTCATTAACGTCCCTTGCATAGAATCACACAAATATTCCTTTTTGAAACTAATTGTGGGAATTTAAAAAAATAACTTCATAATGAATTCATTTACATACAAATAAAATCATGGAAATAATTTAGAAATCATTCATTTGAAAGGTAAAGACAAAATAATAAATCCAAAAAACATATAAAATGATGTTTTTTAGATAAAGTGGCTCGTACCATGAGTCAGACTCATCCCATACATTCATTATTATCTGGAATAATATATTTATGATAATTTATAATTTTTTGAGAATATTATGGATGTTTATTATTCCTTTTATAAAACAAATTTATATGTTATATACAATTACATACTCATTTATGTTCACGACAGACATTTTGATGATATTCGGTGCCTAATTACAAAATGACTAAAAAAAGTCACCAATGATCAATGAGGTCATCATTCCATAGTATTCAAAATAATATTAAATGAAAAATTATCATTTTTATAAATCAATTTTTTTTATATTAATCCACTAAATATTGTTATGCAAATTGAAATAAGTTATAATCATTAAGATAGAAGGTCATAGGTATGCATGAGTAACATTTCTATATTTCATTGATCATTATATTAATAAGTTATGTATCATTTTTTTATTTCAATAATTTTAATAATATAATTAATATCATATTAATTTTTTTAAATATAATGAAATATATCATTCATGTGATATAGTGATAAAAAGACAAATCACATCACTTCGTGGAGGTGGAAGTCTGAAATGAGGCATGAATGATGTTATCATTTCTATGGACATGGAAATGTTAAAACGTAAAAGATATACTAATTTTTTAGAATTATAAATATTTCATGAATATCATATATAAAATTTATTTATATCATCATATGTTTTCTTGATTGATGGTGATAGAAAAATAATTACATCGGTTTATGGGGATGTAGTAAACTATACCCGCAAAAGATGATTTATTTTTCCCATTAGATGGAGGAGGAGATGTACATATGTCATGAAAATAACATAATAACATACTCGTATATGGAGGACAACTTAATTACTATTTTTTAATTATTTAAAATTTATTTAAGGATGTTTTAAATGAAAAAAATAAGGGTAAAAATTGAAAAAATAATTTTCCACGTTGAATATGAATTAAATTATTGATATTTAAAAAAATTTAATAATTTAGTTTATGTTCCTAGAAATATAAACTTTGTAAAAATTATTATGAAATGATTGAAGATATAAAAACTGATCCAATACATATAAAACATGTAATATATATATATATATATATTTAATTACTTTTTTATATTCTTTGTCTAGTAGTATATTTATGTGATTGTTTTTAATATTATTTATCATATTTTTCAAATAATTAAATCATTATTTCATTAGTATAGTGATATAATTTAAGGTAATTATTTCTTTACTAAAAATAAATATAAATTACGATTTTGAAGGTAAATATAATAGATTTAAAATATTATATATATCATAACCAGATTATTGGATAATGCCATCTAAAAGATAATATTTATGTTAAAAAATAAGTGTGAAATTTTTTACATTTTACTAAATAAAATATGGTATATTTTGTTATCATGTAAACATTGAATCCAACGCTCATGTACTCAATTATTTAATGATTTTTTATATATAATATTCAATTTTTTTTAAATTTTTTGAAAGTGTAAAAATATTTTTCTAGTCCTCATCATTTTATAGTTTCCCATATTTACAAAATTAACCTTTTTTCATAGGAAAAATATACAAATGTTAATATTCATATTTTCCAAAAAATAAAAATATTATATTTACTAAATTTTTGACAAAATTTTCTAAATATTGAATCAATTTTTTAATATATAAAATAAATATGTTTCAGAATTTAATTTAAAATTTATCATCCCGAACACATTGAAAAACATTATTTTCAAAAAAATGTCATTTTGAACAATAACATATTGTTATAATAAAATTACGTAAAAAATACAATTAAAAAAATAAATTATGTTATATAATAATAATAAAATTAAAGCCTAAAACCTAATTTTAATTTGTTAATACTTGAAACAAAATCAATTTTCAATAAAAATCTAGATTTTCTACTATTTATTGAAAATTAAATTATTTAACAAAATTCAAACAACTTGACTATAGGATAATTTTGATATTTTTATTTCAAAAATGATATTTATTTCATTAAAATAAATTTATAAAAAAAATACATTTTTAATATTATTCTATCATGAAATAATTAAAAATCATACATAAATAAGTGTATTTGATGAATAAATTCAATTCACTAAAAATAATTTCCTAATTTTCTAAACATTAATTAATACATTATTAATGAGTAGTAAAAATTGGAAAAATTGTTATCAATAATGTTTCCAATTATTGTTAAATTTAATTATACAGGTTCTGTGTTTTTAATTTTATAAAAATGGTATCTATATTTTTAATTACGAGGTCAAAATTTATAAAACATGTCACTATTATTTTTTAACAACAATAATAGTGACCATAGAAATATTTCTAGAGTAGTAAAGTATAAATCAAGTAATTTAGGGTAAAAATAAAATGGTAAGAACTATAAAATGACCATTATACTTTCCGTAATTTTATTGGATGTGAAACTTCCCCACATAATAATTCAATGTTCGAATATATGGCCTTTTTTTCTATTTATATGTGACTGTGAAAATTATAGTAATATATATATATATATATAATAAAAAGATATCAATATAACAATTTTAATAAATATTAAATTTTTATTATGGTGTCATCGAAAAATTATGTTTAAATATAAATAGAATTTTCAAATTTATTACATTTAATATTAACAATGTAATTTTTTTAATTGTTAGTGAATGTAATTAATAATTAAAATAATTTCACAACACTCATGCAGTATTTATTTAGTGAATGGAAAACAAAAATAAATTATATTTCAAATATTAAAATAAATATAATTTGGGATTATTCATGTATTACCCAAATGTTATAGATTAATGTGACAAGTTAGTGATGTATTAAATTTTTTTTTCAATGTTATGTTGTTGTTTTGGATTTTTTATATGTTAATGTAATTTTTAGAATGAAACATGACATTTGAGATAATATAAAATAAATAATATTTTATTAAATTTTATAAAATTCCTAAACATATTTAATTTCTTAAAATAATTTTGATATTTTTGAAAATATCCAACATGATCCAATTATTTGTTATTTTTTTCACTGTTACAATACCGACCATAAAAGATTCAAAATAAATTTTTTCAGGGTAAGAGAACAAGGGGTTAAATAAGAGTTAAATCTTAATTATTAGTGTAATAAAGTAAACATAACATTCCTGAAAATTATTTTTTAAAAGGATTTAGACCTAGTCTCATAATATTTATTAAATAAACCATGTTGGATCCATTACGAATTGAAATTTAATTTATATTAATTAAATATTTTGAGAAATTTCAAGATTCCCCTCCCCTCAAATATAAAAAAAACCCATATTCTCATTTAATTAAACAAAAAAAACTAATTTATTAGGATAATATATTCCAAAATACCTTTTTATAATCCCTCCACAAATTTTATAGTCTATTGTTTATGTATAATGGAAAACATAGTTTTCTTATGGGGTTATGGAAAGGAGAATATCCCAAGAATAGGTCCAGTTTTTATCTGCATCTTTTAGTTTTGTTTTCTCCCTCAAATTCCATAAAATCATCAAAATAATAATAACATATTACTATATTATCCTCCCTATACTAAGATATTATAATGTTAGTTTATTTAACTATATCCTTATCTACTTCCATAAATTGGTAAAATAATTCATTGTTCATCTGTATAGAATAATACCACCTCACAAACTGATGTACATTTTATCCATCACCGTCTTCTAGGAATATTAATAATGATGTAAATAATGTATATGTTTGTTATTAATGAAACAATTATCATTTTTAAATGGAAAAAATCATTTACGTACACACATTTCCTTTCAATAAAAATGATAATTTCATTCATGCATAAGTTTGTAATATCACCTCCATGAAGTAATGTGATGCAATTTTCCCAACCAAATCAGATAAATGATATATATATTTCAATTTAAATAGGTAATATCATATTTATGATATTCATGGTTGATGAAATTTGAAAACATTTCTCAAGTGTATGTACAGAATACTGTCTCCATGACTATAGCATTTTTTTCTTATTCATATTCACTGGATAGATTTAAAGGTATAAATGATTTATAAAAAAGATAATTATGTCATACATATTATTTAAAATTTTGTGGAGTAATAAACTATTAGAATAATTTCCATATAAAAAATTCCCTTTTGACTTTAGAACCAAATATCAAAAAAATAGAGGATAAATATAAATAATAATGAAATTTTTATTTCATTGTAACATGTGAAGAAAAATTATTAATAATATTATGAATGATTTCAATAAATTATATAATTAATGTATGTTTATTATTATTGAAAATGAAGTGTTTGCGTTATGAGTAAGACAGAAGTTAAAGGTCTTTCTAATTGAAAAAACATCAATTTAAATCTTTTAAAATTTATTTTCTAAATATGTATAAATCATGTATATGATTTTAAAATTATTTTTATGAATATATTTATATGTTCATGATTGTTTTAAAAATATAATTTTTGAATTTATCTAAAAAATTATCAAAAAGTTGTTTTTTTATTTTTTATGTATGGAATTTCATTTAAAATTCATGATTAATGTTACCTTTTAAAACCATTTTACAAATTTCAAAATAAATACATTTCTAACTTATATGGTCTTATTGGATTCTCCCATCACCATTGAGCCTTAATGTTTTCAAGCTTCTTTTATATGTTTAAGAGTTTTCTATATAAAATTTTATCAATTTAGAGTATGAATTTTTTTTTTAAAAAAATGTAAGGGATTTAAAAATAGAAAATTTATATTCCACCAATCTTTTTGTATGAAATATTTATATAATATGATTATATTATGGTTCATGAAATTTTTTAGGACATGTGGTTTTATTATTAACTGGGGATGGGTGATATTATTATAGATCTCCAAATCACCGTGTAAGGACATGAATTTATCCTATTTTGTTTATCGTCATAGATAATGTGCATTTAATATGATTGTCACACTCTATCTAGCAATGAGAACAAAAATATATGATATTTTTATATGAAAATGATTCTATATGTTACCATTATGATTTATGTATTCATTCTATGAATTTTGTATGAATCTTATGATTTCATGATGAATGATAGCTAGATTATTTTTAAGGGTGAATGTTATAACAAAATTTAATGAAATAATTATGAGTTATTATTTTTCATTTATGTTCTCTTATAAATGTTTTAATATAATTCCTTAGGGAAATGTTGATTTAACGGGTCAGAATCTTTTTTGAGCGCGATGTTAATATATAAAAAATTTGAATATTTATTTATGGACTAAAGTTATCATTTCTTAACTATGTATCTTAATGAAATTTTCGTACATATGAAATGTTATAAAAATTATTTAATATGGCTTAATGGAGAGTATTTTTATGTTTTAGATTAGTATTATTTTTGATTCTCATTAATAAATAATTAAAAACATTTCAAAATCTTATAAAAATTATTTAATTTGAAGAAAGTAATTTTATACCATATAATATAGAAAAAAATTGAATTTTATGTATTATAAATAGGGTTACATGAAATCCAAAATCCAAATTAAAAATATATATCTAAAATATATAATAATTAATTCATTAATATTTAAAATACATGCATACAAGTTCATGAAATTCCAAGAACATTAATAGAATGTCTCCATATACACTTATATGGATGACATTAACTTAATTATAAGATAAATTCTCACATAAAATGATATAAATAAATGTATATATATATATAATTTTACTTGATAGTTATAAAAAAACAAATACCAATCAAAACATGAGATTTGAATTTAAATATTAAAAGATAACATTTCTTGTGATTTAAGTAATTAATTAATGAAAATATTTACTTAAATTAAAAGTTTATAGAAAATGATTCATATATATATTAATAGAATATAATTATTTTATAGATGTATTTTATAAGATAGAATTAGGGTTTTTAGAAATATAATGAAAATAAAATTCTCTTACAATGGATTTTGAAGAAAAATGGTCCTTGGTAACAACCAAAAATATCTCTACATGGAGTTTTTATTACATAAAATTGTATACTATTTTTAATGTAAATCCTTAACATGAAGTTAGCCGAAAACAGGAATCATGAACATACATTAATGAATAGAAAGTAAATTAGGAGAGTGGAATTTGGTTTACATGGTTGAAGTGGTCCAATATATAAAATAAATATGTGGGAAATATGATTTGGTGCATAAAAATTAAATTCTCATTCCACACTACCATTTGAGAATTTACCCAATGTCCAAGAGACATCCATTGAGTCAATAGATAACCAATAATGATGTTAACATGGTGTTAAATAGATAGAAAATTTATTTAACTAAATGTATTTTTCATATTATTTACAGAAATATATTTTATTTTATATCCTTACAACAATAGTTAAAAAGGGTATAGAAAAAGGTTCTTTTATTTATTTTGATCTTTATTAACTCAATATTATTACTGAATCTTCAGTATTGATCCATTAAATATTATAGAAACTTTAAAATAGATCTCACATTCATTCTTTCAAATGTTTTTTTTAGTTTTAATTTTTTATATAATTAGTACAATATCTTACAATGTAAACAAATAAATTAATTGTGTAAACTTCAGAAAAGTATTCATTTTCCACCAAATAAAGAATTTAAAATGAATTATGATTTATTACAATAAAAAATATTCTAAATTATCTCATTCAACTCATCCTTTCCCCTACTCTCCCTTTTAACCTATGAAAAACATTTAAAACATGGAACATGAATAAAACTGTAAGAAAGGCTCATAAAGAGAATGAAATAAATTTTTAGTCTATAAATACCAATAATGTTTTACATTTTTCAAAATAGATATCATGGTAAAACATTTTTATACATAAGAAAAAATATTTTCTACAATAATAATTGAATAAAATTTATAACTTTTCACAATGTTATAACATTCAGTCATATAACATAATCTCTTTATAATATCATATGAATTCATAAGATTCCTGTAAAATCAATATAATAATTTATTAATCAAAATTGTAAATTGTGATATTGTTTTCAAATAACTCTTATATATATACTATATATCTCACGGGTACAAAGGGGGGTAAACATCACAAATACATATGGAATAACCGTCGATGTATATTCTCATAATATCATAGGAGAAACGTAAATATTTTACTATTCATTTTTAACCAATTAATTAGAGATATATAATGGGCTCACCCACCCTCATTTTATAATGTAACAATATCTTCATAAAATATTTCCCACAAACCATAACATATTAATAACACAAATTAAATTTGTAAAAAACATTATTGAGGAAAATTACTTTCCATTTTTAAATCATTTCTATATTTCTAAAAACAATTTCACTCATAACTAAAAAAAATATTCCAAAAAAATCTTGTAAACATGTGTAAGATGCATAAAAAAATTATGTTTAAGTGATGGTGGGAAAATCATCTCCTGACATACAAGTTAAGAAAATTATTTTCACTTTTGTAAAAATGGTTGACTAATTATATTTTAAATTTTAATTTTAAAATATATTATATTACATAAATCCATAAAAACTATTTTTTTAAATTTGAGATAAAATTGAAAATTACCTTTTTAAAACATTCATGTATATATAAATACATTCATGAAAATCATTTTTAATTCATCACCATGATAGAGAAACCACAAGAAAATAAATATTTAAAAATTATAAAATTAGGTTTTATAGTTAAGGAGTCCATGAAATTGTGTCCAACTCTTTAGGTACGCTCTTTATCATCGTGTATAATAAATATAAATAAAAATATTAGGTTCATAGTATAAGTGTTATCATTAAATTATTAATGCCAATGAAATAAATTGGACTTAAAAACAACTTTATTTGTATTTTATTGTAAATATTATTTTTTTAAATAACAAAAAATTCCTAAAAATAATATATAAGGGAAAAATATTGTAATAAGTTTGAACACACCATTCATGATCCATTTCTATGCCAACATTAATATTATAGTAACTATATTAACCCTCATAGAGTAAAAAATAAATGTTGTCAATGTAGGAGTTAAATGTGTTAAATAAGGGTTAAAAAATGTTGAGTGGTGTAATGTTAACTAAACATATATAATTTTTTGGTGAGAGTGTTTAGACTGATATAGGTCTTATCATAGAAATGACTCACTTTTGAGGAATTTTCAATTGAAAATTAATTTATATTAAATTAATATTATGAGAAATTCTATGAGTCCCCCTCCCTTCTCCTATAAATTGGAACCAATTATAATAATTTAAATCACATTAATTTTTTTCATCCAAAATATAATGAAATACCTTACTAGAATCACTAAAACAATTATCTAGTACTTATTTTAGTCTTTACATGCAACATTATGTTCTTATTGTGTTAGTCGAAGGAGGTTTTCCAAAGAGGATGTATATTATTTTTCTGATTGTTTTAGTTTTATTTATTCGTCCACATCCGTAAAATATTTTTTCAATCTTGTTAAAATGATAACTATAGATTAATTGACATAAATTGATGATATTATATAATTTTGGTGGCCTATATCCACCACTACATCAATCAAATTGGAATATAATTAATCGTTTTTATATACAGTGGATTATTTCCACACAACTTGAAGTAATTATTTTAGCATCACTGTTTATCAATATAGGATATATTGATGGAATTAATATTTAAATATTATTTTATTAAATATTTACCATTATGAAAAGGGGATATACATTTTAGGTTCTTACCCTTCTATGGATATAAAAAAGATAAAGTCGACACTGGATATGTGTGGACCACCACATCCACAATGTTGAGTGATTCCTTTTAAATACACACTTCAGTGAATGATAAATAAATGTATATTTATAGATTAAATATTTTAATTAATATATTATTATAATAATTTAATAAAAACAAGATATATATATATTTTTTATAATTACCGATGAAAAATTTAAATGCTTCTCATGTGTATGTACGACCGACTATTTCCATGACTGTAACATAGTTCATTTTTCATAACCATATAAAATATTTTTACTTAAAACTATAGTTGAGGTATAAAAATTATGATTAGGTGACTAATATTATTCTGGAAATAATGGAATGATGATGACTTTAACCATTTGGGACTTACTGAATCCATTTCTGACATAGGTACCGAATATTGTTAAAAAGTTTAATGTGTAATTAATTGATTAAATAATTGTATTAAAAAACAATTAATTGATATAAAATGAATAAAAACACTTAATAATTTATAAATAAATTAAAAAATTAATGTATATGTATTATTCAATATGTTAAATAACATATGTTTCGAGTTAGACACCAGGTATGAGACTCTATAACTAAAAACCCCACGTTTTAATGGTTTAAACATAAATTTTGGAAATATTTCCCTTATATGTAATTATAATTATTTCAATTAACATATATTCAGGGAAATGAATTTTTAAAAAGTCAATTTTTGAATTATTCTAAATTTTTTTAACATAAATCTTATATAGAAACACATTTTTGATGAAAATAAAAAATCCATTATGAAATATATTTTCATTAAAAAAAGTGACTCACTTTTAAATGAAAAAACTATATAGGAAAATATACTAGAGAAATTATAGAGTAATGTTCAGATCCTTAGAATTTAATGATGATGTGAAAAAAACTCAATGTTATTTAAAGACATTCATTTTTTATTTTTGTATAGAGGGGTTAATGAGTAACACTAATAGATATTTAAAAAATAAGGTCCCTTATAGAAAACCTTAAAATATATTCTTTCCAAAAAATAGTTGAGATAAATTAGGTAATTTAGTTTTTAATAAATAAATTTAAATTTAAATACATATAAAAAAACCAATTAAATATCATTTACATGAAAGAGAATGATTTAAAAATAAATGCTTCTTGTGTACGTGTGGCCTACCACCTCCACAAAGAGATTTGATTCGTTTTTCATAACTACATCACATGACTGATATATTAAATTGTGTTAAAATAATTAATATGATATTTATGATATTATGATCAATATGGAATGAAAAAATGATACCTACCATATTTTGATAATGATCGAGGAAAAATAGAAATGCTACTCATGCGTCCAAACAGCCTACCTATCCATTATTTTAAAGCAGTTAACTTTTCAAAACCATATATAATAAATAGATTTAAAAGTATAAGTTATTTATAAAAAAACAATTATGTCCTGAATATTATTTTATGGATTGTGTAATGAGGCCCACATTGACAATAATGCACATATATAATCTATTTTAGACTTCAAAACCAAATAACATAAAAATGTATAATTTGAACATAAATAGTTATATAGTTTGTATAAAATGGTAATAAATGACATAAACCGAATAATAAAAATGAAATCCTTTTAAAGAATGAAAATAACTACAAACAGTTTACTATTTATCAATATAAAAAGAATATGTTATGATTTAGCATAAATAAAAAGGATGCTAAAATTTAAATACCACATTTTAAATGTATTATAAAATTATTTTCAAATTTTTTTTAATTTCATTAACTTTCTTTTAGATTTATTTATGAATGTATTTATAAGGAAAATAATTTTTCAATAATAAACATTTCAATTTTTCCCAAATTAAATATATATTTTTAGGGATTTATCTAAATGACACCCTTTTAAAATACAGTCTATATGTTACACTAAAAACACTTATTAAAAAATGTAAAAGTTGTGTTTTTTAACATATATGGTATGAGTTTATTTTCCTCCCATCATTATGCCCTAATTTTTTTATGTTTCTTTAACATTTTTACAAGTTTTTTTGAAATAAAATATTTGGAAATATGAGTGGGTAGCTATAGACACTATATCCTTTTTAAATAATTATTACATGATTCAAAATATATTTAAATATAAAATTACATGCCGAAGATCATAAAGTCTAGTATCATTGGAACAATAGGTATATTAAACTAATAACATGAGGCTAAATAAAATATTTATTAATTTTTCATCCAATATAATCTCATAACATCCTTTGATACATTATGTTTGTATAGGATAACATTGAGATAACATGAAGTAAAGGGATGAGAAAAGAAGACCACCAAGGGAATAAAAATTAGAATAAAACATAGAATATGGGTTATAGGGCATAACATGATTATGTAATGGCATGTAAAATGAATAAATTTGTGGGAAAAAAATAATAACATTGTAATATATAATTATGGAATCGTAAAAATGTGTATAACCCATATAACATGACATAAAAAAGAGTCAAGGATAACCTCTAATACTTTATAACATGGCAGTCAAAGTCCTATATAGGAATTAGGTTCACTCTATGACCCTAAATTAGGTATCATGAACATAAAAATTAACCAATATATTAGAGCACTATCTTCGTCCACCCATCATAACAGGTTCATGAATATGTGTCCCACATGAATAATATAGATAAGGGTTTCCCATAGAATGAAATTGGCTTTATAATCAGGTCACAAGCCATATCAAATGAGAATATCATAATCCTTTCAACGAGAAAGTTAATTTGAAATAAAATTGGACATTTATAAGGTAAAATTGACCTAAATCATGACAATTGAATTCAAAATTAAGTGAATACATTTAAAAAGAGTGTTTATCTGACTTAAAAAATGAATCATTTTAGCGTGGTTTATGGAAAATATTTATGATTGTATAAAATAGAAAAGGAATAATTATTTATATAAAACTAGAAAATAACCATTATAGTTTTAAATCATAAAATGACCGATTTTATAAAAATAATGGTTACATGATACATATTAATGGGTTCACATGAATATGGGTAAGAATTCTTTAATTTCCCCTAAATTGAGCTTTCTTATCTGGAAGAATTTAGTAGGGATGCTTTTAAAAACATGTATATCCCTAAAAAATAAGGATAAATAGATACTAATAGATGAGTTTTAAATAAATACAAAGAATTTATAATATTTAAATAAATATTAAAATAGAATATCATTTGGGTAAACTAGAGGAATAGTAATTCAATGAAATAATATGGGGTTTTGGTAGAATATAATACATTATATCTGAAGGTGTTATTCACTTGGTCATAATGTTTAGATTAAGAAAATAGTATTCATAATTTTATAAATATATAAAAGTTTATAAATGATATTTATTTATTATTATTTTTTTGAGTTCATTCATTTCATTTTTGAAGAGTTATAGTGTTAAATTTCATCATCCATGATTTTCCATTTTCTTAGTTTTCTTGATCGCTTTGCTTGTAAATTAGTATGGATGTTCATGTATAATGGGTATAAATAATTAGAATTATAATTATAAGTTATTCATGAATATAAATATGTTCAATTTTTCACACACATATATATATATATATTACAAAAAAATTGGATGAATCATTAGATAACGTGGTAATGATTATTGTTTAGATTAATTTCTATTGTTTTTCGATCACAATGAACTTGTATGGTTCTATAATTTAATATCACGTATATATAATTGTTATGGAACATTAAATAAGATATTACAAATATATTATAATATTTTATAACAATATAAATTGTTTAATGACTATCCTGAAGATGGTAATAGAAATTGAAAACTGACAATCAGGGAATATTATTAATGAACACATCATGAACAATGATTTCAATTTTTTTGAACAAAAGGGGATGGGAATGAATTGATGATATATTATTCCACAAAATAATAAAATTATAATAAATTCAATTAACTAGAGTTATCATTCCATTTGGATGATGGGAGGTTACGAGAGAATAAGAAAAGAGGGTACATTAAAAGAAAATAAAAGAAAAGGAAATAACAAATTACCTATTGAATTTCTACCCATTGAGAACCTCCCAAGGGTAAGGGTTTTGGCCTTTTGATAAGACAATGTGCTCATATATTTGGGGTATAGGTCTATGAATATATCCGATAATCGTTTTCACATGGTTAAAATGTTGATTGTTGTGAGGATAAGAGGTGGTGAGGGGTGATATCTATAGTTCAGGAGTGCAATTTTTTCTCGTTAGTTTACTCATTAGTTTATTAATTTTCATAAATACTATCAAAATAATGTTAATTTTAATTATAAAAAATAAAATAATGAAGTATAGTTCTATATTTTGGGATTACATCTTTTTTACATCACATATGACTACATAATTCATGTATTTAGGTTGCTTCATAAATTATTATATTTTACAATTCACAAAAAAACTCAACAATTTTAGAAGAATCCTAAAAATTCACTGTAACTTTTTCAGTACATATAAAATGCAAAAATTTACTCCATTATATAAAAACAAGTTTCTAAATATGAGATATTTAATTTTAAATTGAAATATTTATTTACATGTAAAATACTAATTTTAAAATTATAACTATTTTATAAAACTTTGAAAAATTATTTATGGCCTCATAAAATTGTCATATAATTATAATATAACAAAATATTAATTTACTAGTAAATTTTATTGAAATAGAGTTTCTTTTAAAACATTATGTTGATTATAAAATTGAAGATAAATACATATGTTTTATAAAAATATCAACACATAACTGATAAATTCTAAAACATTTATTTTCTTATTCTATGATATAATTTTATAAATTTTCTATTTTTAAGATGAATAAATTTTATTTATACATTCATAGCTGAGGTTACTATTTATTTGTTCATGTTCACTATTCATAAGAGGCGTGTAACTATTCTTAAGGTGATGTTACTATTTTTAATCGGTATAGGTTCCTTAAATTCTAGAAATACATATTATTTCAATCATTTTTTATTTATAATGTTTTTATTATGTTCATAATGTGATTATTTTTTTATTATACTATACAAAATATCAATAAGAATGTAATTTTCGTTGATAAAATTTTGGGCCATTAAATTCATCCCCTTTCTAGAATTTCTACCCTTGAAACTTCATTTTACATAATATGGGGAAAACATGTGAGGGTACTTCTACATCATAACTTCATAAGGTTCCCATGTTTCATCTTTATGATTTTGGTTCCCCCATAGTAATTTGACCAGGAGAGTAGTTTTGTTTTGTATAAATTGATCTCTATAGTCCAAGAACATCATAAGCTGCTCCATAAAAGAAATATCATTTTCTAATTATACAACTTCTGAATTTAGTAAATTTGAAAAAATGTATTATGTAGATCCTCAAGAAGTATACATGTATTACATCACATACATGATACATGGTAGGTGGATTTGATAGTTGATATGCCACCACTTCAACATGATCATGGATCTCAAAGGGGCCGATGTACCTGGGACACGAAATTCTTTTCTCCCAAAATCTCACGATATTTTTAAATGGAGATATGTGGTGGAATATAATGTCTCTAACCTTACACTCATGGTCTCAATGGTAGTATTCTGCATAGCTCTTTTGTTGACTTTGGGCTACCTTGATGTTCTGCTGAATTTGTTTCACCTTATTCAACATTCCATCAACCATTTCGTGTTCTAGCATCAAATATTCATAGACATCATCCCATTATATTTATGTTTTACATATTTTCACATAAAGGGTTTTATATGGAGGCGTTTTTATGCTTTAGTATAAACTATTTTTGTACAAAAACTCAACCATATACAAATGTTAGTTCCATTCTCCTTTGATGTCCATATAGAACGACCTCAAAATATTTTTCATGTCTATGAATATTCCTCTCAAATTTTCCATCATATTGATGATGATATGACATATTGATGTTCATATTAGTACTTAGATCGTGTTACATGATTTTCCAAAACAACAAGATGAATCTCAGATCCTGATCATATACAGTAGATAGTGGTACTCTATGTATCCTTACAAATTCATTGATATATATCGATGACAGATGATAAAATTATATATCCTATCAAATTTTTATAATGTGAGTTGAGTTTTTATGATGATCGACAATAACTTATATATAATGTTTTCCACTGGATTTCCTTGGAAGTCTATCGGCAAAGTCCATGGGGATGTTTTCCCAATTCCACTGTGTTATAGGAAATGGTTTCATCATCACCTAATAATTTTTTCTTTGGGCCTTTATATTCAAACACACTAGGATATTCGATGTATATTTAGTGATCTCCTTCTCTATATAGTAAAACCAATATCTCTCTTCGAGGTCTCAATACATCTATTTTCTATATGGTTGAATATTGAAGGGTGAGCTATATGCATCATTCAAAAGATCCTTATTTATCTTCGGATCAGATGGTAAATATAGTTAGGAAATATATCTTAAATCTCATTCCAAAAAAACTTTAAATGTTGAGGATTTACCATTTCTCATAGATTCCACCTTTTCTGTATTTCCAAACCATTTCTTTGGGGATTTTTTATTATATTCCTATGTAATGGTTCAGAAATAATATGAGAAAGGATTAATGATGTTAATTCTTAAATGATTCCCTTTCCATTCAATTACAAGTCTAAGAATATAGGATCCTTATAAAATTATCATCATTAGAAAATATGCATGATCCTTTCTACTTTGAGAATCTTGAAATATATTTTCCATTCTATTATAGTAATCGATTTCGTAGTAATAGTCCATGATGAGCTCAAACCATCATCACCGAAACATATTAATATCTTCTTTTAAAATATATATTTGGGTCTCTTGTGATCAATATATATCTTGCACATCTCCTTGGAGTGAAAATGTGTCCATATTTTCAATTCAATGATCTCAAAAACCAACTCTAGATCATACATGGGATGGTTTTTCTCATGTATTTTCAACTTCATTGAGTTTTAGGATATCAATTTATCATTTTCAAATAGTATAAACCCTAGAAATTTTTTTGAAGATTCAGTTTACACCAAAATGTGTTCCCTAATTATAGAATTTTTAGCACTAGTTCCATGAAAAACTGCTTTTTAATAAACTAAAAGGCTTCATCACACTCTTATCTAAATAAAAATTTCACTCCCTTCCATGTTATCTTCGATATTAGGTTTCATAATCAGGATATTTTCTTCACAAAACAACTATAATAAATATCTTGGTCAAGGAAACTATGGATTGACATTACATATGTTTCCCTAGGCCACTAATCAATTTCATTTTTCTTAGATGGGTCCATAGATATCCCTTTGTTAGTTATTACATGCCCTAATAACGATACTTCTTCCATCTAGACTCACATTTACTATATATTGAAAATATTTTCTCCCTTTGTAATGTTTTTAGCATGGTATTCAAATACTCCTCATGTTCCTCTATTCTCCTAGAGTATACTAGAATATCATCAATAAGTACTAAGATTTTTTTTGTGAAAATATCTAAGGACTCTATTCATTAAATCTATGAAAATTGTTAGAGAATTAGTGAGTCTGAAGGGAATAACTATGAAATCATTTTTTACATTCCTTATTCCAAATTAATAATATGGAATACCGTCCTTACAAACCTATAATTAGTGATATTCTAATGAAAGGTCCACTGATGAGAAATCACTATCCCTATGTGGAAGATAAAAAAAGTCCTCTATTTGAGTTAGGGGATACATTTCCATTATCGTGACTTTATTGAGATCAAAATATTCAATTCATAGTAGATTTGTTCCATCATATTTTTCAATAAATAGGACTCATTCACCCCATGGTGATACACTTAGGAATATAAAACCCATATCCATATTCTCTTGTAATTGCTAGTTTGGATATTCCAGATGAGTGGTGTCAATTTTATAAGGTTAACATAATATTGGCAGAGTTCCTAGAATATGTTCAATTTATAAATAAACCTATCAGTTAGAATGAAGAATTTGAAACTCTTTGAGGAACACATCAGTGTATTCCCTTACAATAGTAATGACTTCAAGCTTGATTATCCCCTTTGACTCAAGCATTGGAGCTAGATATGATTCCTCTTAAGGAAGTAATATCCATCCTCATGACAATGATTATAATGAATATTCAATCTCATCCTTAGATTTTTATAGGTTAGGAGAAAACTTTTGGTTTTGATGTTTTATTTCCCTTTCCCAGCTGTTGATCTTCGGTTTACGTAAACATAGCCAATCCTTTCCTAATATCACATCAAATTGCACCAAAGGGAGGATAGACAGATTTATTGGGAGGTTCAGTCGTCAAAAATAAAATGTGGAGGGTTATAAACATTTTATTTATTCAATAATTTCTCTATTTTATGTTCTCGTAGACAAGACATCCTCCAAATTTGGAGGTGGTGTTTGAATAGTTTTACTAAACTTGAAAGATATGACAGAATATGTGGTAACAGAATAAAATAGTATATTCCCAAATCTTGAATGAATAACTGGTGTCTTTTCACCATGTCAATGTTGGGTTCCATCGTAGTAGTAGTGATAACATATTCTCTTCATTACTATATTAGTGTTTGTTCTTGATGATTTACAACAACAACCCTTGGCTTAGAGAAATGGTTCACATAATGACCTTGTTCCTTATAGTTGAAACACTGCAATACATACTGATTATTGTTCTAAAGCATTTATTATCATTCAACAGTAATATGATTATTCATATCCCTTAAGAAGATATTATCCAAATTCCCTACTCATACACATTTGAAGAATTTATTAGTTACCTTAAGAAAATTCTCAGTATGATTCATCCAACTACATAGACACATTGGACATTGGATTTTCATTACATTATGGGATTTATCTATTGATCCAACCAAGTTAGATTACATTTTCTTCTTTTTATCCCCAGGTTCATGATTCCATGAAGATTCTTATACCTAGATTTTTTATTTAAGGGAACAATAAAAAATCTTCTCATAGCTTTCAATGTCTCAAATCGTCAATGATTTTCATAGACTCAGCTTTTGTATGCTTAAGAAGAAAATAACCTTTATTTCAGTGTTCCTGACAAAGATGGAGGCATATCATTAAAGCCTTGTAATTTTTCTTCATATACCCCAATAAATTAATCTTCCTTATACATAAGTATAAGGAACCCTCTTTCCATCATGAGTTGGAGGGTTCTGGGAAATTATTTATAGAAAAATGTTTTCTTGAAGTCCACCCATTACATTGATTCAATTTTCTCCTTGGTCAATGTGTTCTTGATCAGTTTCATTCACTGATTATATTTCCCAAAAAATGATATACTTCTATCAAAATTTTCTCTTATTCTTATAACTGGAGGACAATGAATAACTTATATCTTGATTTATTCTATTATTCTATAATGAGGGTACTAGTGGATCCACTAAACATGGGAGGCAATTTCTGCATCAAGGATTCAACAAAATATTTCTCTTCATTAAGAGAATGAAGGAGTTACATATAATTCAAATTGTTATTAATTACTTATTTTAGCTGGGGAACTTCATTCGTAAAGTTTTTAGCACCCATTCTTATCATATATGGAATATCATTTTGGAAATAATCACATTTTCTATCACATTGATTATTGGAACATGTTTTTCAATTATCATCCATGAACTAAGAAAAATAATGTATAATTTGGGGGATTCATTACAGAACTAATAATAAAAATCAATGGAATCATTAAACATAGAAGGATAAGAATGTAAATGAAAAGTATAATCTATCTTATGATTACCTTAGTTTTAATATTGGTTATCCATGATCTATTTCCTTACATGTATCCTAATAAACATTTTTTATTCTATTCATAATAGTTTGTTGGGATATTAGTAACCTAATAATGTATATACCTAGGTAGTGTCAATCCAGGCATGCATTAAGGCCTATTATTGTGTACTAGGATAAACGAAGTCAGGCCCAGAACACCTTTTTAGTGTTGTTACTCCTATGTATATCTATTCTAGAACCACTTCCACTTGTAGTATCACAACATGGATATAATTTCATGATAAACCAAAAACTCTATACTAATCGAAATTTATGGATGTTTTCTAATACATAGTCTTATACATAGATTTTTTACTAATGTTCTATATTCTTAATATCCAAATATATCTAGATATTTCCTATGATAATGACTCTATAGACTCTAACCTTTTTCACATATTATTATAGGAGTTTTAACACAATTAACTGTAAAATTACAAGCCATTGGATCAAAAAGTGTACCATCATTACATGAATAGGAAAATAACACAGAAATATGGGGCTATATATAAAATATAATTATTTATAATCCAATATAAGCAACTAACATCATTTGAGTCCTTAGATAAATATTGGATAACTTCTGGACAACATGAACATATGTGGTTATCTAAAAAACACAGTAAAGGAATAATCATAGCGATAAAACATATCATATCGGTTGGAAGGAATAATATTATGTCATAAAGGCATTGGAAATTAATAAACATAAGGAAAAGAGAATTTATAACATTGGAACACCTAATAATTGCATCATAGGGGCAAGGAAACATCATATATGATGCCATAAACACGAGTATAGTATAACGACAAAGACTATATAACTTGGTGGAAAATGTCCCATAAAATAATCAAGTTCACATTGTATCCCAACATGATGTCTCCAGAGAATAAAAATTACCTAATTTATTAGATCACTATCTAGGCACAACCATCATAACATGTTCATGAATATGTTTTCCACATAAAGAATAAACAAAAGGGTTACCTAAGGAAAGAAATGGGTATCATAATCTTTTTACAAGGTATTAGAAATAAAAATATCATAAAAATATCCTTTAATTAATGGATAAAAAGAAAAAATTTACATTAATATGGGGAAATAAACATATATAAGGATAAGTGAGGTGAATCTAAAGTGAATACATGTAAAAATATTTTTGAGGAGCCTTCAGAAATAAACAAAAATTAGTGTGGAGTAAGGAAAAAATAATAAATTCATTAAAATAAAAAAGGAATAATTGTTTGTGTGAACTATAAATAATCCATGGTAATTATAATGATAAAATGAGTGCTTATATTAAAATAAATTTGGTTTAAAATGTATTATCAATTTCCATTGAAAATCGGTAATATGTCTTGTAGTTCCCCGAAATCGGGATTGGTTAATAGGATGAATTGGGGATGGAACCTTTTAAAAACATGTATACCCAGAAAGTGAAGGATGAATGGATCTTTATACATGGATTTGAAAAATATCAAAATCTTTTATACGATGTACATATAAAGAAAATGAGAATTTAATTTGTGTAAGATGATAGGAAGAGTAACCCAAAAAGTTAAATGGAGTACGTGTAGAATCTATTATCTTATGTAAAAGGTGTTCTTCACCATTTCTTCATTTCCCATAATAACAAATTAGATTCATTAATTAATAAGTCTAGAAAATTTTATATATGTAATTGATTTTTTTTAATTTAATTAGTATTAATCATGGACCTTTTGACGAGTTATGTTGTTCAATTTCATCATTTGGGGGTAAAAGTTTTCTTTGTTTTCATGATATATTTTCTTTAAAAATATATATGGATGTTATTATATAATGGGTATAATTTTATAGAATCTAACTTATAATTTATTAATGTGCAACGATAAGTGTAATTTTTTAAATTTATAATTTTTTTTCCAGATATGGGGTCACACCCGGTTTGATTTTTTTTTTCATGTCTGGGTTTTGATCTGATTAATTGGAAATACCAATACATTTCTTGTTTTTTGGGAGATATTAATTTTTATTTTGGAACAACTATATATGTCTAATCCTCCTACCCTGGGTTCTCCATAGCTTCATTGGGAGTTTTGGAGAAAAGGGTGGTCACTTCATGATTTGGGCCAACCGTGAGCCAATTTCCAGATTTAAAAACAATATTATTCTATTTTATAAATCCTTAATTTTCAACATTTTTTATTTATTATACTTTCCTATTTTCCTAAAATGACATATTAAAACCATCATATCCTTTTTTACCCCTTATAAATTCATAATCATGGTGAATTTGGATTATTCATTCATGTATTGGGCCAGCTGGTGGGCCATTTTCCAATTTCAAAAAAATAATTTTTATATTCTATATCATTTTCATATTTTTATTATTTTCGGTTATTCCACCTACCTATCGAGTCGGAGAACCCTAGAACCACCCCCCGAGTTCCATTTTCCCTCTTTGATGCACATCTTAGTCTCAGATTAGGGATAAACATTCAATGTTTCTCAAATTGTCCTGACTTTCCAAAGATAATTTGTATCATTCATAAATAATTTAATTAATTATATTTTTCACAAATATTATTTCCCTAGTACTTATACATCATAGGATCCCCTCCAAAGGGTTCCAAACCATTCCCATTTCTCTAAAGGTGCCGATATAAGAGAATACGAAGAGATTTCTAGATTCCAAGGTGAGATTCCTTCTCATTTCTCCTCCCTCTTCCTCCTCCATTAATTATTTATTTGTTTTCTCTTCTAATCTAGTCATGATTGACATAGGGTTATATTATCCCATGATTTTTATTGGGGTTTTGTTCATTTGAGGCTGGTTGTCATAGGTTTAGTGTTTATGAACCCTTAGATGGGGATATCGAGTGTGCGTTTCAAATACCCCAAGGATTTGAGGTAGGATATCCCTTGCACATCCCTTTATAATTTAAGTCTAATCATTTTTCTATTTTTAGAAACTAAAATATATGTTTATTATTGTTTTTCATCCTTTTTATAATCTTTTTGTTGTGAAAAATGGTTGTTTATGCCTTATTTTGTTAAAGGTAGTGTTGTTTTGTCATAAAAATGCACACCAAGTATTTTTTTAAATGTTCCATTATATTTCACACATATATTGTGAGTTTTAGAACATGGTTTATCATATTTTGAGCATGTTTCAATTTATTGAATAAAATATGGCATGAAATTGGTGTTTTATTCCATGTCATGTCCTTAAAATAAATTGTTTTGTTTAAAAGTGCATGTCATGTGTTTGGTGAATTGCTTAGTTGGCTATTATGTGTTAAGTGTTATTTAGAAATTATTCGTTTGGATTTATAAATGCATTACCTGCATGAAAAGTGGTATTTCTGGGTCCTTCTATGAATTTCCAATGTAGAATTTGTTTTACTAACATATGGGTTTTGGTTTTCAACATATTTTTCCTGAGTTTCCGAAAAATGGCCAATTTCTCATCCTTTTATAAAATGGTTGTGTTTTGACAATGTAACATGAAATTTTAAGGGATTTATGAATGTGGTTTCCTTCTGTAAATTGTTTTTATGCACCTCCTTAATAAAAATTAAATTCATACCTTTGTCTATGTTAGTTTTGAGAATGTCTTGAAGGCCCATTTGGCATTTTTTCTTGTAAAAATGTTTTCCATGTGTATTTCATGTTCTATATTTGGGGGGTATTATGCGGTACAAAAAATTGATTTATTATTTGTTTTTGGGGCTGCCAAATCTTGGTTGATATGTTATTCGTGGGTTTTTCCTTAAAATATCTTTTTTAATAGATTTTATGTGTAAGGCCTCGTTATACTTCTTGAAATTGTTCTATGATAATTTAAGTGGTTTATTGATATGTGAATGACACATGAGAAATGTGTGTGTCCTATTTGATATGTTCATGATTTTTAAATGGATTCTTCATTATAAAATAATATTTTATAAATGTGTAGCTTGTTTGATCATAAAAATGGAAAAGACGTGTATCTAGGGGGAAGACATGTACTAGTATGCTAGTGATCTGGAGGGGGTTTGTGTAACACCCGATACTTTTATGTTATATAAATCATCAAAGGAATCTTTTTCTACACAACACTTGCTTGGCTTGCTTTACACGCAATCGCGACCTTCCTCGATAGCTTGCGTCGTACGCAATACCGAGTTTCACTAAACAACAATATGCTATTAAAACTAGCTGTTATGAATAGTAATAACCACTTTTTGAAATTTTATAAATTTTATTTTTCAAAATGGACTTCATTTTTGGAATCAGAATATCGAAATTAGCCTAGGGTGAAATTTTTGTATTTTTCTGAAAACTTTCAATTTTTGATGAATAGTGAAACCACTAAGTGGTAGGTAAAAAACTGAATTTTGCATAAAACTTAATTTTACCGCTTCTGTGAATAGAATTTCAAAAATCCGACAGACACGGTTGATATCAGTAAGTAAAATGTGGTTCAATGAGATAAAAATAATTTTTTGGTGAATAGTAACTTTTTACTATTTTTACCGCGGTTAATAGTAAATAGGGTAACTAAGGGTAAATATGATATTAATATTACCCTAACACATGTCCTAATTCTATTGGACAAGTGTAATTCGACCAGAAACAAACTTAGGAATAAAATATGACCATTTAGGCCCACTTGGATTAGATTAGGACATTTATTATTAATTTATTTAAAGAAGGGTTAAAATAGTTAAAATCAATGTTTAATAAGTAAATCATTTTTAATATGGGGTTATAAATAAGATAAATTCGACTATAAATATTCATTAGAAATCTAAAAAGATTACCTACATAATGGTATTTTATTTGTAATTTTTAGACATTAAATAATTTAATTTATTTATGACACAATGATGATGCAGTAATTATCTTATTAATGAAATATTGACATAATTGATGTTATAAACACAAAAATAAATGTAATTTGAGACTTTTTATGAATTCCACTAATTTTCTAGGTTACTATTATATATTAATGTTGATTTAATCAACTTGGTTCGAACATATAATTCTGTTATGACTTTCACAAAAATCATATATCAAATAGTGTCAAAATTGACACAAAATAGTTTTTAAATCAAATATTATATTATTAATTGTTATTTTATTCCTAAAAATCTAAGGTTCGGCCAAATGACTTAGATAAGGATATATATATTAATAATAAACAATTTGGGGTTCGTTTGGCATGTTATAGTAAGTGTATTAACCATATAGTGAAAGAAAACAAAAAGACATGGTAAAAGTTAAATTATTTAACTTAGAGTTAAATCTAATTGATAAGGTTAAAATAATACCCTAAACATGTCTAAATCTTATTGGTAGATAGGATTTCGACCCTTCCCCACTTTAGCTTCGAAATAAGACCCTTTGGAACCATTATAAACCGATTTTGACTTTAATATAAAATAATATTTTGAGATATTCCTAAGGTGCCCCTCTCCTCCCTTATAAAAGGGCACCTCCTCCCCCTCCTCCTCACACCAATTTGAGCACTCAAGCTCGGCCAACCCCTGACATTTTCTCCTCTCCACTTCCCTAGAATAATCCTAGAGGTCCTGGTCTTCTCCAAAGACCAATCTTAGTTCCTTAAGTGGAGGATTCAAAGAGGCGTTCCAAAGAAGAGGAGCTTCGGACACGAACAAAGCAAATCGGTCCTAAGGTAAGGGAAATCTCACAATCTCATTTTTATCCGAGATTGTTTTTTCGTAAGTATTTACTGGGGTGTATTTTATCATCCACGTCCATGTATCATCAATATTTAATATTACTTCCATCCACCTACAGTTTTTTAAATCAATTTTTACCTTCGGTGAGTTTTTAGTAAAAGATATGAAAGGAATCTTTTGTCGTTTTTCATACGAGGTACTTTTTGACTTTTCCGACAAAAGTACGAAGAATGGTTTTTTAACTTATACGGCATGAATGTATTTTTAAAACATTATTTCCAAGAAGCTTCCTTTACAAGTTTTCAAGTTTATTTTTAATCAACTTCTTTTATTTTAAAGTCGTATGACATGTTATGAAAGGAAAAATGTTTTTTGAAGAAGAAAGGATATTTTCCTCAAGAATGGAGTTCAAGTGTTTTATCAAAATTATTTTCCATCTAAGATAATAAAGGGTTCTGTTTTTATCCCTATTATTAAATTGATTTGTTCATGTTGTGATGGAATTATTTTTATGAATTCCTTTATCTTATATGAATTGATTTATGATGTCATGATGTTTCAAGAATCCCATTTTTGTTACATGTGTTATGTGATGATGTATGTTTTATGATTATGTGGCACAGATAAGAAAGGATTCATTATAAGATGGGTGGGACCTATATCTCCCTCCAATGCATTGGGTAATGATTTTATATCTCATGAGATAGACATGGATGGAACGGAAGGTTATTTTGGTTCAGTGGTATAGGACTGAAACGAGGAGTGAACTCGGTTCAGAAAGGGACTTTGTCCACTATGATAGTCTTGGCAATGAGTCATGACTAACAAGAAATGATTTTCCATGATTATGTGTGCATGCCACAAAGTTTCATGTCTTATGTTATGATTATGGGGATCTCATTTTCACTTCTATGATTTATTCCATGATAAGATATTATGATCTCTTTTGCAGGTTTTGATTTTCAAAAAGATATGATATGATTTTTATTTCCTTTATTTGCCCTTGCTGAGCATTTGAGCTCACCCTTTTATGTTTTCTTTTCCCCAGGTCAGGAAGATGGATATTAAGTAGAATATGCTAAAAGGGACCCTAGATATGATGAAATAAATGGGAGACACTGTAGAAGATTTATGAACCAGTTGTTTATGATTCCCAGTTTCTAAAGACAATATACCTATAGGGTCCTTTGTGGTTTTGTCATATGTTGTAATAAGTGTGCTTCAATTTCGAAGTATTAACAATGTATGTAAAGTATGGGTCATTATAGTTGGTATCAGAGGAAAGGTATAGTCAACCTTTGGAAACTAGGATGTGAAAGCCTTAGTAAGAACCCTAAGGATAAGTCTAAGCATAGAACACAATCTTAGAAATGGCCATGAATAACCTAGGATAAGACCATAAGCATGAAAATTTTATTCTTGAATTATGTGGTTTCCTATTATAATTAGTGTTGCTCACACTATTCTTCTTGGTTTTAGTCAATGGCTGGAACCCGAAGGAACCGTGTTAATGAGGAATGCGATGGGCAATGCAATGATTGTCCCCCTGAGCAACCAAACGATATGGGAGCTGGAATGCAAAATCTTGTAGCCATGCTCACACAACTTTCTCAAGCTATGAATCATGCAGGATTTCCAAACGAGCAAAGGAGGGAGCAAAATTCTGTTGAATCCTTCATGAGGCAGCGTCCACCTTCTTTCAGCAGGTCTACTGATCCATTAGTTGCTGAACAATGGATTAGTACTACTGAAAAGATATTTTCAGTTCTTCAATGTTCTGAACATGATAAAGTCATCCTAGTAGTGTATCGTTAGGAAGGAGATGCTGATCAATGGTGGAATCTTGTTAAGAATACGAGGCAAAGGGATGAAATTGAGTCTATGGAATGGGACGAGTTCAAGAACTTATTTTTCAATAAGTACTTCCCTCGTATTCTCCGAACAAAGATGGAGAAAGAGTTTCTTGAACTGATGCAAAGGGATGATGAATCTGTTGGTACCTATGAAGCAAATTTTACAAGACTTCCAAGGTACACTTCTGGTATTATTATCCAACCTGAGAGTAAGATCGATCGATTCTTTAGTGGCTTAAAACCAAGTCTACGAAGGGCGTTAGCCATAAGGGACTTCAATAGCTACGAGGAAATCGTTCGATGTGCTCTCAAAGTCGAGATGGAGATTGGAGTAACCCATTAGTCACATGGGTTTGATAAGAAGAGGAAGATGGAATTCAAAGAAAAATCTAAAGAGCATACGGAAAAGAAGATGAGCTTTTCCTTATGCTCAATGTGTGGAAAGAAACATGGAGGGAGTTGTCTTAAAGGGACAAGTAAATGTATTAAATGTGGAAAAGAAGGTCATCGGGCATTTGAATGCCGTGATAATGGGAAGAAGATGTCTAAGGATGCAAACAAAGGAAGGGATACACAGAATGAACCTACTACACTTCAATGTTTCAAGTGCAAGGAGATGGGGCATTATGCCAATCAATGCCCAAATCCAAGGGTTGATGATGATGGTCGACGTCAACAAACTCTAAAGGCTAAAGACAAAGGAAAGTCACATGCAATTTCTATCAGCGATGTGGAGTATGATAACGATGTGGTGAAAGGTACACATACCATCCACTCTAAAGTAGCAAATGTTTTATTTGATTATGGATCCACCCATTTTTTTATTTCTGAAAAATTTTCTAAGGGTATCACCATATTACCTCAACAATTAGATGTTGAGTTAGCTGTGACAACACCTAATGGCACATCAATCACATCAAAAGTTTATAATTCTTCTCCGATCGAAGTTTGTGGGAAAGGGCTCCCTGCAAATCTTGTGATACTTCCTTTAGTGGAATTTGATGTGATTCTTGACATGGATTGCCTTTCTCTACATGTAGCTCATATCAATTGCCAAAGAAGGGAAGTCACATTTCATATTCCAGATCAATCTACGATCGTATACCAATGCAAGGATGAACATAACCTTCCAGTGGAAATTTCTTCCATCTTATGGGTATTGATTCCACTAAATGAAGGTTATTTATCTCAAATGGTTGGTGAGAAAGTCACGATAAAGAATATTACCATTGTACGAGAGTTTGATGATGTCTTTCCAGAGGAATTTCCGGGTCTTCCACCAAATCGTGAAGTTGAGTTTTCAATAGAACTCGTACCGGGTGCTTTGCCTATTTCAAAGACACCTTATAGAATGGCCCCAATTGAGTTGCAGGAATTGAAGAAGCAACTCCAAGAGAATCTTGATAAGGGATTCATACGCCCTAGTGCATCACCGTAGGAGCACCTGTTCTATTTGTTAAGAAGAAAGATGGATCAATGAGACTTTGCATTGATTATCGAGAACTTAACAAGATCACTATCAAGAACAAATATCCTCTCCCACGCATTGATGACTTATTTGACCAACTACGCGGAGCTCAATACTTTTCCAAGATTGATCTTTGTTCAGGGTATCATCAATTAAGGGTCAAAAGAAAGGATATACCAAAGACGGCTTTCCGTACAAGGTATGGACACTATGAATTTATAGTGATGCCATTTGGTCTTACTAATGCCCCTGCTATCTTCATGGATCTAATGAATAGAGTCTTTAGAGACTATCTTGATCAATTTGTGGTAGTCTTTATAGACGGTATTCTTGGCTATTCAAAGAGCAAGGAAGAACATGAAGATCACTTGAGAATTATATTAAAGACCCTGAGAAAGGAGAAGCTTTATGCCAAATTTACCAAGTGTGAATTTTGTTGCATTTTTGGGTCACATAATCTCAAAAGAGGGGATATCTGTGGATCCAGCAAAAACAGAAGTTATCGAAAGATGGTCGAGACCAACCACAGTAACTGAGATCCGATGTTTTCTTGGTTTGGCTGGATATTATCGACGTTTTGTAAAAGATTTTTCACGATTATCTAATCCAATCACCAAGTTGACTCGGAAGGGAGTTAAGTTTGTCTGGACAGAGGAATGTGAAGAGAATTTCAAGGAGTTGAAAAGAAGGTTATCCAGTGCACCTGTGCTCACACTACCTTGTAGTGGAGAAAGGTTTGTGATCTACAGTGATGCATCCAAGAAGGGATTGGGGTGTGTTCTTATGCAAAATGATATGGTGATAGCTTATCCCTCACGACAGTTGAAAATCCATGAGCAAAATTACCCAACACATGATTTGGAGTTGGCTGCGGTAATCTTTGCATTAATGATTTGGAGGCACTACCTTTATGGTGAAAGGTGTGATATTTATACTGATCATAAAAGTTTAAAGTATATTTTCACACAAAAGGAGTTGAATATGCGTCAAAGAAGATGGTTGGAGCTGATTAAGGATTATGACTGCTCAATCCATTACCACCCTGGGAAAGCAAACAAGGTGGCAGATGCATTAAGTCTACAAGACCATGCTAGTTTATCCATGATGAGGATCACAAAAGATCCAATATTTATGGATTTACAAAGGATGGATCTTGGAATTATAATGGAAAGGGAAAAATCTTATCTTTCTCAAATGAATGTTCAACCATCTATACATGTGATGATTAAAGAGGCACAGAAAGAAGATGTCGAGTTACAAAAGAAGGTGAGAAATGTTCCTGAATTCAACCTTGATTGTGATGGGATAATAATGTTCAGGAATCGGGTTTGTGTTCCTTCCATCCCCGAATTAAAGAAGGAGCTGCTGGATGAGGCTCATAGTTCTTCATTCTCTATTCATCCTGGAAGCACGAAGATGTATAGGGACCTGAAAGAGTACTTCTGGTGGGATGGTATGAAAAGAGATGTTGCTAAATATGTCTCTCGATGCTTGGTTTGTCAACAAGTTAAAGCTGAGAGACAGAAGTCTAAGGGGATGTTACAACCATTACCGACACCCGAATGGAAATGGGAAAACATCACTATGGACTTTGTCACAGGACTTCCTAAAACATGCAAAGGCAATAATGCTATCTGGGTCATAGTTGATCGTCTTACAAAGTCTGCACACTTCTTTGCTATTAGAGAGGATTTCTCTCTAGATCATTTTTCCAGGATATATGTAAAGGAAGTGGTAAGATTGCATGGAGTACTACTTTCTATTATATCTGATCGAGATCCGAGATTTACCTCGAAGTTCTGGCGAAGTCTTCAGCATACTCTGGATACAGAGTTGATTTTCAGCACTGCTTATCATCCCTAGATAGACGGTCAGTCAGAGAGAACAATTCAAACCCTAGAAGATATGTTGAGAGCTTGCTCTATGGATTTCAAAGGAGGTTGGGATCAACACCTACCTTTGGTGGAATTTTCTTATAATAATAGCTTTCACTCCAGTATTCAGATGGCTCCTTATGAAGCTCTCTATGGAAAGAAATGCAGGACTCCAACTTGCTGGGATGAAGTTGGGGAAAGAAAGCTATTAGGACCTGATCTCGTTGATGAAATGGCAGAAAAGGTTAGATCTATTCAACAACACATAAGAGCAGCTTAGAGTCGACAGAAAAGTTATGCCGACAACCGAAGAAAAGACCTAGAGTTTGAAGTGGGTGATAAAGTGTTCTTACGAATATCTCCCTGGAAGAGGGTTATGAGATTTGGAAAGAAGGGGAAGTTGAGACCTAGATATATCAGTCCTTTCGAAATACTGGATCGTGTTGGGAAGGTAGCTTACCGATTGGAGCTTCCACCGAATCTCTCTCAAGTTCACGATGTGTTCCAAGTATCTCTCCTGAGAAAGTACATACCAGATCCTTCACATGTACTCAGCTCAGAAGTTGTACCGCTGGAGCAAGATCTTTCTTATGAAGAACAGCCGATAGAGATTCTGGATCGTAGAGAAAAAGTCCTACGAAACAAGACCACTCTCTTGGTGAAAGTTTTATGGAGGAACCACCAACTTGAAGAAGCTACATGGGAGCTTGAGGATATGATGAGGGAGAAGTATCCTCATCTGTTTGTTACAAAGTGACGAATTTCGAGGGTGAAATTCTTTTAAGGGGGGTAGAATGTAACACCCGAGACTTTTATGTTATATAAATCATCAAAGGAATCTTTTTCTACACAACACTTGCTTGGCTTCCTTTACACGCAATCGCGACCTTCCTCGATAGCTTGCGTCGTACGCAATACCGAGTTTCACTAAACACCAATATGCTATTAAAACTAGCCGTTATGAATAGTAATAACCACTTTTTGAAATTTTATAAATTTTATTTTTCAAAATGGACATCATTTTTGGACTCAGAATATCGAAATTAGCCTAGGGTGAAATTTTGGTATTTTTCTGAAAACTTTCAATTTTTGATGAATAGTGAAACCACTAAGTGGTAGGTAAAAAACTGAATTTTGCATAAAACTTAATTTTACCGCTTCTGTGAATAGAATTTCAAAAATCCGACAGACACGGTTGATATCAGTAAGTAAAATGTGGTTCAATGAGATAAAAATAATTTTTTGGTGAATAGTAACTTTTTACTATTTTTACCGCGGTTAATAGTAAATAGGGTAACTAAGGGTAAATATGATATTAATATTACCCTAACACATGTCCTAATTCTATTGGACAAGTGTAATTCGACCAAAAACAAACTTAGGAATAAAATATGACCATTTAGGCCCACTTGGATTAGATTAGGACATTTATTATTAATTTATTTAAAGAAGGCTTAAAATAGTTAAAATCAAAGTTTAATAAGTAAATCATTTTTAATATGGGGATATACATAAGATAAATTCGACTATAAATATTCATTAGACATCTAAAAAGATTTCCTACATAATGGTATTTTATTTGTAATTTTTAGACATTAAATAATTTAATTTATTTATGACACAATGATGATGCAGTAATTATCTTTTTAATGAAATATTGACATAATTGATGTTATAAACACAAAAATAAATGTAATTTGAGACTTTTTATGAATTCCACTAATTTTATAGGTTACTATGATATATTAATGTTGATTTAATCAACTTGGTTCGAACATATAATTCTGTTATGACTTTCAAAAAAATCATATATCAAATAGTGTCAAAATTGACACAAAATAGTTTTTAAATCAAATATTATATTATTAATTGTTATTATATTCCTAAAAATCTAAGGTTCGGCCAAATGACTTAGATAAGGATATATATATTAATAATAAACAATTTGGGGTTCGATTGGCATGTTATAGTAAGTGTATTAACCATATAGTGAAAGAAAACAAAAAGACATGGTAAAAGTTAAATTATTTAACTTAGAGTTAAATCTAATTGATAAGGTTAAAATAATACCCTAAACTTGTCTAAATCTTATTGGTAGATAGGATTTCGACCCTTCCCGACTTTAGCTTTGAAATAAGACCCTTTGGAACCATTATAAACCGATTTTTACTTTAATATAAAATAATATTTTGAGATATTCCTAAGGTGCCCCTCTCCTCCCTTATAAAAGGGCACCTCCTCCCCCTCCTCCTCACACCAATTTGAGCACTCAAGCTCGGCCAACCCCTGCCATTTTCTCCTCTCCACTTCCCTAGAATAATCCTAGAGGTCCTGGTCTTCTCCAAAGACCAATCTTAATTCCTTAAGTGGAGGATTCAAAGAGGCGTTCCAAAGAAGAGGAGCTTCGGACACGAACAAAGCAAATCAGACCTAAGGTAAGGGAAATATCACAATCTCATTTTTATCCAAGATTGTTTATTCGTAAGTATATACTGGGGTGTATTTTATCATCCACGTCCATGTTTCATCAATATGTAATATTACTTCCATCCACCTACAATTGTTTAAATCAATTTTTACCTTCGGTGAGTTTTTAGTAAAAGATATGAAAGGAATCTTTTGTCGTTTTTCATACGAGGTACTTTTTGACTTTTCTGACAAAAGTACGAAGAATGTTTTTTTTAACTTATACGGCATGAATGGATTTTTAAAACATTATTTCCAAGAAGCTTCCTTTACATGTTTTCAAGTTTATTTTTAATCAACTTCTTTTATTTTAAAGTCGTATGACATGTTATGAAAGGAAAAATGTTTTTTGAAGAAGAAAGGATATTTTACTCAAGAATGGAGTTCAAGTGTTTTATCAAAATTATTTTCCATCTAAGATAATAAAGGGTTCTGTTTTTATCCCTATTATTAAATTGATTTGTTCATGTTGTGATGGAATTATTTTTATGAATTCCTTTATCTTATATGAATTGATTTATGATGTCATGATGTTTCAAGAATCCCATTTTTGTTACATGTGTTATGCGATGATGTATGTTTTATGATTATGTGGCACACATAAGAAATGATTCATTATAATATTGGTGGGACCTATATCTCCCTCCAATGCATTGGGTAAAGATTTTATATCTCATGAGATAGAAATGGCTGGAACGGAAGGTTATTTCGGTTCAGTGGTATAGGACTGAAACGAGGAGTGAACTCGGTTCAGAAAGGGACTTTGTCCACTAAGATAGTCTTGGCAATGAGTCATGACTAACAAGAAATGATTTTCCATGATTATGTGTGCATGCCACAAAGTTTCAAGTCTTATGTTAGGATTATGGGGATCTCATTTTCACTTCTATGATTTATTCCATGATAAGATATTATGATCTCTTTTGCAGGTTTTGATTTTCAAAAAGATATGATATGATTTTTATTTCCTTTATTTACCCTTGCTGAGCATTTGAGCTCACCCTTTTATGTTTTCTTTTCCCCAGGTCAGGAAGATGGATATTAAGTAGAATATGCTAAAAGGGACCCTAGATATGATGAAATAAATGGGAGACACTGTAGAAGATTTATGAACCAGTTGTTTATGTTTCCCAGTTTCTAAAGACACTATACCAATACGGTCCTTTGTGGTTTTGTCATATGTTGTAATAAGTGTGCTTCAATTTCGAAGTATTAACAATGTATGTAAAGTATGGGTCGTTATAGTTTGTCTCTATTTCACATATCATTTTTGAAGATAAAAACAATAATTAAACTATAATAATGTAGAGGTTTGTTACCACTTGGTTATGTATGATTCTCTTATTAGTGAATTGTGTGCATGATAAAGGATATTCGTTATGGTTACATTTACACTGAGATACGAGGTACATGGGGCCCACAACAACTAGTGCCTAGGTGTCTTCCTGAGATATGTGATTATTGGTTATTTTGTACTCACTATTGGAACATGGTGTTATTACTTGCTAAATTCATAAGAGTTCATGTTTTATTTAAAAGTGTACCTTCTTTAAAAAAACCCACTTGAAAACTCTTTTCATTTTGAAGTTGCACCACTTTTCAAAATTGGTTCTAGCATTCTTGTTTATAAAACATACATGTTTTTGTCGGATAATTATTATATCATGGAACCTAATTGGAAAAAATTAATTTTATATCTTTATTTAAAACAAGAAATTTATAATTATTTTATTTTAAAGGATTATCATTGGGAATAGAATATTGGGCTAACCTATTGAGTTTTAATACTCACGTCTATAGTCTTATTCTGTTTGTATCCCTTGTGCAGGTTTCAGCATGAGTTCGATCACCTTTTGTGATATTTGATCATTGTGTTGGATAGACACCAGTGGGGTCACATGGAATTAGTTTGTTTTCAGGTCTTGTCGGTTGAGTTGTTTGTTTATTTATACCCTCGGTTTCTTGTACATATAATGTTAAGTTTAATTTTAATGTAAATGTATGTTGGGATGTTCGTTTATTTCTGCTATTTGTATGATTTTTTATATTTGGGAGAAATCATTTCCTTGTGTCCTATTTTGATTCCCTCAGTGCTTATTGTCAACCTGGGAGGATCCATAACACCTCTTAGAACTTCTTGCGGGCTGGCTAGGGTGACCGGCTCAGGGTTGACTCGGCCTGGTTCATGAAAAAATGGTTTCAAATGGGGTTATCTCTTTGAAGAAAATTATTTTTAGAGCTCCCTTTTTATTTTGGTGATGTTAGAGTCTAAGGAGTTGGATTTTTTGGAGTTTTAAGGGTATGTTGGGGAAGAGCTTCACGAACACTTTCTCGTTCTGATCCTCAGGTTTCCATAGGAAGTCTGGTTTTATTAGTGTCCTTTGTTCTTGTTTATTGTCTGTTGTTGGGATATGAAAAGGGGAGTATAACTAATGGCCTTAGTGGACTTGGAGGGACTAGAAATCCATGTGGAGCTATGGGATATTCTTAATAAGTACATCCATGTTGGTGTTGTTTTTGACATATGGCTGCTAACCGTATGGTCAAGTCACCCAATAACACTAGTTCCCTTTTGTGGGTCTCTTGAACTTTTGTTAAATTCTGAATTTTTCTTTTTAAAATCCTTATGTGAAAATTATGGGAAAGGGTTTTAAAGGGAGGATTATATTTTTAAATGTGGAAAATGATATTTCAATAATTAAATATAATAATGTTTATGGAAGGTTGTGTTTTTTTGAAACAATTTTTTTAGGAGGAAGTGGAAATTATTTAACAGGATTGAATTATCCCTAATCTAAACTTGTGGTTTGTAGGAATAAATTTTTTTAAAGTGTATATAATTTTAAGGTGATAATGAATTTATATTTTAAATAGGGTGTTTTGGAATTTTGAAAAGTGTTTTAATATGATCAATTGGTTTTGGAAATTAGTTTTCAGTGGTTAGTGTTTTCCTAGAAAGGGTTTTGGTCTAAATGGCCATCGATTTAGGAAATGATACCTTACTGAATTTTAGAAAATGGAAATGGGTTTTATTGAGTATATTTCTTATTTTTAATGTGTAAAAATGAAAACTGGTAGGTTTTTAAGAAAATGGTTCTTGATTAAGTGTGGTTTTTTTTTTGTGAAATTTGAAAAGGATTTGGACTAGGTGGTAACTGTTCCTTTATAAGGTACATGTTTTTTGGAATAAATTTATTTTGTTTTAGCCTTTGGTGTTTTCATGTGTGCTCACATGTATGGTTTTATATAAATTTGAAATAATGGACTATATGGCATGGTGGTTGGGTGCATGGGGCGGCATGGAAATTTTCATGTGAGTGAGTCTTGAGGAAACCCCATTGGTGAATGTAGAAATCTTGCATGTTAGATTATTTTTTTGAAAAGTGTTCTGAACAAAAACATTGTGGCATTTATTTATAAACTAATGGTTATGTGTCTTGTTTTTTCTATGTCTTTGAAGATTTTTTTATTCTCTACGCTTACTTATGATCTATAAGTCATACTCTTATTGCATCTTGATAAGGGATCTTGTTGGTGTCTTGTTTTTTGATTAATGATATGTGGGTTTCTAAAGATGTGTTGGACGTTTTGATGTGGCCATAGACAGCTCTCCATTGGAAATCCATAATATTTATAAACCTATGGATTCATTTCAAATTTTAAACCCCCTCCCCCTTTATAGAATTCCTTGACCGTTTTTTGGAATAGAGAGCTGTTTGGGATAGATTTAAAGTTATTTCAGGTCGTGATAATTCAATCTGATATAGAAATTGTGTTTAGTGATGTTGATGTGTTTCTTATTATTCCTTGTCCATTCCGATCCTCATTTATAGTGAGAGTTAATTGTGATATGTATCTATGAGTTTCAATTTAGATTAAGTTTTATTGTTGAGAAAGTGAGTTTTTTAAGTGGTTTGATCCTCATCAACTAACTACGGTTCCACAAATGCTTCAAGAATAAGGGCTCCATCAATAGGCCATGGAGTGAAGCTGTTTACGTAGTTAGGAAGTATCTAGAGGTGTGGAAATCATGACTAGGATCATTCCCCCACCATTTTGGTATGGTAGTTTCTACTCTATTATGGTTCCTCATCAATGTGAATTTACTCTAGTCTCAATGAGCATGGTGTACTTAACCCTCACACTGTGTTTATGGTTATGCCTTCATAGATGTGGATTTCTAATCAATATCCCGGTGTGGACCACATGTGTAAATTAGGTGAGGTCTTGGATTAACCTATTCGTAGGTGGATAGTATTGGAGATTTTCATTGTTTCCATTGTGGTTTAATTGTCTTAATGATTTGGTCCCCTTCCCTCCTATCCCTGAGTTGTGGTGGTTTGGATCTGTGCAGAATGTGTGGGCCCAGTTCTTGTCCCCACCATTCAGGATTTGGTGGATTAGTTGTTCATTTTGTAAACCTTTTAACATGGTTGTGTTGGTTGTTGTGGGGGAGTTTTGGTGGGATCGTGTGGGTGATTTTCAATTCTATTTCAGGTTTTATTTCTTTTTGTTCATTTCTAGTTGATCTTTAATCGTGGGGATACCCATTACGAGTCCCAAAGAACATTCCTTTAAGGATTTCTCATACTATAGTTGTGATTTAATGGTGCGGAGCCCATTCCAGACTCCCCCCATAAGTCATTTTATTTCATTAGTGAATTTTTTGGATGATATTTGGTTTCATTGGAAGAAGGGCCAACAATGTGGCTCTTGGCTTGGTTGTGGAGGTGGTGGCTTGATCTTTCCGTTGAATCTCAGGAAGTGGATGTGAGTTGGTGTCTTGTTTAGGGAAGAGGATTATGATTGGTTGATGGTAAATTATATTTCCTTATATATAGAGGTAGGATAACTTTGACAAGGATTCCATAGGTTTTTTTGTAAAATCTTTAAAGTTTTATGGATTTTTGGGGGCAGAATGTTTTAATTGCGGAGAGAATTGTCACACCCGTTTTTTTCTTTTCAAGTATTGATTTTGATCTGGTGAATTGGAAATATGTATCCCTTTATTGGGGTTTGGGTGAGATTAATTATGATTTTAGAACTTAAATATATGTCTAATCATCCTACCATGGGTTCCCCATAGCTTGTTTGGGAGATTTGAAGAAATGGATGGTTACATCATGATTGAGACCTACCGTGAGCCCATTTCTGGATTTCAAAACCAATTTTTTTCTTTTATAACTCCTTATTTTTTTTAAACATTTTCACTCATTATAATTCCCACATGTCCTCCATTGAAATATTCGAACCATAATATCCTTTTTAACTCCATAATAAATCATAAGCATGGGGAATTTGGATTATTTATTCAGGTATTGGGCCAGCCCGTGGGCCCATTTCCAGTTTTTAAAAATTAATTTGTTTCATTTATATCATATTCATATTTTCATAACATTATATTTTTACACCTCCCACTCGAGGCCCAGAACCCTAGGGGTACTCCAATGTTCCATTTCCCCTTTTTAAGGCTTATCGTTTGTTGACGATTAGTGAAAATGTTCTCAATGTTTCTCAAATCAACCAGATTTTCCAAAGGTAATTTGTATCTATCATAAATCGTTCAATTAAACCTCTTTTTTCCACAAATCTCCTTTACATGATTCTTAAAGAACTATTTTTCATCTTTAAGGAGTTTTATTTCATTCCTTTTCTTCTTTGGGGGAGGATATAAGGGAATACAAAAAGATTTCTTGATTCCAAGGTGAGAATCCTTCTCATTTCTCCTACCTCTTCATCCTAAGTTCATTATTTATTGGTTTTCTATTCTCCTATAATCATTATTGACCTAGGGTTATATTATATAAAGATATTTTATGGTGGTTTTGTCCATTTCGTGCTATTTTCCAGAGGTTAAGGGTTTATAAACCCTAAGATGGTGATATCGGGTGTGTGTTTCCATTACACCAAGTATATGAGGCAGGATATCCCTTTCACATGCCCTTATCATTTATGTTTCGTTATTTTATTATTTTTCTCACCTGATACATAAGTTTATTATTTTTTTCATCCTTTTTATACTATTTTTGGGGTATAGAATGGTTGTTTAATCCTTGTTTTTGTAGAAGGTAGGGTTGTTTTGTCATAAAAGCCCACACCAAGAGTTTGTTTAAATGTCCTATTATATTTCGCACCTAGTTTGTCAGGTTTAGAACCTGGTTTATGGTATTTTGAACATGTTTCAATAGTATTAATCAAATAGGGAATTCCATTGGTGTTTTATTCCTTGTCAAGTTATTAAATTAAATTGTTTTGTTTAAATGTTCATGTCATTTGTTCAGTAAGCTGCCCGGTTTGATTTTATGTGTTATGGGTGACTTAAATTTTTTTATTTATAAATGAATTGGAGGCATGAAAAATGTTATTTTTAGGTTCTTCTATGGCTTTTTTTTTACAAAAAAAATGTGTTTGGATTTCAACATGTTTTGGCCCAAGTTGATGAAAAATGGCTCATTTCACATCCTTATGAAAATTTTGGTGAATTGAATTTGTATCCTAAAAGTTTTATGGGATTTATAAAAGTGTTTTTTTATTGTAAATGCATTTTATACACCTCCTTAATAAAAGTAAAATGCATACTTTTGTCAAATGTTAGTTTTGAGAAAGGCTTAAAGGCCCGTATGGCATTTTTTCCTATAAAAAAGGTTTCCAGGTGTATTTAATGTTCTATCTTTTGGGGACATATTATGTTGGAGAGTGGCTATTGGGGTCACATGGATTTAGTTAGTTGTTAGGTTTGGTCATCAGAGTTGTCGGTTTAGTTGTAATTTCATTTTATTTTACAAATAATGTACAGTTCAATTTTTTATGTAAATGTGTGTTTGTTTGTCCGTTGCTTTCCGTTATTTGTATGTGTAATGCCCTAACCCCAGTTACCTAAAGCCGATGGATTATTTTAATACATTGGAATGATACAAAAAATCATGTCTTGAAATACAAATTAGTTTCGTATCCTTGGAAGTACTAGGTACAATCATAAGTTTTAAATTACATTAGAAAAATAAAAAAACCACAACAACATTTCTCCATTTACCACATTCATATCCCTTAGACTATCCCAATAGTTAAGTCATAATATACTTATTCGCATCCTAGAAAAAATAAAACATGGACAGGGGTGAGCTAAAATGCTCAGTAAGAGTAAGCAATGTAGCGGTAGATAACATAAACATTAGGCATTGTGAATAATTGAAAACACTTGCCTTTATAAATAATAAACACGAACACTTTATGGTGAGAATATGAGTGGAGAAAATAATTCTATAATAAAACATAAATAGGGGTATTTTAATAATTTAATAACCACATTAACCATAAATATTATTTTCCTAATGATGGATTGTATTATGGGGGACATTCTGAAACATTTTGTCAAGGCCTCGACCAAGACGTCTAAAAATGATTAAGGCCTCGAGCACAACCATAAATAAAATTGGGAAAGGCCACGAACAATTACACATACTATTTTCTCATTATACCTACTAATTCATCAAGGATATATAGCGGGCTCCACCCATCAGATACTATGTCCATTACATTCCTCATATGAAAAGGTTGAAATATAACATAAACATTATTAATAAAACTAGTATACGAAATGTAAATAATTTGACCATAAACTGTGAATGGTATAAAAATGACACATCCCCAATCAAAAATTTAAAATAACTATAAATAAAATAAGTAATATTTGTATCATAATAAATCAACATCAAACAAGGGTAAAATTTATTAAAGGATGTTGACATAGATGAAATCAAAACTATATGATACAAATATTTGTTTCTATTTCGAAATCATTTACGAGTCACACATTTATAAAAAAAATATTTATTTTTAAAATATTCTTATGATATTGTAAGGGAATCATTGATGATTTTATAATGGCAGAAAATAGCTCCACCCTCTATATATTTTTAAAAAAACATTCTTACCTTAATTTTTTCAAAAAGATCATAAGGTACCTTGTTTGGAAAACAACAGAAAGATTCTTTTCAAAACATATAAGGTCAAATAAGGATATAAATGAATTTAACGAAATGTCTAGTAAATAGTAATTTTTTTGAAATAAATTTTTATGAAATCATGGATGTGGATGATAAAGAGGTTTCGGTAGATACTTACATAAAAAAAACCTCAGATAAGAAAGAGATTGTGAAATTAACCTTTACCATGCACATTCCATTAGTCAAGGGTACATTTATCCTCTTGTATAATGACCATAGTATGTTAATAAATTATTCCAGAACCATATTAAAATTTATTATTTCATACATGATTCATTTATGACTTTATAATACACATTTAATAATGATTTCCATGTTAAATAAACATTTCAGGTAATAATTGCTTTCTTTATCGTATGTGTTTTAACATGTTATTTGTGATTGTATCTTTTATATCATGATTTACATACTTAGAGAATATTTCTCATAATTTATATATCATATATATTAGGAATATAAAAATTTATAATAGATAAATATATAAAATGGAAAACACAGTTTATGGGGACGGTAGGTCGTACGTACGCATAAACACATTTTCCGTTTTCATATCGTATTGAATGGAAGTAAGTGAATAAGATTTATGTAAGTTAACAGACACACACACATGCAGATATATGTATATATATATACAGTATCATTATTTTTTCATATATTACATAATTATTAATAATATTTATTCTTATAATCATCATTGAATATTGAATGTGGAAATGAATCTCATCGCGCCATGGAGATGATAATCCGTATGTACGAGCAAAAATATCATTACATTGATGGTGAAATAGTATGTAATTGTATGGTATATCATATATAATATTTCATTAACATGTTATATTTTTTATTTACATTATTTATACTCATTATTATACCCATAAAAAGAATGAAGTGTTTGAATAACAAACAACACCACACCGTAGAGACAGTAAGCTGTATGTACGAACATATGATGACATTGTCATTTATAGGATGGATGGAATAACGAATATGGTTGTACCATATTTATAATAAAATCAATGTATGTAGGAGTATATAGAGTTATTATTTTGGTATGTAAAGAACAAAGAAAGAGGAAGTGGAAGAAGAAAAGAACTTAAAAGAGGGTGGTGAAATTCTTACCTCTTCTTCGGGTGTTTCTTTTTTAGCTTGTGAAAAGGGATCCTTAGGATGGATTTATGATCAATTTAAGTACTCTAGGTTGATTTTAGGGATTTTGGGAGGATATTTGGGCAGGTTTTGGCAGAGGAAAATGGATTCGGAGGTGTGAATATGAGAGAAGGGAAAGTATCCTTTTATAAAAGAGGTGGGGGTCACTTTAGGAAATACTTGAAATATTATTTTATAATAAAATAATTTTCATTTTATAATCGATCTAAAATGATTTATTTAGAGAATAAGGTGGGGATGGGTCAAAAAACTCTCAAAAAATTGGTTTTAGACAGGTTTAGGTCCCCATATGAACCTTATCTTGTAGATTTAACTATTAGTTAAATAGTTTGACATTTACCATGTCTCTTTGTATTTTTATATTATATTGTTAATACATTTACTATAAAAAGCCAATAGAACCCAAAGATGTTCATTATTAATATATATAACCTTATCAACGTCCTTTGGCTTAACCATATATTTTTAGGAATACTATTTCAATTAATAATATAGTATTTGTTCTAAAAACTCAATTATGTCAATTTTGACACTATTTGGTATTTTATATTTTTGAAAGTCATAACAATTTTTTCACTTAGAAAAAAATTTAACTAATCCACCAAAACATGTAATATTAACCTATAAAATTATTTTAAGGAATCAAAACTTTTAATTTATATTTATTTTAATATTTATAATATAAAATATTTTAATACATTATTAAGTTGGTAATCACTGCTTCATCATTATGTACTAAATTAATATAATTATATAATATTTAAAAATTATAAATAAACTACCATGATGTAGGAACTATTTTTATCTTTATAATGAATATTTATAGTCGAATTTATCTTATGAATAACCCTATATTAAAAATGGGTTAGTTATAAAACATTGAATTACACACTTTTAACTCTTCATTAAATAAAATAATAATAAAAGTCTTAATCAAATCCATGTGGACCTAAATGATAATATTTTATTTCAAAGTTTGTTTTTTCTCAACAGAAACGTATCCAATAGAATTAGGACATTTCCTAGGGTAATTATAATATCTTTTTTACCATTAATTACCCTATCTACTGTTAGCCGTGTTAAATAAACGTCAACAGTTAATATTCAACAACAAATATTTTCATCTTATTGAACCATATTTTACCTACTTATGTTAACTATGTCTCTCATATTTTTGAAATTAAATTCATAGAAGTAGTAAAATTATGTTTTACCCAAATTGAAAATTTTCCTAGAAGGTGGGTAAAAGACGACAAAATGTTCAATAAAACTCTATACGTCTAATTTTATTATAAAATGACTAAAATTATATAAATTGAACATATATATTTATTATATATCTATTATTACTTAAAATAAATTTAAATAAAATAAATAAATAATTTATTAAAATGTTTTTTAAAACAAGAACGCAATGTTTTTCACCTTTCATCAAAAAATTGAATGTTTTCAGAAAAATACATATAATTCACCCTAAGATAATTATGATAATTAGAATAAAAAATGATATTTATTTTAAAAAATTAAAAACATATGGGTTTCATTAATTAATTTAAAATTAATTCCTATTGACAAAACCAGAAAGCGGGTTTTTAAAAATTAAAAACTATCAAAATATTGACATGTGGTTATGTCAAATTTAAATGTAAAATAACTTATAATGACCTAAATTGAACTAAATGATAAAAATATAATCTAATTATACTTAAAAATAATTCCAATGAATAATTTAACAGTATAAATTCTTTCGATTAAAAAATCTATTTTCAATTAAAAGGTAGAAATTTTCACTAGTCATCGAAATATGAAATTTCTCAAAAAAGTAACAAAACTTAATCCAAAATATATAATTTTGTACCTCTTCTAAAGAAGAATTAAATTTTATTAAATTTAATATATAAAAGTTTCAAATGTTGGTTTTAAAAAGGATTCACCATTAAAAGGCGGTAAAATTGCATTTTTTTTTAAAAATACATCTTTTACCTGAAATGAAGAATTTGTTCTTATATTATGTCTAAGAAACACATAATATCAATGATAAATTATATAGAGTATATTATATTCAAAATGTAGTTAATACTATTTATAACCACTTTTTGAACAGCTAGTTTGCTAAGTTATGGTGTGTTAAAACTCCATGTTGTGTACAACGTAAGCTATTGCATTATTCAAAAGAAATGTACTCTGAAATCTTGGGGTGTTACATTCTCCCCTCCTTAAAATAATTTCTTCCCTTAGATTTCTAGAATATTTATGCTTAAAATGATTTAGGTGGTTCTTCATCATATGTTTATTGGGTTCCCATGTTACCTCTTCCGTCTTATGGTATATCCATAGAACTATTACGAGACAAGTCGTCTGGTTTCTCAACACTGGTCCTTTATTATCCAGAATCATGAAAAGAACTTCAAAATAAGATAGATCAGGGTCTAGTTCTATTTCATCATAGGTGAGTACATGTGTTGGGTTAGGCATGTATTTTCTCAATATTGATATGTGGAACACAATATGATCTTTGGAGAGACATGTCGGAATTCTCAAAAGGTATGATACAGCCCTAATTCATTCAAGATTTCCAAATGATCTGATGTACCTTGGACTGAATTTACCCATCTTACTGAATCATATAACTCCCTTCCATGGAGATACATTCAAGAAAACCTAATCTCCTGCCTAAAATTCAAAAAACATCCTTCAGGTATCGACATAGATATTTTTTTTACTTTGAGCTGCTTTTATGTGGATCTAGATAGCTTTCACATTTTCTATCATTTCCTCAACATGTTCTAGGCCTACAAGTTTTCTTTCACCAATATCATCCCAAAAAGTTGTTGTGTGACATCACTTTAAGTATAATTATTCATATTGTGCCATAAAAATACTTCAATGGAAGATATTGTTATAAGAAAATTCTACCAGAGTTAAATATTGATCCCATATACCTTGAAAGTCAAGTGAGAAAGATCTCAACATGTCTTCTAAGGTTTGAATTGTCCATTTTTATTTTCCATCAGTTTGAGGGTGGTAGGCAGTGCTCAAATAGAGTTTAGTAACCAGGTCTCTCTGAATACTTTTCTAGAATATTTATGTAACATGGGAATCATGATTAGAAACAATCGATAGGGGTACTCCATGAAGTCTTACAACATCATTAATATATAGTCTTGATAGACATTAATGTGGTAAATTTTCTCTTATTGCATGAAAATGTACTGACATGGTAAGATGATCAACAATGACCCATATTACATCAATCCTTCTAGGAGTCCTAGGTAGTCCAATGACAAATTCCATCGTAATATTATCCAATTTCGACTCAGGTATGGGAAGAGTTTGCGTGACTCCTCTAGGATGTTTCCTTATAGATTTCATTTTTATAAAAACCATACATATTGACACATAATCATAAATCTCTCTCTTCATGTTGTCCCACAAAATTTTTTCTTGAAATCACTATACATCTTAGTGCTACCAGGGTGTATGGAGAAATTGGAGCTACGAGCATCATCCAACAATTATATTTTTGGAAAAGGTATTTTAGGAACTAAAAGTATCTTCCCAAATTTCTTAATCTCATCTTCATATATGAAGTTGATCAATCTCCCATCATTCAAAAGAATTAATTTTCTTTTCAAACTTCTCATAATCTGCCTGATAACTTTTTATCCTTTCTTATAAAGATTGTTTGGCAACCATTTGAAAAAGTGTCAAGGTTTCACCATCCATTATTATTCCCATATCCAATTTTACTAGATCCATGTACATAGGATCCCTTTAAAATCTAATATTATTCAGACCTCCATGACCCTTCTGCTCAAAGAATCTGTCCCCATGTTTTCCTTCCCCAAGTGGTAGTTTATAGTGCAATAATAATCTTTGAGTAATTAATCCGTCGTCATTACCTCATGTTGAGTTCCTTCAGTGAGAAAATATATTTCGAACTATTGTGATCAGTATATATCTGAAATTTTTACCCTAGAGATAGTGTATTCATATCATCAATGAAATGATTATAGCTGCTAACTGAAGATCATTAGTAGGATAGTTTTGTTCATGAATATTTAGCTGTCTTAATGCATAGGTAATAACTCAATCATTCTGCATAAGGACAAAACCAAGCCATTTCATTGAAGCATCACTATAAATAACTATCCCATCATTCCCCAATGGCAGAGTAAATATAAGAGCATTGACTAATCTTTTATTCCTTTATTCAAAACATTATTCACACTCTTTTTTCCATAAATATTTAACCCCTTTATGTGCGAGCATGGTTACTGGGTTAGCCAACCGGGAAAACAGCATACCTCAGTTATAGTCATCAATGCTTTCCATTCTTGAATTTCCCTGTTCATGGAAGGATCAACCTAAATTCCATCCTTATAGAAAATTTTTCCATGAAAATAACTCTCTTGAATCCAGAATTAACACTTTCTAAATGTACAATATAATTCATTTCTTATGAGAGTTTTTAGGATAATGCACAAGTGATTTTCCTGAACTTTATAGATTTTAGAGTATACAAAGATATCATCAATAAATACCACTACAATTTCATCAAGATATTCCTTGATAACACTATTTATTTGATCCATGAAAACAGAGGGTGTATTAGTTAGTCCAAAAGGAATTACTTTAGACACATAATGCCCATACCTAGTTTGAAATTCTATTTTTGGAATGTTATCCTTCTTCACACACAACTGATGATATCCAAGTCAAAGGTCAATCCTTGAAAAATAGATATCTCCATGAAGTAGGTTGAATAAAACATCAATATGAGGTAGCGGATACTTGTTATTTATTGTTATAGAATTTATTTCCCTTTAGTTAATAAAAAACCTCTTAAATCAATCTTTCTTTTTAACAAAAATGGGAAGGGGCTCCCCATGGGGAAACACTAGGGAGAATAAATACATTATTACTCAATTCCTCTAATTGTTTCTTTAGATCCACTAATTCCACAGTTTCCATTATACAAGGGGTCTTCGATATGGTCCTGGAACATGGAATTAAATCTATAGAATCCTCGATTTCTCAGTCTATGTGATGTCTAGGTAAATCCTCTCGAAACACATCAATATAATTTTGCACAATAAATACGTCCTCTATTTTAACATTCATTTTCTCACCCATTGTTATTTAATTCTCTTCCTCCTGAATAATTGAATTTAGTAAAGCTACTAGTGGTGGATCTAGATAAGAATCAGGCGGTGACGTTTATACTCTAATGATAAAGTACTCTTTATCATCACCAAAAATAGTATCCTCATTATTCATATAATAATTTTTTCCATAATGGTTTGAAATACAACCCATACCGAGGATTATATAATATTCAATCATTGTTATGATGATAAAATTAGATGATAAAGAACATTTATATTCCCTAATGGGGACTGATTCACAAAACATTGTTGCAATGATACATCCATTAGGAGTTTTGACTAGAAACTACTTTGTTAAATCAAATTGGAAATATCTAGTTTTCATAGAAAACTAGGATGATATGAAATAATGAAATGATCCCGGATCAAATAATGAATTGCATAAACATTAGTAAACAAATAAATTACATTCCAAAACATCTTTCAAAGCATCAACCTCAGTAGTACTTATCGCATGTTCTTGGCCCTGATTCCTTTGCATTTTTTGAGGTAAGTTTCCCTGACACTTATTAAATTCACTTTCATAATGTCTCATCTCTCTGAAATTGTTTCATTAAACATTGATATCTTATTTCTTCCTCTTATAATCACTAGAAATAAGTCATTTCTATCCACATTTTTAGTATATTCCTTTTCCATTTAGACATACACCAAGGTTCTTCCTTCCACAATTATCACAGATTGAAAATTCAACTCTTCCGTTCATCCCTATTTCCTTATCTGATTTCCCAGAGTGTTTAGAAAATCTATTTTTCTCTTTATTTTCTTTAAAGGTGTAAGTCATAGAGAATTACTTTTATGTATTGATATCAAATGAGAAAATATCTTTGTACGATGAGAAGTATTGTAAATCTAATACTCGATGGAGAAATTGTTTTAACCCATTAAAGAATAAATAAATGTTACTTCTTGGGATATGTATATAATATACGGCATTCCTTTATAACCTTGTAAAGTTTGCTTCATACGTTTTTTGACATTCTCATCCTCCTTTTATCTCAGACTCAGAAATTGTCTCGCTATATCGGCCTGATGGTCACGAGGAATGTATTTTTCTATGAAATTCTCATTAAACTCCTTTCATTCAATTGTTTATATTTATTAACCTTCCTTTGGGTTATGAATTAATGACCACCACCGATCGGTATCTCTCGTTAGGTGATAAACTACCATGGAAACGTTTTCCCTTTCACTACTCCCCAAAGCATGATATATTTTCTCTGAGGAACATATACATTATTAATCTACAAATGCATCTATGGACCCATTGAATGTTGGTGCTTGTTGCCTCATGATGCGGTCTAACATTGATCCTCCTCATTGTGGATTAGGGTTCTCCAAGTGGGTAAGGTTATTATTCATAACCTGAGTGAGTTATCCCAGTATGGTGATAAATGAATCTACACCAATTGCATCACCATCTCCACTATAAGTATCTTGAGTAGGAGGGAAACCCCTACATGGATTACCTGCATTGATACAGTTTCCTTTCCTTCCACTAGGTTCCATTTCTAAACAATGGGATACAATAGATTAGTTTATGAATCACAATACATAATTCCAAAATTATACAATAGTTTACATAAATCGAACAATTTATCGATATAATCCATAATAATTAAATTTTATTTATTGAATAGATATATACTCATAAATCCTTCAAAATGGTTCATAAATTAAATTATAATTATCCAAAGAATATCCCATGGGAGAGTCATAACCAAGAGTGCTACAAAGCCCATTGTCATGAACCGGTTCTCGTTCGAGTCTACCTCAAAACGGTGTTTTGGGGTTTTACCTATAGGTACGTCTTTTCTAGAGTCGTCTCTACCTGCTCATATCTATACATGGATGTATTTCATGAAAAAATAACAAAATATATACATTACCAAAAATCTAGGATGTTAATCTACACTAATCCTCAATGTCTATCTTATGGTAGTGTTCTCTAATCAGAGTTTTTCTAAATCTGGTTTCCAAGGGTTTTACTAAACTTCTTCTAAGAACAAATGTAACACCCCAAACACAGTTACCCAGAGTCGGTGCATTATTTTAATACATTTAAATGATATAAGGAATTATGTCCTGAAATACTGATCAGTTTAGTATCCATTGAAGTAAAAGATTCATTCATACATTTTTTACATTACATTACAAAATGAAAAATAACAACAACATTTTCTCCATTTACCACAAACTTATCCCTTAGAATATCCATGTAGGTATGTCATAAAATACTTCTTCACATCCTGGGGAAAATAAAACATAGAAAGGGGTGATCTCAAATGCTCATTTAGAGTACGTAATATAGCCGAAGATAACATAAACATTAGGCATGTTGAATAATTGAAAACACATGCCTTTACAAATAATAAACATGAACTCTTTATGGCGGGAATTTGAGATGAGTAAATAAGGCCATAATAAAACATAATAATGGGTATTATACTAGTCTAATAACAACATGAACCATCAATATTATTTTCAAAATGAGGGAATGTATAATGAGGAAAATTCTGAAATAATTTGTCAAGGCGTCAGGCAAGATGTCTAAAAATGATTTAGGCCTCAACAAAAACCATATATCAAATTGGGAAATGACTTGGACAATTCCACGTATAATTGTATCATGAAACCTACCAATGAATTGTGGTTCTATAGTGGGCTCCACCCTCCACTTACTAAGTCCAATACATTCCTCATATGAAATAGTTGAAACATAACATAGGTATTCGAATTAAAACATGCATACATAATGTCAATACTTTAACCACAAACCATAGATTGTGTAAAAATAACACATCCACAGTCAAACATCTCAGAAAACCTTAAATACACAATGGAATATTTGTATCATAATAAATCAACATAAAAAAAGTGTAAAATTTAACAAAGGATGTTGACATAGATGAAATGAAAACTATTTGAGGGAAATATCTCTTTTTTGTTTTGAAATCGTTTAAGAGTCACACAATTATAAAAGAAAAATTTTATTTTGAAAATAATATTATAATCTTATAAGGGAATGTTTGATGATATTATAATGGCATAAAATAGCCGCACTTTCCGTATAGGTTAATAATCCATTCTTACCTTAATTTTTTCGAAAATGTTATAAAGTACCTTGTTTGAAAAACGACGAAAAGATTCTTTTCAAAACATATAAGGTCAAATAACGGTATAAATGAATTTAACCTATTTTTAGATAAATAGTAAATTTTTTTGAAATAATTTTTTATGAAAACATTTATGTGGATGATAAAGAGGTCCCATAAGGTACTTACATAAAAACAACCTCATATAATTAAGATATTTTGAATTTAACCCTTGCACTTTCCTTTGGTCGAGGGTACTTTTAACATCTTTATATTGACCATAGTATGTTATTAAATTATACCATAAGAATATTAATATTTATTATATCATACATGATTCATTTATGACTTTATAAAGCCCATTTAATAATTATTTCCATGTTAAAACAAGATTTTCGTTAATAATCTCTTTCTTTATTGTACATATTTTAACATGTTATTCTTGATCATAACATTTTGATCATGATTTATATACTTTAAGAATATTACAAATGATTCATATATCATATATATTTAGAATATAAACATTTATAATAGATAGATATATGAAATGGAAAACACAGTTTATGGAGACGGTAGGTCGTACACACGCATAAACGGTGTTTCCTTTTTCATATCGTATTGAATGGAAGTAAGTAAATAAGATATATGTAATTAAATAAATACATATACATATATATATATATCTATTAAGAAACATTATTATTTCATATATTACATACTTATTAATAATTTTTTTGTAATCATCATTGAATGGTGAATGTGAAAATGAATGTCATCGCGTCATGGAGACGGTAATCCGTACGTACGAGAGAAAATATAATTATATTGATGGTAAAATCATATGTAATCAGATGGAATATTATATATACATAATAATTAAAATGTTTTATTTATTATTTACACCAGTTATACTCATTATTATACCCATCCAAATAATATAGTTTTTGAATAACAAACTACACCACGACGTGGAGATGGTAAGCAGTACGTACGAACGTATGGTGACAATGTCATTTATAAGATGGATTGAATATGGAATATGGTTGTAACATATTTTAGAATAACATAATAGTATTTAAGAGGTACTAGAGTTATTATTTTGGTATGGAAGAAACAAAAAAAGAGTATGTGGAAGAAGAAAAGAACTTCAAAAGAGGGTGGTGAAATTATTACTCATTATTCTGGTGTTTCCTTTTGATTTTATCAAAAATGCTCCATAGTCTGGTATTATGATAAAATAAAGGACTTAATATTGATTTTAGGGACGTTTGGAGGATATTTGGATTGGGGTTGGCCGATCCAAATGGCTTTGGAGGTGTGAATTTGAGAGAAGGGAAAATTTCCTTTAATAAGAGAGGTGAGGGTCACTTTAAGAAAGGCTTGAAATATTATTTTATAATAAAATAATTTTATTGTTTTAATGGCTTCAAAATGATTTATTTCTAGGATAGGGTGGTGAGGGGTTGAAAACCTCTGAACTAATGGGTTTTAGACAGGTTTAGGTCACCATACTAACCTTATCTTTTAGATTTAACTCGTAGTTTAATAGTTTGGAAGTTACCATTTCTCTTTGTATTTTTATATTATATGGTTAATAACCTTATTATAACATGACAAGGGAACCTCAAGTGGTTAATTATTAATATATATAACCTAATCTAATTCCTTTTTCCAACCACTTATTTTTAGGAATATCATATCAATTAATAGTACATTTTTTGTTTTAAAAACTCAATTATGTCAATTTCGACACTATTTGATATTTTGTTTTTGTGTAAGTCATACAAACCTTATATTTTCGAAAAAAAAGTATTTTATTAACCCTAAAATTTCATATTAGCCTATAAAATTCTTGTAAGGCATCCAAACATTTAAATTTTATTTATTTTAATATTTATAATAAAAAAAATTTAATATTTCATTAAGATGATAATTCCTTCATCACCAATGTGTCATAAATAAATTTAATTATTTAATAACTAAAAATTATACATAAAATACCATTTATGTATTAAATATTTTTGTCTTTCTAAATAATATTTACAGTCTAATTTATGTAATGTATAACCACATATTAAAAATGGTTTATTTATTAAACTTTGAATTTAACACTTTTAGCTCTTCTTTAAATAAAATAATAATAAATGTTCTAATCTAATACATGTGGAACAAGAGGATAATATTTTATTTCTAAAGTTGTTTTTTGTCCAAATAAGCATATCCAATATAATTAGGATATGTATTAGTGTAATTATAATCTCATTTTTTCCTTTAATTACCCTATTTACTTTTAACCATGGTAAATAAAAGTCCAAAATTTCTATTCACCAACAATTATTTTCATATTATTGAACCAATTTTACATATTGGTTTCAACCATGTCTTTTGGATTTATGAAATTTAATTCATAAAAGTGGAAAAATTAAATTTTATAGAAATTTGAAAATGCTCTTTCAAGGTGGGTAAAAGATTGTAAAAAGTTCAATAAAAATTTATACATATAATTTTATTATAAAATTACTCTAATTAATTAAATTGAACATATATAGGTATTATGTATCTATTTTACTAAAAATAAATTTAAATAAAATAAATAATTATAAAAAAAAATTTGGGTTTAAACAATAACGTAGTGTTTTCACTATTCCTAAAAAATTAAATGTTTTCAGAAAAATACCAAAACATCAAACTAAGATAATTTTGATATTCTGAATCCAAATATGTTGATTTTTTTACCAAATTTAAAACATAGGATTTTGTTTAATTAATTTAAAATTAAATCCTGTTGTCAAAACCAAAAAGTGGGTTTTTAAAAATAAAAAACTATCAAAATATTAACATGTGTCTCTGTAAAATTTAAATGTTAAATTACATATAATGACCAAAATTGTATTAAATGATAGAAATATATTCTAATTATACTTAAAAATCATTCAAATTAATAATTTAACACCATAAATTTTTTCGATTGGAAAAGTTATTTTCAATTAAAACATAGTATTTTTCATTATTCATCAAATTATGAAAGTTATAAAAAAAGTAACAAAAATTTATCCAAACTAATTTTTTTGTAACGATTCTAAAGAAGATTTTAATTGCATTAAATTGAATACATAAAAGTGTCAAATATTTTTTAAAAAAAGTTTCTCCATTAAAAGGCTGGCATTTTTTTGAAAAATTCTTCTTTTATCTCAAATAACAAATTTGTTCTTATATTTTTTCTAAGAACCACATAATATAGATGTTTAAATTATATAGATTATATAAGATTTAAAATACAGTTAATACTATATAAAACTTCTTTTTGAATGACTAGTTCTGTATGTTTTTTTGTGTTAAATCTCCATGTTGCATACAACGCAAGCTATTGAATTATTCTAACGAAACATATCATAGAAAGTTGGGGTGTTACATTTTGATTATTTATATTTGCGCAAAATCATTCCCTTGTGGACACTATTAATTCCCTTGGTGGTTATCCCCATCCCGAGAGGATCAGAAACGCCTCTTAAGACTTCTCACGGGCTGGCATGGGTGACCGGTTCCGGGTCGACTCGGGCTAGTTCGTGACATTAGATAACATGTTAATGATAATTATTCAGATTAATTTTACCATTTTTTGATATGAAACAAGTTTTGTTCTATTACTTATTATAATGTATATATAATTTTACACAAACATTATGTAAGTAATAATACATATATCAAAATATATTTCAACAATAAAAATGGTTTCATGACTATCCCTTTTGATGATAATTGAAAATCAAAACATGTTGTCATTGAATGTGATAAATTAACACATCACAGAAGATGTCTAAAATTTTTTGATCTAAAAGACAGGGGAATTAATTTTTGAACAATTGTTAATCAATCATAATAACATTCCATTATATATAATGTACTAGATGTATCATAAATTTTGGATGAGGGGATGTAAGGAGAGAATAAGATTAGAGAGGATTTGAAAAGAAAATAAATGAAAATGTAATAGGAATTTACCTCATGAATTTCTCATCATTGAGACCCTCCTTAAAGAATTTTTTTTGGTATTTTTATGATACTGTGTTCTATTGGATGTGAGAGGGAGGTTTCCAAATAGATTTTTGAGTAATTGTTTAAAGTCATTAATCTTGAGATATGTGAGGAGAAGATGTTGTTATCTATTGTATTAATAGTAGAATGAGGTGTTTTCTCATTATTTTACTCATTAGTTTATTATTTTACCCCAAGACTATGAATAGTTTTTTAATTATCATCAAAAATAATAATATAATCATTGAATGTTCAATATGTTTTTCTTGCATCGTCCATGCATCATTTATGACTCCAAAATTTACGTTTTTATGTTTTATCATATTTCACTATTCACAAAAAAATTCATCTATTGTTGGAAAAACACAAAATGTCACCCAAACCATTTTTTGATTTATTGAATTATAATATTAAATATTTTTTATGAAAATATTTTTCTAAATATGATATAATTAATTTTTAATTAATACCATCATGTACATGGAAAATACCAATTTTAAAATTATAACTGACTATATAACACTTCGAAAAATTAATTTACATATCATGAAAATATCTTATAATCATGAGATAAAAAAATATTAATGTATAATGATATTTTTTTGAATTAAATTATCTTCTAAAACTTTAAATTTATTATACAATTGAAAATAAATACTTATGATTTATAAAAATATCAGCATTATTTAGTAATTTCAAAAATATTTTTTTCTATATACTATGATATAATTATATCATATTAACATTTATTAGATGATTAACTTTTATTAATACTTTAATATGTGGTTTTACTATTTTTTTGGCCAGTTTACTATTCTTAAGGGTCGTATTACTTTTCATAAGGTCATGTTACTATTTTATCAATACAGGTTCTTAAATTTTAGAAAAACATATTATTTTTTCATTCATAATTTATAATGTGTTTATTATGTTTTTAATTTAATTTTTTTTTGTGATTTTACTGTATAATATAATTATAAAAACTGAATTTTTATTGATAAAATTTTGGGTGGTTACAAAAATATTTTTATATAAAGAAAACTTATTAAAAAATGGAAATGTTATTTTCTTCAATAATGTTTTTATCCAATATTTATGTGTGATGATTATGATATGGTTCATGGGAATTTTTTATGAAGATGGGTTGTTCCATTATAAATCTATGGAGTGTGATCCCATTATAAATCACTAATACAATAGTTAAATATACGATGTTAACTTATTAGGTTTCTCATAAGATATTACAGGATTATACTACGATGGTTTTTACAAATATAATAGTGATGATTACACCCACTATAGATATTAGAGAAACATTATATATTGAGGTGATCTGAAATTTATATATCAAGTTACCACTATAATTTATGTAAGATAATTTTAGATTTTATAAGAATCTTATGATTTCATAGAAAAATATATATAGATTTCATTTTATGGGTGAAAGTTATAAATTATTTAAATTTTTTAATGAAAAAATTATTAGATTTAATTTATCATTTATATTCTCTTATATAATGTTGAATAGAATTCACTGCGAAAAAAGGAAATTTATAGAGTATGAAAATGGTTTTTTGAGGCCAAATATTATTTTATGAAGGAAATATTCATATATGTATTTATGGGCTAAATTTTTTTTCATTATATTTATTCCCCTTACTATCAATAATATTACTCAAAAACATTTGGGATATTAGTGAAACATAAAAATTACATAGTCCTATAAGATAAATCTAATATTTATCTCTAGATAAATTTAATAACTCTTAATTTCTGAAACCAAAAATGTAATTTTATTTATAACCTAATATCAAAGTGATTATTTATGATTATTTTTGGGTATTACTTTTGAAGTAATTAGAATAAAATTATTTTTATCCATTTATGGGATTAACCATTTTTTGAAATTAACATATCTTATGTTATCTATTTTATTAGTGGTTAATGGATGAAGACATGTTGAATGAATTTTTTCTTTTAATAAAATTTCTGATAGTGGGATGTTGATTCAAGTTATTAAAGAATGAAAAATTCAGAATCAAGCTTTGAAAAAATAGATGATTTTTTTATAAAATTTATTAAAAAATGATTATTTAAGTATGTATAATTCTATATGGTATTACTATACCATTCATTTAAATTTAACAATTAGAAATCAATATCCTTTTAAACCATAACAGATTTGTTGTTTTGTGATGGTTAACATTATGTTTTCCATTTTATCAATCAATCTCTATCAGTTATTGGGAGTTAATTTTATCATTCATTAATATGTTGTCCAACATGAAATCTTAGTATGTGTTACTTTAGATTACCTTTTTATATTCATTTATTCAATTAATGTTGATGTTTTTATTGTCCCTTTTAATGATTGGAGATTTCAACGAATGTATTTTCAAATACAAAACCTGAAATATGATTCCTAAATTCAAAATTACTATGATGTTATAAGGCGAAACCTTAAAAAGTATCTAATATTGAGTTTTAATAAATAATTTGCATTATTTTATATTTAACAACATTTCAGGTTTAGTGTTTTATATAATTTGGCCATAACTATTACATAACATCTTAAATATTAAAAAGTATATATATATACTCTATATTTTTTTTCACAAAATAAAACTCCTTAAAATGAAACATGATTTTCTTTCCTATAAGAATTATTCATGATAATCATATTTATTAGTTCATTCCTCTTTCCCATCTCAATACCATGTGAAAATGATTTCAAAAACTACGGATGAACCAAAAAATCTCAGCAATGCAATATAAAATATGGAAAGAAAATGTACTTACATGAATACTTATAAAACCATGAAATCATAGTTCTCACACATAAAATAAATTCTCTTTGAAATACCTCATGAAATCACAGGATTCATGCAAACATAAAGAAAGAATAATTCATAAAGGTATCTTATCGCAGCCATATGATACTTACATTGTAGCTTTCACAACTACATTGGGGGTAGCTGGCATGGATACATTTGGAATACCAATCAAAGTATATTACCTAAATCTCTACGGAGAAACCTTATCATTGAACTTGATCCCATTACCAAATAAATTGGATAGCTATCATGAGCTCACACTACATTGATTTTTCGTGGAACCACCTGTATATATAAGTAATTCTGAAGAACCATAATATAATCATAACACATTAACAAACATAATGGAAAAATAACATTTCCACATTGCAATAAAAATAAATGATTTTAATTATCAAAACATTCTCAAAACCATTTTCAATAAAAAATACATTAAAAATAAATATATTATTATTTAAAAAAACATTATGGCTCATAGAGGAATCCAAATATTAAATAATGGTCACAGTAGCAGAATGATTTTCATCACCGCATACAATAAAAAACATTACTTTGGATATTTACAAAACATATTCATAGAAAAATATTACTTTCGAAATACTTTGTATGAAATTAATATTAAAATGTGTTAATTATATATCATATATAATAATGTGGTGGTATATTATCGAAATATTCCTCAATGAAAGGAGACCAAGACGATGTCCATTACATGGAGTCTGAATCATCATATACAATTGTTATATTAATGAATAATAAACATAGGATAATTTATAATTTCATGAGAACCATTTTTAATTTTATTATTCCTTTTTTATTAGTTATTACCATTTTATGAAGATTACATAATTATTTATCTTCATATTAGATGTTTTTTAAATATTCGGTACTTGAGTCGAAAATTAAAATGTTATGATATAAATTTTCCATGTGGTCATAAGTGCATCATCTCTAGAATATTAATCATGGAATAAAAAAATACATTAATATCACTTTTAAAATAAAACAATTAATTATAGTTTTGAAAAATGAACAACATTATCTTCATGGAGATGGTAGGTGATTCATACGCATGTGTAACGTTTTCATTCTTCATTGATCATTATAGAAATAAAGTAATTATTATATTATATTTTCATAATTATAATAATATTATTAAAATCATCATTATAATTTAAATAGTCATATATATATCATAAAAGTGATTTTGTGAATAATGATGATTCACATCGTTTTTTGGTGATGATATTTCACAAGTACGCACAAATAACGTTATCACCTTTATGTGCAAGGGAAGTAAGACCATAATTTAAATATTATTATTTTAAAATGATATATATATTTATATATCAGGAATATTATATATAAAAACTGATTTTATGATTATAAATTTTCCTGATAGATGGTAATGGAAAACAATCTACATCTGTTCGCGAGGTGGTGGTCTATCGTACAGATGAACGAAATGTTTATTTCCCATTTTATTAAATTGGATATGAATTTAGGTAATGATATTGAAATTATAAAATCTCATTATATTTATTATATTAGAGTAAATAGGTCATCATGGATATAGTATATATAATGTAAGTTGAAGAAGATATAAAATAGAAACACCTAAAAAATGATTCCTCTTATACCTTTGAACACATTTGAAACACAACTTAAAATAACTATTGAATTTGTTCTTCATAAACTAAGTCCTCAAGAATGTGGGGAGAGATTCTTATAAGGGTTTTGGATAGATATATTATGAACGAAATTTATAGTTAAGTGTTAGTATAAGATATGATTAGGTACCTTTTTATAGGATATGGGTGGGGCACCCTTTAAAAATATTACATTATTTAATAAATATAAATTAATTTATTAAATCAAATGACTCCATAATAAGATATGTCATAGGTAATATATCTATAAATCGAATTCCTCTAATAAAATATTTTAAAAAATATTGTGATTTTATTTCAAACCAAATATTTTTGGTTTACCCTTAAATATTCTCTTTTAATTTTAATTGTGAGAACAATATTTTAAATATTAATATGTTATAAAGTTTTATTATATGTAACAATTCCACATAATTGGATACATAATTCACATTTATACATTATAATTAAATTTTTTTTATTTTTAAAATATTCTTAGGATTTTTAAATAATTTCATAATTTTTTATTTTTATAAAATATCAATTATTTCAATCTTTATAGAATTCATTTCATTGAATTTATATAAAATTTGAACTTAGAGATAACTTTGACTAAAACCATTTAATATAATTTAAGAATTTCATAATCACAGAGTAAATTTGTGTGTCATATAAATTATGTCAAATAAAATGTATTTTAATATTTATTACAGTTATTATTTGATTCATTAATTACTAAATAAATCAGTACATCATCATTGTGTCATAATTAAATTTAACTATACAATGTATAAAATTTATAAATAAAATCCCATTATTAAGTTAATATTTTTATCTATATAATTACCATTTATTTTCAATTATATCACTTATATTACGCCAAATTAATTTTTTTTGTATTAAGAGACATGTTTCTGATATTTTTTCCAATACTATAATTTAAATTTTATAAATGTATTAATCGTAACCAAGTGGCATAAAAAGGACGGAAGTTTTTTCCAAGTATTTTATAGGTTGGATATAACTTATCCAATAAGGTTAGTATAAATCTTAGGGTAGTTTTGTATTATTTTAATATTATTTAACCCATATTTACGTGATTTAGCTTCATTCATCCTAAATAAAATAATAACGATAATATTCACTAAAAATTGGTTTTTTCATGTTAGATCTAATTTTTCATAATGATTACATCGATGAATTTCCATTTTTTAAAATTAAAATTAATAAGTGACTAAAAATTATTTAATGTTAACCCCATTTTTGGATCAAAGAAACATGTTTTTTAAAAGTAATAACCATCAAAATATTGACTTATTTATATATCAAATTTAAATGTGAAATTACATCCAATGTCTAAATTTTAATTAAATGATAAATAATTATTCTAACTACATTTTGAAACCAATTTAACAGGAAATATAACTTTTTAAATAAATTAGATGAAAAATCACATTTGAATCAAAATGCATTATTTGAAACTATTTATTAAAAATGAATTTTATCATAAATGTACCAAAATTCAACAAAAGTATATTTTGATGCCCCGCATATACAGAATATTTTTATTTAATTTAACCTATATACGTGTCAAAAACAATAATTTAATTTGTTCTCCATCAAAATATGGTGAAACTGTATTTTTAGAGAAAAAATCATTTTATCGATAAAATTTTATATCATCTAATATAATATATAGAAAACACATAATATTAGTTTTAAATATAGTATTGAATTAATATATAATTAATATAATCTAACAAGAGTGATTTTAGTATTTTATAAACAAAATTATTCATACATAAATAGTTTTTCATAAAAACAAATCCATTATATTCAACAGTTTTTCATTTTCATATATGATTAATTTTATATCTAATAAGACATTATATAAACATGTTTAAACTATATTTTCATAATTTACATAATATAATTATTTCTCTCCAATATAATTTTTATGTTATAACTTCAATTTAAAATAATAATACTAATAATATATTATTTTTCAGTATAACCCAACATTGTGTGCAATATACGATTTCGTATAAACCAATTAGTGAATGTCGGGTATACTATTAGAAATATCAACTATTTTAAAATAAAATATCAATATAGTTAATAATAATTAATATATATGAAAAAAAACTATTTTATAAATACCTAGGATGTTATAGATGTACTTTTCTAAGGGTAGAATTTGACATCCAGATATTTTTTTGAAACAAAACACTATATTCTCTATCATACAAGATACGCAACAACAACTTTTAATGAACTAAATATTTTAATTATCTAAAAATTATAAATGAGTATCTAAATTGGTGGGATTGAATAAAATTACCATAATTATAAAATATAAAATGATCCTACTCGATAATAATTTTTTAGTTATTTCATATAAAATAAGTATTTTAATATTTGTAAAGGAATTTTATTCGTTAAATAAACTTTCTTAAAGATCGGTTTTTATTTATTTTATGTGTGAAGAATATAATGAATTTATTTAAATTTCATAAATTTTACAAATTTTACTAAATGAATTAATTTTTCATACTCATATTATTAAAATTAACAAATATTAAAAATTTGAAAATTTTCAAAAAATATTGATTTTTTCAATCAATAGTGAAAATAAATTTTTTCATATTATATAATTTTAAAATTAAAATTATAATATAAAATTAAATTCATTAATATTGATATGATATATTCAAATAATTTTTTAAAATAATATTACTCTTGACTTTAGTATATAATCGTTTCCTGTTTAAAAAGGGAACTTCTCTAAAAAACAAGTTTTAATTGCATTTTTTGCAATTTATTTTGAAAATAATATCTCAAAATTAATTTTAATAAATTTTGAAAATAGGATTTTATATTTGGAATTAGGTGGTAAAAATTTAAGAAATAGGTTACTTTTATTTATTGGGAAACATGTATAGTAACCATAGTAAAAGTTTGACCCTTATAAAGTGTAAATAATATAATTTAGGATAAAAATATATTTATAAGGACATGGAAATGACCCTAACACATTATAAAATTTTATTGGAAGTGTTATCATGGTCCATAAGAATTAAATGTTTGGAAATGTGGATTTTGGTTTCCATTTTTTTGTGATGATGACATTTATAATATTTTATTTAATATAAAGTCTAATATGTCACAGAAATATTTTTAATAGCTATATAAATTTTAATATGGGGTTATCTTGAGGAGAAATAAGACATTAAATATTGATTTTAAAAATAAAATATTTATCCTTTTCATTATACTATATTTATAAATTTTATGTTTGAAATAATCATAGTAAATCTGATATTATAATTTTATATAAAATAATTACAAAATATTGCAACAAAAGCATACATATTCCTAAAATCTGAAATAATAAAATGGACATCAATAAATAATTTCATAATAATCGAATGCGTAATTATAGACATTTAAAACATACCATTTATTCTGGGGATAAGACATATTGAAATACCACAGAGTACTAGTTCCACGACTTCAAAAAATAATGGGTATGGCCCAGCGCAAAACCCAATATGAATTTTCTCTAGAGACCCACTGATACATTGAGATGAAATATTAGTCCCACACAACATTTAATAATTCCAATTAATTCCTCAAATTCATAAATAATAAAACTGAATTATCAATCCTTTAAAAAATCAATAATAAACTGTGTTGGAATAACTAGTCATATAGAATAACTATAAATCCCTAATAAAACTAATAATAAACCATCCAAAATTATATGATCAATAGTATTATTTGACTAAATATTCAACATAATATTGAAAAATTTATTTTTCTTAAGAATAATATACATCAATGTGATTATTAAAATATATTTAAATAAAAAACTATTTTTAAAATTGAAAATATTTTCTAAAATCTAAAAACATCTCACAAAAGAAAGAAATTATTTTCTTTGGTAATAATCTAGTAAACTATAAATAAACATCGAAAAATTAAGGTGACCTGAAGATGAGAAGTTATGTTTATTCTCCATATGGTAAATTTTTTTTCTTCACATTTTTGTAGTAAAAAAGTCAAGATGTTCATTGATTGGTTAACAACGGAATGATTCCATTTTAATTTGCTTCTAAACTATTTAAATGGGTTAAAATGAGTTTAAAAATTCATTATTGAATATTAAATTAATTTTTTAAAAAAGTTTTTTTTAAAATATGGTCACCGAAGATAAATATTCCCAATCTTGGACATAAACATAAACCATCTCCTATAATAATTATTCTATGAATCCACACTTACCAACTGTGTGTATTTTGAATTTAAATCCCCCTAAAAGATAACATGAAATATTTATTAAGGAAAGTTTCTATTCCATTTACAAAAAATAGTATTAAATATATTAAAGAGTCTTTTTCTAAGACTTTTCCTTTTATTTTTTTTGTTTTAAACTTATTATTATAAATTTATTTATATAGAAAAGTATATTTTAAAAATAGAATTTTATTTTTTATATGATTTTTTTTTCAAATATTATTTTTTAATGTTTCTTTTCAGGGAATTTCAATTAAAAATCTTAATTTAATGTGATTCCTTCAACCCTATATACAAAATTTTTGAAGAATTTTTTCTAACATTACATTTTGAGGTGATTTTTCCAACTTCATTACACATTATTATTTTTAGTACTCCTCAATAATTTTACACGCTTCTTTTTAAATGATATGTCATTAATTATTAGTGAATTAATATTTATAAAATGAAATGTTTTTTCAAAATAAAAGACATTATATCCTTAGTAATTTTTTTATTCATGATTTATGTGTTATGACAATATTATTGTTCATTGGAAATTTTAATGAGGATGTGTGGTTCAATTATAAACCAATTCAAGGTGAGTTGGATGTAGTTAATAAGTGAATTGGGTTAAGGAACAAAGTTAACTGATTAGGGATATCATAAAAGAGTATGGGAATATAGGGTGATGGTTATTAAAAATTTAACTGTGATAGTTACTCCCAATTTTTCTGTGAGAGCTATATTATTTGAAATAGTGATATGAAAATTATTCCACATGATACATTTATAATAGATTGTTTCTATGGATTTTATCGGAAACTCATTGTTTCATTAGGTAATCTAAAGAGTTGAGGATTTATGCATGAAAGTTATAACTTTTTGAATAGTTTTCTATAATCTTTTATATGTTTTTATATTTTCCATAAATATTTAATATAGAATTTTTATGAACAAAATATGTAGACAATTTGATTTATTGGGTAGAAAAATGTTTATTTTTATTCCAAAGTAAAAGCTTAAAATTTTATATTTTTACAAGTATTTATGTATTATTGTTTTCATTTTTTATTTATGTCCCTTTTTGATATTTCCATGCTCAACCCATGTGAAAAAATGTTTTTCAAAGGGTTTAAGTGACTTTGTAGATAATTTTTATTTTTAGATGACCTATGTAGGTTTATTACGAAATGAAATTTATACATTTCATTGAAATACTATAAATTTATTTTAAAATTCCTTACCAAAAAAGGGTCATAAAATTACTTTCCAAAATATTTTCATCAATATGAAAAAATAATATCAAAATCAATTAAAAGTACTTATGATTTTTAAAGGATTTAATTTAAAAAATTAGAAATGTATTGAATTAATCATTGTATTTCTCCTTTTATAGGTTTCGAAATTAATATATTTTAATGAAATATTTTGATACATCACCTGACTTATGAAAACCATTTGTCCAATTGTAGTATCACATATTGGGAAATGTTCCCTTTGAGTTCATGTGTTCACTGTATATTCCATATCTTCTCATTTGATACCCAAGTGTATTATTTAGAAAAAACAATTATGGTTATTCATTTACGATTGATAACCCATTAAAACCATTAAAAAAGTGTGCATACATTATTTTCAAAGAAGGAATAGTTTTTTATAACTTCTATTGTTGAAAAAATCTCAATTATATTAAATCTAAATAGATTTAGGATAAATAAAATATTCCATAATAAATACCATCATTTAAATGTCAAATACATAAATAATTTTTTAAAAAAAATTCTTGTCAAAAGCTTCATGAAATTTCAATAAAATTCATAAAATATTGTCACACCAATATTTGATATGGTTATGAAAAACTAAAAACACATCAATCATGGATTCATTATACTGTATATCCACATGAGTAATCTTTTCATTTTCAATAATTATTATTGAATTAAGATATATATCCTTTTATATTTCCCTAACATTCATAATTCATTAAATATTACATTACATCATTAAATATATTCATATATATCATTTATATGATATGGTGAGTAAAAATAAATCAAATCAATTCCTGGATCTGGTTGTCTACTTTTAAACACAAACAATTTTATTATTTTAATTTTAATATAATGGTAATAATTTAAATGCTATATTATCTATTTATAATTATAAATATGTCCCAAATATCAAAATGATTCATTAATTTCATAATTATTTCTTTCCTTGAGAGACGATGACAAGAAAAAAAATTCATCGATTTCTGAGTAAGTAGTAAACCGAAAATATGGACTATGAATTATTTTCAAATTTTATGGAAGATGATATTGATATCGGTCTTTACACTATGTTTGATAGAATACAAGACACAAAACACTAAAATTTAATACACCACTAAAATATAATTACAATATGAATATAATATCATAGACATTAAATTGGTGGGAATTAATATAATTTACTAAAATAAGAAATATAAAATAGTATAACTCATTAATTTTGTATTATTTAATTCTTAAGAATATTAATAACCTAATTTTAGTAAATCCATTTTATTCAAACAATATACTTTCATAATAAATTTTTATCATTGTTAATGTGAGATAATAATATTAATTGTTTATTAAACTTTTAAAAAAGTTATTTATTTAATTAATTATAGTTTTTTATATAATCATTTAAAAATAATCATGTGGTTAAAATTTGAGAATTTTATATAAAGTGTGATTTTATAATGACTATGGAAAAATTCTAATATTTATTAAAATTTGTATCTTATTTTTAATTATTTAAAACAAAAAAAATTATATTTCAAAAATTATATTTTTTATTTTCTTTTTAAAATAATATATTTATGGTTCTAGAAATGGATTTTATACATGAATTTAGTATAAAAATTACTATTGTGGGAAATTATATTTTTTTAAAAAAAATCAATGTTTCATTGTTTTTTTATGATTATATATTTAATAAAATAATACATTCTATATGTTTCAAATTTTGAAATATTGATTCCCAATTTTCATTTAGGATGTAAAAATTTAGTAATATGTCAATTTTATATTTTAGAAAATATTATTTTTTAACATAGTAATTTATTGTTGCCTAGAAAATTGTAAATCATGTAATTAAAGTTAAAAATAAAACAACATTGGCCCACTGAGACCATAGAAACCCTTCCATACCTTGGTTATCATGTATATGCTGTCCTAGTAAAACAAGTTTCTTCATAGACTTTTGGTCCCCATTTTTTCTCACACCCACATACCCGAATATGTCATCAGTCTAATGATTTTCCCCATATGTCAACACATGTTTTTTTAGTTTTTTTTCTCCTCAATCACAAACACCCTGATAAATATTCTGATAGGTCACCCATTATGATCATCACACTAAATAATCATGCATAACTTTGTAGTTCGAATAATGTAGTATTAGGAAATTACAGTTCACCTTTTTGACACGAGACATACCATTTATTCATTTTACCCTTTATCATTTACTATTGTTACGTTAACAGCCACCCTAAAAGGAAAATTTTCTCATTGTGTACCCTACATATCAACCTAGGTTTATCCACCACATCGAATGCTATTTTTTATTCGATAAAATTTTTAACAATTGGGTATCGCTGACTGCACAGACATCCCACCTTAACATTGCCATGAAGTCCAAGCCTTCCAGGTACCCTGAGTTTCTCCAGACATATTTTGTACCCTACCTAGTGCCAAACCACTTGTCCAAATTTTTCATTTTAATAATGAATTTCCACACATTCAAACTCATGTTCTTTCACTGTGTTTTCCCTTACTCACAAACATACTCCCTGATAAACATCTTGGGACATCGCCCATCATGATCACTACTCTAGAAAAAACATGGTTAACGATGGAGTTCTAAAATTATAGTTTCCCCAAATGAAAGATTCAGTTAATTTATATGACTCATATAATTTTTTCATTTAACCCATTATCCCTTTTGAAAATTAATCTTGTACATTACAATGGTACACTACTATATAGTATCCATGTTTTCCACCAAAAGAAATTTATTAAATGAAAATATGAATTAATTTCATGATAAATATGAAAATTTGCCTTCATGAAATCATCCTTGACCCTACACACCCTAAAACAATATGAAAAACATTTTGTCACATGGTTGGACTATTAAAATTTTAGTAAGGGACACAAAAAATAAATACTGATATTGTTAGTCTGTAAATACTTAATTTTTTTCCTTTTTAAAAATAATATTTGGGATAAAGAAAATGAAAATTCATACACAAGGATTCACTTTTTTCCACAAATAATAATATAAATCATTTTGTAACATAATATAAATAAAAAATAATATCTCATGATGTTTTCATAAAAATGTTTCTTATAGTTATAACTACCACACAAAAAGCTTAATATCTTTAGAAGAACACATGAAATAGTATTTTTCTTGTAAAATCTATAGAACGAATAGATAAATAATAAAGGTAACATGGGGAATAATTTTCATACCATCATTACATATATTATATATCTGATGGATACACAGGGAGTAACTATCCCAGGTATTTTTTTTATAATTGTCAACGTATAATCACATAATCTCTTCAGGGATACCTAATCGGTTAACTCTACCTATTTACACAATTATTTGGAGAGATATAAAGGGTTCATCTAATATCAGGATATAATATAACCACATGTAATCATAAAAAACACAGACTAACCATAACATAATCATAACAGATAAATAATTCATAAAAAACATTCATCTAGAAAATAACATTTCTGTTTCAAAATTACATTTCTTTTTCTATAAAAGAACAATATTAATTAAAATCATTTTATTTGAAAATAAAATAGTATATTTTTTGTATAAGTTTAAAATCCATAATTAATAATGATAGTGGTAAAATTATATGATTTCATATAATTTACAATCATTATTTTTAACTTTTTAAATATGTTTTAATGAGTATCTTTAAAAGATTATTTTTTAAAAAATCCCCTCACATAAAACCTAAAAAAGGTTCCCTTTCAAATTTATTTTCAATAAACTCCAAAATAATTTTTTTTTAAATATTCATTTCCATATAAATACATTCATAAAATAATATTTTATGTAATTAAAATGAATCATAATGAATTATAAGATAATTAATCAATACATTTTAAAAGAAGTTATTTAGTTAAAGAGTCCCTTACCTAGAATTTGAATCCTTAGGTACATTCTTTATCTTTCTAAATAATAAAGATTTGTGAATTTACAATTTACTAATAAAAATTTTCATCTTTATTATTACTTTAATATTATTATCTTCTTTTTTATATACAAATACATAATCATTTATGTTCACATCTGACAATTTGACAATACTCAAAAACTATAACCAAAATGGATTTCAAAATTCAACTATGGTCAAGAAGGTCATCATTCCATAATATCCCCAATATAAATAATGACATAAATATCATTTTTATACCTAAATTATAAGTTTAAATACTTCTATTAAATATGGTTATGAAAAATGAACTATGTTATGATCATGGAGATCGTAGGTCATACGTGTTCATGAGTAACATTTTCATTTTTCAATTATAATTATAGAGATAAGTTAATTAGACTTTTATATTTACATAAATAATATAATATCATATATATATATATCACATTTTCTATCTAAATATACGTATACATATCATCTGTGTGTTATGGTGATGAAAACTTAATCACACAACTTTATGGATGTGGTTTTCCACACATACACATGAATGATGTTATAGATTTTTCGACACAGAAATGTAAGAATGTAACTAATATATAATATTTTCATACTGATGAATATTTCATTAATATCATATAAAAATATTAATTCCATATTTATATCTAGTCCTTCGATTCGATGATGGAAAATTAATAACAACTATTCGTTAGGTAGCAGCCCACCGTACACAAAAATATTGAATTATATTCTAATTTTATTGAAAATTTGATGGTTACAGGTCATTAAATTGACATAATAACATGTCAGTATATTTATGAATCTTTTTTTATTATTTTATTAGGGTTTAAAAATATTTAAAATTTTTTTATTAAGAAACAAATCTAAAAAAATAGACAAAATCTATACATCATCATTATAACCCTACTTTTTCATAATAACAAATGACCACTAGGGTTGGTTTTATGCATTAAATAATGAATATATAATTATGGGTGGTATTATATTATGTATATTGGGAAGCCTTCTTCTCAAAAAAATTGTTTCTATGTGTCATGAAATAAAAATAAGAGGTGAATATTTATAGGAGAAGGGAAGGACACTCATGTAAGTTAATGATATAGTAAATTAACGAAAAATAATATTAAATTAAAAATTTATCCAAAATAAAATATTTATAAGGTAAAATTTATATCGGTTTAAATAATATCATTAATTAACTTTTGGATATGTTTAGATCATTTTTCAGTTCCTTATCATTTAGTTTTTACCCTTGTATAAGCCAAACAACTTATACTATGAAAACATAAATTTTTACTCTTTGAGGGTCAATATTTTTACTATAAAAGATTAAAAGACCCATAATTGGGTCGGGAGGAAATTATTATCATTATCCAAATAAATTTTCGTAATTTATGATTTATTGAAATTATTTATAATTTAATAAATTATTGTTTACCATAAAATATTTATAATGTCAATATAAGGACTTTTCATTACCTTAACGTTAATAATATAATTAAAACACTAAAAATTTAAAAAAATTATCTAATCACTAAAATTTCCAGTTAATCAAAAATATTATTATTCATATTACTTTTTTTAGAAAAAATTTATTCTATAGTTTCAATAAAATTTATTTGATATTTTAATAAATAAATTTATTATGGAATATGTGTTATGTAAGAATTTACGGTTAGTGTTTCCACACAAAAAATAACAAATAAATTATAATGATGTGTAAGAATAACATATATTTAAAATGAATTTTTATATTTGAATATATGTTCTGAATAACACTATATTAAAAATGTTATAATAATTAAAAATATGACTATGACATCTATTACTTTTCTATAAATAAAAAATTATAAATTCCATAATCCGTTACAAAAGGAAGAAAATACCATTTATTATAACAATGGATTATTATGGATGATAACCATTCATCCAATAATTTTAGGGTATTTATAAGTGTCATTTTATAGTCTTGATCAAATTATTTTTACACTAAATTACTGGACATACACTTTACTATAGTGACATAATTACTAAGGTTACAATTCATATTTTCCAAAAATAAATGTGACTTATTTACTAAATTTGAACCTCATGATTATATATATGGATTCATTTACAAAAAAAACAAATTACGATGAATTAAATTATAACTTAAATGGGGGTAAATGCAATAAAAAACTTTTCCATAAAGAATATGTTTTAACAAACAAATGTTTTTTATAAAAATAAAAAACAATTTTGAAAACAATAATAGGATTATTTTAAATAAAAAGAAACTTTTATATTTGAAAAATAAAATTTAATTTTAATGTGTAAATACATGAATATAAAATGATATTTTCGAAAATAAAATGTTTTTTCAATATTCATTGGAAAATCTGTGTTTTATGAAAATTATCAAAATTTAACCATAAGAAAATTTATGAAATGATAAGATAAAAAATGATTTTCATTTTATCAAATATGTTTTATAAATTTTCAAGAACTTTATTATATTATTTTATATTAAATAAAACAAACGACATTTTTAGAAAACACTAATGAGGGAAAAACCCTTTTATTTTGAAACCACTTTTCTTTTTAAAATTTTTTGCACATATAAATGAGAAAATATTATTCTAATATATTTATGTAAACCAGTAAAGTATGCTTAAAAAAATTATGTTTAACTAATGATATAGAAATAATATCATTCCTTATAAGTAAAAAACCATTCCTATTTAATATTGTTAAAAGGGATAAAATATTTACATTTAAAGAGGATTTTTAGAGGATTTCCCTATATATAAAACCTTCATATAATTTATTAATAAAATATGTTATGACAAATTTGAAAAATTAACATTTTTACTAATTTATTTAAAAATAAATACACTAATGAATATAATTCTAAAATGATGGTCACAAGAAAGAATAACTGAGAATATAAATCATTGAAACATTTAAAACATGTTTTTTAATTATGGAATCCCTTACCTTATTTCTGAATCAACACATATATTCACTCTCTTTTTTTAAAATAAAAAAGGATACACGATATTAATGTGAGAAATTTTTTCATTTTCATAATTCCTTTTATATTCTTCATTTTTATAATATATACAATTACATAATTTTTTATGTTCATGGGAGACATTTTGATGATATTTTGTTTATAAGTCGATAATGACTTCAATTGGTTGACTTAGGCTAATTTAACAATTATTAGATCATATCTATAATAATAATAATGAAAAATTATATTTTTATACCTGAATTGTATTTTTAAATCCAGAAAATATTTATTATTATGTAAATTTAGCTATATAATAATCATTGAGATTGTAGGATTTACGTATGCATGAGAAACCTTTTAATTTTTCATCAATAATTATAGAAATAATTTATGTATCCTTTTTCCATAATTATCATAATACTATATTACATTATTTAATATTTGTATTCATGTAATTAATATGATGCAGTTGTGAAAAATGAAATAAATTTGTTCGTGGAGGTGGTAGTCCACATGTAAACACAAATGTTTCTTTCTCAAAGCATGGAATGGTAGTAATGTAAATGTTATATTATTTCTTAATAATCATAAAATAATCATTAATATCATGTATAAATATCATTTTCATCAATATAACTATTCTTGGGAAAGAGATACAGAAAAATAATAACATTTGATTGAGTATTGGTTGTTCTTTGTAAACACAAATACTAGATTTTTTATCATTTGAATGAATCAAAGATGTATTTGGGTCATTGTACTATCAAAAAAACAAATCAGTATATAGAGAGGGCTAGAGTTGTTATTGTTTCTTGGTTGTAGAATATTTTAAGGAAATGGAAGTGAAAGTTAAAATAAAATCGGCAGATAATGACTATAACTCTTATTTGAAAAAAACTCCACTACTTATCAACTTAAGACCACAATGGATGGTTTTATGCAAAAAAAACTATGGCTTCTAGAAAGAGAATAGGGATTATAAGAATTTATTTGAAAAGATAATGGCCGAAATAAATGTATTTTTATGATTTTTGTAAAGATAATAAATGGTTTATTTTATATGAGGGCATAACTCTGGGAATTTCTCAAAAAATTAAAATAATTTAAGTTAATTTTCATTTAAAAATGGATTGAAGGTTATTTATTTAAAATTAATTATGTATATTTCTCCAAATCCCCTCATCCAATAATTATTAGTTATGATTATTTCACATTCTTACTCCTATAATTTATTTTAACCCTTATTTATCCTCTAGAAAAATTTTCATGAAAACAATTATTTTTTACGCATTGAGGGTTAAGACTATAACTATAAAATAAAAAATCTTTAATTGGACCATTATAGTTATTTTCCAAATTGTCGTAATTATTTTTCCAAATTAATGATTTTTTAGGATTGGGAGGTCACCCTGTCTCTTGGTTTCCCTTTTTAAAAAACATGGTAATTTTAATTGATTTCCAAAAATTATTATGAAAATCTCCAAAAATAAATTCCTCCATAGAGAGAATGGTTTAATATAAATAGTTATTTAACACCATTAATTTTTAATCCAAAAAATTTAATATCCCATAAATATACCATCTTTATCATTCAGAAAGTCATTTATATCTTGAAGTATGATATTTCATCTCTCTATGGTTTAAATAAAACTATATCCTTATAAAAAAGTTCGTACTTTTAAAATTTTATCAACCTAATTTCATTTTAACATGTATTATGTAGGTAGAAGGTCTATGCATCTCAAAAATTCATTAATCCTAATTCAAGCTCACAATATTCTGTTTTCTATATTCACCAAATACAATATGGTTTATATGGATATTGGTAGAAAAACATGGACAATAGTTTTATATAATATATTATTTCAAAAAATAGGATAAAATTGAATTTTAATAAAATATTGTGAACATGTTTAATTTAAACCATTATTTATTATTGAATATAATAAGGTTATTTTGTGTATTTTATCATATTTAATACAATTTTATAAAACATATAATGTTTTATAAAAGGATACCCATAGATCATGTGACAACATGTCATGTCTGGAAAGGTCGTGAGGTTTTTACCCACAACTGAAGGTCCACAATGGTACATTATATACCAATGACCTTCATGTATTCCCAGTTAATAATAATTTTTATTTGTATTAAAATGATTTTATAGGTGAATTCAAAATTTTATTTGGGAATATGTGTGTGTTAATATTTATATGGTGATTATGTGAATCAGGTTTATTCAGAAGATGATCACTATTTTGGGTACCCAATATGATTATATTAAGCAAAATAATATGTAATTTTCTTCGAGTAATAATGGTTTAATTTTATTTTGGACTCTTATATGATTTTATTGTATATTTTTTTATTCATGTAATTTATAAATTTTTTTATAATATCATGTGGATTCATTTGTTTACGAAATTACCTTTTACGACATTAAAAGTCATTGATGTTACTTGGAGATAAATTTTAACTTTTATTTTTTAGGTCTATGTGATCAAATATATATGATTTTTTGGTTTTAATAATAGTCAAGAAAATTTTTGAGGAATTTTAAGCATATTTTTTTTGAATTATTTATGTTGAACATTGGGTATTATTATTCAATATTAATTATTAAATTATTTTTCATCATAAAATTTCTTATTTTTTTATGGAAATGCATAATATTTTCTTAATAATTTTTAGTTTTTATAATTTTCAAATACAATATGAATAGATTTTGCGTCATTCTATTGATTTAGAGATCTTTTGAAGTTTATTTTTATGGTAAAGGATTGAGAAATTCATCAAAAATAATTATTTTTTAGAGAAAAAGATGAAATTGTTGTGGATAATGATTTAAAGATAAAATTCTAGTTTAACAAAAAGTATATTAACCCATGTTATTTGACTATAAATAAATGTAATATATCAACCAAAAAAAATGATCTTTATTGTAAAATGTAATCCATTTACTTTACTTATTGGGGAATCAATGGTGTTTTTAAATGTCACAAATTTATGGTTTTATGATTGTTCACTTTTACTTGATGATATTCTCTATCACTCGGTACCAGTGCTTTGGTGTTAGATTTTCACTTCCATGTCCATGTCTTTTCCATATAGATACCAATATATGTTATATTCTAGATTATGTTTTAATTACCTTCCTTTATTTTAATGTTAATGTTTTGTTAATCCCTTTTTTATGTGGGATTTCAAAAAAAGGTATATTTGGAAATTTATACCCGTAGTTTTTATACCGAATTAAAATTTCCATAGCAAAATTTTGAAATAGGGGGATGTAACATCATGAGTTTTAATATAATAATTATTTATGAAATTTGTCTATTTATTTAAACATTTACTATTTAAAAATAATATTGATATTAATATAAATATAATAATGGAAAATAATTTTGCAATAAGAAAACAAAAATTAGTTAATACAAAAATATTAACAAAAATATTAAAATAAAATTTATTAAATAATAAAAATAATAAGTAATTTTTTATATATTAAAAAATATACTTTAAAAAGGGTAATGATAAAAATAGGTAATGGATGATAAATTATAATTTAGAATATACATTAAATTATTTATATAATTTTTTGAAGCTAAACCTTCAAAAAAAATTGATATTAATAAGTAATAATAGAAAATAATATTAAATATAATTTATATTAATTTTTAACTAAAATTATATAATTATGAAATAACTTTTATGTGACATATAACTTTTTAAATATAAATTTTAGTTACATATATTGATACATGTGAATCTCTGTGGTAATTTATAAATTATATTATGATTGTATAATATTTGAAATAAATATAATTTCAATACTATTAATTATAAAAATTAAAGTGAATGTTTTTTGAGAAATATATTAATTCATAAAATTCTGATAATTCTGAATATATAAGTATTATTATCCAATATATGAATATATTTGAAATTATAGATGAATTATGATAATTATAGGTGGATGGTAGCTACCTAAAGCCATAGGAGTACACACTGCCTATCTGCTCTGATTGAACACCACCGGGTCATATACCTTCCTAGACAACGTCAATGTGTCATTCGACTGCACAAGACACGACATGTTCGGCCAAAGCCTGTTCGTGGGTGCGTAAAATAATACTCAGTAGGGGACCTTGAAACCACAATGATAAAACATAAGATGGAAACCACAATGAAATGAATAGTAAACTATAAATAGATATACACCTATTAAAATACAATTATTATCTAAATATACTCATCTCAGCCACTAATAATACATGTGGTCCCTACCACATGGCCATCATTATGATTTTCATTGAAGACTCCAGTCATAACACACAAAACCATGAGATTACACTCCACTAGCTCAGCAATCCCTGATGGAACCCATCCGAGATATTCACACCATCGGGTATAATCCTAACATTCATAAAGTTATGTTCGAGAGACCATTCTCCAAATATAACATTCAACTAGGATCGAATATAGTGCCTAGTAGCAGTGGAATAGTCGTCACAATAATGCAATTGATGCAAGACTTATCGAATACATATATAAGGGCACACCCCTCACCACAACGCAAGTTTGAGGGAGTAATTATTCCTTCTATCCTGTGATACCTCATTAACTACTATAAGGAGTGGCCCCTACCTCATTCCATCGAGGGAGAACTAACTACTACCTAGGTATCGATCTCTTAAAGTGGATGTGTCAGCTCTTCATATGTATGTCCTGCGATCGAGGGATCTCCAACTCCTATAGAGGACCCACTCCCCATCGCTACTCGGAGATGTGGGAGTTAAAATATGTATGTGAGGACCCACACCTTGGTTTTTATAGTGGATTACTACCCATTAGTAACCCAAAACCTATAATGGAAGGGGAATATAACTTTATATAATGAGGACCCATACCCTACTCGGAAGGGTAGTAATACTTAGCGACTAGAGGACCCGCACCCTGGTAATCTTGGGGAGAACCGACCCTATAATTTCAATTTTAAATGGCTGACCTGTACCCTAGAACATGAGGGGAGTACATAACCATGGCTATAGGACTCGCTCCCTTGTATGACATTGGAGTACCGACTCTGCAATAGCGCTACGTAAGGAGGGGAGTACCATCTCTTACCATAGAGGACATGCACCCTACCCATTAGAGGAGTGGTGACTCTTTTCAAGTTATATATGGAGGACCTATGTCCTATTAAAATAGGGTATTACAAACTAAAAGGATAGAGGAACCGCTCCCTAGTCCCACAGTGAAGTACACAATATTCTTTCATGAACACCGCAGAGAACCGTCGCCAAAATCCTTCATGGGAGTATCAATTTTGGAGGAAACCACTCAAAAGAAAACAAACCCCCAACCATGACATGTGGAGTCCCATATATACCTAAGAAGAGGGATAAGGAGAAAATGTTCCTTGAGTTATAAAGGGAGTATCTGTCCTAACATTCATCGTAAGAATCACCCTTATTCATCCCCAAGTAAGCTTATAACAGGTGGGCATACAATTCAAAAGAATTTTCCGTCATCTATTTTCCTAAAAATCTCACATAGAGTCAACCAAATGGAATGAATCGTCCCATGGGTCCCAAATCCACAGATGGCATTCCAAATAGACCCTCCATTATGATTTTATGTTTGATTAAGCGAAAAGAGGGCCGATTGGGTCTAGGTCCCGTCCGGCACGATCGGGCTAACCCGACCCGAACTTGGACTGAACCAGACCAATTGGCATGGACATTCAAACACCACCTATCCCACTATTGTGGGCCGGTTTCCCTTGCTCGGATGTGGAAAAGGTCTCATATTTTATCTCCTGAGGTGGCGTGAGTTTGATCCACTACTCATTCCAATTGGTCCACTGTAGCAGACTGGGTCTTCTGTCACAACCCACGGTAATGTCGTGAGTCTAGATCTTGCTGCGGCCAGGGGACGTGACTTCATCCATGCTACATCTATGTGGTTACTTCTACCGTGGCATGCCACCCTTACATCCAGCACACATCCACCACAGCAGGCATCTGTGCACCGACAGAGTTTTCCGCGGACCATCAGACACGCTTGGGTGGTCTGTTAATTGATTTGGATAGGGCTCTAGAGACCTCAGGTATCCCACTTCATTTCCTAGGTCCCAAATCTTTTTTGTGATCCATTCCTCTATAATTCGCTTGAATGATGATGTCTAACATGTTACTTTGGATGCTTCAATCATCATGGAACCAAGTTTGTGTACTGTCCACGGGCGGGGTTAAGGAGAGAAGGACAACATTGGAAAATAAAATCAAGGAATTAACTTCAACAATTGTTGTTATAGATTTAATAGGTTTCTATTATAGGGGATGAAATAAAAATTAATCTCCAAGAGTCAAACCCAATAAATTCCCTCCTGCAAGAACAATGATGCATGGGTCATCTTGTTCAAGGGTTGATCCGTGGTTGTAATTTAAAATAAATAATGTGGAAATGACGGTAGTAAATAACAACCCCTACATATATTTAGTTCTTTCATGAATTATGAATGTTTCCATGTTTTCATTGTTCATCTACTTTTGATCTGAATCGTTGATCTGTCGTCATTGGTGTTCATCGATCTTAGGTCCCAAATTTGATCTCCAAAGGCATTATCACCGCTTCTCGATTCACCAGCCTTTGTTATTGGAGAGAAACACTATCTCATCCCTTAGATGAAATTTTATATTAACTATATTTCCCCAAACCTAGACACCTCATTAAATGAGAAAAGAATCACATCGTTTCACTTATGATGTGTCTTCGCGTCGTTATGCTATTTTCATAAATGAAATAGTGTATCACTTACATTCATGTAGGGAATCGTTTTCTTGTAATGATTTTGAATTTAAAAAATAAAATATAATAAATCTTGTTTGTTTTAGTTATCATTTTTTTTAAATTCTGTAAAATAACATTGCTTGTTGACCCATGCTGGTCAATGTTAAGTCCATTGAAGGTGAATCTCACCATTTAGAGTTTAACGATGCCCATATATTTTCAATCGGGACACTAGTTCAAAATATTGAATAACTTGCGCCCACATTTAATTAATAAAAATAAGAAGTAAAAAATTCCTTTTTGAACACTCCAGGCCTTATAATTATGTGTCGTCTCAAAGCATAGTCTCATTAAAATCCCATTTAATATTAATAAAAATTCCATGGAATTCAGGTCCATTATATTCTCCCCACGTTAAGAATTTTCATCCCCAAAAAGAAAAATCATATTCTAAATTGAAAAAACTGAGATCATCAAGAATCCTAGTACTTCTTAGAAGATCAAATCTTGAGGAACCACCCAGATTGTAAATTCTCATGTCCATGTCTTGCTATGTCAACATCATGTAACAATGGGAAAATGTTTCTTTAGCGTAAAATAGTGGGAAATACAGTAAGCACTATGATCCATCTATAGTCATGGGGTCTCTTTCCTCGCATCCACACTAACCTGGCGTAGATACAGATAAAAACCCATAGTTCACATGTACCCATGGATGAACTATGCTAAATCATGCACAAGAATTACATGTTAAGGGTTGAATCTAGACACGTCGAGGTATTTACAAACAAAATAGGGATTCCAACGATCGAACACTTCTCTTTATTAGGCCCTCAATCTACATTCTCTAAAGGCCACACAATATTCTGAAATAGGAACACTATTACACCAACTAGTTGCATCTCAACTAAGCATATATGGTAAGAAAACATTCCATACTACAGAAAACATCATAGGTGTTTAACTCTACCATCACAGAACTATACCAAGCATGAATCATTACGAGAGTCCTCCATGTTCTTCCTAGTTTTCCCTTTCGTCATAAATGACAACCCTTTTTTTGTTATCAAGGACACAACACATCCTTTTCCTAATACAGTCAATCCAAGTATGAATGGTGGTAGTCCACTCCCAGAATGATTTCGTAAGGCCTCAATGTAATGAATAAGAGATCTTAACTACAACTGTCACCTCCAAGAGTTTGGTCACACTACCTGCATTAGTGTGTGATCAACATGTCTCTTCTAGTTGGAGTCTCTAAGAATGAGTGTCATGTACACAATCAAACTAAATCCTTGATGTCTCAAAAAAGAACTCAAGGAAATAGAAGAATGTCCAGAACCATTGTCTATTTAAAATGGAATCCAAAAGAAAAGAAACATACCGTACCTCAAATTTCTCTTTGAGATTCTTGGATATATGCCGAGATCACATGCATTTATCCTTTCCCAAATCCCACAGATCCCTATGACTTGTGTGGACCATATGGGTCTGGTGGTTTGAAAGATGAAAACTTCCTACCACCTCTAACTGCTTCTTCATCTCCATTACCTTACCCTCCATCTCATAGAACTCCTTTCTCCAAGAATTGTATCTACCAAAGAGGATCGTATTTCGGCTCCCATTGAGTAGAATGATGGGTCAGACAATCTCTAGTGAGATTCCCCCATCCATTTCAAGAGTAACAAATCATTTCCTATGGAAGATTAGCTCTATGGCACGACTCCAACTCCACTGACCCAGGTGTTTGTGTTTGGGCATGAGTATGCCTCCTACGCCACAATCCTATCTCTTTTAGTCTACTATCTCTAGTAGATACCTATATATTGTGACATCTTCTATAGGTCACAATAGTCTTCTCCATCTCCAAGAAGCTGTCATCCACCAAGGCTTGCTCCAATACCCCGTCATACATTGGAATGCCAAGGGGTATCACTAAACCCATGATCTCCTAGCGCAGTCAATGCTCAATGGTACATTCCTTGAAGTAAGGGTCCTTCAACATATCTGTAGAGAAGTGGGAAATTTTAATGAATCTTGCTGAGTATTATGTTATCATAATTCTACCCGACAATTGGTTAAAAAACTCTTTTTTCCACACAGAGCATAAAGTCACCAGAAAGAACTCCTCCTTGAAGTGGTTATGAATGGAAAACCAGGTGATGGTCACCTATTTGTGCATCTAGATCATCATGACCACCATATCCCCACTGAACCCTAAAGAAGGATAGTGGTTGCGGTCACCATCTATTCGAGAGGTATCCTCATTTGGAATACGACTCAACTTATCGACTAATGAAAATCCTCAACTACCTGATGATTTGTCTCACCTCGGATCCAGGGCGTTCTCTGTCTTTAGAATGCATGAAGGGAACTCACCCTGTGTGCATCATCTACTTATAGAACTGGTGGCAATGGCTGATTAATGAGTAGTGGCATCACCAGTGAACAACCTATAGATAATGACTCAGAAGAAGTGCCATGCACTGAAACCTCCACTCGGGGTAGATCAAGATCATGATCACGTTGTAGAATCAAATCTAACAGTCATCGTGGAGGCATCCTGAAATGAATCAAGATGTTCCATGGTTAAATGTGTATATCTAGAGAGATGAATTGGGAAGGACCTAAAAATCAAAACCATTTTAACATGATGAATATATCCTTTATTTCCCCATGACTAGTGTTTCCATGTACCAATTTAGAAATCAGGTGTCCAGAGACCGGGTGTATGTATGAATTGTCCTCCACACCCACACTAGAGTTACTATCCTGAAAGGAAATCTCGAAATAGTTAACACTGTTTCCAAAAAAACAACATACCCCCAGTATTTGAGGTAGAACGTACAACCTATTATATAAATTTGTCATGACCCATCCCCTGATACTCATGGCACTTCTACCCCAAACCCACCTCCCAAAACCAAGATGATGGTGACTAGTATTTAATGCATTATCTCGTAAATGGGTGGAATTTTCCATGTATATGTACACATCCACAATCACAACCCTAGCTCACAATTCAGAAAAGTAAGCACTATGTAAATGGAAACTAGAGTACATAAAAAAATCATGTACGGGGTGATTTAAACATGACAATATACAAGCCCACCAATGAAAAGTCAGTTCAAGTAAAACCCAGGGTATCTGGTACTTTTCCATAAAAAAACATCGATAGAGGGTGGGTGGTGGGTTTCTACTTGAATCCGTTGGAGTAGGCCCCACCTATCTTCTCTCACTAAACACCACTTGGTCCTAGTTCTTCCTAGACTCCCTCAAAGCGTTAATCATTTACAAAATACAAACGACATGTTGGAAGAGCCTGTGCAGGGCTCTGTAAAACAATACTCAGTAGGTGAACCAGAAACCACAAAGGTTAAACACAATAGGGAAAGCACATTGAAATTCAATGTCACCTCTACACATGTATATTCCTATACATATAACAAGAAAATCCATATATACTCGTCTAATCCCCTTAGAAAACATGTGGTCCAAAACACATAGATAGAATTATGATTCTCATTGAAGGATCATGCCATATCACACAAACTAGTAGATCACACTCCATGAGCTCATCCATCCCTGATGGAACCCATCCAAGATATGCACTCCATCGGGTACAATCCTACCATTCCAAATAGTGCGTCCAATAGAAATTTCTACATACAGAACATTCTAATAGATCCAACTATAGTGCCCAGCACTGGAGGTCTAGCTGTCATAGCCATGTTCCTGATGCAAAACAAAGAAAACCTAAGTGAAGAGGCCTTCCACACACCACATCGCATGTTTGAGAGAGATATTCTCCAGTTTATCATCAGAATCCTACGTTGCTCATTCATTGAGTGGCATGTGCCTCAATTTATTAGGGGAGAATGAACTCATACCTAAGTATTGATCTCTTTATGTCAAGGGGTATTATCCTTGTAACTGTGTCCTGCAGTCAAGGGAGCTCCAACTCCTATGGAGGACCCTCTCCTTGTTGCAACTCAATGATCGGGGAGTAAAACTACATTAGTGAGGAACTGAGCCACAGTTCATACATGGGTGTACTACTCATAAAGGACCCAGACCCTATAACAGTATGGAAGTACAGCTTCATATAATATTGACCCGCACCCCACCATATAGGGGAGTACTACTTAGTGACAATTGGTCTTGAACCGTGGTAATATTGGGGAGTACCAACTCCAATAGTTCATTCGATATGGGGAACCCGTACCCTATAACAATAGGTGTGTACTATCCCCATGATAGAGGTCCCTCTCCCTGGTACAATAATGGAGTACATACTCTGCCGTAGAACTACGTAAGGAGGACCTGCATCCTATAACGACATGAGAGTACTGACTCCCACTATAGAGGAGTACACTCTTCCAGGTACGGGAGTACCAACTCAATGCATGTTTGGTATGGAGGATTCGTTACCTAGTCCAATATGGGAGTACCAACTCCAAGGATAGAGGACAAACGCGCTAGTCCTGCAAGGGAGTACCCACTCTTCCTTCTTAAAAGCCTCTGAGTACATGTTCCCAAAGCCTTCTGGGGAGTATCAAATTTGGAGGAAACCAGTCAAAGGAAAATGAACCTACAAAGATGACGTGGGTAGTACCATTTCTGCCTAAGTAGAAGGATAAGGGGAACCCGCACAATGATCCATCAAGGGAGTAACTGTCCTAACATTCTTCATAAGAATCACACGGATTCTTCCCAAAGATTTCTATTACCGAGAGAGACTACTCTTAATGTTAATATTATGTCCTGAAAAAGCATAATAAACTCACATAGAGTATCTAACAAGTACTATCTAGTTCCATGGGTCCCAACATTGTAGACGTCTTGTAATATGGATGCTCCATTTAGAAGTTACCATTATTTTAGCGAAACAGGGTCCAGTTGGGTTTTGGTCTAACCCAACCAAATGGGATCATCACGTCTAGTTTTGTTCGGCCCCCCAAAACCTGCCTAGACCACTACGGCCGGCCTATTTACCTAGATCGTACGCAGCCATGTCTAAATTTAAGTTTTCTTCATAGAGTTCCATTTGGCATCGATACTCTAGCCAATAGGTTCTCCACAACGTATTAGGTATTCCAGCACGGCCCGTAGAAACACTGCGGGTCCAAGTATTTTCGTGGCCAGGGGCCAATGATTCCTCCACCATATAGTCATAAGATTGCTTCTAATAGCTCAAACGCGGTATGTGAACACCGATTCCGGTGCTGGTGCACCATAAGTGTTTTTTATAGACCACTGGACATGCTCTGATGGTCCGTTCTTCCATCCATAGGGTTTACTGGAGCCCTCAGGTTTCCCTCTTCACTTCCAAGTGCTCAAATCATCATTTTGACACCTTCTTCTAGAAAGTACTTGATTAAGGATGAATCAAAAGCCTATTTGGATGAACCTCTACCATCATCATCACACCAGTGTCATGTCATTTCCCCGCATGGGGGTAAGCTGAGAAGGACCATAAGGGAGAAAAAACAAAGAAGAATCTTCAACCCTAGTTTGTTCAAAAATTAATCAATTCGCATTAGAGGGATAAAAAACACATTAATCTCCCACACTCAAATCCAATAAATACTCTCCTACATGTACAAATATCCACATGTCAAAATATTCATGGTTTGATCTGTTTTTTTATTTAAAACCTAGAACTGGGAAAGAACGATAATGAATAAAAACCCGTTCCTTGATTCATTTATTTCAAAGATGAAGAATGTATGCACATATTTGTCAGTAATATATGTTTGATCTGAATCATTGATCCTTCATCATTGATATTCATCAATATTTATTCCCAAATTTGTTCTCCATATGCATCGTCATTGCTTCTCAATTCTCTAGTGTTCGACATTGGAGAGAAACCCTGTGCCATCTGTTAGAGGAATTTCAGATCCATCTCGTATTCTCCAACCCCGACACCTAATTAACAGGGAAATTCATCAAAACATATCTGTTACGTTGTTTAATCAAATCATTAAGATGATTCATAAATGGGATAGATTATTGGTTATGCTCGGGTGGAAAATCATTTCATTACAATGATTTCAAATTTCAAATGAAATAAAATAAATCATGTTTATTTTATTTAACCTTTTCTTAAAAATTAAAATTAAATAACTTCTCTGATCGACCTGGCCTAATCAATATTAAATAATTTCATGGTAAATCCCGCCATTTTGAGTTCAACGATACCCACATATTTTTGATATAGGCACTGGTTCAAAAGATATAAAATCCTTCTCTCACATTTAATTAATAAACATAAAAAGTTCAAAATTCAATTTTGACAACTCCAGGCCTCATAGTTATGTGCCATCTTAGAGCCTGGTCTCATAAAACCCCATTTAATTTCGATAGAAAATACCCTTTTATTCCGATCCATTACATTAACCATGAAAAAATTAGTATTATATATAGAATAACATGTTATTATGTTTCTTGAAATCCCATATCCATCCCCTCTTCCATCAAATAGGAAAATAATTCTCCCTCTATTTGTAAGTCGGAGTACAACCTCATGAACTAATGTAATTAGTTTCCCATTAATGACTCCAAATAATGTTAATAAATATGGAATTATTTTTTATACGATATCCATGACCAATGTATATTTATGAAAGGCTAATATATCATATACTTTATTACATTTCCTTATAAAAATTAAAACATTCTTCATTCGTTTGTGTAGATTACGACCTCGATAATGTGATGTGATACCTTTTTCATCACCACATCACATGAATGATATATACAATTATATTTACAGATTTAATAAGATGTAAATGTTATTGTGATCATTATGGAAAGATACAATTATATATACATTCCTTCAGTAATTATCATTGAAAAATAGAAATATTACTTATTCGTACATATGGCCTACCATCTCCATGATTTTAACATAGTTCCTTTTTTCATATAAATAATTAATTGTTGAATTTAATAGTTTACATGTTCTATAAAAGTGATGATTTTTTCAAGAATGTTATTATTGAGATGATGTAATGTTGATCTCTCTGACCTCAGTAAACATAATGAATTCAATTTGGTCTTATTAACCAAATATAATAAAGTCATACGATGTAATTATAAAAATTTAAGTAATTTTAATAAGATTAAAACAGTTTAAATAAAAGGAAAAATTATCTTAAAATTTTCCCAATAAAGTATATAATATTTTTGTTATTTAGGATGATAATGAACATATGCGACGATTTAGACATATGGTAAGGGACATTGTAACTATAAAACCTCAATTAAAATGTTTTAAGGATTTATTTTGTAAATATTTGTCTTAAATTTTAATGTTTTTTTAAAATTATTTTTGTTTCTTTATTTAAATGGAAATGTATTTTTTAGAAGTGAATTATAAAATTTACGATAACATTTTCTCAAATAGGGTATTTTTAATTGTTTATATATGGGATTATTTAAACCCCTCATTTGAATTTTCTTCATATTTTATACAAAATTAAAAATGTAATGTTTCTATTTTATAAAAAATGAGTGATTTTTTCCACTATAATTATGCATTAATTTTTCGAAGCATCCTATACATGTTTATAATTTAAATTTAAAATAAAATCATTTAAAAATTGTGTGTGTATCTTTTTATATATATTTTTCAAAATGGAATCATTATTTTCTTAAATATTGTTTTTATGCATGTTAAATGTGTTAGGATTATGTTATATTTTTTTAGTATTTTTTTGAGGTTATGTGGTTCTCATATAAATTAGGGGGCTGTGAGCCCATTATAGCTCTCTAATGAACTAGTTAAAGGGACATAATTAACTGATTAGGTTTCTCCCAAGAGATTTTTGAAATATACTATGATGGTTATTATGAATTTAATTATGATGATTAATACCTATGTAGTCATGAGAGCTATAGTATATGGAATAGAGATATGAAAATGATGATACATTTTACCTTTATGATTTATTCCTGCTACATATTTTATATAAAATATATTACATTATATGTTTAACTAAATGACATATGATTTATTGATAACTTTATTATTATTTTTATGTTAACATTATGAGTTTTTATTTTTCCGTTAATATTTCTTTTGTAATGATTTATGGAAATATTTTGGTAGAAAATGTGATTTCATGTGAAATAAAACCTGTATTTGGGACCAATGTTTTTTACAGAAAATTTCATAATTTATTATAGAAACAAAATTATTTCTCTATTTTTTGTTCCCTTATTGCGCTTTTTATTTTCATCCAAGGTTTTTAAAATGTTTTTTCATTATTTTATGAATTATAGAGATCAGGAAAATTTCTGTATTTTATTTTTTATTATATGTCAGGAAAATAAATTTCTTTTATTCTAACTTTTTTCATTTGGTTGAAAAAATGAATATTATGTATAACTGTCCACTTAAAATGTTTGGGTTTATAATATAAGGTTTTAACCAAACTCATTATAACTCTTACCCGAAAATATCTTTTGAAAAATCATGATATTTAATATTTTAAATTAACTAAAATATTTATTGTTTATGGTTCAGTCCTTAAATATGTATTCACAAAAAGAAAAGGGATCGATCATAATTTTATTTGAGGAAATTAGTGGAAAATTGATTGGTAAAATAATGTTAATATGGAGATAACAAAAAATAATAATTAGTTGTGATTGAAAATAGCCTTATCAAAAATCCAAATTTGTTATAACTCTTTTCCAAATATTTTATTCAAAAAATTCATTATATTAGAAAATGGAAAAATATTTTCCCCATGTTTATTTTTATCTCAAAATTTAAATTATAATCATGGTATTTTATTCCTTTATTTACTTAAATAAGTATGCAATTTTTTAACATGGTATATTATTTTTATCATAATTAATCGATTTATTGATCTTCCATCATTAATAAATAAAAATTATTAATATTAACTTCAAATCATTATAAATATATTTATTTAGAAATTAGTGTATTATAAATATTTTTCATAAAAATCAATAATGGTTGTCATAATCACATAGTTGGAAACATCATCATGAGTGGCTAACTCACCATTGATGAGGCATTATTAAAAGATGGTGAAAGAAAATAATATAATATAAATAAATTGTAGATATAATTAATAAATTATTTGAAATATAATAATATATTGGTAACATGTTAAATAATTAATTTTATATAGTTATGGTGTAAAACGAATGGGTAAATGAGGAATATAAGTAATAAATAAGAGAAAATATTGACTAGAACTTACCTTTTCCTCACCGCTACTTCCTTTCTATAATAGTAGACATGTTGAATAACTGTATTTGAGTTACTTATAAACATATCTAAGGATTATAAGTGGATTAATAGATGGTATGTTTATAGATGGATTCATTTTTTTGTAGTTGTTAATTGGTTTTCTAGGTGTGGGGTGGGGGTTATTTAAACAACAGTATAGGAGTATTATTAGGATAAATTATTAAATAAAATAAATTTTCCATAGGAAAATATACATTAATTATATTAATGAATTTTTTAGTCATATATGACTAAAATAATGTATATTTTACAATTTTACGGCATTTTGGATCTTAATTAACTATTTTCTTAAATATTAAATTTGAAAAAGGAAAAAATGATATTTTAATCAAATTGATTAGAATTTTTAACATTGTAATAAACTATTAATTTTTTGAAATTTTATTTCATGAATAATTTTACTTATTAAATTATTTTATTGGTATATCATTATATTCTATTACTAATTCGGTCACAATTACATATTCTGTGATGCAATTAAAATAGAATGGATACTTAAAAATAGTTTTTATTCTATTCTCATTAAAATTCACGTATTTTGAAAATTAACAAAACCCCCACTTATTAAATTTTTGTTTTCACAATATAAATATGAATTTAATTTTTCCAAACTAATTTAGTGTGATAGTAAGTCATTATTATTAACATAAAACGTATTATTTTTATTAAATACATTAAAATAAGATTTGTTAAATAAGTTTGTTTTATAATTTCAATGAATTTTTTATCCCAAATATTTTTTGTATTATATTTATATTATTTTCAAATAGTTATTAATATATATATTATTTTCATAAAATTTTATACATTGAGTTCAATTTCATATTTTAAAGGGTTTGGTTATTATTCCTAACTATCGTGAATCAGTTCCAACTGTCACATTACTGTTAAAATTGTTATACTGCCAACTATAAATACATGTTCATTCCTTCATGGATCATTCGATAAAATTCATTGAAATTTTATATTTATTTATACCAAAATGTATATTCATTTCAAGTATACTATTTATTTTCCATAGTGTAATTTTTGAAGGTGAAAATTATAGAAGGTCATGATGATTTATATTTTCTTATTCTGGTTTTTCTATTTTCTATTTTATTTTCAAATTTAATATTTTTCAATTTCATGGGATTAGTTACAGACTAATTAACGATTTAAATTCATAAAATAATGTTTTGTTGGATTTTATGAGTGTTATATGTATTTTAAAATACACATTATAATAGAAAATATATTTCTTTAGTAGTGAAAAATCATTTATAAAGGCTATGTAATTTCTGAAAAACATCCCCAAGTTGTAAGTATACTATGAAACGTTTCTATAGGGATTTCATTCCCTAATAATAGGAATACATGAGTTAATCTTAGAGAAACAGAATTCCCACTGAGTGACTGGTATACTATTTCATGGATATGATTTTCTTCAAGGATCAAACTGCTGTGCAGGATGATATTGGAATGACTATAAAATTTTATTTATAATAGGATATTGGCCTTATATTGTTTGGAACTATTTTATAATATTCTCAAAGAGAATCCAACACTAGATGATGAAAATTTTGGGCGATCTCAGGTTGAATATTAGAAACCAAGGATCAATGATGTCAATTTACTTTAGTTCCACACTGTATTTTTTATCTAGAAGATCTTATCTCATGTAGATACCATGAAATTATTTCTTTTGTATGAGTCCAATATAGTGGTTCCCAATTATTTTTTACTCACACCATTTCCTAGAAATTAGGGCACTGGGGTACCATATAATACTTCACCACTCATAGGTTCAGTTTGCAAAATGGCATAGTATTGATCAATCTTCTAGATAATTTGAAGGATGTGTGGAGATGGGGATAGGTGATGTTGGCGTGGTAGTAGGGCCTAGTTATATATTTTTTATTTCGTTTGAATATTTTATTGGCCTGGTGGATAAGTATTAATTATCTATAAGAATTTACATTAGTCTATATAACTATAAGGATCATCATTACATTTGATTATACATGTTATTTTTATTAATTTCATTGATTCACTATGTCTATTTGTTACGGTTGAAAGTTGGTAATTTTTTTTGTATTGTACAATATGATATTGGAGAATATTATTCTGATGGTAATACTCAAGACACAAAAATCTAGTAATCTACCTCTACCATACAAGAAGTCATTCATGATGTCATGTGGATAATTTTTCCTATTACAATTCATATTAAACTATGCTAGGGATGTTACAAAGTGGTATTAGATCATTGAAGTAGATGATATAAATTAATTTATCATAGTTTTTTTAATACATTGTGAAATGGTATAAATTTTACATGGGAATGTGTTGGGGGCTACGATAAACATTTTAAATGTGTCTCACGATCACATTTTTAAAAATAAATCAAGATTACCAGGGAGATGGAATTTTTTATCCTACATTTTTATTTAATAGTTTTATTATTTAACCTATCTTGATGAATATAATTTTTTAATACTTATCATTTAATGTGGGATTAGAAGTTGGGTTATTATTAAGAGGCCATATACATGTATCATATTTGACACAAAGGGTTCACCAAAAATACATGTGATTTAATTTTATTTGTATCACCAATTATTACGATTCAGTTTTTTAATGTTTCTATAATAAATTTTATATTGCTTTATGGAAAAACTAGTTAATGGGACTCTATATAGTTTTACAATGATGTGGTTTTTTCAGATTGTAGGTATAATGGATCTACACTGAGATTCCCAGCGATTATTACAATAAAGTCTCATGATACAAGGGATCTATAGTAAAACATTGAAGATTGACAATATAATTCTATTCCATGATATTAGATTGGAAAATAGAAGTGTCTTGGATAATTAATGTGTCAATAAAAACTTATATGGTATTTTCACTTATTTGTTTGGTAGGAAATATACTTATTCAAGCTGTATGGTTATGTGTACTAAAAAAGGATGAAATATGGAGATGTAGTAATGTATATATGTGGGAATTATATTATGAAATAGTCATCCTCTTGGTGGTTTATTTAATATACCTCTGACTATTGTGGATTAGATCGTGATTGTGATTCATTATGGGGTATCCATTTATATAGTTGTCTTGTGAGAAAATTTTCATTTATATATTGATTTATTTAAATATTATTCCTGATGTATATAAGTCAATATGTGTTCTAAAGGGTGGTTGTTTCTATTGTGTGTTTTTATCAGCATTTTTATATAGTAAAAGATACATTTTTATTTTTTGTTATATCATAAGATAGATATTATGCATGGATTAGGAGGGATATCCTACTTCTTTGAGAAATTAATTTATAAAATAAAGATACATATATTATAGTTGGGATGAGTTTTGATATGTATGATGGTAAAATGTGAAAAATGTTATCCCAAACATTTATGTGCCTAAAATCTAGTATAATGGAGTGCTTCCCAAGGTATTGACATCGGTCCACATTACGCGATACATGGAATATGATATAAGAAGGGAGATGACTTCAGTTTTATGAATTAAATAACAAAAGGTTATTTAATAGCATAGTTTGGTATCATATATGGGATTATAAGGATGATAAATGTGGTGATTTTAGGAATGTTTTCCTTAGGTGATAGGTGATCTTTATCCTAGTTATTGGAGATGAGAATGGATATAAAATGGGAATAGTCTTCATTTATTTATATGAATCTACATAAATGTTAAACATGTTATATACCATTGAATGAGTGGAATTACTAATTTGTAAAAGCAGTGGTGATAGTTTTTTTAGCTATATGTGACTACCATTGAAGAGGATCATGGTTGGTTGTTAATGTGAAGGATATCGGTTTGGATGATGTATGACTCATGAGAGAATGATATATGGTATCTGAGAATATTTTACATGAGAATATGACAACTGTGTTTGGATAAGATCATGGTAAACTCCAATTGTTAAATATGGTGGCCATTTTATATTGCTCAGTGTGTGGTTTTTTTGGTTAATGATTGGTGAATTTGATGGAATTATTATGATAAATTTTTCATATAAAATTACAGTGATGAAAAGTTATCCATGATGTTTATGGTTACATTAGAGATGTATTGGGGCACCTTGGTGCATTCAAACATAGGTTGTGCCTTATCATGGACTATAATGTTGGAGAGGTTTTCAATGGTGATAAGAGGAAAATGATTATATGAAGGATATACATGGAAGATAATAAAACCTATATAGGTTGTTCTCATGGGGTGGTATTAGTGAGAATATATATTGTGGATTGTCCCATAGATCATATAATAACATTACCCTTGTTATCAATGAAATTCCACAGTTATTGAGCATGACATCTTCATTATCCAATAGTGGGTGGTGGTTGATGTTTCATGATGGTACTCATGTACATGTATGATGTCCATGAATAGACATTTATTGTGGTAATGTATGTAGTTCTAACCAAACATATATTGAATTTATTTCAAGTAACTTTAATAATGGTGATTTGATGATAATAACATAACACCATCCATATATGTACAACACCTATGTTGGAAGGGTTATGAGTATATTGCAATTTGAAATTGGATGGATGTGGTTGAATTTTGGTTCTATAGTGTTTCTAAATTCAATTATATCATGTTATGTAGATATTATTTATTTGGTATTCATATTTGGTATTGGATAGTGTAGAGAGTATGGGATCAATATCATGATGTTTTTTTACTTAACCAAGCATAATTTAGATACATGAGGAACTGATTCTTGTGTTGAGAGAGTAATGTTTTCTCAGTTCAGTATAAGACCATTAAAATAAAAATAATATTTGGTTTCAATGAAGGGTGTTCATGTTTTTATGATTTTGGGATTCCATAATAATTTATGACATTTGGACTGGGTAATTTTATGCTTGATAGTGAGTATACTAGTGTTTTCATATAATTATCATCCATGGGATGTATGGTAGGTGGTTTCATGTGTAATTGAATGTTGCAGGTTTGAAACCTAAAAAATATTATTTAGGATATGATGATAGTTTTTCAAAAATAGATTGAATTTTTTTAAGAAAACTCGATATATTCATGATTATTGGGGGAATATCATAGATTTATCCAATTCAACTTAATAATTAGACCTAATCATTTTTATTGAGTTATGGAATGGGATTTGGTACTGTATTCGGTGTAGTAATGTAAAGACAATATCTATTGAAAATTTGGACCATTGGAATATTATTTATTAAGGTGAGTCCAATGGTGGGGAGCATCACAGTATTGTATCATTATCTATAAGATCAGTAAAATGGTGGGAGAACCATAGAACGAGGTTGGAATTGGTTGATGACACATCGGTGTGCCGGGATAGGTGGTTAAGATTAGGAATAATCATAATTTCCTAGTGATGATGAAAAATTGTGGCTTAGATTTTAATTGATAGTTCACCATATGATTGGTGTTCTATAATGGATTCTTAGTTTTCATCCGAGATCTGAATGTTGGAAGATAGTAATTAATTGATGATTGAAAATGTTTGTGATTTATGTTTAATGCTTTTTGGGGATACATGAAAACATGCTGTTCTCTTTTGATGATCTTGAAAACTAACTTCCTTAGGGGTTATAAATTCAAAAGTAATTATTGTTAATGAGTTATGATGTCGAGTCAATTTCTAATTTACATATTAAGATTGATACTATAATATTTGTAGCCTATAAAAGGGATTTTTTGGGATTCTAATCATGTATTGATATGTTTTTTGGGTTTTCTAGTGAGTTTTAGTTTTAATTACGATTAGAAATTAAACCTTTTTAAATGGAATATCACTGTTGATGGTTTCCAATCAATTTAGTAAAAATGTACATTTAATACTTAGGGAAAGGTTTTTCTGATGGGGAGGATTCATGTTCACCACAAATTGTAGATAAAACATGTGTTATATGAAATTTTGATTGAAGATGTGATGTTAATGGTTGAAAAATTCATTATAAAACATTATGTACAAAATGTGTGAGGTGTTGGGGCTTTCATAGTGCCAACTCTATGTACGATTCATGTTATAAAAACATGTTCCAAAACTATTAGACTTGAAATAATTAATCAAAATTTACAATTTTCCAAATATTTTCCTATGGGATTTGTCATCTCCACCTCTTCTCTTCATCCAACTAATATATATTGCCATGGGTCTTATCTCCACAAGCCTACCTTCAATACCCTTATTTCTAATATGATTTTAATGAATATTATTTTGTGATCTGAGTCAATATCTTCCCCTTAATACCAAAATATGTCAACCCTTACCTTTCCATTATGTGTTTTGGTTTTCAACATAGGGGTTTTTGGAAGTAATCAAAGGTGAATAGTGTAATCATCTCGATATAATGGGGAATTCAGGTGGATTTGTGAGAGAACATCATCAATTCATGAATGCATGTTGTCACAAGTTTTTCCATGTAAGGAAAATCACCTAATGAATTTTTAATTTTGTTTTTGGTTAAATTGATTAAACATGGTGATTGAATTTATTTATTTTGATTGAAATTTTTCACATGATGGTCGAGGGAGTACACCACATGCATTTAGTTTGTAGTCTATTACAGTTTCAATATGGATGGAGTTCCTTGTGTATTGTTACTAAATTATTGATAATTAATTTAATTTTTAAATTATGTATATTGTCTAAAAATTAATTTTAATCGTAATATTTTATTTTTTATAAGAATTTTTCAGGTGTCATGCATTGAGATAAGTGATTAAGATACTAATGATATCATGGGTGGGAATAAATTAGGATAGTCTAGATTAATTTATGAAGTGGATAACGCTTCATATAAGGTAGTTATTATTACTAGAAAATCCACCCATACCCACATTTTTATATTGGGGGTACTTCCCTTAAAATACTGGGTATAGGCTATACCCATAGTTATCGAAACTGTGACCTCTTGTGGTGTTAGTATAGAAAAAAACTAATGGTTTTATAAAAACTATGGCCAAAGGTCCCATAAATTCTTCCGTACCAACAGTTTCAAAAAAAGAGGGAATATCATTATTAATTATAGAACATATACCCACGATTCTAAATACTGTGGTTAAAGGTTACTGCCTGCATTTAGTAGTAGCACCACCACTTCATCCTCCATATTTATAACGTTTGAATCAAATGATTTACATACTATACATTCAATTAAATGGATTTATTTTACATTTAGAATCCATCCAAAATCATGTAATAGTTTTCAAACTATATAAATCAGTAAAACATATATATACTTCCATAATAAAATATGTTCAAGTCATAATATTACTATAAATGCATCCTTCATGCTAAGTGAAAAATTGAGGGGATAAATATATCTATGATCACCAAAATCCTTTTCCACAAAAGATTCAGCAACATCTTCATCGTCATCATCATCATCAGAAACATCCTCACAGTCAATATCACTTCTAGTTGCAACATCACCAACAATATCATTGCCACCGCCATCGACCAGATAACCACTTAGGACGTCATTTGAATTATTAGGGGTGACATTTAATGAATTAATCCATTCCATATACGAATCAATAATAGAAGAATCCTATTATGGGAGTTATTGACTTACAACCAAAAAAGATATCAGTAATTGTATAGTGATCATCTAACTTCTTTAATGCTCTTGTTTACATCCTCCACACCCCTCTAAATATATTTTGTAGCCTCTGATACTTTTATCTAAGACCTAATTTCCTTATGTGTTTAAGATTCGTGAGAGGAGTTTGGTGAGGACCATTACCAAGAGGGGAGGAATTTTTTCATTGGATGACACTATACATTTCCATTGTTATCATCACCTAATACATAACTCAAATGATCATTCAGTCCAGCTTTGTCATATTCTTTATCATTAAGGGACTCCATGTAAGCCTGTTGAAAATAGAAATAATATATTTAATCATTTTTTTCATATAATATGTGAGATAGAAATAATAAATAAAATATTTTCTTTTATTTTTTTATTTACTACACTTCCATCCATTCTCCTTCTACTGGAGGAAAATAATTTATCCCGAGGTACATGACCCTCGATACCCAATATATTTATTTACAAATGACATTGATGTGTATATAAATATTCATAATGTAAATAATTTATAATATTTAATAATAATAAAATTGAATAACTTTTAAATGAATGAAAAGTTCATAAATTTAAAAATGTAATAAATATTGATGAAAAATATTCATAGATAATATCTAACCAATAATAAAATTATATATTTTGGTACTCAATATTAACATTCTCTAATATTGAATATGAATTATTTTTATTCATTTCCAAATATAAAATGGTCCTATAGGCATAATAATAAAATTTTTATATAGGCTTATATGCCTAATAGGCCAATTGGAATATAGTCCTAAACGCTAATTGGCCATTAGGACTATAAGATAGATTTCCATTATGCCAATAGAAGAATTGGTCATCAAACATATAGACATATAGGAAAATTATCCATTGAGAAAATGGACCAATTTCCCATTAGGCATATAATCCAATTGTTCATTAGACCTATAGGACAAATCCACATTAGGAATATAGGACAATTAATCATTAGGTATGGAGTCTAATTGGTCATTTTGATATAAATGATATTGTCCATTATGCATAGATTCTTATTTTCAATTAGGAATACATGCCAATCAACATCAATACCTAATGACCAATTCGCCTCTAGGCCAAATGGACAATTGGCCATAAGACCATTTGGAAAACTATCCTCGAGGACTAATGTGAAATTGGCCTTGAGGTATAATTACCAATTGGCTAATAAGCATAATTTCAAGTTGGCCAATAGGCCGAATGAACAATTGGGATGTAGGCCAAATGGCATTATGGACTTTTTAAATGAGAGTTTTTTTGAAATTATATTTAAGGTAATGATGAGAATAAAACATAAAATTCATTATGAAATCTAACTATGTATCAAAATAAATAAGGATGTTATTTCAATTCAGATTAATGTACCGGATGCTTATCATTCTCAGACATTGTAGTATTCCATTATATATGTATATATTTCATTAAATAATTGTTATTTTTTTACAGAATGATACCTAAAAAATAAATACAGGTAATAATAATTATATTTTATATATAAACTCTTAATGTGATGGAATACCTTAAACTCAATAGTCTTCTAATATAAAATCCTTTTTTGATATTGAGTTTTTTGGACAGTGTGGGAATATTGATATACCTTCACAATTGGAATGAAATATGATCTTCCAACCAATATAAAACTCTTGCTGGTATGATTATCTTGAGTCCACAAGATCCATTAACCATGTAGTATTGGTAGATTCACCGTCGAGAATTTAAATATTCTCTCCTATGAACATATTAATTCATATAAATACAAATAATATATATATGTGTGTGTGTGTGTGTGTCTGTGTAATTATAAAATTTTAATACCCATATATAAACCCATTCATTTTACTTGATGTCATTATAGATATGTCTCCATGTGACCGGTTCAAATGTAATTATATCATGGTACATGGATAAAGTAGAAATTATACTTCTACACTGCCTAAAAGTTTTACATACCATCTTCATATCTTCATTGTAATACACCATTATCTGTATCTGGAGATTCCAGGATTCCTACATATGAGTGAACCCATGTTTCTAACTAGATTATAACACTAAATAAGATAATAGGGGATACAAATAAGGATTAATTCACAACACCTAATAAAAAAAATGAAATGATATAATTTGATACAATTATAATAAAAAACCTTATGTAAGCTTGTCATTATGTTTTGAGTTTTCCTAGATTAGCAGCCCCAAAATGATGTTCCTCTTCCAATGTATTCTATGGGTGATATTCCTAAAATGTAGTGGAATATGATGAAATTGAATCATCATATGTTTGAGAGATTCATAGAAATAGAGGAGGCATATACATGGCAGTATATTCTTAAATTTTGGGGATTCATCAATGGATATGGATATGGTCAATGACAGAATATATATAGAGGATTCATAAATGTGGTATGGGATGAAGAGGGTAAATGAGATTATGGGGGCGAGAGTGGGAACATACTTGGAGGCTCAATAATGTGATTGAATAGTGTTGTAGACTGGGATTCCACTAGTGGGTATGTGTGGGAATAGTTCTGAAGAGGGCTCTATCTAGGGATATGAGCGTCCCCACTCAGACCCATGCCAGCAAGATAAGGAGACAAATCTAGTGGAACAGAATGGTCCTATAATTATTTTATAAGGACCATTAGAGAAACATTATTTGTAATGCAAAAAAAAAATATTACAAATAATATATTCACTGAGGAATGTGAAAATGAGAACACATGATATTGAACCTTTCGATCAACATCATATAGTCTCTTCCATCGATGTTCTGAAGTAATTTTCATAATATAAATAAGAATTAAATGTATATTTTTAGAATAATTTTTAAAAATCATTCATAGAACATATAATTCAATGAATGAACAATAAATATATTAACATATTTTATTTAAATCATGTTTTACATATTTTAAAACTGGTTTTGATCCAATTTTTCTAAACTCAAATTAATATAATTAAATTAATGGAAATTATAAAATGCATAAAAAATATCATTCCAAACTGAAACTAATTAAAATGACAATGGAATATGAAAATCATGTTAATGTAAATTGATTAAATAGTGGATATATATGGTTCCATATATATATTTACCACCACTACATTCCATACAAAATAAACTGCCACATTTAGAAATTTTGAGTCATCAAGTGCAATGTTTTGGTCAATACTTATCGGGGTGTCAATGGTGAGAATTTTTTCCCAACTGTCATGAAAAATAATTCTTTGGATATCTTCATTAGTGATTACATAATCAGTTCTTTTATGATCTTTCACATAAATAACATGTTTTTCTATTGATGAAAAAATTTAAGATATATCGGTATGTAGTAATAAAACTATTTTAGTAAATTTGAATCAACATTCATCAAGGAAGGTACCATATCACATCATTTAATCAAACCGTTTACATTTCATCATGGCTACTCATCCATGTGGGTAGTTATCCAATAAAAATATTTTCTTGAAAACTCCCTAATAATATAAATCTTCATATCCATGTGGACTTATTTATGAACTGATATAATAATCTGTTTTAGTGGTTAACATAACTCCACCACGTTTTGTATTCATTTTCACCACTCAATTTGTTATAAAAAATATAATAATTGATTATTAATGATTTGAAAACATGAACCAATAAATCGAGGCCAAACGGAAACATTCTAAATTCTTGAGAAACAGTGCCATCTAGTGAAATCAATTCATGAAATATATATGAATAAAACTTTTAAATGGATATCGGTATTTTAATGTAATTAATTTAATGGTCATACCATTGATGTCAACCATGGTAGAAACTCTAAGTTCTAAAAAGCCTCTCTCCATCTCAAATGAATTGATCAATGAACACTTATTATAATTTGATTATTTTCCATACCCAAAATTATAATAAAATTGTATGGAATATGTGAAATTCCATAATATGAGAGAACATATAAATATCCATATTACATACTTGATATACACATTGAAATTACTATAGTTAAACAAGACCATGTGATGTTACATATGTAGCTCTTCAAGGATAAATGTAGCCAATTTATAATACCCATAAATTCTTCTTACTTGCGGAAGAGGTCGAAATTTAGACTCTATTTACCCATACTGGTCATATTTATTCCTCATTGGCCTGTTATGTCTTGTTTTCACATCATAAAAATACATAAAAAAAACATATATTCTTGAGCTAGAAAACCTCAAACAATTGAACAATTAGTATAGTTATGGATTTTGAAATTTGATTTAATTATCCACATATTTCATTCAGTAGGATGTATCCACCTAAATGAAACTCTTCCTCGAAGAAGTGGTTTTGTTTGAATATGGACTGTTAAGTATAACATGTGGGTGAAAAAAATGGATGAATTTTTTTATATCTCACACAAAATTAATTGCACCAAATGCATCATTTTCATCAAACATTACTAATATAACCTTATAAAAAAATGGTCTCTAAAATAGGAAACAAGATAATCACTATGACCCTTACATTATTGGATAAAAAATGTTGAATTTGGGTTGGAATCAATTCATGATGAAGGATGTGATAATCATGATTTTTAGGAAATTTCGTTTCAAACACCTTTTGTTGACTAATTAAGAAATGTTGTTGTAATAGACATCATTAACCTTGATATTATCCTATACCACTAGAAATTGATTTTTATCTGACAATGTCATCACCAAAGAAGCACATGGGTATTTCTAAATCTTTTTAGTGTAATACAAAATATGAATTTTTGGTTGAATACAGTAATATAAAATATCATTTTTTTCTTCCCAGTGACATTTAAAATAATTACAATAACCAATTCACATATATTTTTCACAATTTTCATTATGTCTACATAATTACGTAACAAATTGGTAGAAAAATATGAAAACTCCAAAAAATACACTTCTCTATTTCCAATTGTATGTGGCTACGATGTCCACATTTTAACCATTTTTAGATAAAGAATAACAGTTTCATAATGATAAAATGAAATCATTTAAATCATTAATTACATCCCTACATGACATATATTTAGATGGTTGTCCAATTTCAATAGTATTATCAAACCATGGATGATTGATCATATATTGATGATCCATTGGTAATAATCCTTGATTCCCTTTGAGATTGAAACTATGGATATATTTAAGCATTCCCAATCATGAAATCTCCATACATACTTGACATGATAGTCCTTCCATAATGGTTCAACCAAAAATCATTTCAAAAGTGGATAAATTATTTATAGTCTATGAAAGGGAAGAACACATATGAAATATATTTTTATGTATTAGCATCGAATATTTGCACACCCATATCTCAAAGCTACTTTATCTCTCTTATTAAAGGATACAAGTATACATCTATATCATTGTAGGAATAATGAGGTCTATATATTAATATAATCAATAAAGTGAATGTTTTCTTATACACATCCATAGATGATGATTATAAACATGAATAAAAACATTTGACATGCTAGGATCAGTAATGATTAGACCTAAGTCATTAAAACCCTCACTGGATAGGTTCAACTTGAAATTATGCACCTCATCTTAAAAATTATGATGTTGTGCATCAAATTGCAACCATTTTAATCCTTTTTTTATGATGAACAAAATCATCAATAACATTAATTATTTCATCGTTGTTCAATCATATATTGGATGGTATTTCTACATACAAGAGTAAATTTTGATGTCTGGGAGTAAATGAAAAGTGCCACATCACATTCTATGGCACACGTATGTTTATCCAACTACATTTTCCATCCATCAAGATGCACAAAATTCCTTATAGTCATTAAGGTTACATATTTATACCAAAAAAAACTGTTATCTTTGGGTAAAGAATTAACATTATTAATAGTAAATCCAAGCTTCTTAATTAACATCCAGAACCTATAATGATTCGATGAAATAAATTCAACCTCAAGATTCAATTCCCTCAAAAAGTTAAGAATATAATTAATGGAGTTTATAGAAATTTCATATATCCAGTTTCCATGATATAAATGCATTTAAAATTACAACATTTTCATTTAAGTTTATTTCTAATATACTATTTTTTTGGAGTTATCCATTAAATATTTCACTCAATCAGTTTCAACATATTCAGAATTTTCCATATCGTAATTGAATTCATTTCCTTCTTGAACTTTTATACTATCTATATCATGATAATGTTAAAAAGTAAACCGATTAAATATAAGATCCTCCTACCGATTATTTCTTTTAGTTCAGGAAAAGTAAAAGATTTTATTGAATCTACATGGTGATTTTAAACATAATGGATTGATTGAAATCAATATTTTTTAAATGGTATATAACTTCATCTCGGATTAACTATGGTCTTGAAAAAAATTATTTCATGGAAACTATATAAAACCTCCATCTAAATCATAGTTAATTGTAAAATATAAAAATGTTTCCATGTTATTTTTAATCTCATCTGAAATTCTAATGTTATGATATATCCATATTATATCCATTCTATTGTAAGGAGAAAAAATTTATCTTCAAAACCAAAATTGTAAACAATATTTAAAATTTATTTAAAATAATTAATATGAAATTAAAAAAATCTTACTAAGAGATATAAAAACAAATAATAAGAGAAAAAATTATGTTATATACAATTACTATAAAAATAATAATCAAGGTGGGCATCCCTGATAATTTATATTTCACTATCGTAGTGGATAAATTGAATAAATTTGAAAATAAAATAAGTATTATTCCCTTATACATATATTTTAATAATACCTAGCTATATATCAATACATATTCCTTATCATGTTTAGTAATGTGAAATGGTGGGGTCATGGTTGGGCAGGCCAATCCTATACGGGTTTGAGCCCATGTAGGTTTGTCCATAAATTCCTACAAATAATGAAAACAAAAATAAAATAAAAAATATTTAAGGTTTCCGATGACGTATTTTCCTATTTTATTAATAAAAAACTAAAAATTAATAACAAAATAAAATCGAAAAATAAAATATTTTTATTACAATAACTATATTAAAATTGAATCCATGAACTGGGTAGATGGGATCAGTTTCTTTAGAGGTGGAAAGGAAAACCATGTGAATATTATTTATAATTACTATATATATATATATATTATAATATCAAATTAAAATAATACATATACACATATTTAAAATTCAAATATGAATGAATGGTGAATCAGTATGACTATTACAGTGAGAAATCATATTTCATGGTTTAATCAGGATCAATCATTAAATAAATAAAATGATAAAGAATCACATATTGTAAAAAATAATTATCTTCCAAATCAGGCCTGTTGGTTAGTACACACCCATGCAGGTTCACTCATCTTGAACTGCACCACATAGGATGAATTCTCATTGGTCATTTCCCTAAATGGTTAAAATATTTAGCCCCTACCTACCCCATTACCACATTAACCCTGCGAGTCCCAAGAGCCACATGACCCTTTTAAAACACTAATATTGAATACAACAAGGATTAAATTTAGTTCCAAATCATGAAGGGATAAAAATGTTCTAATGAAATCAACGTACATAATGGAAATGATGTCACCATAAAAAACTAAAAAAATTATTCTATTAAGGAACTAAGGATTAAAACATCACATAATTTTAATTAATAGATACAAAATAATTGCTTCCAAAATAAATATCATTCGAACAAAAAAAATAACATAATTAAATATGAAATGTGTTATAAATAATAATGAAGTCAATTATAAACATAATAAATAACTTTTAAATTTATCCAACTATCATATAAAACAACCATATAAACTATTAAGAAAAAAGTGACATTATATTTTGAAAATGATATATGAAGAAAATAATTTAATTATATTCAATCTTTGTAAAAAATAAAATCAAATATAGATCATGTTTACCCACTGAAAACATGTTTGTAAGAATGGTGATATAATTCCTCATTCCAACATACCATATTCATAATTTCCAAATATGTAATGTTGGAGTAAAATAATGTTGAAATAATTTATTTATTCCACTACTATTTTTATTTATGGGTTGACTATGGTTTATAATAATTTAATGTTAAACAACCATATTAGAGATAATTTTGTAATATTAAGATAATAATTTATAACTATCCTCCATTTTATATCATTGTTACATAACCATTTAATTTAAATATATTATTATTGGAAATTTTATTCTATTTATTATTATTTTAATTGAATGCAATGAATTGAGAGGTATTATAGACATGACGATTTTGATGTGTGGTAGGGTAGTTCTTTTCAATAGAAGAATTTATTAATGTGAATATAATGACATTTAAAATAAAAGTGGACCAATATTTCCATAGTTACATTTAAATATAATTAATTGTGTTATCCTATTATTTAATACATAAAATTTATTTATAAAAAAAATTTAGCGCATAAAATTGTTGTTTAATAAGAATAATATTATTATACATTGATGAAATTTTTATATAATCAAACAATTCGGTTCAATAAATTATTTTGTTCTATTTATTATCATTTGTGAACAATATTATTTTCATCTTATCACTAAAAATACACATAAAAAGTATACCTATTGGATACATGCCTGGCCAATTACCATATATTGAATGACCTTGGTCCCAAAGACCATTTTTCTAAGCACATATATTATGTAATGAAATATATAATGGTATTATTTAATTTTAATATACATCCATACATATATTATCAAAATTATTAATAATTAATCATTTTAATTTCATTATTTCATAATATTTAAATTATATTTACAATCCCTAGTGGTTGAAAACTAGTAATTAGAGATCAAATAAACCATTTTCAAGATTCTCCCCAATAAATATATAAATTAAAATGTTAAATAATGCATATATAAACTATAACATTTGAAATATATATAAAAACTATATAGATTTTTAAGATAAGTGATGTCCATAAAAATGGAGGAAAATAAGATAATAAATAAATATATGGAATGAAATTATACCTCTCTAATATCCCAAAAAACAAGATGAATAAAATAGGGAAAGAACGCCATTATATGGGTGAACTGTCTTTAGGGGGATTGATAATTAGTCTGAGGAGGGAAGGGGGATATGTAAACTGACTGAGGTGGGGAGGGGATTAACAAAATCTACTTGAGAATGGGATGGAGGATGCGAAATTCAACCAAGGGGAGAGTGAAGCATTGATTAATGAGAGCATTAGTGTTCAAATGAGGAGAAGGGAAGGTGGAGCCCATGGAGGACTCTAGTATTAACACCTATATACCAATTGTTTTAAGAAACAATTGGTAATGACCAAACTATTCCAATGTATTTTAAAAATCTATTGGCATTTCCTAGGATAACAACTCTATAACCACAGTCATCTCAAACTGTGGGTATTTCTCTATGGGGATAGATGGATTTTCTAGTTGTTTAGTACTATAAATTTACTTCTATGTGAGATGAGTATTATTTATATGTATGTATGTGATATGCTATCTGAGAATCAATATTGATTAGCCTATTTAATTAAACAAAATATTTTATACAAATGAAATGTATTGAATATTCAATATTCTTTAGCCACAAGGGACTTTATGAACTAGCTTGATGACTCACCCACTGATTATCACAAGCTTGAATATATACATATATAAATATCTTTTGATAATAACCCATATATTTTTTGTAATTTAAATGAATTTGGAGAATTATAAATAGTATTCCTATAGAAATTTTCTCTTAGTTTCCTACAAGTATACATAACCTATATAATGCGATGGATGTCCAAGGAGTTAAACATATGGGGACCTTGAGATTAAATTACACTATTTGGGATAGGTGATTGCATTATGATATGAGTTCTCCCTCACCCCCATATTTGATAACCTAATATTTATTCTTAGCATGGTTCTTCATGATAATTTAGGTGACTGAACTGTCCTCTGGTTTTAGATGTGAGGCGGTCATTCTTCCTTATCTATAGTGTGATTCTACTGGCTTTAATTATGATTACAGAGAGATTGAGACATTATTATATTATTTCATAGTGGTTTTATTCCTTCTGGGTGGTGGGTTCTGACCCAAGATATGTGAATTTGATACAGGGGCCCATGTGGGGCAGCTCTGTTTTTGTTTGATTGAAGGGACTTTGATAGGTGCTAAGTGAGATATTCACCCATAATAGGGATTATTCCAAATAAGAAAAGATTATTGTTTGTGTCACCAAAGATATTCAATTTAAAATTAACCTAATATAGATCTAATGGAAATAATAATTCATTTAAATGATATGATTACTATGGAAATGTGAGAAATAATTTCAAAGATGGGAATCCCTTATGAGATACATATAATTACATGATTCGTGAGGGATGCACTTCCCACCATAATTTAAATAGATACATCGAAACCCATGGATATTACATTTTAATATTTCATGTGGTCATGGTATTATGAGATGGAAGGGATCGATAAAATTCCCTTTGATGTGATATATGAGATGAAGGGGACAGATACATTACAACGTATATGATATATGAGATGGATGTGAGGGATATACTAGATTCTAATTGGACTCATGACATGGAAAAGAGGTGTTAATTTACCCATGTGGTGTCCTATACATTAGATCATTTAGGATGCAAACATTTCATCATAATATAACAATACATTTTGAGAAGTTGTGGTTGTGGTACACTACCCCCTGGTGAGAGGTAAATGTGAGATGATATGTGAGGGTCACATTGGCCAAAAGTGTCCAGTATACCTAGGGATGCATAGAACCACCTCCAAGGATATACCTTCTTATACTTATGTTATTTAACATCCTAGAACTTGTTACAAGGAATTTTTCAATTTAATAATATTGGTTACTATAGTTTTGTGTTGTGCTTAGAGACACTCTTGAACTAGACAAAAAGGTTTGGATCAATCCAGGGTGTCATGTTAGACCCTAAATATCAATTTGTTAATTAATTTATGCTATACACTATAGTTATAGATTCATGAGATCATATCATATGTGTACTCCATAAATCAACTATTTATCAATGGGACCCCATTGAGGGTACCCCCCTCATTAAAACACACATACTTCTATGAATTCTAGCATAATTATATCCCATGAAAAATTCATAGTTTATAGTTTCATGTTGATCTATGTTCCGATATAGATATTTCATTTGTATAAAAAGGAATGAGTGTATAAATTTGGGTACATTGAGGATAATTTATTACTGTATTATCTCTATTTATTTTGATTCATTTTTATTTTTTTATATGAGATCATCCTAGTGAGAAAAAGTAATTCGATATTCGAATAATTTTTACTCTGTATGACTATTTTCATAATAAATTAACGTAATATTTAATGTATTATTATTTATTTCTTATACATAAATTTTATTTTCATGATTGAAAATGGTTCTTATTGTTCTTTTATTTCACACAGTGATATGGTTTATTGTTTAAAAATGCTGAGACCATAAAACCCAAAAGCTAGTAGGAATCCTTTGGAATATAAGGACGTAATCCAAAGTTCATGGTGTTAACTGGACTTGAAAAATTTTATATAGAATTTAGGTGGGGATATCAAAAATAAAGGTATTTTAAAATATTATAATTCATTATGAAAATTTGGAAATATATAGACATGAAATTGTATTTAATAAAATCTAATAAAATCACTGATGGAGATTTTTTCCCCTAAAAGGGTTAGATTATTTTTTTGATTATTACCATTTTAAATGATTTATATAATACAAAATAAAATTAATAGACATAAAAATCAATAATTTTTTGTTGAATATATTTTAGATAATTTACTAATTTAATATTTCCCCTTCTTTGTATCATGAATGTTTAGTTCAATTATGAATCATTAATGAACGAAATTTTGTATTGTATTATCTAGTTACTTTCTATATAATGCCTTAGTGGAAGGTAGATATACCATATCTTTTAATTATCATTTATGTATAATTCAATATTCTCATATTGTGAATCACTTTCTATATTGGTGATAAATATATTTCCTTTTGGTTTTCAATTGTTTTCTTCATAAAATTTTGATGTATTTTTCTAAATCCATGATTATGGTATTCCTTGGTAACTCATTTGTTATCCTGATGGAATGTTCTGATTTTTTATTCTTATAAATTTTTTCCCATTGAATCATTTTTTGGATGGTATTGTATCTATGTGATGAGTTTTATCAATTGAGAGGTTGTATAAGGGACCTCTTTGAGGTGAGTTTTCGTAACTAGTTGACATGATACACCAAACATAGATTATTTTGTGGCTATTTCATTTCAGACATGTTCATTAAATTTTTCTTTTCTGATATTGATATATTTTTACTTCTTATTGTCTAAAGGATATATCTAAGGGTTATTTTGACGATGAATTTTTATTTTAGAGGCATTTAATGTGGTATAAGTCCTTTTAAAAATCATCTACCTTGATTTTTTGTTCATGGGGGCATCTTTTTCATTAATTTGATTCTAAAGAAATTTTAAATTATTAGTTGGAGTTTATTTATTGGATTTCTTATTTGGGTCCTTGGTGGTCGATTTTATTGATGGTTTATGTCTAAATGAATTTATGTCTGAGTATCATAGGAACCCCATAATTAATTCTCTTAATCCTTTAATATGTTTTCAAGTATCCATTGTATGATTGTTTCTTCATTGGAGAGTTCATGGGATATTGGTTCTCTAGGGATAATTGGAACATTAATTTTATTATGAATTAGTGGATATACAACTAAGGATTTTTACTATATCAATACATCACTTATTTTCATGTAGAATTGTAGTTTATACTTAGTGGATACAGCTTTTATATTTCTCTAATGAACCCTAATTAAGATTTATTTTTTTAATAAGTTATGATTTGTTTTTTATATTTTATGGGGAGTATTTGATAATATACCTTCTATGAATATTTTTGGTTTCTTGAGGGACACTATTATGTTTCATTATTGATGATAAAAACCTTAGTTTTTTACCTTTGTTTATGAAATTTATTATGAAAAAATGATTGATTTAGGATATTTAATTTATAAATGTTAGTACCATAGTTTTTATAAATTTTTATGTTTTGGTGTTATATGTTATTTTCAATTATGTTAGTTATGTGAATTGTATACCATATCCTTTCTTTGGATGTAATTTGATTTTTTTGGTTGCATAATAGTAAAACACATTATAATATTTTAACATTTATTTTTTATACTAATTATTTTTTATTATTTTTTTATTCACTATGAAATATTTACTTTGATTTTTTCAAACATATGTGTGTTTTCAATGATTCATGGTAAAATCACAGTTGGTGAAAGCCATTCGACACATCTATGAATATATTGTGTAAAATTACAGTATTCTTCATAAAGATTGAAAATGGTTTGGAAAACTATGAAGAAAAATTAAATGGTTACATTAAATTGTATCTACGTAGGTTAACATAGTTGTAATATAGGATAGATAAAAATGGGACTATACCATGTTCATTCTTATATTTACCCAAAATTGAAATTAATTAAAATTTACCAAGGTTTTAATACCTTTGGTCTCCAGTATTCCTCCCCATTACGTTCTTCTATCACCATGCAAATATCCTCCTATTTTTTCTTCTCTAATAGAATATTCTATATATTTATTCATATTCATATGGTGGCTCTTTCAGGTAATCTCATTTTGACCATCTGTGTAATTATTTTATTCTTGATTATTTTTTTATTATTCTTATTTAGAATTAGTGAACTAATATTATACCCTGAATAAACTTTTTCTCATTTTTCAGGTGTCTTTTGGAAACTACATTGAAATTTTTGTGATATAATTACATAGTTCTTAATGAATGTGTTTTTATGGTTTTTTTCTATTATGGGGAAATTAAATAAAAATCTATTAATTTATTTAATGTATTAGATTCAACATTTACTATTTTAGTTTTATATAATATTTATGGAATTATTATTATTTTATATTTTTAATTTACATTTATGTTATAATGGTTTCATGGAGTTTTCACCAGGTTTCTAGGCTCAAAATATATTTCCACAAAACAATCATCAATTCTAGTGAAGATCAATTACCTAAGAATAACCATTATAAAACGTTTTTAATTTAAAAATTTTCATTTTAAATTATTAATTAATGGTTTATAAATTGGAAATTTGACCATTACATTAATTTTTTACGGGATATTAATAATGTGTTTTTTTTACAAAAATGTATTTTTGATATTAATGTTCTATTAGAAGTGTCATTAAATGAGTGATTTTGAAATTAATGTATTATGTGTTTTCTATCCAAATAAATTTTTATATGCCATTTTAGAATGTAATAGAATATGTTTTCTAGATGTCATATCCCCCTCATTATGACCCCATTTTTAATTCAAGTTCTATTTAATGGGGTTATTTCTAGAGATCTTGTATCATGTGAGTTGAGGATTATTTATTATATTTAAATTTTAATTTATGTGATAAATTTATGATATATATATATATGTAAAAATACAAATATTTATATCATGGTATCTATAGGGAATAAGAGGTATATTTAGATGAGTTCTCAAAAAGAATAGTCTATGAATAAGATATTACCCTAGGAATTAATAAGTTATACTAGGGTTTTCCTCATACTGGGACCATAATGGTATATTGAGTTTGATTCTTGAAAATTCCCCAAGGGAATAATTATTTTATATTAGATCTTTTATTTTCGATATGAAATGTAATTTCATTTTAGAGACCTATATGTTTAACATGAGTATTAATTATTGAAAATGACTTCATTATGTGATTTCCAATTCAATACCTTAGTTATATCACATTATTCATGTTTTTAGTGGAACCATTGATATTTTTTTACATAAATTATACTTCCTTGATAGAAAGCTTCGTTTTTATATAGGCCTCAATTCATGTATTGTATAGTAAATTATTTAATTCAATATCTTGAAAAGGGTAATTTTTAATGGTTCGAAAAGAATGGAATTTTTTTTGGGTTTTCGCTATAAACATCGAAATTATTATCTTTATTTTTTATAATATGTTGTTATTTTTTAAGAAAATCATCGATTCCGCTCCATTATAAGGAGAATGATTTGAAAGGTGTGATTCCCATATTTTAAATAGTATGGATATTTATGATGATATTAATTTTTGTTTATATTATAATGGAAGACAATAACATTATATTTTTATTTCCAACTTTCATAACAAATTATTAATTTTTAATGGAATAATATTTGTTGTGGGGTGGATACCTATAGAGAAATTACTCACCAAAAAATCTTATTTGGTTTAATGTGATCCACATGGATGTTTTTTTGTATTCTTATTCTTGAATTAGGAATGTTGTTTGTGGTAAGTGGGGATTCATCACATGATTAATTGAGATAACTTAAAAAAATTTGGATTTGGATTCATTTTCATACATGTTTTAATATTCCATGATAGCACTATTAGTCAGAAATTATTTCCCATCATGTATTGGTTATTTATTTAGTATTTTTTATTCTATTTTCGTATATAATGGACGTGGTAGTTGGATTGATTTAATTATTTTGTGCCTTATTCATCTATTTATTCCATATTTGGAATTTTTTTATTATATTTCTAATTATTTATTTCAATAGATATATTCTTTATGGAATGGTCAAATTAGAATTATGTGGTCAATTTCTTGAAATTTTAATTTTTTTTATTGGGAAATGTTATTCCCAATTGAGTTTTACAACCCCATAAGAACTATTTTACAACCAATGGGTACTAACAACACCCTTATTACTATGTGGTGGATCTGGTCGACTAGTGTTTTGTTGATAGGTTTGGTTGTAAATGATATCTTCCCTTATCATTATCATCTCATTATTATGATAATATCTTTATTAAATAAATAATATGTTACCTATATCATATTAAATAATTAAGAAATACACCCAGATCTTTGTAAAATAAATCAACATCCATTCCCCCATCATAAATTTAGCAGCCAGGTGATACCAAATTAATTAACATTCCATGATTACCTCATTAAATCTATAAGAGGATCAATACCAATATATTATTGTTTAGATCATTTTTACTGGTGCCCTAATTTGTATGTATCATTAATAAATCCATATGAATCCAACATATATTTTATAATCATCGGGACCAAATTACTTAATTAGTGTTATTTCTTTTATTAAAAACCTTGAAACTATAAATTTTTAACATTGAATCTATAACGCTCATAATTTTTAGCTAAATGACTTGTTTCAATACATTTTTTCCAAAAACACTATATACTAAAATAGTAAATTTATTTTACATAATGGTTTATTTTTTTACGTTTTTGTGTAGATAGAAATATTTTTAACAGTATTTATATAGAAATTTTCATTAGAATAAGAAAATGAAAATCCTATTAGGGATAGGTACATGACAAATATCACTAACCGAGGGATGTTATTTTATAGTGGGATATATTAATTTAATTATAATGTATGTTTTATTGACTTTATTAGAATATTTATTTTTATACTTATAATTTTATTAAAATTATACCAAAGGTTTGTATAATTTGATTTTTGTAGGTGCTTGTTTAGATAGAACCACTAACTTGAGGGATGAATGAACAAACATAAACATAATCCCACTAAATATTTTTTTATAATTTTTATCACAAAATATCATACAGCCGAGTCCCCTTTTGATTATAGTAGTTTTTAATTGTAACTATTTCTATTTTTTCAATGTTCGTATGATGTTTTCACACTTAGTGTTCAAAGTATTCCTTTTTTAATTAATATTATTCCTTCCAAATTATCTTGGATCATCTAGTTTGTGAAATAATGTTTTTTGTCTAATGTGTTAAAGGTATTAGGGGGCATGCACATAGATTTTTTCTGTTATGATGACAATGAGATAGAGGTCTAGAAATCTATTAATGATTGTGGTGTTAGAGAAGATTCTGGTGGATAAGGAATATAGATATTATAGTTTATGCCTTGGAATTTCATGCATAGAATGTAATACATTGAATTATTTCAACATAACCTATGATGATTTCAGTTAGAGTGATGACTTTACAAACTATATGGTCTTATTCATTAAATTTATCTTTAAAGGTGATTATTTTAATTTCCAATATGATGAATATTATTTCTTATTATTTTGAAAATTTGATCATCTCTTTTTTACATGAATTATATCATGGGATAGTAATATTCATTAGATATTAATATTCATTTGGTAAAAACTAGTCAATGTCACCTTAAAATATCAGATATAAGCGAAATGCATAATTTTTATATAGTAGGATTTAATTATGAAATTTTGGAGAATATAAAGACCACACTACCTAAAATAATTTATAGTGAACACTATTAATGCTATCTTGATCATATTAATACTTTTGTGTTATTCATCTAAAAATATACATTCAAATATCATTTTTTGAAATTACTAATATAATATGGATGAATAGAGAGAATACTCATTTTGGATGCCCCAAATTTCATAAAACATATTGTGTGGGTTAACAAGATAATACTAAGGTTTATTATTTTCTATATGGTGTGTCTAAAAAAATGTTCAAAAAATAATAATGATGTATTTGAATGGAGATCACTCTCTTGGCGAGATATAATTATTATATTATCAAAAGGTTTAGAAAATAAAATATATTATTCCGATGAATTGTGAATATATGATAGCTATTATACATAACATTAAATGTATTGAAAAGTTATGTGATACTGATATTGTTGGTATGTTAATGCAGTATTGGGTTCATTTGAATGGAGATGGATAATATGAAAGAATAATGATCAAAGTAACATCTTTATAAAATTTATGTAATATTAAGGCCGTTAATTTAAACTTTTTTTATAATATTTTCATAGAAAACACATAGAAGAAGAAGTATAAAAATTATACATAACACAGTAACATATAAGATATGGTAAATAAATATTCTCAAATTTCAAAAATATGAATTAAACTAATACTGATGAATTTTTAAATTATTTTTAGTAAGATTATGAATGTATTGAATGAAAACAAAAAACCATAAGAAATTATTTTTTAGGAGTCAAAGAATACTGATCATATAATGGATGAAATTTTAATTTTTAAGAGGATAAAAATGAAATATAGTACATAATTTGAAAACAAAATAATAAATAGTTTTAATGATTTATACAATTGGAGCATAAATTTGGGAGATTCTACTTTTGATATCTATTGAAACAATAATAATTGTATTCATATGGTTTTTATATTCTATATGATTATTACTCGATATGAAAATGATATTTTTCTTAGTAAATTACAAAATAGCTTATAAATCATACATTGAAATAGATTTTTTTGGATCTTTTGAAGATGAATGTAGTTCATATTCATCAATTTAGATGACTATTAATAATATACTTCATCTAAAAATTATAATTACATTACCACATTCCTGGGATTAACAACATATGTAACTATTATAAAAATGTAAAATAATATTTCAAATAAATTCTATTAATGAGATATACTAGACCATGTTAATGAAAATAATACAATTCAATAACTTTTTATTTTTTTGACATTCATTAGAATTAGATTCTAATTTTAGTTTTTTTGATTACTAATTGATGTTTACTATATGATTATATGATTAACATCTCACCTCGTTGGATTGAAAAATATATTATGCAGTTTTACATTCTTAAATGAGACTTTTAATAATATGTCGATATAGTTAAATCGAACTACAAAATCTTCTCAATTAATCAATAATTATTTTATACCACATTTTAGTCAACTAATTTTCTTTCTTATTTGTGAATCCATTTATACAAAATTTCAAGGAGGTGGTTATTGGAAGAAAAATAATACGAAAATTGTATTGAATATTTTATATTACAAAAGAAATTATTATTGACCATATTTATTCTATTAAAAATTGAATATTTTCCTTTAATTTTATGTTAAAAAATATATTTTTACTAACACAAATGATACTAATATAATATTATTATGATCATTGAAAACTCATTATGAAGGGACTAATTTTTGTAATAGTATAATGAAAAAGTATTTCTTGGATATTGGTAATTCATAACATATGATCTGAGACATATCTAACTTGTAGAAGACAGAAATTTTGAATGATGGTTAAGTAACATTTGGATGCGATTAATAGGGTGAAATCATCAAAATTAAATATTTTTATTTCTTATTGAAAACATTATTCATTTTTTTATGTTTTTGGACATAAAAAAAACTTATAAAAAATAATTGACAATGTAATGTTAGATATTTAGTCATTCTTTCTATGATTGTTCATCCTAGAGATCATCGCTACATTATATTTAAAATGAATAAAATTTTTTATCCTTATCAATTTGGTATGAAAAATAAGAATTGATTTAATCCTTTTTTAGTGAATTCAAAAAATAAATTGATTAATAATATGTTCAAATTGACATATTCATTTTTCTATATAAACACATCCACATGGGAAACTATGTATATCTTTTTGATTTATTATTCAAGATCTAGTTTTACCTATGTCCTAACTCAAAAATAAAAATCATCCATATTTTAAATTATTTCATACTTATATTAGAAAACTAAAGAACATGTTTTTGATAATTATTCACCATAATAAATGTACTGAGTTTCTAGAAAAATGTTTATAAAAACGTAAGTAAAAAATTTATGACTCATAATATGTCATCATATTTAACTTCTCAAAAATAAATAGTGTTGTTTAATGGGTATATATAATTATTTATAAAACATATCAAAAAGTTGTTGAATGAAAAATCTTTTTATAACATTTTTTTGGATCTCTGAGAACTTTGGGATATATTATATATAATTTTTAAATATTCATTTTTATTAATTAAAAATCATATTTGTTCTGGACCAAAACAAAAGAAAAACATTAACACTTCATTGTTTTCATATCAATTTTGATCATTTGGAATAATAAATATCAACTTAACCAATTTGACCCCATGGATTTGAAAAGTTTTATTTTTTTATATAAAAAAAAATTTATAAATTGTTATACAAATGAATTATTTATTTTCATGAAAAAGATAAAACAAAAATTGATAAAACATGTCATTTTGTTTCATTATAAATCATTTTAGAAATTATCCTCTTTATGGTGGTATTGATATAATATTTTTTCAATTAATTAATAATGAAGCATAACGATGGCTATCAAAACCTATTGATGTTGTACTCGCATAAATTAGAATCCAAAAAGATAATTAAGTATAATAAGTATAACTGATTGCCATTAAATTGAATTATATATTTTTTATAATCCAATCAATTTTAATGAATCATTTGAGTTATAATCTAATTTATAATGTTGAATAACCACTATAAATCATGTGTTCGTAAAAATAAATATGAGGCCCATTTATTCCATTACAATTTTGAACCTAAAATTATAAAATACACCTTAGGTGTTGCAAGATATATCAGTGCTATAAATAATTGATAAAATAGTTTAATTGGGGAATAGTTTATAAATAAGATAAATAATAAAAATATGACATATAAATAAGGTTAAATTAATATTTTGAAAAGAAATTGATAATGGAATAAATTTTATTTGGAACAATAAATAAAATATTTATATTTGTTACTTTCATAAGGATGATATTGATTATGGAATGAATTTTTCCACATATAAAAATTCTTGAGTCAATACAAATCCTATAATTGTTCATAGTGGATTTTCAATTTAACTAATCCATAATGGATATTAAATTTAATTTTCATAATTCTATTGTTAGGGATGAAGTTTTTTTAATAATACCAGATTTTATAGAAGTTTAAATTTTAGAACATGTTTGTAAACAAATAAATTATCTCTATGACCTTAAAAAACATGCAAGAAAAAATGTATAATAGTATTTGTTACATCTAATTTTTTTAATGTAAATGAAAGTAAATCCATTTTTATCTTGATTTCTTAATTGAATAGATAATTTCAAAAATTTATATAGATGACATAATTCATTCTTCAACATCAAAATTTTATTCTGATGGATTTTTAAAAGTAATGAAAAGTGAGTTTGAGATAATAAATATGAATGAGATTAACTGATTATTTAGATTTCAAATTTCTAAAATATATGAAAGAAATACTAAAAGTAGAAAATATTATGATTTAGATTTATTAAAATTTCATGGTACTATAAAATATCCATGTAGAAATAATATGACTAGAAATTATATCGTAATCGTTTATGAAAAAACTGAGAAATTGGTTTCTTAGAAAATTTATATATTTTTTATCAGATGATTACTATATCAAATATCTAGTTGAAAAAATATTTTTCATTACGTATGAGTGTGGTATTCCATGAAAATTCGATAGAATCACATTTAAAAGATGTTAATAAAAACGTTTTTTATCTAAATGTAATAGGAGAACATAAACTATTTAATTATTCTACACATGATTTCACTCATATGATGTATATTTATGATGTATTTTTATGTTTTTAGTAACATTACAATAATTAAATCTATAGAAAGTTAATTTTTTGGAGATTCATTAGTTTCTTAGTATATAAAAAAGAATAACTGTATTCACTCTAAACTATAGAAGGTGAATATAATATAGATAAATGATTTTATGATCATGTGTTGTATGTGTATCACACAGTCATTGATTTTTTTTTCAATTTTACACATTCCCAAATTAATTTTGCAGCATAATTTCTATTTCATTATAACTAAACCAAAAATATCACTGATGAAATATTCACATAATTATAATATACGAATTTCGAAATCATAATTCTAAAGAAATATATTTAATTAAAAACATTATTAAAAATAAATAATTTTTTTGTAGATAATTTTACTAAAAAAATATATTTTGATAAATATGAATACATTATATTGAAATTTGGAATGATAAATTTGAACATATTATATAACAAAAATTATATTCTAATAATATATAGAACCATGAAAACTCTTAAACAAAGGGTGAGGAAATTAATTACTTTAGAATTTTTCAAAATATATTTGAATAAAATTAATAAATTATCCGAAAGTTATGTAACTAAAATTTTATTCAACATATTTTCCCTAAAATTAAAATTTATTTTTATAATAATTCATATTATATTTTTACTATATAAAAATATTCTAAAAATCGTTCTTATTAAAATATCTCTATGATTTCTGATCAAACATTACTTTTAATCATATAATATCTAATTTATTGTTATAGACCCTTATCTTTAGATGGCACATATTACTATTAATACTGAATGCTCTAATTCAATGAAAATATTTTCTTATATTCTGGTTGATTTTTCCCTAATATTAATTCTATAAGTTTATTTAATACATATGTACTTATATTTAACCCCATAAAAAGAGATATGTTTTTGTGAAATTTCTACAAGGGTCTATTTTAATTGTACAAAACAGAAGTAATTTTTTTAGCTATCTTGAAAATAATCTTCATAAAAATAAGATCACTCATGGGTACTAATAGATAAATTCTAAAGGTTCAATAAACATAATATTATCATCTACATATTTTTAGTTTCAATAAAAAAAATATAATATATTATATTTTTTTTAAATTGTTGATGACCTCATCTAATCAGGTTTTCTGAATTTATAATATCATTTGACTAGTTTTTTTAATTATGATTTTTATTTGAAAATAAATAGGGGGAGTGATTTGAGAAATTATAATATATTTTCAAACTTAGGGATATACTATAATTTTATTATGGGGATCATTATTTGATAAATAATATTTTCATTAACATAAGAAACATTGTTATAGAGGATATTTGAAACAATCTTGTTTTATATAAAAAAAATTATGCCATTTTCGAGTGTTGTATTTATTTTATAAATGATCTATCTAAAATATAGAGAACTAAATTTACTTTTACATCAATATAGTAAATTTATTTTAAATTATTTTATCTAATTATTATTTTCCATGACCTATTCCATTGAAAACATTGATATTAATTATTAGTATCTCCTTTGATTACTTATTATTGGACATTCCAAAACAGCCAATTTTTTAAAATAATTTAACTCAAACACGGGATTATTTTTCACACTATAAATATTTTAAATAATTTATATTTATATTTAGATAAATTCTACTAAGATAAATAACATGAAAATATTTTAAAAAATGGTTCTTGGCCATATTTCAGAGACAAGATTATGGATAGTAATAGCAATATAGATTAATGCTATTTAAAGATTTAAATATTTTTTCAATCCATAAAAAATAAAGTTGTTTCTTTAAAAAAATATATGCTAAAACTATGCCCACAATTTATGGAATGTCGCCATGGGTGGTTAATATTTAAATTGTAATTCTATAAACATAGATAAAAGAACAAGAAAACATAGGAATCATCTGAAAAAATATCTTATCATTTTTAATATTGTAACATCTTTTTATTGTGTTCCCCTAAATTTTTTCTGTTTTTTAATTTTATTTTAGTTTTCATAGGTAATATATTTTTTGGGTTGTCATTATATATTTACTATTTTTTATATCTATGATAGTTGTGATTTCAACAAATATGTTTAGTGTATTGCAGTGTGTTGATGTTGGATATATAAATCTCTATGTTAGGGGACTTCTGAGGTTACAAATGTTGAAATTTCAATAAATTTTTTGATGAGTTTTTGAGGTTAGGAATATGCTACTCAATGGGTTGTCGAATAATATTATTGTGGTGTATTTACGGGTTTTTAGAAGTTTTTGTACATTACATCCACACATGTGTGGGGAAAACTAGAGTTAGGTAAAAAAACTCCCATGTGGCATCAGGTTAATATGATGTTCTCCATGACTATAGCATGTTATAAATTAATAATATTTATTAATGGAGTTCACGAGTTGTCAACTAGTACATAATTCTTTGTTTCAATGTACCCAAGAGATAAGTATTTTATATTTTTTTGTATTTATACTATATTTGAAATGGCGGTATCAATTTATTAGGCTGTACATCATATTCACTATATATCCAGTAGGTCTTTCAAAATTTTTTAACATTGAATTAATTGAATCCTTGGGTGTCATAAGAAATTATAGCTAAATTTTTTTTAATATTTCACCCCTATTTAAGTTTTTATCATTGATTCCACTTATGGAAACAAATTATTATCTATAAGAGGAACTAAATCAAAAAAAATATATATTATTTATAAAATAATTATAATAATATTAACCATCAATAAAATATTTTTTTTGAAAATAAAATAATTTTCTCAATCAAGAACCAACTAAATGAGTGATATCACATTGAATGATTCTTTAGTGGTTGTTTTCCCTCTTTCCTCACCGTCCACCCATACCCATAACATAGAAAATCCCTAAATCATTGTTTAAAAGTATACAAAAATTTCACAAAAATTATTTTAAATCATGAAAATAACTCAATTAGTTGAAAACATAATGAAGCCACATGGAACCAAGTAAATTTAGAATATAGGGAACACCCAAAGACAATGTATTAGAAAGAACAATCATATCAACCTGGCTACAAAATTATCTATTTCAAACGACATAAGACTCATGTCCATTGATTCAAAAATTCGAGGCAAGTAAAGAAGAAAACCAACTAAGAAGAAAGATGAAAATTTTAATATATTTGATAAATAAATCCATCTTCAACTTTAATAGATATATGGTATTTATAGGTTGAATTTTTAGGGGTTAGGATATTTTTTTAATTCTTTTCAAAAATATGTAATATAAAATTTAATGATTAGGGATTCCATTATTCAAATACAAAAAGAGTATATATCCATTGTATTTTTAAAAATGATTGAAAATAGACTATTGGGGTGTTTCTAATAAAAACTATATAAAAATGAATTTTCTTGAATATTATCTTGGAACAACCATTTTAGTAATGGGTTTTTACTCTACCCTAAGAAAAAATCAACACTCTCATAGAACTGGTCATAATGTAGTTACCTCCACCTTCATATCATAACTATCAAACTAGATCAGTGTAATAACGCTGCCTTTTGGGACTCTCCATAGGGTAGCTACTTCATTGTTGTAGGATTCTCCTGAATCTAGCTACCCAAATGGGGTATCCCTTATACACAAGGATTTTATTCAGACACACAATCGGGAAAGTCTCATAATCTTATTTATCATGAAATGATTAAATTCTTATTTTTGTATCAGAAAAGTGTATGTTATTTATTATTTGAATTTCAATATTTCATAACACATATATTTAGAAAACCCATATTCATCATTGGGTACCATATTTCATTATTATGTGACCATAATGTACTAATGTAAACCATCCGTATTGACCATATCAACCCTTATGTGTCATAGTGTATCTATTGTGACCATATGTATCAATCCTTATATTATAAATTATAAAATTATAAACATAATGGTAACACATAAATATCACTGAATATCTTAGAATAACCTTACATATTACAATTAAAAAGGGATGTGTACCATTATATACCCACCAATACAATCTAAAATGTTCCTTTATGTGCTATAGGGTGACAAGTACATTTTAAAATTTCATACCCATATGGGAACACTTTCATATCCAAGGTACCCTTATGCGATAAATGGTAAACCCTTATACTTCATAGTTAACACTTAAATATCCCATGGATCACCATTATTAATCAATGGTAATACTTTGGTAACCCATAAAAATCAAATATTTTTTTCATTTTCCACTCTTAATGGTTTATGAAACCATTAAATATTTCATTTTCTAGAGGCCACCATTACGTACATCTATTTTTATAGGAATATCATATGTATTACATCTACTACTATAAATCAGACAAATAATAGAAATAGTGTTTATCATCACTACTAAAAAGTGTCAATAAAGGTTCCCTTTATTAGTGTTAAAATTAGAATAGATAAATGACACTCTTTATTAGTGCATTGTGGTAGTGCTGTTAAAATGTCCACATAATAAGCACATATAAAGGGAATCATCTATCAAAACTTTTCATTACTGCAGATAAAAGGTTCCCTTTATCATTTCATTATTTTTGTCACATATTAAAGGTCCTAAATAAAATTATATATTTAAATAAAAAAATTTATTAAAAAATTTATAATAAAAATTATTATTATAAAATTATTGATAAGAATGGTCCTAAAATTATAATATTTATGACTTATTAATACTAATTAGTAGTAAATATTAGAAATATAGATATATGTTAATAGAAAAGTACACAAATAAAAATTATTATTAAGTAAATTTAGAAAAATATTAAACATTTTTTTAATTAAATAAATATTGATAATATTAGTAAATTATTTATATTAAAAATATTAAGATATATATGAATGTATATAAATATTATTTATATAATAAATAATATTTATTCTTTACATTAAATAATCATATATTTTGTGAAGAATGGTGTGTACTTAAAAATTAATATGAATAAAAAAATACATTTTAATTGCATACTGTAATGGACAAATTTTAATGAATTATTTTTTAAATTTACAAACCATAAAAATTGTATTATATTTATTTCACAGATATATACATATAGTTAATTCATTTTTATATAAAATGCACCAACAAAAAAATTACAAAATTTAGGAAATCATTTTTATAATTTATTCAATTTTTTTATTCGTTTTAAAATTTCATTAAAGAATAATAAATTGAATATATCATATTCTTAATCAGTAAATTTTATTTATCAATTTTTAATTTTAAAATTGTTAGGTAAGGATTGATTTTTATTATTTTTTATTTTATATTTTATATTTTCTTATAAATTTAATCAATTAATTTTATTTTTTATTTATTTAATTATTTACTTTTTTTGAACATTATCATTATATATTAATCATTATTTCAATATATATCCACTTTTTTTGATGAATTTATATTTAATTAATAAATATTTTATATTTTTCATATTTTGCTAAAGTGTCCATGTTTTTAATTATTCAATTTCACTCAATTTTAACATGTATGAATATAAAATTGAATATTAATTAATAATGAAAAAAATATATTAATTAATATTTATAAATATATAGATATTTATCAATTTTTCTATACTCTATTTATACAATTATATATTTATAAGTATACAAAAATAAATATTTTTTTAAACATTTGTATTAAGAGAATTATAAACAAATAATTATATAAATTTAACTAATTATAGAATAATAATAAATTTATTTTGATTAATAATATATTTATTATATTTATGAAATATTTATATATTCAATTATATAATTATATATAAATATATATACATATAAATATTTTGTTTAAACAATTATGTATATAATTTTAAATAAATATTTATATATTTAAGTAATTATAAAATTATAATGTATATATTTAAATAATGAATATATTTATTTAATTTATACTTCTACATATTATATATATATATTTGTATATATATATATTTAAAATATTTTATATAAAATTTTAATTTTAAATCTGATGACATCACTATTCTGGAAGAGCTGATAGAAGATTCCTGATCTATTTTAAGAACAATAACAATTCAAAAAAATGTTTTGATATCTAAATCATTCCATGAAATCCACCTACTATTGGTTCTACCCCACATCGAATCTGATCTCACATCATATCTCTAATCAAATATCAAACAATTCTAAAGCTCGAATCCAAATATTGAATGATTCAAGGGTCGAATGGATCCAAGGATCAAACAAATTCCATGATTGGTGATATATCTATATTATCTTAGATGATTCAGTGCTTCAATCCATGGTATGTTCTTTTATACTCTTCCCCACTTGATGGTTACTTGTTTCCCGATATCTATTTGAATATTTTTATAATCATTGTTTCCTCTACCGCCTCTGATTTCTATCGGCTCACCCTATATTTACTCCCCCAATACCCATGATTTATTCCACCATATTCCCCCAAATTATGATGGCTTATGGTGTGGTTTTACACTTCATTGTGTCCCATCACCTCTTGAATTGGAGACATAGGCACGTATCATTAGTGCATCTCGGTGAGGTTGCATGACCTCACTAGTTGGGAGGTGCACTTGGTGGACCTCCCCAGACCTCTGCCATAGCACGCTGGAGAGGATTCTATTGAAAAAATACTATAATATTATATAATTTTCATTCATTTTAATTGTGGTCCTAATTGGGATTGAATTTTTAAATCTGATGGAGATCTCCACTACAAGTTTCATGCATGTGAAAGTCAAAATTATCAGCACCTTTACAATTTTATTTCTCCCAACCATGTTCGAAAGGGTATCATTCTATAAAACCATGAATCAAGTTATGAACACGTCTATAACAACCATTTATTTATTAATTGATTTTTTATAAATATAATATTAATTTTACTGAGTAAAAATCACTAGATATTACAGTTAACGGCTCACAATGTAATTTTTTAAGAAATTAAAAATACTCCAAAAATTATTAGATGCTATTGTGATAATAAAACAATTATTTTTGAAATTTACGAATGGGTTTTTATTAAAATAAAATAAATTTTATTGATTTATTAAATAGTATAATTTAATTTCTTAACAACCAATTAATACTATTATGCAATTAATTGATAAAAAGAAAATATTTTGTAAATATTAAGCATACATAAAAAATTTAAAATAATAATACTTATTTTATGATAATAACATCTATTACATATGTAGTGAATATTTAAATACCATTGAAAAAATTTTGGTATCCCAAACCTCTAAATCTTCTTTATATTGGACAATCCCAAAATTAAAAATTACTAAGCCTCTCAAAATAATAGTCATGATGGTTTTCATCACATGATTCTTAATCAATGTAAAAACTTACTTCATCCAAACAACTTCGAGTAGAAATATGGAGGAGGGGATGATAATCATAAATCATGTTAAAGTAAAATGATATCATAAAGATATTGTTATGTAATCATACAATTTATGATGTGGATTGAAATAAAAAAATCCTATAATAGATGAAAATGATATAAAGGTGTAAAATAATTTAAATATGAGGTGTAATACAAAGGAAAAGTTATTTCATTTGAATGAAAAGTACCACCAATATCTTATATGTAAGGTTTTATATTTTTTAAATCCCTTACTGTGAAATCCATAATAAATTTTTCTTACATTCCATTATTTTTCATTTTATACAATTCTAATAACTTATTCAAATTAATCTATTTATTTAAAAAACAAATAAAATTTCTCATAAAACCATTTAATTGGTCACAAGTTCAAAAGAGGTCATTATATAGTTGAAATTCACCATCCAATTTTACTTATCTCGATTATTCTGACTTCAAAAATTTATTTTCAAAATTTTTTTCATCTTCCATTTAACATAAATACTCAATATATTATATAATTACTATTATATATCTCATTGTGCATAATGTTATTTACTATTTCCCCAATATCACCATATAAACCAAATTGTAAATGAAAACTAAATTCTATTATAAATCATAATCTTCATCCACTTGAAAATAATTCTTGTTTTGAAACTATTTAGACATATTTATTTAGTCAATTTATCAAAACATAATGTAGATATTTAAAAATAATTATTGTTATTAGATATATTTTTTTCCTAACATTACTTTTTTACAATTCTTATCTATTTTTAATTGGATTTGAAATTTTAATTTGGATATGTTTTCAATTAATTGATATACCAATAATAATAAATGTAATATTTCCATAGGTTACTGCATCAGTAGTTAAAAAAAGGTATAATTGGGGTTATCAAATCTATATATGTTGCAATAATTATTTGAAATTATTTCTAGGTACTCAAAATTTTAGTTCAATATGCATTATTCCTTTAAGGGAATACAATGTAGTACAACTATCATCATCATTAGATTCATCTCTCAAACATTTATTATTGAAATATATTTCTTGAGACCCATCCTTCATATATTTTATGTTTCTTGTACAAATCTACGTTGTAGTCATATCATAGATGACTACTTCTTAGACCATTTCATTGAGTAAATTTTATTTTCCACAAGAGATTGTGGATGATTGTAAAAAACAAAATATATTGATAACCATTCAGTAGATGAGATGAAGAGAATGAAAATTGTCTATAATATTCACTTCTTGATGAATTCAGAATATAAAACCTACAATAGTTTAATAATTCCATTATTAAATTTTATTAACCATTTTCTTCCAATCATACTAAAATTCATTAAAGCAATCAAATGTTGGGTTTCCCATATTATAATTATCTATAAAATACATCTCTGAAAATTAATATCTTATCTGTATTTATTTATTTATTTTACACAATTAATATTTTATGAACCCAATAGGACGGATATAAATCAAAAATGGATTCATGCTTATCTTTTGAGAAAATATTATGAAGTTGTAGTTACAATGTTCATATTTTTTTCAATATATCTTGCTTACGAACCTTCAAAATCTTTATTCTATGTTTACATTATTTTTATTAAAGAAGTATTATTTTGGATGATTTGGAAAATATTTCATTTGTCATAGAAAACATCAAATCTATAAATGTGGGAATAATACCATGGAAAAAATGAACATGAACACTGATTATGATGATAATGTGATTTATAGAAAATATGATACGACTAATAGTATTTATCATGTCAGATACTGCATAGAATAAATGTAAATGGTAATTTGAGAATACCTTCATGATATTATGATTTCTCTTGAAAAAATTTATATTTTTTCTAAGAGAACATTTTTATTACAATTGTAATAATTATATAAGGACCCGATCTTATACAATTACATAATATTGAATTAACTAAATAATTCACATTGAGGATATTCTCTGGTTTATAGTTATAGAGAATTAGGCCTTAACTATTAAATAACAACTGGAATATTACAACTAGACACTACTACTCAGTATCCGTTTTTATCATTAAAAAAACTCTTAAAAATAAACATATCTAGTTCTATATTTTAGACATTCATAATATTCCATGATCCCATCCTTGACCCTATTCATCTTTAAGTCATGTGGAAAAAATTTCAAAAACTTGGGATGAGCATAAAAAGCTCAGTAAGGGTTATATAATAAGAATGGAAAACATTATCCCATCAATAAATGCAAATCAATGAAACCACACTTTTCAATCATAACATACCTTAAGAAAACATAAGATTTATGAATAAAAGACAGAAATCAGAAATCATAAAGGATAATTATGGCATCCATATCAAACTTACATTGTATCCATCACAGCTACACCGGGAGTTACAATTGGAATACCAATCATGGCATATTCCCTAAATCTCTTAGGAGAAGCATCACGTTCACCTCTGTCACGTTACCCAATCCATTGGAGAGCTATCTCGGGCTCACCCACCCTAGGTTTATCATGAAACCACTAGTATACGTAAATAATGCCCAATAACCATAACATAATCATAACATATACCACATGTATAAAGGAAATATAACATTTCCACATTATAATATATCAAATCAAGATATTTAAATAAACAATGTTTTATCAAATCTTTTTCAATACCATTAAAAAATAGATTTTTGAATCAAAGATTTCCATACCACGTTGAAGCTTTTAAATGAATTATCATTTAAAAAAATTAATTTCCATATAAATAAATCCTAAACCCCATTTTGAAATCATGGACATTAAAGAGAAATATTAAGATGCTTAAATCTTTAAAACATTTAAAATGATATTTTAGTTAAAGAGTTTTTAACAAAAAGAGAGTCGCTTGAATAAAAATAATTGAAGAATATATTTTAATAAGAACATTATAATATCATAAGAATAAATGGATTCATGATATAATATTTTAATTTATAGTATATACACCATATACGAGTGAATTAGTTCATAACAACAATGAATTCTAAATGGAAATGAAAATTGAGATAAAATCCCTTATAAAGATGGTATCCTTAAATTAAGGATACATCAATCGCATAATTATGTGTGAAAAATATAAATACATGCAATATAAGTGGATATTATGCGTAAAAAAATCATATTTCATTCACACATATTCATAGGATGACATATTCAAGTAGTACAAGTTGAACCTGAAGAATTGAAATTAGGTTAAGAAGTTCCCTTGCAAAAAATTCGACAGCCTAACCACGTCACATTAAAATTCAGAAGATGAGTTGATGAGAAAAAAAGGGTATCTCATCACTTGAACATAATGTTTATATCAACAAGGATATATAATAACATATCCCAACATAATAATATGTAAATTAAAAGACATAACAAAAAGAAGTCTTTTAAATAGAGGAGGTTCAACGGTTCCCTTACTGATTTGGTAACTTACAAAAAATACGCCACATTAAAGAAGGTTCATACTATGAAGATGTAAATACACATAAATTAAAGTATATTACACAAAGGGTACAATCATGGGCTGTACATACACCACAGAAAAGTAAATTGTGGCAAATATAGCAAATGTCTCACGGGAATAAAAAGTGAGATAAAACCCTTTACCACGTTGTATTCAACAGAGTTGTGTGAACAAAATTTAATAAAAACCAAATGCATCACATAATATCAAGAATATAATTATAATCATGATATAATATATTTCAAAAGGTAGTACACAATACACCACATGAAATGAATAAGTGGCGAACAGTGGAAATCTCACAGGATTAAAAGTGAGATAAGAAAATCCCTTACCTTGTGTCCGACATGAATCAATCGATCTTTAATCTCGTGAATAATAAACTATAGTCAATTTATACTTTCCTAAGAACATTTTTAAAGTTTATTATTCATTTTATATCACTTATTACAATATTTAAATAGTATGATATCATTTAAGTTAATAACATTCATTTTGTTGATATTTGGTACTTGGGTCAAAAATGAACACCTTATATTTACATGTTGTACATGTGGTAAATAGTTAATTATATACAGAATGAAATTCATTATTAGATATCATATATATCATATATATCCTATATATACATGTATTTATAATAGTACATAACATTTGTAGGTAAGAAATTAAATGCACCGTTCAAGGAGATGGTAAGTCGTATGTACGCATGAACACTAATTCCATTACTATTTAAAATTTTAATGGAATTAAAAACATAATGATACATATTTATATTATAATTACAGTATAATATCATATAAAATATTATTTACTCCTTCCATTATACATCCCACATAAGGCAGTAATGATTCATATCACGTTGAGGGGGTGGTAGTCCGCATTTCCTCTAATGAGATTATCGTATTTACCTACTATGGAAACCATAATGGAGTGATATAAATGGAAATTAAAGAAAAATAAGGAAATCCTAAACATTTTATATATCATATATAAATATAGTTCCATCATAATGGCCACCATGAGAGGTTGTTAGAGGTAATTGAACAATCGTCATTTTGTGAGCCGTTAGTTTTCCATCCAAAGAAACATTATGTTCTTCACCCATTAGATGGAGGTTTGTGTAAGTGTAGCTCGAATAAATTTTAATAAAAAATCCTAGTATATTTATGATATTGGTGTTATTACATATGAAAGGAATAAAAATAGTTTAGTGGTTTGATAAGTGAAATAAAAGAAAACAAATTAAGAGAAATTGTTACCTTTAATTTGGGTAACTCCATTTGGTTTGAACCAAATGACTTCTTGAAGTGCCTTGTGCCTATAGTAAGGCTTATATATGGAGGAGAGGGATGTAGGGAGATTAATTGGGAAGATTTTGGATGAGTCAAATGTCTTGAGAGGAGTGAGTAATTGTTTAGAAGTGGTCTCCTTTTAAAAGGGAGTGGAGGGGCTCTTTAGGAAAGTGTGAAAATAGTATTTTATTATAAACATATATTTGGTTTGAAAAGGTCCAAAAATCATTATATTAGAATATAAGATGACTCCTGGTCTAAATAAAATCATCCGATAAGAATTGGACAAGTTTTTGATGCTATTTTAATATTTATAATCTTATTTATTTAAATGATTTATTAATGAGGTAAACACTGCATCATTATTGTGTCCTGAATAATTTAATTTATTCATTGTCTAAAAATTAAAAAAAAATTACTACCATGTAGGAAACGTTTTTATATTTTCAATTGAGATTTATAGTCATAAATATGTATTATATAACACTATATAAAAATTTATTTACTAAAATATTTTTTTTTAATTTTTTCCTTTATATTAATTTAATTAATCTAATGTGTCATTATCTTTCATAAGTGTTTCCATGGGGTCTCAAAATATACCCAATGATGTCCATGGTGGGCCACTAAACATCCAATAAGGTTTGGACAAGTGTTTAGGTAATTCTAAATTGTTATAATATTCTTTTTACCTTGAATTACCTTATTTACCTTTAACCGCTGTAAATAAAAGTCAAAAGTTACTATTCACCAAAAATTATTTTCATCCAAATGAACCACATTTTACTTCTTCATAACAACCATGTATTTCAGATTTTTGAAATTCAATTCATAGAAGTGGTAAACAAAATTAAATGAAAAAGTCAGTTTTTTTAACTAACTCTAAGTGGTTTCACTATTCAAAAAAAATTGACGTTTTTCAAAAAAATACCAAAAATTATGCCTAAGATATATTTGTTTTTCCAAATTCAAAAATGATGTCTCTTTTACCAAATTCAATAAATAAAACTGTCATTAATTAATTTTAAAATTAATTCCCATTGTTTAAAAATAGCGTGTTTTTATGAAACAATAACTATCAAAATATTGACACTTGTTTATGTCCAATTTCAAAGTGAAATTAATTATAATGACCAAAATTGATTTATATAGTAAAAATATATTCTAATTAAACTTTAAGACCAATTTAATATATAATCTAACCATATAAATAAATTATATTAAAACATATTTTTGAATTACAATACATCGTTTACACTATTCATAAAAAATGAACTTTTTCGGAAAAATTTCAAAATGTAAATTTTCATGTCCTCATTATAAAGGAGGATTTTATTTGGTCATATAGAATGAATTAAAGTGACCAAAACCATATTCAAATAGGGTTCTCCATTAAAAGGTGTTAAATCGACCTTTTAAGGTAAATTATGCTTAAAATTATAGTCATTCATATTTTAAGCCTCTAACATTTATTGGATAAGAGTAATTACATTTAAAAAATATTTATAATAATATTGAATTTAGTTTTGTTCATTCCCGCCAATACAACGACTATGAGTTTACGACCATTTAAAATAATAATATTATATTATTAGTGTGCAACATAAGATTTCCAAGAAACATGTTGTTGTGTATCGGGTACTCTATCGAACATAGAATCCCGCTTAATGTAAAATCAATATTTAATTCACTAATATTAATAAATATGAAAAGTTTCTTATTCCTTTCTTATCTAGGATGTTAAATCCTTCCCCCTTTTTGGGAATTGTGTCCTCACAATTTTAAAACTGGGCTTGGAAACATCAATAAAAGCCCAATATCGAAAAAATTAGTCAATAAAATGATCACTTTAAAAAAAGGAAGATAAGTAAAAATGTTACCCGAGACAACATATACTAGGATTACCTGAATACATGGATATGGAGGAGAAAACAAACCATCATGTTCTGATGGAGAGTGATAGAAAACATTTTTAGGAGAAAGTTAACCACCAGAAAATCACAAACATGTGATGGGTTAAACAGTCTTTTATTTCCCAGTAGGAAAAGTTAATATACAAGGTTTTTGATTTAAGTGACTTTTCATTCAGGAATTAATTTATAATATTAACTAAAAACATAAGGAAACACAATTACTTTTAATGTTGACTTTTATCCTTCACTATATTTCTAACACAAACTCATATTTCCTCCATACAATGAGTATTCAAGATGACTTGTTTACATTAAAAGTGCTATAATTATCTTCGAGAGAATAAAATAATCCAAAAAAGATGAACTATATATTTCCCATGTCATTAGATATTAACTAAAACCAAAACAGGTATTACAAGATCAGATAATCCCCAAAAAGGATAAACTTTTACATAAAGAGAAATTACTATTAATATCCAAAATTTGTCTTAACAAAACCCATGGTTCAACAAAGAGAATTTAATAAACAATTGTCCCTAAAATTATTCAAAAGTAATCCAAACATTTATTGTAACCCAAATCTCTTAATGATTCAATTACATAGAATTCCAAGATACATCTTAACATTTATCTCCAAGTAACACCAGTTACTCATAAAGTCTCATATTGAAAAGTAATTAACCTAATCACGTATTCTCCATGATAGGTTAATCATTTTCATAAAAAAATAAAATCATCAAGTGTCCATAATAAAAACATAGATTCTTACAAACTAAACTTTCAACCATTATTCCATAATTGAAATCCCACAGTATTCTATCTTCCTTATGGATCTAGTGTTTCCTAAAAAGAGAGAACATCTTCCACAAAAACTTTTTATCACTTAATCACTAAATTATTTTTCAATACATAGTATTTCCATTTGATAAAAAATAACTTCCAAAAATAAACTTATACTTGGTCCATAAAAATAATTTACTAAAATAATAAGTCATACAAACTAGGGAATTCAAGTAGGATAGTGGTAGGCGATGCGCCCTTGTCACCCTTTGGTTGTGTGTTCGATTCATGTAGTCTTTCCAGATGCGATGGGTTGTCACCCATCCTATGGGTTGTTTTTTATAAACCCCAAAAATAACCCTAACAAGTTTTAACCTCAATGGTTTCCTTTTACCACTCATTTTCACTCAAATTCATTATGATATCGAAATCTTAATTCTTGAATTCTTATTTCACCACCATATGATGAAATAAAACATTCCCAAAAATGAATAACATCATACCTTGATCATGGTGTCCATTTGGTTTCATCGTCATCTTGTTCACATAGGTCAAAGGTCCATGTATTGCAATAATGATTTAGAGATCCTTAAAAATCCTTTGAATCCTCCATCCAAATACACCTTGTACAACCTGGGTCATATGGGTGTTCACTAAAAAATAGTTTTGGAAAATAGTCATGCATGACATATAATTTCAAAACATCTGATTAAAAATTATTTCTATAAAACTGTCGAACCGAATTTGAGTTGAAACTTTCAATTAAAGGTCCTTTTAAAATAGCATAAGTAGGTGCTGAGAGACTATATTTTAAAATCAAATATAAATAGGTTGCGCGAGGGTATCCTTCTTCAGATACTTTATTAAAATCATAATTTGCTTCAAAATCTGGTGATAAGGTAAATATTTGAAAATGTGTTGATAATATTTACCTTTCTTGAAAATATGAGAATATTGTGAAAATAGGATTTTTCGAAATGCAACCCATGATCCACTATGATAATGAGGTATAGTGGAGGTGTTTTATATCTTAGACAATTGCTTGCAAGTGAGTTGTATTCTAGAAATATTTTCACAATCATCCTAACAAGACTTTGCAATAATTATAGCAATCATGTAATCAGGAAGAGATAGGAATGTCATTTGAGATCCTCCTACATCCATTTGAAACTGACTTTCCATGATCTTAAAATGTTATAAAACTATAATTTAACTGAAATATTATATAGGTACTAACCATATGTCTAACAAAAATTCCTAATCCCTAAAGTTGTCTAAACCGACCTCTGATACCAACTATAAGGACCCGACCTTATAACATTACATAATATTTAATTAAATGAATAATTCACATCGAGTATCTTTTCAGGTTTATATTTTTAGAGAATTATGCATTTAATATTAAATAACAACATGAATATTACAAGTAGACATTACTACTCAGTATCCATTTTTTTCAAAAAATAAAAACTCTTAAAAAGAAACATGTTTAGTACTATATTTTAGAAAGCATGAATTTTCCATGATACCATCCTTGACCCAATTCATCTTTAAGACATGAGGAAAACATTTCAAAAACTTGGGATGAGCATAAAAAGCTCAGTAAGGGTTATAAAATATGAAGGGAAAACATTATCCCATCAAAAAATACAAATCAATGAAACCATACTTTTCAATCATAACATAACTTACAAAGTCATAAGATTTATGAATAACACACACAAATAATAAATAATAAATATCACTTAGGGAATACATATCAAACTTAAATTTTAGTTATCATATCTACATGGGGAGTTACACTTGGAATACCCATCACGGTATATTCCCTGAATCTCTTAGGAGAAACATCACGTTCACCTCCGTCACGTTACCCAATGCATTGGACAGCTATCTCGGTCTCACCTGCCCTAGGTTTATCACAGAACCACCCGTATAAGTAAATAATTCCCAATAACCATAACATAATAATAACATATTACTCATGTATAAAGTAAATATAACATTTCCACATTCCTATATATCAAATCACGATATTGAAATAAACAATGTTTTATCAAATCATTTTAAAACCCATTTAAAAAGCGATTTTTGAATCAATGTGTCCCATACCACTATGAAGCTTTTAAATGAATTATCATTTGAAAAAATTAATGTCCATATAAATAAATCCTAAATACCATTTTGAAATCATGGACATTAATGAGACATATTTAGAATCATAAATCTTTAAAAAATTTAAAATCATATTTTAGTTAAAGCATTTTTATCAAAAAGTTAGATGCTTGAATACAAATAATTGAGGAATAAATTTTAATCAAAACATTACAATATCATGAGAATAAAGGGATTTATGATATAATATTTCAAAGGATATTATATACACCATATAAGAGTGAATTGGTGCATGAAAACAATGAATTCTCAATGGAAATGTAAATTGAGATAAAATCCCTTATAAAGATGGTATCCTTAAATTAAGGATAAATAAATCACATAATTATGTGTGAAAAATATAAATACATGCAATATAAGTGGATATTATGTGTAAAAAATCAGAGTTCATTCACACATATTCATAGGATTACATATTCAAGAAGTACAAGTTGAACCCGAATAATTGAAATTAGGTTAAGAAGTTCCCTTTTAAAAATTCAACAGCCTAACGACATCACATTAAAATTAAGAAGATGATTTGATGAATAAAAAAGGTTATCTAATCACATGGACATAATTTTTATATCAATGAGGATATATAAGAACATATCTCATCATAATAAGATGTAAATTAAAAGACATAACAAAAATAAGTCTTTTAAATAGAGGAGGGTCAACGGTTCCCTTACCTATTTGGTAACTTACAAAACATATGCCGCATGAAAGAAGGTTCATACAATGAAGATTTAAATACTCATAATTGAAATTATATTACAAAAAAAAAGTACAATAGTGGGCAGTACATACACCACACAAAATGAAATAGTGGAAAATATAACATGAATCTCACGGGAATAAAAAGTGAGATGAAAAGATTTACCACATTGTATTCAACAGTGTTGTATGACCAAAAGTTAATAACAACCAAATTCATCACATAATATCATGAATATAATGATAAAATTGATAATATATATATAAAAAGGTCATACACAATACACCACATGAAATAAATAAGTGGCGAACAATGGAAATCTCACAAAATTAAAAGTGAGATACTAAAATCCATTACCTTGTGTCCAACTTTACTTGATCATTATTTAATCTCCTGAATAATAATATAAAGATAATTTATAATTTCTTAAGAACATTTTTCAAGTTTATTATTCCTTTTATATACTTATTACCATATTAAAAATAGTATGTTATCATTTAAGTTAATAACATCCATTTTGTGGATATTTGGTACTTAAGTCAAAAATGTACACCATATATTTACAAGTTGTCCATGTGGTCAATATTTCATTATATCCAGAATGAAATTAATTATTTAGATATCATATATATCATATATATACAGTATATACATGTATTTATAATGGTACATAACATTTCGAGGTAAGATATAAAATGCACCGTTCATGGAGACGGTAAGCCATACGTATGCATGAACGCTACTTCCATTTCCATTTCCTATTTTAATGGAATTAAATACATAATGATACATTGTTATATTATAATTTTAGTATAATATCATATAAAACATTTTTAACTCGATTCTTTATATGTCCCACATATTTCATTAATGGGTCATATCACGTTTAGGGGGCGGTAGTCCGCACTTCCTCTAAGGAGATTATCATATTTACCCACTATGGAAACCATAAATTAGTGATATAAATGGGAATTAAAGAATCCTAAGGAAATAATAAACATAATATATTATATATATAAATATAGTTCCATCATAATGGCCACCATGAGATGTGGTAAGAGGTAATTTAACAATCATCGTTTCGTGAGGCGTTAAGTTTACATCCACAGAAACATTATGTTTGTCACCCATTAAATAGAGGTGTGTGTAAGTGTAGCTCGAATAATTCATATAAAAACATCCTAGTATATTTAGGATACTGGTTTTGTTACAAAATAAAGTAATAAGAAGATTTTATGGGTTGGATAACTAAAATAAATGAAAACAAATTAAGAGAAACAGTTACCTTTAATTTGGGTAACTCCCTTTGGTTTGAACCAAAGGACTTATTGAATTGCCTTGTACCAAAGGTAAGGCTTCTAGGTGGATGATAGGGATTCAGGGAGATTAATTGGTCAGAGTTTGGATGATCCAAATGGCTTGAGAGGTGTGAGGAATTGGTTAGAAGTGGTCTCATTTTATAAGGGAGAGGAGAGGATCTTTAGGAAAGTGTGAAAATATTATTTTATTATAAACATATATTCGGTTTCAAAAGGTCCAAAAATCATTAGAGACTAAGATAAGATGACTCATGGTCGAAATAAAATCATCCAATATGAATTGGTCATGTTTTTGATTCTATTTTAGTATTTATAATCTTATTTGTTGAAATGATTAATTAATGAGGTAAACATTGCATCATTATTGTGTCAGGTATAATTTAATTTATTTGATGTCTAAAAATTATATAAAAAAATACTATCATGCAGGAAATATTTTTATATTTCCAATGAATATTTATAGTAAAAAATATTCACTATAAAACACTATAGACAAATTAATTTACTTAAAGATTTTTGTTTTTGTTATTTTTTCCATTACATTAAATTAATTAATCTAATGTGTCATTATCTTTCATAAGTGGCTCCATGGGATACCAAAATACACCCAATGATGCCCATGGTTGGAAATTACACATTAAATAAGGTTTGGACAAGTGCTAAGGTAATTTTGAATTATTATAATATTCTTTTTTACCTTGAATTACCTTATTTACCATTAACCGCGGTAAACAAAAGGCAAAAGTTACTATTCACCAAAAATTATTTTCATCTTAATGAACCACATTTTACTTCTTGATAACAACCATGTATGTCGGATTTTTGAAATTCAATTCATAGAAGTGGTAAATTTTCATTTAAATGAAAAAGTCAGTTTTTTTAACTACCACTAAGTGGTTACACTATTCATTAAAAATTGTCCTTTTTTAGAAAAATACCAAAAAAACCGCCTATGATATATTTGATATTAAAAATATAAAAATTATTTCTATTTTACCAAATTAAAAACATAAATGTGTAATTATTTAATTTTAAAATTAATTTATGTTGTCAAAACAAATAGCATGTTTTTAAGAAACAATAACTATCAAAAGATTGACACTTGTTTATGTCCAATTTCAATGTGAAATTAATTCCAATGGCCAACATTGGATTAAATGGTAAGAATATATTATAATTACACTTTAAAACCAATTGAGAAGATAATCTAACCATATAGATAAATTAGATTAAATCATAGTTTTGAATTACAATACAACGTTTACACTATTCATAAAAATGAACTTTTTTGGAAAAATTCCAAAAATTTACACAAAGTAAATTTTGATGTCCCCATTCTATATAAGGATTTTATTTGGACCTATAGAATGTATTAAAGTGACTAAAAATATATTTAAAGTGGGTTCTCCATTAAAAGGCGGTAAATTGACCTTTTAATGAAAATTTTGCTCAAAATTAGATTCATTCACATTTAAGCCTCTAACATTTATTGGATAAAATAATTAAATTTAAAAAGAATGTATAATAATATTTTATTTAATTTTTTTCATTCCTTCCAATACAAAGGCTATGAGTTAACAACCATTTAAAATTATAATAATATATTATTAGTGTGTAACGTAATATTTCCAAGAAACATGTTGTTGTGTATCGGGTACGCTATCAAATATAGCATTCCCTTTAATATAAAATTAATATTTAATTCAAAAATATTAATAAATATGAAAAGTGTCTTAATCCTTATTTATCTGGGATGTTACAAAATACATAACATTTTGTACTGTAATGAAGTTATATAATTTGAGAGTTGGTAGGATATGGAATGACACCATCATTTCAAAACAACAAATCATCCTAAATAATATTCCACTAGAAGAAAATGAACTACCATTCAAAAAATAAGATTCAAAATTAACCTTATGTTCATTGGGAATGATCTCAACAAAAACATTCTTGTTCAAATAATTTCATATTGTTTCATAAATCCCATGAATCACACCAAAAATTACCTATGTTTGGCGTATATCGATAAATGAAAAATGGTTCAATTATGTCGCAATATTTGTGGAACTTTCCTATCATTACATAGTCCAAAAGAGTATATGGATATCAAGAAACTGGGAGAAAATGAACCTTACTTGAAGAAAAAATGATTAAATATTTTATCCTACATCAACTAGATGTTTATCATTCATTGATGAAAATTAATTACGTGTATCCAGAATTCGGAAATGAGCCATAAAAATTTATTATTGTGTTATCTACTGACAGAATAAATCCTTTTTGTATACATAGTTATACACACATTACAAAGAACCAATATATTTCAAAATTGTTATTTTCATCTATGTTTATTCATGATGCACAAATACATTATGTTTTCACTAATATTTTCTGGAACAAATAAACATAGTAACAATATTAATGTCTTTCTCTCTCTATTGATCATTTATATGAAATTGATGTAGTATACAAGTGTTACAATGTATGAATCTTCACAAAGTGATGAATCCGAATTAATGTCCACATTGTAAGAGACTGTAAATTACTTCCCTGTATGTCGAAATTTATCAGGGTATAAAAGTAATTAATTTTTTGGGTATCCCATTTGTGAAAATAACACAATAAGTTTGATAGAAACATTCCCTGAATGATGTTATTTTTTGAAATCCTAAACAATTACCTAAAAGTCATAAATAATTATTATTGATTACAAAATTCGATGGAAATATCGAACAATGTAAAACACCATCTCTAGTAATGGGTTTTCAACTATTCAATAAATTCATAGATATTTCAAATTTTTTTGGTATAATATTTTAAAAAAACCATGAAAACACTCTTAGAAAAAGATATCAATTTTATTTCAATTAACGTATTGTAATTGATTGTATTTCATAAATTTAATTAATTTCATGATTATTGGATGAAATTATTTTTATAGTGTTATTTTAATGTTATTAAATGTTATCAGAAAAACTAAATATGAAATGAAGTCTGTATTGGACAAGATTTACGTGGGGATAAAGGAAGATTAGGTATCGGTGAGGTAAAATTTGAATAATCTTCTTCCTTTAATAGAATACTATCTATCGAGATAGTTAATCTTCCAATTTTTCTGTTTCCACATTAGCTCAAAAGTTATGTATGAGTATTCAACAAATATCACCAATTTAATGTTAATTTTTAATTTGTGGTTACAAGGAATAAAATCACAATACTATCATGTTTTTATGCAATTCACGATGCATGTTTCTTTCAATCTCATTCTTCCACAAAATGTACGACATATATTAACCAGACTCTACTAATTTTTCAATATAATTTGTAGATAAGTTATATACCCAGTGAGGTTTTCAATAAATAATATGGAGATTGTAGTCATATTTTATGAATTAGAGGTTTTCTTCCCACCTACATTATTTGATTTAATGCTCTATTTAAATGTTCAGTTGGTTTGAGTTGTTCAACTATGTAGTCATATCCATTAAATATGGATGTTAACATTTTAAACATATATGAAGATTTCGAAAGGATATGTTAAGAATAAAATTCTTCCAAAATGATTTATTGGAAAATGAAATATTTATGAACAAGAAGTTCATTATTGTACAAATTACCAAATATTATAGTCGGGGTTTTGGTTCAGTTGTAAGCACCTCGTAATCCTAAATGAAATATGGGGGTTCAAAACCAATTAGATGTAGGTATTTTAGTAGTGGAGATATTGTAGTGATGGTGGAACTATAGAGGTGGCGATGTACTGTAGCAGTTACGGGTACTCTGTGGTACTATAGCGTGATGGGTACTATAGAAGTATTATACTTTGAATGGGCCTTAGGCAAAACATTTGGGCCTACGGGCCATATAATGGGATAAATTCCCACTGATCCTTCAGGCTAGGTAATGAGCCTCCATTTACCTTGTTAAAATATGTATTTTCTTTGCTATAATCATAAATGAGGTTTCTACCCTAACTTAAAACAATGTACAAATTACCTATTAGATGTTATCATTATTGATCTATAATGTCTCGTCCCATCAGATATATATGGACCTAACCGTAAACATTACATATTCTTGAGTAATGTAAATAATTCACATTGAGGATATTTTTAGGTCTATGTTTTTAGATTATTAGACCATAACTATTACAAAACAACTCAAATATTACAAATAATACACGTCTAATCACTATCCATTTTATCAAAAGATAAAAATAATGAAAATATGATTTATTTTTTTTATGGATAGAAATATTCATAACATTCAACATGAATTATTCCTTTTTCTTACTCATTCTAATATCATATGAAAAAAAATTCCATTCATTGGATGAGAAAAAAATCTCAGAAAGTTACTATAAATAAGAATGAATCTGTTAATTAATCATTATTTAAACTAATGAATACATTTTCACCAAATCATAATTTAACCCAAAAAATATAAGTTATTCTACATTCCTCATTAAATCATAAAAATCAAAAAAAAATTATTAGAAATCCTAAATCATAATGGAAACTGGTGGCATCTAGAGTATACTTACATTATAGCATTAAAAAGTATATATGGAGTAACCTTCATTGTTACATTTGGAATACCAATCACATTATATTTCTTAAATATAATAGAATATACCGTTATATTTAATAATATCTAATATAATAATTCATTGGAGTGAAAACATGTGAAAATTTTCCTTCTATTTATCACTGAACCACTTAAATACATAATAAATTCCCATGAACCATATAATAATCACAAAATATTAAAAAGCATAATAGAAAAATAAAATTTACACATTTCAATCACAAGACATAATTTCAAGATATTGGAAGAATAAATCCATCCTCAATATAATTTTGAATACCAATATACATGAAAATGGAATATGGTATTCATTATCATATTAAAAACAATATAGATTATAAAGTAAACCAAATATCAAATAATGGTCATGACGAGAGAAAAGTTGTTGGTGTTTTATACATTAAAAACATTCATTTTTTCATTTAGTAAAATTATTCATAAAAAATATGTCATTTGAATACCTTTTAATGAAATTAAAAAGTCATAGGGTTTGACTATGCACATTATAAAATGTATTTGGTGCATAACATGAAAATATACCACAATCAAAGGAGATTAGGACGAAGTCCCTTACTTTGAGTCTCACGTGTATCATACGTTATTTACCATCCAAAATAATAAAAATTTGATAAATTATAATTTCTTGAGAACAATTTTAAATTTTATTATTACCATTATATAAATTATTTTAATTTTATAATAATCACATAATTACATTAGTTTATATTGGACATTTTGTTGAGAATCAGTACTTCACTCGAAAATGAACTCGGAATGATGGCAATAGTCCATGTGGTCATAAGTAAATCATCTCAATAAAAACATTCATGAAATAATAATAACTTTTATACATCAATTATAATTCTTAAATCAAAGAATTTATCTATGGTAAGAAAAATGAACAACGTTATTATCATGGAGATGGTAGGTCGTGCATACACATGAGTAATGTTTTCATTTTTCATTGATCATTATGAAAATAGGGTAATTTTTATTTTATATTTCTATAATTATCTTAATATTAGTATAATTGGAAAAATAATTTAAATATCATTTTACATATTTCATACAAGTGTTGCGGTGGATACATATGATTTTTATCGCTTCATGGATGTAATAGATCACACATACGCATGAATGATGTTATCATTTTAGTGTGCATGAAAACTAACAAAATAATTGATATATTATTGAAATAAAATGATAATTATTTCATGAAAATCATATTGAAATAATAAATGTAGTATGGTGTGTAGTGCTATTAGATGGTTAGGGAAAACAAATTTTATCAGTTCGTGAAGGTTTAAGTTCGCTTGTATGCATTAACGATTAATTATTTTATCATTTAATGTATGGGGAGATAGGTTTATTTGATTATATTTTTATTATAAAATCTCATTATATTATGAAAACAATTGTTATTATTTCATCATTATTGAAGTGGAATTAAAGGATGTGGAAGGACAAATAAAATATAAACGCTTAAATAAAAACATTACCTTTCCTTCATATGATAACCTTTCTTTACACCATAAAACCTATAAAAATGGTGTTCTAGATAAAATAATGCTTCATTAATCTAGGGAGTGATTGTAGTAAGTGTTTTGGGTAGATATTAGCTAGACCAAGTGTTTTTTAGTGTGAGTAATCAAGAGGAATGAGTAATTATTTATAAGAGAGGGGAGAGGTGCCCATTAAATTATTAAAATTATTAAATTAATAGAAATTTAATTTGTATTTATAAGGGATTGACATGATTTAGTTAGATTATATGACTAAAAGAGTTATGAATAAAATCATACAATGATAATTATTCTAGTTTGAAAAATTTTTATTCCCTATTTTATGTTTTAACATTTCTATCTCTTAATGTTTATCAAGTAATTCACACATTGAGAGTTAAAATAATTAAAAAAATCATGCTAAATACCAATGACGGATGAATTAATGACATTTTTGGACTTATCTCAACTTTTTGGTCGAATATTTGATTGTCATAAATTTTATATCATTTAACATTATATTTTATATTTTTTGTCAGGAATTATATCTGTTTTGACAGTATTAATTACATGAATTTTTTCAAAATCAAAACAACATGATTGATTTAAAAAAACATACATTCAATAGTATAAAAATTTAATATTTATCTAGAAATTCATGTACGGAATTTAATATTTCAAATTATATTTAATTTAATTTTAATAATATCATTAATTTGATGCTTTATTTAATAAATTTATTACCACACCATCTTTATATCACTATTTTATTTAATTATATATTTCCTAAAATTTATAAATAAATTAAAATGTTTTAGGTCATATTATTATATTATAATTAATATTTATAGTATTATATATCACTTATATGACCCCATTAAAAATTTTCTAGTACGAGGAGACATATTTATGACATATTTGCCATTAATTTAAATTTAATGTCATAAATGTCTTAATAACACCCATGTAGCTTCCAAATATCACAATTTAAGCCCAGGTATGGTCATGGTCAATAATAAATCATCCAATAATAATACTAAAATTGATACGGTAATTTTATAATATTATAATATTAATGTTAGCTATAATTTCCATATTTACTATTAATTATGGTTAATAAAATGCAATAGTTACTATTCACAAAAAAATTACTTTGATATTACTGGACAAAATTATTAATATTTATTAAAAACATGTATTTCCATTTTTTAAATTATAATTCAATGAAGTGGTCAAATTATGTTTAATAATAATCTCACTGACAGATCGACCAAATATGTTTTTAAGAAAAACATTCAATAGTTCTTATAGTTTTTCGATTTATTTTAATTTGAAAAAGTGTAAAATGAACTACATTAGATAAACTGTTAAATCAATTCATATAATTATACCTTAATACAATTTAAAATCATAATCTAAAAATATAAATAAATTTGATGAAAAAGTAGTTTTCAATTAAAATACTGTATTTTTCACTATTCATTACAATACGAATGTTATGTGAAAAATACCAAAACATTATTCAAACTATAATATGGCATCTTATTTCAGAAGAAGATGTTTATTAATTATAATAGAACAAATAAATGTGTCAAAAAATATATTTTTAACGGCTTCTCCATCAAAAGATGGAAAAACTGTATTTTTTAGAAAAATAATCTTTTATCGGAAAAATTGAATATGTTCTTTTATCATGTCGAGAAAACATATAAGTTGAATTTTAACTTTTAAAATGAATATATTATATATAAATTTCATTAATAAAATCGATTAAAAATTATTTTATTATTTTATAAACTCACTTGTTTTCATTTAAATTATTTTTTCGAAAAAAACCCATCCTTTAAATTCATTTGGTTTTTATTTAATTTCAAAACTAATTTTTCTGCCAATGAATCATTATACCAACCAATGTAAACCATATTTTATAAATTTACTTTATATCTTTAATTATCTCCATTATAATGGCTCTACAATAACTGCAACATAAAACAATAATGTTAATACTATATTCTTTTTAATTATAACTCAGTGTTGTGTGCAACGAACAATTTCAAAGAATCTCGTTCATGCATGTTGGGTACGGTATCATACATAGAATCAAATTAAATGTAAAATAAATATCTAATTAAATAATATTAATATATAAGAAAATTAATATTTCTATAATTTCGTGGGTCATTACAATCATTCCCCTTTTTTTAATTTTGTCCTCAAAATTTTAGTTAATTATAAAATAAGTTGCGGTATATCACCCTTATAGAATTTTCAGATTCCCATGATGCCTCATAAATATTATGAATTTTTTGAAAAACCATATCCTGATGAATCACCTTTCTTTGTGACCCCTTCTCTTTTCAGTTATGAATCTGGACTGGTTGATTCTCATAAGAATGATTGTCTTCCAACTACACTACATATGGACTTAAAATTTCAGATGGATCCAGCATATATATTCATTACATTGAATAATTAAAAACATTTTGTACATGGGATAAACTCGTAGGTAATTACACTAGATAGGAAATTTATCCAACTTTCTCTAATATTTTATAGTGTTTAGCGATCCTTCGAATCAACATCCCTTTCTTACCAAAATAGATTACACTTTTCCATGAAAAACATTGAGATAAACAAGATCACCAACCTAAAAAGAAAGATCATTCCACTGGTTATCGGCATAAATTTTTTTCCAACTGTATCCAATCCTCTTGTGATTCTAAATCAACTGGTCTTTTTCATGCACTTCTTCCTCTAATTATGTTCCCAACAACTTCCTTTCACACAATTCATCCCAAAACGATATAGTTCGACACTGAATTCTATATAATGACTTAAATGGCACTGTATGTATACAAGAATGAAATATATTATTATAATAAAACACATCCCAATAATGATATTGATCCCTATATCAATAGTAATTCATTGAACAAGATGATGTAATATTGTCGATGGTATGAATTGTTCAATATATTTTACTATTTGATTGTGGATGAGATGTTTTTCTGAAATTTAATTCAATATTGAACTACTTTTCAATTCCTTTAAAAAAAGTATATGTAAATGTCAGACCATGATAAGATACAATGGAGAGAGGAACTCAATGTAACTGGACTATCACTCTAAGGTACAAATAGTAAAGAGGATGTAGAGATAATTAATATTAAAAAGGAATAAAATGAGAAAATTAATAAATAAATCAATAAAAACCGACATATCATTGTTAAATCAATAAGTCTTTCATAATACCGCTACATAATACAAGGAGATATTTTCTCGTTTCCACTATGGTAATGGAAAAGGAAGAACAAACCCCTTTGGAAACTACCACTGTTATTTAACCAATTGAAAAATGAAACACTTTATAGTGAAGTCCACAATATCAGTTTTTATTCTATACCACCAGTAAAACATCCGAAGGTCTCTTTACCTCATATTACTACAATAATGAATTGAAAAATAATAACTATGAGCATCACAAAAAAAATACTTCTTTATTTTTTAATCAAAACACACACATATCCTCTTCACAAATTATAAAGCACAAATTCATCAATTTTAAATTCATGAAACTAACTCATTTGAGACAATTATATTTTTTTGGTATTTCCCTATCTTTGGTATATGATTTCTTAGTTCTATTTGATAGAGACGATTTCCCTCAATCATGAAACAAAATAGAATACTTTCTTGGACCAAAAGATACCAAACCAATGATCGTGAAATCATTTACCCAAGGATCATGTTCCAAATTTAATATGGTTAATGTTACATTAAATTTCACACTCAAATCATCATCAACCGTACTTTATTTTCTATAATGGAAATGAATTGTGAAATATGAATCCTTGATTAGTTTGAACCATGTTCTCTATATCTTGTTCAATTCTTTTTGAGTGACTGTATACTTAAATTTTTTTGATATGTGTATATTTTATACTTTATTCAATACAAACGATTCTTGTAATTTTTTTAATGGAAAGTAATAGAAACTAATTCCAAACAACATGTAGGGTAATATAACAAATGAGGTTTCAAATGATGTGAAACAGAAGTAATTATATGATCATTCTATATTAGGACACAATCTTGTCATTTCAATGAAGCATCCCTATAGATAACTAATTCACCATTTCACGATGATAGTTATTTAAAGGAATAATTTAGAAATATTTTATTCAATTCCACAAATAAATCATCAAATTATTTTGTCTAGATAATGTTAAATCCCTTTTTAGTTAGTAGAATTTGTGGCCTAGATAACTATGAATACTTTTCAACAAAACCTTCTAGAATAACCTTCTAAGACCATAAATATACAAATAATATTATATCTGTGTCTCTTGGACATTATTAAATAACGTTTTCTTTTAAAAGGATTAATAGTTATCCCACATTTAGAAACAATGTGACCATGGAAAGAAATTTTATACAACCAAACTTCACTCTTTTTGAATTTATCATTCAATTTATTTGTATTAATGGTTTGAAAAATTACCATTTTATGGATTTCATGCTCCTATTTAATTTTAAAATATTGGAAATGGTAATATATAAACAAAACCACAATATTATCAGTGAAATCATTGAATATCCTATTCATTAGATCCGTTAATAATACATTTGTTTTAGTTAATCCAAAAGGCATAAAAATTCCTAATGGAGATATGAAGTACAAAGAAAACTCTTTAGAATATCTTCTTCTTTTATTTTCAAATGACGGTACCCTGACCTAAAGTCAACAATGAAAAAATATTGTGCTCCATGGTGATGATTCTACCTCATATGATGGCCAAACATCTTTTGAAGTTGTTCCTATAGATTTCCCCACACCTCTCCACTTATAGTACAACTACTTCCCATCATTAAAATTCTTATTCAGACACTCAATTTTATAATGAACCATCCGATTTCACTTAAAAAAAATTTAATGACTATAAATTAGATTTTTTATTACCACTAACTTGATCTTTTTTAGTGATTTTATGAGAATTTTTTCCCATTTTACCACATAATATAAACAAAATAGAATTCACAAGGCTTTTTGCAGGGGGGTTTTGCCATAACAATCACAAATTTTTATCATAATTTTCATACCATTATAAATTTTTGAGGAAATATTATATGTAACTTTCAATAATGAAATCTTATTTTATAGTTTTTAAAAGAAAACATGATCATGGAAAAATTCCATTTCCACCTTATCCACCCATCGAACAGGTTTTTCATATGTTTTGAACTCATGAGAATCCAACACCCTTAGGTACTATGGATTTTAACGTGGGTGAAAGAAAATGATTTTTATATCAAGATCATTGATAAAATTCTGATCATAATTTTCTAGTCGAGTGAATTTTTCTCCATATACCGACCCAGAATCCTCATCTTTCCTCAATTAAAATAATTATTTTTCATTCTGATGTCGAACCTCTTTAAAAATATATATCACAAGAATAATACTTTTGAATTGACCCCATAGAAGAGAATAAATCTCCTCAATAAAAGTAATATTATTTATCATAAAATTCAACTAATCAGCTTCAACTTCCAAATAGTAAACAAAAATACTATCACATGGATTGTTTTTACACCCCATGACATCAAAAATATTTTCCAGGGAATTAATCCACCATTCATCTAGTGTGGGGTTAGATTATCCTATTAATGATATATATGTTTCCTCATGAAATAATCAACTACAAACATATTCATGTATGGTAGATCTGGCCGATTAGGTGGATAAATACAACCTCCATTAATACATTGTGTCATCTGTTCCATCACTACAACAAACCTTTCTGATCTTATTCCAATGATATCATGTTGCTGATTTGAATGGTTTTTTTCCTCTGAATTTCATCCCATTGTATCTTATTTTTTTCCTATGTGGAAACCATTATAAAAACATATTATAGAAGAATACACATTTAAAATTTAAAATTCTATATCATTTAAAATTTAACATATTGTAAAACAAATTTTTAGATTTTTTATTAAAAATATCCTCATTTCAAAAGTTTTCTAAATCATCCTATGATACCTAATATAAGGACCCAAACACAATCCATAAAATTTATTTAATTATGTCAGGAATTGACATTAAAGATCATTTAATATTTATATTTTTACAAAAATTTACTATAACTATATCCTAAGAATTCAAATATTACATTGTTGACACTTCTCTCCACTATAAATTTTTTTCCATATAGAAAAAACTCTTTAAAACATGATTTCTTTTTTTAAATAGAAATCAACATAAAATTCATCTCACCTTCTTTCCTTATCTTACACATCCTTATAACTTATGGAAATGATTTAAAATACATGGGATGAGAAAAAAAATATTAGAAAAGAATGGAAATAAGGAATGAAACTGTTATATCATGAATTCGAAAACATATGAAAACATTTTCTAAAAATCATACTTTTAACCCATAAAACAGATGTTTATAACAAACCCCATGAAATCAAATGATTCCTCAAAAAACATATTATAAATCATAAATGATAATGGAAACATGTGCCATCCATATCATACTGACATTGTATATTTCATATTAATATATGGAGTATGCTTCTTGGTTATGATTGGAATACCCATCACATTATATTTCTTAAATATCAAGGGAAAAAACCTTATTTTTTAAATATGTCTCATTACCCCCAATGAATTGGAGGGAAATTATGGGATCACCAACCCTTAGTTTATTACATAACCACCCATATACATAATCAATTCCCGAGAACTATAATATTATCATAACACATTAACAACCATAAAGAGAAAATAACATTTCAAAATTTCTATCACCTGATATCATTTAATGATATTAACATAACCAATCCATCCTCTAAATCATTTTCAATACAAAAATACATGAGAATGGAATATGATATTTTATTCCTTTAAAATTTATATGTATGGTAGAGGAATCCAAATAACAAATAATGGTCATGGCGGTGAGGAAGTCATTTTCACCATATACCTTATAAGACATTTATTTTTTCATTTAGTAAAAATATTCATATAAAAAAATTCTTTTGGAAGAATAATGAATTAAATTAATAGTTAAAGGTATTGATTATACAATATATGAAACGAAGTTGGTGTATAACATTAAAATACGCCTCAAAGAATGGGGAATGATACGAAGTCCCTTATATTGAGTCTGACATGTTTGGTATGTTCTTTATCCTCATAAATAATAAAAAATGCATAATATATATTTTATTGAGGGAAATTTTTAATTTTATTATTCACATTTATCATATATTTCAATTTTATAGTTATTAAATAATTACATACGTCTATGTCAATCTTTTTGTCAATATTTGGTACTTGAGTCAAAAATAAAGATGGAATAATATAAATTTTCCATTTGGTTATAATTTTATCATATCAAAAATATAATTCATGAAATTTCAATAACGTTTATACATCATTAATACGTTTTATGTCAAAACATTTATTAAAGACATAAAAATGAACAATTTTAAAATCATGGAGATAGTAGGTCTTACGTACTCAAGAGTAATGTTTCCATTTTCAATGATCATAATGGACATATTTTATTTTCTCTATTACCATTAAATAATTATCATAATAATATTTACATAATAATTATCTTTTAAATAAACTTATATATATCATAAAAGTGATGTGGGGATAAAAAAACGATTGTAATCACTTCGTCAAGATGAATGTTCACATGTATGGACGAACGCCGTTATCATTTTTATGTTCTTGGATTGTAAGAACATAAATGATTAATTGTTCCCTTATAATAAAAAATATTTAATGAAAATAAAATAATACATTAATTCTAGCATTATTACTATATTTTAGATATGGTTATGGAAAACAAATTATATCAGTTCATGAAGGTGATAGTTCACATGTACGTACAAATGATTTATTCAATTCTCTTTTAATAGATCTGGAGATTTATTTAGTTGATGATAATAAAATAATAAATTTTTTGTTTATTGAGTATAATACTATTATTATTTCTTCATGGGTGATAATTATTTAATAAAAGTGGAAGGATAAAAAATATTGAAACACTTAAATAAAAACATCAACATTCCGTCATCTAATCATCATTCTTAACACAGTAACACCTCTAAGAAGGGCTATATGCCTAAAATAAAACGTCATAAAAGTGAGGAGGGATTAAAGGAATAGATTTAGTAAAATAATTTCCTATACAAATGGTTTTTTTTGTTTTCATAATAAAGAAAAATGTGTGCCTTTTATATCAGAGGGGAGGGCCGCCATAGAAATTATTATAAATATTAAATTAATATAAAAATAAATTTTGATTTCAATGAAGACTAATATGATTTAGTTAAAATTTAGCATGTGGAGGGTTCGAAATATAATCATCTGCTGATAATTAGTCCTGTTTTGAGTAATTTTTAATCCTTATCTTTTTAATTTATCCTTTTTTACTCTCACTGGTTTTCCAAGTAATTTACATTTTAAGAGTTAAAATAACAGCCAAATAATTCTGAATGACCAATGAATGAGTCATTAATGATATTTTTTGACTTATTTCAATATGTTGGTCAAATCTTGTACTTTTTTAAATTCTATATCATTTAAATAGATATTTTTTTATTTTAACTTATGTATTATTTCAAATTTGACACTATTAATTATAGTTTTTCCTAAAAATTAAAAAAAATTATTCCTTAGAAAAAAATACTTTGACCAATCTATAATATTTTAATGTTTTCACAAATATTCATGTATGGAATCAAATATATCAAATTATATTTATTTTAATATTACTACTACCGTTTATTTGATTATTTATTTAATAAATCAATTACTATGTTATCTTTGTGTCACTATTTAATCCAATTATTTATTTCCTAAAAATTATAAATAAATCAATATGATGTATGGAATTTCTTTTTATTTATATTTACTATTTATAATCTATGGTATCATTTATATATCCCCATTAAAAAGTGTTTTATTAAGAGGATACAAATTGATGATACATTTAGATTTACAATAAATTAAATGCTATAAATGACATAATCTTACCCAAGTGGCATCGAAAGGTCATCCTTTTTGTACAAGCTTGTTCATGGTTAATAAAAACTCTTAAAATAATGTTAAAAAAGTTATTGGGTAATTTTATAATACTATTATATTAATTTTACCTTTAATTACCCTATTTACCAATATCTATGGTAAATAAAATACCAATGTTACTATTCATTACAAATTATTTTGGCCTTATTGTAACTCATTTTTCATACATTTTACAAAAATTTACATAAATTTTTGAAAATTAAATTCAAAGAAGTGGTTAAATTGGGTTTAACATTAATCTCATTGACAAATAAAGAAGATTGGTTTTTAAGTTAAATGTTCAAAAGTTCACATAGTTTTTCAATTTAATATAAATTTAAAAAAGCATCTAATTAACTACGTTTTATTAATTTCTAAAAAATTAATCCAATTATACTTTAAATCCATCAAAAAGGATAATATGAAAATATAAATAAATTAGATGAAAAGTCACTTTTGTATTAAAATAATTTTTTACTATTCATTAAAATATGAAAGTTATCAGAATAATACCAAAAGATTATCCAAACTACATTTTGAGGTCCTAATTAAAAAGAAGATATTTTTTTGAAAAAAAATACATATAAATGTGATAGAATCTATATTTAAAATGGATTTTCCATCAAGAGGTGCCAAAAAATCATTTTTTTTAAAACATTTTTCTTTTATCTTAAAAATTAAATTTGTTATTATATTATGTTTAAAAAACATATATGATGGAATGTAAACAATAAATTTCATATATTAAGTACATATTAATTAATAAAATCCTTAAATAATGATTTTCTTATTTTATAAACTCAGTTGTTTACATTTAAATAGTTTACTATTGAAATCACATCCTTTATATTCAATTGGTTTTTATTTATCTTCATAATTATCATGGAATCCAATGATTCATTATATAAACATTTATTAACCACATTTTCATAATTCAGTTAATATCATTCATTTTTTCCATTCTAACCGTTATTCAATAAGTAAAATATGAAAAAATAATATTAATAATATATTTTTTTATCATAACTCAGTATTGTGTGCAACTGATGATTTCAGAGAAACCCGTTATTTTTTATTAGGTACGCTATCAAACATATCATCCAATTTCAAGTAAAATTAATATATATTTCAGAAATATTAATAGATATGAAAAATTCATATTCTATAATTACCTAGGACGTTTCAATACACTTTATAATTGATGGAGTTCCTGGAAGAGATGTTACGATTGCCTTGATTAAGAGGGAGATACTGAACATTTATATTTTAGATAATAGTGAATATGTTGATCAGTAAACTGAATAACACAAATAAATTCTTATATATTTTAATCCATCAAGTGATGAAGTATGGATATCAAATATACATAATCAATAGTTTATAGGTAGCTTTAGAGATTATTTATACAAAGAGTTATCTGAAAATTGGTTGTGGTGAAAGCGATTAACATATTTGGTTCCAGTAATGAAAATAAAATTTATAAAAATATTTATTATTTTTTCATTCTGTAATTCATATACGATCTCAGTTATAAATATTTCATGTTCTAGTTTTCTAGCACAAATGGGATGAAAATATGGTTGTATTGAATGTTGATGGAATGGGATTCGTGAAGGTGAGTATTTGATTGGAAGGGTAAAACAAGAGTTTTCATAATTGAATCAAAATATGCTAATGTATATTATCTATGAGATCCAAAAAACATATACTTGTTGGTTATCCTTCAGAAAACTAAAATAAATGCATCTTCAGATGAAAATTCAATTATGGATGAGACTTGAATTTTGATATCACAATCAATTCATCCACGTCCCAATGTAGTCAACCAATTTTATGTTATAGGGGACCAAAAAGAGTAGATTTTGATTCTTGGTAGAGGAACCAAATCCTATAATTCAATAAATAAAGAAAGAGGGTTCCATGAATAGGTTATTTTTTTAATATTATATTTTTTAATTATAATATTATCTACTATCTATTGCGTTAACATAATCTTAATTAAATGATTGACTACACAATCAGACAGTGTTTTATGTACATGATGATGATACCAAACCAATGTAAGAACCAATGATAATGAAGTATACACATAAGGAGTATGTAAAGGTAATGTTATTATATAATTTAATTATTTTGTATAAAAATTATATAATGAAACAACCTCTTAATTTTCCTTATTCCATTTAGAGAGTGTTTATTTTTAAATATTTCTATCTATCATTCAGGATTTTCTTAACAAAATTATCCAAATAAATATTTTCCCAAAAAATATTTTACCCCTGTGATGTTTCAATTTAACACACTCCTTCATGTTCCCTCCACTACTCAATCAGAGAGGTAATCTTAATGTTTTTATAGTAATATAATTGTTCACATAATTAATGTATTGTTAAATATTTATTTCTAATTTAGTTATCATTTCGTATTACTCATATAAGAATTATTTTAATATGTAGGTTGATTATTTTTTTATTTCAGGGTGGTTTGTTTGAATCTTCTCAAACCCATGAGAGATTGGGATTCGAGCATACAACTACGATAACAAAAATATGGAAATGGGTCATGATTTTAACGAAATATAATGATAATGTAAATTCATGGTAATTATTTAATTAATTTTTTAATAATATTATTTAGTAATTAAAAGATAATTTAATTAATATTTATCTAATACTTAATTAGATGTTTTCACAGATCTTTTGTTAAGTGATATGTTAATAGTTCATTTTTATGGTTTTTTTCTATTATTCATGACTTTCTATAAAAAAATATACTCATATTTCTTCTCACCCCAATAATTTGTACCCTTTAATATTATAAATTACCACATTACATCAGGTGACCTCCATTTATCATTGATGTAGTTAATCATGATGTTTTGAGAGAGAAATTATTTTCAATAAAATTAATGTATTGTTTCATATTTTTGTTCAATTTATTTCTATTTTTATTACTAATAATACTTTTTTTCTTATACAAGTTGATTTATTTGTTCTAGGTGGTTGGTTTGTTTGATGACGCTCATTCTTGTGAGATATTTGATAGTGAGCCACCAAATTATTTATAAAAACATGAAAAAATCTCAAGAATTAATATAACCATAATTATAATGTGAATTGATAAAAAAAATATTTAATTATTTTTTCATCATTTTATATATTGTTGTTATGTTCATTTCCTCATCAATTTTATCAAAGACTTATTTTTTTACAGTTTTATTGGGTTTTAATAATTTTATTTTTACTATCATTAATAATAAAAAATATAAATAACATTTTCCTTTCTACCAATGTTACCATTTATTCCATTTCCTTTCTTTATTGAACTGTGACATTCTATATTAAGTCGGTGTTCTTTGTTTAAAAGGGTTCTTGTCTAATATCATCTAGTTATTATGCCTTGTTTCTACATAGACAATGAAATCCTATATAAGGCATGGTAAAATTGTAATTTATGATTTTTTTGAAACTTTAGAGCATATAGTAATGAGCATCACCACAATTCGGCACACGGTGTGGCTGTTATGACTCCAGGTGTGTCTTTTTATTTTAATGTAACATTAATTTAAGTGGAAAAAACATATATATTAAAAATAGAGAAAACATACTCATTTTGTTTTAGAAAATAATGAAATTATACATAATCCATTTTTTCTGTTTGGAAATCTAATGCACCTCAATATGATACACGATGTGCCCGACATGACTCAATGTGCTCATTAACACTTTGCAATTTAAATTTTAGTTTAAAATTTTCACTCATTAAAAACCAATAAAACATTATCAAATTGTCATGATAATTTATTAAAACAATTTCATAAATCATTTTTTACAAGTATTAATCATTATCACATCAAACAAACACACAATTTTAAAGGTATGAGTCAATGTGTGTGTTTCCAGTTTCAAATGACATTTTAAAAAAAGAGATGTGAGGTTCAAAAAACTGATCAAACATAGTATGGTAATCTTTATAATTTATGAAAATGAACCATATTTCCTTTGAGAAGTATATGATTCACCCTCCCCTTCATCTGATGCATGGTGTTACTAGTATTACTGCAGGTATGTTTTCTTATTTAAAATTGAATTCAATTTTAGAAAAAACAACAACTGAACTACTCTAAACCAATAAAATGTGTTTTTATTGTTTTGATACTATATGAAAATAATCTAAATGTTATTTGTTACATGTATAAGTCATCATCATACCAATATAATACATTATTTTTTCCATATGACCCAAACTGTCCATTACCAGTTTAAAAACGACATTTGAGACCAAAAATCACTCAATGGAATGTATGAAAACATGCATAGATTATCTTGATAATTTTGGAAAATAATTCCTAAGTCATTTTGGATGTTTTTGATTCATTTTCAATAAAACTGACACATGATGTGACCAAAATGAGTGAGAGTTCATGTTTCCAATTTAGAAATACATTATAGTAAAAAAAATAGACGTGATGTACTCAAAACCATGAAAATGTATTCAGATTATTTTGAAAATTTAGGGAAATTATCCATTAATCATTTTAGATGTGTTAAAATCATCCTAACCTCAATCTGATTCTTATTATGATCAATATGACTCAATGTCAACTTATTTTCTTTATAATTTTCATCAATTTTAATAAAATGAAAAACTAACATAGTCGAAACTAAGAAAATGTGATTCAATTATTTTCATACTATAGTAAAATTATCCCAATTTTAATCATTATTAATCAACCTCAAATAAATTATATATAGTATATTCTTGTTGTGGCTCAAACTGTACATTTTTGAGTTGTAAATTGGAATTTTAGTTCAAAACGTGTCACTCACAAAAAACTGGGAAAGCATTCATAGGATGTATTTATAATTTTGTAAAATGATTCATATATCATTTGTGATTTGTAGTAATTTTTTCTCATTAAAATGATAAATTATCTTTCTGTTATGATTCTTAGTGTGTGTCTTGAGTTTAGAATGATATTTCAGAAAAAAAGGACAAGTGTTGTAATCAAAAAATGATAAAATACATTCATATTATTTTTAAACGTTATTAAATTGATATATTAGTCATTTGATATGATTAGGAATAAAACTAGCCTATCTCCAATGCATGGGGTGACCAATATTTCTCCAATTTCATCATTTAAATTAAAATAGACATCAATTTTCGTAAAAAAAAAGATAAACAACCACCTGAAAATTAAGAAAATGGATCCATATTGTTTTGATACATTCAGAAAAGGATCCATATGTAAATTTTGATGAGTATGAATTAGTCTTAGCTAAATTTGATACATGATGTTCCCACTATGAATCAATGTGTCTGTTATCAGTTTAAAAGTAGCACTTTGGTTCAAAAATTGACACACACTGATAATCGAGAAAATGCCATTGAAATTTCAAGATAGTTTAGTAAAAAACTAATAATTATTATTTGACATGTAGTAATTAGTATTGCATTAATCCCTTACATGATGTGATAAGTATGAGTTAATGAATATTTTTCTAATTTAAAATAACATTTTTTTTTAAACAGCGACACACACAAAATAGAAAAAAATATAATTGTTTTGATTATTTATAAAAACAATTCATAAGACATTGGTGATTTCTACGAGCCATCCACACCTCAATGTGACAAACAATGTGATTGGTATGGCTCTATATCCATATTTTTTATTTTAAATTGAAATTATAGTTAATTAAAAGGAAAATTGACACACTGAAAATCAATAAAATATATTCAGATTGTTTTCATAATTTGTGAAATTGAAAAATAAGTCATTCGATACATCTATGAATCAACCACACCTAAATCTTATTTATAGTGTTACCGGTATGACTCCAAATGAGTCTTTTAATTTAAAATTTACTTCAATTATATTTAAAAAATCAAACTGAACTTCACAAAACTAAGGAATCATATTCATATACATTTGATACATTAGTATAATGATCCATAAGTATTTTTTTTGTGTAATAAACCACAAAAAAATATTGTACATGATGTTCCAGATATGACTAAATGTGCCTGTTATTATTTTAATATCGACATTTTAGTTCAAAAATTGTCACTAAATAAAAATAGATCAAACATGCGTGGATTATCTCGATAATTAAAGAAAAATATCCATAAATAATTTTGGATGTGTAGAAAATATTCTCATGTTAAACTGATACATGAAGTGACTTATATGACTCAAAGTGAATGTTTCTAGTATAAAATGACATTTGAATGAAAAATTCATGTAACATACTCAAAACAATGAAAACCCATTTTAATTATTTATATACTTTAGGAAAATGATGAATACATAATTTGAAACATGTAGGAATCAACCACACCACAATAAAATAAATTGTGTGACATTGGTGACTCCAACAATGTATTTTTATTTAATATTTACATTAATTTTATTAAAAAAACATATTAATGACTCAAAACTGAGAAAATGTGTTCATTTTGTTTTGATACATCTGGAAAATTATCGGTATGTCATTATTGAAATATAAGTATCATAAAAAATCATATAAATTATATGATCATTACAACCTAATTTTCCCATTATTAGTTTAAAATTTAAATATTAGATTAAAAGTGTAACTCCCCAAAAAATGAGAAGAGATGCCCAGATTGTCATTTTAATATAGGAAAATAATTCCTAAATCATTTTATATGTTTATAAACTTGTAAAATGTAAAATAGAGACATGATGTGACCGTTATGACCAATTTAATTGTTTCTAACTCAAATGGACACTTTAGTAAAAAAAATCCATGTGATGTAGTAAAATTTGAGAAAACACATTAATATTGTTTTCATTCTATAGTAAAATAATCCATAATCCACAGCATATGTTTAGAAATCATCCAAACCTCAATCTAATGCATTGTGTGACCAATATGACACATAGTTCTTCATTTCATTATACATGTTTTTGTAATTTTAAATTGTTTATGAAGTCACACAAAACTAGAAAAGACCATTGATTACTTTCTCAACAATATTTCTTCAATAATATATTTTATTTCATAATCAATTTTATCATATAATTTTTTTAAAAAAAATCCTTAGAAATAATAGTTTAAAGTGAAAAGAAAATGCTGTGATTGGATATAATCAACTGAAACTCAATTTGATACATAATGTTCCTGGTATGACTCATTATTTTGATTAATATTAATATAATCTATTAGTTTATTTCCTTATATTATTACTAATATAAAGATTTTTTTTCCAATATAGGTGCGTTCTTTTGATTAAGTAGGGTTTTTTGTTTGGAAATAGCTTGTGTCTAGATCCTTATCAATACTTAATGGAAAATTAATATTTTTTGAATGTATATAATAATCTATAATAATGTAATTTAAAAAAAACAAATTTTAAAATTTCAATAAAATAATGTTTTTATACTATTTTTATTGTAAATTTTATTTCATTTCAAATATTTATTGATAATTGATGTTTTTTATACCTTCTGGTGTTTCTAGTTAAGTTGTGTGATGTTACATCACACTCTGGTATACCCTTTAGCAGTCCTTTGAACTTCACTAATAGAGGACCCCTTTATTAGTGATTATAACAGTGATAATGATGTGGTACTTTTTTAGGGATTTTAAATGTGCTGATATAGGCTCATTTTTAAACACATTTACAAACACTAATAATGGTATCGCCTATTAGTGCTTCTATATGCATTGAGAAGTGTACCCTTTACCAGCACTGAATAAAATCTCAAAAAAAATGTTGACTTTTATCAACACTTCTTTAGAAAATTTAAAATCCTATACCTTTTATTCCTTCTTTGGTTGTCATCAAATATATAGAACCGATAAAAGGCAGATTTAAACATTAATATACTAATTTTTTGTAGTATTCCTTTAAATATAATGACCTTATATTTAAAAAGCTAAAATCCAAAAATTTTCTAATCCACCACTCAAAATACACTAATAAACATGCACTGGTTTTGGTGCAACCATCCGCCTTTAGAAACAAATGGAACATCTTTATATTGAATAAAAGCAATATTTATAAAATATTTACTTCAAGGTGATATGTTCATTTATAAATTCTATATTGAATCCAAGATTATTCATCTTCATCAATGTAGTTTTTTGGTGAAAAAAATAATTCCCTTATATAATTACACAATGATAGAGAAGTAATTATTTAATGAATAGAAAAAATAAAATAAATGATATTAAAATACTTGAAATTAGTATAATTATAAATAATTAATGGGATCCATAAATTTTATAAATATAAATTTAATATTATATGTGTTTGGATGTATTTTAATCTAATTCCTTTTTTACCATTGTGTTTTCTATGTCAAACAAAATGCATAGTTCAAAATGAGATTACTCATATTTTATGGAAAAATATATTATAAAATGATTTAAAATTTATAAAAATCACAGATTCTATCATATTATTAGGACATGGTTAATTAACTAAACAAACAAGAATTTATGCATCATTTTCAAATTTATAATAAAATTATTCACCCTTAATTAGTAGAAGATTTTAATAGTACTCTGACTATAAAAAGGTTTAACAGGGGCTTAAAGCAAAAAAAATATGAGTGATAAAATATCAAAAATAGGTCTAAATTTTATTGGGACTATTTATTTATTCACATAATAACCATATATTCTATTTATGTGAATTTAGAGTCATTAGGAAATGATAAATAATTTATGTTAATTTATGAATTTACGAAATATTTAGATTTCGCATCCCTTTAATTATAAAAAGGAACCCTTTCACCTATTTATTGAAAATTTCACCCTCTATCTAAAAAAACCATATTCATTACACTTAAAAACATACTTTTCCATGCTTATAATTTCTCCCTTTTCCAAAAGATTGTCCCTAAGTCCCTTATGAATTGATAAAGAGGAATTAAAGTGACAAAGATGTATTCATATTTACTGATTCACTCAAGTTTATTTATTCTTATACATTATCCTCAAAATTTTTAATGTGAGATCATTACCTTTTTAAGAAACATTCCATAGCAATTTATATGTAATATTTTTTCCAAGTTTTGTGTAATATTTTTTTGGATTTTTTACTTTCGTGTGTTTGTGATAAAATTGGATAAAATTAGAAGAAATAAGGGAAAATCCCAATTATTGCATGATTATCCCAAATAATAATCCCTTTCCCAACAAACCATGAAACCCCACGAATCGGGGGATTATAGGGATAGTTCATGATTTTTTAAACCATTCACCCAATTATTAGAAACATCCAACCACCCTATAATAGGAACATTGTTAAGGCAATCCTTTTGCAACCCATACACCATTCCCAATAAACGGTATCTAGGTTTTTAGTTTCCCCCAAATTTTATTAATAAATTAATGAACTCCCATGTATTAACCCCTAATAGACCCTATTTATTCCTAAACATTCTATATATTTTTCTATGGCTCCCTGAAGGTTTTTTTGACCTTACCACATCCATTCAATAGGATTTGATGCCATTATTTAAGATTTACACCTCACCACATACGTGGTTTCATCCCTATTAGATCTATCTTTCTCCCACTAAATTTTTAGGATAAAATAGGTATATATTATCAATAGTTGTAAATGGTTAAGATATAGATATATTTTTTATGGATCAAGAGCCTTTGAACTTATTTCTTTGATTTTAATTACGAACCTATTTTTCATCATTATTATGGTTATTCATTTCAAATGGGGGATATTCCTTTTTAAGTGTTAGACATTTGACGTGAGGTTTATTGTCTATTATTTAAATCCAAATGTCTTCATTTAAATTATTTTTTTTGTAAATTTATAATTTCTATTTGATGATAAGGAATTGGTTTTATTAAATTAAATTAATTAATATGTTGAATTAATTAATTATGTGATTCTGAAATAGAGGATAATGAAATTTATGTGATTAATTAATTGTCGAATTAATTATTGGAAATGATGTGATTAATTAAACATTATATTAATTAAATTGGTTGATGTGATTAATTAAATGTTGACAAAATTTACTTAATTCATATAATTAATTAATAATTCTATTAATAAAATGGATTGAAGTGATTAATTAATGGTAAAACTAATTAATGTAATTGATGTGATTAATTATTTATTTATTTATTTATAGGGCTTGAGGTGATAATTTAATTATTTAATAAAATAATTTATTTGATGTGATTAACTAATTATTGAGTTAGTTAATGATAACGAGGTGATTAATTAATTATTAAATTAACTAATAAAATTGATGTGATTAATTAGTTGGTGAATTAAATAATCCAATAGGTTAATTATAAATTCTTTTATTAGATTAAGTAATTGTTTAATTGATTAATGGGTTTCTGGTGTACATGTGATATTGGGATACATTTATATTTTTCATTTTGTGAAATATTTGACAAAATTGTGTTAGATATGGTCTAATTTATCAAAATCCAATAGTGGTAAATATTGATATTGTGATATATCGTATCATTTTATATTTATGTGTGGGACGAGGTCTACTGTATCCAATGTCCATAGATATAAATACTGAGAATTTTGATTTGGAAAGGGCCTGCTACACCAAAATCTCAAAGTGATAAATATTTTTAATCATGAGTAGAACATGCTCTACTATATCAAAATCACATAGTGATGAATTGAATACTGAGGTGTGGGATGAAGACCATGGAACCAAATATCGATGTGGGTTTTTACATGATGTTCAACACCTTTGAGTTTGCGTTATACCATTGATCCAATTGGTTATGATATAAACTGAGATGATGAATGTTAACAATGGAATTCAAAAATATATATATATGAATTTCCGTTGGAGTATTTAAGACTATATAATGATGAAAAGAATTCATTTAGAGTTTTGTTATCCTCAAGAACCCATATGTAATGTGGTTTAATAATGAATAATAGAATAAATGTAAAATACATAAATTATATTAATTATTTTATTTTCTATACATCTCTTTGCAATTTAGTATATTGGATACTATTTTATATGTTTTTTCTAGTTGCATACAACGATGTACTCACAACCAATATGAGATTTCTAGTTGGTACCCGAATAGACTTCATGGTTGCAGGATAGGTTAATGACAAAGACTTTATGCTAGATGGCTATGTCAGGATAGAGCATGGATGAGGGATCCATACATGGATTCTAGACCCACATGGTTGTATTCAATGTGTTTATTTATTTTGGGTTTTTCCAAATGGTTACTTGACATTTCTCGGTATGGTATATCTACTGCTTATTTTTCGATGTTCTATTTTATGCTTTTCTCATCATGTGACATTGGAACTTCTAGGGTACTAATTATATCAATTGGTTATTGTGTATATACTTATGATGTTATGATAATATGAAAAATATTGTATATTCTCCCCATGATTGATATGGGACCATCATCACTAGTAGGAAACATTTTTCATACAGAGAGGTGCACCTAATGTATTATAGTGAACCGTCGTGGGGAACCGGTGGTGGCACCTAGGTCATGAGTTGACAATGTGGTATTTTAGGTTGTTTTATTTATTTTATTTTATCATACAATTTTTGACAGATGCATTGGAGAAAATGATGAGTCAGGCCATGGTTAAGAGATAGTTAATGGAAGTATCTAACCCATGTACAAGGGTAAAGGCTATGTAACCATGGTGGGAATTATGTTATTAATGAATCTTGTTACAACTGATGCTATTTCACTGCAATTGACACAATTTTTTAAGTGGCTATTAATATAGAGATATTCATAGATTTGACTCATGGCCTAAAATTATATGAGAATAGAGGATTTTTGCATCATTCTAGGCACTCAGAATTATTATGTCGCATGCATCATTTTAGGAACACATATAAAATTTGTTTGGGTAGCTGTTAAAATTGAACTATTTTTTATATACTGGTGAAATTGAGTTAAAAAATGTTCCTAAGGTATAATGGATAAAAAAAATTGGTAAATGGTGTAATTTATGACGAAATGGATGTGTATTGAGACATGAATAATGAGAAATAGTTACCTATTGATAACCATGACTTAGATGTAGAATGATTAAGGGTAGTGATAGGACATCATTTTTTACGGTGTGGTGGAAAATGGCGGGGGTGACTGGTTTTGTCTAACTGTTTTTTTAATGGTTGGGGTCGAAGCCTCATTTACTATCAAAGAAAATAAATGACCTCTTTAAATGGGTAGAGGGAGACCCATTACGTAGGCTGAAGTCCTAGTGGGAATTTAGCCCATTAAATGCCCCGTAGGACCATTCTTTTGGCCCAACACCCATTATGTGAATAGTAATTCTACAGTACCCCTGCTGCTACAGTATTGGTTCTGTCTAACTGTAAATACCTCTTACATTAATGTGTTAATGACATGTTTTGTGTCCTAAGATTTGTTTTTGTAATTTTGGAGATATTTCTCCATGATGATGTTTGTTGAGGGGAAAAACGAGGATATGACAAGGGATGATCAACTATTAGTGTATCCTAGGGCACTAATAGTTCCATGTGAGGAAGTTAGAGAGCTGTCCCATGAGAAAAAACATCTTGTTGATGATGATAATTGAGAGATAACAAGAGCTGGTGGGGAATAGTATGTTTATCCTTACACAGAAGTTTCATTTATATCACCATATCAATTTCATCATAGTGGGTGGACCTGAGGCAGCTGATTTCAGGATTGATTGCATCCATATTATACATGAACATTTAGAAACTCCATATGATAAGAGGTTCAATTTTTATTATTATATGTTATGAGGATCAATGATGTGATCGAGGGATGTTCAGGCTTGGACTAGACTAGATGATGGTATGTTATGGAATGAATTATTGGTGAAGTTCTCGGATAACATTTTCAAATTATGCTAGAGAATGAGAGGGAAGCTGAGTTCAAGAGGTTAAATCAGGTGTGTATGTATGTGATGGAGTATGTTGTAAGCTTTTCATATTTTCAGCACTTTGTTCAAGAATGTTTATTGAATAAAAAATATATTGAATGATGATACTACCATGTACTTAAATATTAGATTATGTTATCAGTAAATATATTTCTGCTAAATAATTTTACTAATGTGTGAGACCATTCTCACATAGATGAGTGGACCATGAAGGGGGATCCTAATGGAGGAAATGTGGGTTGTCTATGATGAATAAACATTATATTTTATAAGAAAAGGAACCATTGTTATGAGGGTGTCATCTAGGGGGGTAGTAGGACGAGTGTCCTGGGGAATGATTAGTTAAATGATATCGTACCTGAGTTCATTTCCACTAGTAAAGCAGGCCAGGACACTATCGTATACACAATCCTTGAGAACTAGTAGATTTAAAAAATTGTAGCATAAGGGATAATTTATAGATGTTTTGCAGAAACTCGTTCCATGCAGGTAATTATTGCGGTGTTAAATAGAAGCAGAGTGCTGGTATGGAATATTCTACACCATATCAGTATGGTAGAGAGATTTTTATTTAGTAAGGTTTTTGAGGAAGTGTTTGTGGTGCCTATGGTGATGAAACCCCATATATACATAGTGGTGTAGATCAGGGAGCTCATACAACATCACATAAAATAGTGGCAAGAATACTACATGGAATTTATCCTACACTAGTGGATAGTGAGGCTAAACCATCGAAGTGAGATTTACTATTATTATAGATTTTATGCAATCTAGTTCCTTGTCATATAATGGTGCCTCTAGTTATTTTGTTAAAACAGACCGTATGAATGATTTGAGATTTATGGAGGTGTTTTTTAGTAGGGTGTTGACAATTGATACACCATTGGGAGTAAGGTCAACCGATATACATTTATGAAAGGGGCGTTCCCTCGAGATGGGGCAAGATTGTTTTAGACATTATAATTAGTAACACAATATATTATGATTGGAACTAATTATGTGTATAGAATTTTTTTAGGCTACTGGTCCCACAATAATTGTTACCAATGGAGACTGACTATTTGGTCTCCTAAGGGTGAAAAAAAATTCACCAAGGGGAATCATATATTCATAAAGGACATGCAGGGTCAGATCATCAGCACCCAAGGGAGATTACTGAATAGGTTGGTTGAGTATTTCTAAATTATGGGGGATGTGGAGCATGATTTTATTTATCTTATAGTGGATAGATGTATTGATTCACTTACTAAAGATTTCTCACGGCTTCCACCTTAGAGAGATGTGGAATTCACTATTTTGCACATGATGAGGGTTAATCTAGTTTCTAGTCAACTTACTGAATAACACTAACAGTGCTTCAAGATCTCAAGAATCTGCTAGATGTGTTGAAGGGTATAGAGATTATCCATCTCATTATTTCACGTTGGGGTTCTCTAGTATTTTATAAAAATAATTCTGATGAGACATTTCATTTCTGTATTGATTTCTAGAACATTAAATGAATGGAAATGATGAACCATTATCCTCCTCAACACATAAAAAATCTATGCGACTGGTTAATATGAGAATATGATTTCTCAAGGACATACATGAGATTTGGGTATCATCAGTTGACAGTTTTACCTTATGATAAAATGAGGACTGCATTCATAAGCAGGTATTCCATGAATGAGTTTTTCATGACGTCGTTCGTGATAACGAGTGCGGCATCAGTTTTCAGGATCATGATTGAATGAATCATCCATCCATACATATATCTATTTTCATTTGTTTTTTTGGATCAAATATTGATGTACTCCATGTCTCATGAAGACCATGACCAATATCTTTAAATAATCCAATGTACACTACTATAGCATCCACAATAGTCCAAGCTTTCTATGTATCAATTTTGGATTGATCTTGTTCACCTATTGGTTCACATCATCGCATAGGTAGGTTTTCCATTGGACCCATAGCATTGATAGGCAGTTGTATCATTGGAGAAGACTCAAAATGGGATCGATATCCATATATTTATTGGGTTATAGGGATATTATCAGGGGTTCATAGATGAATTTTACCAATTGAAAGATTCATATTTAGGATTGATGAAAATTGCAGTAAATTTTGAATGGTTGGAAGAATGTAGGCATTCCATACAAAAGTTGATATAGCACTTGACATCAAACTTATCATGATTCTACATGAGTATTGTGATGAGGATATGGTGTTTATTGATTGATATCAGATAAGTATTAGATAAATATTGATGTAGGGGGATGTAGTTTTTGAATATTGGACTCTTCAATTGAGTTCACTTGAATGGAAATAGACTATGCACCACGTCTAGTTATGTATAAGGGTTTATGCACTGAAGTGTTGGAAGAATATTTTTTTTGTGAGAGAAGTTTACTATGTATAATTATCCTAATAGGATAAATTGTATATTTCTCGAGTGATATTTATATCTATGGTATCTCTTTTGGGTTGAGTATATGATATCATTTGACATGGATATAGAATATTCACATGTGAAGAGAAATAGTTTTACTGAAGATTTATGCTGTAAAAATGAGTCTTATGTTGTTTATGAGTTTAATATTTAGTGGAAGAAGATTAATATACTAGAAGGTACTCATTTTATTGTTTAGGAGAGACATGAGAAGATAAACCTCATGTTCAATTTAGTGGAGTCAATGATTTGAAGGCAGATCAGGGATAGGAAGTATGAAGATCATAATATTTTAGATTTAAAGGAAATCTAATTGGGAAGGGAGTAACATTAATATTGACACGTAGGTGGGGATATGAAAATCTATGTTAGGAATTTTGTATTTTTTCCAACGAGTATGTGGGAGGGGCATATGTTTGAATTTCATGCATCAATTTGGGTGTTGAATCTAGCTGTGGGAAAAACATATAATAAACTACATCGATATTATTGGAGGTCGTGCATGAAAAATGAGACACCAAGGTTCATAAAATGATGCTACACTTTTCAATAAGTGAAGGCTGAGAATTAACAACCTAGTGGTATACTATAGCTATTTACAATTCTAGAATGGATGTGAGTTGAGGTTACTATATATTTTGTGGTGGGACATATGAGGATGCCTCAAAATAATGAAACTATTTGGTTGTTGTAGACTTAATGAAGAACGTAGAACATTTATTTCTTATACAGGAGATATTATAAGTGTTGAATGTTTTTGACTTATATCTTTTGGTGATGGTCCATATCTAATGGATGTCATGGAATAATATTTCAGATCAGGATTCATTATTTACACCACAATTTTGGCAGGTATTATAGAAAACACTTATTACAGAGGTTTTAATAATCATGTGTTTCCACCCACAAATAGATGTACAATTAGTTCATACTATATAGGAGCCTAAGGATATGATTTAGATGGGTTTACTTAACTTCTATGGGTCTTGGTAAGAGTACCCTAATTTGGTGGAGTTATCATATAACAACATTTATCAGGCTGCGATACAGATGAAACCATATGATCCCCTATATTATAGGCCATGAAGATAACCCCAATGTAAGATGGTGGAAGTTAATTCCGAGTTGTTGGGGCTGAGTCTCATGAAGGATACTTAAAATAAGGACCAAATGATTCAAATATATACGGTTAATGTTTAGAGTATGTAGATTTCATATGTTAATATATGCATATACCCCCTAATGTTTAATTTCGGTGATCATGTATTAATTCGAGTGTATCCTACAATTGGTCATCGTATGATAATAAGGTAGGGAGAGAATGAACACATTTTTTCTATACCTTTTGATGTAGAAGATAAAATCAAGATAATGGAGTACTTATTAGATCATCCAAAGAGATAAATTGCTAGAATTTTTTTCATATGTCACAACATCAGAAATATCACCCCAAAACTATATATGAGACCGATGTGGATGATGATGAGCTTTGTATTTTTGTGTCCTTTGTGGAGAATTTGATATGTGTGATGGATTGTAGTATGTATTTGTTTGGGGAATATAAAGCTGATAGTTTATTTTTTGTGGCAACATGGTCGTGTTCAAGAGGGAAATGGGAGGGGTAAGAAGATATTAGGTCTTAGTGGCATGATCTTTTTAACTTCAAATCATATATATTCATGAAAGTACACCTCAATGAAGACATGTTTTTAATGTGGAGGATATTATAGGATCATGACTATTTTCAGAGGATGTCTCGAGCTCCCTTATAGGTACAATTTTTCCTTGGTTTGGGTAATATTTTTTAGGTTTCACATTATCTGTGTTTGGGGTAAAATTGTTGAAAATTTGAAAGAAGAAGTGATGTGCATGATGGGCGAATGGTTCTCCCAAACCATGTTCCATATATGAGAAATCCATGAAACCCCTGACTGACAGATATTTAATTTCTATCACATGGTTATTTCAAACCATTCAACATCATTGGAGAAATAATTCTCCCCTCATAAGAGGCACACATTGTTTGGAATATTGTGTTCCCCTCTCTAGGAATCCATGCATGTTTTTTTAATTACATCGATTTTTTTAAATTCTCAATCTCCCCTTATAAACCCATGTGTCATCTCTAGATAATATATTAATGTTAACACTCTTTTAGAGGCTCCCTAAAAGGATTACATAAAACATTGAACTCTATTCATGATGATTCAAGGCCATAATTAATGATTTACACCTCTCCAGGAAAGTGGGTTCTTTATGATTATATCTCTCTTTCTCCACTCCTCATTTGGGATAAAGGATAGTTTTTTTATCTGATGTTGTAAAGGGTATAGATCTAGAACTAGTTTATACGGATCATGATCTGTATGATCTTTTAACTATATTTTGAATCATGATCTAATTATTTGTCATGATTATTATTATTCCACTCAAATTTGGTATTTCCATTTGAAAGCATTCATTATCAAACTTGAGGTAGGTTGTCTATTATTCAAATCCCAAATTCCGAATTTCAATTACTTGTTTATTATTGAATAATATCAAATGGTATATTTTAAATTGATAATGTTAAATTTATTTAATTATTTTGATAAATTCATTAATAATGGGATTGTAAAATTTCGAATAATATAATTGATGTGATTAATTTTTTTGAATTATTTAATGGAATAAATGTGAGAAATTAAATATTGAAACAATTAATGGAGTTGAGGTGTTTTATTAATTATTGAAATAAGTGATGGAATTGATAGTATTAATTAATCTTTGAATAAATTTAATTGATTAGGGTTACTAATTATTTGAAGAGTTAATTAATGGAATTGATTTGATTAATTAATTTTTCAATTAATGAATGGAACAAGGTTATTAATTAGTAGTTGAATTTATTAAGGAAATTTAGGTGATTAATTAATTGAATGATTAATTAAAGGGATTGAGGTGATAAATTATTTATTGAATTAATAAATGGAATTGATGTTATTAATTTATTTTTTTGTTAATTAATATTGTGTTGTGAATATGAAATTGTTTAATTGGATTAATTAATTATTTAATTAATTAATGGGTTTTTGTGGTACATGTTATATTATGATACATTTATAATTTTGATAATATTATTTATGTTATAATTTTGTGTTAGTTATGGTCTACTTCGTCAAAACATTGTAGTGGTAAATGTTGATATTTTGATTCATATGATCATTTTATATTTGTGTGTTGGATGGGGTATGTTGCATCATAATCCAATTATGATAAATATTAATTATCGTGTGTGGGACAAGGTTTGTAGGATAAAAATCCCATAGTGATAAATATTAATAATATTTATGGTACATGGTCTACTATATCAAAATTCCTTTGTGATAAATTGAATGTTGAGGTGTGGGACAAGGAATGAAGCTCAAAATACCCAATGTGTGTTGACACGATGTTCTATCCCCATTAGTTGGTGTTGCACCTTGGATTTAATTGGACATAATATAAAATGATATGATGAATGGTAGCAATGTAGTTATGATATATATATATATATATATTATTCATTGGGAATAGGTCAGACCCATACATGGTCCAAAGAAGATATTGATATTTTGTATTATTTATTGTATTTTATATATTATTATTGACTAGATATTATTTTAGATGTCATTTTTGATCCCATACTGAGTCGCACTCACACCCTACTCAGACTGCCCAATCAGTTCTTAAACCGACTTATTGGTTCCGGGACATGTTAAGCTAAGGGGCCATGTACTTGATGGAAATGTTGTGATGGAGAGTGGATAAAGAAACATGACATAGATTCCATTTGAGATTGTGAGTAGTTAGTTAATTTTTTTTATTGTGGGGTTTTCATATTGACACACGACACGTATTGGCTAGACATATCTATAATATTGTTTTAGATATTGTATTTCATGTTTTTCTCATCATGGGATATTAATACTATTAAGGTTATTTTTATATCATTTGGTAATTATTTATCTGCATGTTCATTTGTGATTCTTTGAGAAAGAGGAAATTGTCTCGCAATGATAAATATTGGACCCCCGCTACTAGTCAGTAGCTTCTAGTGTATGGTGAGGTGCTCCTATGGTCATGTAGCAAACTGGTTTATGGCACAAGTGGGTGGAACACTGGGTGTTTTGTAACATGTAAACATGGTAAAATAATAAATAAAATAAATAAAATATATTTATATTATATTATGACTATGCTACAACCATAGTATACCTTTTTTCCATCTCCTGTGAAGAGAAAACATCATTCATGGATACATATTGATTACCATCTTCACATAGTTGTTTAATTTGAATTTTATCACTATATTACATGGATGGTTAAAAATTTGGATATAATGAATAAATATGATAAATATATATTACATAATAATTATTTTTAAATGTTATATCAATCTTCACATTTCTTTTAAAACCACTATTTAGAAGTGTAAATTGAATTTAGGCATACATACATTGTACTATCTCCATGAAAATTATAACTCATTTTTGAATCCATATATATATATGTATTACTCTAAATATATTTATATTAAATATAAATGAAATTTATATAATTAATAATATTCTAGATAAAATTTTACCATTATAAATATATAATACCTAGAACTACTGAATCAAAACATACATGAAAAAACTAATTATTTTTCTCCCAAAACAATGTTTCAGTAAATTATTGTAAAAAATTGACTGAGAAGATATTATATGTAAATAATCAATTTTAATATATATAGATATATATATTATTTTTTTAGTTAGTACATTTATAGTATATTTATATTTATTAAATAGGTTATTAAAGTATTTAAATTGGATTTCAAACCTAGAGTATGGTTTTACAATATCTTATTTACTTCTATTAGAAAAATGTTATATCCACAACTTATATATTCTTTATAGTTTATATAAATACCATTTGACATGTTATATAATGATTCCTATTGTGTTCATAATAGTAAACATTACATTTGAATTTATTATTTCTTGTGTATTATTAATCAATAGTTTGCAAATTGCTATCGGTATATTTAACTATCAAAACATTATACTGGATTGTTTATTTTTATGTATCCATTAAGGAATATTTCTCATACATTTACAAGAAATGAAAAATGCTTCTCAAATGTTATTAATATTATAAAATAAATTATTAATATCATTGTTAACGTTGTTTTACAATTTATAAATATTTATTACCAAATTTTCATGTTGTCATCCAAATGAGGTATTTTTTGACACTTTATACATGTGTGAAACTATTATTTTAAACAATTAATACATTAGTATAATTTCCTACCATAATTATATAGAATTATTTTAATGAATCATAAATATATTTGCAAAGTTATATTCAATAAATATTATTTCATTGTTATGTGACAAATTTAGATTTTAATAAGTGATTTTGAAAGAAGGGATGATATTTTCCTCACAAATATTCTTGTAAGATTTTTAAATTATTTTTACATATTTAAATATCCTTTTATGATTCATAGGTTTAGGATATTATATTATGATAAAATCCACCTTATTTCTTTGGATGGTTTACAATCATTTTGGTATATGGAAATTATTAACAGTTCTTATGACATATTTTCCAATATGGAATGTTACTGATTGTTAAAGAATATTGATTGAATTGAATTATTTATTCATATTTTCCATGAGTTTGGCATAGTAATTAATTGGTGGGGACTTCAATATCCCATATAAGGATCAGTTGGTCTTATGATATTGTCATGATTGAGTGTTAGCTAAGACCTTACAAATTTATTTGTAGATGACTTGGACTTGGCCTTGATGACATGTTTAAGATGACCAGACTTAATAATTACATTATTATGAGATTAGTTATTAATGTCAATGTGATTGTAGGATTAATTAAAAGAAACCTGTATAATACTAAACATTATGTGATATTTTATATGTATTTATTTCATCATCCATTATTTCAAAAATATTTTCCCTATGATATTGTTTAAGTTCAATCTATTTCATTTATTTACCATTCCATTTTGTTTTTTTTTTTTTTCAGGATAAATTACATTGTATGATTACCCTAACTAATGATATGATCACACGCATTTCATATTGTTTATTTTCACTCATATAATTCGAAATTACTTATGATTGATATGCTAGTAAATTATAATGGGGATTGTGGTTTTTAAAAAAAATATTATGTTGTTATTTTAATTATAAAATATAAAGTGAAATTTAATATCTATCTAGTTCACTAATACATATAATAAATTTATTAAATTAGGAAGATATTTCATGTATATACTTAAAATTTAATAAAATGACCACTTGATTAGGGATACTGCAGCCATGGTCTATGTTGATTGTATTAGATAATGTTTAGAAAAACACAAGGGGAACAAGATTTAGGAAAACATATATTACAGAACATGACCCCATGAATTCATTTGAGTATAATTATAAGTATAAAATAGAATACTAAGAATTATTAGTATGGAGAATATGTGGATTTCCACTATGTTAATTGTTTCCCATATAATGATTTTTGGTTTCATTCAATTATTTGATCCCGAAGGAAATGTGATAACATTGAACATGATGGAAAATATGTTGAATATTAGAAACCAAATGGGATGTTGACTAGTGTGATAGATATTATAATTAAATGCAATAAATTATCCTAAAATATGATTAACAACTTGAATCATAATAAAATATCATACTCACCAGATTATTGAAGGATAATGTTTTCATTGAACATGGGTACTGAAGACCATGGAGGAAATAAGGAACAATTTTTTTCATGTCTAATATGTGGAAAGAGGAATCATTTATAATACACAAATTTAATTTGAAAATTATATATGTGGAGGATAGAATGTCATAAATAAATGATTTGATGAGGAAAACTGAATTGTATGTTGTAGGGGAATAAATTATACAATGTTGAACCATTTTTTGTTCAATATATTCTATGCAGGGAATATAGGAATTATATGAGTCAATATCCAATTCCAGGGATTAACTCCTAGAATAGGGAATGAAATATTCTTTAGAAATAAATGATGTATAAAGATTGGTGTTTTTATATATTATGTTTTATACATATTATAATATTAATTAGAAACCAGGAATGAATTATGGATATTACCATAATAGTTCATCCATTATAATTTGAAAACATATGTTTACTGATACTGGTAACCATGATAAGTTCATTTTTTATAAGTTGGTATTTTTGGAAAAATCATGATTTATGTACTCAAAACCCATAAATGTATTTTATATTGAGATAGAAAAAAAATGTCTTGGGATGAAATTTTTTAATAATAGTTTTATTGGCATATATACCCCTCATAATGTATTATGATATACTCATTTTACATGATTAATGAATTTTGGGGAGATATTTCTAAGAATAAAACACCATGAATTTGTTTATGTTTTAATGAAATTTTTATTATTGAAATAACGATTTTAATTTTTTTGGAAATATGTTAAATGTTATTGATATTTTGTATGGTTAATATGATTTTGATTTATCATTGAATTTGTAATATTAAGATAAAATAATTAGTAATTTTGTGAATACATCATGTAGAAAAACATAACTATTAAAAAATTGATTCATTGAGTTTTGTTATTTTTGAGGATAATGTTTACATTTTTGGGAATTTAATGCTTCTAGAAAAAAGGAAAACTACCATGTCGGGTGACAAACCATCTATTCTAAAAATAATACGGTGTTTGAATTCATATTTTAATGGTGAAAATAATGTGAAACCTTCCACATGCCTATGTCATGTCCAAGTTTTTATATATTGTCTTTACAAAAAATATTTCATAGATAAATAATAATTTTATATTTCGATGCATAATATAAGTTAAAATATATTTGAATTATTGTTATTTTGATGTGATTATTGACTTTCTAGGAGACATGCCTTTGGGATAAAGTATATATATCCAATAGTTTTGACATATATGATTATTAATGATGAATACTATGATGTTTATTAAAATTGAATAGTGAATGATACAGGATAACATTTTTTGGAATAAAAATGTATTTAATTTTTAGGTTTTTGGGGTTTCTTAGGATATATTGAATAAATGTACCGGTAACGGTGATTCGTGTAATTAAAATTTGTAATCAATGTGTTGACATGTTTGGAATGTGACATTATTAACTAAATTATGTTGTCTATGGATAAATCTTCGACCAAATTTTTTGTTTTTTAATATGATCAGTATCGTTTAAGAGGAATTTATTTTTTAATAACTTATAGTGTGGATTATGATGAACAATAGATATTATTGTTTAATTTTAAATAATTTTTTATCTTTTTAAATATCCTGTGATAAACATTTTCTCTTGTGTAAATATTAAACGGCTAAAAAAATAATTTTGATTCATATAATTTGTTAAAATTTTATTGAGGGATTAAAAACATCTCAATTATTCATTTCCCTGCAAAAGAGTTGAAGTGGTAATTGATCGAAGCACAACTAAAAAATGATATTATGTTTATGACTTAGATAGGAATTATGTGGGACTATTTTCTAGACTAGTATATATTGGTCTTAATAAATTCTTCGAAATTATGAAAATGAACATGAATTAAATTTATTATCCATTTAAATTTCATATAGATACTTGATGGTCTTAATCTAATCAATGAATTGTTATTTTTTGGTGGTTCAAATTCTCATGACTAGAGTCACTATAACTCCCTATTAATAATTCAGTGTTAATAATCTATAACATTTCCAAATTTTCTCTTCCTATTGATGTTAAAAACTTTTGAAATGGTTTTTTGAAAAAATAATACATCCAATTCCAACATTGTAAGAAGAAATTTTATTAACCTTTTATTACAATATGGGTTTACCCCAATGGAATTATCAAATTTCCATCCCTTAATTTCCTTTAAAAAGTTTATATTGTGGGGACACATTTTATAGAGAGGGTGGAATGTAACACCAAATTGATTTATGGTATTTTTCATTTTAAATTTATTTAATCCCATTGGTATATTACGGTGAAAATAACCCTTATTTTTAAAAGAACTCATTTTATGATATTTTTTACAACGCACAATATTTAGATTCAGTGAAATAATAAACATTAATTTATAAATATGGTTGTTATAAACTATAAATTAAATTGGTTGGTGTCAATATGATATATAATTTTCCAAAACTACGACAAAGAACATATCTATTTAATTTCATTAATGTCATTTTTGTCATGGATTGTAACAAGGCGTAGGGGTGTCCCAAGGGTTTGAGATGTGAAATTTAGAAAATAAATCCAATTTTTTTCAGTGGAAATGTGGGAACAGGGAAAAATTTAATGTGATCCATAAATGTGAAGGGTAGTGTTATCTTATATATATCCATGGATATATAGGTTATATAGTATTGCAATAGTTACTAAACACTGAAGATGTCATTCCCCATTCAACATAGGCAGTCACATGGGAACCACATTGTTTTCCAAACAGTGTGGGTGTCTTGTAGAGATTTTGAAATCATGAATTGCAATGATAGAGGGAGGAACATGGTATCCAAAATATTTGTCTAGACTATCTGGAAGGCTCATATAGGTCATGTATCATGGACCTCTCTTGTATATAGGGACATGTATTGTTGCCGCACAATTTGGATAACTGTGTGACCAATTCTATTCGTTTTAAAAATTCATAAAATGAAACATTTACCCATCAAGTATTAAGGTGTTCCCAATGATTTTCACCCCATTAGAGACAATATGGGTAGGGTGATGTACCATGAGATCTCCCCAACTCAATTAGTGATTCTACCAAGTTGACTTGGAATTTGGAGTATTTTTAGTTGCGAAATGAATATTCATATAAGTCTTTTACATTATCTCAATCATTTTTAGGAAGAGCCTTTGTGTGGTGTATCTAATCCATCAAAATAAAAAAACTTATGTATTTTACGGTGTTCTTAATATTATTATTTGATTGTGTTTTAGTTTGAATCAAGGGTTGAGTCTAGGAAGCTAATGATTTATGAGAATGAGTAATGTTGTCTCTAAGGTGTTTCGCATAACCAAGAAATTTTAATATATTTATGTATTTTTTCTAAGAATCATAATTTCTATTTTTAATGTCATTATATAAGGATATTATTTTTTCCACAAATATGGTGGTATACCCTACACAGACCATGTTGGGTCAGTTGATGAGTCATGAATAGACCTAGGACTACCCATGGTGTTTGAAACACCCCTGAAAATAGTGAAATGAATGAAAAAAACATTTAGAATGGATTCTTATTGAATTGAATGGGTTATAATTCTTTGTTTGTATGTGGATATGGTAAAAATTTGTAATTGAAATGTTTATATACCATACGTTTTGATTTTTTAAGAGCCTTTCTAAATGGTTCAAATGATTAAATTTGGTATATTATTTTGATATTCATAATTAGGAATTAGAGTGATGTTTTAATGTAAACATTGTTTCAAAATGATGTTTTCACCTTTCCGTGATTTAAAAGGGGTTTTAATTATGTTTTAAATATTTATTTTAAATGGGTGTGTGTGGTCCCTTTGATAAATAAGGCTTGATAATCCTCTTATTATTTTTAGCGAAAATTACGGTCATGGACCTTGTATTTTTTTAAAAGAGGAAGAACCATATTTTTAATGGTGTCATCAATGGGTATAAAAATGATGTCTAGTTATTGTATATTCAGTAATTTGAAAGGGGACAACCATTTTTGTTGTATTTTAAGATTTAATGTTCTATTGGGACCATGATAAATTTTGGGTTACATAAGAAAATATAATATGTTAATGTAGAATGTTTATTTGGTTAATTTGGTTGATGAAAATGCAAAGAAGGTTACATATTGATAATGGATGCAAAGGATTATTGATATGTACTACTGTATAGTAAGGATTTATAATGGTATGTTTGGGGATGGTCATAAAGAACATCCCTATTTTGGTTGGATTCATTGACTAATGCTACACATTTCTTGACATATGACTAATGGTCTTTAGATGCTATACAAATACTCCACACCCCTGTTTTGGGTGGGCCAGATTGATTCCCAAGGCACCCTACTTCACTATAGTATCCAGAGGATGGAAATATGATTCTAACTCCAAAGGTATGAACATGGTGTTTTATATCATGTTTTGGATAGTTGAGGATGTAATTTTGAATCCCAGTTGGATTCAAGGACACATTATCCTTGATTTCCAATTTTTCAACCCTATAATGAATTATTGGGTTAGATGGTCATGACATCCCAAATATTGAATAGATATATAGAATATTGTTCATTTTTTTAAACCATTGTCTTATATGATTTTTTAAATGGGTTTTATGCCAAATTATCCATTGTATGAATAATTATGAAAATGATAATTGAATTTCCATGAGAATTAAAATTGATTTCTCTTATTTTATAAAACTAGTTAATAAATTATTAATTCGGAGATGTGTATCATTTACTATTTTAATTATTCAATACTACACTAGTTTTCTTCTGATGTTATTGTTATGAATGTTTATTTCTTTAGACATCATTTGTGGTGTTCTACTATGTTATACTCCCACACAACTCTACCAACCCTGGAACATGGTTTCTAGATCATATAATACTTTTTTCAGGTACAGTTTGAGGACATGATTTTAGTTATGGGTTTATGCTTGTGATGATGGGTTGGATCATGGGATTCTAATATTAGGTGGGGAATCTGGACCATGTTCAATATTTTTTTATTTTTTGTATATTCATTATTTCATTATATGACAATGTAACATGTATTTTATTTATCATATTGACATACAATGTGTTACATTGTTAAAGGTTGACTAATATCATATTCTGTTCATTTATAGACCTTGTGGGTTATTACATTTGTTGATATTATATGTATTGTGGATTTACTATTATAAGCACAGATAGTCTCTTGATGGTTTTTTAGACTAGAGATGCTAGACAACAATTTCTGGCCATCTAGGAGAGGCACATGATGTTACTTGGTTCTTCGACATGGGGAACCAGTTATTATAAAACATGGTATGGGACGTGAAAATGTTATACTAGAGTTTTCTCATTTTTTCTTAATAATTTAGAATTGTATATAGTAGACTAGGAACATATTGTGGTTTGGTAATGGGATTGCACCTATGTTCATGAATACAAATTCACTGTGGAAAATAAAATCTTCTAGGGGTGTGAATTAATTTTCTATTTTTTTTCTTTTATCATTGATTTATATTCCCACCATGATTGGTACACATGGACTTGATGTTATTGATTTAGGAGGTTTTAACTCTTGAACTAGTGTGGATGAATTGGGTATATTTGTTCTTGCATCATGCTATGAACATATAATTGATAGTCTATCCATATGATTCATGTTATTAACATTTGAATAACATGATTTTTACAAAAATAACTACTTGATAAATTTAATAAATCTGGTATTAATGAAATTTTGGAAAAATGCAATGTTTTAAAATGTAAATTATTTGGGTTTTAAACATAAAATTTAATTAATCTGAAATTTGTAATGATCTATCTATAAAATAAAATAGAAATGATTATCCCATGTGTTTTTGATTATATAATGTGGGTTATTATAGGGAAATGTAATTTCCATATCTTTTAGACCATCTGTTATGGGATATGAATCCTTAATATATTTGGTTATACTAGATAGTATAATGTTACTTATTTTCATTTTATTTAGGATACAGTCATTTTGTTGTGAAATGTCATATTTGAATATGGATTTGGTGACTCATGTGGGTTAAGAACTTGCAATCTTTGTTTTACATCATAGAGTGGGTGTTTGGAATGTAGTGTCAATTAATTTGGGTTATATATATTGTGTGGGACCTTGAGTAAGTAGCTTCTTATTGATTTAGACATAGTGAACTTAAGAATGTGCCCCGATTACATCCCATATTCAACAAACTATTTTAGGTTTGATGTGTATGAATTATAGGGAGTGGAAATGGTACTTGTAATTTGTTACTTTAATTTTTATAGTTTCTATCCTTTGAAATTATAGGGTGATACATTGGAGGGTTCAGTCAGAATACAGACACGATTAGGTGCATAAGGAATAGGTGGATGTTTTGGACTATGATAGTAGTGCATAGAGAGTGACCCCTACTACAATTATAAATAGTTGTATAAGTGTGAAATACTATTGTTTTCATAAATAAAAGGGTAAATAATGGGTGGTGAACCTAGTGTTTCATGTTCTTTGTAGTGTGAAGGATTTGTGGAAGATTGTTTGTAAGAATTTAAGCCCTTTTCATTCCTCTGATTTTCTGTAAAGGGGAAGGATATAGCTTTTGTTACTTCCTTAGGGAAGAACCATGAGTTATTATGGTTTCATTTATGGAAATTTCTAGAATGAATAATAGTTTCTCATGTTCTTAAAAATGTTTGGATGATATTATTTGATGTGGGGATCAATGTTAACTCATTATGTGTGTTTTGATATGGGGGTGACATCATGGGGATCTGTGGTCATGGAGATTGGATTGTTTGTGAGGAGTGTTGCGATGTTGAATGGAAGCAACAAGAATGCAATGAACCTGATGACCCTAACATTCTAGGAGGAATGATTGGATATGTGTGTATGCATTAGGGACTAGCTCCATTGATGTAAAAATCATAGAATGTAGCGTCAGGTTCAGTTAATCATCAATTGAATGTTAATGAACTGAATGGTTCTGATGAGGTCTTGATGATGGGAACAGGGTGGAGAAGTAGGATTCCTCTTGGGATGTTTGAATAGGTTGCTTAGTACTAAGAGCAATTCATTTTTTAGTGATATCAATGTGGGATGAATAGGTAATATGTGAGACTATTTTTTGGATTACATTGATGGAACATGAGATATTTAGTGATTTTTGTACCGTAGAAAATGTTTTGTTCATGATTACATGATTGAGATTCAATAGGGGATGTGGGTTATTGGTTGGGAATACAACATGATTGTGATATATTGGTGTTGATAATAAATTTAATGCTTTGTATCATGAGTTTTAACTATTTAATAATGTTGCCTCATAGTGAGAAGTTAAATTGGGTGTGATTCGACTACTGTGGTATTCATGGACATCATCGTTTTGTACTATGAGATTATAGAGAATGATGGACAACTTCTTGGAATCATCACTATTACACTAATAAATATGTTGGTACATTCTATTATACATAAAGGTTAAATTCTTTTTTAATGAATGTAATTGAATAATTTTGTGCCCTGGTAGAATGGTATATGTAATTATGTTGTAGGATATGATCCACAAGATGCTTTTGAGTGAGGTCCTAGTGGAAGGCTAAGTGTTGGTGAGTTTCATGGGTGTCGTTCTCAGATTCCAAAAATTGTTGATGACTAATGTTATATTTTCATTCTTATGTGTATGAATGATATCCACATTCACTTCCTAGGTTACGTTGTTAGCGGATATCTGGCCGTGGAAGAATGTGGTGCCTGAAGAAAGTGGTGGAAAAGAAACTCTTAAGGTGTTGTGTGATGTGTTATTTATAGGAATATGACCCCCATGCTAGTATTTTTTTTGGTGCGTGGATACATTGTGAGTTTTATATTGTGGAATCATGATTATAGTAAGGATCTATTGATGTACATGATTGGGATTCTTTGGGTCAAACTAGATAGTCCTTGGTTGTGGTGGTTTTTAGGAAGTGTGTCAGCTTTCAGTATGAGGGTTTTCTAAAAGAAATTCGAGTTTTCATTTCAGAGTTTTGTTAGTGGGTGAAGTAGAGAATAATTATGGTATCATGTAAAGTGTGTTCTTATGTGATGAAATTTCACCGGATTTCAAGGACAATCTCTAGTATGTGTGATCAAATATTGGTGGTAAGATTTATATTGGAAGGCATCATTGTTGTGTAAAGTGGTACCATACATAGAGTAAGATATGAGAGTTTTGGCTGAGTATTCAGGGGATGGCCTAACCTCTAATAGTGAATATAGTGGTTTTGGCCATTTGAAAACCACACATTACTTGACATTATTGAAATTGTGGATTAATTTTAGTAGTGGAAAAACGTTTCCATAATAAATTAAGGTTTTTATTGTTCATGTATTAATGGTTGGGGTCATTAAATATTTTGAAGAAGTGATTCAATAAAACTGATTCCAACTTTTTCATCAGGATGTTCAAATATAGTTAAATGTTCTATTTTTATATTGTTCACTATGAATAGTAACATGTTAAATATATTTAATGTGGTAAAGTGTAAACTAGATAATTAAGGATAAATATAAATCATTTAGACTACAAAATTACCCTCAAACATGCCAAATTTTTATTAGATATTTTTATTTCATACATATTATTTGAAGATTCTTCTATGTGACCTTTTTTATCATATGGATGAAATTATGACCGTTATAATTCACTCTATAATGAAATTTAAAAAATTCCAAACTCTTGTTTTTAATAACTATAATATATTTAACCTATAGATAAACATATGATATGGTTGGTTATAAATTATATTCTGAAATATAAATGATTTATATTCATTATATTAATATATATTGTATTTTTTTGGACGAATTTTTAAAACTATATACTTACACAATGCTGGAATAATAATTATATAATTAATAAAACGTTAATATAAATGATATAGAAGTCATTAAATGTAAAATAGATTTATATATTTAATGTGTTCAATAATTTTTCTACATAAAAATAAAATATATGAGATGATTTAATTCATTTTAGTCAATTTAATTTTTTCATGATGTTATTAAATTTGTTGTAGATGAATAATTTTAAAATTGAATTTATTTATATTTTATGAAAATACTATATTATGAAATCGTAAAAATTATATAAAAACAATATATTTAGGAAAATAAATGGGAGATTGTTAATTAAATCTAACATGGTTAATATATTTTCGTTTTTTAATTTTATAGTATCATTATCGTCACGTACAGTGCAAAAAAGTTTAATAGTATAGAGATTTTCAAAAGGATGTATGTGGGGGGACTAAAAGATATGAGTGGAAACATTTACGGAATTTATCCTTGTATTATTGAGTAAATTTATGTCCACATATCTTATAGTTTTAATTTATTTATATAAATTTTAATCCATTTTTTACTTGAGTCGATATTTATATTAATTAAATGTTATAAGAAATAACATGAATGATCCTCCAAAAAATTATTAATATTCACCCTTCATTCACATAATTACCGCTATTTCAACCATCAATCATGAAAATTATAATGCCCCATCCTTAAAAATTACTAAATATTCAGTTATGTTTAGAATTCACAATGAGAATTATTTTAGGTTTAGCGTTTTAGAGAATTAGGCCATAACTATTACATTAAATCTAAAAAAATACAATGTAGACACATCTACTCTATCATATTTTACAAAATAATAATACTCCTTAAATAAAAAGGAATTAATTTATTCATATAAATCTTCCCCAATTCACCCTTTCTCTTACCCTTCCTTATACCCTATTAAAAACATTTCAAAAACATTGGATGAATAAAAAAAAATCAGTAATTGTTATAAAATATGGAATGAAAAAATTAGTCCATCAATTCATACTAATCAATGAAATTGTTTTTTTCACTCAAATAATGGCTCTTTAACATACCTCATAAAATCATAAAATTTATAAATAACACATAGTAATCATATGACATAAATGTTACTTGTGGCACCCATATCATACATCAACTATTACTGTCACTGCTACATAGCGAGTTATGTTTGGAATACATATCACAGTATATACCCTAAATCACTTAGGATAAATATTAATGTTTTCCTCCATTACATTACCCAAGGAATTAGATAGCTATCTTGGGCTCACCCAATTTTGGGTTATCAAGGAACCACAAGTATTTTTTTATCACATAGCCACCCATAAAATTTCCAAATTCCATTACATATTCGTAATAAATAATATATTAAAGTTATCAATATTTCACTTATCAATTAAAAGAATAAAATATAAGATACTAAAACATAAAATCCAATTCCAAACCCATTTAAAACATTTAATAGTGATATTTTTTAATCAAATTTTCCCATACCACATTAAAACTATTGATGGAATATCATTTTATAACATTAATGTATATATAAAAAAATCATTAAAGCCATTTTAGTAACATGGAAATTAATGATAATGATTTAGAAAAATAAATCCTTAAAATGTTTAAAACTATGTTTTAGAGAATGTGTCTAACAACACTAGAGAAACAGTTAAATAAAAATACTTCAAGATTAACATAAATAAATATTAAATATCATGAGAACATTGAAATTCATGATATAAAATTTCAAAAGTTTTTGAAATACACCTTATATGATATTATATGTCCACAATATCAATAAATGCCTCAATGAAAGGATTTTGAGACATAGTACTTTACAAATATTTTGTTAATGATGCAAGAATATAACAATGGGGTGATTATGTGTAGCAATCGTATATCCACACAAACAGATGTTGAAATTACTACATAAATAAAAAAACAGTGATTCCAAAAATAAATTTGGCATAATATAATCAATGAAATATGCCTAAAACCCTATGAGAGAAAATTGAGTTTAGAAATTTCAATACAATAATTAAGAAGCCTAACGACGTCCCATAAAAATTCAGAAAATGTGTGTATAAGAGTAAAAGGGGGTCTCATCATTTGGACATAAATTGTTATAAATATGTTTATATAAGAACATACCCCAAAATAAGAAAATCAAAATTAAAAGAGATAACATAAAATAAGTCTTTAATTAAAATAGGACTGTAAAATTTTCCCATTCCTTGTGTTCGATTTGTCACCCAAGTTCTATGTTCGTCATGAATAATAAACCTATGTTTATATTTAATTTTATAAGAATCGTTTTTAGGGTTATTAATCCAATTTTATCACTTATCACCACAATATAGAAATTATATAATAATTTATGTTAATATAGGTTGTTTCGTCGATATTGGGTACTTGAGTCAAAAATGATCTTTTTATAATTACAAATTTCCCATGTGGTAAAAAGTACATTATCTCTAGAATAATATTCTTGATTTAAATATAACATATATAAATTGTATATGTATTTATAATAGTCCACAACATTTGATTATATGAAATGAAATGAACCGTTCAGGGAGACAGTGAGTTGTAGGAACGCAGGAACACTATATTCATTTATTTTAAATATTAACGATAGAAAACTAAATGATACATTGATAAATTATAATTCATATATAATATCATATGGTATATATGTTACATAATTTCATTAACACCAGCCTTTAAACATTCCATTTGTGGCATGAACGAGTCATATCACTTGGAGGTGGCGGTAGTCCGTACTTCCTCTAATGAAATTACTGTATTTACGCATCATTAAAAGTGTAAAGGTATGTTTGTAAATAAAAATTACAGTATCATAGAGAATATATAAATATAATAAATATAATATATAAATATATTTCCATCATAATGGCCACCATGATAGGTTGTAGGGGAGGATTGAACAATCATCTTTTCGTGAGGCAGTAGTTCACCATACACAAAAACTAAACATTCATATCCATTAGATAGAGGTGTGTGTAAATGTAGTTCTAATTTTTCTCATAAAAAATCCATGTTATTGAAGATACTGGTTTTTTTATAAAATAACATAATAAAGAGAGCTTAGGGGGATGGATAAGGAGAAAATGAAAGAATTTTGAGTGTAGACATTAACTCATATTAGGCAACTCATTTGTATTTAAGCAAAAAGGAATTCATGAATTTCATTCTGCCTAAGGTAAAAATTCTATGAGTAATTTAGGGATTTTGGAAGATTATTATATTAGAGTTTGGATGAGACAATGAGCTTGATAGGTGTTATTAAGGGTTAGAGGTTGTTGACATTTTTATGAGGGGGGATGGGTACTTTATGAATGTCTTGAAAGATTATTTTATTATAAACTGAATTTTGTTTTCAAACTGTACAAAAATTATTTAATTAGAATATAAGATAACTATTTTTTAAAATAACCTCATGCAATATGTTTTGGTTATGTTTTGGTTTCATGTTTATCCTTATGTTTTAGCCTTAACCCTTTGTTAGCTAATTTAACTATTACTACATCTACTTGTATATTCAAACCATATAGTAAAAATACTTACCATAAAATGCCAATTTACCCTCAAGTGATTCATTAACGACATGTTAAACATTTTCTAAGAAATTTTTCCAATTCATATATTTAAATCAATATTATATTATTTAATAAAAAATAATATGTTTTTAAAACTCCTTTTTATCAATTTTTATAATATTTATATTATGACTTTTTTAAAAACCGTAAAAATTTATTATTTCAAAAAATCATAATTAATTCATAGATAAAAAGTCATAATAATCCCGAAAATAAGTTTATTGAATAAAAAGTTTCAAAATAAATTTACTTTAATATTTATTATCAAGTCTATGAAAATCATTCATTAATAAGGTAATCACTAGATCATTGTTACATTGTAAATAAATTTATTTATTTGATGTATAAACATTATAAATAAAATTTCATAATTTAAAAATCATTTTATATTTATAATTACTATTTATTGTCGAAATTATCACTTATATAACCCTATATAAAAATTCTTTTACTAAAAGAAACATTTTTATGTTACATTTTCCCTTACTTTATATTAATTTTTATAAAATGTCATTTTCACATAAATATGGCTCCATAGGGTCCCTAAATCAATCCCAGGATGCCCATGGTTGGACGTATTATATTCCATTATATTTGGACACGTGTTAGGGTAGTTTTACTCTTATTATTATATTAGTTTTTTCCTTATTTACCAGATTTACCCTTTAATCATGGTAAATAAAATATTTTCGAATGATAATATCCATAGAGCCTAAAAATAAAAATTAACTCTTTACACATTTTAATCCTTCTGATTCCAAATATGGAATCCATTTTTCAAAATTCAAAAGATATAAATTTCTAAAATTAATAAAAAATTAATTCTCGTTTTCAAAACTAAAAATTATGTTTTTAAGAAGTAAAAAGTACCTATAAATTTAAATTTTTTATGTCCAATTACAAACTGAAATTACTTACAAAGAAAAAAACATGACTAAATGATAAAAATATAATCTAACTAAAATTTAAAACCTGTTAAAAATACAATATAACTATATAAATAAATTAGATTAAATGGATGTTTTGAGTTAAAATGTCGTATATATTACAATTCATTAAAATATGAGTTTCCTCAGAAAAATACAAAAATTTAATCAGAAGTAAATTTTGATATCTTGATTCTATAGAAGATGTTTATTTTGTCAAATATATCCTATAAAATTTAAAAATATATATTTAAAAACTGTTTTACATCCAAAGGTGGTAAAAATTTCCATATAAAAAATATTATATTATTTCATGTTTAATTACATATTCATATTTATTTTAAGCCTCTAAAATTTCTTGGATAAATATAAAGAAATATAAAAAACATGTATAATAATATTTTATTTAGTTCGGTGCATTATTTCCAAAATAATGGCTATGCATTAACTACAATTTAAAATAATTATATTATTATATTAATTTTTTTATAACTCAATGTTGTGTGCAACATAAGATTTCAAATAATCCCATTGTTCCGTGTTGAGTATCATATCAGAAAAAGAATCCCCTTTAATGTTAAAGAAATATATTATTTATTAATATTAATATAAAATAAAATTATTATTCTATACATACATCAATTGCTACATCCTTCCCCACTATTATAAATTGTGTTCTCACAATTTTAAAATTGGTCTCGGAAACATCTATGGAAATACCACGTTTAAAAATGAATTAATAAAACTATCACATTTAAAGAACGAAAGAGAAGTATAAAGGACTCCAAAGATAATACATACTCGGATTTCATGTATAAATACAAGGATATGGAAGATAAAATAACTATAAAGTTATAATGGATAGTGATAGAAAACATGATCAGGAGAATTCTAACTACCAGAAAACCATAACCTTTTGATGGGTTAAATGGTATTTGGTTCCCCATTAAGAAAAGTAAATAGACAATTTTTTGTTTCAGGTTCCTTTTAATAATGTTGTGGAATATACATATGATATTGACTAAGAAAATAAAGAAATATTCTGAATTTTCACATTGAGTTTTTTTCATTAATAAATTTCTCCGAAAAACTCATCATTTCCCTAAACGACGAGTATTCAAGATGACCTGGTCAAATAAGAAGTGATAGAATGAACTTCTATAGAATCACATGATCCAAAAAAGATGAACTATATATTTCCCCTATGTTTATATATTATCTAATAATAAAATGGTTAGTAATAGTCAAATAATTCCAAAATGGATAATCCTTTATAAAAAGGAACACTACTCTTAATCTTAAAAGTTGAGCAAACAATACCCAAAGTTCAACAAATACCATTTCATACACAATTTTCCTTATCATTATTAATAATAATTGATCTATGATTGAAACCCAAAATTTCAGAATTATTTGATCACATAGTCTTCCATGATACATCTTAATATTTATCTAAAAATAACATTTAATACTCTAAATGTCTCATACTAAAATGTAATTAACTTAATAACATATTTTCTATGATAGTTTAATCATTTCCATAAATAACCTGAATCACTATAAGTCCACAATTAAAATTTTAGATTCCTCCTATATTAAATTCCACCATTTATCCTCAAATGAAATATTATAGTAATAAATTTTCCTTAGTTTTAGAATGTTCACAAAAGTTTAAACGTATTCCAAAATAACATTTATAGCTTTATCATAAAATCATTTTTCTATATGAAGAATATCCAATTTATAATACATTAGTTCCAAAATTAACTTAATATTGATCCATAAAATCATATAACTAAAATTAACAAGTCATAATCACTATGGACTTCATGTAGGTTAGTGGTAGGTGATAAATCCATGTAGCACTTTGGTTGTGTGTTTGATACATACAATTATTTCCGAATCGACGAGTTTTCACATGGTCTTCATGTTACCCCATTTCAAAAACTATATAATTTTATAAAATTCCCAAAAATAAGATAAATTCCCCAAAATTTTCCATCATTTATTTTAACTTCCAATGTTATCTCATACCTCACATTTTAATCCCAAAAATTAATAGCATGTAATTGCCTCAAATTATACGATATTATAAATTGAAATGGCTATTTATAACTATATCCACAACGGAAATGATAATACTTCCTCAAATATAATTTTCACATAACAACCTTCAGGGTTACACATACAAGAGAAAAGTCTTATAATGTAATTCTATCAATGAAATATCATTAATACTTTAAATCATTTCTTCACCCAGATATCTAAAATTCCTCCAGAATTTGTAAATTGAAGACATCTTAATCATCAATAATTCTCCACTATCCATTAACCCTTTTTTCAATTTATTATGTAATACTTATTTCCTACAAAAAGAATCATGAATAATACCCTATGATTAAATAATGTCAAAACACATGTTAATAAATAATCCATTACTTTCATAGGTCAATGTCAGTTTCCTCATTGTCAATTGGAATGGAATTAGGTATTGGTAAACTTATATTTGTACGGTCCTGCAGATCACATTCACCAAACTTCTTCATAGTAAATTATTTTTCATAATGACCATGCACAAAAATTTTAATACATTAAAATGATCCCTAAAAAATTATTTATTTCCCTTTCATAGAGTCAAATGAACACATATTTTTTCCATGGAAGCTTATTGCTTGATTACCTTCATTACCACATGAATAAATTCTTCTCATCCCTTTCAGTCATTTTCCTTGGTCTATCTTTCCACATCCTTGACACATACGTTTTTTAATATACATACATTTATGATTATTACCTGAACTTCCATAGGGATTCATTTCTCCAAAGGGATTCATTTATCTCATATATTATGCCATAGAGAAATCACCAAGGATTATGTGGTAAATCATGACTCTAAATAATGTGTTGACAATGACCACAATATTTCTCATTTCATCTCTCATTTAATTCAGTTACTTATTCAGAAAACTACCATTGTTTCCTTCATATCCATTGTTACATTGGTGCCTCCTAGATCTAGCCAGTTACTCTCAAACCAAAGAGGTTAGTGTGAATATAACAGTAAAATCATCATACTCTATCTCGTGATGATGGTAAAAAATATGATAGACTTATTCATGTTATATTAAAATAATTCAATTTATCTAAAATAAATATGACTCTTTATAATATTCTAACAACTGTGGTTATATAAAACATGTCACTTATACATGAATATAACATGAACCTCTAATGTTATTTAATCTAACCTATGATACCATCTATAAGGCCCTAGCCTTAAACATTACATAATAGTTAGTTAAATCAAGAATTCAAATTGATAATCTTTTCAGGTTTTGAGTTATAGATAATTGGACAAATATATTAGATTATATATCAAAAATTATGAATTTTTCACTTTTACTCTATCCTATTTTTTCATAATAATAAAACTCCTTATATAAATAAGAATATTTTTCTTAATATAAATCATATTTAATTAATACTTTATCTTAACCTACTTTATACCCTATATAAAACATTTCAAAAACATGGGATGATCATAAAATGATAATTAAGGGTTATAAAATATAGAAAGAAAACATTATCCCATCTATTCATACAGATGAATAAAATCATTATTTTCACTCATATAAAAAATGCTATTCAACATACCTCATGAAATAATATGATTTATGAATAAATAGCAGAAATCATACACCATAAAGGTAACTTGTGGAATCTATAACATACTTAAATTGTAGCATTTACATCTACATAGGGAGTTACATTTGAAATACCCATAATAGTATATTCCCTAAAACTCTTAGGAGAAAAATTAATGTTTCCCCTGTCATGTTACCCAATGCATTGGAGAGCTATCTCAAGCTCACCCTCCCTTGGTTTATCACAAAACCACCCATACATGGTTTATCATGTAACCACCCATAAAATGTCCATGTACCATTACATAAAAATAAACCATAAAAGATTTATGTTATCAACATTTCACTCATCAATATCAAGAATATAATTCAAAATAATGAAATATTTAACCCATTTCCAAAACCATTTAAAACATTTAGTAACAGTTTTTTAATCAAAGTTTATCATACCAAATTGAAACATGTAAATGAATATAATTTTAAAAATTAATTTCCATATAAATAAATCCTTAAAAACATTTTAAAAACATGGTCAATAATAATAATGATTTAGAAATATAAGTCATTAAAACATATATAATGATGTTCTAGTGAAGGGGTCACGTAACACTTTAGAAACACATGAATAAAAAAAATAAAGGATATAATAAAAAACATAAAAAATCATGATAATATATATATTCAAGATATAATATCTTAGAACGGGTTTATACACACATTATATGATATTAATGGTGAACAATAATTAAATATTCTTCAATGAATGGATACTGAGATGTATTCCTTTACATAGATTGTATCAATGATGTAAGAATTTACCAATGGGGTGATTATCTATAGCAATAGTATAACCACACACACAAAAAGTGGAAACTAAAACATAAAGAAACAAATAGTGATTTCACACATAATATAGGCATAAAATAATCAAAGAATTATGTGTAAAACCCAATGAGAAGAAATTGAGTTTTGAATTTACATTACAAAAATTCGGCAGCCTAACGACATTACATAAAATTTCATAAAATGAGTTGAGGAGAGAGAAAATGGAATATCATTGTTTACAAATAAAATGGACATAAATAAGTATATATAATAACATACCCCATCATATGAAAATCTAAATTAGAAGACATAACATAAATGAATTCTTTGACTCAAAGAGGAGGGTGAACGATCCCGTACCTTGAGTCTGATTCATCACTTATGTCACTTATTCTTATTGAATAATAAATGTATGTTAATTTCCATTTTATTGGGGACATTTTTTATGTTTATTAATCCTTTTATACCACTTATCACCACATTATAAAAATTAACTATTTATTTATGTCAATGTCAGTCATTTTGTCGATATTGGGTACTTGAGTTGAAAATGATCTGGTTATAATTACAAATTGTCCATGTGGCCAAAAAAAATTATCTCCAGAATAGTATTAATTATTTAAATATCATATATATGTATTATATATCTATTTATAATAGTCCATGAAATTTGGAGATAATAAATGAAATTCACCATTCAAGGGGATGGTAAGCCGTACGTATGCTTGAACAGGACATTCATTTATTTGTCAAATTGAAGAACTGAAAACGAAATGATAAATACATATATTATAATTCAAGTATAATATCATATGATTTATATGTTACATCTCTTTATTAACTCTATCCTTTACTCGTTCTATGTATGTCATGAATGAGTCATATAACATTGAGGGGGTGGTAGTCTGGACTTCCGCAAATATAATTATCGTATTTACATATCCTGGAAAGCATAACTGTATAATTGTATATAAAACATATAGTATCATAGAGATAATATTAATATAATATATATAATATATAAATAAAGTTCCATTATAATGGACACCATGAGAGGTTGTAGGGGAAAATGGAACAATCATCGTTACATGAGGATGTAGTTCGCGGTACATAAAAACAATATGTTTGTCTTCATTAGATGGAGGTGTGGGTAAGTGTAGTTTAATCGTTCTCATAAAAACATACTATTATATTAAAGATACTGGTTATTTTATAAAATAATGGAATAAAGAGAGTTTAGGGGGTCGAAGAAGCAAAATAAATGAAAGATTCTTGAGAGAATATATTACCTAAAAACAGGTAACTCTATTGGATTTAATCTAAAAGACAGTCATGAATTCCCTTATTTTTAAGGTGATACTTGAACAAGGAAGTATGTGTGGTTGTGAACTTATTTTAGTGGAGTTTGGATGATACGACGGGCTTGAGAGGTGTGAGTAAGGGTTAGAGGTGGTTGCCTTTTATAATAGGGGGAGGAGTACATTAAGAAGGTATTGAAAGATTATTTTATTCTAAACTGAATTTAGATTTCAAAAGGACCACAAAAAATTTAATGTGAATATTAGATTATTATTGTTCAAAATACTCTAAAAAAATTGATTTTAGACATGTTTTGGTTTCAAATGTAACCTTATCATTTAACGTTAACCCTTAGTAAACAAATATAAATCTTACCATGTATTCATGTATATTCAAACTATATGGTTAATATAGTTACCATAAAATGACAATCAAACCAAAAGTGGTTCATTAATGAAACATTAAACATTATCTAAATAATTTGGCTTAATTATAGAATTTTTTTACTATTATTTCATTTATTAAGAAAATATTTTTTTTAAAAACTCATTTATATCAATATTTATACTATTCATATCATGTCTTTTCAAAAATCCATAAAAACATGATTACTTCGAAAAAAAATAATTAATTAAAAGATAAAAAATGATAATATTCCCTTATATTCTTGGACGGAATAAAAAGTTTGAAAATAAATTTATTTTAATATTTATAACATCACTTATTAAAATCATTCATTTAAAAAGTAATCAAAACATCATCATTGTGTCATAAATAAATAAATTTATTTGATGTATAAAATTTTAAAAAAAAATACCATGATGTTGCAAATCTTATTAGCTTTATAATGACTATTTATAGTAGAAAATATCGCTTATAAAACACGATATATTATTTTCTAAAATATACATGTTTATGTTACATTTTCCCTTACTTAAAATTAATTCTTATAAATTTTCATTTCACATCAATGTGGCACCATGGGGTCCTGAAATCAACCCAAATATGCCCATGGTCAGACATATTAAATACAATATTATTAATACACATATTATGGTAGTTTGTTATTATAATATTATTTTTCCCTTATTTATAAGATTTACCAATTAACCATGGTAAATAAAATATTTACAGAAATTACTATTAAAATGACTAAAAATAAAACATATCTATTTAAAAAATTTGGAACTCATGGTTCCAATTATGTAATCCATATTTCCAAATTTTAAACAGAGAAATTAAAGAAATTAATTTAAAATGATTTTTCATTATCAAAACCAAAAAGCATGTTTTAAAGAAGTAAAAACTACCAAAAGATTGAAATGTTTTTTTTCGAATTTCAAAGTGAAATTACATCAAATGACCAAAATTGGATTAAATGATAAAAATTAATTCCCATTAAATTGTCAAGACAATTAATTGTAAAACATAACTATATAAATACATTATATTAAAAGGAAGTTTTGAATTATAATTCATTATATTTTAGTATTCCTTAAAATACGAATTTCACAGAAAAATACCATCATTTAAACCAATGTAAATTCTCATATCACGATACTATAGAAGAGGTTTAGTTTTTCAAATATAACATATAAAAGTAACAATACCTTGATTTTAAAAGGGTTTTCTATCAAAAGTCTGTAAACCATCCTTTTAGAAAATTTTAAAGTATTTCATGCTTAATGTGGGATTCATTTTTATTATAAGCCACTAAAATTTATTAGATAAATTTAAACGCATTTAAAAAACATGTATAATCATATTATAGTTAGTTATGTTCAATTATGCTAATAAAATGACTAGTCATTAATTACCATTTAAAATAATAATTTTATTATATTATATTTCAGTATAAATCAAAATTGTGTGGAACTTATGATTTCTATAAAACCCATTGTTTCGTGTAGTGTATTCAATTGGAAAAAATCATCCCATTTAATGAAAAAGTAATATCTTATTCCGATATATCAATTAAATTAAAAGATGTTATTATATAAATACATGGGTTTCTACAAAAATACCCTACTAATTCCTCTCACCAAAATCCAATGAATTATTTCGTAGGTTCTAGAACTTATATAATATAAACTGTAGGTCCTATAAGAATAATTATAAAGGATGTTTAATGAATAAGATGTAATCATCAAAACTAAATCTTTCAGATTTATTTATTTTCCTAATTTCTATTCATGTGTTGTAACCATCCTAAAAAATCCAGTATCATAAATATACTGATACGTTATTTGTATTACGGTATATGTAGATTATAAATCATTTTATTCCATTGTGAAATGAAAACATCGCTTGTGTGTACGTATTACTTATCATCTTCATTTTATGATGTAATTTTTTCATCACTATATTAAAATGATGGTCATACCTATGTAACTGATGAATTTACATGACCCATAAATGTTTTTTATAATTATTACAGAATAGATTATTATACATTAAATTTATTTAAATTCATTCTTTGAAAAATAAAACTCACACTCATGAATGCATGGAACTTACTATCTACATGAACAGTATAAATCATATTTCAATACTAATATTTAAAAATGACTGTAAATATCGATATATTTATGATATATTACAATTATAATGTGAGTAATATTCTTCAAACTATGGAATGAAAATTAAATTATAAGGACAAATGAAACTAAATGAAAACAAACAACATAAAAGGTAGTAGTTGTCACCCGAACCAATGTTTTAATAACTTATTCTTACTAAATTGGGGATAAATGATTATAAGTATATCCTAATTAAGATTATATATATAGATATGATTTTAGATATTTAACATAGTCATTAAAAATATAAATTTATTATAAATGTGGTTCAAACACATAAGAAGGACGTCATACATAGGGTAATTGTTTCACATCTCACCTTTATATATGCGGGACATATGACATATCCAACACATATTTATTTTTCATGGTGTATTTTATACCCTGTTGACACGTTATGATTTTATTGACATTATTTTCATAACATACAATGATTCATTTGATTTTTTTACTTCATAGGTCTTACGATTCAAAAGTTACCAAGTGGTAAGGGTTTCTTTAACAGTCTAATTATCAATCATGATTTTTAATTTTTATTTCTATAATATGGAATATTTCATATCCATTTATTCCTTTTTGAATTTTTATTTAATTTATTTACACTCATTGAATTATTTTTCAATATTTTTATCATTTTTTTCACTTTTCACAAGATGTTTTCTAATAATTCATAATGTCAATTTTTGAATGATTTATTATTTTATTATTATTAAATTGTGAAATGATTTTTGTTTTTTGTGTTATACTAAATGAATTTAATTTAACACCATCAAGATGCCTTAATGATTTGACTCTTACAGTAAAATTTGACATGGTTTTTTATAATAGAAATGATTTTTTATTAGGAAAGTCCAGACGATTAACTTTCAAGATTCTATAAAACCCCAGCTAAAATAAGTCATTATTCCTAAAAATAGGGTCTCTCCACATAGATGTAGTGAATCTGGTGCGTGCCAACGCCCTTGGACTTCACTATTTCAGACCCCCATGAATCCCAGTCATTGTTGCTTGATCTACTATTCTATCATGCCCCCTCCCCATAATGTGTACCCCTCCTGGGTCGAAAATGTGAAAAGGGAGACAATGACCCCCGAGTCTGGCCTCTAGTAGGCCCTGGGTTGGCGACTATCACCGAGGGTATAACAAACACACAGATGGGAGGCATTACCCTCTAATAGAACACATGCGGAAGAGAGAGATAAGATAGACACCAACCATCTCCAACTCAGAACTGAAATATTAAAGAAACCATTGTACAAATATGAAATTCCATGCAAAAGTACGACAACTGAAAGGATAAACTATAAGTACCCAAAAGAAAGTAAAATGACAGCGACCACAAGCCCGAACAGCTCCTCAAACCATAGGCTAGTAGTAACCAGCTTGATCTCCAACCTGCTCTAAGTGACCTGGAAACAGTTTATATATACGTAGGGTGATTATAACAGTATACTAAGTGGGATCCTCCCCGAAGCCTCTAATGAAAAAGTAATGAAAGAATGGTAAAGCACAGTGAACAATAGTGAAACTGACTCATCTCCTAAACAGGAATACTATGTTCCCAACCTCACCATGGATACTCTCACCATGTAACACATAGTAGAATATATCATATAGAATATGATATCAAGGGTACCCTACTACTACTTCCCCACTGGTTTTCCGCTTTTCCCCAAAGACATACGTCCTGTGCATCTCTCTACAAAGGCTTGCCCGTATATACCTGGGCTAAGCTCCACAATCTGCACAATATGCACCACAAATTCTTACCCGCAGACACCTGGGCTAAGCACCAAACCATCCTCACTACCAAAAGTAATGAGGTAATTTCAGGGATCCACCACAGCTCGCATAACGTGTATCATACGTCGTGTATAATACCTCAATCCATTACAGCACATACACCAAGTAAAGATCCTCAAGCCATCACAGCCAATGCACACTACACCTATAGTATCCCATAGGATACTATATCCAGAATATATGTGTGGAAATAACCACAAGCCATTACAGCCCTCTACAGAAATATATGGGGAAAACTAACCGATGTGCCAAAGGCACTAGCATCTACCAAGTGAAGAGAGTGTGGCTAAAGGGGTAGTCAGCCATTCAACCTCCCATCAGAATGTTGGTGAAAACACCCCCAGGGCTCAAAATCCCTGGGATGTCAGTTTCCCTTACTGAAAGGGTGGTGTAGCATATAGAAACACATAAAGTACCGAATATATATAACTCACAACCACACTATGGTCATAACATACTCATAGTCTTAACTGCATCTAATATCTCTCGGACTCTGGGCTGCTATTTTTAGGACTAGGTATCATATTAGAACAAACCCCATTGAAGAATTTCATTAGGTTACTTCATTTCCTTTTTCATCTGTTCCAATTTACGTTAATTCATTATTTACACATTAATTAACCAAGATCACAACAACATTAAACTTCATTTTCATCACATTCAAAATCAACTTTTCCTTTAAATATTCAACATCACCTTTAAATTCAAGCATCTCCATCCTCATAGATTATAACAATTTAATCAATCTTTCATTACAGAAAATTACTTTACCATATTCTTAGGAATTATAGAAAAGAAACCTATGATACTAAACAAAAGGAGCTCAACACGGTGAGTAGATGTACTACCCATCGAGTCTTTGCCGCATATAGCAAGAGCGTAGACCCATCCTCCCTTGAGAGGCTATACACAGAAAGTACGTGGCATACCCCCCATGTCATCACCTCCTTCAGAAGAAGCGTAAGAAAGACCAGCTACCATGAGCAGTGGGGAAATGTAATGGAGATAAAACATTTAATCAATGTCACCAAGCATCCAACAAACACATCCATCCCATTCCATCATCACTTGTGTCCTCCCCGACACCCACATGCATAAACTGATGCATCTCACCACTGTAAGTGTCATCCGCTGGCACAACCACAAGGCCTCCCAGCCTCCTCATATCACAACACCCCTCTAGGGTCACATCAAATCACAAGCAGCATGAAATCAAACATCACATCAAATGGTCTCCTGGCCCTTTAACAAGGCATCCAACCTTCATACATAATGAGCACTCATGGCTCTAAAGCACAAGGCACTCGGCCTTATGAACAAGAGGGTAACTAAGAACCCTACCAGGCGTTATCTTTTTTCAACCAAATAGTTCTTTAATCCCTCTTGAATTAACAGACTCAATTCGTAGGTTCCAATTCTAGGAAACATAATCAGTAAGTTATCACAAATGATTTAAAATGCTTATTATTCCAATTTTATTAACATCAAATTTGAACAACTATAACAACAGAAACAACCAGATTCATTTACATGCCTCTTTATCTTTAGAGAATTAATTATCAAATAATTCTAGATTTATGTTCTTTATCAATTTCCATCAAGGATGAACAACTAATCAAAGAAAGCATAAATATCAATCTATCTAGAGAACCATGAGGAAAACCGTTATCACGGTACAAAACAACAACATGTGATCAAACCAATTCTTTTAATCTGGTTCAAGTATTTAATTAGGTCAATTAAATTGTGATCCAAATGGATAAATCATGATAACTCTATGATTTCACATAATGACTTAGAGAATCCATGAATCCTCTACCTCAATGGTTTTTTAGGAAACCCACAACGGTCGAAGAATGCCCAAGGAGACTGGGCTAATTCACCAAGGATCCTCCCTATATCCCCTATCCTATCACAACCAAGACTAAAGATCATCACAAACGACATCCACACACATATATATTCTCGTAATGGGTGTATATCTAAGATCTCGATAGAAGAGGAGGAGTAGATCTTGGTAGATCTGAGAAACCAAACAAAAAGGATAGATTTCCTTGAGAAACCGACATCGATTCGCGAAGAGAAGCCTCTGGATCACCTACAAAATGCTTGGGAGCAGTTCTTCCACCGCCAAGGAAGGGTAATCCTGAGTTATGGATTCTTAGGGGATTAAAAGAGGTGATTAAAGGGAAAATGAGTTAGATCCATAATTTTAGGTCATAACTTTATGTGCTCGCATAGTTAGTTCCAACGTTTTAACAAACCGTGCGCTAACCGTGTAATATATTATGCCTCGATAACCCCTCCTCACATGATTAGTCTGCATGGGTAGGCAAACTGTGCACTGAAAGTGCGTTAGATACTACCCTCATGACCATCCTTGCACAGTTTAAGAAAACCGTGCACTAACCATGCGAATGATATTACCCTTTAGCTTTCCTTAAAAGTCCACCCAAACGCACCCCCAAGTCACCTTGACATCCCGAAACACCTCTATCACCACGTTTTCAATAAGGAATAGACCGGAGAGGTCCAAAATATTATATCAGATACCTCTCAAAACATTCTCATCCTCGAGAATCCAAAACCCACCTATATTTAAAACAAAACAGGGTCTGAACAAACCACCCGCCGAGATACCTCTCAAAAGAGAGCAAGCCACTAAAGCAACAAACATAGTCATCTCATAAACATAAAGGTTTCATAACCACATAAGGAATTGTCATTACATGGAAGAGTTAATCTTTAAACAACTCTGGGTACTGATCATATATCTGTGACTCACGTTCCCATGTACTCTCCTCTATGCCACCGTGTCGCCACAAGACATGAAATAAGGGGATGGAATGTATACAAAACACCTTCTCCTTGAAGTCTTTGATCTCCAACTGTCTTAGTCAGCGCCAAGGGCACTGGAAGCCTCTCAACCGTAAGTACCAAAGCATGGACAAGGGTAGGTGATATAAAGGAGTGTGTCACTCCTGAATCAAACAAGGAATACACTAAGGTAGAAAACAAGAAAAGGGTGCCTCAAACCACATCTGGATCATCTGGTGCTGGAAATGCTAGAGCATGAAGCTGACCTCAACCTCCTACATAGCCTCGCTGTCCCTGATGAAGCCCACCACCACGGTCGCACTATGCTCTCTGAGGATGGGGAGTGTCATGGGGTTGTCCAATGTATGACACATCTCCCCTCTGGTTATCTAAAGCTGGTGCAACTGGCTACTGATGCCTCGGTGGAAACTGCCTCAATAAAGGAACCTCAAGCGTAGCACCCGATGCAAGATGACCTCTTCGAAATGTCGGGCACTCCCGCTGCTAATGGGCACGACCAACACAAGAAAAAACAATAGCCTGATCCCCTGGAATAGGCCTGAGAGTTTATTCCTTCGGAGAAACGATACGTGAAGTGATGGGACCAACCCCCAGCTAAACGAAAACTCATTAGCCCTGAAAACAGGGAACCCTGGACCACAGCCTTACTCCGTGAGAAATCATGAAGATTCCCTTCTCGTGATGATCTTATTGTAGCCAAAGTCCTCTCAACAACCTCTGCCCTCGCCAACACCTCGAGATATTTCTTCAGCATAAATGGGGTGATCTGGAACTGGATCTCTGGACGCAAAGTCTCCTCGAAATGCCTCACCCTGGCCTCCCCATCTGGTAACAGGTCCAAAGCATATCGTAAAAGTTTCATGAAACGGATCCAAAACTACCGAATATTGGATCTCCCCTATCAGAGGGTAAGGAGCTCCTGGAGACTGGATGCCTTCACAGTCGAGGAAGGAAACTTGTATAAACTTATCTCGGAACTCCTCCAATGAGATCGCTAACTCCTCACGATACCCGAGGAACAAAAACCACCACTACCTCGCTGCTCCACACATCATCTTTATATCTATGGAAACCCAGTGCTTTTTCCAAGCATGGATCAAACTGAAGCCTATCTCGACCTCCTCTATCCAGTATTCCATGACTGTATCTGAAATGGAGCACTTGAACTTCTGCAGACTCTGGTGCTGAAACTCTCGGAGTGTCTTCCTCCAACTGTCGTCGTCTTCAACCTCTACCCTGTGGCGATCAGCTGGAACAACCTGCTGGACATTTTCTGTGAAATCTTGAAGGGGACTTCAACCAGGAGCCATACCTGTAAAATAACAAACACTTAGAGCTCCTAAGCCCGGAATATGGAAGTCTCAAAATTAATTAATTAATTATTTCCTTTTATACATTTTATGTTATCGTATCCCATGATCTACCCATTCACACACATGCACAAAGAAGAATGATGCATGATCCTTTCTTAGGTTTCTACTCTGAAACTAGTATCACCTTGTTCAGTAGCCATTGTAAAAATAAAGGTCCGAGCATTATTTCATAGGGGGGCGTAAACGCCTATGTCTTATCCGGTTTCCATTGTTTACCGCACTTACTAAACATTAATGACACTGTTTCCCTACAAACCCATGCAACCTCACATGTTCTTAACTCCAAACTCCATCCTATCCCTCAACCAGACCTCTAATAGCACTCTGTCACAACCCACTCCCCACAATGTGTACCCCTCCAGGGCCTGCAATGTGAAGAGGGGGATAATGACCCCCGAGTCCTGCCTCTAGTAGGCCTCAGTTTGGCGACTAGAACCATTGGTATAATAAACACACCAATGGGAGGCATTGCCCTCTAAGAGAACACATGCGAAATAGAGAGATAAGATAGACTCCAACCAACTCCAACTCAGAACTGAAATATAAAAGAAACCCATGTAAAAATATGAAATTCCATGAAAAAGTACAACAACTGAAAGGGAAAACTACAAGTACCCAAAACAATGTAAAACGACATCGACCACAAGCCCGAACACCTCGTCCAACCACATGCTAGTAGTAACCATCTAGATCTCCAACCTCCTCCAAGTGACTTGAAAAACAGTTTATTTATACGTAGGGTGAGTATAACAGTATACTCAGTAGGATCCTCCCTGAAGCCTCTCGTGCAAAAGAAAAGAAAGAATTCTAAAGCACAGTGAACAACAGTGAACCTAACTCATCGCCTAAATAGGTATACTATTTTCCAAAACTCACCATGTAACGCATACAATAATATATCATTTAGAAAAGGATATCAAGGGTACCCTGCTACTACTTCCCCACTATTTCGACACTTTTCCCCAACGATATATGTCATGTGCATCTCTCTCTAAAGGCTTGCCCGTATATACCTGGGCTAAGCTCCACAATCTGCACCATGTTCACCACAAAGGCTTGCCCGCAGACACCTGGGCTAAGCACCATACCATCCTCACAACCAAAAGTAACCAGGTAGTTTCAAGGAGCCACACAGCTCACATAATGTGTATCATACGTCGGGTATTATACCTCAGGACATTACAACCCATACATCGAGTAAGGATCCTCAAGCCATCATAGACTATGCACGTTACACCTATATTAGCCCATATGATACCTTATCCAGAATATATGTGTGGAAATAACCCCAAGCCATTACAACCCTCTACACACATATATGGGGAAAACTAACCGCTGTTCCAAAGGCACTAGTATCTACCAAGAGAAGAGAGCAGGTATAAAGTGGTAGTTATCTATTCAACCTCCCATCAGAATGATGGGGAAAACACCCCCATGGATCAGAATCCACGGGGTGTCAGTTTCCCTTACCCATAGGGTGGAGTAGCATATAGAAACAAAAAAAAGTACATAATATATATAACTCACAACCAAACTATGGGCATAACCTAGCCTTAGTCTCAACTCCATCTAACATCTATCGGACTCCGGGCTACTATTTCTAGGAATAGGTATCCAATAAGCACACAACCAATTAAATAATTTCTTTAGGTTACTTCATTCTCTTTTTCATCAGTTACACATTACGATAATTAATTATTTTTACATTAATTAACCATGATCACAACCAAATCAAACTTCATTGGCATCACATTCAAAATCATCAGTTCCTTTAAATATTCAACATCACCTTTAAATTCCAGCATCTCCATCCCCGTGGACTATCACCATTTAATCAGTATTTCATTACAGAAAATTACTTTCCCATATTCCCAGGTATTCTAGAAAATAAACCTATGCTACTAAAAAAAGGGGCTCAACACAGTGAGTATATGTTCTACCCTTCATGTCATTGTCGCCTATAGTAAGAGCATAGAACCATCCTCCCTCGAGAGGCTAAACACGGAAAGCATGTGGCATACCCCGTGTGTCTTTTCCTCCTTCGGAAGAAGGGTAAGAAAGACCATCTTCCATGAGTAGAGGGGGAAAATAAAGGAGATAAAACATTCAATCAAAGTCACCAAGAATCCATTAAACACAACCATCCCATTCCATCATCACATCGGTCCTCCCCAACACCCACATGCATAAACCGATGCATCTCTCCACTCTAGGTGTCATCCGCTGCCACAACCACAAGGCCTCCCTGCCTCCTCATAACACAACACCCCTTCAGGGTCACAACACAGCACAAGCAGAAGGAAATCAAACATCACATCAAATGGGATATTGGCCCTTTAACAAGGAATCCATCCTTCATACATAATGAGCACTCATGTCTCTAAATCATAAGGCACTCGGCGTTACGAACAAGAGGGTAACTATGATCCCTACCAGGAGTTATCTTTTATCAACCAACCAGTTATTTAATCCCTCTTGAATTAATAGATTCAATTCATAGGATCCAATTCTAGGAAACCTAATCAGTAAGCTATCACAAAATATTTTACATGAATACTATGCCAATTTGATTGACATCAAATTAGAAAAACTACAATGACAACAACATCTGAATTCATTGACAAGCCTCTTTTTCTTTAGCCAATTAATTGTCAAATAATTCTGTCTTTACGTTCTTTATCAATTTCCATCAAGGAAGAACAACTAATCAAAGCAAGAATAGATATCACTCTATCTAGAAAGACACAAGGAAAACTGTTATCACGGTACAAAACAACAACATGCGATCAAAAAAATTCATTTTACCCAGCTCATGTATTTAATTAGGTCAATATCATTGTGATATAAAGGGATAAATTATTCCAAATCAACGATTACACATAAAAAATTTTAGAAGCCAAGAATCTCCTACCTCAATGGTTTTCAAGGAAACCCACAACGGTCGAAGAACACATAATGAGACCGGGCTGATTCTCTAAGGATCCTCCCTATATCTCCTCTCCTAACACAACCAAGACCAAAGATCATCACAAACTACATCCACACATTTAGATCTACTTGTAATGAGTGTAGATCTATGATCCTGACAAAATATGGGGAGTAGATCTAGGTAGATCTAAGAATCCAAACAAAAAGTATCACTTACCTCGAGAAATCGGCTTCGATTCGTGAAGAGACGCCTCCGGATCGCCTCCAAAACACTTGGGAGAGGTTCTTCTACCTCAATGGAATGGTAATCCTGAGTTATGTCCACTTAGGGGCTTAAATGAGGCTATTAAAGGAAAAATGAGTTAGAACCCCAATTTTAGGATCTAACTAGAAGTGCCTGCATGGCGGTTTAACTAAAGGACCCTGGGACACCCTGAGAGGGGAGGGGTGAATCACGATGACAAATTTTTCTTCTCAATGTTTTGGATCTTGTTCCCACGTTGGTAGGAACATGTTGAACCTATAAGATGAATATGATCAGAAAGAAAACATTCACATCCACAGAGAAGACACAACACTTTTTACTTGGTTCACCACTAAGGGCTACGTCCAAGGAGCATACACCGACAAGTTGTCGGTCGAACCAAAATACACTAATCTTCACTAGTTGTGGATTACAAAGGTTTGAGTAAAGTCACAATGTCCAAGGATCATTTCCTTTAAAAAAAGTTCAGGGATAGCTCACTGCATCTCTCGCACAGGCCCCCGATGGCGAAACCCTAGTTTCTCGGTGATGGCGGCCGCTGCGGCCCCTCCTCCAGTGGTGGAGGGGGGTCTCCGCTTCCTAGCCTTGGATCTCGGCAGTCTGATGCGGTTTTCTTCTTCCCTGAAATTCAAGTTGCTCCAAAGGTCCCTGGGTGCGTCTCTGGTCAGCCTATTGTCCCGGTTTCGTTGCAGGAGTTTTCTAAGGCGTCATCATTGATGTCTCTGGCTTTGATTTCGAAGTTCGTGAGGCGGCGACCGCTTGTGGAGGATTTCGATAAAGCCGTCAATGAAAAATGGGGTTTGAGGCATCACGCGTAGGTAGGAATTCTTAGACCTCACCAATTTATTATAATTTTTGAGGACGAAGACGATCTGGGCAGGGCTTGGTCTCGTAATAGGAAATCCTTCTCCGGTTCCTCTTTCCACCTTCTTCGGTGGTCGTTTTTTGCACACATGAGCCGTGATTCACCCAGCTCGGCAATTTGGATTCAGTTGCCTGGTCTTCCCCTCCCGTTCCAGAACCCTGGGCTGTTGAAGTCGATTGGCAATTCCATTGGCCGATTTATATGCAGCGATCAACGGACGGCTTTGGCGACGCACCCGATGTCTGCAAGGATTTGTGTGGAAATGGACCTCTCAAGAATTCCACCGGAGGTTGTTTGGATTGTTGTGGAAAATGAGTATAGGTATGCGCAGTAGATCACCTATGAATCATGGATCCCTTTCTGTTCATGCTGCTTCAAGCAGGGGCATGATGCTGGTGACTGTCGGAAGAAGGATGGGGGTGCCCGCTCCGGTGGGACCGCTGGTGTGGCGTTCTCCGGTGATAGACAATAGGAGGTCCAAGACACGGTATCTATTCCAGAATCCCGTGTCTTATCTGGTTTCGATGCTGGTCCTGTTGCAGGATGTAGCAGGTCAATGCGGGTTGGTTGCCTGGATGGTTTGAGGAGAGATGAAGCTGCAAATCTCCACACGGCTGATAATGGAATGGTTAGGGAACAACAGACAGAGGTGTTGTCCTCTCAACCGAAGGTGAATGACATTTTCAGGAGGCTGAGACAAGACCTGGACATCCCCCCGGGAGTGTCTGGTGTTGCAGGTGTGGCTCAGAATGGTAATGCCATGCAGGTTGGGGTGTCTGAGGGTATGGAAGTCCTGACTGCTGGGGATTCGATTGCAAAGGGATCTATTAGTCTGGATGGGGGCAAGTCTGCTATTCCTCAAGAGGGGGTGGATGGTTTGAAGTTGGGCGAAGGCGCTGGGGACCAGCAGGTTGGAGCTCATAAACAGGCTGCTTGCAACAGCAGTGCAGAGGGGATGAATCATGTGGCTGTGGATTTGCTCTGCTCTACAGAGAAGGTTGTTCTTGCAGTGGGTGACCCGGGGAGATGTGCTGAGGGCGATGGCAGGTGCAAAGTTGATGAAGGGGTCCGGTTTGCAGTCCCCACATGCAACCGCTTTCAGGTCCTGGAACTTGAGGATGCCGAGGTAGAAAATACTGAAACTACTGGTGTGAGTGCAGGGACTGGTTCTCTGAAGGAGGCAGCTGTGAATGAAGAAAGGAGGCTGGTGCTGTGTGAGCAGCCGAAGGGCTTAGCATCATCTGATGTTAATGATCAGATACAGCAGAAACAGTCACCTGGCTATAGTAATGTGGTCATTTGTGAGAAATGGGGGGAGATCTCTGACAGTGACAAAGAGAATACTGGCTGCTTACAGTTGCCTTCGTATAGCACTATTGTCCAAGGGGGGAAGGTGAAGGCGGCTGAGAATGAGGAGGCGGGGACTTCTTCATCTCGAAGGCGCCCGAGGAAGGATTACTCCAATTTTCCAAAGCCGATGCCCACTAGGTCATCTGCAATAAAGGCAGGTGGGGCAAGCCTTAGCAAAGGTATGATCTCCCCTAATGCTTTAAGTTCGTTGGAGCGGCTGAATCTGAGGAGGAAATATGCTAAAATTTTGAAGCATTATGAAAGTTCAGACTGGGAGACAGCCACTGCGGAGGAAGATTTCTACCAAGGGTGTGGCGATGGGTATGGTTCTGATGGGTTCTAGCTGTTGTTTTATGGAATTCTGGTTTTCTGTACTACACTTTTCTTTTATTTAATAAATTGTCAGGGGCTAGCCTCTGATGACTTTCCTGGTAGATAGACATGAAGTACTTTGTCTCCTGTTCAGCATGAGACTTTTCTAGCATCAGAGTCCTGAGTTGATGCTCTGTTAATGTCCAAATTACATCCACTGATGAATACCCCTTTTTCCCTTGTCCACTGGGCAAACATCCTTTGGAAAGAGATTTTACAAAGTACCCTACATCGCAAGGCTCCCTATTTTTCAAAGCTCAAACAAGCCTTTGCGGAGTCCCAGCCTTTTCGCGATGCTCAATCACGAAGCACTCTCGCGATGCTCCAGCCTTCGCAATGCTTGCAAGTCACGGAGCTCCTGCCTCTTCGCGAAGCTCACTGAGCCAACCTGGGGCGCACGACTTTCACGGAGCTAGAATAGCCACCGCGAAGCTCCTCTTTCGTGAAGCACACTGCCTTCGCGAGAGACCTTTGCGAACCGAGAGAAAAGGACTTTCTATGAAATTCTCTCTACTTATCTTAACGGGGTCGGCCTCTATTTATAGGAGATTCCACCAACCCTTGACCCTTCAGCACGAAGTCAGTGCCACGTCAGCTCAAATTGCGAAGCTCCGAAGTTCCTATCGAAATTCTCTCAAAATTGCGAAGCACTACGGAAATTTTTCATATCGCGGAGCTCGTCGTAATCGCAGAGTATCATCATCATCATTCCTTCGCGCCTTCACCGTGAAGCTCCCCTATAATGTCCTTCACCGCTGTGATGCGCTTCAACTCTTCCGTTCGCGAAGCTTTAACGTAATCGCCAAGACTCACCGCCTCCATTCTTATGGTCTTCGTGATTTCCAAACCATGCATCCTCTCTTTGCGAAATTCATGAATTTTCATATATTTAATTATTATCTTCATGGTAATCCACTTTTCGCGATGCTCAGCAACTTCCAGATTTTGGACCCCAAAAATTTGGCAAACACTGGGAAACGGTGCCACCTTCAATACTGTTGTCTGCTTGAACGGTGTGATCTCTTTCCTGGTACACGATTCGAACTTCCATTGATGATTGAAAACATACACAAACCATAATCCAAATCATGCATAGAAGACCATGGTTCCAACAATATCCTCCTCTGGGTTTGTTGGCAATCAAAAAATAAATTCAATAGATCCCCATCTATGTGAAAACCAAAAATACAGGAATCAACTCATCCAACACTCTATGTCTACGTGAGAAATGCTCGGTGTAGAAAACAAGAGAGGAGGCATGAATTGGGTTCCACTATTTCCATCTCATTCTTCTCATCACATGGGTTTCTTGAATTGGGTTCCACTCTTTCCATCTCATTCTTCTCATTATAGGAGTTTCCTGAATTTATTCCTTTCTCATTTCTCCCCCATTGACAATAAATCCAAATACCTTTAATTTTTTCAACGTTCAGCTCAAACCATACTCCCCATGGATAGTATCTCCCCCATAATCCTGCATTACATCCATAAATAGATAAAAATAGTTATCATAAATGGGGAGATGGGATTTCCGTAACATCCTTATGCACCGGGAGGTGGCTAAACACCGAGGTTCAACCGATACATCTCAAACATAGCCGCTGACAGTGGCTTTGTCAAGATATCAGCTACTTGCTCATCATTTCCCACGTGATCCATTCTAATCACCCCTTGCTCAACTTTTTCTTTGATAAAGTGATACCTGATTTCAATATTTTTTGTACGAGAATGCTTAACATGATTTTTTGTAAGATCGATTGCACTCTTGTTATCACAGTAAATCACCATTGGTTGCTTTACCTCATCACCAATATCTATTAATTGTTGCTTCATCCATATCAGTTGAGTGCATGCCTTTGTAGAGGATATATAATCAGTATCAGTAGTACTAAGAGAATTACTTTCTTTTTTCTTGCTCAACCAGCCAACAAAGTTATTCCCAATAAAGAATGCTCCACCACTGGTGGACTTTCTGTCCACAACATCGCCAGCCCAGTCAGCATCTGAAAATGCTGACAATTCATAGTCCCTTCCTGCAGCCAAGTATAAGCCATAATTGTGAGTACCTTGAATATACCCCATGATTCTTTTTACTACTGCTATATGTTCCTCCTTTGGATTACTCTAAAAGAAGGCTGCAAGACATGTGGCAAAGGCAATATCTGGTCGTATCGTTGTCAGGTACAGTAAGCTCCCAATGATCCTAATGTACATGGTGGGATCTACATATTTATCATTCTCATTCTTTCCAAGTTTGGTTCCAACTTAAATCGGAGTTGACATTGTTTTAGAGTCTTGCATATTAAACTTCTTCAGTAGATCTCTTGAATACTTTTCTTGAGAGATAAAAGTGTGGCCTTTCCTTTAATTCACCTTCAGTCCCATGAAATATGTGATCTCCTCAATCAATGACATTTCAAATTCTGATTTCATATGATTGGAAAATTCATCCACTGATTTCTGCCTACTGCCACCAAATATAATGTCATCGACGTAGACTAGAACAATGAACTAATATTTCAGAGAATTCATCACATGGAGATTGTGATCTACTCCTCTTTTGAATTCCAGCTTCTTGAGATAAGAATCTACTCTAGAGTACCATGCTCGTGGTGCCTGTTTCAAGCCATAAAGTGCTTTCGTTAGCTTGCAGACATTTGATTCATCAGCACCAAGAAGAAAACCCACTGGTTGTTCAATGTAGACTTCTTCTTTGAGTACACCATTTAGAAATGTTGTCTTCACGTCCATTTGATATACTTTATATCCTCTCTGGAGACCCATGGAAAGGAATAGCCTGATTGACTCCAGTCTAGCCACTAGAGCAAAGGTTTCGTCAACATCAACACCTTCAATCTGAGAATACCCTATACATACCAGTTGAGCCTTGTTTCTGATAACACTTCCATGCTCATCAAACTTGTTCTTGAATATCCATTTTGTTCCAGTCACATTGTGACCTTTAGGACTCTGGACAAGATCCCATGTCTGATTCTTTTCAATCTGATTTAACTCTTCATTCATGGATTATTCCTAGAATTTATCCTTTGCAGCTTCCTCAAATGAGGATTGCTCCACAACTGACAGAAATATAGAAGGTGTTTTATTTCTCATCCTCCTTGTCTGTGTGGGTGTATTCCTATCTCCAATTATATTAGATGGATCAATCTATGCTCTTCAATTTCTCCTATGAGGTTCAGTCGCATTCTCACCATCCAAGATTTCTTCTTCAAATTCTTTATCTGAGTCAACATCATGATGTGGCTGTTGAGTGTTTTGAACAACTTCCTCTATTTCTGCATTTGTATTCTCTTCTCGTTCACTTTCTTCTTGACTTTCAATCACATCGGTATATGACGTCCTTGAAGAATTTGTGCTTTTCTCTTCAATTATCTTAACATCACTGCTTTCCACAATCCTTCCTAAATGCTTTTTGAAACATTTGTAGGCTTTTCTGTTCATTGAGTAACCGAGGAAAATTCCTTCATCTACATTGTCGCCATATTTCCCTTGATTTCCTTCTTTGTTCCTGATGAAGCATTTGCTTCCAAAGACATGAAAGTATTTTAAAGAAGGCTTCCGTCCATGCCATAATTTATATGGTGTCTTCATCTCACCCATATAGAGTCCTATTCGATTTAGGATGTACACTCCAGCTTGAACAACCTCTTTCCAGTAATGTCGTGTAATACGACTCTCAGTCAGCATAGTTCATTCCATGTTGTTTACCTGTCGATTCCTACATTCAAAAACCCCATTTTTTGTGGAGTTCTCACAACCGCTACCTCATGCTGTATCACATGCTTCTCCAGATAATTTTTAAATTCAATGGATGTGTATTCTCATCCATTGTCAGATCACAACACTTTGATTGTTCATCCAGTATCATTTTCGGCGATTCATCGATATGTCTTCATGCAGTCAAGGACTTGTCGTTTCCTGCGAATGACTATCACACATTCCATTATACTACAATCGTCTATGAAAAGGATAAAGTACCATTCTCCATGAGTTACAACAACATTTATCGTCCCACATACATCTGTATGAATCAGATCTAGAAGGTGAGATGCCCTTTTTTCTTTGGCCGATATGAGCTTTAGACCATCTTCCCACGAATGCAAGCATCACAAGATTTTTCACACTCACGCTTCAGGTTGGTAATGCCCTTGAAAATTCTCAATTTTGTTATTTTCTCCATGTCTTGTTGATTGATGTGTCCCGGTCTCTATTTCCACAAATTGTTTTCTTCTTCAACAGTCATTCAACATACATTTTCTTCACTATCAACCTGATACAAGTTGCCTTCTGTTCTGCATCCCTTCATAAGTGAATTTCATGTCTTTCCCTTGATAGTGTAGCCTTTTTGATTAAAAGTAACTATGAGTCATGAGTCATAGAGTTGACTCATGCTGAGTAGATTATGACGTAGGACATCTACATAATAGACTTCAGTCTTCTTTAGTTCTCCATTAGCTAATTCGGTACTTCCACTCCCTTTGATTTTCAGAGCCCTATCATTACCAAAGTGTATTGTACTATCAACTGTCCTTTTGATATCCGTTAGTAAACCTGCATTACATGTCATGTGAGATGAACAAACGCTATCCAGAATCCAGGTACTTTTGTTCTTTGTAGCAATGAGGGCCACCTCTGCATGGTTGGATTTCTCAATCTTCTTCATTTCCTTCAATGAGACATTGGATTGGGTATATAGTACTGATGGCCTTTCAATTATCTCTTCCGCATACCGAGGTTCTTCCTAGTAAAAATCTTATTTGAGAGGAGAAAACCTATTTGAAAGAGCAACACTGTCTTTCTGATGAGACTTGACTTGTCTTGAACTTCGGTATGAGGTGTCCATGTCCCTTCTCTGCCTTCAATTAGCAGCTTTATGACCAAATTTAGAACAACAATAACAATATACATAGAAATTGTTTATTATATAAGAATTAGGATATGAATTTTTTCTCCTTTATTGAACTTATATATCTTCTCTATTAATATTACTTCTTGCCTCTTTGAAATAAGACATGGTATGGCCCAGATAGCCACAAAACTGACACTTCATGAGAGGAAATGTCTTCTCACTTGAATTTCTCCTCATATATTTTTCCTTGGGAGACTTTCAGTCATTTTTGAATATTTGAGGATAATTTTCAGTTCTCCTTTTAGTATGTATTGAGGGTTCCCTTTTTGGAATTTTAGGTAACGTTTCAACATGTTAAACTTTCATCTTATCTTTCTTTTGGATCTTTTCACTTCCAGTAGTTGATGTCTCAGCCTCACAGCCAATTCCAGTCTTTCCCATGCAAGCGGGTCTTTGATCACTCTCGATTTTCCCAACCCCATCTGAACAACACTTGGCTCTATCTAGTAATTCTGCATCTGAGAATCTTCCAAACTATATTTTCTTCCTTGATTCTTTTGGAATTGATTTAGTCTCAAGTTTACTCCTTAGAGTAACAACTTCCTCTTCAAGACCCTCTGCAGTCTTGGATTTTTCATGAGGTCTGGAGGTGAGGTCATTGATGGCCTTTGCCTGCTCTTCAATTCTCAGCTTCAGATTCACTACATCATCATTGCTTTCAATTATTTTATACTGTACCTTCACAAATTCTTCCAGTCGTTCAATTTCAGCTTCATGTTGATCAACGTATTCAGTTGATTCTTATACAATTGATTTCCACTTATTTCAACTCCTGCATTTAATCTTAAGCTTACTAACGGCATCCTTAAGATGCATCTCGGGAACTACACAGGTTCTCTGTTGTTTTTCTCCACCAGTATCTTCTGACTTTTCAATAGTGGCCATCATGGAAGCATGGTTCCCAGTTTTGAATTCCGGTTCTTCTTCATAACAGAATTCATTATCATCTTTTTCCACTTCACAGACAATACTATTCCTTTTCATTTTCTTTCTAGATTTGAAGTCTCCCCTTTTGAAGAACCTTCTCCGAGGATTCTCGAAGCTTTCATCTTCACTATCTTCATCATTGATCTTTCTTAAGCACTGAGAGGCAATGTGCCAAAATTTTCCACAACGGAAACATGCGAGAGGTAACTTCCCTTTGAATTTCCCTTTCCCCTTCTAGAACTTATTTGCAATGAGAGAAAGAATTTCTTTTTCTTCTTCATATTCACCACTACTATCTTTTGAGATTTTTAGTTTATCCATGGAATTGAATTCCATTTCCTTAAACACACGAGTCGTAGCATCTTCTGGTTTGACTCTCATTTCATATGCTACCAAGCTGCTAAGTAGATCATCTGGTGAAAGTTTTGAAAGCTCTCTTTCCTCAAGGGCTGACACCTTTTCATTATATAGAGGTGGAAGTTTTCTTAATATTTTCTTTACAACATCAATATCATTGATTTCTTCACCTAGACCCCGAATTTCTCCAACCACTTCAATAATTCTATTCGAGAAAGAGTCTGCATTCTCGTCTGGATGCACCTTCAGATCATCAAACCGATTGTGCAGCACTTGTAGTTTCGCCTCCTTCACTTTTCTATCTCCTTCAAAAATATTCATGGGTTTATACCACATGGATTTTGCTGAGGTGAAATTCATTACCTTTAGGTAGATTTGATCAGAAAGGGCTGCAGTAAGAGAATTTTGTGCTTTAGCGTCTGCATCAAGAATTTTCATGTCTGTTTCAGTCATTTCTAGGCCTGTTGGGTTAGTGACTTGTATTCCTTTCACAGTAGAAAAAAGAACATCCATTTCAAGAGATCTTAGATGAGATCTTATTCTGTTCTTCTAGACCTGGAAATTACTTCCATCAAAGTGAGGGACTCCCCTAAAATTGAATGCATTTTCCAGGATGATAAAGGACAGATTCAACACCAGCAACCTCCCTCTGATACCACTTGAAGGACCCCGGGACACCCTGAGAGGGGAGGGGTGAATCAGGGTGAGATCTTTTTCTTATTAAAGTTGTGGATCTTGATCCCATGTTCGTAGAAACTTGTTGAACCTATAAGCTGAATATGATCAGAAAGCAAACATTCACATCCATAGAGAAGACACATCACTTTTTACTTGGTTCACCACTAAGGGATACGTCCAAGGAGAATACACCGATAAGTTTTCGGTCGTACCTAAATCCACTAATCTTCACTAGATGTGGATTACAAAGGTTTGAGTACAGTCACTCTGTCAAAGGATCACTGCCTTTAAAAAAAGTTCAGGGATAGCTCACTGCATCCCTCGGGTCACTCCCGTTGACTCCCCCTGGCTCACTACTGTTGGTGAAGTCTCACTCAGTTTATAGATTTGAAGGTCTCTTCAATTGATAGAAATGAGGTACTTTGTCTCCTGTTCAGCATGAGAATTTTTTTGCATCAGATTCCTGAGTTGATGCTCTGTTAAAGTCCAAATTACATCCACTGATGAATACCACCTTTTCCCTTGTGCACATGGCAAACAACCTTTGTGAAGACCCTTTACAAAGTACCCTACATCGCAAGGTTCCCAATTTTTCAATGCTCAAACAAGTCTTCGCAGAGTCCCTGCCTTTTCATGAAGTTCAATCGCGAAGCACTCTCGCGATGCTCCAGCCTTCGCAATACTTTCCTGTTACAGAGCTCATACATCTTCGCGAAGCCCACTAAGCCAACACGGGGCACACGACATTCACGGAGCTAGAATAGCCGTCGCGAAAATCCTCTTTCACGAAGCACACTGCCTTTGCGAGAGACCATTGCAAACCGAGAGAAAAGGACATTCTCTGAAATTCTGTCTACTTCTCTTGAAGGGGCTGGCGTCTATTTATAGGCGATTCCACCGACCCTCGACCCTTCCACACGAAGTCAGCGCCAGGTCAGCTCAAATTGCGAAGCTCCGAAGTTCCGGCTGAAATTCTCTCAAAATCGCAAAGCACTACGACAATTTTTAGAATCGCGGAGCTCGTCGTAATCGTGGAGTATCACCGTCATCATTCCTTCGCACCTTCTTCGTGAAGCTCCCTCGCAATGTCCTTCACCGTCGTGATGCGCCTCAACTCTTCCATTCGCGAAGCTTTAACGTAATCGCGAAAACTCACCACCTCCATTCTTATGGTCTTCACGATTTCCAAACCATGCATCCTCTCTTCGCGAAATTCACGCCTTTTCCATATTTAATTATTATCTTCATGGTAATACACTTTTCGCGATGCTCAGCAACTTCCATATTTTGGACCCCAAAAATTTGGCAAACACTGGGAAATGGTGCCACCTTCAATACTGTTGTCTAATTGAACGGTATGATCTATTTGCTGGTACATGATCCGAACTTCCATTGATGATTGACAAAAAACACAAACCATACTCCAAATCATGCATAGAAGACCATAGTTCCAACATTAATAACTATGTGCTAACCATGAATTAGCTTCTGCCTCGAAAAAACCTCCTGACACGGTTAGCGCGCATGGTTAGGAAAACTTTGTGCTAGCCACTACCCTCAAGACCGGCCTTGAACGGTTTGGCGGCACGGTTTAAGAAAACCGTTCGCCAACCCTGCAAAACCTATTACCCATTAGCTTTCCTTAAAAGTCCACCCAAATGCACCCCCAAGTCACCTTGACTTCCCAGAACACCTCTAGCACCACATTTTCATGAAGGAAGGGACCAGAGAGGTTCGGTCCATTACATGTACCTTGAATCTATCAATAAAAAAATATATTTGAATCAAAGGGTATTTTCTTTAAGAAAATTTCCATATAATTTTAATTTACATCAATCAATGTCAACATCCACTAAGGAATCTTATATTGAGGATACCGTCAAATGATATCATCCACCATACATTATTATATGGTTTATGGTAATTTTGAAAGGGAGAATTTATTTAAATTATGTATTAAAATTCATCCAATTTAGATTGTTATGGATTGTTATGGAATGTTTATTTAGTCTTACTATTTATTCATACGAGGAATCAAATGCAAATAATATGTGGCAAGATAGGCCCTATGTATCCCTTAAACACAACATTCTGTCTCCTGAAACAGATTAGATTTTGTTTTGTAAGAGTTCTTACCCATTTTTTATATTTCATGGTGAAGGACTCACAATATGTTACAGATTTGGGAAATTATACCTTCCATCAATCTGATAATATTCATTCTTGTCAAAGTGATTACCGAATTTGATAGAATATCCATGGACATGTTCCATGCTCATTTAATAATTTATATGCATTTATTTTATCATAATTTATCCTTCCATATTATTATCATGTTATTTATAAAATGGAATATGTTTTTTTATTTACTTGTACATATTAATTATAGTTATTTTTCATGAATTATTTCATTGTACATTTACTATTACTATGAATTTTATCTCACCCCTTTCATATATTTTATTCCCCATGGATACCTAGTAGTGTTTTATTATTGATATGGATCCAAATGATAATTAGGAAATATCTTTTATAATTCTATGATATATTCAATGTAATAAAAATTATTTTGAAATTTATCTATTTATCTAGTTCACCATGAATACAAAACTATTTGGTCATTTGAGGTGTCATTTCTATTATCCAGTGAAAATTTTGTAATGTAACCATAAGATCTTTATTACTATGGTCAATGTCCATAAAAATATGATTATATATTTTAATATATATTTTATAAATTATATAATAATTATTCTAGGTATTTTAATTATTATTTAACCATATTTATATCCATCAATAAAAAAGTATGTCCACGTTCATAAATATGCACAACCTATTGTTTCCATCTACAATGGGATTCATTTATTTTATCTATATGTTTAATATATGAATCTAAATATATATATAATATATATATATATATATTATTTAAATAATGAACATAATTATTAATATGAAGGAATGTTTATCAATATTTGATAATTTTAATTATAAAAAAAATACCTCACTTAAAATGAAACAATTTCCACTTTGAATAGATAATTTTTACAATTATTTATAAAAAATAGTAGATGAACTGTTATTATTTAATAATAAATGATATTATGAATATGTACATGATTTATTCATATTTTTATAAAAAAATTATTATATAGGAGGTTATAGGGTTTTAAAAAAATTTAACTTCAAATAAGAGATTTTTGTCTCACATTTCCTTCAAAGATACACATGTCATATTCATCATGGGATTCTTTTATAGTTATAAATATAATTACTTGGATTGAAATTTATGGTTATTATCCATGAATATTATGATATATATATATATATATATATATAGATATATTCATATATTATTATTTCATTCATGTGTCTTCTGATTCAATATTTAAAATTGTGGTAAGGTATTTTCATTACTATATATGTGTTTTTTGGGATTGTTTATGATTTTTTTATGATTATCAAATTGTATGAACTGTCTTTAAAGAAACACAAGATGTTTCCCCTACTTCTTTATTTATTAATATTAAATTTTTTCAATTCATTTTCCTCTCTTTAAGAACACTTAATTAAAAAATCATGATTTTATGTCAAAAGAATGTTTTTTCAATTTGTTTGTCAATATTTATTCTTCCATGTCCATGTTCTTTTTGTAAAAAGTTACATTTTTTTGTCAAATTATCCTTTTAATGTTTAAATTAATGTATTCCATTTATTTATTTTCACAATATATTTTAAACATAATTTTATCTCATTCTCAAAAGTGTTACATTTGAATTTATACCAGAAATTTGAATGGAATATTTTTTATAAAAATCACCCCAATGAAACTTCCTACCTTCATGTCAACTAAATTATTTGATGAGTACTTTAAATTATTCGAAGAATATATGAAAAGAAATTTTTTCTAATAATATTTTTTAATTTTTAATATTTTAATTATATGATTTCAATGTAAGAAGGTCATTTTCTTAAAAAACTAAATCTAAATACCTTTTCGTATAAGTTGAAATCCTTATAAGATAAATATAAATTACTATGGGAATGATCCCAAGAAAATTCCCTATTCAATGTATACGTGGTATACAATTATTATGATATGATTATTATGAAACTCATTTCTTTCATCATGGGTAATGATATAATGAATTGATGAAATGATTATAAAAATAAATTACTTTCAATGATTTAGGATATGAATAAATGTTAATTAAACTAATTTATATTTCACAAGTTATCATATGATTAATGTTTTATGTTGTTATTGATAAAAATTGAATGGATTTATGACTATGTGATTGGGATGATCATAAATATATACCTATCCAATGCATTATGTAGGGATAGAAAACTCATTTTGGAAGGACATCCTGCACCAACAACTTCTATGCCCAATTTCATCAAATCCTTAACCAAAGGATCACGTTCCAATTGCAACATTGTTAATGAAGCATTACTTTTTTTACTCAAAGCAGTAGCCACTTTATTTGATCTTCCCGGATGGTAATGAATTGTACAATCATAATCCTTGATTAATTCTAGCCATCTCCTCTGTCTCATGTTCAATTCGTTCTGAGTGAATATATACATTAATATTTTGTGATCAGTATATTTTTCACACTTTACTCCATACAAATGATTCCTCCAAATTTTTAAAACAAAAACAATACCAGCCAATTCCAAATCATTTATAGGGTAATTTACCTCCTACGTTTTCAACTGTCAAGAAGCATAAGCAATTACCTGATCATTCTTCATTAGGACACAACCAAGTCCTTTAAATGAAGCATCACTGTAGATAACAAACTCACCATTCCTGGAAGGTAGTTAAAAAACTGCAACATTCACCAATCTTCTTTTGAACTCCTGAAAACAATCATCACATTCTTTTGTCCAGATAAACTGAAGACCCTTCCGAGTTAGCTTAGTCATTGGACTAGATAACCGTGAAAATGTTCAAAAAACCTTCAGTATTAACCTTCCAATCCAAGGAAACTACGGATCTCGGTTACATTGGTGGGTCTTGGCCATTCTTCCATAACTTTTGTTTTAGCAGGATCAACAGTTATCCCATCTTTAGAAACAATGTGACCAAGGAAAGAAATTTGTTGCAACCAAAACTCAAACTTGATGAATTTTCCATACAGTCTCTTTTCTTTTAAGGTTTGCAAGATAACCCTTAAATGCCTTTCATGCTTCTCTTTACTTTTAGAAAACACAAAAATATCATAATTGAAAACCACCACAAACCTATCCAAGAACTCATGGAAAATTCTATTCATTAAGTCCATTAATACTGCAGGTTCATTGGTTAGCCCAAAAGGCATTACTACAAATTCATAATGGCCATATCTTGTACAAAATGCAGTCTTTAGAATGTCTTCTTACTTTACCTTCAGCTCATGGTACCTCGATCTCATGTCAATCTTTGAAAAATACTGAGCTCCCTGGAGCTGATCAAACAAATCATCGATATGAGGAAAAGGATATTTGTCCTCAACAGTGATGTTATTAAAGGCTCTATAATCAATGAAATGTCTCATAGAACCATCTTTCTTTTTAAAAAATAAAATAGGATCACCCCATGGTGATGTGCTAGGTAGAATGAATCCTTTCTCTAATAAATCATTCAATTGCTCCGTCAACTCTAAAATTTCAATTTGAGCCATTCGATAAGGGGGTTTTGAAATTGACTTAGCATCAGGAACTAAGTCAACAGTAAATTCAACTTCCCAATCTGGTATTATTTCAGGAAACTCATCAGGAAAAACATCAGGATACTCATTTACCACTGGCACATCATTAATCTGAAGAGTTCCCTTGCTTTCAACAATATGTGCAAGGTAACATTAATTTCCATCTTTTACAAGTTTCTCGGTCTCTTGATATGTTATCAATAGTAAGGGTTCATTATTGTACACAAACTGAATTTTTTTTTGAAAAGAAACTTCATTAGCTCTACATTCAATCTTATCATGGTAAATAGAGAGCCAATACATACCCAATATAACATCAAACTCTACTAGAGGTAAAACAATAAGGTTCGCAAGTAGGTTCTTTCCACAGATAAGGATAGGAATATTCTTATAAATTCTTTTTTCCTCAAAATTTCCCCCATGTGTTTTTACCAAATGCTCAGGAGTCATTTCATGAGATGGTATTCCCATTTTACTTAAAAAGTTTTCAGAGATGAAAGAATGTGTAGACCCCAAATAAAACAACACATTAGCATAGTATGACAAAACAAACAAAGTACCTGATACAACTTCATTTGATGGTCTGACAACTACTGAAGTAGTTGAAAAGGAATTCACCACCCATTTCTGCTTGTAGTCTAACTGCTTCCCTTCACTCACGCTCTTTAGCAGACACTCATTTGCACAGTGGCCCATCTCATTGCACTTAAAACATTTCACTAACTGTAAAACAAATTTTTTATTACCATTACCTTGATCGTTTTCAGTGCAATCACGATCCTTATGTCCCATCTCATCCCATTGGTAGCACTTTCCAGAATTCAGAAGGCATTCACCAGCATGCCTTTTACCACATTTATCACAAACGGGAAACATAGTTTTCTTACCGTCAGACCTTTTTGAAGAATTCTTTCCTTTCTCCTGCCACCTTGGTCTCTTTTTCTGCTAGTTGTTATAGAACACATGATCATCAGTAAACTCCATTTCAACCTTCTCATCCCATCAAACAAGCTTTTCATAAATTTTGAACTCACGAGAATCTAAAGCCCTTCGATATTTTGGCTTTTACCCTGAGTAAAAACGATTAATTTTACTATCAAGGTCTCGGATAAAATTTGGAGCATACCTTGCCAATCGAGTGAACCTTTCCTCATATGCAGCCACTGAGTCTTTCCCTTGCCTAAATTCCAAAAATTTCATTTCCATCTTAAGTTGAACAGTCTTAGGAAAATACTTCTCAAGAAACATACCTTTAAATTCATCCTAGTCGAGAGAATAAATCTCATCAGCATCCCTGATATTTTTAACCATCGACCACCACTGATCTACTTCACCTTCCAAATGGTAAATATCAATACTAACCTTTTGATTGTCAGAACACCCCATGACATCGAAAATCTTCTTTAGTTCTTTAATCCACCCTTCAGCTAGCACATGGTCTGATGAACCTCTGAATGATGGGGGATGTGGACTCATGAAATGTTCAACCAATGACATGTTCCTCTGTGGTTGATCTGGCTGATCTCATGCATTGATACCACCACCATTTATCGCTTGAGTCAACTGCACCATTACTACAACAAACTATTCAGTTCCAATTCCGACCATCTCAGGTTGTAGATTCGGAAGGTTATTTCCTTCTATATGCGTTCCTAGCACTGTTTCTCTATTTACTCTACAGAAAACCATTCTGAACAAACATGTCTTAGATGAAGCAACATGGTAATCTTCAAATGCTATATCATATCAATTTGACCATAAAAAAAATTTGGATAATCATTTAATAGAATTATAACTCCTAAAGTTATCTAAACTGACCTCTGATACCAACTATAAGGCCCCAACTTTAAACATTACTTAATCTTGAGTTATTACAAGATTACACCTTGAGGATATTTTCAGGTTTAGAGGTTTAGAGAATTAGATCATAAAACATGCATTACATTCCACATTAAAATAAATTGGTTACATAAAATATAGTATTCATTTTTCCCATCAATGGAAACATATTTAAAATAAAACATGGATTCTTTCATGACACTTCCTTGACACTATCATCATATCATGTACCTTTCCCTTGACCTGTGAAAAACATTTCAAAAACATGGGATGAGCATAAAAAGCTCAGTAAGGGAATATAAAAATATGGAATGGAAACATGGGTACATATACACATAAGAATTAAATCATACATTACCCATAAAACATAAGCACTTTAACATACCTCTTCAAATCATGAATAAATCATAGAAATCATAATACATAAAGGTAACTTGAGGCATTCATAACATTCTTACGTAGGGAGTAACCCCTTTGGTTACGTTTGGAATACCCATCACAGTATATTCCCTAAATCTCTTCGGAGAAACCTTAACGTTTCACTCCTTCGCATTACCCAATGCATTGGAGAGCTATATCGGGCTCACCCGCCCTTAGTTTATCACGGAACCACCCATCTTCTTAATAATTCGCAAGAACCATAACATAATCGTATCACATAAAACATGCATAATGGAAACATAAAATTTCCACATTTTAATCACAAGATATCAATAAAACACATTGATATAATAAAAACATTATGAAAACCATTTTCAATACCAAAAAAAAAGTAAAACATGGTATTTATTTTTCTTTTAAAAAGATGGTATGGCTTGTAGAGGAACCCGAAACTCAAATAATGGTCACGGCGGTGGAGAAGTCGTTGTCGCCGCATACGTACGACAAAAACATTTCCTTTTGTCGTTTAGTAAATGCTTCGTATAAAAAAGATTCCTTTTGAATAAACGTAAAATCCAAATGGGTTTATACACCATATAAAAGAAGGTTGTGTATAAAACAAAATATGCCTCAATGAAAAGTGATTGATACGAAGTCCCATACCTCGGGTCTGACTTGACTTGATCGTTATTTAAACTCATGAATAATAAACTTGAGTTAATTTCAACTTTATTAAGAACCTTTTTTATGTTCAGTATTCCTTTTATATAACTTATTACCATGTCATGAACACTATTTAATTATTTAAGTTATTAACGGTCGTTTTAACGATCATTGGTACTTGAGTCAAAAATATTATCTTTATAATTACAAGTTGATCATGTATCCATTATATCCAGAGTTATACTAATGATGTAGATATCATATATATCATATATATTAAGTATATACTTGTATTTATGATATTACATAACGTTTAGATGTATGAAATGAAATGCACCATTCATGGAGACAGTAAGCCGTACGTACGCATGAACGCTGCTTTCATTTCTATTTCGTATATTATGGAATGGAATCATAATGATATAATGGTATATTATAATACTAGTATAATATCATATATAAAATCATTAATTACATCCTTTATACATCCCACATATGGCATTAACGAATCAAATCACTTTGAGGGGGCGGTAGTCCATTCTTCCATAAATGAAGATATCACGTTTACCAATAATGGAAACCATAAAGGTATTCCCAAAATGAGAAATACAGAAGATTAAGGAAAACATAAACATATTATATATCATATATAAATGTAGTGTCATCTTAATGGCCACCTTTAAGGTGTTAAAATAATGTTGAACAATCATCGATTCAGGAGGCATAAATTCGCCATCCACGGAAACTGTCTGTTCTTTAACCATTAGATGTAGGTGTGTGTAAGTTTAGCTCGAATAATTATTATAACAACATCATAGTATATGGAATATACTGGTGTTGTTACAAAAGAAATTAATAAAAACAGTTTAGGGGTTTTATAAACAAAATAAAACCAAAGAACACAAGTGAAGATGTTACCTTAAAATCGGGTTACTCCCTTTGGTTTAAGCTCAAAGGCTTCCATGGGAAGACTTCTGCCCAAAGTGAGGCTTCAAAGAGTAATAGAGGGATGTGTAGAGACGAAATGGGCAGGGTTTGGCCGAGCCAAAGGCTTTTGAAGTGTGGGTAATGTGATAGAGGTGGGGGCCTTTTAGAAGAGGAGAGGAGGGGCACTCTTGGAGAGTAAAGAAATGTTACTTTATTTGAAAATGAGTTTCGGATTTAAGAGGTCCCACATTGATATAATTCAAGAATAAGGTGATAAGTGTTCGAAATATACACAACCAATAGGTTTTTGACAAGTGTAGGTCTTATATTTTACATTATCATTTCATTTTCTTTAAATCCTTTATTAATGAGGTAATCGCGGCATCATCATGATGTCATAAATACAATAATTCATTTAATGTATAAAAATTATTAAAAAAATACTATGATGTATGAAATCGTTTTATCTTTCAAATGAATATTTATAGTCTAAAATATCATCTATGTAGAGAAATGTAAAAATGTTTTAATCAGGTGATACATTCTTGTTATATTTACTTTCTTTAAAAAAAATGATAATAAGTCACTTTCCACAAAAGTGATTCCATGAGGTCCCCAAGTTTGGCACAAGGAATCCCATGGTCGGCCATGAGACAACCAGTAGAATTAGGACACATGTTGGTGTCATTTATTATTATTATGATGTTATTTTATTATCCTTAATTACCCGATTACTCATTAATCAAGATAATTATAGATAATTACCGTCGTTACTATTTATAATGTCCAAAAAAAATATTCTTGATTACATAATTTGGACCCTCTGATTCCAAATATGTAATCGATTTTAACAAATTCCAATCACAGAAATTTAAATAATTGATTTAAAAATAATTCCCGTTGTCAAAACAAATAGCGGGGTTTTTTGAATCAATATATATGAAAAGTTTGGAATTAGTTTATGCCCAATTCCAAAGTGAAATTAATCCTAATGACCACCATTGTATTAAATGGTAAAAATATATTCAAATTAAACTATTAGACCAATTAAAAAGATAATATGAGCATATAATTAAATTAGATGAAAAATCAGTTTTGATGTAAAATGCAGTATTTTTCACTATTCATTAAAAAATGAACAATGTCAGAACAATAGAAAATATTTTCCAAAAGTAAATTTAAATGTCCCAATCATAAAGAATAAGTTTATTTTTAGAAATAGATCTTATAAAATTATCAAAATTTTGATTTAAAATGTTTTTCCATCAAAAGACAGTAAAACAATATTAGTGTATTCCATGATTAAGATTGGATTTATTCTCATTTTAAGCCTCTAAAACACTATCTTATTCATTAATAGGCATAGATAAAAATATCTATTATTTATTACTTACTTGGGATGTTACAAGTTCAATAGATACTTGGATAACATTAAGATCTTCATATTCATCTTCTTCCTTTTTAAATTCTTCCTCTTCCTCGCCATGATGTTCAACATCTTCTTTATCTTCTCCTTTCGCTTCATTTTCTACTTGTTCTTCTTCTTCTACTTCAATTTCATCCACAACTTCTACCCCTTCGTCAAATTCTTCCTCAATTTATTCTTTCATTTGTTCTATGACTTGTTCTCTGAAACAGATTTGGAAACTGAAATTGAAGGAGTTCCAACATAATCTTACACTTCCCTTAAAACATCAACATCAACTTCTTGGACTATCTAATCTTCTACTTCTTGAATAGATTCTGATAAAACTAGGAAATTATTAGATTTCTGTATTTCGGAAGTGGACACTAGTTTCTTATGAGAAACTTCAGATTCCTGAACTTATTGAGACTTCTTTTCCACGACGCTCAATAAAGATCGGCACACTAGAGCTTATGAGGGTTTCTTCTTTAAATTCTTCTCCTTCTTTTCTTTTTCATGATTTTCAGCTTACTAGATTTTCAAGGCCTTAACCTCTGTGGGATTCAAACAAATAATAGGATCTCCTTCTTTTATGGTGGCTTCCATTTCTCTCCACAATGAAACTGTTGCATCTGAATAAGATTTCATGTTTCTTTACAAGAGGAGGTGATGATACAGGGGAATCGGGAACTGGTACTGGAAAGCTTGGTTCATCATGTTTTCTTTTCTTAGATACCATATTTTAATATTCTCGAACATCACCCTTGTTCTGGACAACCATTTCTTCAAAGGATTTGGATTTTGTGATAAAATCTACCTTCATCCTCTTTAGAGTGTCATCACTTAGCAATAATATCTTGAATGGATTCGAGACTGATCGACATGAAACATTCATTTCCAGAAGACACAAAACAATTATCCTCGATGTATATGATGTGTACATAAGGATTTGAAATCTGATATATCCACCTTTAATTGCTTGGGTGGTGAGAAAGATGTATTTCAATAAGTTTATCTTCCTAAGGTTGAAATGGAATTCTAAGAGAAAGATATCACATATCCTCAAAGAATCCTTATCTCCCTTTCTTGGAATAATAAATCCTTGCATCCAAAGGGATACCATCTTGTGATTCGTTGAGAGATTAATGATCTTTTGATTATTAACAAATGTTAGACCCAGAAAATATAAAGCCTTATCTTAAACAAAAGTACCTTCTTTCTCAGAGAGTTTCTGAGAGCATAGAAGAGATTCCACATCATATGGAAAATTTAGAACATTTGCTGCCTTCTTGTAAGGAACTGTATATGTCTTATCATAGCATTTTAACTTAAACAGATCCTTACCATCCTTTTGGAAGAAAGAAACTTATTCATAAAATTGAATAAGGATATCAGGATAAACTTGATCCTGAGACTTCTCCTTAGCAACACAGACGCTTTCCCATCCATTATATTTTATGACTTTAGAAATAAGGGAATCATATTTTTCAAAGAACATTGGGCAGACTAGCATTTCCCTAAATTTTGACCATTCCTTTATCTCCTTGGAAACCAGCATCTGATCTGCTGAGGATTCATGAGTAATTCAGGGTGAAAGAGAAGTTTGGAATGAAATCTTTGATGGCAGCAGAGCTTCGGCACTGAGAACAGTAATGATGGTGCGGTACTTGATAAGGAGACACCCCTTATATATACATAGCTACAACTTTTCAACTTCTATATGATAATCAAATGGATGAAATAAGCCAGATATAATCTAACGGTTCAGAATGGATATAGAAAATATTAATTTCGATCTTTTGAAGTAAGGTAAACCATAAATTAATAAATTTTGAACTAATAACAACCAAATTTTAAGACAAAGTGTAAGAAAGACTACCTTTTGGAATACTCTGAGATATTTATTCGTATTATTAGAATTTTTCTTCGGACATTTAAAATCCGAAATCATCAAATCCGAAATCTTCAAATCTGAAATCTTCAAATCTGATATTTTCAAATCTGAATTCATCAAATCCGAAATTTTCAAATCCGAGATCTTCAAATCTGAAATTTTCAAATCCAAAATTTTCAAATCAAAAATTTTCAAATGAAAGAAAAATATTTTAAAGAAGGAAAATAAGTAATCAAATGTAGTCCCCTTGAAATAAAGAGTAGTTTAATGTTATGAGATGATTTAAACAAGAAGTAGATGTGAATGACTACCTTAAAAAAATAATTCATAGCTTCTGTTTAATATATTCAAATCTATCGGATGGCAGAGTCCTTGTGAAAATATTAGCAAGTTTCTCTTGTGTTCCAATGAATTGAAGAATAATAACTCCTTTTTTTAAATATCCTAGAAATAGTCTTTGTTTCCAGTCATGTGCTGGGAACATCCACTATCCGTGTACCATAGGTTGTTGGTACTTCCTTCATTTTCTTGAAAAAGATAGATTTATATCTCCGGAATCCAAATTATCTTGGATCCAGAATGATTAGATAATAAGAGCTTGGGTAACCATATTTGTTTGAAAAAATAAGCTTTATGAAACCCAATTTATTGAACCCTATTTAAAGAACTGTTTTTCTTCCAATGCCCACTACATTGGCATTTAGTGCAAAATTGGCAAGGAGGATGCGAGGGTCAGGCTATCACCCCCCCCCACAAATTTATTAGAAAGAAAAAGGAGACACATCATACAAGGGAGGGGATGGGTCAAACAACCCACACCTAAAAACCCCTTACAACCCAAGAAGCAAAAGACCCAAAAAAAAAAAAGAAAAATAAAAATCAAAATAGAAAAAACACACAAATCCAAGAAACCACCAACATCATCCCGCATCAACCAGCATCCAACAGCTCACAGCTAACTAACTACCAGCTTTCAAACTCGAAAAACAATCAACATCCAGCCGCAACACGATCATAAACCAGAGCTTCAGCAACTCCCATCTCAACAGCAACCAGCATCCAGTATCACAATTTCGATCATCCAGCGCATTCCAGCATCCAGCAGCAGCACATCCAATCATCACAGCAACATAGCAGTAGCAACACGTCCAAACCAACCATCCCCAACAACCAATAACACCAAAACCGACATCGTAACCAATCATAGTCAGTAGCATAAAACCACAGGACGAGCACCGAAATCAAACACAACCATCATCAACTCCCAACAACCAGCAGCACCAAAGAAGATCATGACATACCAATCCCAGATGCCCAATAAATCAGAAGTAGCCTCCTAGCCCATCTCTTAAGAGGTCACAACTTAACAACCAGCAACCAATGCCTTTATACCGAGCAGCTTTCAGCAATCCAAATCTCGCAACACAACTAACAGCGCACAACCAACAGCCATACCCAGTACCAAACCGTAACATCCCGAATTTTGCAGCAGTACGAGACAATTAAAATCCACAACACACGATAATCCAGGACTCACGATTTGTAACAAAGTCATGATCCAACAACAATAATAAACCATGACCCAACCAAGAATCATCATCACATCGGCCCACAAGACCACACAAAGAACCTCCAAAAACCAAAATAGCATCCAAAAATCCACAACAAACCAGAAGATCATCATTAGCATAAAACAAATAAAGTCAAAAACAAACCTTTCCTCCCTGATTGAGGAACGCCACTGTGAGATCTGCAAGTCTTGAAACCCTAGAAACAGATTTCAGATCTATCGAGCTTGCACCACATCGCTATAGAAATACGTCCAAAGTAAAGCCAACAAGTACTGACAAACACCATCGAAGCCCACATCTGTCAAGGATAAACCCCGATGCACACAGACGTGCCTCCAGCCGCACAAAAACCGTGCCATCCATTCCTCTAAAGGTCTTGGAAGCGTGATCCATGAGCCTATTAAAGAAGGTCGATAGCACAGATCCATTCCAGCAAGAAGCCCCACCGCCAAAAACCTCATCTGCATCACACCGCAAGGCCTTTAAAGTAGCAGTGAAGCCGCGAGGAAGGGTTCTAGGAGGAGCTTCTGGGAAACACGAAATCAGGAGAAAACTGCCGAGAGTGGAGGTATCTTCCACACCTTTTCGTCTTTAGTACAAAAATGGACTCTAGAAGGAAAAGATTAAGAATGAAATATGTGAGTCTGTGATCACTTAAATGGGATACAGAAATTAATCCACCTCAATAATTATCTCGGATTCTGATGCAACCAAGATCGCATGAATTGTGATTAAGGAGATTCAAACGAATCTTATTAGTACATCCGAAATTATTATTAGACACAACACATTGCTGAGAGAGGAAGTAAGAAAGATGACCAATGAGATGAATTCCTTAACATCTAACTTCAACTCATCCTTTAGTGGTGTTCTATATGTTCTTAGGAACTTGGTAACTCATCTACTCAGTGTAGATTTGAAAAAGTTAAAAGAAGATCTTGTAAAAATGCCGACCGGCCCATCTAGTTCTAGGAGTGGGAAAAGTGTTGTTGCTAATTTGGAGTCTCTCAAGGCTGTGATGAGAGTGGAGATTCAAAAACTCCAAATAGTTTTAGATAAAGAAACCCTTGATAATGTACATCAGAATATCGATCATGTATATAATATGGTCAGACAGCGCACCAACGAAGCCTCTGAAGCTCAGAATGAAATTTGAAAAAAGTGGATAAGTATTTCACTAAGATATATACCATGCATGACCTCATCAACAGTTTCATGTTCCTGGATGAAAATCATCAAATTTCCCAGTCACAAAATCATTCAAAAGGAAATTTCTCCAATTTAAAGAGTTTACACATTCACCGAGTAAATTCATGGAGAATAAGGATGACTTTGAAAAGGAAATGCAATATAGAAGAGAAATAATTAATGAATTCATCAAACTACACAAGCATTATCTGCATGTTCAGGCTGAGGCTATTGTGGTCCCTCTAGCTACATCAATTAGTACTGCCTCTCGACATCCTTCTCCAATGAATGTCTCTCAATCTCTTACTCAAATTTGAATAATCATTACTAAGTAGTATCCTAGTCTTCTGTTGTCAAAGATAAGGCCTACCATTTCAGCTACTATTCCTACAGGTGTTGCTCTGCCTGGTGTTGTAATCAGATCACCTCTATCCTCTACCACTCCCAAACATTATTCTACTACATTGGATGCATCATACAAAGGCAAAGATCCTATACATCTCAATACATAGTGATATATTGTTTTTTTATAGGTATCTACTCTTTTTTTCTTGTCTTGTACTCTTATGAAATTGAATATAAATTCTTATAGTGTCTTTTTTTCTCTTATTTTTTCCTTACTTCATTTTTTTAATCCCAAAAGGGGGAGAAAATAAGGATGGCATATACACTCCTTAATCGATTTAGCAAGGGGGATATTTTTTTTATATACATTCAAGAAATGCCAAACATTATTTATATTAGAAAATTACATTCAGATAAGTTAAAGGTATCTTTATTCTATATATTTGAATGTATGGAATTATTTTTGATTATAAAAAGGGGGATATTATTGGAACCTCCATGATATTGTACTTTTCACAATCAAAAATTATTTCAATATAAATATTCTACCCTTTCATGCAATTTTAATCAATTATGTCATACAAAAACATATACTTTAACAAGACAATTGCTTATAGTCACTAATAAATATGTTTTCATGTGTATTTTAACATGTACATTGATTAAAAATTCATCTTTTAATGGTATAAGCAAGACAAAATCTTCATAATATTTTTTGGATTCCTTGACACCGAAGTCGATACACCGAAACTGAAGTCGACACACCCAAACCGCAGTCAACACACTAAAACTGAAGTCGACACAACGACACCGATGTCAGCACACTGAACTGAAGTCTACACACCGAAACCAAAGTTCAACACACTGAATTTGACACACCGAAGTATGACACACCGACGTAGGACACACCAAAGTTCGACTGACTGTAGTCAACACACCGAAGATGGAACACCGATGTTTGAAACACTGATGTCGACACACCGAAGATGACACACCGATGATGACAGACCGATGTTATCAAACTGATGCTGACATACTGAAGATGACTCTCCGATTGATATAAATAAATGTTTTCATTTTATTAAATAAAATTTATTTCTAAGTATCATATATAGACAAATTAATTTTTTTGACATTATTTAATGTTGTCTTTAAGAGTATTTGTAGACATGTACGAGGTACATGCACGTGTGAATATCATTTGGTCTAGAGGATCGTGGAGTATAAAAGGACCTCATATTTCATGTGAATGATTCAATGATAGTAGTAGTACACATTGACACATAGACTGTGCGAATATGAAAAGATAAGAACTAAGCGCTTGACATTACAAGAAGACTTTAACAGGGCACCATCTCCAAAAAGGGCTTCATTATACATCGAGACATTAAAAGAGCTGAACCTTTTCACTCCTTGAAGATGGATTTCAGAAACTGAGATGCTCTATTATGAAGACAAATTTATGAAGACTAAAATAACTTATTCTCAACAATCATTGACTCTGGAGCTTTACTTCACAACACACCTAGAATTCTTAACTCTATTCTCTTTCTTGACTCTGTTGTGTTTTATATTCTCTATTTGAGCAGTGTGTATATTTTTATGTATAACACGCACTGTCTCATGAGCATAAATGTAGGATATCAAACTATCCTTATACTCAATCTCTTATTACCTTTTTCTTTCCCACGTAGAACTGTAGTAGAGGTATGAGGACCGGGAAAACCTGGGTGTTGTTTTTGTTTCTTTCCCACATTGAACTGTGCTAGAGGTCTGATGACCTGGAATGTATAAGTACTATTTTAAACCCCGTTCCAGTGTGTGGATCAAATTTTATATAAACTATTTGAGAGGAATAAGTCTCATATTGAGACTGACCTTCTTGGTTAAAACAGTTGTGCATCTTATTTTAGTTTCAACTATTTTTCAACATTCTGCTGATAATTACTTTGAAATTATAATATATTTTGAAGTAACTCTAATAGTTGAACATGAAAGTGTTTGTAATTATTGTTATATAGTATGTTAGTTTCAAAAGCTAACTTTATCTTCACATTATGTTAACTGATAAATAATCAATCTTTGAGAAACTAATTGATCACTTGTAATCAATATAAATTTACTACAGTTTAACTTGTTTCCTAAACTGGGGTTTTTAATAGAAATATTTCAATCATAAATTTCTAATAGGAACTCAATTAACCCCCCCTCCCACACTTGAGTTTCCACTCTGACCAACACCCCATATTCTATAATGTTTTAAAACATTCTAGCAGCATTGGTTGTAAAAAAAATACGGGTTTTTCTTCCCTCTATCTCTTCCCAGGCAACACGAGAGTCCCCACATTGACATTTTAGAAGTTCCTTGGATGAGAATCGATCTTGGGCTTCCATCACCGATATTTGGTGACCTAGATTGATCCAAGGTGTTGTTTTCATTCATTTTCTAATGGTTTATCCAATAATTTTCATATCATTTCCCTTTGAACTATGATGGTACGTGGTCTCCAAATTTTTAATTGAGTGTCATTGATTTTTGGATGGTTGGGTTGTGCCGCGGTGTCAATGGTTGGATGCGGTAGTTACGATAATGGTGATCTGGATCCATTGAATTGAGAATTTCTTGTGTGAATATCGTTAATGACAATTTGAGTTTGTGGATTAATTTCCACTATATTTATATATGTGAAATCATAAATCTAGAATGATTAATCCCCTTAGATCACATAGTTAATTGACCTAATTAAAAATATCAACCAAATGAATGGATTAGTATAGATCGAATAATGACGTTGCTACTTTGTACTATTATACCTATTTGCCACTTGATTTCCTATATTATTTCATAACTATTTCCCTCTTGGTTTAGTATGTTTTTCTTGATTTAAATTGGAATGGAATGTAAATATGGAAATAAATATTAATTATTTGGCGAAAAAATAAAGTGTCTTGTTTAATGAATCTGATTGTTGTTATAATTTTATGATAATCTAATTAATACAATTATGTATTTTTATTTAATTTGTTGTTGAATCTAACGCATGATGATTATTTTTTATAAGTGAATTAAAGGAAATATAAATTATTTTTTATTTAATTTTTGATAGATTGTGATATATTTATTCTTAAGATTCTCCTAGATTTAGCCTATGGTAAATCAATTGGTTAATTAAAGATGGCATAAAAAACTGGTTGTGTGATTAAATTTATTGTCTTTATATGGAACGAGTTGTCAATTTTATTGTAAAGGTCATGTACCTTGTGTTTTGGTGTTGTGATATATCATTGTGTCTAAAGGCATAATGTTGTGTTTTAGGACCAATATCTCAGATGCAATGTTTGTTTCATGCTATTTGAGATGTGATGTAAGCCTTAGATGGCCGAACCTAGAAGGATACTGAGGTTTTTAGAGAACCTTATTATATGTAATGTAATTTTGTTAATTAGATGGATAAATTTATATGCCTTGGGTTTGGAGATTACTGGGATGCAATGTTGAGGTTGAAATTATGAGAAGTCGTGGACTTGTTTTGCTTATGCCTAGAGGGAATGGATCTTTGAGGAAATTATAATGAATGTAATGTGGAATTGTTAATGGTTAATTAATTATTTTGAATTAATTAATGTAATGTGAAACTGATGAAAAGGGATAAAGTAAGTTAATTTAGCTCTTCATGTGGTTACGTTCTTATCTGATATCTAGTCTTATCATTGGAATCCAAGAGATTGAGAGATGTAAGAAACTGTTGTGTTTGAGACTAGGATATTACCATATGTTAGTTGTCATCTGTAATATATAATGTACTTTTTGTGTCTGTATACACCACTATACCCTTTCATTTATGGGATCTAACACCCTTGGGATTCTAATCACAGAGGGTATGTTTTCCCCTATATCCCTATTGTAGGATGGACAATTAACTACACCCTTCATCCCCTCACTCTTTTATTTTTATTTTCTTGAGGTGGTATTCATGAGAGTTAGTTTTACCCATATATGTGTGTAGATGGATGTAATAGTTTGGGGTAATTTAAGAAAAATTTATCAAGGATTCAATTTCCTAAGGTATACTATAGATATAATTTGTATAGGTTGTAATAGCTTGAGGATCCTTACTCAGTGTATGGGCTCTGATAGATTGAGGTATAATACAAGGCATATGATATATGTTATGAGAGCTATGGTGGCTCCTGAAAACTATCTGGTGAACATTGGTTATGTGTACATAGTAGATTATTTAACGATGCTAATGTTGTGGTTCTTCACCAAGTGTCTGTGGGTTATCTTTTTTGGAGAGCGATTCTATAGACGTGCGACATTGGAGAAAAGCATCCAATAAATGTGGAATAGGTAGCATGGTACACTAATATTATTTATAATATAATATACTATTTTATGTGATACATGGTGAGAGTATCCATGGTGAGGTGGAGAAGTCAGTAAACATGTTTAGGTGATGAGTTAGTTTCAATTTTTTTCACAGTGTTTTATAATGCATTCCTTATATTTCCATGATAGGATTCGAGGATAATCATACTGGGTATACTGTTGTACTCACCCTTTATATATATAAAAATTATTTTTTGGTCAATTGGGAAACGTTGGAGATCAAGATGGTTGCAACATGTTTGTGGGCGGTATGAGCTGTTTAGTCTTTATTATGGCTTACATCTTTACATTTTTTTGTAAATGCAGTTTCCCATTTTAGTTATAGTTTTTATTTCATGAAATTACAATTATATAAAAGGGTTTATTTTATATTTTTTTATTATCATGAGTTGGTTTGTTTCTATTTTATCTATCTAATTCACATGTTCTCTCTTGGCAGCTAATGCCTCCCATCAATGTGTTTACTATACCAATAGTTCTAGTTGCCTTCATGGGGCCTACAAGAGGAGGGAATCAGGTGTCAGTATCACTCTACTCCATTTTCCATACCAGGAAGGATAAACGTTCTGGGCTGGGGATCGTACCATATGGTGATGTGATATGTAATTTTCATATGTTTTGATGCAGAGGGTGTCTGTTGTGTTTCTATTCCCAGAGGACTTTGGGTGGCCTTATTTTTAAGATATATGACTATGGATGTCCAATGTTGGGGTAGAGATGAAAACCAATGTGATAGCAAGAGTGTGGTACTCTTGATGATTCATTATTTTATTGTAATCTCTATTTTATTCAATACACATTGTGAGTTATCCATGATGACGTTGAGAAAATATTATTCCAAATTTTACGATGAGTAAGATCCACAGTTTCTCACCATGCTTTAGCATTTTTTCACATATTTTTTCATGAGAGTCTCTGGGGAGGAACTTATCAATTATACCATTAATCTCAGGCTATGTAAATATAAACTATTCTAGAGTTCAACAAGATAAAGTTAGAGATCAGAATGGATATTACAAGATCTTGGTTTTTTATGAGCTCTATAGGATTTGTGGTTAGTTCCGTATTTACCTTTTAGGGTTATTATACTGTTTTAATTATTTAATTTTTACTCTATCACATTTAATGATATCACATGAAATTTATTTTTATATTTGTCTCATCTGGTTTTGTCCAATCTATCATTGTAATGTCTTTCAAATGTATGTTTATCTTTTAGAGAAATTCCTTCATGATGAATGCTTATTATATGCTAGGTGATATATTCCAAACTCATGACTTCTAGTTGTGTGAATTGGGTTATCACTATATCTCTCACCTCATTGTTGTATCATTGTGGGAAGGATTTTGTGAAAGAGTCAGATCAAATTTTCGGGTTGAGGGATAAGATGGAGTTTGAAGTTAATAACATGTGAGGTTTTATGTGTTGGCTGGGAGATTGTGTCTTCAATATTTATTTACAGATTTAAACATTGGGGATTGGTTAATAGAGGATTAATTGAGGCCTCATTTGGTCTAATTCATGGAAATTTATATTTAATGATACTACTAAATGATGTTATATTGGTTTTAGGGTAGAGAAATAGGAAATAGTCGTGCATAATTTCTCTTATGTGTGCTTTTTAAATGGGTATTCCATTGAATAGGTTAAAGCATAAAATATATAATAAAAATTTATTAAATAATGATATATATTACAATTTTATGTTCATGATATCTAACCATTTATTATTTTAGTAGGCATGGATCTAGGTTGACGTACTCATCTGGTTTTTAAATAAAATGATCACCATGTTGTGCTAGTGGACCATTGTAGAGTGGAGGTAGACAATGATTCCACATAGAGGAAGAAAAAACAACATTTTTTGTTCTAGAGTCTACAAAAGATTGAGGTTTCAATTTCAAAATAATTTATAAGAGTCTATACTGTGGTGATTTTGAAAACAATAGGTTTGATTCGTTATATGAAGGAGAACTAAATTTCGTTGGCAGTGATGATCCTATATGGTGAATCAAGTAAATGTTGGTTCTTGTTCGTTGAGGATCAAAAGGAGTCTGTAGTTCCATGAGAAGTTGATCAAAAATTAGTTTCGAGAATATTCTCCTACATATACCGTGAATTTGGAAAATCTCCAGGATCATCTTACCTTTTGGCATAGGAGCTCTAGAATTCCAGAGTTTGGGGTCCATTTTCGGACACTCTTGCAATATTCTTCAGTGGTGTTACTTGATGAGTAGGATATGAAGAATAATTTCATAAGGGATTTGGGTAAACATATACAAATACAGGTCACCATGTTTATGTCGAAGGTGTATCTTATCATGTTTGTTATTGGAGAGGTTATTGAGAGGATGCTTTCTAGAAACAGAGCATCATGAGAGTGTCTCATCATGTTTTAGAAAAAAGAATAATTGTGGTTTGGTGTTCTGATATGGATGGATAATAGTGTTTTTGATATGATGGTGTTACTTAATACCTCTCATCATCTTGTATCTCTAGGGATGGAGACTCTCCGACCTATGCCAAGTGATCATACAAATGATTTTATTATGGCGTCTAATGGATTCAGTTGTGAGAGTGTCTGACTATTCTGAGAAATCAGAATGTGAACGGTGTTTTAAATCAAGTTCCTCTATTGAAAAAGGTTCAACTGTTGCAATATAAGTAGGTTAAACCATTTTTATATCATAGGATATGTGATGGGGAAGAATGAGTATAGGTCTGGGAGGGTCCTCATCCATAGAGATCATAGTCTGACCATTCAGTTGGTCTTTATTAGGGTTTTATAGTCCATGTAGAAGTTAATTTTCCTCATCACGATCTATATTTTATAGTACCTGGTGATCTAGATGTTTTTTGTGGTACCATTTTATTCATTTTGTTCTCGGTGAATTATTTTTGGGTTTCAAGAGATACACAATACTTTATATCACCTACCTTATTCGATGATTATGGGCATGAGTTAAAGAGGGGTCCATTTCCCTTGGATTTTACTACTGTAGTTGGAGGTTTAGTTGACATGTATAATGTATATATATACTGTGAGATAGTGTTGGGAAATCACCATTGTAGTGTTGATTTAATATTATTACAAATACAATCACATGGCATCATTCTCATCATGGATTGGTTGTATTTGGTAAAGGATATTTTTGATTAATGTAGTATAATTGTTATATTTCATAATTATTATGTATGTTGATATGCATTCTTCAAATTTATGAACTTCAGATGTGATGGATTCATGTAACATCCATCTCATCATTGAGGGAAATACTAATGACGAGATAAGATGATATTCAATTTTCATCGTTTCCTATAGTTATAGAATAATACCATGATTTCATTTATAGTTTGTCTTAGCATTACCCCTTGATAGGATAGATATTTTGGGTTCAAGCTATATCTTGATGTATCATGTTGCACACCAATCATGTTGTGTGGAAAAATATTATATAAAATTTGTTTCCCAGTACATCACATTAGAGAACGCATTCATCTCACTTTAGGAGATCCCAAGTTTATCTATATTATCTATTTAGAGAAAAAATTGTTCTTTTTTTAGTTTTTATTATTTTATCAATTCATGGGTATTTGAGAAGATAAATTAAATATTAAAAATTAATCTAAAATGCAATAAAAATATTTAATTTGAAAATAAATAAATCAACCTTTGTGGGATAATTTATGTGTTACATCATTCTTCATATATTTGATTAAATTTAGTCTAATAGATTATTGATGAAATATCACTTTTAATACAATATCCTTTCATTCAGAGATTGTGAATTCATTAATGCCAGTAGAAAATGAAATTTCTCCTCATCCTTTAAACAAGGTTGACGGTACATTTCAATCGAGAGTGTTACACCTTCCAAGGCTCACCTCCATCACCTAGAATGTTTTCATTTGAATGGATATACTATATTATGTGAAGATATAATATTAAATTTAAGGAATGAAAAATATATTAAAAATAAAATTTATGGCATTTTGACTTATGTTTTTATGTGGGTATTCACCACACATCTACACTTCACACCTTATTAACACAAAAATATTAAAATGTATAAATTTATGTATGAATTGAATTAAATCAAGACTTTAATCCCATGAAACCATCCTCTAGATAGCCCTAATTTTTTAGGTTAATAAGTCATTGTAGTAATAATCCAGAGAAGAATAAATTAGCAGAATGGAGAAAAATACAAAAAAAAATAGCAATGAAAGAGAAAATGAAATAAATAATAAAAAATAGAATAAAATCATACTATAACACGAATAAATTGAAGAAGTTAAATAAAATAAAAAAAGAAAGAAGATGTATAGAATGAAAATAAAACTATAAGAAGAAATAAAAACAATGAATGATTCTGATGAATAGAATAATAATTCAGATAGGAAGATTAATGAAAATGAAAAGATAAGAGAAAAACTTATTGTAAAAACACCATTAATTAATTAGAATTCCTGAAATAAATATTATAATAAAAGTAAAATAATATAATAATTATTGAGAATATAGACAAAATAAATTAAGAAATAAAAGTAGCACGTGATGGATTCTCCTCCGACAGGTTTTCCAAAACTCTAGAAGTGGGTATCTAATCTTCTATTTATAGAGGAGGACTCCATCTATATCATTCATATCCTTCGTATTTCCATGGGATTTTGAATTGTTTTAATAGTTCAATCATTTATATCCACAAGATGTATCTTCAAATAATCACCTATGGATCTCAGGTTTTTCCGTAAATGGTAATGGAGAAATCCACAGTAGTACGTAGATGTCATGGATGTATTGTAATGACTCGCTAATTTTCAATGTCTTTATAGTGCAATGAGTCATTACATGGACTTAATAGAAATCCCAAAAATTCCAAAGTTTAGTAGTTAAAGACTAAGGGTTCCAAATAAAAGTTGGGGAAAATTTACCCATTAAGAAATAATCCAATAAACTGACAAACCATAACACATCCATTCAATAGATGGCGCATGATCAAAAGAAAGAAAACTAAAAAACCAAATGTTTTTAAAAAAAATCATAATGTGCAATAGAGTAAGACTAAACAAGTGTCAATGTATATAGTAGAAAAACAACTAAAGACTCTCAAGAGACCACAACACTCCATGCCCTCAAAGTTATATTCTCCATAATCACCAAACAACCCATGTATCATAAGGTTGTCCTAGATAGCATCTACAAAATCACCAATGTGATAATATAAGGGTGAGTATAAAACCTTGTAGGTTTTTTAAAATGACTTCTCAACTCATGCCACTAGGACATAACAATGATCAAATTATATAAAATATTTTATATAAAACAATCTCCCAAAAAAATTATAAACCAATATAAACAAGTTCCAAAACTAATTATAACCATTTTCAAACAATAGTAAATGAAACCAATTTCCAGAAAGTTCTTTTTCTGGAAAATAATTAATCAAATATTTACCCAAATATTTACTATCACTTTGGAATACCCAGTCCATAGTTCAAAACACACCCAGACTTGCTTGCTCGGTTTGAAAGTTCCATACTCATTAGTAGTCTCTCGACTAATTACATTGTGTCCCAATGATACACAACCCCGATCTAGGGTAAAAACCTTGTAACCAAATGATACTCATCCCTTATTGAGTTCCTATAAATCATGAACTCATACCAACACCATTTATAGAAAATATTTATATTACTGAAATCAACAACATTAATAAAAATGGACATGTATTGAAAACCAAATCTCAACAAATTTCAATGAAACATTTAATTTCAATAAAACATCCCCTTTTATTGAAAAAATATAATCCAATTCATGTGCCAGAAATCTAGGAAAATCCCCCTTTTAAAATCAATATCCTAAAAACATGATCCAAATCATTCATTCAAAATCCCCAATTTTCCATATATCACAACCATCACTCCGAAATTCTTCCAAGAAGTGTTCAACAACCTAATAAAAATAAATTCAGCACAATAAATTCAATTTGAATTAATTCAAATTATTTCTACATAGAGGAGTCGAGAGTGAAACCACCTACCTCGAAGGGTTTGGCAAAAACCTCAACGAACAATGAATGTAGATGAAAACTGGGTCGATTCTTCAAGGAACCTCCATAGATCTCTTCTACTTGAAAGATCAATACCAAATATCAACACATTATGAATCAAGACTAATATATCTACACATAACAGGTGTAGATCAATGAAACCAATAATAGGATAGCAGTATAACTAAGTATAACTATGAACCCGATCTAGATCGATGAAGAATGATCACATACCTCAAGAATATAACTTCGATTCACCTCGGGAAACCTTCAGATCACATTATGATTGATAGAAAATCCTTATTTCTCATTAAAAGAATCCAAATCCCGAGTTAGGGATGGTTTGTGTCAAAAAATGAGAGAGTTATTGAAAAAATTAGTGAGATCCTATTTTTAAGGATCTAAATTAGACTATATGCATGGATTGCCGCAAAGTTAGGCCAACCATGCCCTATATGTGTGGTATCCACTGCCCACACGAACTCCACTTATACGGTCTCCCCAAACCATGAACCAACTCTTCTTGACCTAATGACTATTGAAGAATACTATTAATGGTCTTTACTAAGAATTTCACATGATTTGGAAAAACTAAGTGCCTCTCGTGCGATCTTCATTTAGCCTGAAAAACACTTTCAATATTCTACAAAATCTCTTAATCTCCACCCTTACACATTATAACAACAAAAGTATCAACTACTGGTTACATACCTGAAACTGGGTGTACTAAATTCTCCCCGCCATTGGGCTTTCCATCCATAGAATGTAGAAAACATTTTCTATGCTGAAAGTGTTTCAGCCACTGCTCTTTCATTTCCTTCTCATGTTCCGATGTATCTTCCAAAATATGACCACGCTACCTTAAAATCTGCACTAGACCGATGATTTTCCGACAAATTAATTTCTATTTCCTATCCAAAATCCAAACCAAGATATTTACGAATGATGCATCAAACTATAGATCAATTAGATCATGTATAATGAGTCAGTATGATACTTTTAAAAATGTGATACATAGAACCCATTGTGCATCATACTGAACTGTGGTGTTACTTCCAACCGATATGCCACATCTCTGACCCATTCCTCTATCATTAAATGGCCAATATATCAAGGAGATAAATTTCCTAGATTCTCAAAATGATGTTGTATAGGCCTTTGAGATATCCACTAGAACAAATGATCACTTAATACAAAGGAAAATAGTCATTGACGATGATTTTCATATGATTTATGAATACTCTGCACTAAATCCATCCACTTAATGATCAATTGAAACTTGTATGTTGTTTCTTGGACCGTACTAGGCTCGATTAGTGATGTCTCACTCATTTTACCTAGCATAGTGGGGAATGTCATGGACTCTCACACATTTCTTCAAATGGAGCCATATGTATCGAGGCCCGATAGAAGTTATTTTATGAGAACTCTACTAAGGGAATATTCTTTTCCCATGATCCACCAAAATAAATTAATGAAGCCCAAAAATTTCCTTCATACATTTCTATCATCCACTCATATTTTCCATCCATATAAGGATGATATGTTGTGATCATAGTCAACAGAGTACCAAGGGATTTCTGTAAGCATTTACAGAAATGAAACATGAACCTTAGATCTCTGTCTGAGACAATTTATGCCAATACTCAATGTCTTTTAACAACTTTTGCGTATAGTTTTTAGACATATCCTCAATGTATGAGATTCAAAAATTGGAATTAAATGGGATAACATGATAAGAAGATCCACTATCACCTAAATGGCATCATGTTTCAGGACCATTCATGGAATACCTATAAAACACTCCATCACTATATACCATGATTTACACATTGGGATTGGTAAGTACTACAATATACCCACCGGTATCTGATGCTCTACCTTAACATGATGACAAATTAAGCAGTTAGAAACGAACTCTACCATTTCCCAAATCATGCCACTCCACCAATTTTGTTCTTATAATTCCATATACATCTCTTTTGTATCTAGATTTACGTCCCATATCAAATGGTGGTAATAATGAAGGATTTGTTCTTGAAAAGCCATAGGTACAACCATCTGATATCTAAATAACAAAATTGTGCTCCCATAAGGTTTCTATGCCACAATGGTCTCCCCACTGCTGATAGATTAACTCATAATAATTCATTCTAGATCATATGTTTGGGCCCCTTTGACCAAACACACCAAATCAGGAAGAGACATAGCTGAAATGAAAACACAACATTACCTCTGTCTTCACATTCTACGTGCATGTCTTCAAGGAGAGACAACTACTACCATTCATCTGAAGCTACTTTTACTATCTGAGAATATGAATTTCTAATCAATGACCCCTCTATTGAATTCCCTTTTCCTAGTGTATACATCATGTCAAATTCAAAAACCTAGAGATACTCCATCCATCTCCTTTTCCAAAGATTCAAATATCGCAGTGGGAAAATGTGTTTCAAGCTTTTTTGGTCTGTGAACTCCATGAATTTATCACGAAAGAGATAGTGGATTACTGATTTCAATGCCCGGACGACTGTAGCTAACTCCAAATTGTGTGTTGGGTAATTATTTTCTTGTTCCCTCAACTATCTTGAATCATTATCAACCACATAGACTCATTTTAGGAGAAAAAACACCAACCCTGATCCTGAAACATCAATGTACGCCCCCATAACCCTAACATGATTATGAAAAGAATAATGATATTTTCAAATGTAAGATGAAATTTTAGTTCTTGGAAATATTTAGGCATTCTTCTGTCCATTGTAATGTAGCATTATTCTTTGTCAGATCTATCATTCAATAATCTAGTCGGGTGAAATCACACTCAAAGTGTCTGTGATAATAAGATAGTCTAATAAAACATCATATTGAGATGGATTTTTTTGGGGATTTCCCAGAGATAACATCATCTATCTTTTTAAGGTCGACATAATCAGCTTTTTCTGAAATAAAATCACCAAAAAAACAAAATTCATGTATTCAAAAATCACTCATTGAAAATTTCGAATAAAAAAGGTGATCTCTCATGATTTGTAACCATTTTCCATGTGCTCCTCATGGTATAACCTTGTTTCCTATTACACTAAGGTTTCACCCAAAAACATTTCAACAATAGAGTTCTGATATTGCTGAAATTTCTGATTCATCAAAACCATGAAGACCACTGGTGGATTTGTTAGACCAAAAGTCATGACTACTTATTCATGTTATCCATATATTCTCTTGAATGTTTCCTTTAGAATATCTTCTTTATGAACTCGCAATTGGTGAAATCCTGATCACAAGTTAATCTTGGAGAACCACAAATCTCCCATTAATTGATCAAACAAATCATCAATACTTGAGTGTGGATATTTTTTATTTATCGTAACATGGTTTAGATTAAAATAATCAATGCTCAAACAAAGATTTCCATCCTCATTCTTCACAAAAAAGATTGTTGCTTCCCACAAAGACGTACTTGGCTAAATGGAACCCTGGATTTCCATCTCCCCCAATAGCAATTTTAATTCCTTTAACTCTATTGGTGCCATCATGTAATATGGAAGGGAAATATGATTTTTCCACATAAAGATATCAATTGTAAACTCCCCTTCTCTAAATGATGGTAACCATAAGATGTTCTTTGGAAATACGTTGGGAAATTGATCCAAAATAGATGGAAAACTAATTTCCTTGATATCTTAAATTAACATCAATGTAAATTCTACAAACTCAGAAGAGATAATTCCAACCATCGACGCCAACATGCTCTTTTAACCTTTCAATACAATTATATCACCTCTAAAGAGTACTTATATCCCATCCTCAGTCATGAAACTTAATGTCCTCCTATAATATTTGATGTGATCCTTGAATGTTGTCAGCCAATCCAATCCCAGGATTAAATCATATACATCCATGTATAATACTGTGAAATATCATTTCATCTCAGCTCTATAAATTGAAATTTCACATGTTCAACACACAACTATTTTACATTCTCTTTCCTTGAGTGGAATTTGGAGTTTTAAAAAAATGCATCTTTCCAACTTTATGCATAGTAAATCAATAGCATGACAAACAATGAAATAATTCAATGAGGCTATATCGAAGATCACATACACAAGGTTAGAATTCAAAATAAATGTACCTCCAACCAAAGATGGTCTATACTGATCATCCATAATCATATTCTCAGTTCCATTCAATTTCTGCATCGCTTCACACTTTTCCTTCATTCCTTGCTGGGATATCCCTGGTTTAGGGGTCAGTGTGCTTTTAGAATCACACTAGAAAGCTCTACACTGCTGACGAGACTGATTCTGTTTTCCTTGTCCGATTGAAGCCTATGATGTTTGCGATTTCTGTGATGTGTATCATGCTCCTAGGCATAAATAACTGCTATAATAGTGCTGAAGATGCCCCATATTTTTTCATTTATGGAATTCTATAGGTTTTTCTATAAAATAATTATTTATGTGATCAAGAAAACTACATTAAAAAGAACAATATTTTCTCTTGGGTCATGTAGGAAGGTTCACTGATCAAGATTTATGATTCTAATTTCCATTTCCACCTTGGAAATTGGTTTCCATTTTCTGCTAGCTCGTAATGGTTCAGTTCCCACTATTCCCTATAGGATTCATAATACTTCCTCTCATAGATCTCAAGATATCTTGTTCAAAAAATGTCTCTATGTTCACTCTCTATGTATAATCCAAAATATAGTTCACCACACACATCAATCAAATATCATGTCGTATACCTAATTCGAAGATGTGTGCCATCAAAGATGAATTTGATGCAAATTCTTGTGCAAATAGAACTAATTTTATTAAATTAGCTTCAAACTATTTGAAAGTGAGACTCTATTATTTCAGGATGCATATATCCATTGATTTCAGGATATTGAATGTGTTAGGATATAATTGATTGTTAATAAATTCTTCAAAAGGCTCCCATGTAAGGCATTCATCCAATTTATCATACCCCTCTAAATACCACCACTAACATGTAAGATCCTCGAGTTGATAAGTCACCAGCTTGACCGTTAACTCCACATGTGTGGAAATTAACATGATGATATGATTCATCCTAATGAGCCACACCTCCTCTTTCTTGGGTTAAACATCAACCTAGATGTTAGGTGGATTCTACATCATTAAATGTGTGGTATGATGCACATGTCGTGGCTCATTCATCTGGTTCCCCATATCCAAAAATTAAAATCCATGGACAATACTTTGAACTAGATCTTGGTTCACATGTGGTTCAGGTGCAACCACATTTTCTACAGCTTCTTCAGGTTGGTTTTGACGAATCCTACTAGATGCCATTTTCTAATTAAACAAAATACATCAATATCACTCACTAAAAATTGATGGCTTGTCATTTCAAATTCTATCACATCATCTATCACAACATTGTTTTCAAAAAGAAACCATTTTCCATGTTCAACCATATTTTTAAAAAATTTCAACTTTATTATTGAAAATGAAACCATTTTAAAAATATATAAACCATTCCATTTCAAATTATTTCCTTTGAATGTAGTTTCATACCTTTTTAAAAAATCTACACTACTAACACAACATTAATAATTACTAGATATTATGTGTTAACACTAAGTGGGAATTAATTCCCCCACAATTCATGTCATGGTCATCCCATTGGTTATACCTCTGACAATGATATTTCCAACATTCTAGAAGTGTCACCAAAACAACTATGTACCAATCTCCCTGGTAACATGATGTTCAACATAAAATGGTTAACAACATCCTTTTATGATATAAATTTAATGTTATGGAAATCCTAGTCCTATCAAAGATTCCAACCCAAGGAAGAGATGAAAAAGAATTCCAAATCCAAGACCAAGTACATAGATGAGTACTTGTTAGGCAATCATCGTACAAGTTGATATCATTTTTACCAAAATGGAAGGACTATCCTAATACCTTTTACAGTAACCCACTAATTTTCATTGGATTGAGAGTACAATGAGTCATTACATGGCCATAAGAGACTTCTCCAAGACGTGAAAGCCTGAAAATGAATTCTGAAGGGTTTCAAATACATGTGGGGTAAGATTTAAAGTTTAATAAATAAACCAATTAAGAAACAAACCACATCTCAACCAATCACTAAATGATAAATGAACATAAGAATGACAACTAAACATCTTGATGTATCTCAAAACCACATCATGGTGTGAAACAACAAAAAACCTAATAAATATCAATGTACATAGTGAATAAACAACTAAATACTCTCAAGAAACCACAAGACTCCATGCTCCACAATCACCGAACAACCCATGTTTCATGAGGAATTGGTAAAAATGTGTGGAATGTTACCTTTTCACATGCCCCAAAATATAACATCTGGAAAACCACCAAAGTGAAGAAGTAGGGGTGAGTATAAAACTTATTAGGTTTCACCCAATGACTTCCCTACTAACTCTACTAGGATAGAATGGTAAAAACATTATATAAAATAGTTTATATAAAACAATTTACAAAAATAGTTTATAACCAAATATAAACAAGTTTGAAAACCAATTATAACCAAGTGGAAAAATGTTAAATGAAACCTATTTCTAGTGAGTTATTTTACCAGAAAATAACTAATCTAGTCATTAAATGAGTTCTTTATATCATTTTTGAACACCTAATATATAGTTCACAACATACCCACACATTTAGGCTTTGTTTGAGAGTTATATACTCATTAGAGGTCTCTTATCCAAATACCATATGTCCCAATGACACACGCCCCTATCATGGTTCATGCACCTTTTACCCCAGTTGTAATCATCCCTTATTATGGGCCTAATGAGAATGAACTCATACCAACACCATTTATGACAAATATATCCATTACCGAAATCTTCCACTTCAACAAAACTGATGTTCTATTGAAAACCAAACCACAACCTATTTCAATGAAACATTTCAATTAAATAAAACCTTCCATTTTAAGGAAAAAATTTCATCCAATTCATGTCACAACAATCTAGAAAAATCACTTTTTAAAATCCATATTTTAAAACCAAGAACAAAATCACTCATTCCAAATCCCTAATTTTTCATATTTCACTACCGTCACTCAAGAAGGTTTCAGAAAAAGTGTTCAATAAAAAAATGAAAATAAATTCAGCACAATACATTCAATATTAAACATTCCAATCAGTTATACATAGAGGAGTCAGGAGTAAATCCTCCTACCATGTTGGTTGTGATGAAAACCATAATGAACGTTGAACACATAAGAAAACTGGGTTGATTTTGACGAAACCTACACATATCTCTTATACTATAAATATCAATTCCAAATCACAAACTATTAGGGATAAAAATTAATATATATACCCATAACAGGTGTAGATATAAGAAACTAATAAGATATGACAAGTAGATCTATGTAGATCTACGAAACTGATCAAGAACGGTGATGAATGAACACATACCTCAAGAATCTCGCTTCAATTGACCATGGGAAACCTTTGTATCGCCTTAAGATCGCTAGGAGAACCACATTTGGCCTTAGGAGAAGAAAAATCTCAATTAAGGACCAATTTGTGTAAAACATGAGAGTGATATAGATGAAATGACTGAGATCATATTTGTAGGGATCAAAATTTGACAATACCGATGGTCTGGCCACATAGTTAGGCCAACCATGTCCAAACCATGCGGTAGCCACTTCCTGCACAACCTCCCCTATAATGGTCTCTCCAAACCATGCTCTAAATGTGATGGACCTTCTACCTCATGAAGAACATTGTGCATGGTTTCTTCTAGTAATTCCATATAGTTTGGATAAACCTTGTGCTGCCCATGGGTCCTTTATTTATCCTTAGAAAACACTTCCAATGTTCTCTAAGATCTCCCAACATCCACACTTACACATTATAATAATAAAATTATCTCATATTGGAACCATAACTTAAATTGGTTGTAATACATGTGTTTCCCCCTAAATGTTTCCTACATGTAGTGTTTTGGGTATGTTGAAGATATGATATAGTTATTAAAGGAATCAATGGAGTGTTGTAGCATAGCAACAGAGACATTAGGGATCGACTATTCATAAATGACAGTGGTTATAAAAGTGGATGAAAGGACCACAAAATATTATCAATGTGGTTCAGTCATGTTTAATGTAGTGATATATACCAGTGGAAGGCCCCGGTTACATACATAATCTCAAGATAATGCTTTCTAGTGGAGATAATGTGGTTTTCCATTCAGTGATGATGGTGGTGGCATCAAGTTGTTGTGAATGGTGGTGGAGAAGGTGGCATGAGGGTGCCCTAGGTTGGGTAATATAGATATAGTTCACTGGAAAACATTTATGTTATGATGAACAATACCCTACCTTCGTTAATCCAATATTAACACGAAATTTGTTAATATGGTTTAATCTAGATAGCTTCCTTTTTAAAAAATCCCCATTCACTACATTCCTTCAACAATATATACAATAAATTGAGTTCTCTTGATCCTTATCACACATATAACATCACTCTTGTTTCATTTGTAACACCACATCTTGGGTTTTTGAATTTTTGGTCAAACAACCCCAATATTAGAGCAAGAGTTATAAATGAAGGGGATATTTTCAAAGAAGTTATTGAAACACACCTCCTTATATCCCACTAAACATAATAAAGAATTCAATATTTATTTTGGATTGACCTGATTATTCCAATAATGGTGGAAAAATTATACATCCTTCATATTATCATTCTTAGGCCATGATTAATTATGAATTAATTTGGTTTGGAATTAACCACCATTAAAAACATGTTTTACATAAGAAATTTCCATCCCTAAACCAGAAAACTATTAAGACCTTGAATCATGAGCATTATTTCCTTTTTTATATCCTAAATGACAAGTCACAGAGTGATTACCTTTAATCTTTCAATAAAAACATTATTCCAATGAGAATCATTATGGTCAACTAATACTGTTAGAATAGAAACAAATACATTAGGATTGTGGGTGATATATATATATATATATATATCATATTTATAATTTCTTCAAATAATGTACCCTTTTAGAATTGTCATACATAAATACATTTATTATAATATGGGGTACAAAAGATAATAAATGGTGAGATAATATTAGTAATAAGGGTAAATAAATGATATATCAATGATCACATTAAAATAACATGATCATATTGTTATGAGAACATAACATTCACAAATGAAAACTATATCATGTATATGATAGATCATAAACATGATTTAGCGAGTAAGACATGGTTTTTTAGAAGGCATGAATAAAAAAGGATTAAATATATAAATTTGATAAATGCATAACAGAAGATTAATAGATAGATTTATGGAATACACAAATGCTTCAAACATTATAAAGAAGTATTAATATAAAAAGGTTCATTGATTAATATTAGAACACGAAATATTGACCTCCTATAAACATATGTAGAATAAAATAGGACTATTTTTAGTCTTATCTTCCTAAAAACGAGTTCACACTTAATATTATGGACATGAAATAGTGTTTGTGTATAACCTTTCAAAAATGAAAATAAGAACATCCATAACATAATTAATTCTTAATTTATCCACAATTACCCAATGAAATGTATGGATTTATATGTACATCTTGTCACAAATTCTATAAAATTTTGTTAAGAAAGATCATAAATCATTCATCAAATCAAAACCCATCAGAATTAATTGGATTAAAAAAATTCATTATATTATATCTCTTGAAAAATAAATGGATTCAAAAAAATGTTCCTCATTTCATTGTAACATAACTCATGAAACAGGACCTATTATCATAAATATAATGTTTTCACTAACATTAAAGATACAAATAACGAATAATGCTGGATTCCTTCGATAATATACCATCTAAGTAATAATAAACCATAATATATTTAATTTTTAATTTAAAATTATTTTTATAGATCACTTGGATGATTTCGTGAAGAAATTTATATTTTCTATATGAAATCACTTCTTATAAACTAATAAAAAATATCAAAAATTGATGAGAGTTTTTTCATTTAAAATAAGGTTAAAATCCACACATGCTACATTAAATCATTTAGTGATCATGAAGGCATAATATTTTTTTCATGTCATTCAATTGAATTTAAATATTACATCTAATTTTTCATTAAAATCAAAAAAGTTATTGTTTGGATAATTTTTAAAATATTATATTTAATCCATTAAGTAAAATGTAAAACATTTTCAAATATGACATTAAAATGAATTTTATAATAGTAAAAAATTCTTTTATACATTTTTGGAAATCATATATATAGAAGAATTTTTTTTTGAAGAGATAAATAATGTTGATTTCAAATAAAAATTCTTTTTTTGTATTCTATAAAATGTATAGAGTGGAAATAGAAAGGAAAAATTGAATTCTCAATAAACGAATAGAGTATAAGAAAATAAATAAATGATATTCTATAGAGATCCTAAAATCCCGTTATAAGAATAATAATAATAAACAACATCCATAAAAAATGTGATTTTAACATCAAACTTTTACCTTATTAGAAAATTTTAAATCTAATTCCAATTTACAGAATAACATCACATAAAACATTAAATATAACAATAAAAAAAATTCACGATATTAAATGTCAAATGATATGTATAATCACATCATAATACAAGATAGGTTCATAACAAACCATATTTCTTAAAGGAAATTTGAGATGAAACCCCCTTACCTTAAGTCTCGATTTCCTTTGTACACATTAACATCCATTTCATAGAGAATATTACTTTATATAACATATTAAGGGTTATAGGGAATGCATTTTGGAAAAAACAATAGACCTAGAGTATGGATATGGATTATGAAGATATATTTGGTAATGTTTTGTTGAGCCAAGGGGCATATGATTTGTAATGAAGTGAGTAGAGAAAATCACTTTTTATAATTGAGGGGAGTGAAATTTTTTAAATACCAAAAACTATTCATTATTAGAAAGTCACTATCACCTCATGTGCCTCTAAATTTTATAACTAATGAATTTTAGGTATGATTGGTTGATCCACATAAATAATATAAAAAATCACTTGTGTTTATAATTATATTACATATCCCTTAAATATACTTAACATTACCTTTTTAGTTTTTATCATTATTTTGTTTTCCATGTTATTTACATAGGTTATTTACAATTAAATAATAAAATTTAAATGATAATTAATAAATAATTTTTACCTCCTAATTATTAATATAAAATATTGTGTATTAAATAGAAATATTATGTGTTTGGAATGTTAATATTTATAGAAGGGAAGGTAACAGAACAACCATGTTTTAACCATGATCACATCACTTAACTCTTGATATATTTTTTAATATTTATGACACAAAATTAAACTAAATATATTATATTATATAAATATTTATTACCCAAAGTATATAATTTTTTTTAATATCAAATCATTGGAGTGGAATAATTTAAACTGTATTTGGAAATGTAGAAAAAATCAAATATAGTTTTTCAATGTGAGATGTTTCTAAAATATAAATTGTTTTAATATCAATATTCAATATGAAATTGATTGTAATGACTTATATATTATTAATAAATATATTATTTCTATAAATTTACTTTTAAAATAATGTGAAAATAAATTAGATCCTTAAAATTCATTAACCAACAAGGTAGATTATAATAAAAAACAATATTGTTTATTATTAATCGAAAAATTAATGTTTTGAAAAATTTATTAATATTCATTGAAATATAATTTTTAGATGTTGATAAAAAAATATGATGTTATTACATTCAAATATAATTTCTAACATTTTAAGAAATAAATATTAATATTTTTTCATATAATTCAATATAATAAATTTTATTATATAGACATAATTTTCAAACAAGTAAATACTTTACTAAAAAATGATGTATCTTTTTACGAAAATGGTTTCATTATATACATAATTTATAATTATTTTTTAAAATATTGACATTCAGGTTAATACATCCATGTAAAATGGATGAGGTAGATTGGATAGGATTATGTAATTAAATTAATAATTTTATATGGTTATTTAAAACATATAATGGAGTATAACACAAGCTATCAATGTAATTAAATTTAATTAACATAATTATAAAAAATATGGGTGTTCCACTATTTCTAAAAATATGGAATCTTTTATGAGACCATCAATGCATACTTCTACTTTTATCATCTAACCATAATTTTAGGATGGTCGATAATTTTCTGTCTAAAAACCAAGACGTTGATGACTGTAAACCATAAGGGACTTCATTGGATATGTAGGGTCCATTTAATTTTTAATCAAACTAGAAATGTATGATGGTGTTACCAAAAAATTTCATGGTTTTAATAAGAAAATAAATATGTAAATCAATGGAATTTCAAATAACCATGGAGGGAATAAGAAGAGCCATCCCCTATGCTAAATGTTTGGAAGGAAACAAGGGGTAATTTAATTAATGGGACTAGTAAAATTTTAATGTGTGGAAACTATGGTCGTTGAGAATTTACATATTTAAGTGATGGGTGTAATAAGTTATCTGATGATTGATAAATTTCTCAACATAATTCACCACTAATAGTAAATATTTTCAAATTCATGGATTATGTAAATTATACAAACTAGTGGCCAAATATAATTCTTAATGATTATGATCCACATCAGCAACCACTTAATCCATGTGAAAATAGTAAATATCATGTGATTGCTACCGGTGGTGTGGATAATGATTTGGTGAAATACACACTAACAATTTACTCCATAACATCAAATGTATTATTTTATTATGTATCTACAAACAATTATATATCTAAATAATCTTACAAGGGTATCAAAATACATATTTTATGATTATATAATAATATAAAATTAAAAAACCAAATTGATGGTTTATATCATATCAACTCTGTGATTCTTCTCGAGTTAATTTTTTAAAATCTTCATCATTAAATTGTTTTTATTCTCTCCATGGATGAATATAATGTTATATTAGGAATTTATTGACATTTTCAACATAAATACCAAATCAATTTATAAGGAAGGGAAGAAATGTATGATATTCAGAACCAATATATGAATTTCAATCAGTGTGACGATTATTATATACATTATATAGATATAAATATATTAATAAGGGTCTTGATCCTTATTAAAAATGTGTTTAAATTTCATAAATTGGGGGGGGGGGTGGATCCAGATTTATGATATGCCTTTTTTTCATGGAGTTTATTTGTGTCTTTAGAGATGATCATCCATGTCCACCAATGAATCATGTTGTTATGTTCTCACTAAAACACATATTTCTTCTCTACATATTTCAAATAATTCATATAGAATTAGATTAATATAGTTATAAGAATTGGTGAAGGAAATTAAGAAAAATAATAAAAATGGACTTATTTGGCCATGTGAATAACCTTGGGGTATTGTAGTTATTCTTATTAAGAAGGATGAAAGATCAATGTGACTATTCATTAATTATGCATAACATAATAACATCAGAATCAAGATCAGTTATCTTCTACCCTGTGATGATTACATGTTTGATTTAATATGTAGAGCTCAATAATTTTCATGATTGATTTTTATTTTGGATATCATCATTGATGGTAAAAAGGAGGATATACCCAAAACAACATTCCTTAAAAAGTATACAACACTAAGAATTTATATTAACTCTCATTGGTCTTACCAATTACCAAATTATTTTTCTATATTTAGTGAGAAATTTTTTTTGATATTACTTAGATTAGTTTTTATTTGGAATTATTAATGATATTATAACAAATTTATGAAAAAAGGAAGGAATTTATTATCTATTAAGGGTTATGTTAAAGACCCTAAAAACGTTTCTTGAAAAAAAATTCAGTGTGAATTTTTATACTAAAATTTTCATATATGGGTCATACAATCGCAAACGAGGGTATATCGTAAGATCCATCAGTGACATGTGTTACTAAAAAATAGACCACACCAACAAATATGAGTGATTATTTATGTTTTAATGGTTTGGATAGATATTTCATATTGTTTTTATAGTATTTATCACAATGGTCTAATCAACTCACCATGTTAACATGTATGGGACCCAAGGTCCTCTATAAATATAAATTTGATTAAAATTTAAATGAATTAAAATATAATATGTGTTTTTTAACCAGTGATTACATTACCCTATTGTGTGTAATGGTTTATAATCAATAGCAATGCATCAACTGATAGATTAGGATCCATACTCATTTTGAATGATATGGAAATATCTTATACCTCATGAAAAGTGATGGTTCATGAGAAAAATTACCCAAATCATTATTTGTACATAGTGGTTGTAATTTTCATTTTAAATTTATTGGGAAATTATATTTATGAATAATGGTGTGATATATATACTGAAAAAATAATTCATAATTATATATTCACCAATACCAAGATGAGTATAAACAAAGAATATGGTGGGGGTTAATTTAACATTATGAGTTATAAAATAATTACCATATTGGGAAGGTGAAAAGGATATAACTAATTTGATTGGAAACTAATAAGTAATCTTATATATGATGAGAATAAAAAATAAAATATTTATAGATTTATAATGGATGGATCCATAAATGTTAAAGGATGGGGGAGAATTCACTCTTTCTCAAATGTGTGTTCAATAAACATTCAATGTGATTATTAGAGAAGAATAATATCTTGTTTTTGGTATATAGATGAAAATGACAGATTTTATGATTTTAACAATGACTGTGATACATAGATAATTTTCATGAATTGTTCTAGTGTCTCGTAAAAAATAAATATTAATATTTAGTTTTTGGATTAAGCTCACGCGTAAAATTTATCCAAATAAACTTGATGTAAAAATATTCATATATATATATATATGTATTTTTATTTATTGTGGGGAAACATGAATTGGGATATTGAATATATTGTATCTCTACTCTTGGTAATGATATAATGTATGTATTAATGAAAAAAATTATAAATGTATGTCAGAATAATTAGCCATACCATAGTAGAAATTTCAAAAAATCACTATATAGTTTTCCATTGGAAACCCCAAAAAGTAAAATGTTAAATATTTATATGGGTTTTATTCGATAACTATGAATTTTGATGAAACATAATATCCAATGTATAATAATTATATACTGATAAAAATTCAATAAAATACAATAATGATCTGGTATTGTTTCCTGGAGTACCTAATTTTATAGTATATGATTTGGATATGAGGATTAACATGTTGTTTTGGTGATTTCATCAGTTGGATCGTGATACATAGCCATGTTTCAACACTGTAAATCATCCGTAGATAAATTGTCAGTCTGAGAGAACCATTCAACAACTGGATTATAAATTGAGATATTATACTCCCAATATCAATGGAGGTTGTGATCAGCGCCTTCCTCTGTCACATTTTTATATACGGTTAGATTTTACTTTAGAATCCATTTGGATTGTTATGATTATCAATTTTGAAATATGTGTATAACTGTAACATAATGGGATGAATATAGGGAAATATAGATATTGGGACATTGGTAAGCTAGAAATGTAAGAGAATGTTAGAATAATTAAATATCACATCATGGGAGGTTAGTGTAAAAAAATTAGGTTCATAATTGATGGTGAGATAGAGAGTTTGATGTTTTTGAGAAGGTGTTTCTAGGTATTTGTCCATTGTATAAGGTTATGAGAGTTAAGATTAAATTAAATATGCACCCATGTAATGTGGGCCCCTTCAAGAATATTGATCGATTGGGGATGGTATCTTATCATAAAGAATATATACCAATATTCAATCAAATTCATGTTATATTCTATGCAATTATCTAAAAGCTATTACATACATGATCAATCACATGTAATAAAGTAAAAGGTTTTAATCCTAGATTATTAATAGTAATATAAAGAAAAAACTATATAAATCTTGACTCAAACTTAAAAACTGCTACATAAAAATACAACTCACCTGGTAAAAGTTTAATGATGAAATGAAAAATTCTATAAAATGACTTTTGATCATGGGGATGTAATGAATATGATATGTCATCTATTATTATATTGGTGTAAAAAAACAAGGGGAAATTTTTATTTTAGCTTGGGGTAGAATGAATGTGACACCATGATATTTTATATTTATTTTCAAATAAAATTATTTTTAATAGATTTTTGTGCATGGAACACTTAATCAGAATGAATAAAAATATAGTATGACATTGAAAATATGATTTTTGAAATTTGTAGCGTTAAAAATAATAACTACATTATTAATTTTAAATTAAAATATTTTATATATTGAAAAAAATATATAAAATTTAATTTATACTTACTGCATTCTATTTATGTTTGAAAAATAAATCATTCCCTAAAAAATTTGGTTTTTATTTACTATTGTGAAAAATAAATAAATTTATTTTTTCCCAATTTTGTAAAAACTATTTAAAAAATTAAAATTATTTTCTAAATAATCATATCAATATTAGCATAGTCCGAAATTATGAGAAATTTCTAACGTGGAAGATTTTTTAATGAATAGTGAACATATTGATTTTTATTAAAAAGAACAATTTAGTAATTTATTAAAAATTATTATTTGTATTTTAATGTGTCTTTAAAAGAATATTTAGTTCAAATATATAATTAATAATTCAATTTTTTTTCATTTTAATCAATTTTATGTAAAAATTTGATATACTTGTTTTTTAAAAAGAATAAAAAAATTTGGAAACTGATTTTTCACTGTGTTTTAAAATTTAAGTTTTAAATTAATTATATAAAAAATGAAAATTGAATTTTATTAACTTGATTACATATTTTTAATTATTATAAATATTTATATATAATTAGTTTAATATAATTTATTTCCATAATTAATAGTAAAAATGTTAAAACAACATACATTGTTGTTATTGTTAATACTAGTTTTCCCACGGTTAACCCAAGGGGTAATGTTATGTTAACAACATTTAGTTTCATAAAATTAATTTTTTATCTCTAATTTGATTGAATAATATACCACTATAATGTATTCATCCATTGGGAAATTTTCTATGATTGTAACATTAATATATTTTATAACTTTCAAAAACTCCACATCCATCAAGTCCCCAACTTATATATGGATACCCTCTCTCCTCTCCAATGGAAACATAATGGGGATATTTTTATTCCAATCCCTTCTCAAACAAATTTATCACATCCATACCAATTACATGGAGTCCCTAGTTTTATCATAGATCCATACTAGCAATGTTTTAGGTATAAAACAAAAGAGAATGTCCAATGAAGAAGTATAATTATTAAACATGAGTTTTAATTTTATTTCTTCTTCTACATTATTAAAATTGTTTTTCAAATATTACAAAAAAATTACACAAGATTATAAACTGTAATGATACATTATTTTTATTAATTTAATAAACAATATCCATCACCCCTTACATCAAATGGTAATGTAAACCACTGGTCCTTTGTAAAGAATACTACCGCCACATTTTTTGATGTAACTTGTTTTCCACCCCCAACTCTCATAGATGGATACAATTTTGGATTTAATAAGTATATATTTTATTTATAAAGTTATTATAAATCCTTAATATAATATCATACTTCTCTTGTTTTATTACAAAATGTTTGAAAATTATAACGTGACTCATTCATACTTGGGGACTACCATATCCACTAAGTGATGTGATTCATTTTTAATTTTCGATAAACATATATTTTACAAATGATGAATTTGAGGATTATATATTATTTGTTTGATATAATAAAAATTATTTAATGTTTAATGATTATTTTATAGTCTTTCATTCCATCGATCTAAAAACCGAAATCACCATTCATGAGTACATATGGCCGACCATCTCCATGAATAGTGTAATTCAGTTTTCAACATATTACATTTATGAATTACAGTAAATATGAATGTTATGAAAATGTATTATATTTATATAATTATAAAAATACATGATATTATGGAACCATGATCAATGTATAGGGATTGAATTTGGTGAACACTAAAATGATAGAAAAATAAATAATTTATTACATGGAACTTTGATATTAATTATGAATTATTTAAAAACATACGATAAAATTATACAATTAAATCATATATCTGATGAAATATATAATTATGATTCTTTAATTTATTTATAAAAAATGTATATTTATTAAATATAAGTATTAGAAACATATTAAATTATTCAAACATATTGTAAGTAGTTTATTTTATAATATCAATGTTTATATAGATTTTTTATGATTATATTTTCAATGATGAGACTTTAATATATAAATCTAAATTATATCATAAAATTTTTTATCCTATTTTTATTTCATGGTAACACCTATTTTACTCTTATTTAACTCACTTTATTTACTCAAATGACTAAAATTATGATTTCAATAAAATGCGACTTCATTTTTCTATCGACTAGAAATTTGTTTTACTTATATATCTATTTATTTAAAAAAATAAAAAAGGGTTTTCATATTATAAAATTAATGTTTAAAGATATATTAACCATGAATAACTTTTCAAAAAATATTTTAAAAGTAATTTTCTTTACAATTTACAAATGAGGTACTTTTTGAATTTTTAAAAAAGATATAAAATGAATATTTTCGTTTTACTTGTATAAAATGAATAAAATTTCCCACCATCAGTAATTTTCCATGATGTAATGATTTATTTATAATTATATAATGTTATTCTCGTATGAAAAAAATTTCAAACTAATTTCCAAATTTCGAGTGGTAAAAAGTTATTTTTCAATGTGGAAAGTAAAATTTCAACATTATGGTTATAATTATCTTTTAATGGCATTCATTATAGAAAATAACCCAGTATTTTAGAAATTGACTTCTATGGATATGATTTTATTATTTCATCCATATTCCTTCACAAGATAGTATATAATTCTAAAGGAAATTTTTTAATGAAAACCATTTTTTCAAGGGGTTATACTCTGAGGAAATGATGAAATTTTTGTGAAACAAATTTAATTTCCATGGAGTAGGCAACAGTTTAACTTTTACAAAACTAAGATCATTTTAACCATTAATTGTATTGATAATATTTTATAATCTTATGGTTCACATTATTTTGTATTTTATTATGTGGTGGGTGGGCATAGAATTATATGTCACTCAAATTAATTAGGTAAAGACATATATTTATTGAGATAAAAAGAAATATAATAGGGAGTGAATTCAACTAAATAAATTAATGTGTCAAATAAGATATTTTTTTGAGTGAAACTCTAGTACTATAATGTTTTGGTGTGTGAAACTAACCTATTATGACAGTATAAAAATTCTATATTTTTAAAATAAAACCAATTTATTCAATATTGTATATTTAATGCAACATAGATATTAGTCAAAACTCTAAGATATGACGATAAAATTATTTTTCAATAAATTCATTATCTTTAAAATATTTAATTGTGTAAAAATATAGTTAATAAGTGTTTCATGCAATGAGGGGATTCATTGAAATCATGTGTTACATGAAAAACCATGTTTTAACAAACAAAATTATACTATTAACAATATTACTTAACATATCAAATAGACATTGGACCGGTGTGTATGAGCATGATTAACTAAATTTCAAAAATATAATGTTTATAGATATAAAATTTTAATTTATGTATTAAATATAAAATCATAATTATTTAGAATAAAAATAAATATTTTATGGAAAACATTAATTTTCTAAAAGAAGTATTAGTTTGTCTTTGTTCCAATAATATATAATTTATTTTTGTCACCTATGGGAATATTATATGAAAATTTAATATTACTTTTGAAAAAATTAATTCAAAAATTATAATAGAGTATGTGTTATTATTTTTCTAAGAAAATTCAATATTTAGGCGAATAGTAAAAAAATACATAATGTTAATTTAAAAATACCTTTTATTTTAATTAAATTATGATGATAAATTAAATTATGCATTTTTTTTAAAATAATATTTCTTCATGTTTATACCAATTAATCCAATTTAGGCCATTTTAATAATTTTCGTACTAAAATTGGGTAAAAAACATTTAAATATTTTGAACAACTTAACATTAAAGACTACATTTCTCCTCTTATCTAGGGATATATTTGAAATAAAGTTTTTACTCTTTTTTAATGGAATTAGTAAAAAGGGATTCTATATATTAAATAGGAATAATATATTATGTCTATTATGTTCAAAATAATTTTTTTACCAATATTAATTATGAATTATAAAACATTTACGGCCATGATTAAGTTATAAATGTGTTTACCGATGGTTAAACTAAAACAATGAGGTTAAAAATGACTTAATAGTTTTTTATAAAAACAATTTTATGGAAATGATTTTATAATTACACCTATAACTAACTACAATGGCCCATTTTGGACTATTTTGACATATGAAATATTTGGGGCCACTTGATTATTTTCAATAAATAACCAGTGCATCCTCTCATGTACTTATAAAAGACCACCCTAACTCTTCTCTTCTTCATAGTTTAAAATTAATTTTGATTGGACATGGAATATTTATATAAAATCCCAACCTATTTTATCCCATCATAAATTCTTTATATTTGGCTTAAAACCCATATAGGTAGGCATCAATTTAAACCCATGGACTATACCCGATGAAGTAATAATGTTCTTCAATGAGAATCTCAATTAACTTTTTCCTTCAACCACATTCATAATTTATTAAACTAATATGATATAATAACCTCAAAATCATTAATATTAATGAATTTTTTTTATAATAATTTAATGACCTAAAACTACATCCACTTAAATCAATTGTGTTTCAAAATCATTGTTCGTGTGTAGGGAAGACTACCACCTCATGAATCATTGACATTACATATTTCATTACCATAATTCATTATTGGGTATGATGATATGTATAAATAAAAATATTATTTAAAATTATTATACCTATGGTTCAATTATATCATATATTTATATATCCTTTTTATTTTAAATCCATAGGGGATATGACAAACTCACTCGTGCGTGTGGCGGACAACCGCTTTGTGAAGCGATGTGATTTGTTTTTCACTAACACATCACATCAAATGTGATAAAGATAAATGTAATCAATATATCTGATATAAATGAAAATATTAAGATATTATTGATATATTTAACAATATATTAATATAAAATATCTTCGTATTTCTTTCCTGTTCATTAACTTAATGATGATAACATTGTTCGTGAACGTGTGGACTAGTAGCTTCCAGATGCGAGTTGACACTATTTTCATTAACACACCACATGTATAAAATGAATAAGTATATAATATGGTACTTTGAAACTATTATCATTATTGATAAATAAAATATTAATTAACTTCTCTTCATAATTTTCACTAAAAATGGTTGTGTTATTGATGCGTACGTACGACTTACCGTATATAGGATTGAAACATACATCAATTTTCACTACAATATTTCATAATTTAATATAGAAATAATAATGATATAAATATATAATAAATATCTAATTTTTATTATTTTATATATTATGTAACATAGAAATATATTCAATAAATCGATCTTTATTGACCAAAAATTCATATGCAAATAAGGTAGATAACACCAGAAACAAATGAAAATAATGAATGATTATTAATGAACGAGAGATATGATGTTCCAAATGGACTACATAAGATATTATATATTATAATATTTTTATTTTGTAACATATTTACATGTTTTAACCACTATATAGGATGTGAAATTGTGTTCAATAACAAGAAATCATGTAGTAACAAATCCTAATCTCATTTTTTTACTTTATCTAGACACATCCTCATTGAATGAATATTTCATTTTTATAGTGTATATACTTCTCGATTAACATATAATATCATGAATAAAGTATTATTCATTTTATTTTATGTTTCAAATTGAATTATTTAATATAATAGGATTTTAATTAAAATATACCATATTGTATATAATTTCATAACTCACTTTATATTTATGGACTAATATTACTTCTAAAAGTCCATACTATTTTCATATTTTTTGGAGAAAATTTTTCTTATTATCAAATAATGTAAATATTTTTTTGGATTTATAATTTATACTCATAATCAATTAATAGATCAATTCACCAAACAATGTTAGGATCAATGTAAGGGTTTATTTCAAAATCTCATTCTTATCAAAAAAATGATTCTTGAATTTTAGTTGTGGAAGTCATTTTATCATTGTATAATAATGTAATTTCATTTTATTATACACTACTTATAAAAAATTTCATTTAATAGTACCATTTTCCATGGTTATGAACTTATAATGATTTAGAAATTGTTTTCTGGAAAATCCACCATCATTTCTCACTTCGTTCAGAAATCTGTTATCATAAAAAATCATATTTTCATAAAAACATTAAACCTTTATTACCCTTTTAAAAATTATTTATAAGAAATAATATTACCCATTTTCATGATTGAAAAATTATTTAAAAAAACTTCTTTAAGTATTATGTAAAAAACCATTCTATCCATTTTGAAATGCATCGAGATAATTTTTACTTAAACTATATGTATGAAATTAGCGGCCGAAAAGAACATAATTTTTTATAGAATATGTTGAATGATTAAAATGTAATTTTTAATGAAATTTTTATTAATGTAATATGGGAATTATTGGTTTATAAAAGTTCATTTCATTGAAATAAAATCCCAAAATTTCATTATGATTAAAAAAATTGATTTTCAAAAATTAAAGGATTTATTTCTCAATAATATGTTTAATGATATTTTAATTGTATAAATGTTCCTCATTAAACCCATTTTTTCTTACTGTAATGGGAATATGTAAAATAGATAGCATACTTATTCATTTGATGGATGTTTTATGAGTATTTTGTCCATATAAATTTTTTATATATAATTTAAGAAATAATTCATTGTTATTATTAACATTCCTTTTAAATATATACTTACTATGATCATTTCATTTAATATTTCCCTCTAATATAAACATCATTTATCAGGGATTTTATTTTTTATTGAAACATATTTTATTTCAAAATACAGTGATTTTCATTGAAATCTATTTTCTATAATGGGAAATGTTTCTAAATATGTATTCTTTACTCAATATTGTTATTTAATGATAAAGAACTTTTTTAATAAACTAAGTATATTTTTAGATTAATGGGGAATGATTTTGACATTTGTGAAACTGATCAGTGACCATTTATATATTGAACATTGGTGCATTTGTAGTCTCATGGAAAGAATAAGTTGGATTGCCTTAGATATGTGGGTTTTCACTGAGTACGCTCCAAACCATCCCGTGAATGGTCATGATGGTAAAGGTATCATTTTCTTGGGAATCATGACATATACTATTTATTAATTTACATGATACATAATTTAGTTATTTTTATCAATGGTATTTTCACAATGATATTATATTTGGATGAATTTTATTCTCCTTTATTGATTAAATAGCATGCGTTCTGGGTTATTTACATTTCCATAATAAATATTCATAGTCTCTTCATCTAGTCAAGTTATTATTTGAATTTTTTTATAATTTATTTAACATACCATATTAATTAATCATTATATATTAATAAAGTCAATTTATTTTAATGGATGTTTGATTCAATGTTTTATCATTCTATTTTGATTATTCTTATTGATTTGTAGTAGCTTCCATTGTAACTATCCTTATTGATCTTGCGAGTTCACCATTTTTTCCCTTTCCAATGACTCTATGAAGATTACTATGACTGATATATTGATATATTTTATAATGAATGAAGTTATTCACTAAAAACATTAGGTTGTAAATTTATTCCTCAACTGTAATATAATAATTGAATACTGTATGTATCTAGATTATGACGTCTATAAAACTACATAGCCCTTTAGGATGTGATTAATTGTATATTGAGCATATCTAATAAAGAAGGAAGATGTTCTTGGCTATTGGGTTTGGGGTTACTAAATATTTTATTAGAGGAATTTTATTAGAGACCCTGGGTACTAGAATTTAGAAATCATTCATTAGAGAAAAAAACCGTATGAAAAGCCTTGTTGATAAGTATATAATAACATCCTAATTATTTGGTTATGAAGAGATTATATTGATTCCCTTAATAATATATCTGTGCATTGATATAATATGTCCACATGTTTATAGTACATAAGAATATATATGTAATAACTCCAACATACCTATGTCGAGATTAGCTCGAGCGTTAACTAGTACAAATTTATGGGTCTGACTCCACACCGAGTTTGATACTACAATGGGATATGATATAGATAATTAATAATTTTCTTATAAACTATTATGATGGATTTAAATAAATTATGAAAATGGATGATTGAAGCTAAACCTATGGTAAATCATATTGAAAATGTGATTTCTCAAATTAGTGAGAAAATTTTTCATGTGTGGTAAAGTAGGTAAAATTTTATATAATTTTTGAGAAAAAAAGTGTTAGATAGACATATATATGTCTATCCATATGATTCAATTTATATTTTATTGTTTTAAATGATATCAAAATTGGAATTTTTTCAGTTAATTAGGACTTTTAAAGGATAAAACTAGACCATGTAAGGACTTATGTTGAAATAAAATTGATGAATTGTTTGTGTATTTTGATTCTTGACATAAATTAAGTAATTAATTTTTACCAAGCTAATGTTTATAACAATTATGAAATCACAATGCATTGTCTTAAATTTTATATGTAATGTATACTCATTGAATTAAGAGTTAAATGTACCATCAATTTTTATGACATTAATTTTTTTTAATATTATCGATGTGTTAAAAATGAATTTAAAAAAAATTTAGCTATGAATATCCTAATATTAAGGTCATTTTGGGAGAAATTTATTGAATGTAGATGTTTCAGTATAAATTTTATTTGAGGTATAATTCCATTAAATTATACAAACATAAGTTTAAATGTATTAAATAATTTATTGTTAAGATGATCATTAATGAGATTTTAGTAATAGTCAAATAAGTTTATCAAAATTGTTTAAATAAAAGGTTTAATTGGAAAAATCTATAAAATGTTTATTTAATGATTAATTTTATTTCATAGATTTTCATCATATTCTTTTCCAAATGTTATTAGAATTATATATACATTTTTTGGAAAAATTGAAACACATTTTATGGATAGAAAACCATTATATATGGAAAGTCTATAGCTATTGAATATATGAACAAAAGACGATAAGGGTTTCATGCATACCACTAACCTACTTGATGTACGAGTTAATATGTAGTTTTTTATCTAATTGATTTGAAAAATAAATATTTATAATGAACCAATGGTGTGACATTCTTGTATAGTGTTTAATTTATTATAATGAAAAACGTGTAATAAAACATGTTGTTTTGTGATAATATACGTAAATAGGTGAAAATTATTTTCATTATTTTATGGATCATATAATTTTTAAAAAATAAATTTTAGTAATTCATGCATAAAAGGTCATTTTTGGTTATTCATTTTCCATAGTAAAGGATGAATAAGAAATTGATCGATGCACAACCAAATAATGAATTGATCTTATGAAATATAATTGTTTCATGTGAGTATATTTCCATATATTGCAAGATTGTATAATAATTCCTCAATATTAGTAAACATTTCTTGAAGAAAAAATATTATACTACTATATTCATATCTAATGAATCATATGGTCTTTTAAATCATCTTTGAATTTTGTTTTTGAGGCCCTAAAAATTACATTTTTTGTTAATTTGGTTTTGGATAATGACCTCAATAAATCGATATAATTATTTACTGATTTCATTCATGTCCATATGTTTTTCCATTTTTTATCTCTTATATGGAAACCTAGTTATTTCAGTATTCCATGAGGTAATCTTACATCCTTTTCTCACATATTAGGATGATATATTACTAATCATTTTATAATGTGGGGATTCCAAAAATTTATTTCTATATTTAAAACACATGATAATTGTGATATAGTTTAAATTATGAGGAGGAATTTTTTTCTAGTGGGTAGAATGTAACACCATGAGTTTTTTAAAATAAAAATATAATAATTGACAGTGTATGTGACATGCCTCACCAGTGATAGATAACACCCAAATACATTATGATATATTTATATTAGGAAAAATAAAATAATTTAAACATATTTCATTACATTAATCATGGTTTAAACATACATGACATGAAATAATGTGTTTCTTCGGATGCTTGTGTTACATGGAATACTAAGATTTACGGAACAAAAATATACCTCTAAATTTACTATTTAATATACATCCTATATGTTTGTTTAGTGGGTATGTAAAATATTAAATTAAATATTAAAATACATAATATAAAAATTTAATATTTTTATTTTTTCATTATTAATAAAATTAAAATCATTTCAACATAAAGTAAACATTTTCTATAAAAATTATTTCTTTAAAAATATGGATTAGATTATCTTCACACACAAAATATAAAATAAAATTTTATTCCTTTTAGGAAATTTATTTAAAATAATAAAATTACATTTTAAAATTGGAATATTCAAATTATCAAGGCGAGATTCTTATATATTTTTTTGAGATGTTTCATTTTCACATGAATAGTAAAAAATATAGAAATTTAATTAGAAATTTATTTATCATTTAAAAACACATTAATGTAAAAATATAGTTTCAATTGGGTATAAAGTAAAATTTCTAAAATTTTATATCAATAAATCTATTTTAGATCCTTTTAATCATTTTCATTTTAAATTTGGATAAAATGCCTTTCTAATTTTTAGAACCACTTCACATTAAAAACTAGCATTCTCATCCCATATATGGGATTGATTTTAAATTGAATATTTCCAATTATGTGACATAAATTTGAAAAAATAGATTCTCTCACTCTAACAATAATAATTTAATATTTCTAATATTCCCATGATATTTTTTTAACAAATTGAATTTTAAATTTAGTAAAAATGAAATACCACTCTAATGATAAAGAAGGGGTTTAATATGATTTAAACTAAAAATAAATTGGTTAAAATGAACAATAAAGATGTCTCAATACTATTTTATGGATATATATTGACCATTCCACCAATAAGTTTTTATAATGGACCACATTGGTCCCTTGTAAAAAATAATAAATATTGAAGTAGTCTGTTCAATCAAATATACCATGTATGTGCTCTCTCCCACGTAAAAAAGGTCACCCCTCTCCACTGTTAATCACACCTTTAATCCAAAATATTTCAGCCAATACTTACCCAAATGAAATATATAAATACCTCCACTCAAACTATAATTGTTTTTTATCATTAAATCTATCCTAGAATGGGTTTATAGAATACCTAAGTACGATTCCCAATGAAGAGGTAATGTTCTTCAATGAGTGACAATATTTCAAATCACTATCCACATCATTTAATTAATATTTAAATAAAATGATATAATAAAAATAGAATTTCCAATAAATTGGGTTTTTTTTACCATATTTTCATGACCAAAAATCATCTCCACTTCCATCAAATTGGTCATGGAATCATCATTTGTGTGTACAATGGATGACATCCTCAAAAACTAATGTTTTTCAATCTTACACTACTAACTTTCATAGTTGAGTATGATGGTGGATATAATGTATATATATGATACTTATAACATATTTATACATCTTAATTAATTAAATCAAATATATTTATATATTTATATATACCCTTTTACTTTCCAATCTAAAGGGGATATGATAACATCTCTCATTTGTATGATGGACTACCGCCTCATGAAAAAATATGGTTCATCCTCCAATAATGTGTCACATGGATTGTAATAACATTAATGTTAATAAATATATTAGATATAAATAAAATAATTATGATATTCAGGAATTATTTATCATTATCTGAATACAATATACCATTTTATTTCTTTCCTTTTTAATCAGATAAGGATGACAACATCATTTGTGAATGTATGGACTACTACATTCACAAAGTTATATGTCTCCATTTTCATCACTAAGAAAAATTTATAATGTATTTAAATATAGAATATGGTATTTATGATATTATGGAAATTCATGAATTGAAAAATATTACATACAACCTTTTAAAAATTCTCAATAGGAAATAGAAGCGTAACTTTTGTATATGTTCCACTTACCGTCACCATGATCATAATGCAAATCGTTATTAGGATAATAATTACTGATTGGTTATAAAAAATATAAATGAATTAAAACAATGATAATTATATAATTATTATTATTTATGACATGATGAAATTGTTTAATATGTAAAATAAACTAGTCATTATTTTGAAAAAAAGCATATCAAGCTACAAAATTGCCACCTAAAACAATGAAAATATTGAATGAATTCTATTAAACAAGGATAAAATGTTATAAAAGGGGCCAAATAAGATATTATAAATAGTAATATGGTTCTATTTTAAGTTATTAAAAGGTTTAATACATCAAAATATCTAGATAAATCACATTATAACAATATGAATTGTGAGGTAAGGGATTTTCATCTCACTTTTTTTACATCTATGAGACATAATCCACATTCACAACATACTTAATTAATATGGTTTATATACTACCCTCTTCATATTTATTATCATTAAAAAATTATTATTAAATTTTACTTTACGTTTCAATTTGGATTATTTCTTTTAAAGGGATTTGAATTAAATAATATATAGTGGTGTAATATTTCAAAACACAATTTATTTTCATAAGGTTATATTACATCTTCATCATCACTGATATACTAAGATTATGTGTCTAATGGAATATTATTGTATTATGTTGTATTTAAAATATTTTTGTGTATTTATATTTTATTCACATAATCAATTATTGGATCAATTTTCAGTTCAATAGTTTGAACATTTTAATAGTTAATTTCATAATATAATTAAAAAAATGATTGATTATAATTGAATTTACATTAAAGGGATTTATTTGACAGAATTATTGTAAATTAATTTAACTATATTATCCTATAGTTTCTCCTTATATTTATTATAAATAGTTTTATTTTTTATGTCGTTGGTACTTAATATATTTTATTATTTTTTTAATAAAATCCAAATTCCTTTTTGTCTTTGGTGGGAAATAATTTTTTTTGTAAAACCATGTTTTCTGATAAAATGAAACATTTTTTTTACTTTATAAGAAATAATTATTAATTTAAAAATTACCCATCTTCTATTCTTTGAAAATATTTTCAATAGAATCTACATCTTCTTTTCCAAAAAAGGCACACTTCTTTCCATTTTACAGCGAAAAATGAATTTTTATTACTAACATGAAAGACATGTATACAATTACCCACCCACATGAACAAAATTTATTTTATGAGTTATATTAATTTTTAAGGGTATTTTAAAGTAAATTTATTTCAAATATTAAAGAAACTATTATTTTTTAAAATTTATTTAGAAATAAATGTCTTTTTAATTTTTTTGCTTTTAAAAAGTGGTTTTAGAAATTAAAAGGGGTTTTCCTTAATATTTTTACTGATTTATTTATAGTATTTCTATTAATAAATGACTCTATATTATTACTCAAACACATAAATGTTGTTTTGAAAGCATTATAATTGTTTCTAATGATGGTTTAAGATCATTTTTTACCTAGGAAAATATTGACATTCCCAATCGTGATTCATTTTTTCTATCATTAACATTAACTTCAAATATTCACATTCATGTCTTAATTAGACATTAAATATCTCCATATTTCTTATCGTGGATTTTAGTTTTTCAAAAAACCTGTCTCATTTATACATATGGTGTATTATTTTGAAATATATTTGTCTAACTATGGATTTATTGGTAAATATGTATTCATTGGTGAATATGGATATTTAATGATAAGGAACATTGTTCTTGAATTAAATCGATTGTTCGATGGATGATGAATTATTTTGACATAGATGATAAAGGTTAGGGGCCGTTTATAGAAATCCCCTTGATTAATTTGTTGTCTCATGGGATGAATCAATTGGCTGGCCTTAATTAAGTGGATTTACACCCAGTGAGTTCTAAACTATCTTTGGAATGGTCTTAACATTAAAGGTACCAAGTCCATAAGAATCATGATGTCCAATATTTAAAAAATTTCTTTATTCAGTGTTCAATTATAATTATCAATTATATTATCTCAATGATATTACCTTAAGATCTATTTAAAATTGATTTATTTATTAAATGGACTGTTTTTTAGTTTTGTAAATTTTTATATTGTTTATTTGTATATTTTCATATAGTCAAGTAATTAATTGGAATGGGTATTCATTTATTTACCTTTATCTGTCAATTATTCCTTATATATTTATTTTCACAGGTATTTAAATTTTATGTGGGTCAACTTATTTACCATTTCATATTAATTATTTTTATTAATTTATGATAGATTCTATTTTACATATCACTTACATATAATTTGATCTTACATTTTCTTTTTTACATTCCCCCTGACTACATGACGTTTATTATGATCGATATGCAGTGATATGTTAGAGAGAATAAAGTTATTCTTTGAGAAAATTATGTTTTAATTTGTGTAATAAAATTTATTATAACATGGGAATCCTAAATGTACCCATATTAGAATTACTAATAATCTATTTGGTCCATCTATATGTGATTATTTGTATCTTATGGCGTTAAAATAAAGATATAACTGGATCCGGGCTAATATGGTCATGTTTATTATACATAGTATCATTAATCATCCATCACTACTAAGGAAATATTTTTTAATGTTTATAATTATTTTATTGAATTCTAAATTAAGCCAATATTATTCACTCATGGATCATGTTCATTTATTAATTTATTATTCATGTCTTTTAAATTTCCAAGCTTTATTCCATACCTCATGAATATTATATATGATATGTAGGATATAGTATTGAAATTTAATTCTCATGTTCTAATACTAATATTATCATTTTATAGTTACATATCCCCATTATATATTCTTATTTAGAAATAGATCTCATCAATTATTATGCCTCCCTTTACATGGTTTTAAAGAAAGGATATATTTATAATATTACTAGTAAGGCTGATTGTTATGAAAATCCTAGTGGGAGATGATTCCATATACCTATGAACTAGTGGTTTATGTATCCATGTTTCCAAATGCAATAGACCTACACATTTATTTCAAGAATCCTTAATTTGTGTAATAAATACTCATATAATAATAGGCAATATCTATGTATAAAAATTAAGGGACCCTATAATCTACTCTGATTTTGGTTTTTGTCCCAAATAATTAAATAAATAAAATATTTGGAAGAAAATTGAAATTTTATTGATTAATAAATTTTGTTACAAGAAAAAAATGGTGTTAATGAAGAAGTGTAGTGACATAATGTAAGTCATCCTTACATAAATACAACCACCATAAAAATGCTTAATGATGAGTACTTGAACAACTCTCTTTGGACACACCCTCTTAAACTAACCATCAACCCTACCTGAGGTTGTAAAACACTTATAATTTTAGTTTGGGAGGGTAGGTTTTGATATTTTATAAAATATTAATATGTTATTATACCTACAAATTTTACACTTCTACTTGTAAAATTATTATATGGGTCCATATAAAAATCATATATAAATATGACTTTATGAAATTTGTTGATCAATATCTACTAAATTAAAAATATATGCCCAATTTTCATTTTTATGATTAAATTATTGATCAAATAGTGGTAAAGGTCCATTATTCAATTGAATCCCATATATGAAATTTTAGATACCAGTTTCTTTCTAATGTGATATATATCTTGCATGGTATGAATGAAAAATGTATTGCATTACTTGAATAAAATTAAAATTCATTATAAAATTAGACTCAAAAAATATTATTATAATAATACTTGAGTAACCACAAAATATTTAAAATTGAATATTCATGGAATTGAATAATTCAAAAAAAATCAATTTCAAATTAAATATAAATCCAAATCATAGTAAATGGATGCATTATAACTATTATTAATAATATTGATAATGAAATCATGGTTTACCACCTCTCCACCCTTACCAGTATGTACTATCAATTAATTTCTCATCAAATGTAATTCAGTAAAAGTTTCATGGTGAATTTTCTCACTCCATGATGGAAAAAAGTGAAATAAAAATCTTAAAAAATAATTCCAAAGGTATTAAATTTATTTTCCATTGTCATATATATTTTATATAAAATGGCCATTGAAATCATTGAATCTAATAAGGTATAAAAAAATTTTGAATCCCCTTTTTTGTTTATTTCCTTTTTGTGTCTGTTTTAACCGTATGAATGATGGATCACCAACCATAGTTTAATACATTAATGCATTTAGTGATTTTCATCACAAATAATTTAATTCCATGGAAAAGTTCTGAAATATTTGGAAATAAAATTCCAAAACTCACTAAATTGAGGATTATCAAAGTTCAAATATAAAAGTCCCAATGAAAATATCCCATTATGTTTTACTCTTCATCATTCAACTCAATAATTTATTTTTTTTCAATGATATATTTTTTGATTATGTAAAAATTAATTGTATTATATAGGAACACCAAATTCATCGGGTACAATAATGGAAATCCTTGGAAGATAATAAAATGTATATAAATACTATTATTATATATGAAAAAAATAATTTAAAATGATTATATGTCCAATGATTAATAAAAAAATAATTTATGATTATGTGTGATGTTATGTGGAGGGATTAAATGAAAAAATATTCTTACAAAATCCTAAATATGATTTATTTAAACAACTAAATGATTTACTACTGACATAATCAATCATATAATTGACCAATTTTCATTTTCAATAATATTAATCATCAGTGATGGAACCTATCACATGAATAAAATTCATCTCATGATATTATAAAAAATAAAACAAGATTTTTCATTAGGTTTTATTGAAGTAATGCACATGAAACCTGTATTTTATGTATTAAAAAATAATAACGAAATGAGATTTATAATGTAAATCCAAATAAACAGAAAATATTAAAATCCCTCCCAAATATATTAAATAATACATTTTTCTCAATAAAATAGACTCACTATTATAAAAGTGAAGAGTACAAAAATAACAATACATGGACTATACTATTATGATGGAATGACACAACATGAAACTTATCTCCAATATATTAACATTTAATTAAATTTATGGTGCTCCTAGATAACTATAATAAAAATTATTGAAAATATATGCTATTAAAAAAAATGAAATAAATATAAAAAAGTAGATAGAATTAACATATTCTTCCCTCCTCAGGATGGATAGATTTTACTCTATAATGTTATATAGTTAGTTTGGACTTTTTGTAGCTCAATAAGAGCTGTGAATTCATTATTTTTTACCACTAAGTGTTCATAGTAAGAATTATCAAAAAAATTTGTATTCATATTTTGGAAGTTAAAACATTCAGTGAAATAACTATCAAAATCATCAATGTTAAATTTAAAGTGTAGTGGGGGTAGACAGAGAATAGAATGTTATTTAATCATTACTAAATCATGAGGAATAGTACTATATAGTTGGTGTAGAATGGAAATTTTATGATGTGTATCTACAATTAATTTTGATTCAAAAATATTTAGGACAACAAAATAATATTATAAAGGTTTCAAGAATCATTTCACCAAAAATGCCTGAAACCTTGTGTTATAATATTTTGCATCTAGAGAAGAAATAATTCAATTGACCAATCAAACATAGAGGAATGAATATTACATTCTATTTTAATGAAGTAAAGATACATTTTTTTTGTCAGGATGTGTGATATCTATATAAAATTATTGAGGTATAATGTTATTTTCATAATTCAAGTCTTAAGAAAATTTAAGGGTTATATAGTGATTTTTTGTATCCAATGTGTAATAAAACTACATAATTTTCCCATCCCAATATGTAAAAATCTAACCTTAATACAAATTCATATATATTTATTTTGGATTATTCTATGTTTTGATTCATAATATTGGACATAATTTCACATTTTTTGTATTTTGTATATATAGTTCAAATGTTGGGTTTTTTGGGTTATGAAATTAATTGTGTTTTTTCATCAATATATCCCTTAAAAAAATAAATTTTTGGTTTTGATTCATCATGAAAATTATTAAATAGAGTGGGTAGATTTTATCATTTTTACATTGTCCATTAATCCGATGTTTAGATGTATTTGTAGATTTTTAGGGTTTATCCACCCATCATCCATTAAATAATTATTTTTATAGTGGGTTTTATTATTATTTTTTCAACATAAGAATCTAATAGTTTATGATCTTTCAATAGAGTGTAGAATAATTTCTAATGATCTAAATAACTCATCCTAAAATTTGGTCTCATATAAAACATACTACTCCAATAATGAGTCCAATTTTATAGGTGTTGTCAAATACACTATCAATATATTTGACATTTTAACTATATTTCATATAGTGGTTGAAATATTTCTCAAACATGAGGACGTAATGAATAAATAAAACAATAATATATTTAATTAAAATAATAAATCCAAATTTACGAATTTTTGTGGAGTTTCATGAGTGATTTCTAATAAAAATGAATCTATTAAGGAAACAATTTAAATAATGACACAAATGTAAGAAAAAACTATAAATATAATATACCCTTTCATCATTAATTAATCAATATAAATATTATTTAAATCCATTTACTTATCATTCCCTTATATTCTCAATCCTTTGAAACTATGGAAATGTACATGACAATAAAGATGGATGAAATGAACCATAGGTCAACTTTGGGACATATAATCATGGAAACCAACTATAAATAAAGAAAAAAATACATCATTGTTTTATATTCTAATTATGGTAAAATCTACACACTATAAAATTTAATCGTTTGTGATTTTATTTTATATTTAAACCATATAAATAAATTCACGGTTGATGTGAATTTGGAGATAAAATTTCCACTTTCATGAATCACACAATCATGACCTCAATATATTAGTGAAAATTAACCATGTATAAGAGAAACTAAAAAAACTATTTTATCAAAAAAAATTAATGGATTTTTTTTGGATTCATGTTGAAATTTGAAGGATTTTGGAATTAAATATATTTTGAATGGAAAATACTCTTCCATGGGAACAATTTTTTCATGGAAACAATATTCATATCCATTAGAATTAATCAGTGAAACACAATTTCATCTCCAATCATGTATTCCATCCTAATTAATTTGAATAAAATGAAGATGGAATATGTTTAATGAAATGTTTTTTAATCAAATGGAGATTACAACATAAATAAAAGAGAAAAAATAATTTGGTGAATAGGATGACTTCTTTATTTGATGAGAACCATTCATAAAAAAATCCTTCATCCGTATGTCTATATTGAGGGAGTATAACCTGTTATATTTTCCATGCCATCCTAAATCCATAAATAATAAGTCCCAAGTGTGAAAACTGAAATAAATAGAGCGATTGGAGGGCCAAAAATTGAAATTCAATCATGGGAACAATCATAACTCATCCATCTAATTTAATTCTCAGATATTATTATTTTAATATGAGTTCTTATTACAGAATACAATCAAAATTTCTAAATTAAATTAAATGAAATTATTTTAATAATATATTTTAAAATATTAGCAGAATATAATATCTTATAATGATGTAATAGAGAATTTAGCGATAGAGGGTAAACTCTTTCAAATATATACCACTATTGAATTCATTGAAAAATTTCCCACATCCAATGAGAGATCAATAATTCATCAAATAAATGAAAAATTCATTCTAAAAAATTCATTTTAAAATTAGAAATCAAATTGAATAAAAAAATTACTCATGTTATCAGAAATGGATAAATATATAATTTTCATGGAATTTCTAAAATGAAGGTAAAAATATATATTTTAAATAAATATATAATTATATCTGCCCATGGAAATGAAATTTAAAATATTATTTGAAAAATATTAATTGAAAACATGGTTATTAAATAACCCATAATGGTAATAGATATCCACACCAATGTATAAATGGTAAAAAATAAGGAATATTAACTAAACAAGAACAAATTGACACAATAATAACTCATAACAAATTTTGAATACAAATAAAATGTAATTGGAAAACAGAAAAAATATATATGAGTCAACAAAGAATTCTGGTATAGTTATTCCTATAAAATATAAAAATATATGAACCAAAAACAAGACTATCCCAACTTGATTATGACCTATCATCAACTATCCCATGGCCGCCACAAATTTATATCACAAAAACACATATCAACAGGATCATCTAGGAAATGAATAACTCTTTCCCAATATTATATGATATGATATGAAATAATCATTCTCCTATATTCATATATGTTATGTGCTGCATATTTTCATGTAATACCACCATGAATCTACCTAACACATTTTTTAGGGAAACCCATGGTTCTATTTCAAAACCATATTGAATAATGTTACAAATTGAAAATAATTTTCATAATCCTTTTTTACAAATAATTAAATATTAAAAATTAATAATTGGAGATGAATAGTTTTTATAAATGTAGGAAAGTTGATAAAAATAAAACCTCATAATAAAATAAGAGAGTAAGAAATGATTCAAGTGTAAAATCACAAACAGATAATATTTGAAATAAGGGGGATCTCAAACCTATAGGATACAAAGTTAACTAGTACTAGATTATGAAAAAATGGTTGAACTATTTTATATTAAACAATTAAATTTGAATAATGCCTCTTGGTCCCGGATTTGAAATAACCCCTATCAAATTCATTCCTAAATTATAGGCACGACCTATCTGTTCACCAACATAAGGTATCCCATGTTCCAAAACTATAAAAAATTCCAATCAAAATCCATGGTAACAATAATGGGATACACCCAATAATATAACATGGAAATAAAATTTTTTTGAATTTTTTTTTAAAACTCACAATGAATAATGAATTTCCATTAAATGAATTTTCAACACAATGTGTAGGAATAAAATATATTTTTTTTCAAAAACCATTTTTAGCAAACTGGTTTTCCGTAAAAATCCTTAAATACAAATATCCATACATAATAGTAAATAATTATTATTTGTAAATAAAATTTCATCAATAAACCAATGTAAACCTCAAAAAAACTACTTATTTTAATGGAAAAATAATTATATGTTGATATGTCTACATTTTATTCAATATAAAAAAAATTCCGTTGAAAAACATAACCAATAGTTAATAGATGTGATTCTCGTGATCTGAAAATCCATATATTCTAATAAAAACCCCAATAATATTGAATAACCCAGTTTATTTTAAATCTAGTGGAATAAAATAGTTGGATAATGTTGTTTTAAAACACTAATAAAGGATTAATTGAAATATTTTCAATTTTTACATAAAGACTAACCACTATATTTAAAATAAAGTATCAATTAAATGAATAGGAAGGTGAGAGATATTACTAATAATTCCACAGTAATGTGTGGTATATAAAATGTGGGGTTAAAAGGGAATTATTATAGGAAAAATTATTAATAATTCATAATTTTTAATAATTATGGGGAAACAAAATGTTTTTACCACGTGGTTAGGGAAACTGTGTGCGAAACACATGGTACCGGCCGTATAAATCAGATGATTCTAAATATTTTGGACAAATATATTTTTCTAACCATGAACCAACTATGCATGTTTCCCCATAGAACAATATAATCTCCCATTTATGGGAAAATATTCATTTAACTGTGTAAAATATCATTGGAAGGCTCTTCCCACTCCCAAATGAATTGGAACACTATTTATAATTACTGCTGACCAACAATGCGCACTGGACTATCCTCCCAAATATTTAATTTTTTGACCCTAATCTCCCAAATAACAAAAAAAAAAAAAATTAAAACTAAAAATTTATAGCATTTATACTATCAACTTGATGGCTATAACGATTAATCATTTTTATTATTTTACAGGGTGAACTGGGGTTATATTGATTTCATTTCAAATTCATATGTAAATAATTCATACATTTCTACTAAATTTAGGATTCATATTTATATAAAGAATACATATTTTTATTTCATATTCACTATGTACAACTTTTATTATAGGTTCTATATTTTACCTTTTTTACAGTCTATAAATATTCACATATCGAAATGTATTTGAGGAGAGGGTTCTCTTATCATGGAAGGATTTCTTGTGTATATATATATATATTATAGACATATTTATATATGTGAATATATATATATATATATATTAAGGATTATGATAATTTGTAGGCTTCAAAGAATGGATGATATATTTTTAGATAGATAGTTCCACCCCATGATGATATTAGCGCACAAAAAATTTTGAAACTACAAAATTTTCCTTCTGGAATAATTTCAATTTCACCACCCATTTTCTGTTACTCACACAACCTAGGTCCCTCATGCCATATTTCATAAATGGGATGATTCTAAAAATATATATGTTTTCTCAAATAGAATTTATGTTCTAACAGTACTTCAAGATAGGTTGGACCCCTATGGTGGACAAGTACTCTATTTCGATTCGTAGCTGCACACAAAGTATGTTTTGAAAAGATAAATAATGTTTATTTTATTCAATAAATATATGGTATATATTTACTTTATTAATTTACAACCATGTATAATTTATAGAATAATGTATTAATTTTAATTTTCCATTATTATTAGTTGATTGTATCTAGGCATCATAACTGTATTTAAATCTATCTCAATATGTTATTATAACTATATAGTCATGTTCATCAATACACCTATCTATTCCCATTGGGTTATGTTTCGAAATTGGTGGTTTCATATAAATTATTTAAATTAATACATTGTATGTACACAATGGTTAATATAGAAAATATATATTAATATAATTATGGTACCAACAAGTCGACAAATTTATTAGATGTTCATATATTGTGTGTGCATTACATAAGAGTGGGTTCCTCCTACAGCAAGGTGATGAGATGAGTTTTTAGTTTTTTGGAAGATGTGAATCTCTAATTTTATACTCAATTTTGGTTTTTCTTTCATCTAATTTTAAATATGGAATCATTGTATAATATGTTTTTATTTGATTATTCTTTATTTTAAATTGGTTACATACATATAGATCGTTATTGTTAATAACTATATAGTTTATATCTAATGAATATTATTGGGTTGTTTTCTATATATATGTATTTTACATATAAACAAGCCTTGTAAGGTTCATTTTTTGATATGGTTGTGACATATTGTCAAAACTAATGTGAGTAACTCATTCTAAAATTATATAACTAGACCCACAATGCTATTAATCAGCTACAATGGAGTAGAGAACTCCCTTGAGGATAGTTTAATCATGATTCTGTTACCATTTTAGTATACATATTTTGGATTTAATATTTTACATCATAAAGAATATTTTCTAGGAATGTAAAATGTTATAAATTAGTCATGGTAGTAAGAATATATTGTGAGTGAAAGTGGGGTTTTATTAATTGGACGGGGTGAGGGGGTATTAAATTCAATACAATTTACATTTAAAATTTTAATGAATACTAGGAAGAGTAATGATTTTTTTTTAAAATTTACAATTATTAATTCAAATGGGGATGATTTAATTGTTGGATACATAATTATTGAGATGGTTAATTCTCTATTTTCCCAAATAGTATTTTTAGTACTAAAATTGTCCAAATATTATTCTAATAGTCAGGTTATTTATTGAAATTTACCATAATGTTCAATTAATCATACATCAAATTATTATATAACTTAAAAAATAATATAATTACCCAATACTTACATCATTCGTCATTCAATCAGTTTAATCACCTTACTATAAAATCATTAATTTATTAAATGATATCAAAATTTAATATGTTTTTATCATTTTCATTATATTTTTTATATGAGTGATATTTCTAGAGTACCATTTACCAATGGATATCAAAATTATAAATTTTTCATTTATTTTTTTACTATCACAATAAACTAATTTAAATTTTATGGGGTATATTAATCCTTCATATTTAATTTTATTATATCACTGGTTGATATCATTCAATTTAATGTAAAAAATTTGGTATGTTGTACTAATATGTAACAACAAGATAGAACACATTATAATGAAGTAATTAAGGACTATTTTTTCTGAAAATTATTGTAAAAACAACTTTTTTTATTATTGGAATTTATGGTATGAACATATGAACTTTTCGAGGCCAAACATGAAAACATATGAATGTGAAAAATATATAACAAAAAAAGGGAAAAGAAAATAAAAAAATCAATCAATAAATTATAATTTCATCTATATCCATGCCATGTTAATTATTTAAAATTAAAATGGGTCAAAAAATATAACCCACCCAAAGGCATCAATTATTTTAATTATATCATCAATGTTTTTAATTTTTTCTTTTTACTATAAATATAAAAATAATGTTTTCATATAAATTAGATTCATAATATATTCTATATTGGAATTAAAAAAACTATAAATACCATATTACAGTATATTATTGAATTTTTATAAATTTATTTACAAATTAAAAATTTATTTTAAAATACTCACAATACCTATAAATAATTACTTATTAAAAAGAAAGTATATGTCCTAACACAAATTCAAAGGAACATTATTCCTGAAATATTATATATATTACATTTGATTATTATTTTTTTGTTTAACATCAATATTCATAATTATAACTAAAATCTATTAAATCTATTTTATTAAAAACAAACATAATAATTTAAATTATTTATGAGTGAATTTTTAAACTCAAATTATGATGTATTAAAATGAAATATTAAGAACGTATAAATCATAGTTTTTTTGATTAATTTTTATCTGAGTCATATTATATTTCCACCTATAACATGTTTATTAATAAATAAAAAATATAGTAATAATGAAACAATGTGATAATTTATGATATATTTTTCACTGAATGTGTCTTACTCCCCAATGGAATTTTTACATGCAACATCAAGTTAAAACAAATGTAGATATTAAATTAAAAAATTATTTCTAAAAATGATAGTAATCTCATTGATTTTGGATTTGGGTGTATCAATAAGACCTAAAAACATATGAAATGTTTTTTTATCTTAATATAGGAAATTAATTCATTGTTAATAAATTAATTAGAAATGAAAATTAAACAATTTTTTGGTATGAAAATTGATTATATTTGAATAATTTCATTTATTTGAAAAATATATTTCTAACATAATTTTATTCATTAATCCCTATTGGTGAGTTATTTTTCTGAAATTTATGGTTAATATGATAAATAAATTATTTTAACATTCATCTAGTGGTTTTTAATAAGCATTAAACAAAAAATAAATTTTTTTGAAATGATTTTTTAAAAATTGTCTTACATTACACTTTCTGAAATTAACTAAGAATTAATTCCTCACAATTATTGAAATAAAATATCGTAAAATGTTTTTAATAATTGGAATCATTTTTTCTATATTATTTTAACATGTCCATCTTCATTTTTGGCTATTTTTAATTGTAATAGTGGTAGAAATTTCTTCGTATGGTAATATTTGAATTGAGTTATGAGGGGTTACACTAAGGAGATAATTTTTGAAAGAACATAATAATATTTCCTGATCATACTACATAGAAATTTTTTGAACCAACCATTCATTACCCTCTAATTTTTTATTTTTGGAGACACTATTACATTAATTTTATTTTATAATAGTTTAATGATTTAAGTATTTAAAAGAGTTCCTCTCCCCTAACATATAAATGGTAACATCCTCTACACTATTATCTAGAAAACATGACCCCATATCTAGAATAATATCTAAATAAATAATATCAAAATAAAAATATCCATGAACTTGAGGTGGTTCTCTTTGAAAGGGACTCATCCATGAATCATTAAGGTGTATCTCAAAAAAAAAGGATTCCTAATAAAGTCGAGAATGTTCTACCCATAATTTTCAAATCTAATTCTTCATAAAACTAATCATAATATTTTATATCCATTTTAAAAAAGAATTATTTTGTTTACTTAATATATTATAACATATTTTATTTCAATTTAATCATGGTTTTCATTATCATTCCCATCTATTTGATAATGATACCATTTCTCATGAATATATGTGTGTAGTCACTTCTATAATGCATTTTGATTCGTTTATCAATGTCCATTTACATGGATGGGAATAAGGGTATATTCAGTTAATTGTTAAGAAATTTAATATATAATTATCATTATATAGTGGTGAATTTTTTATTTTCATTTCTTTTGTTTTATACACAAGAATGTGGAAACAAAACTCACATGTACATAGGGACTACCATATCTTCTATGTGATGTAATTCATTTTTCATAATCACATTATATAATTGGTTATAAAATTTTATATAGTGGTAAAATATGATTCTTGTGTCATTATTAAGATTCTATAGATGATGAATACCTAACCTATATGTATGTAATGAAACCATCAATTTAAAAAAAAGATTCTAAAAAGGACCAGATTTCACAAGGATGTTCATTTTAGTGGGGAATTATAAATAATTTGATAAATATAAATTATAAATTAACAATAAAAAGTATGTATTTTATGAATATGTGTATGTACTCGATATATAATTGATCAATATTTCTTAAAAAAGTGTTTTGAAAAAATACACTGAAAGACGAGGCATGAGTTAAGGGTTTTTTACTAACTCATTTCATTTTGGGATTGTTTATGATAACTTAAATTTTTAGGAAATTATATGATCCTAAAATTATAAAAATATATATATTATTATCCTATATTAATTACTTTTTTTTGTATTAGTACCATTTTCCATTATCTGGAACTCAAAATAATTAAGAAATTATTTAATTAAAAAAACACCCTAATTTCTTATTTGGTCGATAATCATTTTAATCCATGTCCATGTATATTTAATTATTTTCAAAACTATAATTTTAAATGATGTTATCATTATCTGAATTAATTTTTACAAATATTTTTATTTCCTCCCAATGTTTTAAAATGGAAATTTTACCATGTTTTTTGAAGAGGATATATATGAATTTTTCGATAAAAAGTGAAATTAATATTTGATTTAATGATTACCGTATGGATAAATTTTATGACAATAATGAATATTAATTTCATTGAAAAATTATTTATAGGAAAATATGGTTATTTTAAATGAAATTAATTTTATAAATATTCAGTTAATTTAACATTTTTATATATATAGAAATAGAAATTTATTTTCACTCAATAAATAAATTTTTATATCCTCTACTAATGGTATTTTTCATCCATGTTAATAAAATTTATTTCTTATTATTTTTCAATGGGGATGTGATAATTTGATTCCATCCAATTTATTTTTATATATGGATAATTATAAGGGTGATTTAAGGTTGATTCTAATAAAATCATTTCATTATTATATTTTAATTATGTTGGGATGATATCATCATATAAGAAATGAATTTTCAATGGATTATACATTGTGAACTGAGAGTGAAACTCATTTTCTTTATATATTTCTATTTATAAATGATCAACATTTTTTATGGTCTTATGGAACACATTTGTTTGTTTATCATATTGTGATGGGTGGGCCTAGAAATATATAGCATTTCTTGAATTGGGTAATGATTCCTAACTCATGAAATAATATTGAATTAAATTTAGAGGGATCCATGTAAAGAAAGGGACTATTTCCACAGTTATACACTTCAGAGTGAATCATTTCAAAGGAAATTATGTAATGCGGAGTGAACCAAATTCACCATAATGGTATTTCCAATTATAAATGATAGTAGGAAATATTTTAATTAATAATTAGTATATGGAAATCATATACTTCTTAATTTTGATATATTTTCTTGGATAATAATTGATTATTAATGATTTCACAATCATTTGACTTATGTATTTTTTTATAAAAATTCCATATGCCATGATTTATGATTAAATATCCTTAAATGAAATTATTGAATTTCATAGGTTATGGTCATTTTATCATACCCATATTATTATCTATTTTTATGTTTTGATTTTTGATTAGTATTTCTTATGTTTAACCTTACAATGATAATAGGATCATCATTTATTATAACATCATTACCCTTGTTATGAAGTAGTGTTTTATTTAGTATATGTATAATAATTTGTCTTTTTTGCAAGAACACTATTGGACATGTTGAATATCTATCATAAAATAAAATCATTATTTATTCATTGTACAAAAACACTAAACCATTACTATTAAGGGGAGGGTATTTTTATTTGATGTATTTAACGTCCATATAAAGTGATATGGTATTTTATTTACAAAAAAAATCATATTTCAACTTGGTTTATATATTGTTGTATTTTATTTAGTTTATATATTGGGATTTAAAAAAATAATAATCAAAATACTAGGGTATAATAATAAAATTTTGAAAAAATCCTAAATATTTAGTAAAATTAAAAAAAGGTTTTATTACAATGAAATACTTAAATTGATACAAAAAAGTCAATGGAAGCGCTCTTATAGATGATCATGAGGGGGATAACCATGAAAATGATAGTTGGGTATTAATATGATCTTCAACTACATCAAAATGTATGCTAATCTACAAAACTAATTTGAAACTCTTTTTTGAAATTCATTGGTTAATTCACATTATATTTATAATCCAAAATAATAAATGACATGGTAGACTCTATAAAAACATATGATATACTAGAGTGATTTTATATGAACATTCTAAATCATTATTTTCATGAATATTTAATAATTTACTAGAAAATATGAATGATTTTTTAAAATAAAGTAATTATTTTAAATTGATAAATTTTGATTGATGCTCACAATATGCTTTCAGTTTTTTGTAAATTGCTGAAACCTTGATAAACCATCAAAATAATTTTTTTGGTGGATAATATCTAGGGTTTTAAAAGCATTAATAAATCATTATATAATATTGGGAAATAATAATTTTGTCTATCCATACTGGATATCATAATATATGATTACATATAACTACCCAGGTGATATTATTGACATACATATTAGGAAAAATCAATTTTCATGGGAGTTACTATGATTAGGACCACAGATGAATGAATATAACCATTCCTACATGCCATGAATTTAGAAATAGTATTGTAACTATATGTCTTAAATTTATGTGAATGTGTTTAATGGGCGGAAAAATGATATAGAAAAAACTATTTCACAAGGAAAAATGAAATTTATTTTTGCAAATAATTTTCATCCTAAGGTACCTTAAATAGTTCAATAACTTACATGTGTGTAATATAGATATTATCCATGTAAATTTTCTAATATAGGGGTTGAATCAACTACCAAGGGCCCATAGTATCTCTATCAATGAAGATGATATCAATTGATAATACACACTTATCCTACACTCCAGATAATGGGATAATACGATGAAATTTATATGAATGTGTTCGATGAAATATTTTCTATTCATACTTAAGTAGAATTTGATTTCATTTTTATCATTAATTATTTATTTTAATATAGACCCTATATTTTTTACTATGAAATGGATGTCATAATTAATATTTCTAACGAACCACTATTTTTATAACGGTGTATGAAAAATCAAGATCATCTAATGGAAATTAATTCCATTTTTCATTGTTACAACATCTTCTTGACGGATATTTATTCAAATTTTTAGAGAGAAACTAAATATAGAATATAATTATATTATTATTGAATATGATTATGTATTTTCACAATACATTCCAATTCATCCCAAAGATCAATAACATCATTTTTCTATAGAAATCATACCTTTCCCTAAAACTATTTCAATGAATCCATATAGAATGATCCCAATTGAGTTGTAGGAACTAAAATATCAACTATCGGAGAATCATGATAGTGTATTCATAAGATCTATATTATCACCTTAGCATTAACTTAATAATTTTTATATGAATAAGGACGTGTAATTTCCTTTTTTCAATTGTATTATAAAACATAAATTGAACAGTACTGTGATAAATTATCCTTTAACATGTATTGATGATCTATTCCAAAAATTGTTAAGATATCAGTACATGTCAATGATTGAAATTTATTATAGATATAAGAATTTAGGATCTTGAAGGAGTTTATTCCAAATACAAAATTCTATATGATGTATTGTCATCAGGAATTTACAATGATTAAATTTTGACTTACCAATTCCTCTATTATTTTAATGGATTTAATGATTGTAGTATTTATAGATGACCTCAATTAGTTTATGGATGCATTTATAGCATAAAAATTTGTAAATAATAATTGAAACAAAGATCATGATGATCATTTGATTATTTTTAAACTATGTGGAATGATAAATTATATTCTATATATTTAAATTTTTAATTTGTTCTACAAAATATTGCATTCATGGGTGATATAATATAAATAAAGGATATATTAGTTAATCCTTCAAAAATGTTAGTTATTTAAAAATTCCCAAGAACATTCATTGGGACTGAAATATTTATTCCTCTTTGGTTGGATGGATATTGTCAACATATTGTGAATGTTTTTAATATTTATTTAATATAATAACCATGATGACATGGAAAATATCTAAGTACGTCTATATATTTCAATGTGAGTAATCACTGTAGTAGTTGAAAATATATATTCTTTCAATTCACCTTTGATCACACTATAAATTATTGTATAATGGTTTTTGATCTATAGTAATGCATCAAATTATTGAAAAAGATGAATCCTTGTGTAGAATGATATAGTGGTTGATTATGAATCATGCTAATTAAAAATACATGAATAGAAATACCGAATTAATATTTGGATTTATTAGAAGTAACTATTTCATTAAAAATTTTGAGGTGATGTATTTTATTTGATATATATAAATATTTATCATATAATATTGATGTATATATTCAAACATAAAAATTTTCAAAATGAAATAAATAATATTATTGGTTCTAACTCATGAATAAAAATTCTCCACGCATTACAATCATAGGTACCTTAACAAGGTTGCTGATGCTCTGATATGGAAGTATCATTCACGTCTGTCGATAAAATGGATTGATGAGGATTTTATACATGGTGACTTTTGGGTGATGCGAAAGATCTCATTAGGAAAGGGACATAGTCAAACTATTCATATTTGAATGTTCAAAAATCTATCTATGTGGGGATTATAGAAACATATAGTAAACTTTTTCAACTATATATGAATGTGGTTAGTGTTTCCAAATTGATCTATGACTATAATAGAATGATAAGGTTCAGGAACCGAGTATTTTTTTCAATATGATAATTGAAGATGGGGTTATAGGGTGAATCTCTTATTTTCTTATTCTATATTAATTTTATATGTTTGATGACCTACAAATATTTAAAAAATATTTATACTATGGTAACAAAAAAATGTATATTCTAGATTATATATTTCAATTCATGGTATTTCATAAAATTAAGGAAAAGAGATAAATGTTTAAATGTATATTTCACCCATTATCCATAACAAAATGGGAATTGGAAAATAATACCATATATATCATACTCGAACACCCCAAAACACCTATTGGATATAATATTTTTTAGAGTGTAATTGATTTCTTTATGAACTCATCACATTTCAATGTTATCAAAGATGATTTATCTCTTCATAATGATTTTATGATATACATAAAGAAAGTGTTAAGGTGTCTTATTGTAAAAAAATTGATTTTATTTGATTATAATATGAGGTTTACCTCAATGTTATAGAGATGTCTTCACCATTCACAAAATGCGATGTTGTAAATTATCACAGCATATAATCATATTAAATATGATATGTTAGAGAGAATAATTCAAACCATATTAGATATGTCGATATAATATTCTATATAGCTAAAAGGCATATAAGAGGGAGGCCTTTCTCTTGTTGAGATTTCAAATAGTAAAACCATTCACTAAATTATTCAAGAAGATCATAATAAATTACTTTATTTAAGCATGTTCTGAACTAAAATGATTTTGAATGAAGATAGAGAATGAATGTTTGAAGGACCAGAGATGTCTAATGAAATAGATAATGTTTATAGTCACTTATTACCCAAAATTTAGGAATCTCAATGTTGATACAAATATTACGATGATAATCATCAACCTTGTAGATTTTGAAGGATATCATAATATAGTATTATCATTATATCTTTTAAATATTGTTATAAAAATTAATAAAATAGTAAGGATAAAACTAGACTAATTGGCCCCGTCAAAATTATTGACTATGTGAGTAAGGATTCGTTCCGCTTTTCACATCCACATGATCTATATCAAATTCACAGTGTTTTCCATGTATCTTGTATGATAAAATAAATACATTAACCATCATATATACATAACTCAGAGGCCATCCCTCTAGAGAAAGGTCATTATTTGACGAATTCCCAGTGGAGAATTTGGATAAAAGAGATAATGTTTTTAATTTCAATACCACTCACCTGAATAATGTTTTGTTTTGTCAAAAAATATTTTAGGAATATCATGTGGAATATGATAATTTAATGATTCATAAGTATTTTCAGTTGGTTCTATCAGAGTGATAAAATTATAATAGTGAAATATTAATTAGGGGTGTATAATGATACACAACAATATTTTATGAAATATTTCTATTTAAATTATTATAATTTCATTGTTTTCAGTATTTACACCAAACTGTATGATTCTTTAAACTATTATATAATATTTTAATATTATTTTTAAATGTGAAAGTTATCTCATATACATTTGATTTATGGGTATAAATATAATGTAATAAATTATAAATAATTATTTTCCTCATGTATTAAATGATTTAATTTGTTTTCAATTGGTTTCAGTGAAAATAAATTCATATGAAATAATGAAATAGATGTATTTTTTAATGAAACATATTTTCATATTTGAAATGTGATTTTCACTGATAAATTAAATTAATTACTAATTAATAATAACTTTAATAAAAATTATAAAATAATATATTCAATTAAATATTTAAAAAATGAACCAATGATTTATACAATGGAGGGAATAATAATATATTTAATTTTTTTATAAAAATTATTTTTATAAAAATTATTTTTTTGTAGTTCCCGTTTAATGTAAAATAAATTTCCATAACTTTTTAGAATCCTAGAAAACATTTATAGGGGAGGGGAGAATCTAGGTGATTGAATTTTCAATAAATTATATGGATATTGACCCCACATTGGTTGGATCCTATTAAAGTCAAATGATTGAAGCACATAATTATCAAATACCAAGGTGCACGAATAGAATCACAACATAACAGTTCAACATGTTTCATCACTAAGGTCTATTTAATGGAGAAGACTCTGACTGTGCATTAGTATGTATGAATCAACTAATCGTCACTAGGTATTAAGGATTAAAATTGTTCCCAGAAAGCTACTATATTTCATAAACATAAGCATTGAAACAATTTTACAAACATAATAATACATCCCTCTCATCACAGAAGTCAACACCCCTTCGTCACTACCTTGGGTGACGTATTACTCAATTTATCAACCTGATGCTCGCTTTAATATTTTTCCTAGATACGTCATTTTACAAAATTATCATGAGACACTATGTGAACCATAGTGCTAAATTAATGCAATGAAATGCACTATCCACTCAAAGAATATTTTCAAACACAACTTATTGGTTATGTACTATTCAATAAACTCACCCTTATTGAATCTCCCATTTTGATTCAACGGTATATCAATCATTGAAATGTTACATTTATTTGTAAATCACCCTTCCTTTGTGAAGCTTCTTGGATTCTCAGAACTCCATGACTTTAAAAACCTCATATACTCAATGTTACTCCAACATATCATGAAACTCTAAACCTATTAAAATAAACCCTCTCTTAAATGATGTACTTTCCATTAGTTACCATCCATTATTTTCAATATTTGGATTCTTACGAATATTTATTAATTGATGAAAAATTGGACCTTCACAAAATCAAATAAAATTCCCAAATTTTCAAATTATATATATTTATTAAATGGTGTTTTGTTTCATGTGTATAGATAATAGAACTTCACAATGATTTCATGTTCACCATTGATTTATGAAAACCAATTCTTTCATGTTTTTAATATCCATGTCGTCATGAAGTTAAAAAAAATTCCAATTCATGATACATGTCGTAATCGCATTATATAGAAACTTTTTATAGCACCTCAAAAATTTTCACAAAACCTCTTCCATACACCATTAAACATTCAAAAATAAATATCTCTTCATAAAACATGACATCATCATAAAATTACAACCTTCTAGAAATCCATTCAATTTCTTTATTTGAAAATATATAGTCTTGAAAATAAAAATTTTAAAATGATTTCAACTTCCACCTGATTTTGAGATATAAAATATTGGAAGACAGTTATAATTGTTTACAAATTCAACATTGAATCCACATAAACTTTATGATCAATTTCCTTGAAATTTATTATATCATCATTATTTGGATTTAAAGAAATGAAAATTTCAAATCCATTTATAATAGTAAAAATTAGTGATCCAACAGTCCCCCTCCTTGAGATTATTGTATATCATTAGATAAATTATATAAAGTGGCCGACTAAATCAAAAGCATGATAGATGTGAAATAAATCATCAAAAAATATATGTATAAATAAAAAACTCTTTCAATAATAAAATAGTTGAAAGATATAATTACATTCATTGAGGACCCCCCGACCAATCCTGCGATTCTAGAATTCGATGAATTTCACTTATCATTCCCTTTGGTAATTAAACCAATGAAAATGTATCAGTAATATATTAATAAAACACCCCAACAGATCATGTCTTCCACATAGTCTTTTATAGAACATAAAATTTATTTAATAATTTAACAAAAATTATGATAGGGGATCAATCATATCCTAAACATGAATTGGTTGGTTTATAAACATCGAGGTTTGACGGATGTCTCTCAAACAGTGGAGTTTCCAAAGGTTTAGTCATGTTTTGAGATAGAGGTTTGTTAGATATAACATGTTCCATATTAATCACACCTTATTAAAAAAATTTATTTATGAACTAATATAAAATCTCAATATCTTTGGAATGAGAGTGTTGAACCAGGTTATTTATAAGATTAATTTCACTCTTTTTGTCGCAGTGAATCACCACCTATTGTTTCATCTTAACAGCAATGTTAGACAAATTTATATTAATACAAAATAGATAATATAATATCTTTTCCAGAAATTTATATTTTGATTCGACCATACTATGAGAAGAACAATATTTTTTCATTCATAACTGGACCATAATTTGGTTTCTAATGATTAATTCTCCCCAACTTATGGAATTTCAATCCTACTCATATCCAAAACATTATGAACAATGAAATAAAATCAAATAAGTATCCCATACTTTTGAAAATAATAAACAAATATCATGTGTAGCATGAATATATATCTTGATTCTGTTAACTAATGAAATGTTTTCATCATTTGGATTACTTTTTAAGTGATCCTCCTAACATATTGCATATATGACATATATTTTTCTTATAGTATAGTATAATATGATTTCAATGATACTCATGTACAAGGTGTGATCCACATATTTTTCATCCCCATTATTTCCATGTTTTCCAAAACAACAATTATAGTCGATATTGGGATAGAGTTTTGGATGTTAAATTTATCTAAATGCTCTCATGAAAATTTTCCTCATAAATTATGGTGTATTCAATCCTGAAATTAACCAAAATCCCCAAAAGAATTTGAGTTCTCATATCATGTATTTTTCAAATTCTTATTTCATGTTATTAAAAAATTCATCCAATAATTTATTCATTCTTCTACAAAATATATTATCATCAACATACACAAATACCACAGATTAATCTCGTTATAAATTTTTTCACATATATATTATGGTCAAAGCATCATCCATTGTATTTTAGCATCTTCCTATAAGTATATTTAATATAATACCATGAAATTTGTTACTATTTACACCATACATGTTATTATTTAATCTACAAAAATATATATCATTGTTTTAAATAAAGAATATCTTCAGTTATTCAGTGTAGACCTATTCATCAAGAACAACGTGTAATATTTTCATTTCATCATCAATGTTATAAACACTATAAAATCATAGAATCATTATTGAAAAAACTGCATAATATACTCCATATGAGGTAATAGAAAATTCATTTATTGAACATAAATTCCTTTAATCTTTATATAGGTGTTAAAAATCGGATTTCTTTTCTTCCCATCACATTTTCAATTCCATCTATTTTTTAGTATACCTTTTTAAAATGTGATTATTATTTTATTGACTATTAAAAAGATACCATATTCAATTTTTCTCAATTTTATCATGATTTATCTCATATACTTAACCCATGATTCATCCTTTTCTGAGTCTTCCAAAAATGCTGGTTCTACAATTGATTAGCGAGTAAAATTTGATTCATTCCTCATTCTCATTGTTTTTTGGCTTTCAATCCATTCTAAAAAAATATTATATTGATCAACTTCTGATCTATGACTTATAAAGTGTGGTTATTGAGATATTTTTTAGAAAATGGATCCTCTTATGATTATACTCTTGAATCATCGTTATTTTTAGGGCCTCAAATGACGAGAAAGACTTCTAATATTTCAGTTTTATTAATCTTCCCCACTACTAAAATCATCTCCATATTAGATCATTTTAACATATGAGATCTTATTGTGATTCATAGTTTTATCCTCACTGATCATGAAATAATTTATATCCACATTCATTAAAAGATCGTTATTAAAAAAATTATACCATTTACTCTTCATTGACTATCCCATGAACATTACCACATTTAATGGATAGTCATACATTCCCTGATTTCATTATTTGTTTCGGATGAAAAATTTATTTATAAAAAAATTTTGTTTTGAGATTCTCCATCCATTCCATATCACATATGTTGTCCTATAATCTCCTATAAATATCCATTTTTTATTTTATGTCAACATTTCATCAAGAACATCCCCTTTCCAACAGTGAATAGAAATACAACACTCAAGCATCATAGTTCTGGACATATTATTCATAAAACGATTTTGGTATTTAATGAACTCATAAATTTGAGTTTTTCTCTTTAAAAACATCATTAATAATCATTTGTTCTTTATGGGAATATTCCAATTCATTTGATGTGTATTATACCACAATTTTAGATCATAATATCTTCAATTTGTGGCGTGTTTCATTCCAACAACATTGGAGATATCACTTTATAATGAAAATCAAATGTCATTATCATTTTACAATAATATAATAATTAATTCATATATAAAAATAAATATAAATAAATAAGTAAGCCTCTCCAAATATTCTAGTAACATTAATTAGATCACATACATAAGTTTTTATGAGATCAGATAGATTTGATGCCCTTTTTTTCATGGACCAATAGAAACTCTGAACCATCATTCATTTCCCCCAACAATCACATTCATTTTATTGATAATCCTTAATATTGATATTTATGAGTGCATCCTTTTATATTGGATAAGTTATTCTTGTTTTGTTTATTAATTTTACCCAACCTTCAGTGAAACAATCTTTCTTCCTCGTCAATTTTTTTGATGCAAGTGTTTTCTTTATTAAATTGATTATATAAATTACAATTTTTTTTACAATCATTCATGATTTAATTAACATTAATTCCTTTTATAGTGAAAACCTTTATATAAATTCCACTGATAGTCGTAATACCTACAGTTGACTCACATGATGGAAAATGTGAAGAACACCATCCATATTGAATTATTTTCTTTCATTTTCTAGATATTAGATAATTATGTATTTATAATTCCATTAAGATTTAAGGTACTATATTTTCCGAATATAAAATATATATATAATATTTTCTAAAAATAATTCTAAAAATCTTTATTTCATGTAATGTGGGATGAAAATAAACTTTCTAGAAACTCGGTTCTGCTATTTCTTTTGTAACTCTAATAGTGATTTCAACCATGTGGGATCTCTCAATATTCTTATTTTCTTTATTTGAGGTACCCTGTTGAGTAGAATAAAATTATTTCCTCTATAATATATCTTTAATATTCATGGTTTAATAGATCACATTTTATTCCTTAAGAGGACAATACAAATTTCAATGGGTAAATTATCATAGTTTATTAGTATTGGCTTGCCTTTGGGTTTTTTAGTTATTATTTCCACCATTCCAATGTATGGGAGAAATTTATTTATATAATGTGTTAGAATAATGAAAAAAATATCTATAAATATTAATTCTTCAATATTTTAATGGTTTTGGTATTGATTATCTTTATTGACTTCATGGTGCTTCCAAATCTATATTTCTCTTTCTCCTCAACACGAGACTCAATATGGCTAGGAATGTACCAAAATTTCCATTTAATATGTGTAAATATCTTATCAATTCTTTACATCCACATGTATAATTATTTCCTATAGGTATTTGACTGGAGAACATCTATGGATAATTGATGATCATTTTCAACTATATTCTCTATTTCGATAGATGCTTTCCATTATTGGAAATTTGGCTCCTTTGTGATATGTCAATATTAAATTTTCCATTTGCTTGGGGTCATCTCATCTAAAATCCATCCACATTTTAATTTCTTCTACATATCCTTGATTTTAATTTACATTTTAGTTTACATATAATATAAATAAAATATTAATCAACGAACTCAAAAATATTATACTTTTATTCCAATATAAATGTATGGGTATTTATTACTTTTTATTACCCTTAAAACCTGCGTTTAAACTCCCCAACCTCTTATGAAAAATTAATATTTATCAAGTTTTCTTCTACCAATCATAGAAATATAACAATATCTACGTCATGATGATGTATATAAACTAATGAATCACTCATTAAGGTTGATATCTTATTTTATTTATTTTAATTTGAATCTCAATACATGCAGTATCAATATCCACATTGAGATCTACAACATCATTTGACTAGTCTTCATCATATTTCATAGGTTTTAAAATTTAAACATCATCCATCATGTATTTCCAAAAATCAATTTTATAATCTTGATCTAAATCCGCATAAAATTCATTATCATCTGGTTCCTCTTTTCAGATGTCACTATATATCTAAAATTTCATTAGATATTTGTACTCACCCTTTTAAAGGGAAATATATTTTATCCCCTATATGACATATTTATTTCAACCTTCATCTTATAATATCCATGAGTATTGATAGGAAATGTACCATATTTTATAACACCAAAAACAAGACAATTAAATATTTCTTTAAATCCCTCTTTATCAATTCTGGAATTTTTTCAAAAAAATATTGATATTTTTTTTCATCTACATCATCTCCACCATCACAAAAATTTAAAATTTCAGCATTTTTTTGAATTAAATTTCATTTCCGTTATTTATCTAATTTATTCAACTTCTATGTCAACCCTCATTTCATTATCCGCCCTACATCTATGAAAATTATAAAGTGAAATATAATACAAATATCGTTATTCATGGGATTACACTTTTGGATTGTATAGATGTGGGATAATTCTTTGTTTTTTCTTCATAATGTAAATATCCATTATTTATTCTCGAATGCCTGAAATGGATCCAAAAAATACATAATGGGATTATATATAGTATTTATATCTTCATTTGGAATCTTTTTTAGATCATCGAACTAATTGTAAAAATCATGTTGTTTAGCATCCTTCATATTAGTATCACATTTTTGTATATTTTCAATGTTACCCCAAATGTAAATGACTATATTGATAATTTTCACCTTTAAATGAATTTGATCATATAGTCAAGTAGATTCAATATTTTAAGCTTTTTCCTCGGAGTTAGTAATTATCTTGTTTATTCAAGTCAATGAAAAACATGTCTCATAATGACCTGAATCCCATAAAATGCATTACAAATAACATCCATACCAAGAGATAAAATATGTGTTATCCTCACATTATTCAACATATAGATTATACATCCATAAATTATAGCAACTCTAATAACATTCAATGACTTCTAAATTAACACATATACAATGAACACATTTCAAACATATAACATATATTCTATAAGACCACGTGTAGAACCCTTAGACACCCTAAGATGGGGCGAGTGAATCAGGATTTCAACATCATCTTCCAATGAGAAGGATCTTATCACCATAGTTGTAGGAACATGTTAAAACTATCAAATAGTATCATGAAATTATCAAACCACTAGATACAATAATATAAATACAACACAACTATTTTAATAGGTTCACCACTTTGATCTAGTCCAAATAGAATATATTGATATTTCATTATTTATTACTGAAAACTACCCAATTAACTGGGTATTTTTTACTAATATTTTTTCATATAAGATAAATCCAATCTAGAGTAACTTCTATTATAATATAATTTATTATAATAGACTACCTCCCTTAAATCACTTCCATATACTCCCCCTTGATCATTACCCTGTATGATATTTACTCAGTTTATCAACTTGACGATCACTTCAATTGATTAGGAACATAAGTCTTTTCTCATTATTATCATGATATTCTTCTTTCACCACAGTCCTAATATGATGAAATTGATGAAAATATTAATTGTAATTATAATTAAAAAAACCAACTATATGGTTTAGTACCATTCACGAAACTCCATCATTCATGACACCCGATTTTTATTTCAATGATTTTTTAGCCTTGACAAACTGATATACTATCATGAATCTTATAGCCATTTTGAAGCTCACAGCCTTCAGGGAACACCCATATTTTTTCAGGTTAACCACCTCTACAGTACTCAATCATATCATAAATCAGTATAGCTTTGTATAACTACCTTTCATGAAATACCTTATATTAAATTAGTTATCAACAACTCCATTCACAATGATTCTTATGGAATAGTGTAGTGGATTTAATAATAATTTTACCATAATAAAATTAGATTGTTTTATCATTTTAAAAAATTATCTCCACTGTATAAATGATGTGTGATTTCCAATTTTTTAGAAATTCAACTCTATGGGGAATTCAAGATCACCATGACCTTTTTTTGATCCTCTCAATTCATGCCTACGATTCTCACTTCCGTCACAAAGCTAAAACGAAATATTCCCATTCATAAATATTATCATAATCATATATAATACCTTATTTCCATTATGAATCATTTATTTTTTTTAATACTCTTTCACACACCTTTAATACATTTCATCACTAAATGTCTATGTGATGAGCAACGTCATCATGAAACTACAACATTTATTAAATCCAAACCATTACCATAGTTTTAAATCGATATTCTTAAAAATTGTTAATTAAAAAATAGAATCACTTCTGTAGGATTTTGAGAACAATAAAATTTGATACCACAAGAAATTTACAACACATTCAACAATAAATTCAGATATACCATGTGATTCCTTATCATGAAAACTCACTGATCAACCCAGCGTGGATTGTCTACAAACACAAAACATAATCTATTACCAAGAATGAAAACCCATGGTTGAAACAAATTTACCTCAAATTATTCTGAAAAATAGATTATATATATATATAAATATATTTTTAATTATTTAAATGATTTATTTTTAAATTTTGGTTCATTATCAATAGAATCTAACAAAAAGAAAAATGACTATTATAAGGGGTAAAATGAATAAAGGGGGTTAATCTAATGAGATATGGGTTAAAATAACATATATAAATATTTAAACATATTAGATTATATTATTTTCCCATAAATTATCATATCTTATAATTTTTTTTATTTCGTTACTCATTCACTTGTATATATCTTACTTATATATTAATTGTTTTAGCATTTATAAAAGTGTTTATCCCCTCAATTATAAAGTGTTACCTCATATAATTTCTTCGTTATAAAAATTTCACCTTTCAAATGTACCATACTGTACATTTATACACTACTAACATCAATATACACTATCATGACGAATTTTTCGTGCCAATAAACCCATCCATGAAATGTTAATGTGCACCTCAAGAGAGGATAACCAAAAAAGATATATAAGTTCTTACATATCATTTTAATGTTTATTTCGACCTAAATATACTCAAAATGATCATTAACGATATTAATATAATATTATCATTATATTTTCTCTATAAAATTACTATTTTGATATTGTTATATCAATTTTCCATCTCATTCCCATCCACTAAAAATTATAACATCACACCTACATTTGTGTCGACTACAACCATCACGAGGCAATGTGATTCAATCTTATTTTATAATTAACGTGGATGGTTATAAATAAATTTTTAATTAATATATATTATATTTATGATGTAATTATTATTCATTAATGGTTAATTATTATTTGACATTATTTTATTCAATCTATCAGAATGAAGAAACATCAATCATACATGGGTACAACGTACTATCTCTATAAATTATTGTAATTCAATTTTCATCATTTATTTTTATTAATTTTCATTATATTGTATATAATGAATAAATATGGCACATGTGATAGGATTTTTTTTTCTTTAGATGATGATACCATGACCATTATGCAAGGATTATAACCATTAACCTGAAATAAGAATGAAAAATTGGCTAGTTAATTTTTTTGTTTAATTAAAAATTGTTTAATATAAATTATATATTAATGTAATCTAGAAATGTTTTATAAATAATGTTCTGGTATATAATTTTAATAAATACATGTCTATTTTGTTTGAATTATAAAATTTTATGATCCTGATGGGGCATGAGGTACTGGTCTATCTTAAAATCTATATTCATTTTGGTATTGTTTGAGATAAATTTTTATAAATGGGAATTTTATAATCGTAAAACTTTTATAAAAATATATTTACATCTATTCTATTTGTTCCTATATTTTTTTTGAATTTGTAAAATTTTACACACATTACTACTTTAAAAGTCACAGAAATTGTTTTTATGAAAAGATAAAACTATTTCTACATTGGTTTATGAACATTTCTTTACACATACTTGTTCTTTAAAATATTTTACAAAATTATCTAATCTATAATGAATTTGTTATTTCATATCGTATTAAAAAATATTTTAATTCACTTTATGTATTTGAAAATAAATTCTTATGAAGTCTTTTGAAGAGGTCATATAATATTTTTTAATAATATTTTCAATGGAATATTGGTTATAATTATTACCATATGAATAAGACATCTCTTTTCCATCATTTTTTTTATTTTTTATAATAAATTTTATTTTAATGTAGTTATTTTCAATGAAAATATTTTTTCCAATATATTATGATTTTTCTTAGTTTTTTGTGATATCAAAAGTCAATGGTAGTTTCTATATCTTAAATCAAATGTTAAACTTATCTTATAAATTTATTCTTCAATAACATCAACCATCTTTTTATAATTATTTATGGGGGATATATTCTTATGACTAATAATTTATTTCTCTAGACTGTTTTGATGATAATTATTTATGGATGGCTTTATGAAAAAAAATCATTAAAAAAGGTCATTTATGTTATGATGAAAACATTATGAAACCTATTTCTTCCATTTTGTTATACTATTCTGAAATGATGAAATATTTATGAACCCAATTTTTTTACAGATGAGATATTCTATGATGAAATGATAAATGTTTTTATGGTCTTGTGGCCCACATTTAAATGGTTTACATTATGTGATGGGTGGGACATAAAATATTTAGCATAACAACATTGGTTAATAATGGATAAATTATGATATTACATATTATTTAATGGGGAATCCATACAATTTATTAAGTGACATAGTCAAATATGATATTTACGGAAGTGAACTATGATTATGTTAACAACAGAACTAAGAGTGATCCAAATACACTATGATATTTATGGTAGTGATTTCTGAAAAATGTAATGATATTTTTAGTCATTGTTGTATTCCAAGAAAATATGTCTTATGATTGTTATATCACTATATATCTTACGATTTATTATTGATGATACTACATTGTTAAGACTAATTTATTTATTTTTTAATGTAAAGATTCCATAATTGATGAATAAATATCATTAACTAGTTGTGTGTGAAATTCAAATGTTATGACTATGTTATCTCAACGTTATGGTTATATTATGATCATATATGGTCACTGTTTGATATCTCGTATATTTACGCTTACTATGGATCTCATAACACAATTTAATTTGTTTACGTTCCCTAATTTATGATTAATTTTTTTATAGTATATATATGATGTGAACTACGTGGGGAGTAATTGATAGTAGACATTTATTTTCCTTCATGGATTTTTTTGACTATATACCATGTCAGTAAATACACTAAACAATTATTGATCTAGGAAATTTATTATTATAATATGTACTTAATATTTTTCATAATAGATACCATATTTATATATGTAATTATTTTAGTACCTAAAATAATTTACCAAAATCCACATAAATAAAAAATTTACAAAAACATCAAATTCACATGACAATTAAATCATCAATAAGTATTCATCATTTGACTCCTAGTTTATAATCCCTTGAGAGAATTTCCCACTTATGACTAATTAAATTTATATCCTAATTGAATAATTTATCCAAAAAAATAGTAATACATGCTAAAATAATAAATTATCAATATATATTGATGATAATAAAAAAAATAACTTAACATTGAATTTCAATGAATTACTTCCATTAATAAGCACTATATGTCCTAAAAATCATGAGAAATAAAAAATTATCATTATTATTCTGATAAATTTAAAAACATTTTATTATATACAATTATAATAATCATTGAATAACACAATTATTTACACTATAATCACTATATCTCAAATATACCTATAAAATTTACTCTATCGAATTGACATATGTTATTATCTTTAATTCCATGTATGTTACATGAAAATATTTATTTTTTATTTGATGGGAAACTATTATAATGTTTATTTGAAACCATAAAAATAATAGATAATAAAAAATAACAGAAAAACAGGGGACATATATGAAATTAAAAATTATAAAAAACTATTTATTCAATTTTTTTGAAATTCGAATAAATCTATATAACATGATCAACACCCTTAAATCACATTTTTTCCAGATATCCCAACCCATTATCCGTATTTTGTTGGGAACCTTACATCTCTTTCTCATTAAAATATAAAATTCCTCATTATGAAACTTTGTAAATCATATTATTTTCCACACTAATTAAAAACCAAAAACCCACCCAAAACCATCAAACCTCAATATTGGTCCATCTTTGTTTCAAAAAAAACAAACATTTACTAATTAGATAAAACAAAAAACCAAAGAATATTACCCTAGAAAACAACTCCATTCAAATATTCTAAAAAATGAACACCATTAGGGACGTAACGGAATGGATTTTTATATCAATTTTCCACAAAGAACATGAGCTACCACCCAGAAAATATATCCCAAACCAATTTGAGGATCACAACACCAGAAATATTTGGGAAGAAGAAATAAATTAAAAATATTGGGTATATTATTTGGTGAATTAAGTTCAAAAAAAATGTCAACGACCATTTCAAGGTCTTAGAAGCTTTATTTCAGGAAAACCTCCATGTGAACTAAACCAACCTAAAATAGATTTTACATCAAAAAATAAACTGTGAAAATAAACATGAATGCTAAAATGAAATAACCTCCTCAAAAATTATGAATAAAAACTAAATATATTCCAATTCCAAACTACAATAGATTACAACATCTGATGAATACATCATCAAACAAAAAAATACCGACCTAAATCACTTCCAAAACCACAATCAAAGAGATCTTCCAATGCCATATGAATGAGTTCTATGAATCTATGACATTTTTCACATTTTGGAACATTGAAAATGAGTTATCCAACACATTCCAAAAAACGAGGAATGAATAAATCATTGGACAATAATAACATATAGATCATGGGATTTTGAATTAAGGGAAAATAAATAACTGAGTGAGGGATTCAATAGAGAGATATAATCACTTATATACACACCCATAGAAAGACCATCACCACATAAAATGGATATGCCTCCTAACACCACCCCAACATATCCCACCAGTTAATTGTGCAAAAAAATAATGAATAAAAATAGTTTCATTTGAGGTGTTTAAGGATATAAGGGATATTAATAATCACTAAAAAGTATAAGTAAATTTATAGGACAATATGACGTGATATTGGGAGAGATGACATGAAATTTATTGGCATTCCATCACAATTGGAACACTCATAAGAATCCCACGAGGAAAGTGAAATCGGGTTTATGATAGGGGTTATTATGTAAGGATACTAGAGTGTGATAAGGAGAAGGAGGGGATGATGTTTTATGTTGGAGAGCACCACCATAACCACTATAATAGATTTTATGAGTAAAATATAGTAATTGTGAGTCTGAGAGAGAGAGGGAGGGATAAAGGATATATGAGTTTATTATACATTTTTCATTACATATCTAATACATTATCATGTAATATATATATATATATTTATAGATGTTTCCTAATCCATTTATACCTCAATAAAAATAGGCATGATCTGCTGTATTTTTGACAGTTCTCTATCATTTGGCTAGTTCTCATCCATCATTTTTTACCATTACATTATAATGATTGTTTAATTTTAGATTAATTTATCTGACATGACACTATCCAAGCCTCCTTATTCATTATTTAATGATAATATTATCAATTTCATCAACTTCAATGAGATGCGGTATTTATTCCATAGATGTGACTACTTTAGGGTGAAATGATCACTTTATTTCTTCTTCAAATTATATCACACTTGGTTTTGTTTAATAGCATCTTCCCAATCCTGACATAATTGATCATCCATCACCACCCCACATAAAATAATATATGATGATAATAACACTATATATTTGTGTTGGATATAATTATATTGAATTATTTTAAAAATTTATCATTTAAATTAAGAACCATAATAAATAGTTTTATAATGGGATTTATGGTTTTTAGATTGTCTAAATTCATCCTATAAATATTAATATATCATTATTAATTATGAACTAAAATAATTTGACTATAATAATTACTATTAAAATTGAAATTCATGGGATGTGCGACTATAATATTTTAATATATCAATAGTTAAGGAACCTAGGAATTACAAGAAAATTGGATATACTGGATTATTATATAAATATGATTGACCTGAATTACATCTGTCAATAAATTATATAGTTCTCATATTATAATTTTACCTTACATGGAATGAGAAATCGAAATAGTTATTTTACAATGACGTTTTAAGTTCCCCCAAACCCAAACACCAATATCTACTCATAATATTAAAATATATAAATAAATCGAATTAAAAATCACTCGAATAATCAATGGTTTTGTGTCTCTAGTATATTGGAATATAATACCTAATCAAACACATCAGACAATAATAATATAATCTAATCCATCATCAAACACATCATACATACCAATGATAAACTATTTAACAAATATGATCACTAGAGGACACACATTAAAGAAATGGGGATCTAAAAAATCACAGTATGGGGATAATTAAATTGATACTTATATATCAAAATATAGATTAATTTGGAAATTTTTTGCAGTTAAACCATGATACAATGAAATAAGTTAAATAGAAGGAATATCATTGAAATATAGAATAATAATGTTTAATTCCATTAGATCGTTGAACATAATAAGATTTATTAATGTTCAATAATCATGAATCAACATAATACCATATTAATATAGTTGAATATTATACCAAGATAATATATTCCAAAATAATCCTATAGAAAGGATCATTGGGAAATCATTATAACATTCTACAATACTACCACTACAAATTCATAAAAACATAGTGTTATTTTCTAACTACCCATGTTACAGAATATATCCCATAAGGATCACTATCTATGAACCATAACATTATAATTCATAGATCATGACCCATTAAGTATTCATAAAATCTCATGAGACATATTATTTATCTAATTCATTATACGAAGATAACATTTTGATGAGGACCATTATATAATAAAATATTAATTCATATGTGTGTTTCATGGAATAAAAAAAATTGAAATCATATGAATGATGGCCCATGAAAAAATAAATGGGCTCAAAATAAATGAAAACCGTCATAATTAAATAATAAAAAATTCATGAATAATATACGGAAAAAATGAGATATGTCGAAAATAATTGGTTTTTAGGAATTTTCCATTCCCTGAATATAATTACAAAGAATTGTAGGATGGGGATAATATAAAAAGAATATGAATAACAAAAAGGATACATTGATTGAACATTTTAACAAGGGCATATGGCCAGAGGTGATAATTAAATAATTAGTAAATGGAAAATGAAAAGTATATCTCAATGGATTAGGGAATCAGAGTATTTTACATATTTGAGAGATAAATTTAAACAAATATATAAGACAATATATTATGATGGGAATTAAATATAAAGAGAACAAGGTGACAAAGGGAGATTCCATATCATCATTATATAGAAAACCATAAGTATCATTAATTGAGAAAATTAAGTGAATATATGTAATTATAATGAATTAGATAAGAACTAACTATTCATTTTTAATTGGTTATTCTGTACAATCCATAAAGAAATACATATGTGAAATGAATATTTAAACAAAAATAAATGTAATTATAACACATGAGAAAATCCCATTTATAATTATTTTAGGAAGAGTTTTGTTAAATTTTAAAGAATATAATTTCAAGTAATCCTTTATAAAATTGAGATTAAACATGATATATATATATAATATAGTAGATATGGAAGGAGTGATTTATTAAAAATAAAATATATTTAATTAGTTTTTCCTTTATATATCCATAAGATTTAACATTAATGAAATTATATGAATGATATATTACAAACATACTTATCTGAAAGAGGCAATTTAATTTTTTAAAAATTTATTTAAATGGGAGATATTTATAATAAAATATTTGTGTGTGATATTATATTCCTATAATGAATGATTTATAGGGTTAGTGAGACTCCTCTTTTAAAAATATTTCATGTTTTATATAAGAGTATATATGCATTGTAACGATGTGTGTAATATCAATAAAGTGATTACATATCAGTATGACATCTGTAAGATTATTTTTATAGAATATTTATAAGATCATATAGATTATAATGAAATTATACGTAAATATAAAATATATTTGGAAGATAACAATCTTATCAAAATTATTCTTATGGGAAGGAAAAAATCCAATCTAACAAAAGTGTTTTGTTTGTTATCAAAACGAAACTATAATATTATAATAGATATATAATAACTGTACATAAAAAATAATAAAATAATAATGAATATCTGTAGGTAGTATAAATTAAAATAACTAACAAATAGAAATGTTTCAATTATATACCTCTAAAGAATTAACTTAAAATACATTTTCTTGAGGGAAAAAGAATTAATTTTATATCGCCACAATAGATAATCAGAAAATAAAATAAACTGATTTATGATTTTATATAGATCGAATTTATTCAATAAATATGGAAAATAAGGAAATAGTAACCATAAACTAAAATAAAGGGAGAGAGTTGACATTGTTCACAAACCTCAAGTGTTAATATTATTGGACACTCCTCAATCTGTAAATATAATTGGATTTTATTTATTAATTACCAAAAAAAATTAATAAATAATAATGTATGTCATAAAATAAATTTATTTTCATATTTTAATTATTTTTTGGATATTTATATTGCTCATGTCATCCATATAGGGTTTTTTACTCAACAACACTAAAACCCCTATGGTATAATGGTAGTGGTCAATATTGTGGATCATATCATCATAGGAGATCAAAATGTGTCATGGAATTTACCATTAATTAAATCTACCGGTATCAAATTTCATTTTCTAATAGGATTTCCATTTTTTCAATTTATTATATGATTCCTTAAATTCTAATTTTAGTTGATTGAAATGAACAAAACTGATTATTCCTAAAAATTTTATTATAAAATAACTACCTCATGATTCATATGATTTAAATTGATTATAAATATCATTATTTTGACATAATTATATATTACAACCAATTTACTAAGTACAATAAGAAGAAAAATATCATTCACAAAACTGTAATGACCATCCAATATTGTGAATGGTGATTTTCAATGTGATTAAAAGAGATGATAAGAAATAAATATTCATATTTAATAATTTTATTGAAATTGAATTATTATAATTAAGTATATTAATTTTTATTTTAACATAGATATAGATTTGGAAATATTTGTTTAAAATGAAATCATATATATGATATATAATAAAATAACATTTTGGAATCCCTATTAAGAAGATAAAATAAGTAATTAAAGATGCAATATCTTTAGATCAAAGTCTCTCCAATATGATAAGAATGATTTGGGGATTAATTTTGAAACAAATTTCCCAAATAAATATATTATTTATGATATGTGGACTAGGATGATGGTAATATTTATAGGTGATGTGAGTGGGTTTTTAAAATACAATATTTGTAATTTATTATTATTACTCATGATATGAATTGTATTGATTATTTTAGTTCAGTATTGAAATTGGTACTTGTGGGTCCAAACCAATGGATGACTGAATCATCTATACATCAGGAAGTATTTTTCCATGGTATATGAATATTATAAAATATAATATTTTACTAAATTTCACTATTCAGTTATATATTTCAATATTTATGAAAATTAATAGAACATGACCTTTTCGTAATTTTGAAAATATTGTATAAAAATGAAATCTATTTTATCAAAATAAATTTCCAAATAATGTATTTATAAATTTCAAATTAAGGAAAATAATTTGTGATATTATTATATAGTGTCAAAAATATTTTATTGAAAATATATACTTATACACATATTATAGTACAAAGATTGGTTAATTATTTTATTATATTTTAATACTAGCCTTTTTTTTCTAGAGTAATATTTTAATTCACCAATAACCTTCATTGTCATTTAACATTTCTAATACTAGTATTACCAAAATATCACTAAATTAGAAATAGTTATAAAATATCTATACCCTTTAATTACCTCATATTTCAATTAATTTTCACTCAATAAATTATTCTCAAGTTTCTACTTAAATGATTTATCATATTCATATCTTCTTTATAATTATTTCACTGCACCTTTAATTGGAGATTATGGATTTGGTTTCAATGGGGGACTAAGAGCCCTTGAATATAAAAGTTTTAGTAATGATGTTTAATTTTTTTAATGATAGTATGGTATAGTATCTAATTTTATATAATGTATCCATGGATTATATATAATTTCATATTTTATAAAATAAATATTTTATCGTTATGTATTCTATTAAATTAATTTATAATATCCCCAATAGATGCATCAAGTTTTTATTATCAAAATTGAATTCAATAATTCCATGAAAAATATTTATGTGATAATGATTTATATAAATTAATGTTTTTCATATCTATATTATTTAATAAATATTAAAATTTATACACTAAAATTATGTTATGTTACATTAATCATGGAACTCCTGTGAACGTATACTAAATTTCCTTTTTACCATATCATAGTTGTTAAATAAATCATTGTACCAAGGATAGGTGTGGATATACTGATATTTTCCCAAGAAAATTGGTTACCAATTGAAGTTCATAATATAGTATAGAATACTAGTTTTATATTAGAGATCAAAAAAAAATTCAAGGTGACATTTTCCAACTAAAGAAATATAACAAATGAAATATATTATTGTACTGTATGATAAATGTACAACCACTAACAGATTGTTGATATATTATTCTGAAAAGTTAAATTTAATGATATAAAACATAAGAGATCATTGGATGAAATATAATGGGTTTATGGTGTTTTGTAATTTTTTTACCTTTTTATGCTTTACTCACATATTATTTTTTAATTATAAATTTTTAATCAAAAAAACACACAATTGATATGGTACGATTACTTTTTTATTAACCATAGAGTTGGAATATTTATGGATATTCCAAACCACACCACTTAAGGTGGAGTTAAAATACACCATGGGACATGTTTTATTCACTTATATTAATATTAGAAATTTAATATAGTTTAGTTATTTAAACTATTTTATCATATTTTTTAAGAATAGAATAAGCTCATATATTAATTAATTTACGGGGGAATGTTTGGGTGGAACATGATAAATTCTTACAATTATTTCTAATCTGGGAGAAATATTTTACTAAACATTATCATAATATTATTGTTTAATAATAAAATTTCTTTCAATTCATTTAAAATATTATATATGTATCTTTTTTATACTATAATTGATTTAAAATATATAACTTCTGTAAATATTTGTGTTATTACAAGTGAAGTATTTCATTGTTTCATTTTAAATTTTATTCAAATATAAAGAATACAAGTATTATTTTGAGTAAGTAAAAACCCCAATTTGGAATTTTTTGTTACATAGTCCACACATGTGTATAAATTTTTTTTTTATAAAATTATTAGTAAAAAATAAAACTGATAAAAATTAAAAATTAAAATACAAGATATAATTTAATTAAGTGATGATAATTCAAATGAAATTATTTCATTTGATATCAGGAATATTCTTAGAGAGTTCATATTATTTAATTATTTTGATTTTATTGATTAGGATTATTCATTCCAAAAGACACTTATCACTACAAAACTTTATTATTTATATATTATACATAGTCAGTGGAAATTAGTAATAAGAAACATGGGATATGATAATTTTAAACCCATGTCATTATAATATATTACTAAAAAGTTCTTAATATTTTAAGAAATAAATGTTTATTCCAAAAAATAATCTCATGTGTGTGACTATTTGTGGGAGGGAATGAGAAAAAAGTGAGATATTTGACATCATTGAAGAATTTTAATTAAAAAAATCAATAAAAATTATTTATTAATTTTGGAATGTATATTCTAGTAATTACATTATTATTATTATTTGAGAGGTGGTGTACTAGAAGTATTTCATTTAAATTTTATTATAATTAAAATCCCCTGAATTTTTTTATAATTCATTGAAATTGATGTTTAATCATTTTATAATGTGATGTAATATTTTAATAGTAGTACATGTAGATTTTTTTGGAAAAACTACAATTAACATATGAGGTATGCTGTAATTTTATTTTTTAAATTATTTTTTCTATCATTTACTTTTTCTACATTAGATGTATACAGTAAAATACATGTGAATCATAGATTTTTACTATTTTTTCGTTAATAAAATAATTTCTCAATTTTTTAGATTTTCTAGTAATATAGACATATTTTTTATTTAGAATTTATGATTTTCCCCCGAAAATGTGAAATATCAAGAAAAATTCATTAGGATTAAAGAGCCTAATTTTTTTGTTATTTATTAAATATTCATATAAATAAATATATATTATAATAAATAACTATCTAAATAAATTAATATATGTTTTGATTTATTAAATATAAGATATTTTTTATATAGAATTAATTCATCATGTAAATTTATAAATATATGTATACTATTAATTAATAAAAATAAACTAATAATAAAACAAATACCAATAAGGCATTCAGGGACTGGTTATATATTTTTTATAACATCAAGGTTTGGGTTCAAAAGTATACATCCTTAAATTAATTTATAATACTAATCATGATAAATCATTTTTCTAATTTTTTAGATGATGTTTTGGGAAAAACCTTAAATTCATATTTTTCCAAAGATTGTTGGATTTGGGTTATTTTAGTGTGAAATATAGGTAAATAATGATACAAGTATGAGATTTGACATTATGTGTCTGATTTTTTATATGGAGATAATGTGTCAGCTAGCTTTGAAGTCATGTAAATACATCATGTATGTGTTCAATGTAAGAATTTAGGATTGGATATTAATATCCAAAGTACTAGTGTAATGGGTGGTTTTATCATGATTACATCTTCTTGAATAAATCATATAAGTGGAGATGATAACATATTTCTTGTAGGAAATGGAAATAAATATTGGAGATTGAATCAAATTGAAAGAACTCATGAATATCTGAATAATAAAACCCAATTTTATATTATTAATATTATATTAATTTCCTATTGATGTATTGGTATTATACTATTTCTTGAAGTTCATTAATGATACAAACTTATATAGTTAGTAGTATTTCCTTAGAGGTCGGTGTGTTGTGACACAATTCGGGCATGTTCAGTGTCGTTTTGGTTATTTTCATTAAATATATTCCCTATTGACCTATTACTTATTAATAATTTTAATTTTATTCTTATTGATGATTTTGTTAATATTATTATTGTAATTAATATTAATATTACTATTATTAGTAATGGTTGGTTAAGGCTAAGATGATTTTAAAGGGTTGACCGTCTATCCTATTTGTCAGGAGTTCAAACCTCTAATGTTGTAGGGTGTACCAAATTTTAAAGAGAATAATTGATAGTGTGAATTATTCACAATTAAGGGAGAATAAAATGATGATTATTTGACTTTGCTTCATTTTTAACTAATTAATGTTTATTTGGGATGCTCTACATGTGTTTTACTTGTGACAAAGATGCCATTAAACACAGTAGTTGGTCAGGTGTTTTCATATTTGTGATAGAACATTGAGAGATATAATAATTTTGTATGATGGATGATCATAATAGGTTGTATTAATTTATTTATATATAATGATTATAAAGTAATGTAGTCTTATTGATAGGTATGGGTGGATCTCTAAGGCTTCCTATGTGGTAAGAACCTACATTTGAACATAAAATGTGCGACAATAAAGTGTGTACTTTTAATATTCTTTCTTTAGGCCTCATAATAACTCATTTAGGAATTTATAAATTATTTTCTTCAATATTAGGGTCTGTATCATCCATTTACAATGGATGTGTTTCCTATCAAAACATTTCCATTCGATGCATGGGAGTTTTTAAAATTTATGTTGCAACAAATAGTGGTAATGTGTTGGATTAGTTGATAACAGATAATGAGGATATTTTTTTGTTACATTCAAGAGGTTCTATGTTATTGGAAGACATTAAAAAGGGAAATTAGGTTCATTTCTATGTCATGAAATCATAGAAAATTCATTTTTGAATTTTCTTATGATGGTATTTTAGAAATACAAAATACTCTATGTGTTAATGAAATATGTCAATCATAATGAAACTAAATGAACTGGGATCCACAAAAAAGTTTCAGCAGATAGGATCAACCACATAAAATAGTTGTGCTGAATGAGGATTAAAAAAACATGTTTATTTCATCATTTGAATGAGGATTGTGGAACATCACTATGTAGAGAATATTAATTGCCCATAGAGCTAGGTCTCTACATGGGTGTTCAATATCCACTCCTATAATATATTGGGTAATTAAAAATAAAGAATCCAAATAGAAATATTTTTCTTATTCATTGAATAGGTTTTTTTTAAATTTAAAAAAAAGAATGTTGATTATATTAATAATGGTTTTATCTTGAAATCAGTAATTTTTTTCTGGGAGGGAGCTCATGTTGTTCTTCGGGTTCCTTGTATCGCAAGAAAAAGTCATCCCATCTACAATGGGATATCATGATGATATATCAATGTGATACTTCATTACATGTTGTGTTAATAAATATAATTTGGTAATTTAAAATCATAGTAGATTTTTATTTTTCAATTTGTATCTGGTTTTTGTATGGTGATTTTGAACAAACTAGACGATGAATTCATTAATTGTAATTATATTTGCAAAATTAATTCCTAATATTTTTATTAATTTATATGATAACTAAAATGAGAATTAGAGGAATATATACTAATTATTGATGATGATTTTAGAATAATGTGAGGTTGTGGAGTCTCATAAGTAAAAAAGATTCCTCATTTCATAGTTTTGAGCATGTTATACACATTTTTTGGTATATGTGAATAGTGTGATGTTTTCATAATGATGGCACAATTTTTTTTAATATGAGGTAGATATATAACGTGACAACTTTGACTCTTAAAATGGATAAGCGAGATAATTAAACCGTTATTGTTTATAAATACTACTACATAACAATTTTCATATAATATACACTGTGAGAGAGAAATCATAGATATTGGTACTATCTATCAATGATTTTGAGATGGGAATTATTTTTCAGGTAATTTTTTTTATAATGGATAATTCAAACATGAAAAACACTCTTATTCCAACTTGTCATGAGAAGTAAATCATAAATGGATCAGTTCTGTGATGTACAATTCTAGAATTCTTTGTAGTAATAATTCCTTATTAAAATTCTATGTAAATTATGATTGAAAGATGATTTTTTTTAATATTAGATATTTCATTAAGAGTGGTGAAGAGGGAGAACCCAAATGAACATGAACACAATAGTGGTGTGAATAAAAATAAGATTTCATGTAATAAATTATACTTTCATGATATTTTTACCATATACATTGATTATATAAATTACATGTAGTGATTTACCCCATCCTAAATATATTACATGGTATAAGGACTTTCACAAAGCATGTTAAATATATATCATTTTCATCAATAATGTTTAGGGAATAGTGTTTTCATATATTATTTTAAGAAATATATATTTAAAATAAATTATATTATAACTGATATCTCATTTTTTATATAATAAGTAAAAGGGGGAGTTTTTATATTTTAACAAAAATACGTGATTCAGAAAATAATTGAAAAATGCCTCATATAAATAATGTTCTGAGTAATATGAATATAAGTATGATAGAAAATTAAATAAATAATTGTAATTGTTATATTAACTATATATGGTTATTGAAGAATCATTTCATTGAATGGTAATTCAAGTTATTTAATTATAATCATCTTAATAAGAAGTTTAATTATGATTTTTTAATATTTTTTATAAATTAGATAACCTATATATTTAATGACCTGAATAAATTTATATTTATTATTTTATATTGATTATTTTGTCATTTAAATTTTTTTTGGTGATATCCATAGACTATGGGGAAAACAAATTTTTCATTTTAGTTTCAATCATTGATGAAAAAAATTATATTTTAATTTAATATTTGAGATTAATTATATCTTACAGTCAGATATTGTAATATTTTGGGTCATGGATGATGATTACAATCTAGTTCTTCATTCTTAGAGGCAAACAATGCTTCTTCTCATGAATATTTCTCTTCTTAATTTCTATATTTGGATATTATGAGGAAGGTCCTGCCAATTGTAATTCTATATGATTAGATGTCATTATATACTCATATATGATAATGTGTGTATTGTTCCATTAAATTTGATTATTACTAATGTATATTATCAGTAATTTACCATACTATATTTTTGAATACTATGTTGTTATATGTTATGTTAATGTGGGATATGTTTAGTATGGTCTAAGTTATAGTAAATTACAAAATAATTCATCATCGAATTTTTCTTCGTTTGGCCGAATGATTATATCACAAGCCATTTGATTCAAAATGAACTATTTAGTTCAATTCCTTGAATATAGATATTTGTGAGTTAATTTATGGATTTCAATGAATTATGTATCAACATTATAGGTTTATTACAAAATAATGTAACATAAAAGTTCTGATATAAATTAAAATGGATTACATTACGTCGTGAACATTCGCTCGTCATTATATTCATTGGGAACGTAAATTATTATTCTATTGGTGACTTAATGTGTTCATAGACATTGATCATGGACACTAGGCAATATATAAATACTAAACTTATAAATGGACCACATGGTTCAGACACTTAGTGTATCTATTTATCTCAATTAAATTCTATCAAAATTTTACTGTTCAATAAATACTCTTTGCTGGACCTAGAAATAACATTTATTCATTATTTCATTATCAAAAATATTTATTCACCAGTTATATTTTAATTACAATATATTTTTTGAGTTAATTATAAAATGACTACTTCTATATAAGGACACCAAAATGATATTTATTTATCTATATCATTATTCAGAAATTAATAAATTATAGTTATTTATTAAATGAATAATTATTCAGTTTTACAAATATTAAAATAATTTTTTACGCATGAAATTACAAATATGATATTTTTTAATATTTAAATGACTTATGTTTGTTATTCGAGTTTTGTTAAATATTGATTAAGGTGGTCGGTCCAATTATATTTCCTGATAATGATAATGATATAGACTTAAATATTTTTCATTATTCAGGGAGTCTGTTATTTGATAAAACAATATTAATTTTACATGGTTTGGTAAATTTAATAAATTATTGTTACAATTATTATTATTATATTAAATTTTAATCTCATTTATCTTATATATGATTAAGTGTCATTGAGAACCTATAATATAATAAAACCAAAACAATATGTTCTCCTATTTTATTCAATATTCACTATAGTTTTTAGTAATTAAATCTCTTTTACATAAAACATTATTTTGATGATGAAAATCTAAATAGTCTATCTGAATACTATGATATTTCTTAAACCTACTTACTCTATATAAATAATTATAGTTTATGAGAAATTATGTTTCAAGGATGTGGGATTGTGTTACAATGTAAATGAATAGTGAACCAAAATAAGATTTCATATTCTAATTATTTGAATTCTTTCAACATCATTACGAGAGGAAGGAGAGTTATTGGATATCATGGTATTAGTTTTAAATTTACTGATTTGATCACAATGATAGTATAACATGGATGGGCTCATATCTATCAATGTCTACATCAATGAATGTTCTAAAAATTAACACATAATCTTATTATTAAATCTAATAGAAATTTAATATTAATGATATTTTATTATTTCTATGATTATAATTTTAGCCTTATTCTAGTAAATTCATAAAACACGATGATTATTTATCATGATCATACATATTATTCATTGAATATATAAAATCCACCCTTCCTTGGGTCTTACCAGCACTTCCATTGATCTCAAAACCCTTTTGTGGTATCAAAGTTGTGACATTCAAATTTATATTTATTTATCTTTATTTATCATTATCATGATTTTTGGGTAATTTATTTTATATTAATTTTAATACCTAATATATTATGCCATGATAACCATTAAATTCACTATAATAGGTCCTATAATTATAAATTAACATGAAAAGAACACACGAATATTTTATTTAGTTGTGTTAAATATTCAAGCTTCATGATTAGATTATGTGCAATGTAACATTTTATATTACATGTAGGATTTCCAATCACCATGAGTAAAAAGTTTCACCTAATGTGGAAAGTGTTGTTGGAGATAATTATACGGTATTTAATTACATAGTAATTACATAGTGTATTGACTACCAAGGTGGATCAAGGTATACATGGTAGGGTATGGAAAGTGACATTGATACACATCGTTTAACATCACATGATGTGGTAATCATGTTGTAAAAATAAAATATGTGTAATTATCACATACATCATGTTTTAACTACTAGTCAATAAGGATGGTTCTTCTATGATTACATGATGTGTATCTCTAATACATTTTTTATTTTATTTTACCATAAAACAATTACAGACGAATTCCCTAGTAATTTAATGTTGGATGAATAGAAATGATTCACAACATGTAACTAATATACATGTCATGTAATCTATAGGGAAACATGAAATAAAAATGATTTATTTTATTAAAATGTGAGCTAATGTTAATGTTATAAAAATAATTTTAATGAAAAACACAATACATGAAATGTATCTTGTTGTAAAAATTATGTTAGAAGGTTTTTATCACACATTGTGATTTTTTAGTATCATTGAAGAATAAAATTTTTAATAAAATATTTCCATTATTTTTATACATTACAACCCTTGTATAGTTTTTTACCTATCATATACTCACTATAGGAAAATAATGTGTTACATGTTGCTCAAAATAAAGTGTGTCATGTGGTCATAAACACCGAGTTGATGACATGGGTTAGACCATGGAAGGACATGATCTGTAATATCATGAAACAAAATTTGATCTAACATTCCATGCGAGTAAATAGTACAAGTTAAGAACTATACTATGTGTAACTAAATTATATGGGAACACATTTTATTCCATCTAGTACACATCTTATATGTGATTATTGTTTTATAATATAATTTATTTAATTACATTAACATTACCATACACAATAATCATATATATATCAAGGATTTTTTAGGGTTTATTAATGAAGATATATAAATAATAAATGATTTAGATGATTAAATATTAAATTAAGACAGATTCATATTAATTTACTATACAAATTTTAAAATAAGCCTATCTAATTTGATTATGATATTTTGTAATGTATATACCTGATCATGATCTTGACTGGTCGCATTTTTTCATTTAAATAATCACATAAAATATTCATTTTATAATATTTTTTATTAAATAATATATGATGTATAGTGAACTACCCCTCCCACCAATATAATATTGTGCCTATGAATCCTTGGTTTCTTTCATATATATCATTAAATTGGTTACCCACACATACATGTGAGTAAAAAAAGTAATTGATGGAGTTATAAAGAGAGGTATGGTTTAAATCCCAATCCACGTTGAATCTAACCAAGTAGACATATATTTTGTTCATGTAATACTACTACTTAAGGAAAGACCAGATCAAGAAAATTTCTACCTTGGGTTATAGTTGAATTTACTATCTATATAGTAAATTAACCACTATAAATAACATTTTAGTGTCACATTATTTTATTTTATTTTATCAAGTGAATTTCATGAACCCACCCGAGTCGGTCCCCATATGGTTACATGAGCCAATCTACGTCATGTCTAGAAGGGTGTTGACAATAGACATGAGGTGGAAACAAGTGTTAGGCATCAAACAATTATGAAAAATAAACAATTTCATCCACGGATAAATATATAACTAAATATGGAAAGATAACTAAAGAAGAACACATGAATAAAAATCATCTAATCATTATTTACAATGATCTAAATAAAAACAAGATCTATAATGAAACCTAAACTAAAACATGACAAGCCAATACCTCTATGTGAAAAAGGGGGTCACTCTCTAATACCGAGAACAAATATCGCCCATACCAATCAATCCCAACCTTAGACTTTCACCACAAGCTAAAAACAAAAATAAACTAGAGGTGTGAGTATTAAATTTAGTAGGCTGACATGTTAGTATATTCCCAATCCACATCCCTTAAATAAATGAAACTCGAACCTCATGTTTGAAATAAAATGAATAAAGAATAATTTTCCACAATATTGAATTTAAAACAAACATGGACCATTTCCCATTTTCATTCCAAAATGATGTTCATTTCCAATAATAAAGCATTAATATTTTAAAGGGGAAATTTATGATTTCATTTCAAAATTGGAAAAGAGTGTATAAAACATTTTTATGTTATTTTTTTATAAACCATTGGAAGAAAACACATAACATTCCATGAATGAAGCTGTACATGTGATCACTCTAAAAATAAAATAATTAGGGAAATTTAAATAAACACATAAGATTAAAAAATTATCAAGAATCCCATTCATCAATGCACGAAACTAAGTGCCAATAGGCTTGGGAGAACCATGGAGTCCTTAAATAAACCTTAATATAGTAATACATTAGACCCATCCCCAAAAACATGATTCACATGGTGAAAATCATAAAACCCTAAACATTTCCATCCTCCCTAACTCAGGACAAACTATGGGAAAATATCATAGTAATAAACCCAATATATCTACCTGATATGGGAAACCAGTGAGTGCATAATCTATCCATTGAATAAAAAATTCTCAAAAACATATATCAGTATTCCATGTTCCCATGTATCACATATATATCAGAGAGAAAACCAATTACAATCGAGCATTCAATCACATGCACATATAATCATAATTCAACAACATGCATCACCCGAGTTACCCCAAGGATCGATCTCATTCAATGGACCAAAAATATATCAAAGGATCATTTACAAAGGATCCTCCATTGTCATAATGGATCAAAAGGATTACCCACGGAGTAAATCCCACACATTAACTATAAAAATGAAAAGATATTCATACAATGAATGATTGCATAATAAATAATTTCACCACATTCACAATAGATCCGAACAAGCCTCATGATCCATTCAAAAAACCATCAATTTTTTATAAAACAAACCATATTTTCAGAAGGTGTAAACCTAACATTTTGAGTTTCCAAACCATTAATAGAACATTACATTTAAGGAACTCACACCACATTTAAAAACAAAGTCCATTTTTTTAAAATTCCAGACATGCAATAACCCAACATCAAATGTTAAACCACTGTCAAAATCCAAATACACACTTTTTTAAAAATAACACCACTTGAAACTCATTAAACACACATGAAATAATCTTTTTAGAAAGAAAATACTTATTTAAAAAATCCTTACCATGATTTACATACAATTAATTATTCAAAACATCCAACTGGATAGTTCATCAAACACTTGGTGTACAATATTTTAAAAAATAATTCTATTTATCACATAATAAGACATAAAACAACACTTTTCACTCCTAACAAATATTTCAAATACTACACATAAATGATTAGCATATAAGGGAGGTGATAAAGGCATGAAACCGAAGATTATTAAATAACATGGTATGTGCAAGGTAAAACTACATCAATTTCATGGCACTTCAACAAGACACACTCGAAATCAATCAACAACGGTTTTGAAAATCAAAGATCTATGAAGAGGAACACAAAATGAACAAAACTCCCAACATAAATCAAGGGGAAACCACTACTTTTGTTGAAATGAGCATGGGGGAAGAAAAAATCAGTAGATGATGAATACTAGAGGAAGATGGAGAAGAGATTAGGGGAAATACCTTGAATATGATGCCCATAACCATAAAGAAACCATAGATCAACACCAATGGAGGAGGGTGGATGCTTGGAAAAATAGTAATGAGTATTTATAGGGTTTCACATACCATGGAATGTGGGATTTGGGAGTTTAGGGATAAAATCATAGAAGATTTATAAGTGGATGATCACAAAATTTTAGATCTGGGAAACACACATTTTTTGGCCACACGGTTTATCAAACCATGCAGCAACCATGCGGTAGCCACCACTTAAGTGATGATGAATATCATAAAAACCCTGCACTTTTTGACTTATCATGAACAAATAGTGTGGTTTATTCTATATGAAACCAACAACTACAGAATGATTACATGGGATCAATCGTACGATTTACCAAACCTTGTGCCAACCATGTGCAAGCCACTTCCATGAAAAAAACACCAAAAACTATTTATGAACACTTGAATGAACTAATGATAAACCATGGAAAAAAACTAGTCAATGATTCAAATAAAAATGTATCCACTATGACACCCAGAACATGAAATAAATGCCAAAATTCCCAACCAACTCAAACGTAACGAAAAAATGAAAAACCAGATGTGACAATTCTCCCCACAATTAATGACTTCTGCCAATGGAAAGCCACAACATTTAACAGTAGATCGACGTATTGTCAAGGATTCCAAAAAAAATAGATCCAACTATATGAATCATGAACATATCACCCACATCTAAACTGAACAAATGGATCATTACTAATGTTCAACAAAAAGTGTAGATGATTTCATGAAAATCATTATGAATGGCCAAGACACAAAATTCAAAACAATGGGGAGAGTCATGGGTCTTCTCCTAAGAATCAAAATTCTCATCTAAAATGAAGAGAAAAAAATATAATAATATCACGGGTGGCTGGAATGTGCTTCAGAACATTAGAAAACAACTAGCACCCGATATCTTATTATGAGAAAACTCAACGACGTCTATAATGGGTCTCCCCGACATTAATAACTAACCATCAATGACCAAAGAAAAAATCAACATGATACAACACCAGGACATTCCCACATATGTGATCAAAAAATCCTCCCAAATTTAGGAACACAATAATAAAATTATGAATTACCACTCTTGAATAGAGGGAAAAAATCTAATCCAAATCTCCCCACAACCCAAGCAGTTTCAAGACTGCATGTAAATCGTCACACTAAGACATAAGTCTAGAGATTATATTATTAATGAAATAGATGAATTGTGGTTTGGAATCTATAAACCCAAAAAATAACATGAATCATTTGTTTATATTAAATGAATTATCCGAATTTACAAAAGGACAACCACACTTCATTACAAGAGTTCATTAGAAGACTCGCAACATACCATTACATTTCGAACAGAGGAAGACACCCCCAACAAAACAAACATTAACATAGAACACATAAAAATGGAGGGAAATTCATGTCAAATAGACATTAAATAAATTCTCAAAATAACATCACTTCTATGAATTGACCCCACCATGATTCAGAAACACACCCAAAAAAATTGATACATGTGACGTAACCATCCCCAAGAATGGAAGTTATTTGATGTACATGGACACAACAACCTCTTTGGACCCTACTTTTGACACCAATAACACCTCCAGATGTCATGACCAAAATAGAACGATGAAATATCCAAATGCAATTGGATTCTGTGACTAGATCCAACATATTTCAGACATTTTCCAACCTCTTTAATATAATTTCCCCCACTAATTCCTTATATTGAAGGAGGGAGTACTAAATTAATAACTCCCTCCATCAGAGATTCAACATGAATAGCATTCCACACCACATTGGTAGAAGTGGTTATATTAAAATCTGACACCTTCGACTATAGATCAGGATACAGCCCAATCTCGAACCATTGAGCCTTTATGAGATCATCTGGAACATACTCTAGAATATAAGGATCTAAGCCCACAAGAAGACAAATATACTCCAACACTAATCTATCTCACATCTATAAACAAAAAATTTCCATCCCCTTTATAACCTATTCATTATATGAAAAGGGTAATCTGGTGAATGATGCCTTGAAGAACACCAAAGTATGATCTTCGCGGCTCCTATTTTAGGACACTGACTTCCACCAATTATATGGTGTTCTTTCAAGAATTAATTTTTCAAACACATGCTTCAAAAAATTGTCGAAATCAATGAGGCTAAGGTTCCTTTGATATTTCAAATCCACTATTCCACTTTGAGAGGATCCATTGGACCGTAATGAGAGGCAGATTAAGATTATGAAACTCTGGAATGGAATCCTTTGGAAATTCAACATGAAATCCCTCAAAAGGGGAATTACATATTGATGGGAAATGATCACCCGTTGATGTTATATTGTAGACACCATTGGAAAATTATATATCTCGAAACAAAATATAATCCAACTCATCAACAACGTTCCTGAAGATAAAACAATGCATGGGTACAAAACATTGAACATTGGAAAATAATAAACTATTAACATAAAAACATACCTTTTCAAAATAGTTTTGATTTAAAAAACTCTGTTGTTTGAACAATCTCAATTAGTTTTCATTATAGCCTCACTGACATTCACATTTTCTGACACCTCGATCACCCATAAACCCGTCAATTTCGGGTTCTCATTCAAATTTCCATAAATAACAATGCATGTGAGATCCCATGAGAATACCAAAAGAAAAAAACATCAAAATTTTTAAAAAATAAATCATTAAAACCAATTATATATTTCATGAATCATTTAAATGGATCACATGGCACTATATTAAGAACCATTTTTAGATTTCATTCTTTAATCTATACCACCATGATCAAAAGTTGAATCCTGTTGAATTTTAATCAAAAAATTCAATTCGTTTCATTCGAAACATTTTCCTGTAACCCTTCAAATCCAATTTCTTCAAAAACCATTTAATTAAAAACCCACTCTTTCGATTTTAAAATAATTCCTAAACAAACATCTTATATCATACAACATTTTTCCATAAACCCAATTTTTTTAAAATAAAAATGAAATCTTTATAAATCCTTTCTATTTTACCCCATGATTTCATTTTATAACAAAATCATTTTTCTCAAGTATTCCACGGGTTAATTCGGAAATCCATTATCCATAATTCCAAAAAACAACCATTACCACTAATAAAATATATTCGAAATTCCAATAGATTGTTTTTTCAAATAAAATTAGATTCTAATAAGACTCAATGTAATTGATTAGAGGGAAAATATGGTTCATGGGTGATGTGTCCATATAGTTGGAGGCCATATGCGAAACACACCACCATTATAGTGACCCATTGAGGTCCATTCCCCCGAACTCCACATGGTTTTACTATCCCTATGAGATCACTATGACCATTTTCAAAACTCCCTTTTCATATCCCAAACACCAAAAAATCCATAAGGACAAAAGAAAGAAATAAAACCAGAATTCCTATAAAAATATTAATATCAGATTGTGAAAGGGTTCATGATGTCCTTACCATTCCAACCTCTCGAGTCCCAAAAATCATATAACATATACCATGAAATCGCCATGAAATTAATGGAAATCTGAGAATATAGGCCTGATAAAAGCTAAATTACTTTGATAATATTTGTTCACGAATAAACCCTGGTCATCCCTATGCCTATAACCCCAGCCAATCCACAACATGTCATGAATGGAGTTCATGATCCCCAAATGTTTCCAAATAGATCTGAAAATCAAAAAATTAATAAAATGGAACAAATTAATCCAATAATAAATAAATAACAAAACAACATAATTAAAAACAATGAATCCCACATGAATAAATAATTATACAATCATCTTTTACAAAGATGAAAATAAATATAATCTACGTAATAAAACCCCAACTGAAACATGACAATCCAACTTCTCCATTTGACCATGAGGGTCACCCTCTAATACGAAGAACCAAATTCTCCCATAATGATTAATAACAATATGATCCATGCACCATGAGATTAAAATAATATGAAACTATAGGCATGAGTATTAATACTTAGTAGCCTAGAATTATAATCTATTACCAATTCAAATCCTTTAAAATAAAATAAACATCAACCTCAATATTAAAATTCAATATATATAGTTATATTTTACACATTTTTCACATTATACCCAAAATGTTTTATTTAACTTTTTTGTTCCAAATCCAGATCTATTTCCATTTAAGTATCATTAACATTATAAAGGGGAAAGTTAGTTTTCATAAAAAAAATGGAAGAATAGAGTATAATGAATATTTATTTTAAAAATATTTTCATTAAAAATTGAAATCAAACTCACCATTTTACCAAAAATGGCACAATGAATGTTATAAATATAATAATCCCATAAAGAGGGAAATGGATGGAAACACACAAGAGTAACATAGATACAAGTATCTAATTCATCATTAAAACTACCAATAGACATGGGAGAACCAAGGAGATCCTGAATAATCTAGATCATACTATAACATGAGACCCATCCCTAAAATCATACATCACATGATAAAGATATAAGTTCCCTAAACACTCCCATCAACCTAACTCAAGATAGACCAAGGGGAAAATACACTAACAATAATCCCAATATATCAACCTACTATGGGCCACCAACTGGTGCATAATGTAAAATGTATAACATTCATTCTCCTAAAATTCTCTCACCCTACCAGGATCCCATTTCTCACCTATAAAAGGGTGATCAAACCAATTCCAACTGTGCATCCAATCACATGAACATATAATATTAATTCAGTAATAGGGATCACCCCAATAACCCTAAGAATCGATCTCATGACATTGAACAAATACATTTCGAGGGAGTCCATATCAAGGATCTCCTATTCGCAAAATAGATCAAAAGGAATCCACAATTACTAATTTTCTCCCTTTAAACCTAAATAATCCAATATAATCATACAACAAGGTTTTTATAATATATACATTCACCTCATTCAAAAATGTTCAAAATGGGCCTCTAGATCCTTTCACCCAACCAGTATATTTAGAAGAAATAAACCTTCCATCCAAAAGGTGTAAACACATCATTTTAATTTTTACAACCATTTATAAAACAATTCATTTAAGGAACTCAGGACACATTTACAAACCAAATAAATTTTTATTAAAATTCTAAACAGGTTATAATCAATGGCCACATGTGAAACCATATTCAAAATCCAGATACAAACATCATTTAAAAATTCAATCAATTAAAACTCCTTTAAGAATCACAATTTCATAATTTCACTAGCCACATATTTCATAACAATGTCTGACCGTGGTGTTCATACCAAAAATTACTCACATTATCCAACCATGTATTTCATTGAACATTTGGTGTGGAATATTTTACACAAAAAATTATTTACCCCATAACAAGGAATAAAATAGAATCTTTCACACAGAACAAATATTTTAAATTCTACACATCAATATTATTAATATTATGGATTTTAAAAAGGATTGAAATCAATGATTATTAATTTAAAAGATCATGTTCATGGTAATCCTACCTCAATCATATTTTTTTCAACAACTAACAACCAAAATTACACCACACGGGTTCTGAAATCTATGATATCTGAAGAGGAACACTAAACCATAAAAACCAACAACATAAATAGTGGGGAAATAATATCCTAGGTTGAAATGTCCAAGGTACATGAAAAAATAAATAGGAAATAATGTAATGAAGAAGGGGGAAGAGTGGAAGGGAAATACCTTGATGATCTACCATGGAACATTGAAGAATACCAAGATCTACACCATTAGAAAATGGGGGAGTCTTCGATAATGGGGAAGGAGGATACCTAGGGTTTCATGCATTAGGTAAATATGGATATGGGAGTTTTGGGATCAAATTTCAAAATGGGTAAAAGTGGAAAATCAAAAGAAATTATATCTCGAAAACTCACTCAGTTTACCCACATGGTTTATCGATCAATTCACCAATTTTGTGGTTTCCACTTCCCGAAATAAGATTGACTAAATGACTACCCCACATGGTTTGACTTAATGCACACAAACCGTGTGGTGTTTTCTGTCCATAACTAACACCTGCATCATGATTAACTAGGTTCTGTGAATAGTTTACTAAACCATACACCAACAGAGCATATGACACTACCAGAAATATACTAAAGCTTCTTCATAAACTCCCAATAAAATTACGGATCAACTGTGGAATAAAACAAGAAAATTTGACACTCTAAAATTTAACCCCCATCACACTGAAACATGAGAGAAGGGTTGATATTCCCAAAAAACTAGAAGATAAGGTAAAAATAAAAAAACTAGTTATGACAATTATGGTATACTTATTTTTTCCAAATATTCATTTTACTAAAATGTATTTCAATTTTATAATTTAATTTATAAGCACGATTCTCTTCAGAAAGTATCTTATTTTATAAAGTCATAGTTATCTAATTATGTCAAATTCACATAATGTTATAAATACATATACCATATAACATAAAAATATTTATTAATAAATAAATAAAATATCTTATAAAATTACTAAATCACTTCTAATATCGTTGTTAGGATTAACACATAGTTGAGGTGTTATTCAGATTATAATGTGGGGAAATATATATTTTAGGGTATATTAAAAATTATTATAGTATAACATAACATTAAAATTATTTAATTAAATTAATGTTTTTTCAACTATAATGGAGAAGAAATTTTTGGGTAAATAAAAGTTAGTAAAAATTATTAATGATATACTCAATCGATCCAGGGTGTTTGAGAAAGTGGTTATACTTTCCATCTACCTAAAAACGATCATAGGATTTCCACATTCATATTATAGTTTATGAGAAGGTAAATATAGTTCTTTTCAACTATATTTTACATATTCTATTACACTAAATGTATAATATTGAGGACTATTGGGACCTCATTAAATAGTAGGATACTAACAATATAATAAAATTTACATTGTATAATATATTCTCTATTCAAGAATAAGTTATAAATTTGGACTATTTTTTCTAGAAACATTTCAATGTTATAATCCTATGTATAAAAATTATCTATACTGGATAAAAAATACTAATTATCTTTCGTAACTTCTATGAGTTGTATGATACCATATATATTATACTACACTAGGAATAGAATATTTATGGGTTGGAGTCCCCAATTCTTAATTATCCTACCATGGGATATATTTATGAAGGGTTATCGATCTACATGAAATTTAGGGATGATTTCTAAAATATATAACATTTTATGTTATCATCCTTTTTCTAGTGTACATATGAATCAATAGAAAAATATTGATTCATATAATATGATCACCCATCTTAATGATTAATCATAAGAGTGAGGATAGGGGTGGTATGAGATTTCCAATGGACTATTTTCAATAAATATTGGGTACCTTGTAGATTTTCCCAAATATATTCATGAGGATTTGACTTATTTAGCATATAAATATAATTGGGATTACACAATCTTATTTATTTCGAAAAATTACAGATATTCTTTACCCCCTCATAGATTTTATATATAAGTTATTATTTTTAAAATGAACCACATTAATATGTCTCTTAGAAAACTCCCTAAACTGTTTCTATGGGTAGATATGTAAATGATGTATGAGAAACCTTTTGTGATTATAGGGAATAAGTAGAAAGGTAATTAAAATGGACACAATAGTAGATATAAGTATATAGAATATATGTAATACCCATCAAGAGGATGAATATATAGTTTAAGTTAAATGAATTTGATATTTTATCTCTTGAATGTGGAAGGATGGTCCACATGAAGATTAATTTGATAATGGTAATGATTTAGTGGGATGCATCATGTGCATACATTATAGATGATTTTTTTCTTTATTAGTAAATTAATTATTAGATATAACATGGGGTGAACCCTTTTGTATCCATTTATATGAAAAATGTAAATTTTAGTGAGTTTCCAAAGGTGGGGTGGATATATAACACCAAATTACTATTATTTTAGGCATTTCATAGAATTATTTTTGGTTTATTTTATTTATAAGATTAATAATTCCATAAAGGAACAAATATGATACCTATAATGTTGTGGTTATGGATTTTTTTTGTAATGTTTAGCTTCAACCTATTGTTTTTGTAGTTAACATGGTGCTTAAAGGTTATGTAATTGATGTTCATGCTATTTAATGGTCAATAAGAAGAATCTGGGAACTGCATATAGGGAATAAAGGAATTACATGTTGTGTAATATGTTAAAATCCTCAAATAGAAAATACTAGGTTTTAATGAAAAAGAATTTTTCTGATGATTCTGGATTTCATCGATTATATGACAAGTCATGGGATTACACATTGGGTAATTTTCAAAATAAATAATTTTTATGGAACCTTACATGTGTGTTATTTAATAATATATTATGAAGAACCCTTTCTCTAGTCCTATAGACTCTTACTCAATTATTTTGGTAGACTCTATCCATTATAAACCACTCCATTCAGTGATTTATCCCCATTGTGGTCAGGATTCATCTTTTAAGGTAATCATTCCATCAGGTTATTAACTATATTTTGTTATAAAGTTGGTATTCAAAATGATTGGTTATATATTTGTGATCAGATTGTGTTTTTTGTTGATCATTTTTAGTTTTCAGGTTTACTTTTTCCTTCTATGACCATTCCATTGGTTTCTGGTCACCTTTTGTCAAGGGAATATATTTTTGACCATGTTTATGGTTGTGTTTCTATAAAATGTGTTGCTTTTATAAATTTAATTTCATATTTGATTAATTTCCTTGGGTTGTTCTTTTATTAGAATTCATATATGGTTACAAATGATTTTATAGGAATTTTTTTTTGAAAACAATATTTTCTTTGAATATGGATTTTATTTATTTGAAAATATTTTTTCACACAATAATGTGCATTGTATTGATTTTTAAAATATTTAATGAAATTATAAACAGGTATTAAAAATTTATTTAGAAAATATCACATTGGTAACATTAATTGTGTTGGGAAATAGATGTGGTTAGCCTTATAGTTTCTATGAATCCTCTATGAGATTAGTTTTTCGTGATTTTCCCATAAATGACTCGATATTGATTGAATTAAATATATTTCAATTTAATATATACATTTTAGTTCCCATTAGGATGTTTCATTTAGGAAACATCACATATGTGAAGTAATTTTTCAATTATGGTTATTTATCGTGTGATTTTTTATTATATATTGTTTCACATGTATACTTATATGATGTTTTTATGCATATGTGGTTACCAATTTACCTTTTATTGTATGAAAAAATTATTTCTTGTTTTATTAGTTTTAATATTTATATTTCCAGTTCATGAATATTAATGGTTTCTAGGAAATCCAAAATGTAAAGTATTTATTAAATGTTTTAGATTCTGAAAAGAATTTTTAAAACTGTTTGTATGAGAAGAATGAATTGTATCATTCTTTATATTAGTCATATTATATAAAATATTTTGGTATTCTACTCAGCCAGGTTACACACCATACATGTGAATTTTTGTCATTATTATATGATTTATTGTAGGATTCAAGTAATGGTATGAGAATCGTGTGGCCTGTAAGCTTCAATTTTTATTGTCTCTTTCTCTTTTGGATGGTATAGAGATGATTTTTAGTTAAATAGAAATTTTATATACAATCAAGTGCGAATTATTTTTTCATTGATTATTTTTCTAGGTTATATATCAACAATTTTTAACTTGAACTCTGGTTTATTTCATTTTTTTCTTATATTCAACTCTTATTTCAATATTATTTTTCTATTTATATTACATCATTGCCTATTTATTATTGCATTTCTCATTGGCACATGATTTTTTGTTAAAATTGGTTATCAATGGGATGATTATCCTAAAGTGGGTTCATACTGCCTAATATTGGTTATGTGTCTTGGGTAGATAGTAATTAGCACTGGAGGAATTCAGTTATTTGTTAAGGGAAAGGGATCTAACCCCCAAACTTCGATGACTGAAATGTAGTTACCATGTGTGACCAAGTAAATTTTACATTTTTGAGATGTATAGTTTTTTTATTCAAATTATGTTTATGGAATGTTTATTTAAATTTACCTATTCATTTTTATCTAATGGATTTTGTTGGTATTTTTATATTCTTGTTTTTTAATTCTTTTTTATTAAATCGTGATATATTTTCAGTGATTTTGGAATTTCTTCATGGCTTAATGAATTTTGTATTTTTTTTAGAAAATTTATCCAAGAATTGATATTAAAAAACCAATATAGTAAGGTGTGAGAAAATTTACATATGGAAATCCACAAGTGGACATTAGTTTGGAAGAATCTTTCATCTTCACTATTCAGAATCTATGTCTATTGGGTTTTTGGAACTGATGATATATGCTAGATCCTGGTTCAAATTATTTTTGGAAACAACCACACTTCCTTCATGGTGAAAAGGGACCCCATCAATCGATGGACCAGATTGAATAAATAGACATTATATTTAACTTAATGATATCCCTGGAAGACTATTTGGTAGTTTTTTCTATGTATATGCGTGATGTATTGAGAAGGAGTTAGTGGGACTCTATGTAAAATCCCAGGTAAATTTAGAATAATAGATTTTTATATTTTTTAATATTTTTGAATTAAATATTAATTTTAGATTAAAAGCGGTTTCTATGTTCGATAGCTACCCGATACTCAACAATGGGATTCTTTGAAATCTGACGTTGCACTATAATAATATAATATTATTATTTTAAATGGTAGTTAACTCCTAGACATTGTATTGATGGGAATGAACAAAACTAACAATAATATGATTATACATGTATTTATATTTATCCAATAAAATTTAGAGGCTTAATATATGAATGAATCTACTTTTAAGCACAATTTACATTAAAACACTGATTTACCGCCATTTAATGGAGAACCCATTTTAAATCTAGTTTTAGTCACTTTAATACATTATAATTTAACAAATAAAATCTTTCTTTAGAATGGGGACATCAAAATTTACTCTGTGCAATTTTTTGGAATTTTTCCGATAATGTTCATTTTTTTAATGAATAGTGAAAAATATTTTATTTTAATTCAAAAGTGATTTTTAATTTAATTTATTTATATGGATAGATTATCTTTTTAATTGGCTTTAAAGTGAAATTATAATATATTTTTACCATTTAATCCAATGTTGGTCATTGGAATTAATTTCACTTTGAAATTGGACATAAACAAGTATCAATCTTTTGATGGTTATTGTTTCTTAATAACACGGTATTTGTTTTCACAGCGGGAATTAATTTTTAAATTAATCAATGCAACTTCTATGTTTTGAAATTGGAAAAATAGACATAATTTTTGAATTCTGAATGTCAAATATAGCTTAGGATGAATTTTTGGTATTTTTCTGAAAAACATCAATTTTCGATGAATAGTGACACTACCTAGTGGTAATTAAAAAAACTGACTTTTTCATTTAAATGAAATTTTACCACTTCTGTGAATTGAATTTAAAAAATCTGAAATACATGGTTTTTATCAAAAAGTAAAATTTTGTTCATTAAGATGAAAATAATTTTTGGTGAATAGTAACATTTGACTTTTATTTACCGCGGTTAAAGGTAAAAAAAGGCAATTCTAGGATAAAAGAATATTATAATAATTCAAAATTACCTTAACACTTGTCCAAACCTTATTTGTTGAGTCCTTAACGACCATGGGAATCCTTGGGTTGATTTTTGGACCACATTTATCCACTTGGGAGTGAAAATGACAATTTAGGTTAATTAATTTAATGTAAAGGAAAAATTGACCTTAACAAAAATAGTTTAGTAATTAATTTTTATATGGTGATATATAAGTCCTATTTTATACTATAAATATTCATTGGAAATCTATGAATATTTAATACATGATAGTATTTTTTTGATAATTTTTAGACCTCGAATAAATTAAATTATTTATGACACAATAATGATTTAGTATTTACCTCATTAATAAATGATTAAAATAAATAAGATTATAATGATTAAAATATTATCCCAAACATGTCCAATTATGATTGGATGATTTTATTTCGGTTATGAGACATCTTATCTTCGACCATAATGATTTTTGGACCATTAGAAACCGAATATCATTATATTATAAAATAATATTTTCACACTTTCCAAAAGATCCCCTCCTCTCCCTTATAAAAGAAGACCACTTCTATGAAATTCCTCACACCACTCAAGACATTTTTCTCGTCCAAACTCTACCCAATTAGGATCCATACATCCCTATCCTCCTCCTAAAATCCTTACCTTAGGCAGAAGGCACTTCAAGAAGACCTTTTGGTTCAAACCAAAGGTAGTTACCCAAATTAAAGGTAACAGTTTCTCTTAAATTGTTTTCTTTTATTTTACTTCTCCAAACCATAAAATATTTATATTTATTTAATTTGTAACAAAACCAGTATCCTCAATATACTAGTATGTTGTTATAATAAGTATTCTAACTACACTTACACACACCTCAATCTAATGGATGAAGAACATAATGTTTTTGTGGATGGAAAAATGCCGCCTCACGAAACTATGATTATTCAATTACATCTTACCGCCACTGATGGTGTCCATTATGATGGAACTATATTTATATATGATATATATTATGGTTATGATTTCCTTATGCTTCTGTACTTCCATTTTTATAGCATTCCTTTGTTGTTTCCATAGTGGGTAAAAACGATAATCTCATTTGAGGAAGTGCTGACTACCGCCCCCTCAAAGTGATGTGATTCGTTAATGCCTTATGTGGGATGTATAAAGGATGGAGTTAATGATATTATATTTGATATTATACTGGAATTATAATATACCTATGTATAATTATTTTTTATTTCCATTAAAATAATAAATAGAATTGAAAGTAGCGTTCATGCGTACGTACGGCTTACCGTCTCCATGAACGGTGCATTTCATTTCATACCTCTATATGTTTTGTACTATTATACATACAAATATATAATGGATATATATGATATATATGATATATAAATCATGAATATCATTCTGAATATAATGAACCTTTGACAACATGAACAACATACAATTATAAGAAGTCCATTTTTGACTGAAGTTCCAAATATCGACAAAATGAACATTATTAACTTAAATGATTACATAATGTATATAACATGGTAATAAGTGATATAAAATTAATAATAAACTTGAAAAAGGTTCTTAATCATGTAGAAATTAACTTTAGTTTATTATTCAGGGGATTAAAGAACGATCGAGTCAAGTCGGACACGAGGTAAGGGATCCGACCTCTCTCTTTCTTTTCAAGTACTCTCTTTTATGTCATTTCATTTATGCTCCATATTCTTATGTTGGAGGATGTTATTTTTATTCACCATACTGTATTTTTTATTTTCATATTATGAGAGCCCCCCCTCTTACTGTCATAAATTCAATTTAATAATTTTTAAGTGGCGCCGTTAGGCTGCCGAATATTTGTAAAGGATTTTCTTATATCACTTTTAATTCCGTGAGATTTCCATTATTTGCCACTTATTAATTACATGTGGGGTATTGTGTACTGAAATTTTATATATATTATCATGATTCTAATTATATTCATGGTATTCTGTGATTCATTTGGTGGTTATTATCTTTTTTTCATACGACTCAATTGATTACAACATGTTAAAGGGTTTCTTCTCAGTTTTTATTCTCATGAGATTCATGCTATACTTGCCAATATTTTATTTGTGTGGTGAATGTAATCCCATGATTGTACTATTTGTGTAATATAATCTCATTTATGAGTATTTACATCTTCATTTTATGAAACTTCTTCCATGTGGCATATGTTTTGTAAATTACCAAATTGGTAAGGGACTTCGTCTCAATCTCCTTTCATTGAGGCATTTTTAGTTTTATACATGACTTTCTTTTATATGATGTATAAAACCCTTTGACTTTTACTTCTATTCAAAAGGAATATTTTCTCTACGAAGCATTTTACTAAATGAAAAAAAAGTAATGTTTCTTTAACGTAAGCGTTTACAACGACCTTTCCGCCGCCGCGAGTATTATTTGATCTTTAGCATCCTTAACAAGCTGGAATGTTTTTAAAAGGAAAAATAAATTCCAAATACTGTTTTTACGTATTTTGGAATTGAAAATGATTTTTAGAATGTATTTATTATTTCAATATCTTGAAATGATATTTTTTATTGCAATGTGGAAATGTTATATTTACTTTATGCTTAGGTTATGTGTTAAGATCATGTTATGGTTCTTGGACATTTTTTACGTATACGGGTGGTTTCATGATAAACCTAGGGCAGGTGAGCCTGAGATAGCTCTCCAATGCATTGAGTAACTTGACGGAGGTAAACATGAATGTTTCTCCTAAGAGATTTAGGGAATATACTATGATGGGTATTCCAATGTAACTCCCTATGTATCTGTGATAGCTACAATGTACGAATGGTATGGATGCCGCAAGTTACCTTTATGATTTATGATTTCTATGTGTCTTTCATAAATCTTATGATTTCATGAGGTAAGTAAAATAGTTCATGTTTTGTATGTATTTATGAACAAATGTTTTCATCCACTTTTTTATAACCCTTACTGAGTCTTTTATGCTCATCCCATGTTTTGAAATGTTTTCCACAAGACTTAAAGATGAATATGGTCAAAGATGGGATCAAGAAAAAGCCATGCTATCAAAAACATGGAACTAGACATGTTTCTTTTTAAGAGTTTTTATATTATGATCAAATGGGTACTCAGTAGTTTTGTCTACTTGTAATATAAATGTTTTAATGTAATAGTTATGGCCTAAATATATAAAACTCTAAAACTGACAAGATCCTCAATGTGAATTATTAATTTAATTCAATATTATGTAATGTTTAAGGCCTGGTCCTTATAATCGGTATCATATGTCAGTTTGGACAACTTTAGGGATTATGAGTTTTTTTAGACACATGGACAGTCCCAATATCTATTATTTTAGTTCAATCCTTGTTTTATAATTTTTTTTCAGTTCAAGTAAAGTCAGTTACAAATGGAAAGAGAAGGATCTCAAACGACATTCCTATCTCTTCCTGATGACATGCTTGCCATAATTATTGCAAAGTCATGTTTGGTAGATTGTGAAACTTTTTCTAGCATACAGCTCACTTTCAAGCAGTTGTTTGAGATATCAAACACCTCCGCTATACCTCATTATAATCGTGGATCATGGTTTGTATTTAGACAAATAATATTTTCACAATATTCTCAAATTTTCAAGAAAGGTAAATATTGTCAAGGTATTTTCAAATATTTTACCTTATCACAAGAATTTGAATCATATTATGATTTTAAAAATGGTTCTGAGGAAGGAGACCCTTGCGCAACATATTTATTTTTTCTTTTAAAATATAGTCTCTCAACACATACTTATGGTATTTTAAAAGGACCAATAATAGAAAGTTTCAACTAAAATTCTATCCGACTATTTTATAGAAATATTTTTTTATCAGATGTTTTGGAATTATATTTCATTCATGATTATTTTCCAAAACAGTTTTTCTGTGAACACCTATATAACCCATGTTGTACAAGGTGTATTTGGATGGAGGAAGCAAATGATTTTGAAGGATCTCTAAATCATTGTTGTAATGAATGGGACTTATACCAACGTGAACAAGATGACAATGAAACAGAGTGGATTCCATGATCAACGTATTCTATTATTCATTTTGGGAATCATTTTATTTTATCTTATGGTGGGGAAATTAGTCTTCAAGAATTAAGATGTTGAGATCATAATGAATTTGGATGAAAATGAGAGGTATAAGGAAACCATTGAGGTTAAAACATTTTAGTGTTATTTTTGAGTTTTATAAAAAGAACAACCCGTAGGATGGGTGACAACCCATCGCATCTGGCAAGGCTGTAGAAATCGAACCCACAACCGAAGGGCGACAATGGCGCATCACCTACCACTAAACTACTTGAAGTCCCTGGTTATATTGACTAATTCCTTTTAGTTTGAAGATTTTATGAATCAAGAGTAAGTGGATTTTGTGTTATCTATGGAAATTATTAACCTATCATGGAGGATATGTGATTAGGTTAATTACTTTTCAATATGAGACTTCAAGAGAATCTGATGTTATTTGGAGATAAATGTTAATTTGTACCTTGGAAGACTATGTGATTAAATCATTCAAATATTTGGGTTTCAATATTAGTTTGGTTTACTTTGAATAATTTTATGGACAAATTGTTTATCGAATGGTCTTCATTGAACATTGGGTTTGGTTAGACAAATTTTGGAGATTAAGAGTAGTTTTTCTTCATGTAAAAGTTTATCTTTTTGTGGGATTGTCTGATATTATACTAAACATTTTGGTTTTAGTTAATATTTAAAGACATGGGAAATATATAGTTCATCTTTTGTGGATTATGTGATTCTCTCGAAGTTGGTTATAGCGCTATTAATGTGAAAAAAAGTCATCCTGAATATTCATTGTTTGGAGAAAATATGAGTTTCTGTTAGAAATCTAGTAAAAGATGAATGTCTACATGACAAGTAAGTATGTTTCTTTATGTTTTTGGTTAGACTCATTAATAAATTCATAATCAAAAAGTAACTTTAAACAAAAACCTTGTCCGTCAAATTTTCCTACGGGGGAATCAAAGACTGTTTAAACCATCACAAGTTTGTGATTTTCTGGTGGTTAACTTTCTCCTAAACATGTTTTCTATCACTCTCCATCAGAACATGATGATTTGTTTTCTCCTCCATATCCATGATTCCCTGGAGTCCTAGTATCTGTTTTCTCGGGTAACCTTTGTACTTCTATTGATTTATTTTAATGTGATTGTTTTATTCACTCCCTTTCCGATGTGGGGATTTTAATGAAGTTTCCAAGCCCGGTTTTAAAATTGCGAGGACGCAATTACCAAAAGGGGGGAAAGATGTAACATCCCAGGTAAATAAAGAACAAGATATTTTTATGTTTATTAATATTTGTGAATTAAATATTAATTTTAGCTTAAAAGGGGTTGATATGTTCGATTGCGTACCCAATACACAACAACGGGTTTCTTTCGAATCTTACGTTGCACACTAAAAATATAGTATTATTATTTTAAACGGTAGTTAACTCCTAGCTGTTGTATTGACGGGAATGAAAAAAACTAACGATAATATCATTATACATGTATTTATATTTATCAAATAAAAGATAGTGCCTTAATATATGAATGAATCTAATTTTAAGCATAATTTACATTAAAACACCAATTTATCGCCTTTTAATGGATAACCCTTTTTAAATATAGTTTTGGTCACATTAATACATTCTAATTGACCTAATAAAATCCTTCATTAGAATGGGTACATTAAAATTTACTTTGTGATGTTTTTTGGAAATTTTCCGATAAAGTTCATTTTTAATGAATAGTGAAAAATATTGTATTTTAATTCAAAGGTGCTTTTTAATCTAACTTATTTATAAGGATAGATTATATTTTTATTTGTTTTTAAAGTGAAATTAAAATATATTTCTACCATTTAATCCAATTTTGGTCATTGAAATTAAATTTACTTTGAAATTGGACATAAACAAGTATCAATCTTTTGATTGTTATTGTTTCTTAAAAACACGCTATTTGTTTTTACAGCAGGAATTAATTTTTAAATTAATTAATACCATTCTATGTTTTCAAATTGGAAAATGGACATAATTTTTGAAATCGGAATTTCAAATATAGCATAGGTATATTTTTTTGTATTTTTCTGAAAATCTACAATTTTTTATGAATATTGACACCACTTAGTGGTAGATAAAAAAACCGACTCTTTCATTTAAATGAAATTTTACGACTTCTGTGAATTGAATTTCAAAAATCCGACATACATTGTTGTTATTAAGAAGTAAAATGTGGATCATTAAGATGAAAACAATTTTTGGTGAATAGTAACTTTTGACTTTTATTTACCACGGTTAAAGGTAAATAAGGTAAATCAAGGTTAAAAGAATATTATAATAATTCAAAATTACCTTAAAACTTGTTCAAACCTTATTTTTTGAGCCCTTAACGACCATGGGAATATTTGGGTCGCTTTTGGGACCCCATTGATCCACCTGGGAGTGAAAATGACAATTTAGATTAATTAATTTAATGTAAAGGAAGAATTGACATTAACAAAATTTGATTAGTAATTAATTTTTATATGGTGATATATAAGTCCTATTTTCTACTATAAATATTAATTGGTAAGATAAAAATATTTCCTACATGATAGTATTTTTTAATAATTTTTAGACCTCGAATAAATTAAATTATTTATGACACAATAATGATGCAGTATTTACCTCATTTATAAATGATTAAAATAAATAAGATTATAATGATTTAAATATTATCCAAAACATGTCCAATTATAATTGGATGATTTTATTTCGGTTATGAGCCATCGTATCTTCGACCTTAATGATTTTTGGACCATTAGAAACCGAATATCATTATATTATAAAATAATATTTTCACACTTTCCAAAAGAGCCCCTCCCCTCCCTTATGAAAGGAGACAACTTCTATGCAATTCCTGACACCTCTCAAGCCATTTGGATCGTCCAAACTATGCCCAATTAAAATCCCTACATCCCTCTCCTCCTCCTAAAAGCCTTACCTTAGGCAGAAGGCACTTCAAGAAGTCCTTTGGTTCAAACCAAAGGGAGTTACCCAAATTAAAGGTAACAGTTTCTCTTAAATTGTTTTCTTTTATTTTACTTATCCAACCCCTAAAATCGTTTTTATTTATTTAATTTGTAACAACAGCAGTATCCTCAATATACAAAGATGTTGTTATAAGAAGTATTTGAACTACATTTACACACACCTCCATCTAATAGATGAAGAACATAATGTTTCTGTGGATGGAAAACTGACACCTCACGAAACGATGATTGATCAATTACATCTTACCGCCACTCATGGTGGTCATTATGATGGAACTGTATTTATATATGATATATATTATGTTTATGATTTCATTATGCTTCTTTACGTATATTTTTATAGAATTCCTTTATTGTTTCCATAGTGGTTAAATACGATAATCTCATTTGAGGAAGTGCGGACTACCGCCCCCTCAAAGTGATGTGATTCGTTAATGCCTTATGTGGGATGTATAAAGGATATAGTTAATGATATTATACTGGAATTTTAATATACCTTTGTATACTTATGTTTTATTTCCATTAAAATAATAAATAGAAATGAAAGTAGCCTTCATGCGTACGTACGGCTTACCGTCTCCATGAACGGTGCATTTCATTTCTTACCTTTAAATGTTAAGTACTATTATATATACATGATATAATGGATATATATGATATATATGATATATAAATAATTAATATCATTCTGGATATAATTAACCTTTGACGACATGAACAACATGTGATTATGTGAAGTCCATTTTTGACTGAAGTACCAAATATCAACAAAATGAACATTATTAACTTAAATGATTACATAATGGTTATAACATGTTAATAAGTGATATAAAATTAATAATAAAATTGAAAAAGGTTCTTAGGGAAGTATAAATTAACTTTAGTTTATTATTCATGAGAATAAAAATGATTGAGTCAAGTCGGACACGAGGTAAGGGATCTGACCTCTCTCTTTCTTTTCAAGTACTCTATTTTATGTCATTTCATTTATGCTCCATATTCTTATGTTGGAGGATGTTTTTTTATATTCAGAATACATTAATTTTTATTTTAATATTATGAGAGGCCCCCCCTATTACTCTCATCAATTCATTTTATTAGTTTTTAAGTGGCATCGTTAGGCTTCCGAATTTTTGTATGAGATTTTCTTATCTCACTTTTAATTCCATGAGATTTCCATTGTTTACCACTTATTCATTACATGTCGTGTATTTTGTACTGACATTTTATATATATTATCATTATTATAATTATATTCATTGTATTCTGTGATTCATTTGGTGGTTATTAACTTTTTGTCATACGACTCAGTTGATAACAACGTGGAAAATGGTTTTGTCTCACTTTTTATTCTCGTGAGATTCATGCTATACTTGACTCTATTTTCTTTGTGTGGTGTATGTACTACCCCTGATTTTACTCTTTATGTAATACACTCTCATTTATGAGTATTTACATCTTCATTTTATTATCCTTCTTTCCTATGGCATATGTTTCGTAAGTTACCAAATCGGTAAGGGACTTCGTCTCAATCTCCTTTCACTGAGGCATTTTTAGTTTTATACATGACTTTATTTTATACGATGTATAAAACCGTTTGAATTTTACTTCTATTCAAAATGAGTCTTTTATCTAAGAAGCTTTTTACTAAACAACAAAAAGGAATGTTTCTTTAACGTAAGCGGTGACAACGGCCTTTCCGCCACCGCGAGTATTATTTGATCTTTGGATTCCTTAATAAGCCAGAATGTTTTTAAAAGGGAAAATAAATACCAAATACTCTTTTTAAGTATTTTGGTATTGAAAATGATTTTGAGAATGGATTTATTATTTCAATATCATGAAATGATATTTTATTATTAAAATGTGTAAATGTTGTCTTTCTTTTATGCTTACGTTATGTGTTAAGATCATGTTAGGGTTCTTGTGCATTATTTATGTATACGGGTTGTTCCATGATAAACCTACGGCGGGTGAGCCCAAGATAGCTCTCCAATGCATTGGGTAATGTGACAGAGGTAAACATGAATGTTTCTCCTAATAGATTTAAAGAATATACTATGATGGTTATTCCAAAGTAACTCCCTATGTAGCTGTGATAACTACAATGTAAGTATGGTATGGATGCCACAAGTTACCTTTACGATTTAGGATTTCTATGTGTCATTCATAAATCTTATGATTTCATGTTAAGTAAAATAGTTCATGTTTTGTATGTATTTATGAACAAATGTTTTCATTTATTGTTTTATAACCCTTACTGATCCTTTTATGCTCATCCCATGTTTTGAAATGTTTTCCACTGGACATAAATTTGAATAGTGTCAAGGATGGGATCAAGGAAAATCCATGCTATCTAAAACATGGAACCAGACATGTTTCTTTTTAAGAGTTTTTATATTATGAAAAAATGGGTACTTAGTAGTAGTGTCTACTTGTAATATTCATGCTGTAATGTAATAGTTATGGCCTAAATCTCTAAAACTCTAAACTTGAAAAGATCCTCAACGTGAATTATTCATTTAATTCAATATTATGTAATGTTTAAGGCCAGGTCCTTATACTCTAATATGAAAACTATATTGAATGAGGATATTTCATATGATTCTATAAATAATATATTTAAATATTAGTTTTACCAATGAGACATTGTTTATGAAAAATAACTAGGTGTTTCTAACCATAAATATGGGATATTGTTCCGTTCTGGAGTATTCTTCTAGTTTTATTTGTTGGTGTTTCTTACACTGGAGCTTATCACTAATGACTACCTAGTGGGTTAGAGGATTGAGTTATCAGTACGATATTATATTCAATCTATGTTGATATTCATGTGACTTAAAATATTTTTAAATTTTGTTGGAATGTCTTCTTTTTTTGAGATATATGTTGCTAGGATTCTATGTTTGGGCAAAGCATTAGATGGATTAGTGGTTTGCTAGGGTGTATCATTTTCCCACAAGAGGAAGCATAATAATGATCGGTTTTCTTCAAGTCCAATTTGAGGGGCTTTGACATTGCAACAACCTTACTTTTCTACGAATATGGATGTTTCTGTTATACCAATCTTAACTGTTATATGGCTCCCAATACATGTAATCTTTTTCAATGATCCGATCATATGCAAAATTTTTGTGACAACATATCTTAGGGAAGTACATAAGGATCCAATATCTCCAAGGATTCATAGGGTTATGTGGATTCATCAAAGGGTGGTGGGAATAATTTATGGGCCAGGGGAGATGACTATGTGGCTAAGAGAATATAGATGCTCTTCAGAAATTTGTTTCATCAATTTTACTTGATGTTTTGTATTTGTGTTCTCAATATATTCCATTCATGTTGGATGTTTAAGTTCTATTGGAAATTTGGTGGGAACATGGTTTACGATGTCCGAAATTTTTGGTGATGATAACCATCATCAAGGTGGAATGAGATTTTATTGTTCTTGATCCTGGAATCTTAGACATTATTATATGTGGGGATTAGATGATCAGTGTTAAGGCATAGTTAGGCTATTACAACGAGTGAGTTTGATTATTATTAATCAATGTATTAAGTCATATATTCTAGGGTGAGTGGGACTCTATATGGGTAATGGTAGGGAATGTTATTCATTATCATAGGGTAATATTGTGCTGGATATTAGAGAAGTATCTTAATATGTTTGAACATATTTTTGTGGTCATATTATTTTTCTGTTGTATTCATGTCCTAGGTATTTAAATTTGATTTCTTTATTTTATCAAACATGTGATAGGATGAGTTTAATATTGACTTACTCCCTTGTATGATGACCATTATTATGTCGTATTATCATATGAAATCATATGAGTTGGTGAATCTTATGGTTTACATAGAGAACATATATAATAAATTATTTATTTAGACAATAATGTCACAATGAGATTTTCCCAATCGCTGTTGTATAAAGGCAGTTGGGAGCCGCATATAGTCTGTTCTGAACATTGAATCAGATGACCATTTATAATAAATATCCATTAAAATGGATTGATGTTCTCTTTGATCATCGTAGTGGGGATCATTAGTTTTCAATAATTTACCTATGATTAGGGTACCACAAGTTGAGAGTTCAACAATAGGATATACCTTTGACAAAATTTAAGAGTCCATATAAGAATTTCGAGTTTCTAGTTATGCCATTCGGTCTAATAGATTCTCATATGGTTTTTATGGATTTGATAAACCAGATCATTCATTGGTTATTATAATCATTGGTTGTTGTTTTCATAGTTGTTATTTTTATATAATCCATATTAGATGAGGTGCATATAGACATATTTAATAAGAATCCTTGGTCTTTCAAGGAACATAATCTATATGGTAATACATCAAAATGTAATAGTATGATTAAAAAGGTAAATTATTTTGGGAATGTGATATTCGAGAGGGGTTTCTCATTAGACACTAAAATGTTATACATGGTAATATAATTGAATCTTCTCAAAAATGTGTTTGATATCTGATGATTGTTATTTTTTGTTTGATATTATAGACTATATGTTTAGGACTTTTCCATGTTCATATATTTGATAATATATATATCCCATAAGGTCATAACATTGGAATGGAATAAAAAGTGTTAGAGATATTTTGTGGATTTGAAGGAAAACATGACTTTTTAATCAATTTATATTCTTATAGAACTAGTATTAGGTATAATGTATCTTTTGAATATTATGATATATGTTATCAATTTTTCCTGATTCATGGTAAACATGTTGTGGCATATAGATGTCACCATTTATTCCCTCATAAAATGAAAAATCCTACCAATGATCACCAGTTATAAGTAATTATGCTTGAACTTAAAACATTGTGTCATGGTCTCTTTAGGGAGAAGTATATGGTATATTACAGTCATATGATTCTAAAAAAAATTACATAAAGTGATATGATTTATTGATTTAGAGGAAGGATAGTTATATATATAATAATTGTTTAAAGTTTATTATACACATTGTAATGGAAATGTGCATGTTAAAGCATTGAGAAACATTTACTGACACAATATGTGAAGGGTTTTTTTGAGGAGGGGTCTTTAATGTGATAGTTTGATAAGTTGTAATTGGAATTGGAAGGGGTTCAAATACAGGTGTTATTGGATTCGAGGAAAGTAGGATCATCTTTTTAGAGGTGTGTTTTTCTCGAGTCAGTGTTAGAAACTCAGTACCATAGTTTTAATGAATTTCTTCATGAAAGGGAGTCCTTGGGCGAGTTGTGTCAATATCCCAAAGGATTTTTTTCTCCCCTAGTAGGTTTCTTGTCAGATTTTCCCATAGGATGGAGTTTTTTGGATGGTGGAAACCATTATTTTTGGTCCATGAAAATTGTGGTTACCATGATGTATCATGATCTGATACATCATTATTAGTTGAAGGAGATGAGATCGTATTTTGTTACAGGGTTTCTCATATGTTAGAGAATTGCGGCCAAAATCTACAGTCAAATGGGGTTGTTACCCCCTTACACATTCTGGAATGAACATTGCATGAAGATTATTGGATATAATTTTTTTTCCATGCGCACATAGTGGGATGGATATAATTTTTGTCATCATTAACCAACTCAATGAATAATTAAATTTACTACCTATCAAAGAAATTATGAATTTGGAACAACTTGGGGAATAATACGTCTGATACATTATGATGCTTAATGGGGTTCCCATTTTAGTTTTTTTAGAAAATGATTTGAGGATAACATATAGGTCCTGAATCGGTTTTCAGGAGTTTATTGATTCATAAATAATATTGTGCATGACATATCATCTATAGATGTATTGATATAAATAAAGGGATTTCCATGTCATTGAGTTTAAGAACCCGGTTCTTATCTTTGATGTACGAGTTTCTTCTTTTCTCCCTTCCTTAAGTGTTTTTAAGAAAATAAGGAAAATGGGAAAAAATCACAAATTTTGGAAGTACATGTTGTGTACTTTTCCACACGTCGTGTACTTCTGGCCATGTGGAATGAGTACACATGGCATATTGCCATGACGGCGATGAAGGGTGTAGGAACTGACTAAACGCTGTGTAGTGGTCCTTTACATGCCGTGTAGTCAGTTGGTAGCCGAATTGTAAGGCGGTGGCCAGCTGTGGGGCAGAACATGCCATGTACTCATGCAGACATGCTGTGTAGTCATGTCGACAGGTGAACGGTACCACGCTGGCAGGAAGCCTCCAGAGGAACAGTTTAAAATTGGGAAGTACGTGCCCTGTACTTGGAAGTACACACCGTGTACTTTGTTTTTTAACTTAAAATGGGCAATAGCCTCCCCTTTTTAAATGGAATTCTTAGAACCAGAGGAAGGAGTGGGAGTGGGCGACCGAAACTTTGGAGATCCGCCGAGCAAACGTCGGGAATCTGTTTCCTCCTCGGACAATCTTGTTGGAACCGCACGGGTAATCCCTCCCATCTCCTTAGGTACTTCTTGCAAATTCTTCTCCTAACGGGAGTTATTTGAGTTTGAACGATTTATCTTTAACTCATATCTACGTCATAATTGGGCGTTTCTCAGATCGACGATCGTGTATACCACTAATTGGCGTATATGGTAGGTGGCTTGGTGTTTTTTTTCAATTGTTTTGTGTTTTGTGTGTTTTAGGTGCCATAAACCCATGTCGGGGCGTCGTGTGACTGAGGCCAGGGCTATTATTTAAATACCTAGAACTGTATAGTTAATTAAATGTAATATTAAAAATGCTGTTTGGGATCATTGTTTCGATCCAGGACTACCCCAGGGGTGTGTTCCACTATTTAGCCGTTTGGACAGGATACCTAATGGTATGCCTTAAAAGTTATAATTATAGAATTGCCTTGAGATAAATTTCTTGTGAATGTTTATTTATATGTTGGGCATGGCCCGGTTACCTGATCCTGAAGGGAGTTTCTTACTTAGCCTGTGGGCGTTTTTTTCATAGCCTGAGTGCAGTTGTTATCATACCCTGAGAGAAACTTTTTTCGTGCCTGTGGGAAGTTGATTCTGTGCCTGTGGGCGACACTTCCTACGCCCGAGGGAAATATCTGTATGCCTGTGGGAAGATTCTTATTTTTGATACTCTTTACCTGAGGGTAGGGGTTTACGTGTCTGGGGACATTAGTTGTTTACTTAGAATAATCATTGTGGTGATATTTTAAATTAAATGATTAAAAGGATATTAAAATAGAAATATAATTGGTTATGTTAGTTACATCTAGTACTTATTACTTTTATTTCTTTTTACTACTAATCAATGTTGTTGTATGTTTTACACACAGTTGAGCACGAGCCTTTGGTGGGTGCCTACTGGGATTTATTTATCACACCCTGTTTGGGCCATACATTTTGGCCCAAACAGATTATGTTTTGATAGGTATAGATAGGGGAAAGAGTCCCTATACAGGTGTTTGATTGATGTTGAGGAGTAGGGGAGCATGGGACCGAACATAGGCTCTCGATATTGCCGGCTGTTTTGTTTTGTTTTTCTGTACTCTTTATTGTATTGTAGTGTAGTGTAACATTTTCTGGCTATTTTGTTAGAACATGAGGCATGTTGCATCATCATTTATATACTGGTTGGTTATATGTACTGTAGTTGTTTATTCCAGTTATGTATGGGTATTTTCTTGTGGTTTGGTATGTTTTATTTCATATTTGGCAGCGTTACACTGCCAAATGAGGTCATAGTTTCCCCACTATCAGACCTGGTCCCTCGCTGCTAGTCGGCTACCTATGGCATTTAGGGAAATGTGCTTGAGGTCATGTGGAGAACCGGGTTTGGGGCACCTGTTGAGTGGCACCCATCTCGGGACGTTACAAAGTGGTATCAGAGGATTTTCTTTTCTTTGACTTACTATTTGGAACGTAGTCAGGGATAAGACGAATGGTAGTTGGTAATAAGCTATTCCTGAGCATAGCTAACCCGTGTACAGGGAAAAGACAATTTACCTCGTGTTGCAATTTTACTGATTTTTCAATTTGATGTTGATTTGTTTTCACCGTTGGGTGACACACTTGATATTGTGTTGTTTGTAATTTATTTGTGGGTTCTATTTTGTTGCATCCCAATGAGATGAGGGTATTCTGTCTCATCCACCATATTGGCACATGCTTGATATCACATACCATGCATAGTTTCCATGCCATGTAGGTTCATTAGAAATTTCATGTTGTTGTGATATTTGTTGTGGTAGAAATTCATGCTGGTGTGATAGCTGCTTGATAAATACCTGCATTGTGATAATGTATTTTCTTGTGTGATCTTGTTTATAGAATGGACGCCAAACTTTGGTTTTTGGGGAGTATGGTCCCCTATTTACCGGAATTTTGTGGATCATTAGCTGTTTATTTAGTTATAACACGGATAAGATGTCAAAATTTTATCCGTGGGGAGTATGGTCCCGCACGGGTCAGAATTTGACACTTAGGTGTTGTGTTCCTTTATTTTCTGGGTTCCGGGGATGTTTATGAGGCATAGTATCTGAAAACCCAGTATACATGCCGTGTAGTACTTTAAACATGCCGTGTATGGCATTATGTTCGGGAATAAAAATAAACTTTTTGAGTACACGCTGTGTACCCAGAGTACACGCCATGTAGTATCTTCCCATGTCACAAACTGTGTGGGCGGAGACACGGGGAAGGGAAAAGAATGGGTAAAACAGACCATTTACCTGATATACATGCCATGTAGTGTTAACCCAGAGTCCTCCTATGTAACTAACAACACGGAATAAGTAGACCACAATACATACACTCTGTGTCAATTATGTACACGTCGTGTAGTGTTTCTGGGGGACTCAGCCGTGTAACTAACAGCACGAGTCGGTGTCACCTCTCCTTGAACACTCTGTGTACTGGTGGGACATGTCGTGTAATCTTTTTTGAGCACAGACCATGTGGCCTTAACCATGGGGCTGGGAAACAAGGTGATGTACAAGCCATGTGCAGGTGTAACATGCCATGTAGTGTCAAGCCGAGTAGCCGGCCATGTCACAAATGACATGGGCAGTTGGAAAATAACATCATACACGCCGTGTAGATTATATAAATGATGTGTAGTTTTTGTTCAACGGGAGTGGTGTGGCTTAGCCATGTGGAAGGACCCGAGCAGGGGAAAGGGAAGTCAATTACATGGCGTGTAGTCATTGTACACGTCGTGTAGTCTTGTTTTTCAAATCATGAAATACCATCTTCTTCTTATTCCCATTGTGGTACCTTTTCTTTCAGTCTTGATAATCTGGATCTAAGGCGTGTTTTGACGTTGTAGTCTCATGACACATAGATGACCGCGTGTTGTTCTCCAGGAGAGCGACAACGAGTATACTCCAGAGATGGTGGGCCATGGGCTACCAGTAGATCCTCCACCAGAGCCAGATGTGACGCCTCCTGTTATACCGAACACTAGCGCGGAGGTGCAGTTCCGTGAAGGCTTTATGCGGTTCATGCAGACCTTTCAAGGACACCGCAGACTGCTGCATCTATGGCCGAGCTGACTCGCATATTCCAGCAGCAGCATCCGCCTACGTTTTAAGGGGATGGAGGACCATAGGCTGCGGAGTCTTTTCTGGGGTTGAGGTAGACTATTTTCGAGCATCTTTAGATGACTCAACGGTGGAGGGTCAATCTCACGACATATATGCTGCGTGAATCTTCGAAGTTGTGGTGGGATGTTACCACCTAATCAAAGCATCACAGGGACATGGTGTGGGATGATTTTCTGGTAGTCTTCTATGACTTCTTTTTCTCGGAGACGCTGAGGGCAGATAGAGCTCGAGAGTTCATGAATCTGTAGCAGGGCGCTATGTCGGTGATGGAATATTCTTCTCGTTTCACCATGCTTAATCATTTTGCACACGTGCTGGTGGGTGATAAGACGTTGACAACCAGACGTTTTGAGGATGGTCTTTGTTATGATATCCGAGTGATGGTGAATGTTTTCAGGCTACCTTCAATACACGATATTGTGAACCGGGCACTGATTACAGAGAGGAAACTACGGGAATCTAGTGGTGTGGGCCAGGGCAGTTCAGCACCAGTTACTGGTATTATATCTGCTGGCAAGAGGAAGAGACAAACAGACTTCTCTTAATGTGGCAGTACCAGTCAAAATAATGCTTCAGGTGGCTAGGTCAGGTTCTACCAGTGTGGTGGAGAGGGTAACAAGAGGCCACAGTGTCCATGTTATCCAGTGGAGTGTCGAGCTTGCGGAAATATGGGTCATCTACAACGCTTTTGTAGGGCATTTCCACTAGTGGCTAGTGAGAGGGGTTCTGTGCAGACTCCGCGTGCGGGAGAAGGACCAATGGATTCATACCAATCGGGGAAATGGAATGCATCAGGGCGTGCATGAACAGATGGTGGTTGTGACTATGGTAGCCAGACACCAGGATCTCAGAGGCAGCAGGGCGAGACAGCTCAGAGTAGCCAGGCTATGTCACAAGGCCGCGACACTAGGCAGGCATATGTAGTGCAACAGACCCAGGTGGAGTAGGATCTTGTACCTTCTACAGTCAGAGGTACTATTCTAGTCGCTTCTGTCTTATATTCAATTCCTTTTGATACGGGTGCTACACATAGTTTCATATTTTTACCCATTGTCAAGAGCATTGGGCTTGATGTTTCTCTTTCTTCTGATATCATGATGCTAGACACTTCGTTGGGGACTAGAACGGTAGGTGTGCGTTAGTGCATGGAGTGCCCCCTCGAGGATTGAGGGTGTCACTTATTTTCGGACTTCTATGTCTTATATATGATAGCTTATGATGTCATTCTTGGGATAGAATGCTTGGTTCCCTTTCGAGCCTTTGTAGACTGCTATCGTCGCAGGGTTCGTTTCACATCACCAAAGGCCGGAGAGTTTTTATAAAAGGGCGAATGGGATGTTCTGGTGAGTCGAGCTGGACCAGAGCATCATGGGCGAGGTGGAGTCACAAACTAGATTTCTAGCTTATACCTAGATGATCATGGGACATGTCAGATAGATTTCCCTCCAGTGGTTGATCGATTCAGGTATGTCTTCCCGAATGACATTCTAGGTCTACCTCCAGAGTGAGAGATGGATTTCTCTATCGAGCTTGTGCCAGGAGCAGCACCGGTGTCCATTCCTCCTAATAGGATGGCCACACCTGAGTTTCAGGAGCTCATGAGGTAGTTATAGGAGTTACAAGAAAATGGTTTTATCTGACCCAGTACTTCTCTGTGGGGTTCTCCCGTCTTTTTTGCGGAAAAGGCGAACGGTACCCCTAGACTCTCTGTGGATTATCGGAAGCTGAATCAATTGACGGTTACGAATCGATATACCTTACCGATGATTGATGATCTTTTTGATCAACTTTCTGGGGCACGAGTGTTCTCAATGATTGAATTCAGGTCAGGATATCATCAGCTACACGTGAGACCATCGGATATACCACTTACAGCTTTTCATAGAAGATATGGTCTTTACGAGTACTTGGTTATGCCGTTCAGACTCACGAGCATGACAAAAATTTTCATGGATCTATTGAATCGTGTGTTCCATCCTTATCTGGATTCTTTTTTGGTAGTATTCATGGATGACATATTAGTGTTCTCTCACACTCGACACGACCATTCCACCCATCTTGAGATCGTATTGAGTACACTGATAGAGCATCCGCTATATGATACGCTCCTAAAGTGCCACTTTTGGTTGGACCAGATTCACTTCCTGGGTCATATCATCTCTGTGGAAGGAGTTTCCGTACACCCATAGAAGGTGAGAGCAGTAGTTTTTTAGGAGAAGTCTAAGAACGTGTTTGAGATAAAGAGTTTCTTAGGGCTGGCTGGTTACTACAGATGCTTCATACAGGACTTCTCCCTCTCAGCAGCGCCGTTGATGGGTTTTACTAAGAAGGGTGTGATGTTCGTTTAGTCATAGGATTGTGAGATAGCCTTTAAGGACCTGAAAGGAAGATTGACATCGGCAACAATCCTAATACTCTAAGAGACGGGGAATAGCTATACAGTTTACTGTGACATATCAGGTATTGGTCTGGGAGTAGTGTTGATGCAGGGTGATCGAGTTGTTGCATACGAGTCTCGGCAGTTGTGGCCACATGAGAGGAATTACTTGACGCATGATCTCGAGTTGGCTGCAGTTGTGCATGTGTTGCACTGTTGGAGGAATTATCTATTAGGAGAGCATTTTTTGGTTTTCACCGAATAAAAAAGACTCAAGTATATCATTACTCAGTGTGACCTGAATCTGAGGCAGAGAAGGTGGGTCGAGTATCTACAATGCTTCTATTTTGAGCTTTCCTATACACCTGGTAAAGGTAATGCAGTTGCTAATGCACTAAGTAGGAAGACTCAGATACATGCGATGCAGGAGACCAAAGCTGAGTGGCAGCTTATGTCCTGGTTCTCTGAGATGCATCTAGAGGTACACGACAGTCTGGGGTATACTTATCTTTCATCACTAGTTGTGACTTATACTCTCCAGGATAGAGTGAGGATGAGACAACTATCTGATCCAGAAGGCCTAGTTATACGGGAGTCGGTGGCAAGTGAGGACCATCCTCCTGGATGGACGATAAGCGATGATGAGGTACTACATTTCCATGGACGAGTATGGGTTCTATGGGATATAACCGAGGAGATGATGTGAGAGTTTCATGCTTCAACTTGGGCAGTTCATCCCGGGGTTACCAAGATGTACTGAGACTTGAGACATCAGTACTGGTGGCAAGGTATGAAGAGATATGTAGCTGGTTTTGTTACGAGATATTCCACCTGTCAGCAGGTGAAGGCGGAGCACTAGAGACCAGCTGGGCTGTCACAACAGATACCCATTCCGAAGTGGAAATGGGATGATGTCGCGAGGGATTTCGTGACTGTTTTTCTGAGGTCACCACAAGGCAATGATGTCGTGTGGGTTGTCGTGGGCAGACTCACAAAGATAGCTCACTTTTTTCGATAAAGGAGACCTTCAGAGTCGAAGAGCTCGAGAAGTTGTATATCTAAGAGATCGTACGTCTTCATGGGGTACCTCTTTCTCTCATTTTAGATAGGGATTCTAGCATTACGTCTCATTTCTGGCAGAGTTTTCAGAGGTCACTGGGTACACTGGTGCTTATGAGAACAACATACCACCCTCAGACAGATGGCCATTCAGAGCGTACAATACAGGTTCTTGAGGACATGTTGCGTGCATGCGTCCTATACTTTGGGGGCTCTTGGTAGAAGTATATAACCCTAGTCGAGTTTTCCTACAATAATAGTTTTCAGGAAACTAACGAGATGGAACCTTATGTGGCTCTATACAGTAGGACATGCTGATCACCCTTGTGCTGGATGGAAGCAGGTGAGGCAGATTTACTGGGACCACGTCTTGTGCAGGAGTCTTCTGAGCATGACCAGTTTATTCAGAAGTAGATGGCTACCGTGTAGTCTCGTCAGAAGTCTTATGCTGATCGCCGTAGATGACAATTGGAGTTCATGATTGGGGATCATGTTTTCTTTCATGTTTCACCGAGGCTGGGACACAGACGGATCAGGAGACAGGGTAATCTTTCACCAAGGTATGTGGGGCCATTTGAGATTCTAGAGAGAGTCGGGAGGGTAGGCTATCGGTTGCAGTTACCGCAGCGGTACTGAGCCATGCATGACGTCTTCCAAGTATCTCAGTTGCGCCGCTAACATTCAGACCCATCTCACGTATTTCAGCCTGAGGAGGTTGAGCTTCAGATGGATGGGTCCTTTGAGGAGCATCTGATTTGTATCATTGACAGGAGCACAAAGGTTCTCCTAGGCCAGTCAGTTCCTCTCGTACGGGTGCTATGGCGGCATGGCTGAGTGCAGGACGAAACCTGGGAGCGAGATACCGACGTACGTGCTCAGTGGCCAGAGCTGTTCGGAGCTATATCTTGACCTCCCATTGAAGGGAAATTCAGGGACGAATTGCTTTAAGGGGGGATATTTGTAAGAACTCGGTTCTTATCTTTATGGTACATGTTTCTTCTTTTATACCATCCTTAAGTGTTTTTATGAAAATAAGGAAAATGGGAATAAATCCCAAATTTTGGAAGTGCAAGCCATGTACTTTTCCACATGTCGTGTACATATAGCCATGTGGAATGAGTACACAGGGCGTGTGTCTATGCCGGTGATGAAGGGTGTAGGAACCGACTACACGCCATGTAGTGGTCCTTTACACGTCGTGTAGTCAGTCGGCAAGAGAATAGTAAGGCGGTGGCCATCTGTGGGGTAGCACATGCTGTGTACTCATGCAGACATGTCGTTTAGTCATGTCGACAGGTGAACGGTGCCACACTGGCAGGATGCCACCAAAGGAACTGTAACACCCCGAGCTTCCATGATACGCTTCTCATTCCATAATGCAATAGCTTGCATTGTACGCAACTTCAAGTTCTAAAACACCGCCACTAATCAAAGTAGCCATTATGAATAGTAATAACCACTTTTTAAAATTATATAAATTTTATATTTTAAAATGGACTTCATTTTTGAATTTGGAATATCAAAATTAGCCTATGTTGAATTTTTGGTATTTTTCTGAGAACTTCCATTTTTTATGAATAGTGAAAAATACTTAAAAACAAATTTTTTAATCAAAATAATTTATAGTGATTAATTATACTATTGAGTGGTTTTAGAGTATAATTATAATATATTTTTACCATTTTATCCAATGGTGGTCATTAGAATTAACTTAACATTGAAATTGGGCATTAACAATTGTCAATCTTTTGATATAAATTGTTTTTAAAAGCACGCTATTTGTTGTGACAACAGGAATTGATTATAAAATTAATTAATGCAACTAATATGTTTGGAATTTTTTAAAATAGACATCATTTTTGAATTTGGAATATCAATTATAGCTTAGGGTGAAATTTTGGCATTGTTTTGAAAAACTTCAATTTTTGATGAATAGTGAAACCACTAAGTGGTAGTTAAATAACTGATTTTTCGTTTAAATGAAATATTACCACCTCTGTTATTTGATATTCAAAAATCTGACATACATGGTTATCATTAAGAAGTAAAATTTGGTTCAATGAGATTAAAATAATTTTTGGTGAATAGTAACTTTTACGTTCTTAATCGCGATTAGAGGTAATTAGTGTAGTTTAAGGTAAAAATAATGTATTAATAATATTATATGAGCTTGACACTTGTCCTACTACTATTGGATGAGTCATGGACGACCAAGACAATCCATGGGTCAACTTGGGGACCCCATGGAGCCACTTTAGTTGGAAAATGACATAAATACCTTTTATTTAATGTTAAAGTAAAAAATGACACAAAAATGAAATGTTTTACTAAATCAATTTTTACATGGGGTAATACAAGTCATATTTTTGAATATAATAGTAATTGGAAAGCAAAAAAGATTTATTACATCATAGGATTTTTTTATAATTTTTATACATTAAATAAATTAAAATATTTATGACATCATTATGATGCAGCGATGACCTCATTATTTAACGATTTTAATAAAATGAAAAGATAATGTACAATACAAGGCTTACACTTGTCCAAAGACTATTGGATGGGTATATGTCGAACCCTTATCACCTTAGACACGAATTATATAAGTGTGGGACCTTTAGAATCCGAAAATCATTGTATAATAATGTAAAATTTCCTTACTTTCCAACAGTGCCCCTCCTCTCCTCTTATAAAAAGCCCCCACCTCTACCACCTCATTCACACTTTCAAGCAATTTGGCTCGGCCAACCTCTGCCAAAATACTCTCACAACATTCCCCCCTTACATCTAGAAGCCTCACTTTGGGCAGAATACTTCCCAAGGAAGCCTTTGGCTCAAATCAAAAAGAGTTACCCGATTTTAAGGTAATATCTTCTCTTATGTTATTTTGTTTTATTTTGATTCTCCAACCCCTTAAACTCTTTTTATAAATTTCTTTTGTAACAACAACAGTATCCTCAATATACTAGGATGTGGTTATAAGAATTATTCGAGCTACACTTACACACACCTACATCTAATTGTTAAAGAACATACGGTTTCTGTGGATGGCGAATTTCTGCCTCACGAAATGATGATTGTTCAACACTCATATAACACCTTCAAAGGTGGCCATTAATATTTCACTATATTTATATATTATATATAATATGTTTATGTTTTACTTATTCTTTTGTATTTCTCATTTATGGCATACTTTAGGATTTCCATTATGGGTAAACGCGATAATTTCATTTTAGGAAGTGCGGACTACCGCCCCCTCAAAGTGATTTGAATCGTTAATGCCATATGTGGGATGTATAAAGGATGGATTAAATGGTATTATACACTATATTATACTGGAATACAATTATATCATTATGATTTCATTCCATTAAATACGAAATAGAAATGAAAGTAGCGTTCATGCGTACGTACGGCTTACCGTCTCCATGAACGGTGCATTTCATTTATTACCTCTAAATGTTACGTAATATTATAAATGAATGTATATACTGTATATATATGATATATATGATATCTAAATCATGAATAAAATTCTGGATATAATGTATATTTCACCACATGAACAACTTGTAATTATAAGAAGTTTATTTTTGACTCAAGTACCTAAGATCGACAAAACGACCATTATTAACTTAAATAATTACAGAATGTTCATATCATTGTAATAAGTGATATTAAAAGTATAATGAAATTAAAAATGTTTCTTAATAAGGTATATATTATCTCTAGTTTATTATTCAGGAGGTTAAAGAACGGTTGAGTCAAGTCAGACACGAGGTAAGATAATTTCATAACCAACTTCCATTCTTTGGGTTAATCTCCTACTTTCAAATTATGTCATGATATTATTATGTCGTATATTGTACTTATACTTTCTTTTTGTGTACATATAGTGAATACACATAATAGATGTATTTTATTTAAAAATTATCTTTTTAAGGGGCTTCGTCTCAATCTCCATTCATTGAGCCATATTTTGTTTTATACACAAATTTCTTTTGTACAGTGTATAAACCCCTTTGACTTTTAAGTTTATTCAAAAGGAACCTTTTTATATGAAGTGTTTTACTAAACATCAAAAAGGGAATTTTTTTTCTTTCCGTACATATGCGGCGACAATGACTTCTCCGCCGCCATGACCATTATTTGAGTTTCGGATTCCTCTACAAGCCATCATTTTTTTGATGAAAAATAAATACAAAGTTTTAACTTTATTTTATTTTGGTATTGAAAATGGTTTTGAAAGCGTTTTTATTATATCAATGTGTTGTATTGATATCTTGTGATTGAAATGTGGAAATGTTATGTTTCTTTTATGCATGTTTTATGTGATACGATTATGTTATGGTTTATGATATGTTTAAACCTATTCATACGAGGAATGTATTGGACTTAATAAGAGACGGGTGGAGACCTCTATAGCTCCTCGATGCATCGGTATGTCTCATGAGACAACTAGATGTGGAATTGGCCGAGGTCCTTTCCCAATTTTATTTATGGTTTTGGTCGAGGCCTTAATCATTTTAGACGTCTTGGCCGAGGCCTTGACAAAATGTTTCAGAATGTCCGGCATTATACATTCCCTCATTATGAAAGTGGTTATTGATATTTCATGTGATTATTCGTCTAGTAGAATATCCATGTGAGTAAGTAAGTGGCATTATTTGATTTTACTTTTTCCATATTATGCTGAATTTCAAGTTTAATAAGGCTTTTGTTTAGTTATACATTGCCTTAAATGTTTATGTTTATTTATGAAAGCTTCCGCAATATCGTTATCCTTACTGAGCATCTGAGCTCACCCCTTTCAATGTTATAATATTTTCCAGGATGTGAAGAAGTATTTTATGAATGACCTACAGGGATAGTCAGAAGAGGATATGAGTGTGGACTATGGTGACATTGTAATTTTAGTTTTTCACTTTTTGATGTAATGTAACATTTATGAATGTATCTAGTGTTTCCAAAGCTACTAAACTAATCGGCCTTTTTAGAATTGATCTTTTGTGATCATTCCAATGTTACGAAGTAGTGCACCGACTCTGGGTAGCTAGGGTTGGGGCGTTACAGTTGGTATCAGAGGCAGTTTAGTACTAACCTTGGAAGCTAAATTTAGATAAACTCTGATTAGAGTACATAGCCCAAATATATACTTTGAGGATTATTATAGAAGAAATTCCTAGAATTTTGGTTATTGTAGAGATTTTGTGAGTTTTCCAAGCAATACATCCCTGTCTGGATACGAGCAGGTAGAGGCGGCTCTGGAACAGATGTACCTAGGGGTAAAACCTGAAAACACCGCTTTGAACTAGACTCGAACGGGAACTGGTGCACAACAACGGGCCTTGCTGCACTCTTGGTAACGACACTCCTGGGGGATATGCTTAGGATAATTCTCATTTTCTTTACAAACCACTATGAACGGTTATGAGTATATACTTCCTCAAATAAAACCTTTTTATGATTATGGAGTATATCCATAAATATTTCAATTTATGTTAAGTATTTTTCAAGTATGGAATTATGTATTTTGATTCATAAACTAATCTAGATTATGCCAATGTTTAGAAATGGCACCTAGTGGAAGGAATGGAAACCGTATCAATGCACGCACTCCGTGTAGGGATTTCCCTCCTGCTCAAGATAATTATTGTGGATCTGGATATACAACTGGTGCTGATCAACTTATTACCATACTGGGACAACACACTCAAGTTATTAATAATAACCTTACTCGTATGGATCACCCTAATACACAACGTGGAGGATCAATGTTAGACCGCTTCATGAGGCAACAATCGCCATCATTTAATGGGGGTAAAAATCCGTTAGTAGCTGAGCAATGGATAAACTCCTTAGAAAAAATATTTCATGCCTTGGGGAGTAGCGAAAGGGAGAAGGTTGTCATGGTAGTTTACCGCCTCACTGGAGATGCCGATCAGTGGTGGTCGCTGATTCAAAACACAAAGGAAGATGATGACGTATCGAATATGGAATGGAGGGAGTTAAAAGAGCTTTTCTTAGAAAAATTAATTTCCTCATGACCATCGAGCAGATATGGAATGGAAATTTCTGAGTCTGAGGCAGAAGGAGGATGAGAATGTCGCAAAGTATGAGGCTAACTTTACAAGGTTAGCGAGGCATGCTTCCGATTATATACGTAACCCAAGGAGTAATATTGATCGTTTCTTTGATGGGTAAAAACCATTTCTCCATCGAGCTTTAGTATCACAATCCTTCTCATCATACGAAGATATTGTCTTGTGTGCTATCAAGACAGAAAAGGAATTCTCTAAGTATTATGAAAACAAAGTAAAGAAAGAGAAGAAGAGAACGGTGGAACAAGAGACAGATAAAGGGAAAAAGGGAAAGAAGGATTTTCCATTTGTGATAATTGTGGGAAGAATCACCCTGGTACTTGCCTAAAAGGAATGGGAGTTTGTTATAAATTTGGAGAAAAAGGTCACCAGGCTCGTGATTGCAAGGGAAAGAAAAAGGCTATCAAAGTTGAATGCTACAATTGTAGAGAAATGGGTCATTATGCAAATGAATGTCCTAAGCGTCAGGGAAACTTACATTAGAAAAGGCCAAGGGATCAAGGACAATCTTATGCTGTTACTACAGTTGAAGCAGAATAACTAATGTATTGGTGCTTTTGGACTCATGGATTATATTCTGGTTATTAGAATAATGTGATATATATATATATATATAAGGATTGTACTGCAGTACTTGTTGATTTCAGTAAGGTTTTAATATGATGAAGGTAATCATATTTTTAGTATGTGACAATAAGAGAAACTTTACTTTGTTTGGGGAATCTGATAAATTGATTTTGGAATTAAGAGACCTTTTAGAGAAAGTCTGGACATAGGTATTTTGGATAACTATAATGGTTGTAGTGGATTAAGGTTGGAGTGGATTAAGTTGATCTTTGGATAGTATTGTTTAAGGTTAAAAAATTTATGAAGATTATTTTTGGAATATTATAATACTATAGTTTTAGGAAAAGGACAACCTACAGGGTGGGTCATAACCCATCTTGTCGGACAAAGCTGCAAGAATCGAACCCACAACCATAGTGCGACATGCCTTTATTTCCTACCACTAGCCTACAGGAAGTCCCTGGTTATTACAAAATAATTTTACTAATCTAAATGGTATCTTTTAACATTTGGATCCTTATACAATTAGGATAAGTATAATATTTTTGAGTTCTATTATCTTTTTGAGTGAAAGATGACTTGAAGGTTGAAACTCTAATTATCAAGCATAAATATATTTATACCTATCTCTTATTCAATGAAGAAATTAATTCTTAAACTTTAGTAAAGGGATATTAAAACAAAAAAAATGTGTTATCCTAATACCTTATGTCTTGTTGAACTGATGATATTTTAAATCAACATAGATTGAAGGCTTTGAGGCCCTCAATTTGACAGTTGATTGTGATTGATGACCTCATTCACTCCTTACAAATATTTAAGTTTTTCCTCCAATTATATGTCTCTAATTTCCACCAATGTTCGCCTAATAGAGATCATAATTGGGTGGTGACTTTTTCATTTCCCTTTCCCTCTTATTAAGGCCAAATTTTATTAATCTTATTTCCGATGTGGGTTTTCCACAAAGGTATTTTCTCTTTTCAACCTTTTATTTTCAAAGAAAAAAAATTTCAAATTGCGAGGACGCAATTTATTGAAGGAGGGGAGAATGTAACACCCCGAGCTTCCATGATACGCTTCTCATTCAATAATGCAATAGCTTGCATTGTACGCAACATCGAGTTCTAAAACACCGCCACTAATCAAAGTATCCGTTATGAATAGTAATAACCACTTTTTAAAATTATCGAAATTTTATATTTTAAAATGGACTTCATTTTTGGATTTGGAATATCGAAATTAGCCTATGTTGAATTTTTGGTATTTTTCTGAGAACTTCCATTTTTTATGAATATTGAAAAATACTTAAAAACAACTTTTTTAATCAAAATAATTTATAGTGATAAATTATACTATTGAGTGGTTTTAGAGTATAATTAGAATATATTTTTACCATTTTATCCAATGGTGGTCATTAAAATTAACTTAATATTGAAATTGTGCATTAACAATTGTCAATCTTTTAATATAAATTGTTTCTTAAAAACACGCTATTTGTTGTGACAGCGGGAATTGATTATAAAATTAATTAATGAAACTTATATGTTTGGAATTTTCTATAATATACATCATTTTTTAATTCGGAATATCTATTATAGCTTAGGGTGAAATTTTGGCATTGTTCTGAAAAACTTCAATTTTTGATGAATAGTGAAACCACTAAGTGGTAGTTAAATAACTGATTTTTCGTTTAAATGAAATATTACCACCTCTGTGATTTGATTTTCAAAAATCCTACATACATGGTTATCATTATGAAGTAAAATGTGGTTCAATGAGATTAAAATAATTTTTGGTGAATAGTAACTTTTAAGTTCTTAATCGCGATTAGAGGTAATTAGTGAAGTTTAAGGTAAAAATAATATTTTAATAATATTATATGATCTTGACAATTGTCCTACTCCTATTGGATGAGTCATGGACGACCAAGAAAATCTATGGGTCAACTTGGGGACCCCATGGAGCCACATTAGTTGGAAAATGACATAAATACCTTTTATTTAATGTTAAAGTAAAAAACGACACAAACATGAAATGTTTTACTAAAACAATTTTTACATGGGGTTATACAAGTCATATTTTTACTATAAATAGTCCTTGGAAATATAAAAATATTTCCTACATCATAGTATTTTTTTTATAATTTTTATACATTAAATAAATTAAATTATTTATGACATCATTATGATGCAGCGATGACCTCATTATTTAACAATTTTAATAAAATGAAAGGATAATGTACAATATAAGGATCACACTTGTCCAAAGTCTATTGGATGGGTAGATATCTAACCCTTATCACCTTATCCACAAATTATATAAGTGTGGGACCTTTAGAATCCGAAAAGCATTGTATAATAATGTAAAATTTCCTTACTTTCCAAGAGTGCCCCTCCTCTCCTCTTATAAAAGGCCCCCAACTCTACCACCTCATTCACACTTTCAATCCATTTGGATCGGCCAACCTCTTCCCACATACTCTCCCAACTTTCTTGCCTTACTCATAGAAGCCTCACTTTTGGCAGAATTCTTCCCAAGGAAGCCTTTGGCTCAAATCAAAAAGAGTTACCCGATTTTAAGGTAATATCTTCTCTTATGTTATTTTGGTTTATTTTGCTTCTTCAAACCCTTAAACTCTTTTTATTAATTTCTTTTGTAACAACACCATTATCCTCCATATACTAGAATGTTTTTATAAGAAGGATTAGAGCTACACATACACACACCTACATCTAATGGTTAAAGAACATACGGTTTCTGTGGATGGCGAATTTCTGCCTCACGAAATGATGATTGTTCAACACTCATATAACACCTTCAAAGGTGGCCATTTATATGTAACTATATTTATATATGATATATAATATGTTTATGTTTTACTTATGCTTCTTTATTTCTCATTTATGGCATACTTTATGATTTCAATTATGGGTAAACGCGAAAATTTCATTTTAGGAAGTGCGGACTACCGCCCCCTCAAAGTGATTTGAATCGTTAATGCCATATGAGGGATGTATAAAGGATGGATTAAATGGTATTATACACTATATTATACTGGAATACATTTATATCATTATGATTTCATTCCATTAAATACGAAATAGAAATGAAAGTAGCGTTCATGCGTACGTACGGCTTACCGTCTCCATGAACGGTGCATTTCATTTCTTACCTCTAAATGTTACGTAATATTATAAATGAATGTATATACTGTATATATATGATATATATGATATCTACATCATGAATAAAATTCTGGATATAATGGATATTTCACCACATGAAAAACTTGTAATTATAAGAATTTTATTTTTGACTCAAGTACCTAAGATCGACAAAACGACCGTTATTAACTTAAATAATTACAGAATGATCATATCATTATAATAAGTGATATAAAAAGGATACTTAAATTGAAAATGGATCTTAATAAGGTATATATTAACTCTAGTTTATTATTCAGGAGGTTAAATAACGGTTGAGTCAAGTCAGACACGAGGTAAGGGAATTTCATAACCCAACTTCCATTCTTTGGGTTAATCTCCTACTTTCAAATTATGTCAGGATATCATTATGTCGTATACTGTATTTATAATTTCATTATGGGTAAATATAGTGAATACACATAATAGATATATTTTATTTAAAAATGATCTTTTTAAGGGACTGCGTCTCAATCTCCATTTATTTAGGCATATTTTGTTTTATACACAAATTTCTTTTGTACAGTGTATAAACCCCTTAGACTTTTACGTTTATTCAAAAGGAATATTTTTATACGAAGCGTTTTACTAAACAACAAAAAGGGAATGTTTTTCATTCCGTACATATGTGGCGACAACGACTTCTCCACCTCCATGACCATTATTTGAGTTTCGGCTTCCTCTACAAGACATCATTTTTTTGATGAAAAATAAATACAATGTTTTAACTTTATTTTATTTTGGTATTGAAAATGGTTTTGAAAGTGTTTTTATTATATCAATGTGTTGTATTGATATCTTGTGATTGAAATGTGGAAATATTATGTTTTATTTTTGCATGTTTTATGTGATACGATTATGTTATGGTTTATGATATGTTTAAACCTATTCATATGAGGAATGTATTGGACTTAATAAGTGACGGGTGGAGCCCGCTATAGCTCCTCGATGCATCGGTAGGTCTCATGAGACAACTAGACGTGGAATTGGCCGAGGCCCTTTCCCAATTTGATTTATGGTTTTGGCCGAGGCCTTAATCATTTTAGAAGTCTTGGCCGAGGCCTTGACAAAATGTTTCAGAATGTCTGGCATTATACATTCCCTCATTATGAAAGTGGTTATTGATCTTTCATGTGATTATTCGTCTAGTAGAATATCCATGTGAGTAAGTAAGTTTCATTATTTGATTTTACTTTTTCCATATTATGCTGAAGTTCAAGTTTAATAAGGCTTTTGTTTAGTTATACATTGCCTTAAATGTTTATGTTTATTTATGAAAGCTTTCGCAATATCGTTATCCTTACTGAGCATCTGAGCTCACCCCTTTCAATGTTTTAATATTTTTCAGGATGTGATGAAGTATTTTATGAATGACCTGCAGGGATAGTCAGAAGAGGATATGAGTGTGGACTATGGAGACTTTGTTATTTTAGTTTTTCACCTTATGATGTAATGTAAAATTTATGAATGTATCTAGTGTTTCCAAGGCTACTAAACTAATCGGTCTTTCGAGACTTGATCTTTTGTGATCATGCTAATGTTACGAAGTAATGCACCGACTCTGGGTAGCTTGGGTCGGGGCGTTACAGTTGGTATCAGAGGCAGTTTAGTACTAACCTTGGAAGCTAGATTTAGATAAACTCTGATTAGAGCACATATCCCAAAGATAGACTTTGAGGATTAGTATAGAAGAACTTCCTAGAATTTTGTTATTGTAGATATTTTGTGAGTTTTCCAAGCAATACATCCCTGTCTGGATACGAGCAGGTAGAGGCGGCTCTGGAATAGATGTACCTAGGGGTAAAACCTGAAAACACCGCTTTGAACTAGACTCGAATGGGAACTGGTGCACAACAACGGGCCTTGCTGCACTCTTGGTTACGACACTCCCGGGGGATATGCTTAGGATAATTCTCATTTTCATTACAAACCACTATGAACGGTTATGAGTATATACTTCCTCAAATAAAAACTTTTTATGATTATGGATTATATCCATAAATAGTTCAATTTATGTTATGTATTTTACAAGTATGGAATTATGTATTTTGATTCATAAACTAATATAGTTTATGCCATTGTTTAGAAATGGCGCCTAGTGGAAGGAATGGAAACCGTATCAATGAACGCACTCCGTGTAGGGATTTCCCTCCTGCTCAAGATAATTATTGTGGATCTGGAGATACAACTGGTACTGATCAACTTATTACCATACTGGGAAAACTCACTCAGGTTATGAATAATAACCTTACTCGTATGGATCACCCTGATCCACAACATGGAGGATCAATGTTAGACCGCTTCATGAGGCAACAACCACCATCATTTAATGGGGGTACAAATCCGTTAGTAGCTGAGAAATGGATAAACTCCTTAGTGAAAATATTTCATGCCTTGGGGATTAGCGAAAGGGAAAAGGTTGTCATGGCAGTTTACCACCTCACTGGAGATGCCGATCAGTGGTGGTTGCTGATTCAAAACACAATGGAAGATGATGACATATCGAATATTGTAACGCCCCGACCCCAGCTACCCAGAGTCGGTGCATTACTTCGTAACATTGGAATGATCACAAAAGACCATGTCTCGAAATACCGATTAGTTTAGTAGCCTTGGAAACACTAGATACATTCGTAAACATTACATTACATCATAAAGTGAAAAACTACAATATCAAAGTCTCCATAGTCCACACTAATATCCTCTTCTGACTATCCCTGCAGGTCATTCATAAAATACTTCTTCACATCCTGGAAAATATTAAAACATTGAAAGGGGTGAGCTTAGATGCTCAGTAAGGATAACAATATTGCGGAAGCTTTCATAAATAAACATAAAAATTTAAGGCAATGTATAACTAAAACAAAAGCCTTTTAAACTTGAACATCAACATAATATGGCAAAAGTAAAATGAGATAATGTCATTCACTTCATCACATGGATATTCTACTGGTCGAATAATCACATGCAATATCAATAACCACTTTCATAATGATGGAATGCATAATGCCAGACTATCATAACCACGTAGTCAAGGCCTCGTGCCAAGACCACAAATAAGATTTTGTCAAGGCCTCGTGCCAAGACACTAGTTTGTCTCATGAGACCTGCCGATGCATCGAGGAGCTATAGCGGGCTCCACCCGTCACTTATTAAGTCCAATGCATTCCTCATATGAATAGGTTTAAACATATCATAAACCATAACACAATCGTATCACATGAAACATGCATAAAGGAAACATAACATTTCCACATTTCAATCACAAGATATCAATACAGCACATTGATATAATAGAAATGCTTCCAAAACCATTTTCAATACCAAAATAAAAGAAAGATAAAACTTTGTATTTATTTTTCATTAAAAAAAATGATGGCTTGTAGAGGAAGCCGAAACTCAAATAATGGTCACGGTGGCGGAGAAGTCGTTGTCGCCGCATAAGTACGGAAAGAAAAACATTCCCTTTTTGTCGTTTAGTAAAACGCTTCGTATAAAAAAGATTCCTTTTGAATAAATGTAAAAGTCAAAGGGGTTTATACACCGTATAAAAGAAAGTTGTTTATAAAACCAAATATGCCTCAATGAAAGGAGATTGAGACGAAGTCCTTAAAAAGATCATTTTTAAAATAAAATAGATCTATTATGTGTATTCACTATAGGTACACATAAATAAAGTAAAAATACAAAATAATACATAATAATATCAGGACATAATTTGAAAGTAGGAGATTAACCCAAAGAATGGAAGTTGGGTTAAGAAATTCCCTTACCTCATGTCCGACTTGACTCAACCGTTCTTTAACCTCCTGAATAATAAACTAGAGTTAATATCTACCTTATTAAAAACCATTTTCAATTTCATTATCCTTTTTATATCACTTATTACAATGTTATGAACGTTATGTAATTATTTAAGTTAATAACGGTCTTTTTGTCGATCTTTGGTACTTGAGTCAACAATAAACTTCTTATAATTACAAGTTGTTCATGTGGTAGAATATCCATTATATCCAGAATTATATTCATGATTTAGATGTCATATATATCTTATATATCCAGTATATACATTCATTTATAATATTACGTTACATTTAGAGGTAAGAAATGAAATGCACCGTTCATGGAGACGGTAAGCCGTACGTACGCATAAACGCTAATTTCATTTCAATTTCATATTTAATGGAACTAAATCATAATTATATAAATGTATAATATAATTTTAGTATAATATAGTTTATAATACCATTTACTTCATCCTTTATACATCCCACATATGGCATTAACGATTCAAATCACTTTGAGGGGGCGGTAGTCCGCACTTCCTAAAATGAAATTATCGCATTTTACCCATAATGGAAATCATAAAGTATGCCATAAATGAGAAATACAGAAGCATAAGTAAAACATAAACATATTATATATCTTATATAAAAATAGTGACATCTTAATGGCCACCATTTATGGTGTTATATGAGTGTTGAACAATCATCATTTCGTGAGGCAGAAATTCGACATCCACAGAAACCGTATGTTTTTTAACCATTAGATGTAGGTGTGTGTAAGTGTAGCTCGAATAATTATTATAAAAACATCCTAGTATATTTAGGATAATGTTGTTGTTACAAAATAAATGAATAAAAAGAGTTTAGGGGGTTGGAGAAGAAAAATAAAACAAAACAACATTAGAAAAGACATTACCTCAAAACCGGGTAACTCTTTTTGATTTGAGCCAAAGGCTTCCTTGGGAAGCGTTCTGCCAAAAGTGAGGCTTCTAGGAGTAAGGGAGGAATTTTGGGAGAGTATTTGGTCAGAGGTTGGCCGAGCCAAATGGCTTGAAACTACGAATTAGGTGGTAGAGGTGGGGGCCTTTTATAAGTGGAGAGGAGGGGCACTTTTGGAAAGTAATGAAATGTTATTCAATTATAAAATGCTTTTCGGTTTCTAAAGGTCCCAAACTTATATAATTCGTGTATAAGGTGATAAGGGTTCGAAATATACCCATAAAATAGTCTTTGGACAAGTGTATTCCTTGGATTTTTCATTATCATTTCATTTTATTAAAATCGTTAAATAATGAGGTCATCGCTGCATCATAATGATGTCATAAATAATTTGATTTATTTAATGTCTAAAAATTATAAACAAAATACTATGATGTAGGAAATCTTTTTATATTTCTAATTAATATTTATAATCAAAATTTGGACTTGTTTAACCCCATGTAAAAATTGTTTTAGTAAAACATTTTATGTTTGTGTCATTTTTTACTTTAACATTAAATAAAAGGTGTTTATGTCATTTTCTAACTAAAGTGGCTCCATGGGGTACCCAAGTTGACCCATGGGATGTCTTGGTCGGCCATGACTCATCCAATAGGAGTAGGACAAGTGTAATGCTCATCTCATATTATAAAAACATTATTTGTACCTTAAACTACACTAATTACCTCTAATCGCGATTAAGAACTTAAAAGTTACTATTCACCAAAAAATTATTTTAATCTCATTGAACCACATTTTACTTCTTAATGACAACCATGTATGTCGGATTTTTTAAAATCAAATCACAGAAGTGGTAATATTTCATTTAAATGAAAAATCAGTTATTTAACTACCACTTAGTGGTTTCACTATTCATCAAAAATTGAAGTTTTTCAGAATAAGGCCAAAATTTCACCCTAAGCTATAATTGATATTCCGAATTCAAAAATGATTTCTATTTTACAAAATTCCAAACATATAAGTTGCATTAATTAATTTTATAATTAATTCCCGCTGTTACAACAAATAGCGTGTTTTTAAGAACCAATTTATATCAAAAGATTGGCAATTGTTTATGTCCAATTTCAATGTTAAATTAATTCTAATGACCACCATTGGATAAAATGGTAAAACTATATTCTAATTATACTTTAAAACCACTCAATAGTGTAACTTATCACTATAAATTATTTTGATTAAAAAAGTTGTTTTGGGTATTTTTCACTATTCATAAAAATTGGAAGTTCTCAGAAAATTACAAAAAATTCAACTTTGGATAATTTCGATATTAAGAATAAAAAAATGAAGTCCATTTTGAAATATAAAATTTCTATAAATTTAAAAAGTGGTTATTACTATTCATAACGGCTACTTTGATTAGTTGCAGTGTGTTAGAACTCGATGTTGCGTACAATGCAAGCTATTACATTATTGAATGAGAAGCGTATCATGGAAGCTCAGGGTATTACATTCTCCCCTTCTTCAATAAATTGCGTCCTCGCAATTTGAAATTTTTCTTTGTAAATAAAAGGTTGAAAAGAGAAATTACCTTTGAGGAAAAACCCACATCGGAAATATGATTAATAAAATTTAGCCTTAATAAGAGGGAAAGGGAAATGAAAAAGTCACCACCCAATTATGATCTCGATTAGGATAACATTGGTGGCAATTAAAGACATATAATTGGAGGAAAAACGTAAATATTTGTAGGGAGTGATTGAGGTCATCAATCACAATCAACTGTCAAATTGAGGGCCTCAAAGCCTTCAATCTATGTTGATTTAAAATATCATCAGTTAAACAAGACATAAGGTATTAGGGTAACACATTTTTTGTTTTAATATCCCTTTACTAAAGTTTAAGAATTAATTTATTCATTGAATAACAGATAGGTATACATATATTTATGCTTGACAATTAGAGTTTCAACCTTCAACTCACCTTTCACTCAAAAAGATAATAGAACCCAAAAATATTATACTTTTCCTAATTGTATAAGGTTCCAAATGTTAACACATACCATATAGATTAGTAAAATTATTTTGTAATAACCAGGGACTTCCTGTAGGCTAGTGGTAGGAAATAAAGTCATGTCGCCCTAGGGTTGTGGGTTCGATTCCTGCAGCTTTGTCTGACGCGTCAGGTTATGCCCCACCCTGCAGGTTGTCCTTTTCCTAAAACTATAGTATTATAATATTCCAAAAATAATCTTCATAAATTTTTTAACCTTAAACAATACTATCCAATGATCAACTTAATCCATTCAAACCTTTATAGTTATCCAAAATACTTCTGTCCAACAAACAGTCCAAATTTTATAAGGAAGGTAAACATAATGAAGATCCTTTTTTCCATGTAACAACATGTGAACACCTTCATCATGTATTCTTTTTAAACATACTGAATTACCATGATACCATATTCCTTATAGAATACTAGATATACTCCTTCTATCCAAAAATGTATACAAATCATCAATCAGTTTCAAGGAAGTTAAGAATATCCAATATAATTTATCCAAATCAATAACGTCTTATTCCAAAATCACTATCTCGGTATCAGAACCATATTATGGTTTATCTTTCTCTCAACCATATATTTTCCAAAAATTTAACCTACTGTGGAGTCACTTTTCTTGGTTCCACACAATCTCAAGTCCTTGATGAAATAGTACTGCAGTACAATCCTTATATACTCCATAATTATTATAACCAGTACATCATTTATACAACACTCAAATTAAAAAAAAATTCTTTAATAACAACATAAGAACTCTAATCATTACTCCTCATCTGTGGTAGTATCATAAATTGATTATTATACAATAACATCATTTGGGGCATACTCTGATGATTTGGACAATGGTTTTCATAGTGTCCCCAATCCTTGCTGAAGAAGCATTGTACATTTGAAACCATTTTCTTACCCTTGTAGTCACGCACATTGTGTCCTTTTTCTCTACACTTATAACAAACTACCATTCCCTTTAGGCAAGTTCCATGATGTTTCTTCCCACAATTACCACATATTGGAAAATTCTTCTTTCCCCTCATCCCTTTATCCATCATTCTCTCTTCCATCCCTTTCGTCTCTTGCTTCGCTTCAAATCCATAGGACTCAAGGAATTCTTTACTTATCTTATTAACACATGATACTATTTCTTCATATGTTGAGAACACCTGGGAGACTATTTCCCTTCGAAATGTTGGCTTAATACCGTGAAAGATACGATCCTTCTTACTCTTTGGATCATACGTATTGCTGGAGTTCACATTCCTTCTACTGGGTGCCATTTCTATACAATGACATAAACTAGGTTAGTTTATGAATTATAATGAATAATTCCAAACTTTTAAAATAATTAATGTAAATTGAACGGTTTATGGATATAATCCATAATCATAAGAATGTTTTCTTTGAAGAAGTATATACTCATAAACCCTACAAAATGATTTGTAATGAAAATGAGAGTTATCCTAAGAATATCCCCTGGGAGTGTCGTAACCAAGAGTGCATCAAGGCCCGTTGTCGTGCACCAGTTCCCGTTCGAGTCTAGCTCAAAGCGGTGTTTTCGGGTTTTATCCCTAGGAACATCTGTGCCAGAGCCGCCTCTACCTGCTCGTATCCAGACATGGATGTATTGCTTGGAAAACTCACAAAATCTCTTCAATACCAAAATTCTAGGAAGTTCTTCTATACTAATCCTCAAAGTTCATCTTAGGTCTACGTGCTCTAATCAGAGTTTATCTAAATCTAGCTTCCAAGGTTTGTACTAAACTTCCTCTAATACCAACTGTAACGCCCCGACCCCAGCTACCGAGAGTCGGTGCATTACTTCGTAACATTGGCATGATCACAAAAGACCATGTCTCGAAAGGCCGATTAGTTTAGTAGCCTTGGAAACATTAGATACATTCGTAAACGTTACATTACATCATAAAGTGAAAAACAACAATATCAAAGTCTCCATAGTCCACACTAATATCCTCTTCTGACTATCCCTGTAGGTCATTCATAAAATACTTCTTCACATCCTAGAAAATGTTAAAACATTGAAAGGGGTGAGCTCAGATGATCAGTAAGGATAACAATATTGCGAAAGCTTTCATAAATAAACATATAAATTTAAGACAATGTATAACTAAAACAAAAGCCTTTTAAACTTGAACATCAACATAATATGGCAAAAGTAAAATGAGATAATGCCATTCACTTCTTCACATGAATATTCTACTGGTCGAATAATCACATGCAATATCAATAACCACTTTCATAATGATGGAATGTATAATGCCAGACTATCATAACCACGTAGTCAAGGCCTCGTGCCAAGACCAAAAATAAGATTTTGTCAAGGCCTCGTGCCAAGACACTAGTTTGTCTCATGAGACCTGCCGATGCATCGAGGAGCTATAGTGGGCTCCACCCGTCACTTATTAAGTCCAATGCATTCCTCATATGAATAGGTTTAAACATATCATAAACCATAACACAATCGTATCACATGAAACATGCATAAAGGAAACATAACATTTCCACATTTCAATCAGAAGATATCAATGCAGCACATTGATATAATAGAAATTCTTCCAAAACCATTTTCAATACCAAAATAAAAGAAAGATAAAACTTTTATTTATTTTTCATTAAAAAAAATGATTGCTTGTAGAGGAAGCCGAAACTCAAATAATGGTCACGGCGGCGGAGAAGTCGTTGTCGCCACATAAGTACGGAAAGAAAAACATTCCCTTTTTGTCGTTTAGTAAAACGCTTCGTATAAAAAAGATTCCTTTTGAATAAACGTAAAAGTCAAAGGGGTTTATACACAGTATAAAAGAAAGTTGTTTATAAAACAAAATATGCCTCAATGAAAGGAGATTGAGATGAAGTCCTTAAAAAGATAATTTTTAAAATAAAATAGATCTATTATGTGTATTCACTATAGGTACACATAAATAAAGTAAAAACACAAAATAATACATAATAAAATCATGACATAATTTGAATGTTGGAGATTAACCCAAAGAATGGAAGTTGGGTTAAGAAATTCCCTTACCTCATGTCCGACTTGACTCAACCATTCTTTAACCTCTTGAATAATAAACTAGAGATAATATCTACCTTATTAAGAACCATTTTCAATTTCATTATCCTTTTTATATCACTTATTACAATGTTATGAACGTTATGTAATTATTTAAGTTAATAACGGTCTTTTTGTCGATCTTTGGTACGTCAGTCAACAATAAACTTCTTATAATTACAAGTTGTTCATGTGGTAGAATATCCATTATATCCAGAATTATATTCATGATTTATATGTCATATATATCTTATATATCCTGTATATAAATTCATTTATAATATTACGTAACATTTAGAGGTAAGAAATGAAATGCACCGTTCATGGAGACGGTAAGTCGTACGTACGCATGAACGCTACTTTCATTTCAATTTCATATTTAATGGAACTAAATCATAATGATATAAATTTATAATATAATTCCAGTATAATATAGTGTATAATACCATTTACTTCATCCTTTATACATCCCACATATGGCATTAACGATTCAAATCACTTTGAGGGGGCGGTAGTCCGCACTTCCTAAAATGAAATTATCGCGTTTTACCCATAATGGAAATCATAAAGTATGCCATAAATGAGAAATACAGAAGCATAAGTAAAACATAAACATATTATATATCATATATAAAAATAGTGACATCTTAATGGCCACCATTGAAGGTGTTATATGAGTGTTGAACAATCATCGTTTCATGAGGCAGAAATTCGCCATCCACAGAAACCGTATGTTCTTTAACAATTAGATGTAGGTGTGTGTAACTGTAGCTCGAATACTTATTATAAAAACATTCTAGTATATTGAGGATACTGGTTTTGTTACAAAAGAAATGAATAAAAAGAGTTTAGGGGGTTGGAGAAGAAAAATAAAACAAAACAACATTAGAAAAGACATTACCTCAAAATCGGGTAACTCTTTTTGATTTGAGCCAAAGGCTTCCTTGGGAAGAGTTATGCCCAAAGTGAGGCTTCTAGGAGTAAGGGAGGAATTTTGGGAGAGTATTTGGGCAGATTTTGGCCGAGCCAAATGGCTTGAAAGTGTGAATGTGGTGGTAGAGGTGGGGGCCTTTTATAAGTGGAGAGGAGGGGCACTTTTGGAAAGTAATGAAATGTTATTCAATTATACAATGCTTTTCGGTTTCTAAAGGTCCCACACTTATATAATTCGTGGCTAAGGTGATAAGGGTTCGAAATATACCCATACAATAGTCTTTGTACAAGTGTAATCCTTCGATTTTTCATTATCTTTTCATTTTATTAAAATCGTTAAATAACGAGGTCATCGCTGCATCATAATGATGTCATAAATAATATGATTTATTTAATGTCTAAAAATTATAAAAAAACTACTATGATGTAGGAAATATTTTTATCTTTCTAATGAATATATATAATCAAAATTTGGAATTGTTTAACCCCACGTAAAAATTGTTTTAGTAAAACATTTTATGTTTGTGTCATTTTTTACTTTAACATTAAATAAAAGGTGTTTATGTCATTTTCTAACTAAAGTGGCTCCATGGGTTCCCAAGTTGACCCATGGAATGTCTTGGTCGGCCATGAATCATCCAATAGGAGTAGGAAAAGTTTCATGCTCATCTCATTTTATAAAAACATTATTTGTACCTTAAACTACACTAATTACCTCTAATCGCGATTAAGAACTTAAAAGTTACTATTCACCAAAAAATTATTTTTATCTCATTGAACCACATTTTACTTCTTAATGACAACCATGTATGTCGGATTTTTGAAAATCAAATCACAGAAGTGGTAATATTTCATTTAAACGAAAAATCAGTTATTTAACTACCACTTAGTGGTTTCACTATTCATCAAAAATTGAAGTTTTTCAGAATAAGGCCAAAATTTCACCCTAAGCTATAATTGATATTACGAATTAAAAAATGATGTCTATTTTAAAAAATTCCAAACATATAAGTTGCATTAATTAATTTGATAATTAATTCCCGCTGTTACAACAAATAGCGTGTTTTTAAGAAACAATTTATATCAAAAGATTGGCAATTGTTTATGTCCAATTTCAATGTTAAATTAATTCTAATGACCACCATTGGATAAAATGGTAAAAATATATTCTAATTATACTTTAAAACCACTCAATATTATAACTTATCACTATAAATTATTTTGATTAAAAAACTTGTTTTTAGTATTTTTCACTATTCATAAAAATTGGAAGTTCTCAGAAAATTACAAAAAATTCAACTTTGGATAATTTCGATATTACGAATACAAAAATGAAGTCCATTTTGAAATATAAAATTTCTATAAATTTAAAAAGTGGTTATTACTATTCATAACGGCTACTTTGATTAGTTGCAGTGTGTTAGAACTCGATGTTGCGTACAATGCAAGCTATTACATTATTGAATGAGAAGCGTATCATGGAAGCTCGGGGTGTTACAAATATGGAATGGAGGGAGTTCAAAGATCTTTTATTAGAAAAATATTTTCCTCGTTACCATCGAGCAGATATGGAAAGGCAATTTCTGAGTCTGAGGCAGAAGGAGGATGAGAATGTCGCAAAGTATGAGGCTATCTTTACAAGGTTAGCGAGGCATACTGCCGATTATATACGTAACCCAAGGAGTAAGATTGATCATTTCATTTATGGGTTAAAACCATTTCTCCGTCGAGCTTTAGTATCACAATCCTTCTCATCATACGAAGATATTGTCTCGTGTGCTTTCAAGACAGAAAAGGAATTCTCTAAGTCTTATGACAACAAAGTAAAGCAAGAGAAGAAGAGAACAGTGGAACAAGAGATAGATAAAGGGAAAAAGGGAAAGAAGGATTTTCCATTATGTGATAATTGTGGGAAGAATCACCCTGGAACTTTCCTAAAAGGAATGGGAGTTTTTTATAAATGTGGAGAAAAGGGTCAGCAGGCTCGTGATTGCAAGGGAATGAAAGAGGCTATCAAAGTTGAATTCTAAAATTGTAGAGAAATGGGTCATTATGCAAATGAATGTCCTAAGCGTCAGGGAAACTTACCTCAGAAAAGGCCAAGGGATCAAGGACAATCTTATTCTCTTACTACAGTTGAAGCAGAATAACTAATGTATTGGTGTTTTTGGACTCATGGATTATATTCTAGTTATTAGAATAATGTGATATATATATATATATATATAAGTATTGTACTGCAGTACTTGCTGATTTCAGTAAGGTTTTAATATGATGAAGGTAATCATATTTTTAGTATGTGACAATAAGAGAAACTTTACCTTGTTTGGGGAATCTGATAAATTGATTTTGGAATTAAGAGACCTTTTAGAGAAAGTCTGGACAGAGGTATTTTGGATAACTATAAAGGTTGGAGTGGATTAAGGTTGGAGTGGATTAAGTTGATCTTTGGATAGTATTATTAAAGGTTAAAAAATTTATGAAGATTATTTTTGGAATATTATAATACTATAGTTTTAGGAAAAAGACAACCTGCAGGGTGGGGCACAACCCGTCGCGTCGGACAAATATGGAAGAATCGAGCCCACAACCATAGTGCGACAGGCCTTTATTTCCTACCACTAGCATAAAGGAAGTCCCTGGTTATTACAAAATAATTTTACTAATCTAAGTGGTATGTGTTAACATTTGGAACCTTATACAATTAGGATAAGTATAATATTTTTGAGTTCCATTATCTTTTTGAGTGAAAGATGAGTTGAAGGTTGAAACTCTAATTTTCAAGCATAAATATATATATACCTATCTCTTATTCAATGAATAAATTAATTCTTAAACTTTAGTAAATGGATATTAAAACAAAAAAATGTGTTATCCTAATACCTTATGTCTTGTTGAACAGATGATATTTTAAATGAACATAGATTGAAGGCTTTGAGGCCCTCAATTTGACAGTTGATTGTGATTGATGACCTCAATCACTCCCTACAAATATTTACGTTTTTCCTCCAATTATATGTCTCTAATTGCCACCGATGTTCTCCTAATCGAGATCATAATTGGGTGGTGACTTTTTCATTTCCCTTTCCCTCTTATTAAGGCTAAATTTTATTAATCTTATTTCCAATGTGGGTTTTCCACAAAGGTATTTTTTCTTTTCAGCATTTTATTTTCAAAGAAAAAAAATTTCAAATTGCGAGGACGCAATTTATTGAAGGTGGGGAGAATGTAACACCATGAGCTTCCATGATACGCTTCTCATTCAATAATGCAATAGCTTGCATTGTACGAAACATCGAGTTCTAAAACACCGCCACTAATCAAAGTAGTCGTTATGAATAGTAATAACCACTTTTTAAAATTATAGAAATTTTATATTTTAAAATGGACTTCATTTTTGGATTTGGAATATCGAAATTAGCCTATGTTGAATTTTTGGTATTTTTCTGAGAACTTCCATTTTTTATGAATAATGAAAAATACTTAAAAAAAAAATTTTTTAATCAAAATAATTTATAGTGATAAATTATACTATTGAGTGGTTTTAGAGTATAATTAGAATATATTTTTACCATTTTATCCAATGGTGGTCATTATAATTAACTTAACATTGAAATTGGGCATTAACAATTGTCAATCTTTTGATATAAATTGTTTCTTAAAAACACGCTATTTGTTGTGACAGCAGGAATTGATTATAAAATTAATTAATGAAACTTATATGTTTGGAATTTTGTAAAATAGACATCATTTTTTTATTCAGAATATCAATTAGAGCTTAGGGTGAAATTTTGGCATTGTTCTGAAAAACTTAAATTTTTGATGAATAGTGAAACAACTAAGTGGTAGTTAAATAACTGATTTTTCGTTTAAATGAAATATTACCACCTCTGTGATTTGATTTTCAAAAATCCGACATACATGGTTATCATTATGAAGTAAAATGTGGTTCAATGAGATTAAAATAATTTTTTGTGAATAGTAACTTTTAAGTTCTTAATCGCGATTAGAGGTAATTAGTGTAGTTTAAGGTAAAAATAATGTTTTAATAATATGATATGAGCTTGACAATTTTCCTACTTCTTTTGGATGAGTCATGGCAGACCAAGAAAATACATGGGTCAACTTGGGGACCCCATGGAGCCACTTTATTTGGAAAATGACATAAATACATTTTATTTAATGTTAAAGTAAAAAATGACACAAACATGAAATGGTTTAGTAAAACAACTTTTCCATGGGGTTATACAAGTCATATTTTTTACTATAAATAGTCATTGGAAAGTTAAAAATATTTCCTACATCATAGTATTTTTTTTATAATTTTTATACATTAAATAAATTAAATTATTTATGACATCATTATGATGCAGCGATGACCTCATTATTTAACGATTTTAATAAAATGAAAAGATAATGTACAATCAAAGGCTTACACTTGTCCAAAGACTATTGGATGGGTAGATTTCGAACCCTTACCACCTTATCAACGAATTATATAAGTTTGGGACCTTTATAATCCGAAAAGCATTGTATAATAATGTAAAATTTCCTTACTTTACAAGAGTGCCCCTCCTCTCCTCTTATAAAAGGCCCCCACCTCTACCACCTCATTCACAGTTTAAAGCCATTTGGATCGGCCAAACTCTGCCCAAATACTCTCCCAACTTTCCCCCCTTACTCCTAGAAGCCTCACATTGGGCAGAATTCTTCCCAAGGAAGCCTTTGGCTCAAATCAAAAAGAGTTACCCAATTTTAAGGTAATATATTCTCTTATGTTATTTTGTTTTATTTTGCTTCTACAACCCCTTAAACTCTTTTTATTAATTTATTTTGTAACAACACCAGTATCCTAAATATACTAGGATGTTTTTATAAGAAGGATTAGAGATACACTTACACACACCTACATCTAATTGTTAAAGAACATACGGTTTATGTGGATGGAGAATTTCTGCCTCACGAAACGATGATTGTTCAGCACTCATATAACACCTTCAAAGGTGGCCATTAAGATTTCACTATATTTATATATGATATATAATATGTTTATGTTTTACTTATGCTTCTATATTTCTCATTTATGGAATACTTTATGATTTCCATTGTGGGTAAACGCGATAATTTCATTTTAGGAAGTGCGGACTACCGCCCCCTCAAAGTGATTTGAATCATTAATGCCATATGTGGGATTTATAAAGTATGGAGTAAATGGTATTATACACTATTTTATACTGGAATACATTTATATAATTATGATTTCATTCCATTAAATACGAAATTGAAATGAAAGTAGCGTTCATGCGTACGTACGGTTTACCGTCTCCATGAACGGTGCATTTCATTTCTTACCTCTAAATGTTACGTAATATTATAAATGAATGTATATACTGTATATATATGATATATATGATATCTACATCATGAATAAAATTCTTGTTATAATGGATATTTCACCACATGAACAACTTGTAATTATAAGAAGTTTATTTTTGACTCAAGTACCTAAGATCGACAAAACGACCGTTATTAAATTAAATAATTACAGAATGTTCATATCATTGTAATAAGTGGTATAAAAAGGATAATGAAATTGAAAATGGTTCTTAATAAGGTATATATTAACTCTAGTTTATTATTCAGGAGGTTAAAGAACGGTTGAGTCAATTCAGACACGAGGTAAGGGAATTTCATAACCCAACTTCCATTCTTTGGGTTAATCTCCTACTTTCATATTATGTCATGATGTTATTATGTCGTATATTGTATTTATACATTCTTTCTGTGTACATATAGTGAATACACATAATAGATATATTTTATTTAAAAATTATCTTTTTAAGGGACTTCGTCTCAATCTCCATTCATTGAGGCATATTTTGTTTTATACACAAATTTCTTTTGTACAGTGTATAAACCCCTTTGACTTTTATGTTTATTCAAATGGAATCTTTTTATACGAAGCGTTTTAGTAAACAACAAAAAGGGAATGTTTTTCTTTACGTACATATGCGGCAACAACGACTTCTCCGCCGCCATGACCAATATTTGAGTTTCGGCTTCCTCTACAAGCCATCATTTTTTTGATGAAAAATAAATACAAAGTTTTAACATTATTTTATTTTGGTATTGAAAATGGTTTTGAAAGAGTTTTTATTATATCAATGTGTTGTATTGATATCTTGTGATTTAAATGTGGAAATGTTATGTTTCCTTTATGCATTTTTTATGTGATATGATTACGTTATGGTTTATGATATGTTTAAACCTATTCATATGAGGAATGTATTGGACTTCATAAGTGACGGGTGGAGCCCGCTATAGCTCCTCGATGCATCGATAGGTCTCATGAGACAACTAGACGTGGAATTGGCCGAGGCCCTTTCCCAATTTGATTTATGGTTTTGGCCGAGGCCTTAATCATTTTAGACGTCTTGGCCGAGGCCTTGACAAAATGTTTCAGAATGTCCGACATTATACATTCCTTCATTATGAAAGTGGTTATTGATCTTTCATGTGATTATTCATCTAGTAGAATATCCATGTGAGTATGTAAGTGGAATTATTTGATTTTACTTTTTCCATATTATGCTGAAGTTCAAGTTTAATAAGGCTTTTGTTTAGTTATACATTTCCTTAAATGTTTATGTTTATTTATGAAAGCTTCTGCAATATCGTTATCCTTACTGAGCATCTGAGCTCACCCCTTTCAATGATTTAATATTTTCCAGGATGTGAAGAAGTATTTTATGAATGACCTGCAGGGATAGTCAGAAGAGGATATGAGTGTGGACTATGGAGACTTTGTTATTTTAGTTTTTCACCTTATGATGTAATGTAACATTTATGAATGTATCTAGTGTTTCCAAGGCTACTAAACTAATAGTTCTTTCGATATGTGATCTTTTGTGATCATGCCAATGTTACGAAGTAATGCACCAACTCTGGGTAGCTGGGGTCGGGGCGTTACAGGAACAGTTTTAAAATGGGAGGTACATGTCGTGTAGTTGGAAGTACATGCCCTGTACTTTGTTTTTTTCACATAAAATGGGCAGTAGTCTCCCCTTTTTACAGGGAAGAATTAGAACTGGAGGAAGGAGTGGGAGTGGACAGCTGAACCTTTGGATATCCACTGAGCGCATGTCGGGAATCCGTTTCTACCTCAGACAATCTCTTTGGAACCGCATGTGTAATCCCTCCCATCTCCTTGGGTACTACTTTCCAATTCTTCTCCAAACATGAGTTATTTGGGTTTGAACAATTTATCTTACACCTCAAATCTACGTCATAATTGGGTGTTTCTGGGATCGACGATCGTGTATACTGCTCGTTGGCGTATAAGGATGGTGGCTTGGTATTTCTTTTCAACTATTCTACGTTTTGTGCATTTTAGGTGCCCCGAACCCATGTTGGGTCGTCGTCTGGCTGAGGCCGTGGCTATTTTTAAAATACCTAGAACTGTATAGGTAATTATATGTGATATTAAAAATGCTGGTTGGGATCATTTCTTGGATCGAGGACCACCCTAGGGGTGTGTTCCACTGTTAAGCCGTTTGGCCAGGATACACGAGGGTATGCCTTAAAAATAATAATTGTAGAATTTCCTTGAGAATAATTTCTTGTGAATGTTTATTTACATGTTGGACATGGCCCGATTACTGGATCTCGAGGGTAGTGTTTTGCATAGCCTGTTGGTGTTGTTTTTCATAGCCCGAGGGCAGTGGTTATCATAGCCTGAGGTAAAATTCTTTCTTGACTGTGGGAAGTTTATTCTGTGCCTGTGGGCGACACTTCCTACACCCGAGGGCAATATCCTTATGCATGTGGGTAGATTCTTGTGTTGGATACTCCTTACATGAGTGTAGGGGTTTACATGTCTGAGGAAAATAGCTGTTTACTTAGAATATTCACTGTGGTGGTATATTAAATTAAATAATTAAAAGGATATTATAATTTCAATATAAATGGTTATGGTAGTTACTTCTAATACTGCTTACTTTTATTTCATTATACTACTACACACCATTGTTGCATGTTTTACACACAGTTGAGCATGTGCCTTTGGTGGGTGCCTACTGGGATTTATTCCTCACACCCCGTTTGGGCCATGCTTTTCGGCCCAAACAGATTAAATTGCTGTAGGTGTAGATAGGGGAAAGAGTCCCTATACGGGTGCTTGATTGCTACTGAGGAGTAGGGGAGCATGGGACCGAGCTTAGGGTCGTGATACTGCCGGCTGTTTTGTTTTGTTTTTCTGTACTTTGTATTGTATTGTTTTGCATTGTAACATGTTCTGTATGTTTTCATAGAAATTGAGGCATGTTTCACCATCATTTATATACTGGTTGGTTATATCTACTGTAGTTTTTTTTCAAGTTATGTATGGGAATTTTGCTTCCGCTGTTGTATGTTTTATTTTGTATTCCTCTATGTTACATTTTGACAAATGAGGGAATTGCTTCCCCACTATCAGACCTAGGCCCTCACTGCTAGTCGCCATCCTCTGGCGTTTTGGGGAAATGCGCTTGAGGTCACATGGCGAACCAGGTTCAGGGAACCCATTGAGTGGAACCCGACTCGGGATGTTACATTTATAATATGTTTCAATTGTGTATTCTTTCTTTTAGAGGATAATGGAAAAAACATTTCCTCTCGTTGAATTTACATATAAAATATTTTAACATGATTCGATCATAATGGATCAATATTAGGATTTTATGGGTGGACATGTAGATCTCTCTTCTTCTAGGTGTAGTTTGGAGAGTGTCCCTTGGATGGGCCATGTGTTGTTCTGGAGATGACTGAGATTTTTTAGTTGATTTGAAGGAATTTTATTTTGGAATAAATTCAAAAAAAATCATATGTAGACCATCATCATCTTATAGTGGAGTTTGAGGATAGTAATCCGGCCTTTTTTTAGTGTTTATAAAGCTTGAAAAATCATTGGATGGGTAAGCAGTGTATTCTTGAACTATGTTCTATGGGACTGCTTAAGATAATTGGATGACAAGTGAGGGTGGACTATTGGTTGGAATTTATATCTTGTTGGATAATTATACATGATTTTTTTTATATTTCCCAATCAAGGAGGTATATACCACATCCTTCCCATGTGATTAGATTGGAGGAGGTTAATCATGATCCCAATTCCACATTCGATGAAAATCCTCTTCAGATTATGGAAATGAATAATAACGTAATAAATGGTAAAATGTTCCCCATAGATCAGGTAATATTGATGTATGTACATGATATCCAAAATATGTTGGAAAAATATTCATTAATGAGGAAGAAATGGCCTTCTTTATTCACAGATCCAAGATTATGAGGTCTTTCATGGGAAATAATCTATTTAAGGTGGGAAAATTATAACACCCCATTAACATTCTATCAGATATGTTGTATCCTTTGTTTTTGATTTTTTTTCATGGGATTAATAGTGATGAAAAGTAAATGGAGTGTTATGTATAATGGTGATGTCATGGAATTTATTAATTTTTAGCCTTAATTCGTAGTTTTTTTGTTCGGTCGACAATTAAACACAATGTAATGGATGTACATTACATGAAATGGATTCCAAAAAGATGATATGAGATAGATACAATGATATACTTACAAACATTTTAACATGTTGATTTCTTGTAATGGAATGTAATGGGTGTTTGTAAATAAAACGGCATATTTTTCTCCGATTCTAGTCTTCAGGGATTACACAATGTTTAATAGGATTACAAGGACTTTAATTATAATTATAATGGTTTGGGGAAAATATAAGAGTGTTTTATTCATTCTTCCTTTGTGAAACCTCCTTGGTCTCAACCAATAGTCAAATCCTAGAAAATTTTGGGAAACTCTTTGCCTTTTGGATCATTTTCTTTAGGAATTTTCACTGGTGGGGTTGCATTTCATCATTCTAGGTAAGTATTACTTCTTTTTTTTCATTATAATTGGTTATTATTTGTTTTTGGCTATGGTTATATATATATTTTTAATCTGATAATTTATTCTATCGATCATTAGCAGTTTATCAGTATCCTTTGCATATAAAATAATTTATCATGGTTAATGGTCACCATTGTTAAAATAAACTACGGTTCCCTGTGTTCTAGTAGGCATTTAAATATGACAGTTTAATTTGATGAATTAAATTTTTTATTAGATAAATTTATTAGAGTCATTTTTAGGTTTAGAAGTGATATGTGGATTCAATTGAGTTCATAGAAAAAAACAAATATTAAAAAGGGGGGATTTCTTTGGAAATGGATTTTTTTTTTATTTTGAAAAGTGTTTTCAAACTCTTAAGTTTATTTTATGGGATTGGAAAATTTATCAAGAAATTGTGTGCATGGTTTTGAAATGGATTTAGAAATTTTCAAATTGGGATCCCGGGGTTCGTTGAGAAAGACACGTGGGTATTCATACTATGTGCATTGGATCATTAAAAGGAAACTAGTTTTGGTGAAATCGACTGTATGGACATAATATTAGAGGGATCCAATGTTATAATCTATATATTTTATTTTTAGAGTACTGTATTATGTGTTGAAGAGGATATATCCTATTGGTGAGGTGATTTCACATTTATGGTTATGTAACACGTAGATGTTTTTATCCTCGATTGTTGGTTATATTGTTTATATGAGGTTAGTTTCATGGATGTGCAGTATCCAGTTACCCACATTCCATATAGACACTAATTTAATTTTTTATCATTTATACTTTCTATAACTCTATTTTTACAATATGAAATAATTTTGTTAAAATAAAAAAGGAAAATGATTTATAAATGACTTTGTTATATGAATTTTATTTGTATAAATGTTTTTCAAATGGGATAATTGATTCATTATTGATATTAGACTCTGTATAGAAACTATGGTTACATCCTACCCAGTATTGGATCATACCATACATTTTTTATTTGGGAATTTATGGACGTTGTATTATGGGATTCAGGTAAAGGGAATAACATCTTGTAGTATTCTGGCATCTCTTTTTACTATTTCATTTTCTTTAGATTGGTCTCGAGGTGAATATTTGAATCATGGGGATTTCATATAATTCTTATTTATTTCTTTTTTATTGGATTGTATGAATTTTTTTATCTCATATGTTTCCAATTAGTAATATATTTGTATGTATTATTTTGGTTATATTCAATATTGCTTTTTGTTATCAGGTTTTACATATATTTTATCATAGACCGGTTCATGTGGAATGCCTAGTCAACCCTAGTTGGTTCTTATAGGATATTTGAGTAATCAATAGTTTAAAACATTATTTGTTTTCAATTTATGATAAACACGTCACATTGAAGACATCAATACATATAATTATGAATAATTGTTATTATATTTCCTTAGTAACCAAAAATATTATATATTTTCTTATGTTATTATGAATTATCCAATTTACATTTTACGAAATAGATGATTATAATTTACTAGTGATAACCGATGTTATGTAATGGTACATATTATATGTTTTCTTTATATTCTATATTACAGTATCCTTTTATTGGAAATAAATAATGAATCATTTTCATAGGACTCAAATCACACACAATTGGGGAATCAATCCCTTGATCATGTATACTAAATGAACTGCACTGTGTTTTTAAAAACTAATGTATTAATATTAATTACATTTAAATAATCATGGTATGTTTCATACAATTTTAAAATATAAAATCACCACTTCTCAATTTAGTGTAATGGATGAAATATCTATAGCTATTCATGAATTACTTCATGTAGATCTATGAGATTGTTTCATGTTTATGCATAAGATGGATTTTTATCCTTTTAACCATTTAATAATTATTTTTTAGAAACTATCATAACCCCCTAAAGAGGTATAAATTTGAATCCTTTTAGAAATTTATGGATCAAAAAAATATTGTTGATAATCAACATGTTTAAAGATATTGAAATATCTTGTAGTCTATTAGGGATAGTATCTTAACTATGAGTTCTGTGTTTATGTAGGGGACTCTAGGATTCTATCATAACCCTCACTGTTTAATGAAACATTGTGTAATAGTATGTGGGAATGAGTAACTGTACGTTTTTAGAAATGGTAATCTCGATGATAGGTCACAAAAATAATTCGTTTTTATTTTTTGGGATATGAATTACAAAAACAAATAGACATAGTAAACTGGGGTTTTCAAGTAATGTAAATAATGATATTACATATGGTATATTATATAGAGGTAAACCAGAATTATATTATTTATGAGTGTTTTTTGGGATTATTTTTTGTGGTTATCAAGGGAAAAATATCAAAATAATGAAATAAGTGTAACTGTCATGACCCATCCCCCGGGGCCCATGCCGTGACTAACCCCAAGCCCGCCATCCATAGGCTAGGGGCTGGCGACTAACATCGAAGGTGTATTCCCTAAAACTGGGAAGTCATTGCCTTTATAACCGGTAAACACACACAACCAAGCACACAACAGCATACGAACACAAGTCAACTATATAGAAAATAGAGTGAAGAAATTAAAAAGGGGCCAGAATACTACCCCAACAGCAATAGTACATGTACAACTGAAATACAATACAACTAATGAAAAATAAAGGCAGTTACTAGGTCGTTCTCCAGTTCCTACCTGAGGGGTAATTACAGATCTCCTCCACATCACTCCACGTCCACCCGTCTCCTCTGCGTACCAACATGCAGTAAGGTCCACCTTTGGTCCCTATCTAGGCCTAGTATTCTCAGCCTCAATCTGCGATTTCCATCGTATACATCCAACACAACACGGTGTGGGCATAGCCCGTGCAGGGGTGAGTATAACAATGCTCATTAGGGACCCTTAGACACTTAAGGTCTCGCAAAATCCACAAAAGATAAAACATCTAGCATGAAAGAAATAGATAAGCCTACATAGGTATATTCCCATAAATATACCAATGTTTTCATGTAATCCATCTCAATCATGATGGATCACAGAGGTTCTGACTCATATCACACCAATTATATCTTTAGGTACAGTAGTATAGATGATTAGATGTAACTACTCAATCATCTTACTCCATTAAGAGGATCTGCTGCTAAACTGTACAGAATCGCTAAGAGCTGACATGCACAATATCGCTAGGAGGTGACCCACACAAGATCGTTGGAGATGACCCACACATGATTGGTAAAAGCTGAACCCCATAGGATTCCTAGGAGCTGACCCACACAAGATTGCTGGGGCTGACCCACAAAGGATCTATAGGAGCTGGCCCACACATGATCGCTAGGTGGTGACCCACACAGGATCGCTAGGAGCTCACCCACACAAGATCGATAGAGATAAGCCACATAGGATCACTAGGAGCTGACCCACACAAGATCGTTATGAGATGACCCACATAGGATCGCTGGAGATGACCCACAAATGATTGCTAGGAGCTCACCCACACAGGATCATTAGAAGCTGACCCACACATGATATCTAGGAGCTGACCCACACAAGATCGCTAGAGCTGACCCACACAGCATTGCTAGGATCTGACCCACACAGGATCTCTAGGAGCTGAACCACACATGATCTCTAGGAGTTGACCCACATAGGATCTCTAGGAGCTGACCCACATAGTATCACTGGAGCTAACCCACAAGGAATCGCTAGGAGCTGACCCATAGAGGATCTCTAGGAGCTGACCCACACATGATCACTAGAACTGACCCACACATGATCATTAGGAGATGACCCATATGGGATCGCTCGGTGCTGACCCACAGAGGATTGCTATGAACTATCCCACACATGATCGCAAGAGCTGACCCGCACATGTTCTCTAGGAGCTGACCCACAAAGGATCGCTTGGAGATGACCCACACAGGATCTCAAGGAGATGAGTCACACAAGATCTCTATGAACTTACCCAGAAAAGACCACTAGGAAATCACTCTTCTCGTCATAGCCATCTATTGGGTTTCTGCACTAGGCTTTCTTGTCTCAGAGTGAGTCCACACCCTAATCCACTAGTTGATTCTCCAAATATCATGATGTCCCATGAATAAGTATCTCAATGGACCGCCATGTAATAGTGGTATTAACGTAACAGACGGCACGTGAATCGGATGCCCAGTCTGTGAGTTATTAGCCTTTAAGTCTCGGGGGCATGGATGGATTCCTGCTTGATCCAACCTTAACATACCCCATGTTAACCTAAATCTCTAGTGGGGTATACTCAAAGAGACCGTCTCGCTCCATGATTTCCAATTCCACTAATGGTTTTTAAAATTGATGTCTAGAGCCAATGTTATGGCTAAATGAATGTAAATATGTCATAGTGGGCCTGGTTCCGTTCCGACCCGGTCGGACTGACCTGGCCCGATCCGGCCTGGGCCGACTCTGTTCGGGTCGTCCATGACAGCTGGGTTGGGCCTAGCATGCCACAAGGGGCCACAGAGGGCCATGGGGGGTGGCTCAATCGGGGTTTGCCACAAGGGCTAGAGGTGTCGAGGCGGCTCGGCGGGGGTGGCTCAGCCTGAAGGGCGGTGATGGCTCAAGCGATGGTTCGGCCCAGTCATCAGTGGCAGATCAAACTATTGCTCGGACCGACGTCGGTTTCTCGGGAGGTGGCTTTTCCTTGATTGCGGTGGAGGCTCAACCCAAACGGCGGTGGCAGCTCGGACGGTGTAACGACTCAGACAGCAGAAGTGGCAGGGCCTGGAGGCGGCGGGTCGGACGACGGTAGCAGGTCAGACCGATGAGGATGATTGGATGGCGGCGGCGGCTCGGCCCATTTGCGGCGGCTCGGATGGATGTGACGGCTCATCCTGGACACGACATCTCAAACAATGGCGGCATCTAGGCCCGACGGTGGTGGATCATACGGTAGTGGCGACTCAGTTTGGCTCGACTGCAGATGGTGCAGAGTGGTGGAGGCCACGGGGCAGTGATGTTTCATGCCTTCGTAAATGGTTCTCGAGTTCCACTGGTGCCGACCGCCGGTACCAGTAGTCGTCACCGAAGTTGGCTACATCCATCGAGAAGGATACACCATTCATGAAGAATGAAGAAAGGGGTCAATTGATGTTTATTTGTTCTACACCCACTGCGTTAGAGTATTAACAGGCAGATCAACGAGAACAAGAACTTGTATGGAAGATATTTAAGAACTTCTATCCCCACAATCTTCATCAATCACAAATCCCATTCCCTCAAAAGATACATATAAGGGAAAAACAATGAAAAAAAACCACTACCTTGGATTGTTCATTGATGTTGTCATGAGAAGAAGTTTATGTTTTCGATGTTTGTCTCATCCTCCACACACCTCCAATCCCGGGCTCATTCGTCAGTTCATCGTAGTTGAAGACGTTTCTCATTGGAGTGTTTCCTGAGGATGAATTCGAAGCCGTTGTTCTCCATTGGAGGAGCATTCATCGTGGAAGATGGGTAATCCTCTGAGGACTCTCCTCTCTCAATTCAACCAAAACATGAAAGTGGTTCCAATATAATTAACTTAAGGAGAAATTATGTTGGCACACTCACACATGTCGGCAAAATTAAAGTATGACGTTGGCACAATTAGGGTTGAAGATGCTGAAGAGGATCCTCCACATCAAATAGAGAGTTGAGAGGTTTCTCCCTCATTAAGAGGGTAGTTAAAGAGGTTTATGCCTCGAGTGGTCCCCACCACCATAAACTCTCATGGGAGGTTAGGCTTGGGTGGTCCCAAACACCATAACCTCTCTAGGGAGGTTAATTTATGTGGTCCCCACCTGTGAAACTTCCACATGGTAGTTTCAAAACAAAACAAAATAAAATCAAACACACTTTATTTTATTTTATTCTTTTCAGGAAAAACCCAAAAATTAACTTTCACCATATACCAACTACCATCGAGGTGAAAGTATTCTTAATAGAATTACAACACTGCATGTTCAACGATGTCCTTGAATTTCAATTCTGGGCACCGGTTCAAAAGTTACCAAAACACACTCACACGTTTGCTGAACGAACCCAAAAAAAAGTTTAGAAAATTATTAACAGTCACCCTCGACCCACGTTGGATGAGGTTAGGATCTGTGCAGGGTAAAAACATCCCAACGAACCCAACCGTATACTCGTATTTCAAATCCTAGTAAACATTTAAAAGTTATATATTTTTCAATAAAATTATTGTCACTTAATTATTAAATTTACGGCCAAAAACTAACTTTCACTGGTGGCTAGCTCCGACCAAATATAGTATGTTCTTAAATAAAGCATTTCCTCACGAGTTCAGCGGTGGTCCTAGATTTTCTATCAGAGTGACCATTTATGAGTTATAAGTAGTTGAAAAATAAAATAATTTATTTAATTTATTTTTTTATGATTATTATATTTTTGTGTTTTTTTCACAGGAGGCCTGCCCCAACCAATCATAAGTCACACCTAGTGTAAACCCACCATTATAAACGCAACGGTACCCTCAAATTTCTGATCCAAGAAATTTTTTTAAGATTTATCCCACTTTTTACAAGAAAACAGCTTACACTCGCTAATTAATGCGTAAAAAAACATCGATGGACCATTCCGAGCACTCCATGGATCAGAATCGCACACCGTCAAATTTCACAGTGTCAAAAAAATTCCAAAATAAAAAAAAATTATATGGAAATTCTAGGAAATTATATTAACACTGTAAAATATTCTAAAAAACTGAAGGATATTTACTTTATAACCGCTCTGTTAAAGAATGTTGGCCAACATATTCCACACATTTCTTGACAGGAATCAGATCTCCAAAACATATGTTATGAGTAAAATTGTGTGGAATAAAGTCTATGATCATAATAACCAATATATTTCAGTATAATAGATTCAAAAAACCAAAATTGATGTGAATATTTTACAAACAAACAAACTGCAAGGGATGAATAGAGATTCTAGAAAATAATAGAGATATAGTTTTCATATAATCCATGATGGTTACACTTTATAAGTTGAAAATATTCAACATGTGTCCTAAAATAAAGTTGTATATAGAATAATAGAATCTAGATGAGAAGAACATATGGATTATGGGAAATAGTGAATGTACCAGAACATGTTAGGGATATTTTTGGACCCCATAATTGATAAACATATCATTGGTTCTTACTTGATGTTCAATATGAAACTATAAAAGGATGGTAGAGAAGGTACCTAAGAATATAATCTATTTTTAGACGGTTTAAATATCATCATAGGATTAAATGTGATGCAACATTTTCATTAGTTACTATACTAAAATACCTATGATTTATTTCTTCCACAGAAACATACCATGAATACAATATTTTAAAAATTGATGTTGAATCATATTTCCAGAACTTGAAGCGTTACTAATTTATATATATTCAATAACCAATATGATTTCTGTCCGAAAATTATTCTATTAATATATTGATGTTTCAAGGATATTTTTTTTGTTGAATAATAGATCATGATCTTTGATAATTCACAATGATGTGTCTATAATGTAATTTACATTCATAAATGATAAATTTAATCCTATAAATTAAATTTGTTTTAATGAGACTGTGATAATTTTTGTAGCGATATATATTGATGAAATTTTAAATTTGATGAATGAAAAAAAATTTAAATTCTTTTAAGAAATGGTTGAACAAATGACTTTCTATGAAGAATTAGGTGAAGTAATATACATTCCATGGATTATGTTTCTTTCAGAAAAATTCCAAAGGTTTTTTTGGAGTAATTATTTGTATGTATAATGATATGAAACTAAAAATCCACAATATATGACAATCCAATATGGTTTTTTTTTCATTTTTCCCAATGAATAAATAATTCTATGAAAAAATGTGATATTAAAGAATAAGAGAAATATAAGGAAACCTAAATTCTATACACATTATTGATATGATTAATCATGAACACATTTTTGTGTTCATTGATTGATGTCGACTATAACCTAGGAATGATACACATAAATCAAGATGATTAATGAGAGAACCATTTCATTAAATTAAATGAATTATTAAAGAATATGAATCATACATATCATATGATCCAAATATATAGGGGAGATGTGGTGATAGTCATCTAGGGATATATATATATATATATATATTCAGGTTTCTTAATATATATGGATTATATTAAATAACTTTTTGGATATGTATTATTTATTAATGATGGTATATGAGTCTGAAGAGATCTAGGAATCCAGTTTTTACTGATTCTACTATATATTTTTAGTATATGGTGACCACTATTGTAACTAAAATCTAGTATGACGTTTAACAAAACATGGGAGATTTATGAGGTTTCTAGAAGTAAAAATCCCACCTAATAGTCTTTGATAATAGTTCAATTGTGTTTTAATCCAAGGATCCAATTTCACCTCGGTGGATTAATCACATACATCATTTTTATCAGATCGTTAGGGATTTTTTCCAAATAGTTGAGTTCCTAGTAAGAATAGATTTTACATAGGTAAAAATGACAGAGGTGTTATGTAAAATATTATAATAATAGAATCATGAATATCATGAGATTTCTCACAAATTGAAAGTAATTTCAGATTTCCTCTTATCAAATATAAAGTTTAATGTACTTGGGGAACTAAAAAAAATTAACACCATAGATAACATATTTATTCAATGACATGGATTTTAACATGTGTCTAATTATATGTATTTATATTATAATTTATAACATTTATATGATATATTTGTAGAGTATTGATCCAAATGGACGTTCATAGAAGTCCCACACAAAAATGATAATGTTGGGGTGTTATTATGAAAATTACAAAAAATATGTATCCTATGTTATATTGTTATTAGCTGTTGGGAAATAGATGATGTTGTATATCATGTTCTTGATTCTAATTATCATGTTAGTTTTCATCTCATGATGTTTGAACATGATAATATAAATATTGGGATACTATTACGAAAGACATCCAAATAGAAATTCCACATGATTATCTGTCAATGGATATTCGAACGTGTGAAACCTTTTCTTTTTTCCTTTGACATGAGATTATTATTAATTCATATTTTGGGTTATACACATTAATCTATTGAATAAATCTATTATATCATATGATTGTGGTGGAGTAGGTATTTCACGTGTAATTTTGAATTAATGAATAAGTAAGAAAATGATTTTCCCATCCAAGACTAGAAAATGATATATTGGGAAGCTTTAATAAAATGGAACACTTTTTTATATTTGATAAACATGTTGATTCAGAGGTTCAAGTTTGAAACTAAATGAATGATGCATCATGCATATAGGTTAATGGCATCAGTTTTAAACCTGATTGGTTAGATATTGAGGAAGATGTATTATATTACATAATGACAAATTGTATGTGGTTGTCGCTTTGAGTATAATACCTTCTTTCACTATGGGCGCAATAACATGTTTCTAGACATTTTTCAAAGATGTAAGGAAGTTTTTCGATGTGAAACTAAAATAATAGGTCACGAGGACCACACAATTATTATATCCATTAATCTTTGTTTAACAATATTTTAATTTAATAATCAAAATAAAAATGATTCTCAATATTAAAGAATTACAATTAATCATGATATATAGATCATAAGTATTTATTCACCTATTATTAACAAGTTATATATATATATATATATGAATTGAACATTTAAAAAATATAAATCCAAAATAATATTAAAAACAATATTCATTTTTCAATTATTTTATTATCAAGGTGATAAATAATGTTTATTTACAAAATAAACATTTATTTAGTTATGTAAATATTAAAATAAATTATTATTCATATGATAGTGAATAAAATATTTATTTATATAAAATGAAAAATATTTATTAATCGATGTTTAGAATTTTTAGGGGATGATGGTAAATCCATGTACATGGTCTGATATTGAAAATTATATTTTCATAAATATAATTTAAATAAATAAGGAAATATTTATTGGATAAAATTATGCATTCTATGAAAAACTATTTTCATTCTATGGTAGAATAATATTATCCATATTTTATAGTGTGTGGAATATGTTAGCGTTAAGATTTAATTAAATGTAATTGGGAAATAATAAAACATTAATATCCTAACAATCTAAAAAAACATTTATGTCATTTTTCATTATTATTTTCGTAAAACATTTATTCACACTGTTAAATTATATTAATAAGTAATATGTTTACGGTTTATCCAAATATTAATAGTATTTATACACCTACGTCCCCCTCTCGGTAACAAGTGGGAATGAGAAATTGTCCTTCAAGCCAGAAGGATTGTATTGGCACAAATAAAAATAATGACAGGCGATTGGCTCATATGTCCTAGTACCCATAGATCTATTAATGTTTTTTATTGATACCAATAATTACATAAAGACACATTTATATGGATTATAAATTATATCCATTGGAAAAAGGATTACATATTATGAATGGGGTACGATTAATAATAATCTATATTGAAAATGGATTTAAATGTAGATGTATCTTATTCGTATTGAATTAAATATAAAAATTACATGACTGAACACATCTTCTTAGTTTCTGAATTAATTGTTATTTTTCATCAGGTAAATATGTTTTTTATTATTTATATTATTCTTATCTGTGGTTCACTGAATCTGAAAAAATCTATGTAGGATATGGGATTGATTGTTACTTAAAATACAGTGATAGACATTAATTTAATTATTGATAAATGTATAATGAATACGTATCATCACTACTGATGGTTTTAGAAGAAATAATTCATCAAAGAAAAATTCCCTTTTTGGAATTAACAAAATTTAAATTTAATGTAATTCAATTATTTAGGGGAGATACAGACTCAACCCTCACCATTGATGAGTTTATTCCATCTGTAAATGAGAGTAAAAATATAGAAAAACATGAAGGCCATCCACTAATCCACATGGTGTTAAATAATCACGATGGTATCAACATCTTAATTATAATATGTCTATAAGAAAATATTAAAACGTATATGGTTAATGCATATTAGGATTAGTAAAATGTAAAAATAATTGATTTCATTCACTCTTCCCGCAAGAGAAAATCCATTGAGAGACATGAAAATCTATAAATAGATCCTATACTCATAAAATTGAATTATATAGGTGAAGAGAATCGAGTGTCTATTTTGGAAAGAAATACTGATTAGAAAATATTTTAAGGGAACTGATAATGACATGAGGTAACCATAGAGTAAACATTTAAACCAAAAAAATATTGAATTTATATGTGTTTGGGAATAATGAAACATTTCCAATGTTTTCTCCTTGGCCAGATATTTTTATTTAAAAAAATAAATTAATTCATGTTTTATATAAATATATATTTGTACTTATTTTATTTATTGATTAATCAAGATTAGTAGTTTAAAACATAACTCCTTCTAAAATGATAATAGTTTCGTAAATAGAATAAGTTTCTAATGAAGATTTTTAATTTGGTATTCACACTTAATAACACCCCTATGTTTTATTGTGTGAAAATAAATGTTATCAGATCCAAATGGAACTGACAATTACGTGGATTTTGTTGTTAATGTATTGATGAGTTCATGATATATATTTGTATGTATAATCAAACAATGAAGGTAAAGACTAAATAATAAGAGAAGAGAGGGTTGAAAGATGATGTTTTCCATTGAAGAAATTTAAAGAGGGATACTAGAAGAACTAGTTATTCATAGATGAAGTGACATAAATATTTGAATAATATTAATATATTCCTATATGCATGCCAAGTAACTTGAGGATGAAAATTCATATATTGGATTGTTATTTGGATAAAAAAAGTAAATCCAAGAAAATTAATCAATTCAAAAAGAATTAAAAAAAACCTAATGTGATCATGAATCAGTGATCCTTAGATAATTAAAAAATGATAATATTTAGTCTCATTGGATAGATTTATTTATATTTGAAAGGAGGACTCCAAATGACCCCTTAGAATTAGACTTATTTAAAATAATACATTTCTTATTATTTATAAGTGATGATGATTCACTTTAATAAAAGGAAGACACTGAGAAAGAAAAACTAGTCAAGATAATAATGAAGTTCAGTGATGTGGAACATAAAATAATGAATTAAATTTTTTTGAGTTAGTTTATAAAATTTGATTATTATATGTCATAGATCTCATGGAATCCCACTATGAATTAAGATTATGGAATATATCATAACAAATAGAAAATAAACGAGAATAACATAAATAAAGGTGAATGATCAGTCATTACTATTGATGAAAAATTAATAAAAATCTATCGAGCCTTGAAATAAGGAATGGATTTCCTGAATATATAGCTAGATTTAAAGGGAAAGATGATTATAGTACATTAATATTAAATAAAATATTCATAAAAAAGATATTGGCAAATCATTGATGATTCTCCAAATGGAGGTTGATGAAAAAATAATTCTCTATTGGATATGTTATATCGTAAAAACCTAATATGTGAATATATGGTGGTTAATGTAAGATATTATGATGATTTTTCTGGAAGAAATAATAAAATAATTTTGGGCTATTTTGAGTTATTGAGGACTGTTGAAGTGATTTGTAACGCCCATAGACAATCTGTTATGATACAATAGTGTTTCAGGTTGAACCATCATTACCCAAAAAAATAATAAAAACGTGAAATAAAAAAATTATAATTTGAATTCCTAGAAATAAATCAAGATAATAAATTCATACGGATAATAAATAATTCAAATTATCTATAATGACAAAGATATTATCACACAAACTTGTGTTTTTATTATTTAATGAATATCAATATAGTTATCTTTTTTAGATGTTATTCAATTGATTGTAGGTTGTTAATGTAAGGTGTTAACTGAATTAGTTAACCCCGAAAAAGGAAGTCTCATGAAAAATATAGAAGAAAAAAATTCATGATTGTGGTATATATGAATTGATACTGATGTGGGAGAAGGTAACACACAATGAATATTTATCAAGTTTCAAAAGGCTCAAGGGAATAGTAAAACACATCCATCCATTTATGAAAATGTAATTGATGAAGCAATTTTGAATGAAAGTTAATTTTTTATTATCAAATAACTTTTCAGGATAAGTGAGAAACCATAGGATCCAAGACCAACCACTTAGAAATAGAAACAAAAAAAACAAAATATACACAGGATCTGCTCTTCCCCAGAAGTTTCACCATAATGAAACCTTCATCAAAGAATGACCATTCAGAAAATAGTCCCATTCATAAAAGCATGGGAATGAGAACCAATGACGGAGCCATACCCTCTCAACGACAAAATACAAAAGGCATGCTCGGGTGAAGTTTTCGTGTCTTGATCTCCATCTGGAGAGAATCCGCCTATTGTGATGAGTTCAATCACTTGATTGTCAACATAACAATCCATAGAATAGAACCATACATAGGAAAAGCTCACACAAAATTCTACTAAAACAATCCAAACCCAAAAAACCAACTTAAACAAAATCATAAAAGACAAACTTAAGAATACCATAGTCCGCATCACTAAATAATTTCCATGATAAAGATGAAACCTGAGTGTCTGGTACCATTGTCAACCGCATTTCAAAACTCAGAAGCTAGCTAGTCCCTGGACTGGATGTATGCCACCATACTAATTAGACCCTTATTTAATCCCACTACCAATATGAGATCATATTTTTCAATCCAAGAGTATTTATCCTCATTGAGAGACACTCTTAGGAACCCCCTATCATCTTGGATTCCTCCTATTAATTTACATTAATTACCAATACTTTCTCAGTCACTTCCTCATTTGAAGATAAAATCAAGCCCAAGGGTTGATCACCATGGCCCCATGTTCTCTTATATCTTGTATTCTCAGTAGCCAAATTATTTTAATTTAACCATTTTGACGAGAGGGTCTCCATAGGAGCAGGTAGGAAGAGTAATCCTTTATCCCCATCCTTCTCCTAACACTACTGATACTACTCAGACTTATTGATTCATATGACGAGAGTTCGATTCATTCCCATTAGATTTATTCTTGCTACCCCTGTCTATTTTACCAGGGATATCTAAATCAGATTGAACATCATTCTCTGGGAGTCCTTCAAAGCAGTTTCTCAACTGGATAAGTGTACGGGTTAAAAAACCCAAACCCCCTGCATCTTCTCCTCTATTTGAAATAGCCAAGAACATAACGGGTCCTTACATCCCCTTACTCCCATCCCCACTACCCTCCCTTAAGTACTTAGCACACAAAGCAGTGGACACCACCAACGCACCACTCGTCATCTGTTCCAATACAACATCCCTCTCATTCCTCTAAATTTCAACTTGGAGATCATCATGCTAAGACATTACCTAACATCTTTGGACACTATCATTGGAAGGACCCATGAGATTGTCCCTTAGCCTGCTAAAATCCTTGGACACCCACATGATCATATGATGGCCATTGTCTTTCATCCCCACCTTAGACCTCGAAACAAACTCAACATTCGCATTATAGTTCGCTGAAGTGTTGACGCATCATTCATTATCCATCCTCCACAACAACTGACGTTACCCTCCACTATTATCTATACCTACATCCAATTGTGCGTCACTAACCACCATCTTTGTTGAAATCTAAACCCATAGGTGACCAATACCCTCGTACACCAGCTTCAAAGACATTTTCTTCATACGTAAGAGTTATATCCCAACATCTTACAAGAAGAGAAAAATTCATACCAGCTATCATAGAACACATGTTTTTTACACCTATACTCCTCACCAATTGTGATCCATACATAATCATAGGGAATTGTAGGAACTTCCATCTCAACCCACATCCTTAGATTCACATCGTGAAAAACAGCTTCTGTGCAGCTATCCGAGCATAGATATCTATCGATAATGTTGCCCAGGTTTTTTTAACTTAGAAGGATTTTTGGAATGGTATCAAAATGTCTGGGAAACTGGCCCAAATCACAATAGAATATAGGTTACGTTTCATTTTAAATTCAAAATACCATCGAAACAAAAAGAACCTAATACCATTAGAGCACTGCGGGACCCTTGACCAGGAACTGATGAGGTCCTCCTCTGATGAAATTTGGATCATGATGTGATGATTATTGAGAAATCCCACTATCCCCCTTTCTCAGAGGTCTCAAGAGCCAAAGACGAATTTTTCAAAGGATTCCATCGAAGGGCTTCGATTCTTGAACCACATAACCAAGTTAACATCAAGAGAGTAGAAATTTCTATGAACCCTGGGGTCGAAATATGAAGATTCAGGACACCATCAATGAGCTCCAGAACATTAGGGCATAGTCTAGCTTTTTAAAATAGAGGATGAAAATTGGGTTCAGATAAGGGATAAAATGGTCCTCTCCTTTCCTGATGCTCATCAAAGATATCTCCCTCGATGAGGGGGGATGGACTGGCGTGGTAGCTACCGCCATCACATATAGAAGAAGACCCTCAACCTAGGGCTACCAAGTGACCTCATTATAGGGTGTACATTCCTATAAAAATCCTAAAAAGTGATTATAGAATTGATCAAGAAAAGGATCACCATAAACTAATGATGGAGCATCCATAGTTACCCATGTAGAGTGAGAGAATATGAATCTAATGGAAATTTTAAATATTATATTTCATTTATGTAGAATATCGGTGAAAATATCATGAAATTATCCCAAATTATTCTCCAAATTGAATCTAATGGTGATATTATAGGAAATACAAGAGGACCAAATTTTTAGATTCACGGACTAAACCATAAACAATTTTATGTATATTGGATGAAGATTTCCCCTCTCACAGATGAAGCATAATGGATAATGCAGTAAAAATGAATCATTGGAGTCATGATATACTAGTTTTCTTTAATAAAACTACTAAGATGAATCCCAATTTTTAGAAGCCAAAAAACTCTAAAAATATCCCATGTGGATATATAATCACATGTTGTGTTATGAAAATTTCTCTTATTATATCTTTAAATCAATTTTGATTAATATTGTTTTTCCACCAATAGATTCCACACTCCTCGAATCGATGTTGTCTCAGGCTACACTAATACCCATTAATTCATAAGATTCTAATATCTATTTAATTTTTTGTAGGCCTAATGTGAAGATATAATCCATCAGATATTATATACTAAAAATTATGCAACATTACCAACATCTGGATTATCATGATAAAAAATCTCCCAAAATATCGGGTTAAGAGATGAATGAATTAAATGGGAGTTCGTTATGGGAATTTGAAATTTAGTTTCCTTATATAAAAATTAATAATTCCCTACGAAAAATGAATATCATGATTATAATGTACCATCAATTAATTTCTTGAATGTTATAAAATTTCATGTTGAAAAAATTTAATGAAAAATTGGAGTTCATATGAAGCATGAGAGTGCTCGATCGAACCTTATTTTATTACCCTGAGCAATATCTCTGTTTGATTATTTTATTTTTATTTGTTTTAATTCCAATTATTAAATTCAATTATTAAATTTCACAGAAAAAATGCTATTTGTGAATTTGAATGTGGATACAAATATGGATGGTCAAAAGCATTGGATTATTTCAGGAAATATTAATTACAAGTTATGATGTGAGATATTAATCCCTATAGGGCCTCACTACTTATTCCATAAAAAAATAAATAACATGTAATAATAATATGATTACATTTTAAAATAAAAATAATAATTAATGAACATTAATTATTTCCAATATAACATGATTTAAATTCAATGAGATAACAGAAAAAATGAAATAATATTAATTCAATATTTTATTTAAAATAATTTTATAAACAATATGGAATGAATTATGTAGTTCTACCAATTAATGGAATGAAATCATCAAAATAATTATATTTTATCGCCATTTATATAAACATTTTAGTAGGTTTCATTCAACTTATAGGATTATCACAAAAATCATTAGTGATATTGAGTCATTTTGTGAACATAGACCATGGCTCAGGTCATCATTACTCAACTCCTCATCCGTGTATGAATCAGTATGTGGTGTGTTTAAATCAGTGATTCTAAATTAATATAGTTATAAGGGGTTCGATCCTATTGTGATTTTAAAAATTATGAACATAAAATTAGTATCAAATGTGATTAAATTAATCAATTATACTATAATAGAATAATTATAAAATCTCAAGTACATAAAAACATAAAATTTCAACTGTTATTTTTGGACATGAATTTCTCATTAAAAAAATAATAGTTGTTCTTAAATTAAAGAATTATAAACTCATATTTGACTCTTGTCAATATCAAATGTTTTTATCAAATAAATATAAAAATCAAGAAAAAATATTTCTCACATCCACCCAAAAATTCAAATTCTATTGAATCTGGGGGGTTTTCATAATCTCATTACATTTTCAAAATCATCCATCAATCAGTACAAATTTGGGTTTTTAAATCATTTAAATAATCTTTTCAAATAAATAATGAAACGAATTGATTAATTTTTTTGTAAAATCTTATGAAACAACCTACCTTTTATAAATAATCAAATCAACACCTGCATTGGGTAAAATTATAGAAAATAAAAAATAATAAAGATCCCAACATTGAAATCCATGATCAATGAAATCATGAAAAAAATAATATTCCATTCGAAAATATATGATTATAATTTTTCTAAAGATAGGTAGAAATGTTAACAATAAAACGAAGTCATGGAAACTCACAAGAGAGAAAACACTAATTCATGTTATCTAGAGTGGAATAAATCATCCCAAATCAATCAGAGACACCCCAATTAACTAAATAAGAGGCTACATAACAAAATAAAAATTATTTAGTTCTCAAAATAAAAAAAAACCACTGGTCCCAAGGAATTCATGACATTAATCCTTGATTTATCAGCTGAATATCCCATGTAGAATTTATGCACATAAATGAATCACCTCAAGGAAAAAATCTTGATCCCACCCATTTCCCATCATGAATTCGATTCAATATTTTTAAATTTTCACATTATGAATTATTTATTGGATTCTTCCCTATGATGAATTCAGATTGGGAAATATATTCAAATTGAGAATGTATCATACAGATATTACACACTATAAAATTCATAAAAATAATAAAAAATTCTCCAACTCAACATAAAAACAAAGATAATACTATAATTCATTAGAAAAAATTATAACTAGAATCGATTAATTCAATCAAACTTCCATCCATGGACATTTTGTCATTTTCCCCAGAAAATTTTATCCATCCTCGAAAGGCCTGAAATGCACATAAATAAAATGGAAACTCAAAACAATTATCAATTTTAACAATAAATAATGTAACATGAGGATATAAACTAACCAATATAAAACAGTTCATGACCAGATTTCTATTCATGAGGATTTTGTTTTGAAGAGATGAGGTTACTACTCAAGCATTGGTGACTGATCCAAACATTCCATTTTCAAATTAGAACCATGTTTCCATTGTACAACTACCAATGCTATATTATTTCCACAAAGTACACATGTCTTAGAATCCACAACAATTATCTGACGCTCAGTCACATAGACATCTAACTCAACATGAATATCATCCTAATGTAAAACCTAATAAAGGACAAAAATATCTTTTTCAATCTGCATTACATAAAAAAATTATTGAAAAAATTTAATTATGCTGGATGTTACAAAGATAATGAAACTTTATTCACTCACTCAACAATATCAAAGAGTTCCAATAACCACATCTCAAGATTCATCTATTACCTAAAACATTAGTGACCCTACTGAGGTGAAACTACCAAGAATAACAAGTGACCAATAAAAGAATCCATTGGTCATTAATGATGATTAAAATGGGATTTATACTTACCATATACCGTCAACATTATCTGAGAGCCCAAATAAATCATCATCATTTTCTCTTGGACCAATATCTATCCCACCATATAACACTAACCAATATCTAACCAACACAATTTAGATATATAAGGAAAACACCACACGAACTCAAAATGGTCCTTTATAATATAAGACTAGCAATGAAAGTTGTGGAAAAATAAAAAATTCCAAAATGGTTATATTGAGTTCAAAAACCAAAATAACACCAGTACATAGGATTTATTCATTAATATATATATATATATCATGAATTTCATCTATATATGGATGATATTCAATAATAAAATGTACCATGGATCCCATATATTTTTTGTGGAATCTCTATAAGTGATAATTAAAATTAGGATCCGTATATGATATAATAAATGATCGATGTCTATATAATTTTACAGTCTCCTACACACTTACATGTCTTGTGTCCCCATTTTTGGATCAATTTCATATGGATATAATGTTATCTGATTTTCCTATCAATCATGATCCTTATCATGTTATTCCATTAATGTGTACAGGAAAACCCAACCACATGTTTCATACAAATATAATCCCAAATCCAAGTCAGCACAGGATGAAGCTAAACAAAATCAAATAATATGTGGTTATCATCTCTTAAATGATGGTAGGTATAAAAATAATATATATATTTAGTGATGCCCCATCTCTTACATAGAATCCAAAATCATCAATGTTTATCATATAACATAATAGTGGTTCCACGATGGCCCTTCTAATTAGAATTATGGGAATCCCCCAAAAAAGTTTTTTTCACATGAAATGATACAAAATTACAGTTTTGGAAAAAAAGGATACTTCTTGAAGATAATGAACACTAAAAAATTCTCTCCCCACTATCAAGAGAACCTCTAATTACAAGGAATTTATCATCAATCTTCTTCTCCTCAACAATCATCTCAAGAATGATGGAGTTCAAATAAAGTCATCTCAATAAAACCTCAGAATAAGTCTCTTGGACTCCCATAGGAGGTTGAGTAGATAGAGACATAAAACTAAACTATTATAATGAATACTTCAATTAAATTTTTATAATTCTCTTACACAAATAATAAAAATCTAAATTTTTTATTCAAGGTGCACGAGCATTTCCAAAATAAAATTTCTACAATTACACCCCAAATTTCCAATATCAGAGATTAAAATATATATTTGAAATAACATATAACTCATCATTTTTTCATCATAATATATTATAAACCTTTCAGTTAAAAGGTAATCATATCAACTATTAAAAACATTCCTCAATGTTATAAGATCAAGATCATGGGTGGTATAATTATTCTCATGTTACTTAACCTTTCAAGAACCGTAGTATTCCACATTATGAACCAACATAATTATAGAACCCAAAATCATAAATGATGCATCAGAAAATACTTCATATCTATAAATGTCCATTATACGAGTCAACAGTAGTGAAAAATTAAAAACTCATTTCATCTCAATAAAGGAAATCTATGATTTCTCATCCCAATCCATAATCACTCCATTACAAGTATGTGTGTTCAAATAATAAGAAAAAACTAATAAATTATGATGAATTATTTGAAAATTACTACAAAATAACAAAAACCTTTTACCTCATAATTGTTATGAATATAATTCCAATTCATAACAGGTTTCACTTTCTTTAGATCAACTGATATACCATGTTCCAGGACCATGAGGTCAATGAAGATCTATTCCAAAAACATGAAAATAAATATAAATATATATGAATAGACTTGAGGATTTATCAATGTAATATAATATAGTTCAAATTATGTAAATGGACTTCCTCGGTTTTAGAGTAAAAATTGATTAATTACACAAATACCATCAAGAATGAGTCAAGGTACTCTTGAAAAATACAATTTATCATAGATGTAAAATCTATTAGATCATTTGATAGTCCAAATATCATAAAAAATTACTCATAATTTCATTAAAAAAATTAAAATATTTATTTTGGAATTCATATTCTTTTCTTCTCTCCTAGTTATATCTACATAGAAGACAATTATTCAATATCAAATTCTACACTATAAAATTATCAAACTGATCATCAATCTATCGAAATAGACATTTCATCCAAATCATCACTCAATTTAGATTCCTATAATAAACACATTGGTGAAGGGTTACAATGTGTTTGTTTAAACATTGAATAGGAAGTGAACCTTATGGAACTACATGGTGCATAAAACATTTCTTTAGTAGATCATTCAGCTGATTCATCAAATAACTCTACTATGTTGTTTATATACAGTAAGAATGAATAGACAATGGTTGATTACCATGTATTAATCTATATAATTAATCACATCTATTAACAGTGGAATATAAAAATATATATAAGGATCCCATCAAGTAATATTTTCATGATTGGAGGGAGATCTTCACCCAAAGATTCTCACTCCATGTTCAAAGAATATATAAATATTACCTAGGCCAACTCCTCAATAAATTATCTAGACCGACTTTACCTAAAGTCTTATTCCCCAAGAATGAAACATCATATAACATTTAGAATAATATAATATACCCATTGATGATGAAATTCAATATTTAATTTTTGAGAAATCATATAATCCATCATATAAATAACATCAAGACATTTTGTTTTGAGAATAAATAAAAATTAAAAGTTTCTTAATCTATGATAATCTTAAAACATAAGAAGGACAACAAATATCATATTTTATCTTCATTATATAGGAAATAGTAATATCGATCACATTAGAATAATCATCAGTAAGATGATTCCACAAATACACAACTCAAGTGGTTATAAATGAGCGAGATGCACCAGTTACTTATTAAGCAATCACTAAAGATTATGTTATATGGATGAATCCCCTCATTGTCTCTAGAACCACATTAGCTTCTTATATAGACTCTTATACTTTTTGAAGAAAATTTGTAATAGATTCCCATGGATGGAACACCTATTTAATTGATGAATATAATTTCACTAAAATAAATATTTGTGATGATGGTCATATGTCTCTCCACTGAGAAAAAAATGTTTTATATCTTTATTTGGTGGCCTAAGAGATTGCAAAAACTACAAATATTGGGTGTATCAGTACAAAATGTATCTTGAATATTGTTCCATTATAGACTAAAATAATGTAAATGGGTATATTATTGGAATTATAGTAGTTTTTAAGGATTCATTCATTAGAGAACCACTCGGGTACTCACAAAAAATTTCTCTTTACATTATAGTCACTCATTGAAATTCTTTTTGTAGAAAAAACAACTCTTAAAAACCCTGACATATCATACTGGTCCTGCCCGACCATTAACCCTATATATAAAACATATTAATAATAATTTATCATCAATAAGAATACATGTTTTCAAATATAAATTTGGAGACCAATCTCTAACCCTTGAACCACCATCTCATCATTTGATAATACCTCGAGTAAAAATTGAAAATGATCAAAAAATCAGTTGTATATAGCTTTACAGTCCTATACTACTATTGAAGGTTAATAACATGTAAGTACTTTCCAACTATAATTATATTTAGATATATATAATATGTTAAAATAAATATAATATCCATCCAATTAAATAAATTATTATTTTTATTGATTAAAATCAAATTATTTCTCTATCATGATAGATCCCTCACACATAAATGAATCAAATTTCACCTTTATAGATTCTAGAATTTCTATGAAAATAAAAAATTTCACAATATTTTACATCCAATTCTAAGACACATGAGTATTATTAAAACAATATAATTATGGTTCTTTCTGATAAACAATTCTTGGGAATGATGTCTAGATTCATCCCTTAAATGATGTACTATCATATTATTAACGAGAATTAGTGCAGGAACTTATCCCATAACAATGAAAAAAATAATCTCATAACAATTATGGTTTATTGGTGGATTTTCTTATTTTGGAATAATAGGATCATCCTCTTATATCCTATTAAAACTTATTCTTGGAGGTATGATGTTGCATAGTGTGAAGAGACAACACTAAAAATATAAACAAGGATAAACATATCATTAAAAACGTAGTCAAAAGAATATATATTCCATTATGTAGAATTAAATATGATTCCAAAATAGTTAAAAATACCTGAAACCATGATAAAAATATTCTCAAGACATGTTTACCAAACACCCATAACAACATAAGTCTCATTGTGGTTGGAGATGTACAAACACTTTATTGATGATACTTACTATGCCCCATAAATTCTACCTCATGTATATTAAGAAAACCCAATTGTACACAGAGATAATGAAAATATGTAAAATCTGATCCTTTGATTCAACTATTTCATTAATAAGGTTGAGTACCCTCATACCCAAATAGTCGATCTTTCTTTAACTTAACTTGAAGGGTCTTTCTAATCCCCGTGGGCTGGAAACTAGGACATGGAATCATAAAAAATCACCATGGAATGATTTTCCCCATAAACGAGGTATAAAATAGATTCATTATAGTATGATATAATATTAAATGGGGGAATATACAAGAATCATATATTTTAAGAAGTAACCAGACAGTGCATCATCAAAAGACACAACGTCATATCATATAAAAACACATAAAAACCCCATCCATTAAGTGGATTATATCCTTATATGTATCATATATCACTCAGGGTCTCAATAATGAATATCTTCCACCACCTACAAATGGATCATTCCTCTTACATAGGTGTATCATATGAAATTCTATAAACACCTTAAGTTATTGGTAGGGATTAAGATATAAGGCATAGTATAGTCTGACCATGTGTTCTATTGTGAAATCCATAACAATGAAAAGTTTTATGTATACATTTTAAATGAAATAAATACTGACATGGAATTTAAATATTTTTAATAAAATATTCAATCAAATCAATGAGATGGAAGATATATAAAAATATTCATAATTTATCATTTTCAATAAATCATTTATAAAATTCATTTGGAATGAGTAACGTAGTTCTATAAATCAATGGAATGTAATAAAAAATCATGTATATCAAAGAACCACATATCAATGAAATTAGGTATTTTTTTAGTTAGGTGGATCCTTTCAATACTCATCTTTAATTTCAGATTTTTGTGCGCACATGTACAATAACATTGGTCATTAGGACTCAACTCCCAATAAGTGAAAAATTTGTGTATCCATTTTCTAATGTGATTGTTTTCATCATGCATCTAGTGTGATGGGTCATATCAATATGTTCTTATACTAATTCCCCTATAACTAACTAGGATCAAAACAATTTTAGTCAATCAATCTATTAATCATGGGAAAATCAATCATTTCAAATTTTTTCACATATTTTTCCCACGTCCAAATGTCCACAGTCCATTCTCATTTCAAGATAGTCATAGAATTTCACAAATTCCTGAATTTTCTATTCACATTCCAATTTATTCTATATAAATTCATTTTATGAAATCAATTTCCAAATCACTCCATTAATTTTTAAAAATCCAACCAACAATTCCAATTTCTTGAAAATAATGGGATATTCATAATGTCTATGCATTTTCTAAATCATCCATCAATCATCTCAAATTATTTTTTTCCATTATATATTCGTATGAAATATATTATGCAATAATGTTTTTAATTTTACTTGAATATGAAATTGAACCCCCAAATATTTTGAGAATATATAGTCAACCCCCAGAATGGGAAGAAAAAATGATGAATAAACAATAGTAACATGTACTATTCTAACATCCTGACTCGAACCACCAGGTCTATGCTGGAATGCCACATGACCCCATGCATGTCTCCCCATATAAATGTTGATTCCGACTAGTAGGGTGTGTCTTTTTATCCCTCAGTATTATTTCATATGATAAATAATCACCAACAATCAATATAATAAATAATTAGAGTAGTCATGAAGAAGAATAATGATGACATACATGTAAAAGAAATGAAGTATCCCTCGTAAGTGGAAAGCATGTACAACCAAAAAAAAGTAGATAAAGTAAATATATAAATAAATAATCATCTATAATCTATCCCAATTTTCTACTAGATCCATGTTCCTTTACTGAGTTATCCATCGTGTGGCCCTTTCTCTTCAAAAAATACATCATGCAATCTAATAGTGCATCAAAATTCTTGAGTCATGTATGAGAACAAGACTAAATAGTACATCACCAATGCATCTCTAACCAGTTGTGATTAATTATACCAGCTGATTCCCTAATAATAATAAATTTGTATCAATTATAGAGACACACAATACAAAATCACTCGGCTATGAGCTAACCCTGCCACAACAAACCCCACATTGAACCTGCCTTTTCTCTATGTTATTAAATATACATAATGACGATATATATTAAATACTTTTCATAAGTATGCTTCAATGTATCATGAAATCCATTAGAAATCGTGTGGAAATAACCAACCCATAATCCACAAGGCATCAAGCAAGAATCAGAATCCACAAAGCATTGGGTATCAGTAACCTACCAATAATCAACAAGACACCATGTAACACTTACAATCCACAAGGCATAAAGTGTCAACCATCTTCACAAAATACATGATTCATCAAGTAGATTCTAGGTTACAAGGTTATAACATTGTGATTTCATGATCGTTGCACAACCCACAATAAGTAATCATACCTCAATGGTTAACTATGAAGTAAACAAATAATAATCCCTTAATGGAAACCATAGAATGACTTATCATGAAAACCAACCTTGAACACATCATGATATAATATAGCATCATCAAATAAATCAACATGTTTATAATACATCATCATGGAATTAAGCTATCACATCAACCTTGTTGAATCAAAACATACTATAATATAGGCTACAGACCCACCACATAGGATCACAAGTCAAAAATGATATCAAGTAAGTCAACAGATAAATTATATATAGTATCATGCGTAAAGAGAAGCCCAAAAAATAAGGAACATCTTACCTTACAATTCAGGAACACAACTTCACCATTATATTATCATTAATGGCGACACATCAATGTATCGAACTGATGGAAAATCGATGCATGAGGTATGTCAAGGGTTTTCTAAAACCAAATCAACTATTTTATTACAAAGATGAATAATATATTATATTTTATTATACCTTCTCTCTCCTAGATAATTTTCGATTTACTTATTAAATTATCACATGTAATGATATTTTATCTCTAATGAATAATTCTAAAATTTTCATTTAAAATAATGCTTATATCTGAAATTATCCTTTATAATATTGAATAATTATATTGAATAATTAATCCAAAAAATTATCATTTAGAAACGAACTTATTATATTTTGTTCAATCATCATTTGATATTTATTTATATTTATCATATCAATAATATTCATGTTTCAATTTCCAAAAAAAATTATTGTTGCATAATTCATTATTTTTCTTACCCAAAATATATCAATTTGATATCCCCTTAATAATTTTGATAAATTATCTATTTATAAAACATTTTAATTATCATTTATGAGTTTCATTGTTATCCTATGGTAATTTTGTTAAACTCCTTTCGATAATATTTTTTAAAATTATCATTCAATAACATAGGGGGATTATCATTAATAATTTGATGGTATTATCATTTGAAAATTATAATAGCTATCCTTTGATAAAATGTACATTTATTTCATTGAAAACATTAATTTTTGTAAGAAATTATATTTAATATTTTTATATTAAATTAACAAAAAAATTTCAAAAAAATCATGTTTAAAAACATCCTGGTGCATAAAAAACAATAATATTATGTAGTATATCCACGTAAATATGAGCCCAACAGCACCAAAAACGCATAAATTCAATCAATATAATAGAATTTATCTAATATAGAAAGTAGAAATGAATCGGAATGAATAATAATGAATAAAAAAAGAACAGACATGGGTATAGATGTGTGGCAGACATGAGGAATCAAAAAGGAAAGGGTCCCTACAGACACATTAAGAAAGGTATAAGAAGAGTCAATCCAACCAATATATTTAGTTTAACATAAACCAAATGGGTGGTGTCGTATCTGACTGTTGGTTGAAATATAATAAGGATTGGTTGGTTTATATAGACAAAAAAATGTGTTTCCAGTTATACCATAACAGAAAATTTAAACCCCCATTTTTAATCCACTAATAATGAAACAAATGATTATAGAGTGTTTAGTTTCCACTCCACAATGTATATATAAATTATAGTGACTCAAAATGATTTAAATTTAATCTTTCTAATTCACCAGTGTGAAATCAGTTGTGGAATGAAAATTTTGAGTAATTGATGAACAATGAATATTTTTGTTTCAATATTTTATTTAATAGGTAAATTATTAGACAATGAAACTTAATGAGATTACATAACAAAAGTTTATCACTCAAAAAAATTAAACCCATAAATTTTTAAATTCATCATTCTAGACCCACCGATGGTCTCATATTTATCATATGATGCACCATCTGAGAGATGTAAATTAATAATTAATTAAAATGAAATAAACAAGTAATTAAAAAATATGGGTTTTGTCACAATTGATCAATCAAAAAATTTGATTTTTACAAATATTATACCCCATCAATATTAAAAACTATGTTTTAGACCATACAGTGGTGTCATATTTCTCGTACGAATAACCATTTGGATGATATTAATGATTTTCAATAATATAATATATTAAATATTATTTAATAACATTATCTCATGATTGATTCATCTAAAGGTTTGAAATATTCAAATATCTAATGATTTAAAACCTTACAATATTATACACCTGATACGGTAAACACCATATTTTTGAAATAATAGTGGTCTCAAATTTTACATACGCTTTACTACATAAATGTTATTAATATATTCTTAAAAATTTCCCATGATTAATATAATATATTTAATATTATTATTCCATATTAATTGAGGTTTTTTGGGCCACGAAATCAACCACTAACCCATTTTATGAAACTAAAAATACTTCATTGAATATTTCAATGTGTTACATATGATTTTACCCTTCTCAGAATCCATTAACACTTTTTAATTTATTTTTAACTGATAAATCATTTTCTCACAAATGTCTTTTTTTATTTCTCACAAAATTGTTTTTTACTATCCTAATAAAAATCAAGATATTAAAATTATCCTCCACTATGGACCTCTTATCCAAGATAATTATCCATAAAGGTCCTGATTAAACATCTCAAGACACTAATATCAAACATCAGACACACACTCAAAAAACCTATTCCTGGATCATCCCATGCTACCACCAAAACCGAACTAGTGGTGTCATCTTGGGTCATAATTCCTTCTCTCCTCGACCAATGATCCAAACCAATGACTCTTCAATTGATGTATTTTTATCTGTCTCAATGTACTCGCCATCAATAACATAAAGATGGTCGGGTATAGACCACTGATGCTATAACACATTAAACACATCATTCTTACCTCGATAGAGAGAAGGGAGGTCTAGAAAATAATCTACATCCCCAATCCTATCAGTGATCTCAAAGGCTCCAGGAAGGTGTGGTGTTATTTTTCATGGATTCCAAAATCCATTTTTCCCTAATCAGGGAGTCAAAAGTAAGAAAACAAGATCTTCCAAAGAAATCTACAAGGGTTTAAAATTAAGATTGGAAGATGATATATGGTTACTCTGAGATGTGATCAACATCTTATGTAATAGTTTCAATCTCTTTGAAGTCTCATGAATCATATTGGGTACATTAACTACTATCTCATCCACCTAATGGAATCACACCAAAGAATGAAATGACCTCCTATAAAGATATTTACATGGTTCCATCAGAATGAAATCCTAAGAACTATTATTTTATGAAAACTCAATCAAGGATAGGTAAACATCCCATAGTCCACCATGGTATGTCATTCATTCTCAAAGCATATCCTCTACTATGAAAATAGTCTCCTAAAACAAGTCATTAGTATGAGGATGTTACACCTTACTCAATAATAGCTGATTCCATCAATATTTCTATATTCCATTCCAAATTCATGAAATAAAATGTACATATATATCAAATACAATGAACAATGTAACTACATGTAGGTACAAAATATCATGGACAAAAATCTTCTCTAGACCTTTCACTTAGTGGTCCTATTTGACTGATAATAAGTGAGGAGACTTGGTTATAAAATTTGAAATCACACTAACTACGTTCCATCTACTTGAGGTCTTATGTAATCCAATTATGATGTCTATTTTTATTTATTCCCATTCCAAAATAGGCATTGAGAGTTGATTAAACAACCTTCCTAGACATTGGTTCTTTTCCTTCACCCTTTGATAGGTGGGGAATCAAGAGATAAAACCAGCAATGTATCTCTTCATCAACGGCCTCCAGAACATTCATCTGAAGTCATGATACACATTTCTCACAACATGGTATGATTATCATCTATAGGTATATTAATCCCTCATTATAGCCTCATTAGTGGAAGAAACGACTACAAATCTACCATATAAATTGATCAAATCATCAATGCCCAATAAGTATCCAGGAATTGATTCATCACCAGGTAGTTGTTCCATCATTACAACAAACACCTTGTATGGATCATAACCTAACATCACTCCGGCCATAAGTGAGGATATGGTAACTAAATGCAAACGATCTATAGATCCATGATCCGATGAATTTTCTATCCTCTAGCCAGACAAAAAGCTCACCATGCGCCACTATTCCTGTAAAGGACACGTATTATGTTCATGTTCATCCTACATCATATGGAAAAGTGTATCTATTACAAAATTTACCTTCCCATGTGCATATATAATCTCAAATTCAATCATTTTTAGATACCCAACACAACTCCTCTAAAACAGATTCAGTTACCTCTATGTGAAGATATAACAATGTATCTTAGGGTCGGTGTAAAAATAAATATATCCTTAACGATATGTTATCTATATCATTTCAGAGTGTATACCACCACTGCCAAAATTATGAAATTTCTGTGGTAATTATTCTCATGAGTTCATGGATGATGATACCCATAAAAAACTACATTTTTTTCCCATCATCACTGCTCCCAAACCTACTCATGGTCCATCACTGTACACAAAATATCCTTTCAAAGACCATGTGAGTTTTACTAATGGATCTTTCATCATCCATTTAATTTTATCAAGGAAACCATATTCACACTATTATGTCCACTATAACTTTACTCCCTTTACTCTCAATTATTTCATGGGTGATGATAGTGGGTATAAGTCCTGGATACAACATCGATAATATCACGCTAAACCATAAAATATCATAATATAATGTACATTTCATTGACACAATAAAGACTTGACTTATTTAACATTATTTTGGCCTACAATTATATTTTTTTTCAGATACCACATTACCAAAAAATTTCACCCTTTGAAGCCAAAATTCTCACATCGTCATCTTGGCGTAATGAATATTTTGTCAAACCATAGTCAAAACTATTTCATAGTGCCTATCATATTTCCCTGGTTTGTGTTAGTAGATGAATATATCATCAGAGAATAATATGAACCAGTTCTCTAGTTATGGATGAGATATATTTTTCATGGGGTCTATGAACACATCTAGTGTGTTCATCAGCCCGATGACACCACTATGTACTCATATTGGGAATACATGTTCCAATACTCCATCCTTGAAAGTACTCCTCTAAAAAGAGTAATTGTTGAGACCCTAATAGAATGTCAATCTATTAGAACGACTTTCTTAATGTATCCGATTGAAATGATCACTGATCTGGTGGAATGTATGAGATTTCGTTACCATCACATGGTCGATGACATTAGTAATCAACACATATCCAAAAAATAACCTGCCTTCTAGGAAAACCCTATTGTTGGTGAAGTACTTGTATTTTTTACTGAAATTATTCAATTTTAACTTTGAACTCCATCAAACACTTGGGAGGAATACAATATGTACATTATGAAAACAATTCCTTGAACATGAGGTCAATATCATCTTAACATGTCAGCCCATAAAATTATTTACTATGTTTAGGATTCCCAAAAATAACACAACCCATTGTTCACCATATTGAGACACATCGATGCTCTAGAAGGAAGAATAATAATATAGATAGAAATTATAACATATTTTAAAATAGTTTTAAACTCATATTCCTTGAATAGACACTAAGTGAATTACTTTTTGTTGAAGACACAATGCCACCTGTAACAAAATGAACTGTCAGAATAAGGCTCAACTTCATTTTCATACATGTCTTGTGTTACTATAATAAAATCTTCCTTTATATAAGTATTTATTCTTAAATTCCACGTATCTCTATAATATACATCAAAGTGACTTCTCATGTGATGTGAATGAAACTCTTCAGAGATGAAACAAAGTTGTTAGGACTAACCCTAATCTGTCTATGGGATTAAATAAGTTTTTCCAATCTAGTATATGTGATAAAACAAGGTTTTTATACAAGTCTACCCTTAACCCATGGTATACCCCTCATATCACTATCCTTTGTTTTCTTAACTACATGTTATTCACCATCATTATATATATACTAACACAACACCATTCTCAGTTCAACTAATTAATGCCAAAAAATATATATCTCACAACATGGTTAGAAAGTTATATCACACAAACAAACTATCACAAAACCATAGAAAATGTTTTCTTATTTAATTAATAAACTAATATGGAGAACAAAAACATGTATTTATATGGAATGATAACCAACATTCAATGAAATAAAGAATGAAAAGACACAAAATCTAAAATATCACATATAACATGAACTGAAAAACCCTAGTTGAATCATTGGTGACAACAAAAATTAAACCCCCACATTATGGAAACTAATAGTTACACAATATAGAGAAGGTTATTAATTGACATAGTTCCCCTAATTGAGTCCCAATCATCCTAACATTGGCCTACCCTATCCCAAACTAAGACAAAGAGAATAAAATAGTTTTTTAATCCCCCTATAAAACCATTTTTTAATTTCCTGACCTCAACTTGGTCCAAGAAGGAATATCACATCACTACATGTGCATCTCCCCGTATACAAGAGGCCACAGACTAGCATCAAGGGTATATGTAAATCATTGGGGGGTCTATACACTTAATATCACTTCATATGATCAATAATCAGCAATAAACTATATAATAAATAGTTAGAGTAAATATTAAATAGTATAAATATGAGATACATGTAATAAAACTAATGTATCTCTAGTAAGAGGAAAGCATGTTCATAGAATATATAATAGATAACATTAATAAATAATCATTAAATCCATTAATGTATGCCCCAAAATTCTACTAACTCCATGATCCTCTATGTATCTTTCCCCCCTAGGGAACATTCCCTTCACCAGATCACTCATACAATATACATGATCATCAAAATGACCATGTTGGTTTTCAATAAAAGACTCTGTATTACACCCAAAATGCGACCTTAACCACATGTGATCATTTATAAATTTTATTTTATAAAAATAATAAATACATACCCAGCATAGAAACACACAATCCAAAACTGAGTGGTCATGCACTATCCAAGCCGACAAAAACCTCCAATTGTACCTACTTTGGCTCCATGAAGGAGAATTTATTAAATCTCAATATGTATCCAAAACCATCTATAAGGATGCTAGTGAGTACCTGGGAATCCATAGGTTATTGAGTGAAACAATCCTACCCAAAATCCACAATGTTTCAAGTAATACTCAGAATGTACAAGGCATCAAGTTTATATAACCAACCTATAATCCATAAGGGATCTGGTAATAGTAAGAATCCACAGGACATGATGTGTCGACCATCTACTCAAAATTGACCAGGTGTTGTGTAGATTTCAGGTAACATGGTTATCATGCAACACTGACATCATCAATGAACATCATGCACACACCTCACAAGGAGTAATCATTCCATCATGGTCACCTACCAAGTATTCACATTCCGATCCCCAAAAGAAATAATGAAAATTCAATGAATGATAACAACCATTCCACACATAATTAGAAAATATACAATCATCATGTACATAAACAATTGAATCAACCTTCATTATGGAATCAATATATCTCATCAATCTCATGGAATCAAAATATATTGAACTTTGTTCTACAAACACACCAAATTGTGATCACAAGTCAAGAATAATATCAAATAAGTTAAAATAAATTAATTTAATTTAGATGGATTTGTAAAAACAAGCCCAAACGATAACGTATATACTCCTTCCAAAGATGGGAAGACCAAATCACATATTTATTATTGTAAAAGAAGACATATCAAATACTTTAATTTATGGCACATCAAGGATCGAGGTATGTCAAGGGTTACATAGAACTAAAAAATATATATTTCAGAAAAAATAAATAATTTTTTTGATGATATGTTATCTCCCCATGATAATTTTTGGTTTACTTATTAATATATCACAGGTGAGGATATTTTATCTCCCCTAAATAATTCTAAAATTATCATTCAAGAACAAATAATGTGTTTAAAATTCTATAGTATTATAATTTAATAAATATAATAAATTATTACACCATAAAAATTATAATTTTTCAATTAACTTATGATATGATTTTGTAATTATCGGCTACTAATTATTTAAAATTATAGTCTCAATAATTATCATGTTGCAATTTCACAAAAAATAATTATTAGATAATTTATTATATATTATACTAAAATTAATTCAATATTTTAACTGATTAATAATTTTGATAAATAATCATTTTATAAAAATCATAATTATAATTTAATAGTTTTATTGTTATCCTCTGATAATTTTGTTAAAATTATTTGGGTAAATTTGTTTACAAATACCATTCGATATCCTTGTAGAATTATCATTAATAATTTAATAGTATTAACATATGATAATTATAATGATTATCCTGTGATAAAATGTAGATTTCTATCCGCGAAAATAATAATTTCTTAAGAATAAACCATTTATATATTTATCTAAAATACCCAATTAAATTTACTAAAATTAGATACAAATACTTCTTTGTGACATCAAAACATAAAAAATACAATTTAGTGTCTACATATAAATATGCTCACAAAAAAGACCAATGGAGCATCAATCCTATCATTTTCATAGATGTTTTCAAAGCATTAAGGTAAAAAATGAGAAAAAGTGATCAATACTAGGTATGGGGGCACTGCACAGAAGAGAAAGAAAAAAAGGAAAGGGGTCCCTACAGACATCATTATAGAGGATGATCAAGAATTGATCCCTCCATTGGATTTTCATTAAAGTACACCACATGGAAGGATATGCCTATAGTCATTGGTATAATTATATGAAGTGGTATAGGTTAATATAGCCTCCATAATAAATTTTTGGTTCTAAAAAACCATTAGAATTGAACCTTCATTTAAAATACATTAATCTAGAAGAAATGATTGTAGAGTTTTTAATATTTACCCAATAATGTGTTTTTAATTTATAATTATCCAAAACTGTTTAGATTGAAGCTTTCCAAAAGACCCTGGAAACATAAATGGTGAAACACAAAAAAAATTTAATAGAATAAACAATGAAAAAAATCATAATTTATTTAATTATTAAATTATTAAATAAAATTATTTAATGAGAGGACATACCAATTGTCTATCACTGACAATGGTTATTCCATGTCTACGATAATCCCATCTTTCGTGACCCAAAAATGGTCTTAGGTTTCTCATACGGTGCTTTATTTGAGATATATTAATTATTTATTAATTATAATTGGAATAAATAATAAATTAAAAATAAAAATAACTTTTTTATCACAAGAGATATATCTAAAAATCTAAAATTTAAAAATTTTATACCACTTATCAGAAAGAAATTGTGTTTCAGACAAAATGATAGTTTCAGATTTTTCAAATAAAGTACCACATGGAAGATATAAATAATTTTTAATAAAAAAATATTAAATATTATTTAATAAAAATATCTCCATAGCAGTGCATCTATTCATCTTCCGCCATTGAATGTTATACACCTCATAGGGTAAACACATTATTTTCACCAAATGGTGGTCTAAAATTTATCATGCAACACAGAATATTATAGTCATTCAATTATTTTTAATAAACTCACTATGAATAATCAAATATATATAATATTCTTATTTAGTCTTCATTGAGGCTATGTCGGCCTTGATATACCACACTAATTGAGTGTCTGACTCCGAAAACATTTCATCTATTATTTCATGGTGTAAATTGGGATTTATCCCATATGAGTGGACTTTGTATCATTTTATGTCCTTTATCTATAATAAATCATTTTAATCACATGTAAAATTTATAATTTATCAAATATAGAATTTAATATCATTATAATAATCAAGATATGACAACAATCATAGAAATCATAGAGTCAAAAAATTATGGTCAAATTATGATTTCCTTAAAAAACACTAGATCTAAACACAACCACGAGTGGTAGGTGAATGAAGATCAATAATAATGTGAGAAAATGGAAAGAAGAAGAAAGGATAAATTGAGATTTATGGAAAGGAAGAATTCAACACAAAATCATTTAGAGTATCCCTAGGGATCATGAGAAGAAGATTTAAGGGAATTGAAATAATTTTCAAGATTCATCGTATAAAATCCCAATTGACTATAAAAAATTATGACATGAATCTTCTATTCATGACTTAATTATCCCGAGTGGATTCTACACAGTAACTATTTTTCCTCAATTAAAAAAACAAGATCTCGACCTTCTCATGTCTTGTAACCCATTAATGTGTTTTATACTTTCACATCATGATTTATTTCATTTTTTTTTCTAAATTTATTATTCCTGTCATGAAATTTATTTATTTTATGAATCTTTCCTGCATAAAATATATTACCATATATAGATAAATTATTTTTGAAAACCTACAATCTCTTCCCAGTCCTAAAAATTGTACCCTAATGATATGGAAAGATTTATAACCAGAATTTATTAATTCTAAAAACATAAATCACCATACATTATTCAATTTCCTCGACAACATCCATCCATGATTAAAATTTCTAAAAATATCATAAACAAAAACAATATAAAAACATTGTAATGAAATTCTTAATATGATCTAATGAAATGTAGCACTGCATCTTCTAAAAATTCCTGAGAAGGATGAAGTAATGATGATAATGAATATTTATTACCGTCATGGTGTTATGGAATGAATATAAACTATCTAGATGAAGCAGTCCATGGATGTAATGATGAAAATTTAATGAGTAATGTTGAATTTGAAAATGTAGATGATATATTATATGATAATTAGAATATTATCAAGTATATAGTGATCCAACATATATATAAGAGGAAATAGTGGCGATTGAGTACTGGAGGAGGTGTATGTTTTGATAATTTTTTGTCAAGTGAAATAATAGTCAATAAATGTGAATCTTAGGATGTTTAAATATGATGTTTCATTGTTTTATAGATTAATTGAAAATTATTAGGGAACCATTATTCATTAAAGTGTTAGGGTTTGAGTTACATCAATATTTCTTATAAATACACCTACCATAACATTTTACTTGAATATGGATTGAGAAATTATGTATAGAGGTAGGGATTCTCCACCATTCATTTCTAGAATCGAGTAAGCCATATGTTCAATTAATGGTTCAAAAGAGGCGTTATTAAAAAAACACTAATATAAAAACATTTTTCATGATGAATCTCATACATATGATGACAATCCAATGGTAAAATTTATAAATCCTTATTGAAATCATGAACTAAAAAAATCCCAGTAGAATTATGTTTTTGTGAATACTGTATCACATAACATGTGTTGGGTAAATTAGTGTTTTAGATAGAGAACACCGAAGTACATGTAAAAACTAAATGTTTGAAAAAAAATATGAGACGAAGTCGTGATTTATGATTAGATGATTGGATGTACATCATTAATTAATATTATTATGAAAATGTAGTGAATTATACCAATATGAATATAGTATTTTTACATTTATTTATGACATGAAAAAGAAATGTTCTATATTTAAATGAAGATAATTATATAATCCATGGATTCTATGAGGAATTAGAAAAAAATTGAACTGAAAATAAATAATAATGGATTTGATATATCAATTTTATATTAAAAAAACACAATTATGGTGAAATATATAATATTAAAAATTCATTATTTTGAGAAGATTCAAAAAGAGGCCAATATGTAATAAGTAATTAATAAAACTAGAATAGTATAAGAGAAAGTATGAGAAAATTACTAGGAATAAGTATCATCACTACATTTCTCTATAAATGATTCAGCTTATAAAAGGATAGATATAGTTATAGAATTATCATCTTCTGAAGAGGATATCGATTTTTGACTCAATAGATTAATGGATGAACACCTCAACCTATTATAGTTTATTACATCAATAACGTGTATGGATAAAGTGTAAAACATGGAATATGATCCATCAGTCTATTATGAGTTGTATTTTCAAAAAGTTTTGAGATTTTTTTATCAATGAGGGTACCATAAACTTATTAATGGATCATTCAATCATTAATATTGTGGTTTGAGGTTAGGAACTGTAATTATACCTTTTGTGAGGTGAAACCAATGTCTAAATCAAATAAATGTAGTCAGCATGTCATTGAGTGAGGATGTATGAATATTTTGTGAATAAAGATATGTGTAACAACCAATACCTTTCATACAGGGATATTGAATCAAAATAGATTAATATTAATTAAATATTATTACAAAACCATTATTATATTTTATGGGTTTATAGTCTATGGAAACATTCAATCAAAGACAACTGGTTTATAAAACATCTACATCAACTACCACTTATCCCTCCATAACATTAACCCTTATTGAAAATCCATATTCGACACATCACATCATATCCTGGGAAAATAAACATAAGAAATGGGTGATCTCATTTACATATTAAGGGTAAGCAATGGAGATATCTATTATAACATAAGGTCATAATATAATTAACACGACCATTAAAAATTATACCATGTATATCAATGATCATAATATTGAGACATGGGATAAATCATAGAAGATAAGAAGATATTAAACATAAGAAAATTTCAATGCAATAAGCCATGGAAATGTGTTGTGAAAAAAATCCTATAAATTTGTAAAATTTTATAAATAGAAGGAGGTTCACTTGTTATTTTATGTACATGGAATAAATCCCTTAAATAACATTATGGGCATGAAATCAAGTCCACATATAACCTTATGAACATGAAATACAATACTCTACATATCATTGTGAACATATAATTAGGTTCATTCCTAACATTAAGAAAATGTAATTAGGTTCATTTGAAAAAAATTAAACATGTTATCAGGATCATGTGTAATATTTTAAAAACATGATCAGGTTCACACATAACATTTTTTAACATGTAATATGGTTCATGCATATCATTGTGAACTTGTAATTAGGTTCGTGCATAAAATTTTTCAACATCTAATCAGGTTCACAAATTACATTTCTACCAATGATTTATCCATATTTAGAAAACTAATTTTAGGGATATATATGTCCCTCCCATCAAATAATTAAAATAATACATATGTGTTCAAGATGAATATAAATAATTTAACACATCAGAAATCATGAAAAGAAATGGTTTTCATAAGCATTTCATTATATAATATCTCATTTATATGTAACATGATTAATAAAAATCATTCCATTCTAAACAGAAACAAACCAAAAGAATATTAAAAAATTATCCTTGAATAATAGACATAGTAAAGAATATGTAATATCAAATAATGTCATCTACGATAAAAATTCAATTTGAAATGTGACATTAATCAATTCATGAAAATTTACCTTTCCTATTTCAAAATAATTTCATTTTAAATATCTATATAAATATAAAAGGAAAAAATTTCGATGAATATAAAATTATATGATTTTAATTGAGTATTCATTTAATTAAGGTTGAATTATGGTAGGAAAAGATAATAATTTTATATATGTTTGAAAATAATTCTTCATTATTGTTTTGTTAAAACTCACAATGATTATCCATTTGAATATTAATAAAGAATAATATTAAATAATTTTGTAATAATAAAATCATAAAATAATATGACTTTAGGAATTTTCATAAAATAATTGTAAAAATATCTGTGTGAGAAATTTAATTATACCTGGACATGTAAGAAAGTTTCTTTTGGAAAACATTAAAAATATAATTTTTTATATAATTTTACTAAAAATATCATAGTATTTAATAAAAATTTAATAAAATGAATAAAATATTTTTATACACATTATATCTATTTAATTAATTAGAAATACAATATAAGGTTTCAAAAATATATTTCCAGACAATATTTGTGTTATATAGTCAAGACATATAATTGTATTCCATATAATGGAAATTGGGTCATGAATTCTATTATACATTGTAATCAAGAAAAAATTTATACACCACAAAAGTAATGGTTATAAAAAGTGTCATTGAATACCTTTAATATAATGAGATTCATGATATTATGGTTAAAATTATATTATATAAAAGCAAATAATAAATAGGTGTTTAATAAGGAATATATCTCACATAAGTAAAAGTGAGACAAGAAACCCATATCATAAGCTCTGATTTATTTTTTCATTATTTAAACTCTTATATGATTGTTTAAAAATTTTAATTTTTTGTTACAGAATTATAAATATATTTACAATAAACTAAATGACCATTTCATAACATCTTATCACCCATTAATTAATATTATTTCATTGTTATTATTGTCTTGGGTTTGTCTGTTTCATTGTTTCCTGGTCGGTTCAATTGTGGATAATTAAAGAATTTCTTTTAAAATGTATCTATAAAACATTTATTAAAAATAATTTGTATGCATGTACTTCCATAATTATAAATGGTCTCATATATCATTTTTTTTATGACGATGATTAATATTATAATATTATAAAGTTTATTTTCTATTTTATTTTGGTTATTTTTTTACTGTCACGAACTAATTTTATTATATTTATGATTACGCCTACATATTAGATAAACCATTTAATAGTAAAAAATATGTTTATAAAAATATTATTTAAACATAATAATAATTTTATGATCAGAAGTGAAGGCGGAAACAGAAAAAGAACAAAATGTTATTCAGAAATAGGATTAACCTCAATAACTCAAACAACAGTTTCATTTCACTGAAGAAGAGGAGGTAATAAAAGGTATGTAAATATGATATTAAATGGGTAACATAAAATTACATTATATAAATTAAAATATAGTTATAATTATTTTATTGGTTATGTAGTTGAATATAAGGTACAAAAAGAAAATAAATTAAAATATCTGGTTGTGAAAATTACATCATGAATAACACTACATTGGAGGATCCCATAATGACTTTGGATTTGGAATTTTTGTGATACCAGTAAAACATGGAAGTGGGGAGAGTGGGTATGAGATGATTTGGTGAATATTTTTGGGCAATAAGTTCTTTTTAGTGGATAAGGAGTGGCAAGGAATTATATTTATACTTTAGGATTAGAGGTTTTAAGAGATTAAATAAAGATTATTTTATAATTAAACCCAACCACATTTTTTTGTATTAAATAAAATTATTTATATTGTTAATTAAGGTGTTAACTTTAGTTTATTATCAATAAATATATCAAAACCATATTTAAGAATTTATTTTTACTTATTTTAATATTTTACCTTTCAATATTAACAAATTTAATTATTCTACCGACAAAATAATAATTTTTTACCACATTAATTGTTTTTTCATGAATATCAAAATGATAATAAAAAATATTTTCTAAATTTTAATTCAATATTTGGGAACAATTTTACAAAATTCAATTAACATATTTATAAAATTTATATTTTAAATTAATCCCTAATATTGGACGAGAAAACGAGGCATTAAAGTGAAAATGTTCCATCATTTGAAATGATTTTTTAATTAATGGTTAGATGATTATAATTATCTATCATTTATTAAAATATGTAAAATTTATATGATTTTACTTTAGAATTATTTTAAAAAATAGTTTAACAACAATATTTATTTAGATGAAAAGTTTTTTCAATAAAAATGTAGTATTTTCAACTATTGACAAAAAATTATATTGTCCTCAAAATACAAAAAACCAATAAGATATTTTTCATACTCCTATTTCAAATATGGTTTTTAAATTTCAAATAAAATATTTGTAAAATTAGTTTTAAATGAATTGTGTGATCAATAGGAGAAAAAATTTTTTTAGAAGAATATTACATTTTTACGTATGATTTTATTTATTTTTATATCTTGACATCAAATCTAAAATGATGAATGTGAAACATTAGATTGAATATGTCATATATTTAATTCATTAATAGTAAACAAAATAATTTTTTTAATTTTTTTTTCTATACAAACCACTTGTGTACATTTAAATAGTTTTTCAAAAAACATTTCCTTTTTTATTTAATTGGTTACAAATGAATTCATTCTATATACAAGTGTAAATCATATTTTTAAAATTAATTTAATCTTTTTCATAACTGAAATTATAATTCATTGGTTATAACAGCAAAAATAAAATAAAAATATGTATTAATTCATTTATGCTCAATGTTTCCTATAGTTAATGGTATCGAATATAGTGATTCCTTCTTAAAATCACAGGATGTTACATTCTAACCTCCATAAGATTAATTTCAAAAATTCTATTTTCAGTATGATATAAAAAATTGTTTATACCTCTCCCTCATCGCATGATGATATTTTTTATAGCTTCCTAAAATTGGTGGTTTCAACAAAAAACATTAACCTATTGAGTAGTCTTCTTTTATTGAACTATATCTCAATGCTCTTGAATTTGAACGAGTTATTATTCATATGAAATATTTTTCTCGAATAATACATCACTTGAGTATATGGAATCTTATGGATCAGTTGTGTAATTCTTGATGAGTTATAAATTGAAAATATCATCAGGACCATTTTTATTGGGTGGAAAACATAATTGATAAGATACCATACCGATACGATCAATAATTTCAAAAAAAAGTATGTCCTCTCAATTTGAATCTTCACAAAGAAAATCATTTTTAAATATATGAAATTTCCTTATTTTGTAATCCATTTCATTAAATTGGTTCAATGAAACATCTTCCAAAAAAAAATGGGAATGTAATATTTGAACATAACTGCATTTGTAGGATTCTAATTAATATAATATTAGTTTGATGTAAAAATATTGGAATGGAATATAATTCTATCTATATACTTCTGATGTAAAAAGATAGAGATAATTTTCATTAGATTATTATTGAGCATAACACCATAGAATAAATATTTCTCAAAAATGTCATAGATATCATTAAAAATGATGAAAACACAAGAAAATTTTATTTCTAAATCAATAGAGAAGATATAATTACATTGTTTATTATTCTATGATCAATATAACTATTTTTTTGTTCCCTAATAATATTTTTCTTCATTTCTTACTCTTGATATTATGATGAAATTATAATTCCTACTAAACTACTTGTTCATAAGATCCATAAATGGATGAAAGGTAATTATTTATATTTCTATTTATCAAAAAAATATTGTTAGTTAAAATTATCCAATATTAACAATTGTATTATGATTATGTAATAAATTAATATCAAAAATGTCATAAAAAGTCAAATTTAAAAAATTTCATCAATGGTTTCCCTTATAAAACATATAATGATTTGTTTTGAATTAAATTGACTGATTTTTTTAAATAAACTTATCATTAATTCCCCAATATACTTTATTTATCTATTAATTATTGAAAATATATATTTTTTTGTTCATTATACAATATTCTCTTCAATCATGGTAATAACCAAAATTAATTTTATGAAAAAATGAACAATTTAAAAATTTAACTCTATCCTCAACATGTAAATCCAAAAATTATATAAACCAAATACATAAAACATCTTTTTATAATCACACTAATTAGTTCTATGATCATTAATATTATTCCATTTTTTATCTTAATCTATAATATCTTTATCCCATTACAATCCCAATATCATGCCCTTATTATGTGTTATCATTCCCTAAATAATGTGTTCTGTTAAAATATCACATTACCACCACAATGAATTTTAATGGATACTTATAACATTTTTCATGTACATTCAAATTAGTTTGAAAAAATAGGGACAATTCGTATATGATTCATTATACCTATATTCATGTTGAGGGGGTGAATCAAATAAAATTTAACAAAACGATGAATAATAATATTTTTCATTGTCCCCCCATAGTAATTTACCAACTATGGAGGAAAAATGTTCCCAAATTAACATAATTATATTCAACAATTATAATGGAATACAATTTACCTTTTCCTATTTCCATCAAGGGATTTTGTACATTATCATCCATAATTGGTCTTGGATAAGGGATTGATTACCATAATTCCCCAAATACATGAATTTGAAACACTATAATACATCTGGTGAATTCTTTTGAGATATCAATCCATTCATTTCTTAGAGTAGCCTCTTTTCACTACACCATCACTCATTTCTATGATGGTTAGGATTCCTATAGATAAAACATTTTATTGTTCCTTCCATACATTCTCCAAAGTGATACTTTCAATATTTTTGTAAATTATAATTATTATAATTTTCATCCCTTCATGTGGAATCATTATGATTGTCCATAAATCTTTATCTTACTTTTTTGAGCAGTAGAAACTTTATGGATTCCAGTTTCCATTTCCACTTTCGGTTCACCTTGATTAAATACTTTATAACAACCCAAGCCTCATATGGATAATTATTTTGAAATATAAAACTTCAGGACACTAAAGAATCATTCTACTTTACATTAATAATAAACAAATATACCAGATGCATACATTTAAGGCCTTGAAAAGTTTTCCGTATATAAACCGATGAGTTTAACATACTAGTTATTCAACTCAACAAATTCCCTTCTCAATATAAGTTCATTAAAATATAAGGAAAATACACGATGGAGTCTATAAACTTAAACTCATTCCATTCTGTTGTCTTAATTTCTTTTTATTTCCTCATATTCATGATACGATTACAAAATTGGTATTATTTTCCTTCTAGTGAATAAATAGCTAGGAAATCATTTCCATGTCCCATGAATTTAAGGAAATAAAAAATTTATCAATGTTTTTGATCTATTTCATTATCCCCAGGGGATCACAAGATTTATAGAAAGATGGTGGATGTTTCCTCATGAAGGACTCATCAGAATGTTTATACATCTATTTCTCATTTTGTTTCCTAGTATGATTCATTTCTTGTGTGTGAATATCAATAATACTATTCATTCCTGCTATTATATGATTCAGTGTCTCGTGTATAGAATATTCAATTTTCCAAACACATTCAGTATTAACATCATTCTTTTGGGTTTCATTCATTGATTAAAACCATCCATGATAGCATGAGTATCAATATTAATTATGGGAAACAAAATAATCATGAGAAATTTACTATTAAATTTCAATATATGAAACAATGGGTTTAATCCTAGGTTATTCAGGATCGTAACCAAAATTCTACGATTTTATCCTGTAATTAAACTAATTCTTAGTGATCAAAATTTTTATTTTCTCATCCTATATTTTTATGGAAAATTAAACCATTCTATTATACCCAATATGACCTCCCATATTTTTTACAATGATATTAAATAAAAATAGATGCATATTAATTACATTAAATAATAGAACAATGTTAGGAATCATGGGTTTACTTTTATTGGATGCTTTGACCAAAAACAATGGGTTCATTAATAATAAATATCGGCTCCTATTATCCTCTTAAAAAGAATAACTATTAATGACATGTCCTTTTCAATACATTCTTAAAAATACTATGAAAATAAAAATATGATAAGGGTGTGCTTATTAGATTATTAAGTGTAAAAAAGGATGATGTCAATCATAGCACAAGAGTCTAATAACATGAACATTACACAAGATGATGTTACAATCTATATCAAATATCAAAATTTTGAGTGATGTAATAAATCATATAATTTCATAATGCCTGAATCATAATTTTATAATATTTATATAATACATCGATATATGTTTTAATCATAAACATATAAATTTTTGAACATTTATAAATATAAATAGGGAAACTCATTAAGTTAAATACCTGAAATCAGGACCATCTATAAACTTATGGACTTGAAACCTGGTCCCTACATGGACTCATGGACATGAAATCTAGGTCCATTCATAACATTGTGAAAATGAAATCAGGATCCCTCATAACATTGTGAACATGTAATCCTATCCACATGTATCATTTTTGAACATTTAATCAGGTTCAGGCCTAACATTATGAACATGTTGTCCTATTCACACATAAATTTGTTGAACATCAAATCAAGTTCTTGCATAACATCACTGACATGTAATTTTCTACTTTCTTAACTTTTTTGAATATGTAATCAAGATCATGCATAATATTTTTACTCCTTAGTTATATATATTTACCCAAAGAATTAGAGTTATATTTTTGTCCCATCCATCCCCTAATAAAAATCATATATATATATCTTTGTGTGTGTGATAGAGAGAGAGAGTGTGTGTGTGTGTGTGTGTGTCTGTGTTCAATTTGAAAAAAAATCATTCATCACATCCGAAATCATAAAATAAAAATATTTTCATAAAACGTTTTTCATTTAATATATCATTGAAAAGAAAAAATATTAAAAAAATAATACCATTATAGACAATACCAAACCATGAAATGAATAATGATAATATACATTAATAATATTAAGAGTAAAGAATAAATAACATAAAATAATGTTTTATTTGATTAAAAATAATTTTGAAATATCAGAAGAAATAATTTTTAGAAGATCAAATTTCCATTCTAAAAATATTTCATCATAAATATATATGTAATTATAATGGAAAACATTTAGTTGATGATAAAATTTAAATCTTTTAAATTAAGTATAATGGAATTAATTTTTCATGATATAAGGAAAATCCGTTGAAGCTGTATAATTTTTAAAAATAGTCTTTTTGTATTTTTTTGGTAGAGTAATAAAGAACCTCAATTAAAAAATCAAAAATGAATAAATTCAAATAATTTGGAAATAATTAAAACATGGGTTAAAATGACAATAAATAATAACCAAATAATTAGAAAAAATATTTTTATAAACAATTTATAAAACATGAACATGAGAGAAAAATTTCTTTTAAGAGAAAATATAAAAATATTAATTATTAATTGAATGTTCCTTATAAACATCGCAAAGTTGATGTGAACCATAAAAAATGTAAATAAAATGTGTATATACTAAAAATAAAAATCAAAGAAGTGGTTATAAAAACAACATTATTCAAGATACATTTCACACATAATGATATCATGAAAAAATCAGGATGTTGAAGTTTAAAAAAAAAAATTAAAATGTGGTCAATATATCCCTTAAACATTGTCATTTTGTGTATCATATGAACCGTTAAAATAATAGTAATAAATAAATTATTTAATAAAATAAATAAATGATATTCATGATATAATTATCAAAGTTAATAGTATATTCCCTGAAAAATATATAATTGGAGAACAATTAATATATCTCAAATGAGTAAAAGTGAGATGACAAACTATTTTCTCATGCTTCCCATGGGTTTTATGTAGTTAAAATTCATTTATCTTTTTTTAGTTAATTTTGTTAAATTTTTAATAAAGTATATTTATATTTATAATATATTATATGACATTTTTATAGTATTTTACCATCCATTAATTATTAAAATATCATTATTTTATTCTATTTAGGTTTGTCTGTTTGTTTGTTTTATTATCAGTCCATTTGTCTATAATAATGGATTTTCCTATCATAATAAAATAAAACTCCCAATGTTGAATGAACTAGTATTAATTCATATAAATAGTTTTCAATTATCATGAAATACCATTTTTAATTATGGTATGAGGATGATTTTTTTGATAAAATAAATAAGGGGAATGTTTTGTATATTGTGGAGGAATTTACAACCATTATAAACTAGTTTTGTTTTATTTATTATATTGTATATATATTTGTTTGATAACATGGAATATGTTATAATATTTTTCTAAAAATCTTATACAACTAGAATAATATATAAACATACATCCTTGAAGGTGGTAATTTAAAATGATCAAAATCATTAATAATTGAGAGGATTAACCGGCAATAATGAGACAATGGTATTGTTTCATTATATAATAGGTGGACATAAAAAGTAGTGGATTTAAGATATTCAATTTTAATCATAACATAAACTTATATAATTTATAATATAGTATTTTTATTTTATATATGATGGAGGTGAATAAATGGTACAAAAAAAGAAAATAAAATTAGTGGTTTATAAAACCGACCTCTCGAATATCACCTATTAGAGGATCCCTTAATATCAATGGATTTGGTCTATTGGTGAGAAAATTATAAAATTAACATATGGGATAGTTTATATTAGAGTGTTTTTATGAGTTTTTATGAGTTTTGAGGATTTGGAGTAGAAATGGCGTGGTCTGGAGTGGTATTTCTATTGAAGGTAGAGTTGATTTAATGAAAAAATAATGAATATTTTTTTAATATTCGACAACCACATTTTTTTGGAATTAATAAAAATTAATTATTTTTTAAATTAATAAATTAATTTTTTATTTTGTTCTATAAAAACATTATTGTCCCATTTTATGATTTAATGTTTTGGTATATTAATATTTACTATTTAACTTTATCCCCTTTCATTAGTTTAACTATAATGTCTTAAAAAAATTTCTAAAATGTTATATTTCTTGTTACTAATAAGAAAATAAACATAAAACCTAATGTAAAACTTCTAATTAAAATAATTGTATAAATTTTTGAAAATTCCATACTCATATCTTTTATAATTATATTTAAAATCATTTTTAATGACTAAATGAGAAAGAAACTTTTTAGAGTAAAAATGATCAATAGTTTAACATGGGTTTTATATCCAAATACAATAAGAAAATTAATAAAATTACCTAAATTGAATTAATAGATGCCGAGTTGATTTATTTATTCTTTTAAAAAAAATTAAAATCTCATTTAACATTACTAATTATTTAGATGAAATGTTTTTTTTCAAATGAAATTTTGTATTTTTTACTATTCATTAGAAAATGATGCTTCATAGAGATATAAAAAAATTTAACCCAAATATATATTTTTATTTTTATTTATAAAATAATGTAATTAAATTTTCATATAAAATTTATTAATGTTTATAAATATATTTTTGAAATAATTAAGAATTCAAAAGGATACAAAACATGCTTTAGAAAATTATATCTTTTATGCATAAAATTGTATTTTTTTTATCGCGGTTTGAAAAAAATTAAATAAGAGTTAAACATTATATTTAATATTTGATATATTTATTTCATAAAAATAATCATAAAATTTTTAATTTGTTTTTTTTATTTGTATAAAACTATATTTTGTGCTTATAAATAGTTTTTTAGAAACTTTTTTTTGTTATATATAAATAGTCACCAAAGAATTCATTATATCCACATGCTCAATCCATATTTTCTTAATTTAATTAATCATTTTATGACCTGGAATTATAATGTCTAGTTTAGAATGGTAACATTTAAATATTTAAATTTATATGGCCATCGATGCTTGATGTTTTGTATCATGTATATTATCGAACATTGAGATTCCTAACATAAAATATCAGGATATTTCAGTAGTGTAGAATATTTTATTTTGGTATATATGATTATATTTCATCCTCCTTAGACTTTTACCTTTTTACTGACCCTTGTAAAAAAATTATATTTCTTAATTTGATAAATTTTTGTATATTTGTAACTATTTTAGAGGTAGAAACATTAATATTTATAGATAAAAAGAATTCCATTTAGAATAATAATGTAATAAAAATGAAATAAAAATGATTATAGGGAATGATTAATTATTTTAACACTATTATTCATCCCCATGGTATCATAATTTACAACACCCTATAAACTCTCATATCTACTATAGATTAATAATACTAGAATTATGAAATTTCATTTTTGTTTCCTAGGATTTTTAATTATTTATTGTTTTTTTAAGGTGGAAAATAAATTTCAATTAGTATGTATGAAATCCAACAGTTTATCATATTTTAATTCAACTGTATTGTTTCATAGTTTTTATTTAAATAAATAATATATATATTACATTTTTAATAAACAAAACATAAGTAAAAGAATATTTAAAATATTAAATTATTTTTATAAATAAAATGGATGAATAGTAAATGATCTATTACCTTGGTATGTTACAATCAATTAGAAATCCATACAACTTAGTTCAATGAATAGTAAATGTTTATACATGTTTCTTCCCTTATAATTATTTTTCATACAAATCGTATATTCATATATGAAAATGTATATATTTTTCTTTTACTTTTTAAAATGAAAATATTTTTTAAATTCATCATTTCAAAATTATAATTATTTAAATGTTGTATATTTTGAAAAAATAAATGATTGTTTGGTAAATTGTAAAAAAATAATTTTTTCGAATATATTTAGTTTTCTGAAATTATCATAATACATAAATGACATAAAAAGATATTAAAATATTATTTATTTCAAAATATATTTTACAGTTTAAAATAAAAAAATTTATATACTACGATATATTTATAATTCCCCTTATTATTATTTTTGAATGAAAAGTGATATTTTAATCAAAAAACTTTTTTTATTTTCTGAAAAAATAGTTTTCATATATTTTATAATTAAAAAAACATATTAAATGTTATAAATACAGTTTCATATTATATAAGAGGTTGAGATTCATTTTTTTTCATAAAATATATAAAACTAATATTAATGTTAATGACCATGATAACGATGAAGGGGTTTTTGTAAAATAATCATTTATTTAATTCTGTCTAATTTTTTTCTAATAAATTAAATATAAATGTTTTATATAATTAATTTGATATTATGTTTACACGTATGTATGAATATAGTATCACTCATTTCGTATGTATGTATATATATATAAAATAAAAACATTATATAATAAATAATTATTTTTAATTAAAAATAAAAGATATTCTATGTTTTGATTTATAAATCTAATTTTCTATATTTAAGAAGAATATTTATAATATATATTTCTTAAATTTACTATCAAAAGGAAATTATTTTGTATTTCATATCTTATATATAAATTATTTGTGTATAAATTAGTTATTAAAGAAAAAAATTGGTAAAATGTAAATATATAGTCATAAAAGACCCAAAAAAATGAATATAGGAGAGTTATATGCATCACCAAAATGTTTGTTAATGACCAATTATTTATAAATTTACTGTAGAATAGTTTTTATTCCATCGTTGAAATGATAATGGGTATTTAAAACATAATATTTTATTCACTTATAGAAGGAAATCACTTCCACCTTATTAATCAAACCATTATAATTCCTTAGGTATACAGATCGATTTTTCATTACATATTTACAATGATTTAATTTATGTTGTATCAAAAAAAAAATTAATATATTAAAAATATTATTATTAATTTAAAAATATATTGTATTTCCAATTATTCTTATTTTTTTATATATGAACTCATAACTTATGCATATGTGTGTACTACCAACCCCCCACTAAATTGATATATGTCGTTTATGAATATAATAATTTAATAAATATTTATCTCTATTATTATTTAATTCAATTCCTTATAAATATATATATAAATAATCCAATATAATAATTATATTAGGAAAAAATAGTCACATTTTATACCACACTAAACCAAGGACTATAGTTATTCTTGTTTGTATTAGTTTTTTAAGTCACATAAAAATGAAATAAATTTATATCATGAAGGGACATAATAATTGAATTATAGTGTATATATAATTTAATGAGAAAAGAATTATTATTTATGGTTCGTTATTGATTACATTAATATTAAACCTATAATTAATATAACTCGTTATTTTTAATGAGATATTATAAAAACAAGCACCCCACTAAACATGTCATCACAAATCAGAACTAAAATAATTATTATATGGTATTAAAAAACTATAAATCATTTTAAAACAAAATTTATAATATAAAAAATCATAAAAAAAATGGTGAAATTCAAATATTAAAATGGGAATCTACATCGACAAGAAATAACACTTACAAAAAAATATTGAATCTATTATTAATGGATGAATAAAATAAATATTCTAAATAAATATATTTTTAACAAATTATCATAACATTAATTGAAAAAATACCATGGGTATTAATAAGGTTCTAAAATATTTTATTAGGATGGTTTTGTATGTATACAGGAGGTTGAAACATATTTCTACTAATAGCGAACAATGATAAGTAATTTTTTCACTGAAATTTTTTCATTATTGAGAGAAAATTCATATTAAAATATTTTTTCCTTTGGTGATGTATAAATTGGACCCTATTTAGTTTAAAATATATATTAAATTTAATTTAATTCATAATCAATGAAAGAATTTAACATTGATGGTCACTTGATTCAAACTATTTCATGGTTGTAACTGTATTTTATAACTAAACTCCAATTATTGCTTTAAATTTATTCTTTTGGAACTTATTTCTTTCCCTTTTATCTGATTTAACTATACGATTTTACTATATGGTACATTCTATTATAATATATGGATAATTAATTTATTTTCAATTATTTTACCTTGATAATTTTCTTTCACAAAAATTATATCAAAGATCATTTAAATTATCACCCTCTTAAATAATTTTTTCCTTATCCATAATCTCAATTCTGTTCATTATTATCATGTATATTTTGGTAATATAATATGTTTTACAGAATCTGATATTAATATTTACATTTAACCATACAAAAAATATATTATTTATAATCCTTTTTATAAAGGTTTTTATAAAATATTGTATATAGAATAATTAAATTTTTTTCTAACCATGATCCTATGTTTTATCTTATTCACCACATTTCAAATAAAAAACCCTAAGGTTTATTTCATGCATTATAAAATTGAATTTATTTTTTGAAAATATTTATTTTCAAAATTTATCCGGCTAACATTTTTAAAATTCCATAACAATATGATATGTAATGTTACGTTAAGCTTTTTAGACTAGGTTATATTTCTAAAGGTATTTTAATATTACCATTTTGTGGATGGTACGTTCATTGAACCTTATTAAAAAAGGTAAATATATGATTTGGAACACCTAAATGTGTTTTTTAGACTTAGTTAATGTCCCAATTAGTGTCTCGAGGATTACCTTGATTATCAGAAAAATCGGGATATGAATAATTTAAAATGGGGTAGATGGTAATATTGAACTATTTGAATGAATCCTTATGGCCCAGCAGGTGAAACTGTGCATCTAATCGAGTGGAATTGGACTACTCCCATCATTTTCTCATACCGTGTATAAGTAGACACAAGGCTATGTAGGTTAATAACCATCTTGGATATGGGATATTTCACATGTTTCCCATGATTATCCAAATTGTGTAGCCAGCCCCTGTGAGGTTGTTCCTTGGGATAGTACTATGTTCATGGTTGAGACATGGTTTGGAAAACTATGTTGAGAAACTATGTGCCTAATTTACTGAGGTAAAATTCAATTTTTTCTTCTATCCATTTTTTCCATATTCAATGGTTTTTCCTATCCTCTTACCCACATGTAGAAGTTAACCCATGGATATTTTAACCCCCCTCATATACATGGATAGATCTATCCATACTATTTTTATTTCACCCACTTCTAGGTGTGTTGTTTATCCTTTGATATGTCTACACCTTAAAATTTTTATTTTATTAATTTATCTCTTTATTTACTATAATATATTCATGTGATAGATTTTATTTATTTTCATGGTTTTCATCAATTTCATTGATTTCTAAAAAATTGTGTAAATTGGGGCCTCAATATTAAATGATTGGAATGATTAATAATTGATTTAGGTTTTCTATATATTTTCCTTAATTTTTTTTAATATATTATATATCTCATAGTTCCATTTTCTTTTATTTATATGTGATTCCTCATAAATGCAATATTTATTTTTTAAACCTAATGCCTTAATTCAATTTCCCCATGTATATTAAATTTTCATAATTGATGGTAATTTAAATCAAATTACAAACACCTTTAATATTTTTCCATTTAATTACTTTAATTAATTAAATATTTTTCAAATAAAACCCTCATTGATGAGTGTTATCTTATAAAATTTGAATATATTTTTTATTTGGAATGTGGAAGAATGTGTCACCCCACTATGATACCCCCTGTTACCAAACCACCTCTTAATTTATTATGGCCAAAATATTATATATAAAAAAGATTTTTCTAAATGGAATGTATGTTATCATATAAAATATTATAAAATTGAATATATGGTGTTATCTTTCCTGGGAAGTCCACCTAGCCTTAAATCACTAATTCTATTCTTGGGATTCCATATCAATGGAATGTACCACATAATAAATTAAATGAAATTTTTATGGGAGTGGAACTATTTTAGTGTACTCTTAATAGATTATAGTGTGCATATATAACTGGTCTTTATTATTTATTAAATTAATTGGTAATTGAGTGTGGCCTACTTAATTTTAATGGTCATAGATGTGGCATTTCGATGAACATGAATTTATTATTTATTAATATTAATGACAATATGATTGATGAGATTATTGAGAAATATTGTGGTTCCTCTTTATAGAATGCCATGGATGTGATCATCCGTTCTTGAGATTGTATCTTGTATTGAGAGATACCTGAGTTTCCTTTTATACAACTGCTGCAATGGGATCATTGGGTAGCTATTTTATAAATACCTATGGAGTAAAAAATGTTACTCCATAGAAGGGATCACTATGTAGATTATCTACATCTATATAAGTGACACTAGTTCCTTGGGGGAGACCCCAATGATGAGCTCACAGGATCGATGGGGATACCAAGCCATAAGTGATATTTGGTATCCTATGTTATATACCACGAATGGATAGGGGGGGTTTTTCTTCACACCATATCGAGAATGATAGTTTGGATTCCATCTATGGATTTCATTTTATAGACTCTTATAATAATTTAGTACTTATAATTATTCTAGAGGGACTCTTTATATTTCTCTTCAAATCACCTGGGATGTGATTATGGTGGGTCTTATTAAAATCATTGTGATAAAATTTATAATAATTCAAATAATTCATAACTAATACTCCATGGATGCATTGTCCACAAAAAATAAAATTCTCAAGAATTTTCATATATTGATCAATATCTCATGTCTACCCAATTATGAAGCTGATTCTCCATATCTGTAATAGTATATCGTGGTTCATAGACATTCTTATTAGGATAAATCAGATAGTTCCAGTTTATTATCAACGATGAATCTAGGTTCATATGTTTCAAATAATTATTTATTTCTATTTATTATGTAACCAAATGTGTCTTTATTTTATAAAAATATGTTAGTTTTTTACTTACTCGCCATTGGTGGTGGTCTAATGGTTATATTTCACACCCTACTCAGGCCTCCATTGAAAAAGGGTACACAAGAATATATCATGTTTTCGGTTCATGGATTATTTCGTGTTTTACACATTGTACATGTGTGAATAAGAGAACTTAGATGAACTATTATGTAGGATTTTGATGGATATATCCATTGGGTAATTTAATTGTTTTAATTTTTTCATTTGTTGAATTTTATTTTTGTTTTATATTTTTCTTATTTATAATAGTTGGCCGCATTCAGTCATCCATTAATCAATGTAAATTTGTCTCTAGCCATTTTTTCAATTATTATTTATTTTCTTCTTCTATTTCGTATATATAAATTTCATCTAATACTTGTTTATTTATTATTCATATCCTCTTCCACTATGATTCTACGATTAAGAGGTTATTGTATCTCCACTATACAATCATTAAACCCTCACTACTATTTAGTATCATATCACGTATGGGGAGGTGTTCTTGAGGACATTTAGTGACTGGTCTGATTAATGGTTTTATAGTTTTTCAGGTAGTGATTTTACAATGTTTTATTAGTGACTTTTTTACTTTGATTTATTTTTTTTGTTGGTAGATAGAATAATATTAATGTTTCAGTGCTTGTGAAATTTTCTTGTCTAGGAGTGATCTCCCCATGCATAGAAAAAAGACATTGTTTCGAGGGATGTGATTGTTTTTCTTGTTGTTTAAGGCTATAGTCGATTATTATTCCTATAGTGACCGTAGACTTTCGCACATATCATTACATGATTTTGTGAATAATTAAAAATCATATTACAAGCCATGGATCGTAAAGTCTAGTTTCATGGAAGACTATGAACATAAAATTGAAAACACGTGAAAAAATATAGCATTTATTTATTTAATATTTATAATGATTTCCTAACTTACATTGTTTTCATACAAATTAATATGATAACCTATGGATAAAATAAAAATATGGATGAGCTAAAAATCATAGAAAGGGAATAAACATAAGAATAATGATTTTGCTCATGTTTTATACAACATGGAATAATGATAAAGAAAGGAATGGAACATATGGAAACATAAAAAATAAAATTGATTCACAAAAATGTGGCTGAAACATAAATCATGGCTTTAGAATGAGTCAATACTCATTACACATAGTGGAATAAAATTCAAGGATAACCACAAAAACCGTTACACTAGGTAGCATGAGTCCAAGATAACCTCCAAGATCATTTCACAAAATGTCTCCTGATAGTCAACATTTCCTAATGGATTGGAATGATATTTAGTCACACCCATTATAAAATTTTCATGAATTTACATTCCACTTATAGGATCAATCATAATCAATCATATATTCACATATGGTTACCCATGGAGATAAATGGAATAATAATCATTTCATAAAGTATAATATGTGGGTGTATCATAACATTGACCAAAAAATAAATGAATTAAAACATATATGGAAATTCATAAGGTAAAATAGAAATATATCATGGTATGTAATTTAAATCCTAATTGATTCCATTTAATAATATTACTTATGATATTTTAGAATTAAAATATTTTACTGAGGTTTTAAGGAAAATACTAAAGAGTTTTTAAAATAGAAAATGTCAAAGTCTATTATGTTAAAACAAAAGTGAGGCAATAATTTTTTAATAAAAAAATATAATTTTATAAAAAAATTGGTTCCTAAAAATAAATTATATATTTCACTTTATGTGGGGTATGAATTTGAGAAGTTCCCTTTATACAGATTTTCTTATAAGGAAGAATTGAGGTGGGAAACAATTAAAAAATTGTATATCCCTGAAAGATAACGAGGAATGGTTATTGATACATGATTTTTAAGGATATAAATAGAATTTAAATGTTGTTCATAAATATAATATATAACTTATTTTGGGTAAAAATAATGATAGAACAACCCGAAGGAATAATGGATGTTCGAGTATGATCTCCTACTATAAGTCCATAGGTGTAACATCCTATGTAAATAAATTACACAACATTCTTTATATTTATTAATATTTTTCAACTAAATATTAATTATACTTTAAATGGGGTACTACGTAAAATGGATGACTCGATACGCAACAATGGGTTTCTTTGAAATCTTACGTAGCACACATATAATATAATATTATTATTTTAAATGGTAGTTTACACCTAGCCATTGTAATGGTCAGAATGAAAAAAACTATCTACAAAATGATTATATATGTTTGTTAAATGTTTTTATAATTATCCAATAAATTTTAATGTCATAAATTATGAATGAATCTAATTTAAGCATGAATACTCTAATAATCAATAAAAGGTCTATTTACCGCCTTTTGATGGTGAACCCTCTTTAAATATTGATTTGGTAATTTTTAAATATTATATTTGACAAAATAAAATTCTTCTTTAGATTGAGGACATCAAAATTTACTTTGGGTAAATTTTTGGTATTTTTCTAATGGAGGTCGTTTTTAATGAATAGTGTAAAATAGTATATTTTAATTCAAAAGTGCCTTCTAATATAATTTATTTATTTGGTTATATTATCTTTTTAATTTATTTTAAATTATACATAGATTATATTTTTACTATTTAATCTAATGTTGGTCATTAGAATTAATTTCACTTTGCAATTGGTCATAAACAAGTGTCAATATTTTGATAGATATTGTTTTTTTAAAAACACTCTATTTGTTTTGACAACATGAATTAATTTTAAATTTATTAATTCAAATTCTATGTTTTTCATTTGGTAAAATAGACATAATTTTTTAATTTTAAATACCAAATATAACTTATGTTTAATGTTTGGTATTTTTCTGAAAAACTTCACTTTTTGATGAATAGTGAAACCACTTAATAGTAGTTAAAAAATAGACATTTTAATTTAAATGATATTTTAGCACTTCTATGAATTTAATTTTTAAAATCAACATACATGGTTGTTATAAGTATGTACAATTTTTTCAATAGGATAAATATAATTTTTGGTGAATAGTATCTTTTGACTTTTGTTTACCGCAGTTAAAGGTAAATATAGTAATTAATGGTAAAACAAATATCATAATAATATAAAATTACATTATCACTTGTACTAACCTTATTAGATGAGTCATGGCCGACAATTTTCATCTTTGGGTCGATTTTGGGACCCCATTGAGCCACTTAAGAGTGATAATGACACTTTATATTAATTAATTTCATGTAAATGCAAAAATGACGCAAACAAATATCTTTTAGTAAATTAATTTTTACATGGGGTTATATAAGTAATAATTAATACTATAAATATTAATTTTAAATATTAAAAGATTTTCTAAGTCATGGAAATTTATTTATAATTTTTAGACAACAAATGAATAACATTATTTATGACACAATAATGATGCAGTATATACCTCATTAATAAATTATTTAAATAAATAAGTTTAAAAATATTAAAATAACATCCAAAACCTATCGAATTCTTATTTTATTATTTCTTTTCTACCATGAGTAATATTATATTTTACATTAATTATTTTGGGTCTCCTGGAAACATAATATCATTACATAATAAAATAATATTTTCACACTTGCCTAAATAGCCCATCCACCCCCTTATAAAATGAAACCACCTCTAACCAATTAGTCACTCCTCTCAAGCCTTTTATACCATACAACTTCTATTCAATTAATATCCCTACATCCCTATCCTCCTCCTAGTATCCTTAACTTATGCAGAAGGCACATCAAGAAGTCTTTTTGGTTCAAACCAAAGGAAGTTACCAAAATTAAATGTAACAGTACCTCTTAACTTACTTCCATTTATTTTACTTCTCTAACACCTAAAATCTTTGTATTCATTTATTTTATGACAAAAAAATTATCCTAAATATACCAGGATGTTTTTATGAGAAGGATTTTATCTGCACTAACACACACCTACATCTAATGGGTAAAGAAAATAATATTTCTGTGGATGGCGAACTAACGCCTCACGGAACAATGATTTTTCGATTATCTCATACCGCATCACATGGTGTAAATTATAATGGAAATTTATTTATATATGATATATATTATGTTTATATTTTCTTTATTCTTTTTTATTTTACATTTATATCCAACCATTATGGTTTCCATTATGGGTAAACGCGATAATTTCATTTGAGAAAGTGCGGACAACCGCCCCCTCAAAGTGATATGACTCGTTAATTCCATATGTGGGATGTATAAAGGATGGATATAATGATATTATATATTATATTATACTGGAATTATAATATAAATTATTATAATTATAATTTAATTCAATTAAAATAATAACTATAAATGAAAGTAGCGTTCATGCGTACGTATAACTTACCGTCTCCATGAACGGTGCATTTCATTTCTTACCTCAAAATGTTATGTACTATTTTATATACATGTATATAATGGATATATATGATATATATCATATATAAATCCTGAATATCATTCTGTATATGATGAAATTTTTACTATGTGAACAACATGTAATTTGAAGATGTCCATTTTTGACTCAAGTACCAAATATTGACAAAATGAAAGTTATTAACTAAAAAGATTACATAATTTTATTAACATGGAAATAAGTGATATAAAAGAAATAATAAACTTTAAAAAGGTTCTTAAACATTAATGAATAAAATTTATTTTATTATTCAGGAAGAACAAGGAACAAACGAGTCAATTCGGACATGAGGAAAGCGATTTTCTTATCTCACTTTTAATTTCATGAGATTTCCATTGTTCGCCACATATTCATTGCATGTGGTGTATTTTGTACATAAATTTGATATATATTATCGTGATCCAAATTATATTCATGGAATATTGTGAATCATTTGGTTGATATTATCTTTTATCCATACGACTTAGTTGATTTCAACATGGTGAATGGTTTCATCTCACTTTTTAGTCCCATGAGATTCATTCTATATTTTCCACTATTTCATTTTGTGTGGTGTGTGTACTTCCCATGATTATACTCTTTGTGTAATATAATTTCATTTATGAGTATTTAAATCTTCATTTTTTGATCCTTCTTTCAGGTTGAGTATGTTTCGTAAGTTACCAAATCGGCAAGAGAACCTTTCACCCTCCTCTTTAAAAAAGGCTTATTTTTGTTATGTCTTTTAATTTACATATTATAATGTGGGGATATGTTATTATATATAATTAGTTATGTAAAAATTATTCCCATGTGTTTAGATACCCTTTTAATCTCATCAACTCCTTTTCTGAATTTTAATGTGATGTCGTTAGGCTATCAAATTTTTACAAGGGAACTTCTTAACCCAATTTCAATTCTTTAGGTTCAACTTGATCTTCTTGAATATGTCGTCCAATGAATATGTGTGAATGAAATATGATTTTTTCCCTTAATATCAACTTTTATTTGGTGTTTTTATTTTTTTCACACATAATTATATGATTGATTTATCATTAATTTAAGGATACGATCTTTATAAGGGATTCCATCTCAATTTACATTTCCACTGAGACATCATTGTTGTTATGAACCAATTCACTCTTATATGGTGTATATATTGTCTGTGGACATATAATATCATAAATCCCTTTATTCTCATGATATTATAATGTTCTGATTAAATTTCAATCCTCAATTATTTATATTCAAGTGTCTCCCTATTTGTTTAAAAAAATCATTAACTAAATTTTTTTTTAAAATGTTTTAAAGATTTATTCTTCTAAATATTTGTCATTAATGTCCATGTTTTCAAAATGGGTTTTAGGATTTATTTATTGGACATTAATGTTATCAAATGATAATTCATTTAAGAGAATCAAAGTGTTATGGGACACATTGATACAAAAATTTCTATTCAAATGGTTTTGAAAATGAATTGATAACGAATTGTTTATTTCAATTTCATGATTTGATATATTGGAATATATAAATGTTATCTTTCTTTTATAAATGTGTTATGTGTTATGACTATATTATGGTTATTTGGAATTGTTTATGTAAATGGGTGGTTTCATAATAAACCTAGGGTAGGTGATCCCAAGATAGCTCTCCAATGCATTGGGTAACATGATGGAGGTAAACATTATGTTTCTCCTAAGAGATTTAGGAAAGATACCACTAAAAACCAGTACATTAGAGGGGGTTTTGCACAACCCCATATAATTCATTTTCTATAACATTAAAGGGGGTTCTGCACAACCCCCTCTAAATTAATTTTCTATAATAATTAAGGAGGGAATATGCACAACCTCCTCTAAAATTGTTAGCATTGTTTTTTTAATATTTGGTTTGATTTTAGATCTTGTAATATCAAAACCCCTACTAATAAAATAATTAGTGGAAATATATATTCTGTTGAATTTTTTAGAAGCAATATATATAAAATTTGTAAGGATATATATATATATATATATATATTAAAGGAAATAGTGGGGGTTTACAACCCCCTATAAATTAAGATATTAGAGGGGGTTCATGAAACACCGCTAATCACTTTGATCCCAGGGGGTTTTGAACCCCTTCTAATTTAGGAAATTAGGAGGGGTTCTAAACCCCCTCCAATCGATGATATTAGAGGGGGATTTTAACCCCATCTAATTAATGACATTAGAGGGGGTTTTGAACCCCTTTAATTTATGAAATTAAATGGGGTTTTGTTCCCCATCTAATTAATGATATTAAAGGGGGTTTTGAAGCCCCTCTAATTTATGAAATTAGAGGGGGTTTTGAACCCCTACTAAATTATAAATTAGAGGGGGGTTTTAATCCCCTCTAGTTAATGAAATTAGAAGGGGTTTTTAACCCCCTCTATTTCATGATATTCGATGGGGTTATGAAACACTGTAAATCCCTTTTATTAGAGGGGGTTTTAATCTCTATCTAAATTATTATTTATTTTTTAAAATAAATATCATATAATTTCAAAAAAAATTAATATATATGTGGGTGTGTTCATGTGTGTCTATATATATATTACATAAGAACATTATTTAAATGTATTTAAATACTTTATAACATACATATATAAGAACATTATATAAATATTTTAAATAAATATTTATACATATAAAAAAATGTATACATATATATAAATTTTAATATATATAATATAAATGTAATTATATATATATTTATTCGAATTTATAAAATTTATATATGGTTTTATAAATACTGTACATTTATATTATGATTTATATTATACATATATTATATTATATACATATTTATTGTAAATTTTTGTATAAATACATTTATATTATATTATGTATACAAATATATACAATATAGACAAAATTAAATATAAATTAACATAAACATATATATTTTATGTAATTATATTATATAATTATATATTTATTTCTTTATTTATTTTTAATTTTTAATTATATATATATATACTGTAATTATTTTACATATATTTTATCATACCATTTTAATTATAGATTAATTTAGTACACATATATATAGATAAAATCATAATTAATAATATTTTTGTTACACGCACACCTAGATAAATACATTTATATTAGATTATGTATACTAATTTAAATAATTTAGAAAAAAGAAAATATAAATATAAATATAAATATATTATTTATATATTTATATTATATATTATATTATAAATATTTTATTGTAAATAAATTTATATGTATTATATAATTATTTCATGTATATTATTGTATATCATATTAATTATAAAAAAAATAGTATATATATATATATCATAAAATAATTAATAATATTATTGTTACACACACGCATATATAAATACATTTGTATTGTATACTTATGTATAAATACATTTATATTAGATTATGTGTACTAATTTATCTAATTTAGAAAAAATATAAATACAAATATAAATATTTTATAAATATTCTATTATAAATAAATTTATATGTATTGTATAATTATTTTATGTATATTTTAGTATAGCATATTAATTATAAATCAATTTGGTTCATATATTTATATATAATATTTAATTATATTATTTATTTCCAATTATATGAATGCATTAAATTTTGTGTGTATATATATGTGTGTATTGGTGATATAATATAAATGTATATAATTAAATACATTAATATATAATATAAATGTAATTAATATAATATATATTATAATTATATTATATCTATAAATACAAAAAAACACACGCACATAAATATAAATATTATTATTAATATATGAATAAATATGTATTTATATATATTAAATTTACCCAAATATGTATATATATATATATATTATACAATAATATATTAAAACTATACATAAATACATATTAGATATAAATATTATACAGAAGTAGAAATTATATTAAAGAGAAATATGTTATATATATACAAATATATTATATATCTTTTATTTCTAAGCAAACATATATATATATAATACTTCGGGATTTAATTAAATTTAATGTAGTGTAAATTATACACGTAAGCGCACATGGCCTAGTGGTTCAGTGTTGTGCGCTTTGTCCAACCGGTGTAGGGTTCGAAACCTACCTGATATCATTTTACGCCACCGGCGTGGTGCCCCTGTTGTCAACAGGGTGTCATGGGGGTTCCTGGGGGCGTGTTGGGGGTCCTTGGGTGTCCTTGGGTGTCCTTGGGGGCATGATAGTGTGCCAGGTGGGGTGTCCCCAGGTGCCATGGGGGCATGGAGGCGTGTCAGGGGGGATTTCGGGTTGTGTGATGGGGTGTCATTGGGGTATCCCGGAGTGTCATTGGGCGGGTCCCGCGGTGTCAAGGGGGTGCACTGGGGTGTCAAGGGGTGGGTCTAGGAGTGTCAAGGGGGTGCGTTGGGGTGTCAAGGGGTTGTGTGTCAAGGGGGTGTTAAGGGGTGTCACGGGGGCGTGTGTCAAGGGGGGTGTCAGGGTACCAAGGTGGGTGTCAGGGGGCACGCGGGGTGTTAAGTGGGGGACTGTCAATAGGGGCGTGTTGTGTCTTACAGGGGTGTCAAGGGGGTGAATTGGGGTGTCAAGGGGGCGTGTGTCAGTGTTTCATGGTGGGTGTCAAGGGGGTGAGCGTGGGAGTCAAGGGTGATGTCAGGGGGGTGTGCGGGGTGTTATGTGTGGGGAGGGGTGTCAAAATGGGCGTGTTGGGGTGTCCTGTTGGAAGGATGGGTTGTCAAGGGGTGTCAATGTGTCGCGTTGGGGCGTCAACGGCCCCTAATTCTCCAAATGAAATAAGTATTAGGGGCGGTTCAAACCGCCTCTAAATTCCTATATTATAGCCGGTTTTTGTTATAACTGCATTTAATGTGGTAAATTTCGATCAGCAGTAGAGGGGGTTTAAACCCCCTCTAATGTAACCGCCACTAAATTCACTAGGAATTTATTATCACTTTTTTCACAACCGCGTCTACTAATAGTAGGTGGGCACATTAGCGGCAGTTTCCCACAACCGCCGCTACTGTCTTTAGAAGGGGTTATAACCCCTTCTAATGTTAAAAATAACCCCTTCTAAAGTGGTCACTTTTTTGTAGTGTACTTTGATGGGTATTCCAATTGTGACTCCATACATAGCTGTGATTTCAACAATGTATGTTTGATATGGATGCCATATGTAACCATATGATTTATGATTTATGTGTGTAATTCATAAATCTTATGATTTCGTAAGGTACGTTATGATTGAAAAGCATGGTTTCATTGATTTGTATTTATAGATGTGATAATGTTTTCCTTGCTTATTTTATAACCCTTAATGAGAGATTTATGCTCATCCCATGTTTTTGAAATGTTTTCCATAGAACATAAAGATGAATAGGGTCGAGGATGTGATCAGGGAAAAGTCATTTTGTCTAAAACATGGAACTAGACATGTATCTTTTGAATAGTTTTTATTTTATGAAAAAATGGATACTGAGTAGTAGTGTCTACATGTAATATTTAAGTTATTATGTTGTAGTTAGGGATTAATTCTCTAAAACTCAAAACCTGAAAAGATCATCAATTTGAATTATTCATTTAATTCAATATAATGTAATGTTTTAAGGTTGGGTCCTTATAGTTGGTATCAGAGGTCAGTTTAGACAACATTAGGGATTATGAGTTTTCTATAGACACATGGTTAGTCCCAATGTCTATTATTTCAGGTCAATCCTTGTTTTATATCATTTTCAGATCAAGGAAAGTCAATTACAAATGAAAGGTGGAGGATCTCAAACGACATTCTTATCTCTTCCAGATAACTTTCTTGCAATAATTTTTTCAAAGTCATGTTCGGATGATTATGATACTTTTTCTAGAACACAACTCACTTGCAAGTAGTTGTTTGAGATATCAAACACCTCCATTATCCCTCGTTATCATCGTAGATATTGGGTTGCATTTTGACAAATCTTATTTTCACAATATTCTCATATTTTCTTGAAAGGTAAATATAATCAAGGTATTTTAAGATATTTTACCTTATCAGAAGATTTTGATGTATATTATGATTTTAAAAAATGTGCTGAAGATGGAGACCATTGAGAAACCTATTTTATTTTAAAATATAGTCTCTCAAGAAATATCTATGGTATTTTAAAAGTACCATTAATTGAAAGTTTCAACTCAAATTCGGTCTGACTATTTTATAGAAATAATGTTTTACCATATGTTTTGAAATTATATGTCATACATGATTATTTTCCAAAACTGTTTTTCTGTGAACAACCATATGACCCATGTTGTACAAGGTGTATTTGGATGGAGGAAGCAAATTATTTTTAAGGATCTCTAAAACATTGTTGTAATGCATGGACGTTTTAACTACGTGAACAAGATGACAATGAAACCAAGTGGACACCATGATCAAGGTAGTTTTGTTCTTTATTTTTGGGATCATTTTATTTTATCATATGGTGGTAAAATAAGAAAATTAACAATAGATATAAGACTTAAATAATTAAGATGTTGAGATCATAATAAATTTGGATTAAAATGAGAGTTATAAGGAAACCATTGACTTTAAAACATGTTAGGGTTTTTTTTTAATTTTATAAAAAGGGAAATCCGTAGGATGGGTGACAACCCGTCACATCTAGTTAGGCCGCATGAATCGAACCCACAACCGACGGGTGACAAGGGAGCATCGCCTACCACTAGAATACATGAAGTCCCTAGTTAGTATGACTTATTATTTTAGTAAAATGATTTTATCTAACAAGAATAATTTGATTTTTGGAACAGGTGTTTAATCAAATTGATATACTTAGTATAGGAGAATGATTTTGTGATTAAGTGATAATGGTTATTATGGAGGACGTTCTCTCTTTTGAGGAAACACTATATGCCTATTGAATATAGTATACTACGAGATTTCAATTGTGGAATAATTGTTGAAATTTTTGTTTGGAATAATCTATTTTTTTATTGTGGACATATGGTGATTTGGTTTATTTATGAAATCGATTAACCTTTCTTAAAGAATATGTGATTAGGTTAATTAATTTTCAACATGAGATTTTATGAGTAAATTATGTTATTTAGAGATAAATGATAAGATTTATCATAGAAGACTATATAATTAAATCCTTATGAGATTTGGGTTTCAATCTTAGTTTGTATTACTTTTGATGAATTTTATGGATAGTTGTTTATTGAATGGTCTTGGTTGAATATTGGGTATTGTTTTACAAATTTTGGAGCTTAAGAGTAGTTTTTCTTTTTGTAAAAGATTATCCTTTTTGGAAATTATCTGATCTCACACTAACCATTTTGGTTTTAGTTGATGTATAAAGACAGGGGAAATATATAGTTATTCTTTTTTGGATTATGGGATTCTCAAGAAGATGATTCTTGTGCTTTTTGTGTGACCAAGTATTTTTTAAGGATCTTTTTTTGGATAAAATATTAGTTTTTTGTATAAACTTATTAAGGGATGCAACTCTTCTTGAAGGTAAGTATATTTCCCTAGGTTCTTATTCTATGTAGAAAATTAATTCCTCCAAATTGTGAAAAGGAATGTAAAACAAAGAAATGTAATTGGTTTACATTTCCTACTGGGTAATAAATGACTGTTAAAAACATCATAAGTTTGTGATTTTTTGGTGGATAACTTTTCCTAATCATGTTTTATATCACTCTCCATCAGAACATGACAGTTTCTTATCTCTTTTAGACCCATGTTTTTTACATGTATTCCTAGTATGTGTTTTCTCGGGTGACCATTGTACTTTTCTTTAGTTATTTTAAAGTGATAGTTTTACTGACTCTTTTCCAATGTGGGACTATTAAGGATGTTTCCAAGCCCAGTATTAAAATTGCGAGGATGCAATTTCTAAATGGGGAGAAGGATGTAACATCCCAGGTAAATAAATAACACAATTTTTTCTTATTTATTAATATTTTTGAACTAAATATTAATTCTACTTTAAAGGGGGTACTATGTTCGATGGAAGACCTGATACACAACAATGGATTTCATTGAAATCTTACATTGTACATTAATAATATAATATTATTATTTTTAATGGTAGTGAACACCTAGACATTATAATGGTGGGAATGAACAAAACTAACTAAAAAATGAATATATTTGTTTATTAAATTTTTTTACAATTATCCAATATATGTTAGGGGCTTAAAATTTGAATGAATCTAATTTTAAGCACAAATACTCTAATAATCTGTAAAAGATCGATTTACCACAATTTGATGGAGGACGCTCATTAAATCTAGTTTTGGCCATTTTTATATGTTCTATTTGAAAAAATAAAATTATTCTTTAAATTCGAGATATCAAAATATACTTTGTGTAATTTTTTTTGTATTTTTCTGTTAATGTTCATTTTTAATGAATAGTTAAAAATACTGCAATTTAATTAAAATGTGTATTTTAATCTAATTTATTTATATGGATAGATTATATTTTTAATTGGTTTTAAAGTGTAATAATATTATATTTTTACCATTTAATTTAATGTTGTTCATTTGAATTAATTTTACCATGAAATTGGACATAAAAAAGTGTCAATATTTTGATCGATATTGTTTCTTAAAAACATGCTATTTGTTTTGACAACAAAAATAAATTTTAAATTAATTAACAAAAATTCTATGTTTTTAATTTGGTAAAATAGAAATCATTTTTGAATTTGGAATACCAAATATATCTTAGGATGAATTTTTGGTATTTTTATGGAAAAACTTCAATTTTTAATGAATATTGAAACCACTTATTAATAGTTAAAAAACCAAGATTTTCATATAAATGAAATTTTACCACTACTATGAATTGAATTTTGAAAATCCAACAAAATTATTTGTTATTAGTAAGAAAAATTTGGGTCAATAAAATAAAAATAATTTTTGTAGAATAGTAACTTTTGACTTTTATTTACCACGGTTAAAGGTAAATAGGGTAATTCAAGGTAAAAAAGAAATACCATAATAAAACAAAATTGCTTTACCACTTTCCCTAAACTTATTAAACGAGTCATGGATGACCATGTTCATCGTCTGGTCAATTGTGGGACAACATTGAGCCACTTAAGAGTGATAGTGGCACTTTAGATAATTAATTTAATGTAAAGGCAAAAATGACATGAACAAATATATTTTAGTAAATTAATTTTCACAATGGGTTATATAAGTTATATATTTTACGATAAAAACAAATTGGAAAGATCAAAAGATTTATTACGTCATGTTAATTTATTTATAATTGTTAGACAACAAATAAATTACATTATTTATGAATCAATAATTATGTAGTATATACCTCATTAATAAATGATTTAATCAAATAAGATTATAAAAAATAAAATAACATCCAAAACTTGTCCAATTCTTATTGAATGATTTTATTTCGACCATGAGTAATCTTATCATTGACATTAATTATTTTGGGACCTTTAGAAACCAAATATAATTTTATAATAAAATAATATTTTCACACATTCCTAAAGAACCCCTCCTCCCCCTTATAAAAGAACTCCACTTATAACCAATTCCTCACACCTCTCAAGCCTTTTGGATTCTCCAAAATCTGCCCAATTAAGCTCAATAAATCCCAATACACCTCCTAAAAGCCTTACCTTAGAAAAAAGGCACTTCATGAAGTCCTTTTGGTTCAAACCAAAGGATGTTACCAAAATTAATGGTAACACTTCCTCTTAACTTATTTTCTTTAATTTTACTTCTCCTACCCCAAAACACTATTAATTCCATTATTTTATTTCCACAACAGTATCCTCAATATAATAGTATGTTTTTATGAGAAGTAATTTAACTACACCTACACACACCTCCATCTAATGGGTGAAGAACCTACTGATTCTGTGTATGGAATAACTAACGCCTCACGAAACGATGATTTTTCGATTATCTCGTACCTCCTATCATGGTGGCCAGTAAGATGGAATTGTATTTATATATGATATATATTATGTTTATATTTTCTTTATTATTCTTTATCTTACATTTATATCCTACCTTTATGGTTTCCATTATGGGTAAATGCGATTATTTTATTTGAGGAAGTGCGGACTACCGCCCCTAAAAGTGATATGACTCGTTAATGCCATATGTGGGACATATAAGGGAAAGAGTTAATGATATTATATATGATATTATACTGTAATTATAATACACCTATTTATAATTATGATTTAATTCCATTAAAATAATAAATAGAAATGAATGTAACGTTCATGCGTATATACGGCTTACCATCTGCCTGAAAGGTGCATTTCATTTATTACCTCCAAATGTTATGTAATATTATAAATAAATTTATATACTGGATATATATGATATATGTGATATCTAAATCATGAATATAATTCTGTATATAATGAACTTTTTACTTTGCCAAAAACATGTAATTGTAAGAAATCCATTATTGACTCAAGTACCAAATATCGACAAAATGAAGGTTATTAACTTAAAAGATTGCATAATTTTTATATCTTGGTAATAATTGATATAAAAGGAATAATAAACTTGAAAAATGTTCCTAATCAAGTAGAAATTGCCTTTAGTTTAATATTCAGGAAGAACAAGGAACAAATGAGTCATGTAAGACATGAGGTAAGGGATTTTCTTATCTCACTTTTAATTCAGTGATATTTCCATTTTTTTCCACTTATTCATTTCATGTGGGGTATTTTGTACTTAAATTCGATATATATTATCCTGATTCCCAATATATTCATTTTATTCTGTGAATCATTTGGTGGATATTAACATTTGGTCATACGACTCAGTTGATTTCAACGTGGTAAAGGGTTTCATCTCACTTTTTATTCCCCTGAGATTCATGCTATATTTACAAGAATTTCCTTTTGTGTCGTGTATGTAATTCCTGTGATTGTACTCTTTCTGTAATCTATATTCATTTATGATTATTTACATCTCCATTGTATGATCCTTCTTTCATGTGGAGTATGTTTTGTAAGTTACCAAATCAGTAAAGGAACCTTTCACCCTCCACTTTTTAAAACACTCCCTTTTGTTATGCCTTTTAAATTACAAATTATTATATGTGGATATGTTATTCTATATCCTTACTGATGAAAAAAATATTTCCAAGTGTTGAGATATCCTTTTAATCTCATCAACTCATTTTAGGAATTTTAATGTTATATATTTAGGGTGTCGAATTTTATTAGGGAATTTCTGAACCCAATTTCAATACATTTGGTTCAGCATATACATCTTGATTATGTCATCCTATAAATATGTGTGAATGAAATATTAATGTTTTACACTTAATATCCACTTATATTGTGTGTATTTATATTTTTCACACATAAATAATGGGATTTATTTATTCTTAATTTAAGGATACCATCTTTATAAGGGATTTGATCTCAATTTACATTTCCACTGAGACTTCATTGTTGTTATGAACCAATTCACACTTATATGGTGTATATACTATAGATTGACATATTATATGATAAATACATTAATTCTAATGTTTTTATGATTTTCTGATTAAAAGTTATTCCTCAATTATTTATATTCAAGTGTCTCTCTATTTGTTAAAAAAACTCCTTAACTAAAATATCATTTTAAATGTCATAAAGATTTATTCTTCTTAATATATCTCATTAATTTCCATGTTTTAAATATGGGTTTTAGGATTTATTTATTTTGCATTAATTTTATCAAATGATAATTCATTGAAAAGCATAAAAGTTGTATGGGACACTTTGATTCAAAATTATCTTTTTAAATGGTTTTGAAAATGATTTGATAAAGAATTGTTTATTTTAATATCTTTATTAAATATATTAGAATGTGGAAATGTTATCTTTACATTATTCGTATGTTATGTGTTATGATTATGTTATGGTTATTTTGTATTGTTTACGTATATGGGTGGTTCTGGGATAAACCTTGGGAGGTTGAGCCCGAGATAGCTCTACAATGCGTTGGGTAACGTGACGGAGGTAAACATGATGTTTCTCCTACAAGATTTAGGGAATATAATGTGATGGTTATTCCACGTGTAACTCCATACATAGATATGATAACTACATTGTAAATTTTACATGGATTCCATAATTAACCTTAATGATTAATTATTTGTGTGTGTTATTCATAAATATTAGGATTTCATATGGTATGTTATGATGGAAAAGTATGGTTTCATTGATTTGTATTTATTGATGGGATAATGTTTTCCTTCCTTATTTTATAACCCTTTCTGAGCTTTTTAGTCTCATCCCATGTTTCTGAAATTTTTTCCACAGGACTTAAAGAGGATTAGGGTCAAAGATGGGAACAAGTAAAAGTCATGTTGTCCAAAACATGGAAGTAGACATGTTTCTTGTTAAGAGTTTCTATTTTATGAAAAAATGGATACTGAGTTGTAGTGTCCACATGTAATATTCAATTTGTTATGTAATAGTTAGGGCCTAATTATCTAAAAATCTAAACCTGAAAATATTTCAATGTGAATAATTCATTTAATTCAATATTATGTAATGTTTTAAGGTGGGGTACTTATAATAGGTGTCCTTCACATGATCTTAATGTTCTAGAAAAACAAATTACATTAATTAATAAATATTTTTTTAACATATTTATTGTGTAATTGATTTGTTATGTCCTTATTATGTTCATTAGTGGACTTTTTTTGGGTTAAGTGGTTCAGTTTCATTTTTAGGAGTGTTTGTTTCCATGGTATTCATGATTGGATTATTTATATACATGTGAGGATAGACATGTAAGATTAGAATGGTTTTACAAAATTGATTGTATATTTTAATAGTGAATATATAGGGGAATACATGTTTATAAAATTTATATTGTTATTTGGAGTGATTCTTAATCATGATATAAATCATTAATGATAACTATTTTGGTTAATTGGTGATTTTTCAATCACAACGAACACATTTTGATTGATAAATTAATATAATGTGTAAAAAGACAATAGATCCAAACATATAATATATATATATATATATATATTATAATTTGTTTCAACTATAAAATTGTTTTGATTCCCATAATTGAATATGGAAATAGAAGTTGAAAACATGTCATCCATGAATGTGATATATTAACACTTCTCAGATGGTGTTTTAATTTCTTCTATAAAACAATATGGAAGGTGTGATGATGATGAATTATTCCATTATAACAAAATCATTAAATTAAATTTATGGTACTATGGTTATCATATAATTTGGATGAAATTATTTGAGGAAAGAAAAAGATATAAAGGACTATTAAATAAATAATTGAAATTAAATGATAAATTTACCTCTTGAATATATCTTCCTTGAGAAACCCTTTAGTAAAAAAGTATTTTATTTTTAAGAGACTAAGGTATGTTAGATGTTGGGGTGGGGGATCTTTGGAGAAGATTTTTGTCAAATTTAGACAAGGAACAAGGTTTGAGAGAAGTGAATAGAAGAGGGGGATGAGGTTTGTTTTTATAATGGAGGGGAGAAGTGGTTTTCCATTATTTTAATCATTAGTTTAATGTTTTTTCCCAAGAATATGAATTTTCTTGGTTCATGTGACCAAAAATAGTAAATAGATCATTTGAGTTAGAAATTAGGGTTCATAAATATGCAATGATGCTAGTAATAGTGTTTTTAACTCATAATGTATATATAGTAAATTGTGTAATTTCACTATTCATAAAAAATTCATGTACTTTAGAAAAATCCAAGTAATTCCCCCAATCTGTTTTTTGATTTCTTGAATCTAAAAATTAACTATTTGTTTTAAATAAATTTCTAAATATGTGGATGTTTATTTTTAATTAGAATCATAATTTACATAAAATACTAAAATTTTGAAATAATAACCGAATTTCTAAAACATTGAAAACCTATAAAAAGGTATCTTAAAATTATCATATGATTATAAGAAAACAAATTAATAATATATGGATTGATATTATGAAACGAAATTTTCTTTTAATTAATTATTTTAATCAAAAATTTATAATTAAATATAGAAGACATACAAAAATAACAACACATTATTAATAATTTTTAATGTATTTATTTGTAATATCATATAATTATATCATTGTGTGATTTATTAGATAGGAAATTTTTTTATTGTTTCATTGATGAGGTTACTATTACATTTTCCAGGTTACTAATTGTGAGGGTTACATTACTATTTTAATGGCCTGCACACAATTTCATCAGCATAAATTCTTTAACTTTTAGGGATACCTTTTATTTAACTCATTATTTATTTATAATGCTCGTATTTTGTTCTATAAGTAAACATATGTGAATGAAATATAATACAAGATTATAATAAGGGAATTAAACAGATAAAACGTTGATTCGTTACATTCTTCCCCCCTCAAGATTTTATTCCCTTGAATTGTTATTTTACATTTCTAGTTGTAAATAGGTGAGGGTACTTTTCCTTCTATTCTTCTACCAGTTCCCATGTTGCCTCTTCATTCTTATGGTTCTTCCATAACTATTTAACTATGTGAGTAGTCTTGTAACATATAAATTAATAACTACAATACAAGATATTCACTGGCATCTCTTGTTAGGAAAGATAATTCTACAACTATTCAACCTATGATGATAGTAGTTGTTAATTATCTAGTATGAACTTATTTATGAATCAGACATGTGATAAATCATATACTTTAGACAAATTTGGTGGATGTTCTCATCGATAGGCCACATCTATAACATGATCAATAATCTTGATGGGGTAGATTTACTTGGGACATGACTTTCATTTCTTCACAAATATCTTGACCTTATTCCATGGATATATGTGGTGTAATACCTTGTCTCTGACATAATCTCATGTTCTCATCATCAATGTTCTACATAACACTTTTGTTGAATTTGGGTTGCTGTGATATGTTGATAAATGGTTTTCACCTTCTCCACAATTTCATTTACCATTTTAAGTCATAGAATCTTATTCTCACTGACTTCATCCCAACATGACATTTTTATGCAACTTTTCCCATAATGGGATTCATATAGTGTCATTCGGATGCTGGTGTGGAAACTATTATTTTATGAGAATTCAACATGTGGCACATGTTTTTCCCAAATTCTATAGAAGTCCATAGAACATTCTATCGATATATAATCAAATGTTTGGTTTGTTTTCTCAAATTGGACATCAGTTTGAGGACGATGGGCCGTACTGATGTTTAGTTCAGTGCCTAGATCATGCTGGAGACTTTTCGAGAACATAGATGTAATTCTCAGATAAATATATATGATTAAATAGATAGTGGTAAATCATGAATCCTTACTAAGTATTTTATATATACTCATTCATGTTTATCCAATGCGAAAACCTATCAAATTGAGATAATGTGATCTACCTTTATAAGATGGTCCACAATGTACCATCTAGCAATGTTTCCTCTATATTTCCATGGAAGTCCCGTGACAATTTCTATGGCATTTTTCACACACTTAAATGTTGGTATGAGTAGTGGTTAAATCATCTCATTATAATTTTTTCATTCAGTCTTCACATGTAGACATTCAAGACACTTCGATGTATATTCTGCAATCTCTTTCTTCATTTTGTCCATACAAAAGTTCTATCAGAGATCTCGAAATATCTTTGTGCTCACAGGGTGACTAGAGAAGTTTGAGAAATGTGGGTCATTCAAACTGTCCTTATTAATCTATGGACCGGATGGTTCGCATAATCATGAATCAAATATTACAACTCCTTCCTCATTAATATTGAACTAAATTGATTTCTCATTTCTAATAGCTTCCACCAGTTTTAGAATTTCCACATATTTTTTTGGATAATTAGTTATTTTCTACCTAAGGGATGGTTGGGGAAGAAATTGAGATAGTATGAAAGATGTTGCTCCCTTAATGAATTCCATGTCCATCCAATTCAAATATAATAATATTGGATCCTTCTCAACTATCATCATTGATAAATATGTAGAATCCTTTCTACTTAGGGAATTCACCACCATATTTTCCATACCATGAAGGTAGTGGATTGTTTATTCATAATAATTGATGATATATATCCATATTCACTGGATCATATTGAGCTTTTTCTATATGAATATATACTTTGAAATCATGTGATCCGTATATATCTTACACTTCTTCCAGTTGAGATAATTCGGCTAGATTTTCAATCCCAATATCATAGCCACCAACTATAGATCATGCATGATATAGGGCTTCTCATTGATTTTAAACTTTTTGGAGGCATAGGCTACAACTTCATCATTTATCATTAATAAATATCCTAATCCTTTCTTTGAATCATCACTATCCACCACAATGAGTTATCCACTTATTGGGAGTGTGAGTACTGAAGTAGTGATAAGCCTCTTTTTGTGCTCCTTAATGCTTTCCCCACATTTTTTAGTCCAGAAAAACATCAACCTCTTTTTATTAACTTTTTCAATGGGTCTTAAAATAATGATATTTTATTAAAAATCATCAATAATACCCAGAACATCTAAAAAGATACATATCTCCATTTCAAAAGTTGACATGGGGAAATCATCAATTTCTTTTATCTTAGAAGGACCTACATATATTTATTTTCTGAAGATAAAATTCCCCATAAATGATACTTCTTCAAAACATATCTCACATTTACTGTACATTGCATAATGTTTATCCCTTTGCAAAATTTTCTTAATATTATTCAAATTCTCATCATGTTCCTCCTTTCACATAGATTAAATAAGAATATCATCGATAAATACTACCATAAGTTTATCTAGGTAATCTGTGGTGATGATATTAATTTAATCCATGAATATTTCTAAATAATTAGTGATTCCAAATGGAATCAATGGGAACTTATAAAGCACATACCATATTCGAAAGGTAGTTTTGGCAATATCTTCCTTCCTTTCCTTTAACAGATGTTATCCTAACCGATTGTCTACCATAGAACAATAACTTTCCCCACATAGCTGACTGAAAAAATAATATATCCATGTATAGGGATACATTTCCTTTATTTTAATTATATTAATCTCACGATAATCAATGAAAAATCTCATTGTTATCCTAGTTCGGTTTTAAGAATTATTTTGTGCATCACATGTGCATGGTTTATGGATTAATTACAAAAGAACATGATAAATAAATTTTATAAATTATATATAATATTTTTAATTAATTGGATCTATATTATATAATTAATCCCACTTTTGTTTACTATTAATTTTTAATGTAATTAGGTTAGAAAAATAGATCCTTTAATCAAAATAAAAATAATAAAATTGGGGAATCGTAGAAGTTATGGAACCAAATTACCCAAATGATCTTGTATTTGTGTTGTTTATATTTGTATGGAACATAAATTCACATTACACCATTATTTTTAATTTTTTTATTAATAATATGTAATTAATACCTACCATTATTTCATACCATTTGGAATTTACAAGAGTTCCACTGCCCTCCCCTATAAAAAGAATGCAATATATCCTTACTCACACCTCTCTATCCACATGGAATCATAAAAACTATACCCAAATAGATATCAAGAATCCATACCCTCCACATATAATACTTACTTTGGAATGGAAGCCTTCCATATAATACATTTGGTTCAAAAAAAATTACCTGATTAAGAGATAACACCCTCCCTCAAACAACTTTCTCCCATACAAATAATATTCTTTTATCACACATGTATAACTATAAATGACATAATACATATGATATGATGTTTCTTTCATAAATTGCGAACATAACATTACCCAAAAATTCATCTAAAGGCTAACAAACAAACTATTTAGGAGTACAAAGAACTATAGCATCACAGAATTATGACCGTATATTCATCATTTACCACCTCTCCTGGTGGATAATATGATGAAAAATATATTTAAATACTTTATATTTTATATTAGTTATCTCTATAATCGTTTTTAATAATTTTACTACACATATATTCATACATTTCTTTTGGTGTAAATGTATTAATTTTGATTGAGGATGTGTGGACTACCGCCCATCAAAGCGATTCGATTCGTTCAGACACTACATCTGAAATATTAAGGATGTGTTTGGTGAAAATATATTCCATATATATGATATTATTATTAATATAGAATAATGATATATATACATATATATAAATATATTTTATTTAGTCTATTTCATTCTATACGAAAATAAAATGGAAACAACGTTCAAGCGTACATACAATGTACCGTCTCCATGAATGATGTCTTCCATATAATAATTCTATATTATATAGATTATTGTAATATTAATATAGTAAATAAAAATGATATTTATATCATTCTTTACATTATAGAAATCATGATATATTTTTTAGGATAAAAAATAAAACCAATTATGAAACAAGTGTAAAATAAAGCGAATATTATCCAATGTAGAACATTAATAAAAAATTGATGAAAAGGAGGTAATATAAAACCATATATGATATTAGATATAAGAACATTATTCTATAAAACAATTATAATAAACATAAATTTATTATAACTGATGATTTTTTGATTACCCTGTGTTTATATAAATAATGTTTGGGGATTTGATCTCACTTTTGAATTTTGTGAGATACATGATTTATGAACCTCTCATTCCTTTTATAGGGGGTTTATATTGACCATATACATATTATATTAATCGTATATTTCAAATTATAGGTATTTACATTTAAATTTTAAAATATTTCATTCATGGGGTTTATTTTTTAAAATTTACCAATGCGGTAAAATAGTTTTGTTTAAATTTTCCTTCTTTGAGAAATTTTTTTTTATGTAACAAATTTTATTTCTAGGTGTATATAATTCGAATTTAAATGTTATATCTGGAATTACATTATTTTACTGATATTTTAATATTAATTTAATTTAATTTTCTTACATGGTTAGTATAATCATATATAACCAAGTGATAAGATTTTATTGAAATAATTGTAGTGCTTTTCAAGATTGTTAGTGATGATTCTTATTTTGTGAAATCTTATGAATAATCTCACAAGAACACTCCTGATTTTCCTTAAACACTATTTATGAAATATATATCTATTTATTATAACCATTTTACACCATTTGGTGATTAAGATAATTTAAAAAACGTTTTATGAAAATATTACCTTATTTCTCACTTTGGTAAAAAATCAGTTTTATTACAATAACTATGTTTTAAGAAAATAATATTTTCCATGCATATAATTTTCATTGGAAATGGGTTTTAAAAAATCATTATTGTTTTAAAATGATCCTTTATATTTTTCAAATCAATTTTCAAAGAAAGGGGTTTTAAAAATATTTTTACGGTTTATTTATAAGTTTTAATGGTAATTGGTTTTCAAATTGATTAGAAGATTATATTTTAATATTTCAAGGAAAAAAATTTCAAAATTATTTAAATCGTTATTTCTATGATTTCAATGTATTCTTAATGGAAATGTGTTTCAAATGTTTTTTTCTTTTAAATATTAAATTTCAAATATGAAAGGATATTTTCTTCAATAAATGTTTTAGAACTATCCTTCATTATTATTTTACATATCATAATATATCCATTGATGTTAATCCTAACCTTATAGAAATTAATCCAATGGTTTCATTAATATTCATTAACAATTTCTCTTTTTAGGTAATTATTATTATAACACTTGTTTCTCTTTTATAGGTGATATACATTTCAAACTGCTTCTATTAACTGTTTCTTCTAATGATGAAATGATTATGAAACATAAAACTTCTTCCGTAGTTTATAATTTGATTAAATGTTTTTGATACCCATTTCATTTCATGGGTTATGATAGGATTGTTTTTAATTTTGTGGAAATTTTTGCATGATTTAATTATGAGATAGGTGGGAAATATAACTACGTCCAATGAATTATATAAATAATCTATATCTCATGAGATAGACATGGATTGAACGTGAAATGGAATCAGTTCAATATTATATATTTAGAATGAGAAATGAACTCAGTTTAGTTTTAGAGTGAATGAATGAGGTGTGAACTCATTTTAGTTATAGTGGATAAAATGGGGTGTGAGATGAGTTTAGTAAAAGAATTTTTCCACTAATACAGTCTTTCTATAAATTCCATCACTTCTATAGAAATCATTATATATTCTTATGTTTCTACCACAAGTAAATTTTTATTCTTATGTTATTATTTCTTGGATTATGTTCATTATTTCCTTATTATTCTTTTATTATAAACATTGAACATTTATGTGATGATTCAAGATTATGATATTTAATATAAAGGGAATGATCTTCAATTTTCCCAATCATGTTCTCATACCCTTTTCCCCATGATTATACATACATGTCTCTCTTTTTAACCATAATAAGCATATGAGGTCACCAAATTATATATTTCCTTTTTGAGGTTAAGAAGATATATTTTTTGTGCGATTTTTTTGATTGGGGTATTTTTAATGGAGAACATAGTGGAAAATAATTCATATCACTCATGTACCAGTGTTTTCATTTGCATGTTTCCAATAGTGATAAAACAATATGGTTTATGGGTGTTTGTATTTATATTTATTAACATCTTCTACACAAGTGATGTATTGTTATGGAATGAATAGAGATGGTGACATATGTGATCAACATATTATTAACTGAATAGGTTAGGTGAATAATTTTTCACCATAAGAATAAAATATAATATAATGACTAATAACTATAAACATGAAAAGGTAATCACATAATAATTTCTATGCTGAGAGAGTGACTACCGTAGGAATTGATTCTACAAACAATATTTACTTTATAGGATACCAATGCCTAATACATTATACACAATAAACTCATATCCTTGGACTACATTTTTACAAAAATGTATTCAAATTCCAAACCATCACCATTATAAAAAGATAAAATATATAGTAGGCACATTTCAGTATAAAATATCATCACCATGGTTGTCTCACCTCATAGTCAGACATATATGTGTGTTTCTAAAATCATTGATCTCAAAAGATCACTATGAAATTTTCATAAACACGATTTAGGTAAAATTAAAACCCATATTCTATAAATACCATATATATATTAGTGGATATATAAAACTAACGGAAACTGTTATTAGAATAAAATTACCATTTATATATGTATATCACATGGGAAACATATCCATAATAATTAATGGAAAAAAATCCTTAACATACGAGCATATATTATGGTTCTAACCAACACAATATTCTACCTCCTTAAATGAATCAGTCATAGTTCCATATAATGTTTCTAATCTCCATCATAATCATGCATTAAAAAATTAATGTAGTTTCAAAAATATATAAAAAATGCAATATTAAGGTTTATATACATCAGTTTTTGCATTATCGACTCAATAAATTCTTATACACCCACTTTCAAGCCCACCAAATCCCATGTTTTGAACATTTTTACCACATATAAGGTATATGAATCTAGATCAGCATCATCAGAGTCAACGACATATGTGGGATCGAGAATATACCTATGGAGATGAGAGAAATCAAAATAATTTTTTATAATTTGGAAACTATAAAAATATTTAAACCATATTACACTATTTCTGCCGAGTGAATTATATCAAAGGTTCCAATTTTCATGGATCCTACATCCCTTACATCAATAAAGGTATTTGGCCTAATAACTAAGTATCCATCAATACAAAAAATGATCACCAACAAACAGAATTAAATGATCCATCATAATGTTTGATAATACTTTTGTAGCCTCTGAGCTAGATTCAGCCACATTGGAATCATATAAACTTTAATGGAGGTCTCATGTACCAAACAAAGACTCACAAGCACTATATCACAATACTTTTTCTAAAAAAGTGGTGATTCGCATAGACTCCCGTAATGTTCCATTAAAGTTTCCATTTGAATATAATATTAGAAAATGTTTATATTTGAGAAATAATACATGTCAATGTGATTATCCCATGAACTGTCCATTACATGGGAAAACCTAAGTGAATTCCTTTTTAAATAATATTCATTCACTCTAACTATCTATTTATCTGATGATGTTTCACTACTCTCAGTGTCAAATAAATCAATAAGGCCTTCTCAAATATATGCTAATATTATGAAATAATATGTTATTAGTTTTAAAATAATATGTTAATGAGAACTCTGTGTCGTCAATCTAACTCATAGACATACTCTAAGCACTGGTGGACTTTTAATTGAGTTCCATATGTCTGTGTGAAATTAGAAAACATCATCAAATGAATGAAAACCACCCGAATAATGTCACATATCCTTTATTTCCCATTTTACTTCATTAGAATGTCTACCGTGATATTCGATGGATTCTATAAGAGACCTAGAAGTTTCTAGTGAAATCCACTAGGACACTGGTTCTTGCACTAAATCATTTAGCAGGCAAGGAATCAAGAAAAAAATATATAAATGTACATCATCATCCCTAGCCACTATAAAAATTTCCTAATGTCCTGATACATATTTATAGTTCCATGATTTAGCTCCCATAATAAATTATTAAATGATCTAACTATATCATACCTAATAGTATAATGAACAATAAGCCATCAATAAACCATGATCATGTCACCATCATCAAATAACATAATAGGTATAATTTCACCACCTAGTAATTGTTACATTATCACAGCACACCAAGGGCCATATTTGCAACCATACTTCCCCCAGTATACCAATGAATACATGGTCATGAAAGGGAAAAAATTCATCATTCCATGGTCCTCAGAAGCATCTATTAATTAATTGGTCAGCTAGATCAGCAATTGACAAGACATCTCAGAAGTCCATTCACTATTCTTATGAGCTATATGAAACAAACAACTCAAAGAATCTATAACTAATCTTAATTTAACATATATAAATGACATCTTAACTTAGATATATTTGAGAAACTATTTCATGAGAGTGTTCTTTATAATTAGGCCACTATGTATGATAATATAGTAATACACATTGTGATATGTGTTGTTAAAAACCTCTTAATGAAGAAATAGTGTCTCAAACATAATAGATCATAGACCAATGATCAAATCTCTATGTCAAGGGTGGTATTTTCTTCTCATGGGTTCATATAATATGTGACACATTAGATATTTCTTTCTAGCATGAAATCAATACCTCTCTATAACTAAGACCTAATGAATCATAATAATGGAATAATCCATCCATGACATTGATACAATAAATACCAGATATTTGTACAACCTCCACTTCCACTCAATAAATGCTTCATCAGTTATTTATGAATACATGAACATTAACCCCTTATTCATCAGTGTAGTCATGAGTAGTGTAAATAGTGAAAAGTTTTTGACAAAAAATCAGATGTATCATTTTATTAAAAGAAATATATGGATCTCAAAAATATTCTTGGTATGTTCCTAGGACATTACAACCATAACATTCACCTGTTCTGTATATATAACTACATCATACACAAAATTCCCCATTAATTCCACCTTATGAATAAAAATATTGGACTTCAAAAACAATATGTAATGAAAATTTTCAGAAAGAATACTTAGGACACTCTCAAGACATATAAAATTATAGTGTTGTTTCGGTGGGAGGATGTAGATATCATAGAAAACACCATGGTCAAAGAGCCATAATTCGTTTTAAATTTATTGTTCACTAGATCAATGAGATCTATGGAATATTATTCATCCCTAAATGGGATCCCCAAGAACTCTTATAAACCATTCATATTCTAAAATTCTATCTTTGTGATAAATTAATCTATACCCTACAACAGGTGATGTCATGATTTTATGTAAATCTAAGAGAACCACCGAGTTCCCAATAACTAAAAAAATGATCATAGATCCTTGAAAAATGTTATCTATTCTTCACTAAATCTACATTAAACATCAAAAAAATATAAATTTATTTGAAGAATACCATCCACCTTTATAGTGAAAAATATGGCGGAACACTACTATGATATTCTCATCCAGGGGATTCCCTTTTTTCTAACTCCCCATTTTGTACCTTGAGCTCCACCAACTAGGTTGGTCTTAGATGATATGGGGATCTATATTTTTATGGGACCTACTTTATTTTTATCTTAAATTCCAATCCACTAATATGTGGAAGTCCTATAAATTCATCTACAGAGGATATCTAATATAGAATGAAAACTAAGGGAATATTAGGGGCATATCATTGATTTGGTTTAATGATTTATCCCAATAATATGATTCATGATCATCACAGTCTACAAAATGTCTCTACCAACCATCGAAACTATTAGTTCCCATTATCTAGTCATTATGTACATTACTCTGATTGGTGAATTAAATAATAGAGGTATTTAATAGTAATAATTGTGACCTCTAAATCACATCAACCATTTTATTCCATTAATCAAATCAAAAAAAATTGTCTTTTGAAATAAAAAGTCCCTCAATTGTCCCAAAATATGACTATGGGACACACTTTAAAAAATAATAATTTATCCACATTCATTCGTAACATTTTATCAAGGGAACGAAAATTATGAGTCAACATGATGGATAAATAAAGTACTGAAAAAACCTAACTAGAAATAATAGAATGGGAATAATTGGTATCAAATAATTTAGAAAAAAATATATTGGTGATCAATTCCATATCATGAATAGTATGCAGTCCATCCCCACCATCATATAGAGTCTGTTCCACTTCATAAACACATATTGACATATCAATGTAATTATATCCATAGGAAACATGTCTTATGGGACTCTATATCATTTCATCCTAGTACTGTGGACAAGATCAAGATCTACCATTCATTTATCATGTATGTCCTCTATATCTATATTTCCTCCATCATGAATCTCTGTCGAAATGTTTTTGATGATTCCCCATCACCCATAACTTCAAACACAATATATGATGTTTTATATAGACTTTTTGATGATGACAGATCCCCATATAGTTGAAACGCTATAGAGCTCATCATATGGATTCCAAATAATCAATACTCTTCTCCACCTACATTTTAATTATCATATAAAAGTACATGGTCTTCCACATTATACTAATATAATAATCAATAATTAATGATTCAACAGGACCACTCTCTTAAGAAATGATGGGTTATTGAAATAAAACTACTTGATCCTCCTCTACCAAATTTTTATAGTCAATCCCATATATAGAACCAAAGTGTATGTCTCTAAATTGAAGTTCCAAACCTACCCCCAAATTTCATTATAATCACTAATATCGAATATTTTGTAATATTGTGCATTATTTACAAACCAACACTTGATAAAAATGGGTTATCAAACTTAATTGAGTGGAATATAAAGATGACATCATGGATAACTACTATAGCTTCATGATATATTATGATCATTCCAGCTTCATCATATCATTAAATAATTCATTGGGTAATATATCCTTAATAGTATCCCATGTAAGACCCTCATGTCTATTATCATGTCCCATCAATCACTACCATCTCATAGAGGGTCATTGGGGCATGAAAAACAGTATTTTTAACTCTATATACAGAATTATTTTACTGATATTAAAAAAAATATTGGGGATGTGAATCGATTCTTCTGCATGTTACGACAATCCAAATCTCAAAAACAATGGTGGATTCTAGATTTTGATGTTTCTTGATATTTTATTCATTAAAAATGATAGCCCTATACCTTTGGTAAGTAAAAAATAGGAATCCCAACTGATTTCATCCGACTACTTTCAGAAAAAGAAAATGTATTGTACTATGATATAATATAACCTCTTCTACAGTAGGAAGTGGAAGATGGACATTATCCATAGTGGGAGTATCCCAGCACACATCAATAGGTGGCCTCATAAATCTCTTTGGGGTGGGGGTATATTCTATTAGATTAAGGAAAAATTTAGAGCATCTAATAATGATCCTAACTAGAATATAATATCCCAAAAGTTTATCCTTTGAGACTACCCATAAACTATGGTATACCCTAACAAGCCCTAACAGTTGCCTCCATAAGTGAATGTTAGTCAAATTCATATATATTATAACATAAATAGATAATATGTTATAACTAAAAAAATTTAGAATAAATATGAAAAAATAGAATTGTAATCATATATTTCTCAACTAAGAAGTAAAAACCCATTCCAAACACATTTCACAAAAATATTTATAAAGTAATGAAATAATATGTAGGATAAATAAATCTATATATTTGGTATGTGATCCTATGTTCCTACTCATGATGCATGAATAAACATGAAAATTGAATGAAAATATAATATTAATCCCATCTATGGAAATGTTGAGTTCCATAACACACAAGATGTCCTGGAACATAACATTTACTCTACCATGTTCTAAAAAATAATATAATCGTCCTACTATTTCCATGGTTAGTGAAAAATAAAATACAATTATTGTTATATTAATACATTTTATAACTCAACAACCAAATCATCTAGGTTTTAGATAGATATCCGCAAAAACATATGTGCAGCACCCAGTATGCATGTTATTTCTGACAAGTATTGATGGTTGTCCAATAGTGGGGAGAATATAAGCTAATATGAAATACAATAAATAATAATAATAATAATAATATATACCAAAATTAGAGTAGAGATTGATGATGATCAACTATATCAAATGTAATTAAACACCCAAAATAAAAAAATTGCCTTATATTTTGGTACCCAAACAACAATAAATGTACATATAGGTAAATTAATAAATAAACTACACAATACTCTGTTGTATTTTTCTATACTACTAATATCTCCATACTATTTAGAACATAAATTTCTTGGTGTCATGGGACATTTTTCAGATCCTTGTACATGAACTATATATGTGCATCAAAAATACAATGGAAACCAATAATTATTCTATAAAATATCCTTACATGTATAATATGTGTATTTCATGGTAAATATAACCGTTGAATAAATTGTGACAATAAATTTAGAGATCATGTGTGCTAAACCGACCACTAGAATCACTATTCATATATGATCTTGATCCATAATGAATGGATTACCAAAGGTCATAAAAAATTATCAAGTACTTGACACACTACTGGTGACATAATACTTGGTACCCACATGACATCATATCTAGAGTAAGACACAAGGACTACTAGTGAACATGTACATAATATCAAAGAGGAAACATGTTATGATATTTTTAGTTAGTATATGCAACGCATCAACTTATGGGCAGGGCCATAAGTATAAAATGGTCACACCCAGTATTTGGGTCCACAATTTCAATCTTCTTACATCATTAACACTCTCCCTATAGGGATAATCATACTATGTTGATCCTAATAACATGATCTCCAAGAACAAACACCAATAGAATGGTATGATATATAACAAGGTATACTATAAAAACACTATCATACCATGTCATCATGAGTATATAGTAGAAATATCAAACTACATTTGATCAATATCTTCAATAGTAATAAAAAACACATTAATACTCATTGAATAAAGAACCGTATATGTATTTTATATAAATTCCCAATCCCACAGAAAATAACATCAATCTAGAACAACAAGCCATGAAAAAGCCTAATAAATCAAAAAAAGTATATAAAGTACCCCCAAAATTTAACATTACTCCTACTTCATGGGTATTGATGATGAACTACAATGTTAATTAAGAAAACAAATACCGTATCATGACCTATTTCCACAATGATATGTCTCTAAAATCGAGGACTTTTAATTTTAATTTCTATTAAATTAATATATTTATAATAATTCTCATATAGATTCCATTTCAAGAATGTGATTCTACAATAACATAACATTTTATTTCTACAAATGGATCCAAATCTATGATATGTAGAAGTAAGGGATTAAAATTAACCAGATGCATTATCAATAAAATAATGGGACCTAAATAAATCATTGAATCAAAAAGATATCCTCTGGTCTTGATAGTGATCATCGAAATATCAGAAATCATTCAATGAGATCCATTTTTAGTGAGAAGAAGTTCTTTTGATGATTGTACAATGAACTATTACCCAAAAACATCACAACTCTTGAGATTTAAATTTCAGGATAATTGGTATTAGTCATTGACATATCAAAAGATTCAACAACTTACCAAGGAATCATCTATGTATTATTTTTCTATAATCAATCCAAATCAATTAGAGGTTTAAGAATATGATTTATAACTCTTACCCATTAAATGATCATTATTTATAATACACCATTATTTAATCATAAAATTTCATCAAAATAGTGATCATTATTTCAATAAATGGATTCTAAATCTAAATACTAGAATATTAGTTTCATAACATTTTCCCCATTTAAATAATTGTTTAGGTCTACATTATATAGAAACCTAAATAAATAAACAAAAATTTAATATAATATATTAATCATATCCCAATTATTTATTCATGACTATAATCCTTCTTATACATATAAAAATTAATACATTTCTTCATAAGCTTAGGAAATGAATCGTAAGAAAATAGTGATCTTAAATGATATATATGGGTAAACTAGGGACATATTAAAGATTACATAAGTATTACATGTGAATAAATGTATAATAACCTTATATTAATGTATGAAATCCATATAAATCACATATATGATCATAATTTATGTCATTGATAAATCATGGTAGTTCATTAGACATTTATCATAAATGATTCAATAAAAATGATAAATTAGATCCAAATTTAGGCAAAAGGCATATAATTGTGGTATACACATAATCGATTAAAATAATTCCCTTTAGTAGAAAAGGATAATTTAAAAGGATATCATATTGTAATGTTTTCACTCCATAAAACAACATAATAGTCATGTTTCACTACCATGTCTATCATAGAGTTCGAAGTCCCTTATTGAACTCATTTCACTCTCTATTCAATTCTTGTTTATATAATTGTATATGTATCAGTAGATAATTTATTTAAGAGGGATATAGGTACCACACAGAAAAATAATAATAAATATGTGATAATATCTTAAAATAATCATAACATTAGAACCCATGAGTCTCTTAAAAAAATCAACGTACAAAAATGCATGAATTTTTTTTTTTTCATAATCATGTCATCATAATTTAAACAATATATAGAAAAATATAATTCAAAATAATCTCATCATATTAATAATTGGATCACAATCACTATAATTATTACCTAACAACAATTTTTTTTATATATGTATTTTTTTTATGATCACAATGGACATTATTTAAGGAAAATCATCATTCCTATTTTAAAATAATGTATTTAAATATTTAAAAATATTGGACATATAAAAGAAAACATTTTATTTAATGGAAGAATGAATGAATTTAGGTGAATATTTTAAGAAACATTTTCTCATCATGGTGGGAAAATATAATCATGTTATGTAAGATAAAAAAATTCAATTCCTTGTTTTTTGTCCAAAAGCTAAAAAGTATTATATTTGGTATTGGGGATACAATTACAACTAAACAACTAAGACAAAAAAACACTATCCATAAGTTTAGTATACCATTACCCGCACCCCCCCTGAGATGAGAAAAAATAATTGGATCATATTTATATACAATTTCGCCCATAGTCCCCTAATGATACAACAAATTTCCTGGTTATGTACCCCTGACCTGTTCGGCCGGTCCATACTCCACCGATGCTTTCCTTCGGGAGATCCCGCTAAGCATGTCAGTTATCTTTCCCCAACACATTTTTTGAGTCATTCATCTATCCCTACCACCCCTACATGGTTCTATTAGAATAGTATATTCCATCAGTGTTCAGCCTAATCCTAGTGAAGAAGTCATCCACCCACGAAATCAGCATCCCTCACCCACCTCCTAATCACTAGTTGTTTTACATGGCCCATCCGCCCCCACGTGGTTCCTTACCTCAAATGTACGTTGTTTCAAAATTACTATAACATAAATTATAAATTTAAATTTTTTATTAATATGTACTAGATTAAGTTTCATGCTTATAATATCTTATATGTCCCCTTTATAACATTTCAACAACCACGTTTATGAACAATTCCTTAAAAAAACATTAATTTCATAGGGTTAATTATTTTGTTTATGATGACTACTTTACTGTTGTAGTTTCAGATATTTTAAATTTATACTTGTACATATTATAGCTTATTTTAATCATGGTATAAAAATAATATATAATAATTATATATATATTGGTAATTATCCTTAAAATTTAAATATGTGAAAATTAATCAAACCATTCATGGAGATGGTTTGTCATAGGTACGCATGAACATTGCTTTAATTTTTTGTGGAATGGATGGAAAGAATGTTAAATAGTAATTAATAAATCATTATTATATTTGGTCTATAAAATATATTCCTCAAATTATTCCATATTACCATACATAAAAATTATAAATGAAAAAAAATCACAGCACATCATGGAGGAGGTAGTCGACACGTACACCTAAACAACACTATTAATTCCAAAAGGATTTCATTTTATGACTGTGTCATATTATATTTATATAAGTTAAATTTTAAAAATAATATCTTACAGAAAATTAAGCCCATCATAATACCAAACCAAAATAGAGAGTGTTCAAAAAATAATAGTATCATTACACGAAGATGATAAGTTGTTCTTACAAATAAGAGATATATTCACATATCATTTGATGAGAAACAAGGTTTATAATTTTGTTTTCATAATTTTAATAACATGTAATAATATTTATGATACTGAATTTATTATTTTTGGATAAAATCCATATATATAGAGGAGTTAATGAATAGTATAGAATAGATTGATCCGATAAGGAAGGTACATCTTCTTTGAAATGACTCCTTTATGTATCCACTAATGGGCTCCAGGGTTAGTATTTTGGGAAGATATGTGCAACTATATTTATTATAGGGATGTATAGAATGTAAATTGGTAGTTTTTGGAAGAGTTAAAAGGGTATATGTGTTTTTGAGGAGTGAGGGACGAGGAGACCATTAATAATTGAGGTGATGGGAAATTTTGGAATTTACTAGAAGATTAAATTATAATAAATTCTTTGTCAATCCATATGAATCCATTTTTACTTTTATAAAGAGATATGAAATCAGATGGTCCTAATACAATCAATTATTATAAAAAAATCATTCTTTGGGGTTTATTTAATGATTATAATTTTTATTACCCCTTATTTAACTAAAAATAATTTTAAATAATACAACACCTACTCGATATTCAAGGATTTTAATTTCTCAGTAGAAGTTAAAATTTTTCCCAAAAATAAATTATTTATCATATTTTATATCATATAATAATTAACTTGAAATTTTTTAATATTTTTAACAATCTCATTGATTTTAATAAATAATATTTTGGTTAAATATCATTATTGTTAATTTTGAAAATATTTCTTTAATATAACATTAAATACATGATGATAATGGGAGATTTGGTTTTCAATTCTTTCAAACAACCCTCATAAGTTCTATAAATCTATACAAAACTTCTGTAACATTGAATTATTCAAATTATATCACATTTATAAATTTTAAAATCATTTATTATTCTTTATGATTAAAAGGATATATACTACATTAGTGATTCATGAGAAATTAATATCATTATATTATCACTAATAATTAAAAATAAATTTCCATAATGAAATAATATGTTTATTATATAAATTAACATATATATTTTCTCATAACAAGTTATTTCCCTACATGGAAAAATAAGACATTTTAAAAATAGAGAGAGTTAAATTGTTTTACATTCATTGATTAAATAGTATATTAGTAATTCCCATGGAAATGTATAAATTAACCAACTAAAATCATATTATTATATGAGGTCTAATTTCCATAGTCTAAAATAAATTAGTATGAATCATTATATCCTTATTACTTAATTTTTATCTACAGTATCCAAATTTACTCTTTATCGAGGAGATAAGGATAAACCCAGTTACTATTCATAATTACCAAAAAATAAAATTATACTGATTTTCAATGTTTTCCATAATAATTATAAACAATTAGTTCATTTTGACTAATTAAATAAAAGATAATGGAATATATAAATTTCAAATTAATTGTTAAAATTATAAAAATAATTTTATTTCATTAAAAATAAATTTTTCATCATAATAATATAATAATTCATATCATATATTTTGAAAATAATTTATTGAATTCCAAAATATTTATCATGTTTATAATATATATATTTTATTAAAATCATTCACCAATAGTGATTAAGTTAATTTATTAATAATCATATTTCCTGGGATTTTTTTATTAAAATGACTTATTTATATTCAAATAATTTCCATACATAATTATGGTCCTTTGATGAATATGATTTTATTTTAAAAACTCTAATACAATATAATTTTCTTAATTTAGTTAGTTTTATTCATGCATGTAAATCCAGTAGTTATGTTGTAATAGTCACATAACTTTACTTGTTTAATCTAAATTAATTATTGTGTTTAATACAAGCTATCAAAGAACTCAAACTATTAGATGAAAAATATTTCATAAAAATATCATGGTGTTATAATGAACAAGATAAATCAGCCACTACTGGTATATGAAAGTATGTAAATCTCCTTCAATCTCCATGAAAAATAAAAAAATGTATATACATTTTCATTTCTCATGAAGGATGAATAATTTTGTATAGATCTACGAAATCATTATTCTAGCTTCATGGGATTAATACCACAATGAATGAGTAAATGGGAATAAATAAGTTATTTATATATAATATAATGAAGGTATAAAAATATTAATTGGACAAATAAAGTTATATTTTTATGTTAATGTCGTACAAAAAAAATTGTGTGATTAAAATCCTTGTTGGATTATTCATTACACACTTAAACTGGGCGCATAGATGCACCTGTGGTCATCAACAACTAGCTGGTGATAGGCCACAGGTTGTTCTGTGTGCCTTGGAAGATGACCTAGGATATTCTTTCATTACTGGAAGACGAGTAGGTTATATATAATTCTATAAATAATAGAAAAATACATTGGCAACCGGTGTGTTCAACTGTCAATACTCTGTATATTTTCTACCATCCATGTGGTCAAGTTGTTCCTCATATCTATAACCACTAACTCTAAATAGATTATCGACTAAAAAATTCATCTCTATCATTATTGAATGGCAATTTTTTTTTGTTAATTTTATAAAATAAAAATATCTCATTCCTAAAGATAAAATGATGAAGTTATAGGAACTTACAAAAATCAATAAACGCAACCACACTAAAACCATGAAAAACAACTAATTTAAGGGTTTTTATTTGAATATGGAATCTACTTCATATAACCCACATGGAAGAAACAACCTTGAGTTGGATGTTTAATCAAATATAAAAAAATAGATATCCACTCTATTTAAAAATGAGATCCTAGAATTCTTGGACTCTAAATTCACTTCTGGTTGGAACCAAATGGCAACATATAAGGGACACTACACCGGCGACTCCCCTGAGTAACCAGTATATTTATTTTATATCCATGATATTCTTCCACAACCATTTACCACTCTTTTCCATGTACCAAATACATCATATTTTATTTTGGGTCCTTCCAACCTAATGTTATACTTCATGGATTTTGTTTCTCTTTTAGAATGAGTCCATAAATTCCATTATCTATTTTGAATTTAATATTTTAATATTTTCCATGTTTTATTCCCATTACGACGTGAATTTACACAAAAATTATTCTCATATATTAGTATATGTCATTAATCCTCTTCATCATTACAATTGTTATTTAAAATTGGAATCCAACTAGATCTCTCATGATCATCATTTTTCACTATTACATAATGTAGATTCTAATACTTAATCTCATAATTTTTAATATTAGTCCCACCACATGCCAAAATAAATGAATATCTCAAATAGAAAACACCTCATGCTTTATTATATCATACTAGGAAGACATATTTTAATTTCTACATTTTAATACAAAGATAATTCATCACAATATATGATGTATAAACTTGAAATTCAAGATAAAATTGTATGAACTATCTCTAATCACTAAATTTTCAATATAGTGAAATGTAAACACAAATAAATTGATATAAAAGTATACCCAAAACATAATGAAATTTTGTATTTATAAAGTTTTTGATTTCTTACCCATGTAGTATAAGATTTTGTTCTTAAATACGCCATCCCAGACAATAGTTTACACCCGAGAAAATAAAAATTTTCATAGACATAGTATATAAGATCTCACACTAGAAAAAGTATAATTCATGAAGCCTATTGTTTTTGAAAATGTCATTGAACTCTCAACGATTCTAAATTTTGACATATCCAGTCTTTTACAAGATAAATATTCTGATACATACATGAAAATATCATATGAGATCAAAAAACATAACTCACCACTTGTATCAACTGAATCCACTAAAACTACAAAATCACCATGGAATGATACCCATGTTTGGGTATTTCATCATTCTTAAAACCTATATATGACACATGTGTCCACTACATATCAATAAACCCTAACAAATTTTTTAAGGTTTACCAAACATATTACTACATATTTTCATCAAATATTATCCCCAAATAAGGGTCCTATAAATATAATTTTGATAGTTCAAAACCCCCTAATATATTTACCTTATCAAAGGTTATTAATCCTTATATTCTTTATAAACCATTTTCAATCAAATACTGGTTCTCATTATCCCCACTAGTACTATCTATATATTTCCATAAACTATTCTTACATCTAGAACAATGTGGTTCTCCATGATTCTAAATCCTAATTGCATCTAGAATAAAATGGCAGAAGAAGAATGTCGTAAATTGTTTTCTAAAGATTAGAGACCCCAGTCACTATTAATAGAATATCCTCTTCTATATTTCCGGAAATATTTATAAACAATTTAGTGTTTTCATCATTTCACTAGCTTCAAACCCTTCATTATTTATAAAATATTCAGGCTCCTCAGTAATAAAACGGATTCCCCTAAATCTCAATGTTTTATATTATATAGAGTTACTGATTTCACCATATCTAATACATTAAATTTGTTATAAATCAAAATTAATTAGTGTATACCCCCTCATATACCCAATATAATAATGAAAAAATTGACAACAAACAAATTGACAATAGAATCCTTCATCCCCAACATTTTCAGTATCTCAATGCTCCAGTTTTAATTAGTCAATATATATCTAATTGTTTGAAAAAAATTACTATCCCTCTATCTATAATTAAAAGTAAAAGTAATTAGAGTAATATATTACTTATCCATTAATAAATAATACGATGATTTCTCTATGATTTCCTAACATTTTTCACTTGTCCCATCACATCTTGAGTGTGATCAATAACTAAAACATAATAAAATATCATGACCAAGATCTAGGGAAAAAACACGGAGACTAACTGCAACACCCTTATATTTTAAATTATATTATTCCCATGGAATTCTAATGTGTTTGATAGCTCAAATTCGACATAATATTTTACCAAAATAAAATAATAAATAGTATTGAATCATTAAAATGTACCTATATAATAAAAGTGTAAATATACATATCACATATTTTTGAAATAAATATACAAATAAAAAATCACACTAATAATAATGGGTAAATTATAAAATTTAATTAGTATAGCTAAATAAATAATCATAATGATTCATGAATTTAAATGTGACATTTCTAATAATTTTTTAATGTGTATTGTATAATGATATTAAACATATTATGGATAAAATATATTCTTTATTTGAATAAAATATCATCAAAAATCTAGATTGTAATTGATAGGAATTCAAAATATGAGTAGTTTATAATTTTACTTTTCCAACGAATATTGTTTTTGTCATATTTAAATTGAAAATATAAATTATAGAATTAAATTTTAACTGGTTATATATTTTTTAATAAAGAAGAAAAATTTTATCCCTTGGTGGTTTTTTTGAGATTTTAATGAAATAATTCATGTTTCAGGTGAATTGTTAAAAAATATGTATGTTCCCAAATACACACAGTTTTATGGCATAATCAAAATAAAAGAGTTAATAAAATGTTTTTGAAACATTTATAAAGTAATAAAAATAAATTAAAAATACAATGTTCAATTTATAAAACTGTGGTCCAATGTTTTGTAATCATATGTATTATTTTATACAAAAAAAATATTTTCATTTACCTATATTAAAACATAGTATTCCTCACCTGTAAAAAATAAATCTAAAAAAATAATTTTCATATTATAAATATATATATAAACAATCATATTTTTAAAAATGTTAGTTTATTTGTTTTAAATATATGTTTTTAATGGTTAATGTTTGTGGACATGATTATTTGGAATGGTTTCATTTCAATGAATTGAATTACTAATATTTTTTAATATTTATATATTAAATTAAATTGATCAATTTTTTATAATTCATTAATGATAATGTTGATTCATATTTAATATTATGTTATGAATTATTTATTTGTCCATTTATTTTATATAATATTATATACACTTAATGGTGAAAATGTTTTTTTATAAAATAATAGTTTTCATTTTATTAAATTTATCACGCTAAAAGTTAATTTTAATGTATTTATATATTGAATTATATTTTATATAGTATAAATATATCTTCCTCGAAACAAAATTTCATAATAATGTTCAACATAATGTTAATTAAAACAGAAATAGCTTGGTTGAAATATAATTACTAATATAATAAAACATAAATCCGAAAATGTAAATAATAAATTCAGAAAAGTTAAAATAAATGCTTAAAACGGGATTGAAAATTATTACCATAGAAATTCATAACCATGTATCACAAATAATTCAATTATTAAGCACTTTTCATTCCATTGACTATTGTGTGGTTTCTTAACAATATTGAATTATAATGAGTAGTTCCAAATTGACCCTCCCACTATTCATTTCTAGAATGTATTCCAATTTTAAATGATCTTATTGGTAATCAATAAATTCAATACATTACTAGTGGAAACCAATAATTTAATTACTCATGTAAAAGAATTGTGTCTTCAAATCCATTACATTCTAGAGGGCCCTAAACCAACTACATATAAACAACCCCACCCCAACACATATTCAAACTATATCTAGATAAACTCCTCAAACTAATAACATATTTAAATTCTATTTCTCATTACTACATGGGGAAATGAATTTCCCTCCATATCCATCCATTAATAATGTTTTCATTTGGTTCCTCATTGTGGGTGCTACTACTCTTATAATCCTTATACTAATCCTTTTTTTATTTGAGACTTATTTTCATTATAGATCATAGAACATATGGTCTAGATTCATATTTTTTCCTTGGATTCCTTATAGTTATAATACACTACCCTTATTCTTGTCTTATAGGAACATTGCTTGTTTGACTTTGATAGTCGGATGACCATATGGCCTATCATCCCAATTATGTAGCTCGAAATCCCAACTAAAAATAATAGTGTTGCTGGTATAGTTATCTATCAGTTAATTCAATAATCCCACTATAATTACAATATAAAGATATTTTAGTTTTGACTTTCATAAATTTATACCTAGTTTCATTCCATATTATAGATTTTCTTTTCCACTCATAAGCCACCCCATTGAAAATTACTCCTCTCGGCACTTATAGAAAGGGGATAACATCGAAAAAAATAATTATACACTAATACATTATAATTGAATCATGAAATTATTCCATTATTATCATAATTTATTCCTTACTAATGTTCATAATGAACTACTCTCAATTATATATCATATACAATCCATTCCAATAAATATTTCTTAGATAAATCGTAATTTATATACATCACTACTTCATACTCCTTATCCTCTTCATATTAATAATTATCATACAAACACCTAAACCAAAAAATATATTGGTCCCTATATTTATAATATATAAAAATTTATGGTATTAATGAATTAACCATTATTCAATTAACTAAATCCACTAATAGAAAAAAAATCTACAAATTATTGTACGTGCGAATAACCTCCAACATGAAATAATGTTGATCATTTTTCATCAAGGACATTAATGAATATTGATAACGATATATATGATGAAATAATATATTCAATATATAACATGTAATATTAATAAATAATAATTTTTTATAAACCATTATTCCAACCTCATAATTTAAAAATGAAAATGTGGGTTATCTGTAAATGCATATAACAACATTTTTGAAAGAAAAGATTAACTTATAATCTACACCATACATGTATGGGTATGAAAATAAATTAATTTATGTTTAAACATATGTATAATATTTTAAAACATATATAATTATTATATGAACATTATATAAAAACATAAACTTAATTGTGGAATATTTATAATTTTCTCTTCTTTGGGTTGGTTCCATCACATAAGTAAATAATATTATAATTTAAATATATAGATTTAATAAGGAATTCTATGTAATGGTTATTTAATTTAATAATAATTTAATTTATATTATTAATTATATTAATGCTTTTATTGTTATTTTATATATATTTTTAATATATCCCCATCTCATTGTTCAGAACAACGAAACTAGTACATCACAATTTCTAATTTCACAAACCATAAATTCATTATTACATAAATAATCTTGTGATATAATGAATCATAAAAAACTATAATTATTGTATCTTAGATAACATGTAAATGAATAACACTTCTTATTAATCAAGAATTGATAATTCCATTACTTAGGTAGTATGAAAGAAGATATCTAAATTTTAAGCATCAGATAATGAATGTTAACCATAATACACTAATATATTTCAAATAATTGGATATTAAAATTATCTAAAATAAAACAATATATGAAAAAGTTTTCTAATAATTTATTAAAATATTTTTAGTTATTATATATGAGGTTAATGTGTGTCAGAGTAAGATTAAATGCAAGCCATGAAGATCTTTATCTCAAATTTTACTTCATTAGACCCATTTCATATTTTTCACGATAAATTCATTGACATACACTAATTTTTTAAAAATTATTATATTATAACATATTTATATAATTAAATATTTATAATGATCCTTATCCCATTCTTTCTTTAAATTAATCTCAATTCAACAAATACCAATATCAAAAGTGTTTTTTTCTCTTTTTTTAATTCCTTGATATAAGATTAATATTACATGTCATAATGTTTTTACATGGTGTATTGACATTCATATTCCCTCAAAGTATAACGAATAATATTCAGTTCATTATATGGGAATGAACCTTTCTTGGAGACCATATTATGTTGAAATGATACTTAGATAACCAACAATGTCAGAGATTCATCATCAATGTCAATATATAATAAGTATTTTCAATGATTTTTAATTTATATGCAGTTTTACAATTTTCATTATTTATAATAAAACACTAATTTCCATCCAACTAATCTTTTCATAGATATTTTATATCTTCCTTTTATTTTATTTTCCCAATCCACTAATTATTTTACTTTTTAAAGAAACCACATTACCTACTCTTTTTATATTGAAATCATAATATCCTATGATCTTATTCATTGGATGATTTTATGAGTAACCTTGTCTACACCTTAGAAATCGATTAAGATCATTTAATTTTCTCTAGAATATTATAAATTATTTTAATTAAATATATATAGGTTGAATGAACAATCACAACCTTTGTGTATCCAAATAACCTCTATTCTAGGACTGGTTTTTCATCTGAGGAATTTATTATTTAATACCATACAAAGTGTTCATTTAATAAAGGTGTTGTTCATATATGTAGACATATTTTTAAATTATTATTTTACACAGAGGTTGTGTATTGAAGAATGATCCACCTTCTATCCATGAATTGATTATGATTATTTATATTCTAGGTAATGTATTGACTTCCCATATATTGTTTTTACAATAAGAATTATTATGGATTACTATAGAATGTTGATTTTGTATTGTTTGACCTTAAAATTTAATTATTTTTATACATAATATCTATTTTATCCAATTTATTGAATTATAAGTTATTAATGTTCCATATATTTTTCTCTCAATATATATTTTATTACATCTAATGGACATTTTATTATTCATTTTATCAACATTCATATTTTCATGTGTGAACTAATTGGAAATAAATGAGTTATGAGTGGTTTTTTATATTATATATATCATTGATGAATCAAATGGTTTCATTATGAAAAAGTTTGGGGTTTTTGTTATTTCTTACCAAATTCAATCGGGATATCTTTGATGCGAAAATAATGATAAGAATAATATTTTTGTTGTTTTATTTTTGGGTAGAATAACGTTGTAGAAGAGTATATAATGATAAAAATAAACATTAATGACATTATGAATTACATATATATGAATTTTATTATTAATATCCATGTGATTAATTATATTACTATGTAATTAATTATTTTATTTCTATATCATATGATTTTTTATTTCACAATATTTAATTCATATTTATCCATTCTATATTATACGTGTTATCTTTAGGCCTTTGTAGATTTTGATATACTAATTCCATTTCTAATCATTTTAACTCTCCCAAATTTAAACATATATTTTCCACGATACAATGAAATTTAATATGTCATATTTAACAAGAAATTATAGAACATGTGCATAGTTTTTGGGAGACATTGATGACATATAATGGACTAATTAGATTCTAATTTTGGTACAAAAAATGTATATTATATGGGAATGAAAATAATTTTTCTCTATGAATTAGTTGAATTTATTTTTCAAACATATTTAGCTAAATGTTCAATAGAATATATATAATGAAATAAATATTTTTATTTCATATAATTCAGTCAATATATCCAATGAAAAAAATATTGTATAAGAGTTGGGTTTAGATAACATTCAATATTACGATGTTTCTTGAAAATAATATTTTTGTTTTTAATATAAATTTCATCATAACATCTATATATAAATATACATTTGGGTTCATATAAATATATATGTTAATTTAATATTTAGTATTAATACTCTTTATGGATTTGTATTTGATAACTTTAGTAAACATGCCAATGATTGTACTAAGGGATAATTATGAGTATATTATATTTACGAGATGTTTTTTCAAAGTAATGAATATGAATTTTCAATTTAATTAATCCCCAATCTGGATATTATAATGTGGATCCAATAATAGAATAGATTAACATTAGGGTAGTCAATGTAAAAATAGAGTTTCTATATAAAATCAATCATTTCATTGATTTATGAGGAGTTGATGTATTTCTCATTCTTAGTTAGACACTCTCGATGGATATGCATTAGTTAATCATATACTATTTATGCGGTGTTTGGTGGTAATTGAATATATTTAATTTAGATAAATATAATACTAAAATTAACATGGATATATATTATTGAAACTATGATATTAATCATTTTATTTCCAAATTAATTAATATATGCTTTATTGGATAAATGTTTAATTATATTTTGAGATAATAAATTTCATTGATTATAAGGGTTAGGATATTTTTGAGATTATAATGGTAATTTTGGATATCTATTTTCCTTTTTATATAAATTAATATGAGAGAAACCAAATCGATGTATCATATAAAAATCCAATAATGATATATGTTAAACTGAATGTGATTTAGGTTTGACTAAAAAGTAAAATGATAGTTTCAATGAATAATTGATTTTGGGGTCTATGATTTCATGTAATTATCCTACAGTAGTTATAATATGTTATTAATGTTGTATCACTCATTTAAATTTAATCTATTTTTATTATTGATTGATGCCGAAAAGGAAAAAAATATTTTTGGGCTCCATGAAAAATGTGGAGATTTTTCTAATGAGTAACAAAATGTGATATGATTGGAAGTGTGAAATAATATTATTAGGAAAAACCAACTATCAAAATTACCACTATTAACATGATCAATTTGGATTTCCTACACACTAAATGAAGAGAACAATTGAGTCTCATGGGAGGTAGAATGGAAAAAATGATGAATGATTGAATATTCATTTTTACACATAGAAACAATGTTCAAAATATGGAGTTAATTTCCATGGAGAAAATGAAGTATTTGGTTCACATAGAGGATGTAAAATAATTTTATCCATGTTATAACTTATATATTAATATAGAAACCTAATTTAAAAAAAATACTAGGAAGTATGATTATATTTTAGTTACCCTTATCTAGTCTTATTAGCATGTGATTTTTAAAATTATTCAGACACAATTTATTTTAGCGAGAGAATCCACCCCCTTTGACATTGTTATTTTCATATTCCATTTAAAACATAATGTGTTTCATAGGATGAAATGAAAGTAACACTAAACCATGATAAAAAATGAATCAATATACAACCATTAAATTTTTTCCAAATAATTTGTAGGTAAAAAATTATGTTAAAAATTATTAAAAATATGTAACAATAAAAATAATAGTAACTATTAAAACATTGGTGTTGATGAAAATAAATTAATATAGAAAAAAACTAAATAGAATGATTTATGTTGTTAAATGAAACCTTTCTAAAAAATATGATCTTGATAAAATTATTTTATAAAATACATATATTATGGATAAAATATATTGTTTATTTTATTAATATATTAATAATAATTATGTTATCAATTGATAGGAAATAATATTAAGAATAAATAATATTGTAATATTTAATGGAAATAGTTTTCGTTGTATTTAATATAAAATTTAAATATTAGAATATTTATTTGACCATTTATGATTCATTTTATAAATTTTAATATATATATATATATATTATCTTATAATTATTTGTTTATATTTTTCTAAAATTATTGATTTTATGTGAATACTGAGAAAATTTTGATTTTATTGATACCATAATTTTTTTTGAAATTATTATAACATAGAAATAAAATTATTTTTTTGAATAATTATTATATAAATAACATAATTATAATTTAAAATACTATAATTAATTAATAATTAGTTGAATTTATAAAACCCATGACTATTGTTTTTGAATCATAAATAATATTTTAAACGAAAAAAAAAATTTTATTCACCAGTTGTTTGATTTAGTTTTCATAACATTAATAAATATAATAAATTAGGATTCATTTTTTAGATCTTTAGGTCAATATTATATAAAAAAATTTATCCCATTTCTTTTAACAAATATATTATTACAAGGAATATTTTTAATTTTTAATGTATTATTAAAATGTTAATTTTCGAATAATTTTTTTTACTATTTTTGTATAGTTTTCATATAATAAATTAAACTGTTATATTATTAATAATTAAAATAATATAATTAGTATCCATATTAATCATATAACCTCATTCTAGTCCTTTTGTTTTTAAATGGAAACATTAATCCTGTTTACATGAAGATTATAGCATCAACAAATGAATAATTTAATTTCTTATTACCACGCTACATCAATGGTTCTATGAATTATTATAATGAATATAAATTATGGTTATAAAATTTTAAATATTATATTACCTTTTCATGAACCATTTCATTAATGAAAAATCATAATTTCACGCTATGTCGGGTTTATTATTACCAATTAACTAAACAATGTAATATTATTAATATCATGAATCATTATAGAATGTTATATTATGATAATATCAAGATTTAATAATTTATAATATATGTAAAAATGTTATTTAAATGTATCTATTGACACTTAATATAATATCATGTTATTTTAAATGAAATATTATGTCTGATAGAGAATTAGATATGCAACACTGAGCATAAAGAATCCATGAAATATTATTATTTAAATATGACCTTTACAACATAGAATTTTACTTTTCTTGTATTCATATCATTTACCATATTATGAAACATAAATAAATTTCCCATTAATGAAAATTTAATAATTAATACTTAATAAATAATCACATCATTATTTTTTTTTTCAAAAATACATTTTAATTTTATTATAGTGTAAAATTATTAGATTCCTTAAATTTAAGGTACTTTATTTGATTAATGGATTTTAATTTTAAAATAATCATATCAATGTTATCATGTGATTTTTTTGTAAAAATGAGAAATGTTTTTTATTGAATAATGAAATATATATCTATTTAATGGATATTTTATTTTGATATTCTTGTACATACTAAGAAAAATTAAAATTTTATTTGTTCTAAAATTTATTTATATCAGTTTTATTAATATTAAATCAAATAATAGTATTTAGAATTAATTATATTGTCGATTCTAGAATAATAACACATTTATACATAATATGTTTGTTTTTTTGGAAACATGTTTTTCATCACCTTTTTTGGAATTAATTGATATTCAATTCTTTGACTTCAATAAATTTAATATTAGAAAATGTATTCCAAATTATTAATTTTTAGCTACATATTTTTCAAATAATTTCATTTTAATTAACAACAATACAAATAGTAATTCTAATAATATTTTTTTCCACAGTTAATGTTAAATGGGTTAATTAATGATCAAATAATGTGTTATAGACTAAAAATAAACCATAAAATATGATTTAATATAATTGAATTATTAAATTTCATCCATGATGATAAATATTTTGAATAAATGATATTTTTATTTTGGACATGATTCAGACATTAATAATATTTAATGTAATGAAATATCCAAAATATCAAAATATTTGTTTCATTATAATTATATTTTTTACAGGTGGATAAGAATAAGTAATAATCAACTATAAATAATAATTTTAATGATAAATTATTTTATTTTTATCATAGTAGTTTATTAATAAATATTAGTTAAGAAATAATGATATAAATGATAACAGAACCCCCAAATCGTATTTATTCAATTAATTTTGAAATAAAATAAATAATATTATAAATAATAACAATAATATAATTTCAATGATTTATTAACTTCATAAAATATATTATAAACGTTTAATATTTTATTTCATTTTTAATTTATCATATTTTATATATTTTATATATTTAATTTATTAATGATAAATAAAATAAATTTTACAAAAAAATTAATTAAAAATGTTTTTTAATAAATAATAAATAATAAAATGATTTAAAATTCAAAAAAAATTAAATAATGATCCAATTTATTTTTATACAATATATAATGTAAACCATGGTCCATATATGATTCTATTATCATATATAGTAACTATCATGACATCCTAAAGTGTAGAAAACATTGTTATCATGGTAATCATTAAAACAGTTAGCGCCAATTAAAAAAAATGAATAGTACCAAATCGTAATCTAAATGCAACCATATTTTATATTATGAAATTATTTTTACTCATAAACATCATATATTTTATTAATATAAATTATCATACATGTTTTTTTGAATCAAATTATATGTTAATTTAAAATTTGTGAAATTCTAAGAGTGCCACTCCCCTAACTTAAATAGGGGCACCTCCTATCCATTTATTCACATAAATTAAAGTTAGTTTGATATAGCCAATACACAATTAAATACCTTATTAGAATAAATAATATAAATTTTAATTTCCTATTTTAGGAATAATTCTGACCTCATATGGAATAATGTTTAAGAAAAAAAAGGCATTTTCAAAAGTAAAAGAACTACTTTTTACTAAATATTTTAGTTTTGTTTCCTCATCTAAATCCATCCATTTTTATTCAACAATGATGATATAATAACATTAATATATATCATATATATATATATATTGTTAAGTTAATTTTATAAGATATATTCATCTCCTTCAACCTTAAAATAATTAAATAAATCATTGTACGTATGTGTGACAGTTTACCACCTTACGAATTGATGTAATTGATTTTCCGTGACCACATCCCATAATAGAATATAATGATGGTTATAATTTATAGATATATATGATATTAGTGAATTTTGTTTCACTATTTAAATATAATATATCATCGAATTTATTACCCTTACACCAATTCAAATTATTTACATTGTTCATCTGTACATGTTTACTACTACCTATATGATGCATTGTGATTCATTTTTGGTGACCACATCAAATGACAAGTATATATAGGGGTATATAGAGAAATAAAATTTTATTTTTGATAAATTTATCATTATGAAAATTTAAAAAAAATAACTACCTTCATTCCATTTTACTCATTGAGAAAACGTAAATATTTATCATCTGTGAGTACCACCTACCATCTCCCTGATTGTAGCATTGTTGATTTTTCATAACAATATTCCATGTATTATTATAAAATTATTGATACTATATAAAATCAATAATAATGTAATTATTATTATTATTATTTTTATTATGGAATAATTACCACTTTCAATATAGTTTACCTAAAGATGTCATTTTAGACATATGTGACACATATCTTCAAAAAATTTGATTTGAAATTAATTTAGTAAGTAATTTTTTTTATAACAATGTTAATGGAATGATAAAATTGAAAATGGTTCTTAAGAAATTGGATAATTTACTGATTTTTATTATTTAGTAAGCTAAATAATTTAATTGTTGTGTCAGAATTCAGTTAAGGGACAAAATAACATAAAACCATATTTAAAAGTTTTTAATGATTTATTTTAAAAATCAATCTCTGTCATGACCCGTCCCACGAGGAATGTGTCGTAACTACCCCAAACCGACATACCATAGGCCAGAGTCTAGTGACTAGAATCAGAAAGTCATATCCCAAAAATCGGGAAGGCATTGCCTTCATATCCTGTAAACTCACACAACCAAGCACAGAACAAGATACAAGCACCAAGTAAACTGTATAGTAAAAAGAGTGAGTACAATAAGTAAAGAGGCCAGAATAGAAGCCCCAATGGTAAGTAAAAGTAAAACTGAAATGAGCTCCTATGAACACCCTCCTAGGATCCTACATGAAGGGTAGGTACATCTCTCGAATGGTCGTCTCTGCGAATCGTATCATCTATTACCCACCTCTGAGAAGCCTCTAGTCCTTGTACCCTCGACCTCGATCAGTGGTATCCACCATCTATAAAAGACACAACACGGTGCTGGTGTAGCCCATGCAGGGTTGAGTATAACGATACTCGGTATTTACCCCGAGACCCCCTAAGGTCTCTCGGAATCCACAAAGGATAAACCACAAAGCCCAAAAAAACAATCAACCCTACTTAGGTATATTCCCATACATAAACATAAGTTGTCATGTATACCCATCACGTTCGTGAGGAAAAAAAGGCCCAATTATTTAACCAAAAGGAAAACTTTTCCATGAAAGAATGACTACCAAGAATGTAACACAACAAAGGTATGTACCACAAAGGTAATGCCACACAGAAGACTACCACATAGGTTTAACCACGAAGGTATGTACCACAAATGTAACTTCATATAGATGATTACAACAAAAGTATCACCAAAAAGACGATTACCACAAAGTAATCACCATACAGAAGAGTACCACATGAGTAAAGATTCATATCACACCTGGTATAACTTAAGTACGGTAGTACAAATGATTACTTATATTTCCAGATCATCTTACTTTGTCGAGAAGCTCTTCTGTTGAACAACACAGGATCGAAGACGAACCACACAAGATCAAGAGATAACCCTCATAGGATACGTAAATGGCCCACACAGGATCTGGAGATGCTGACCCATATAGAATATGAAGATGACCCACACAGGATCTGAAATCTACTTAAAAATAGTTAGCCATGGGGTTTCCGCACTAAGCATACTTTATTGCGTGAGGTTCTTCTCCTAGATACATCTATCGATAATTCAACTACCACAAAGTCCAATTAATATGTATCATGATGATCTTCCATGTCATAAGGGACCCAACGCAACAGACGGCATGTCAATCGGACACCGGGTCTGTCGTTTATTAAAATTTTAATCTTGTGGGCCCGGTTGGATTCGTGTTCAATTCAACACGACCGTACTCCAACATTATCCAAAGAATAAGTGGATTATACCCAAATAACCTTCTCGATCAAAGGATTCTGGAAGCACAGACGGTTCGTTAAACTAACTTCTGGTTCTCAAGATATGGCCAAGAAGGCATATCTGGGTCTAGATGGGTATGGGTCCTGTTTGACCCAGTCGGACAGACTGGGCCTGACCCGGCCTGGGCCAATCCCACCCGGTTCGGGTTGACCCAACCCAGTCTGAGTGCGTCCCAGTTGTCCTGGACCATAGTGGGCCTACCCCCCTACCCCATGGTTCGGCCCAGCAAGCGAATGGAGCTGCCCGCTGGACGTGGCCCCCTAGCATGACCTACTAGGTGACCCTCAATGTAGCAAGTGTCCAGGGTGGCCCCTTGTGGTGGGGTCCACCCTCGCCGCCACCCAGGAGGGGCGGCGCTCCCCACAGGTCACCCTAACGGCCCATTGGACCTTCAGTTTTGGCCAACCAGGCTGCGCCACATGGCGCGACCGGAGGGGTCCCGCGCGGTGTGATGCGGCTGACTGAAATGGCTGGCCCTCCTTCCAGTGGCACAAGTCTGTGCCACTGGTCCAATGTGGCCACTCAGATGTTGGACGCCCTACAACCTCTATCGCGGCCATCCAGTCACAGTCTCATGCTCCGATGGTGCGGACGTGTGCCGCTTCTTTTCCACACAGCTGACTGACGTACTGTTTGCTGACTTCCCACCACTGTTGTAGATGGGTCACAACCTCCCTCATTACCGGCAGCAAAGATGCACCACCTCGGTTCCACATAGCCGGCTAGGTGTTAGCTGCAACCTTTCTCGACCACAATTTACGATCCGTAGTCACATTTTGCAGTGCGGTTTTTCTTCCATCATTATAGTGGACCATGAAGAAAACGTCAACATTAAATATGTGGAGGAATCATGTCACGTTTTTTTGGTCCGCACCCTCCTTGTTAGACTGGTAGCATGTGGTTTTGAAGAGAAAGTTTCAACATAATACCATGAATAACAACACACACACACACCTACCTCAATCATCCATTGGAGGTGTCATGAGGAAGAAGATGATGATGGTGATGTTGGCATTTCCTCGAACATCGGTTCGTTCATTGTTGAAGATGTTCTCCGTTGGAGGAGGTTCTCCCCCCAAGTTCTCCTTTCCACCAAATTTTCTACTTCTTCAACTTGTCCCCCAACTTCAAGAAAGGTTAGGAGCCATCTTATTTAATTACTAGATCAATTAATTTTTGGCTCAGTAATACAGATAATTCCAATAGTTTTCTCACATTAAAGTGGATTTTGGGTTGTCCCCACCACAAAATATTTCTATTGGTGGTTTCAAGAAAAATAAAATAAAAGTTATTTTTTCTATTTATTTTTCAATTTTCCCATGAAAATCTGAATAAATTACTTCCACCCTTTACCTACTGCGGTCAAGTTGAAGGTCTCCATAAGTGAATATCGTCACTGTAAGTTCAACGGTGTCACCTTATTTCAATTCCTAGCACCGGTTCAAATTTTAAAAAATGCCGCTCATGCATTTATTGAATGTACACAAAAAAATTCAGAAATTCATTCCAGGCACACCAGGCCTTGGAATTACGCGCCCTCGATTTTTTCAGATAAATAATAGTTCCATTCAATTAAAAAATTTACATGGAAAAATCTGGGTCATTTCATTCTCCCCAAGCTAGGGATTTGCATCCCCGAAAGTGACATCACATACTAGGAAAACAAGTGGAGGTATTGTGCATGAATCTGAGCCTCTCACTCCAATGTGCTCTCATGTAGGTTCTCGTGCTGCTAAAAAACCTGCACCAGAGTTATCGACCTCCAATGAATGACCCACTCCTATCGATCCTCAATATCCACTAGAACCTCCGAAAGCATCTCCCCATCATCGATGTTTAGCTCGCCCCTGTCAGTGATACGAGAAGGATCATGTATGTATCTCCTCAGGTGGGATACTTTGAAAATGTCATACACTTGTTGAAACTATGGGGGAAGAGCTAAGCAGTATTCCACATTGCCAACTCTACTGAGTACCTGAAAGGGTCCAATGAACCTCATATATTACATTCCACCTCTACCAAATATCTGCAAAACTCATCAAGATGAGACCCGTAGAAAGACATGGTCACCACCCCGAACCGTAGAGGTCTTCGTCTCCATACAGCATAATAAATTTTCATACTCTGTGTGCAGTCTTAATCTTCTCCTGGATGATTTTCACCTTCTTTGTGGTAGCTCGTACACTCAGCGGTCACATGAGTGATGACTCCCTAGGGTTAGTCCAGCACAGAGTTGATCTACAGGGTCGACCAAACAATGAATCAAATGGTTTCATACTGATGGTAGAGTGATTGCCGTTGTTAAATGTGAACTCTACCAAAATCAATTGATCCTTTCAACTGCAACCAAAATCTAGGATGCACGCATGAAAAATGTCCTCAATGGTCTGAATGTTCAACTCTATCTCTCCATCCTTCTGAGGATGGAAGGTGTTTCACAACCTAAGCTATTTCCTGAATTCCTCTTCAAACCCCTACCATAGGCAGGAAGTAAAATGTGTATCACGATCAAAGATAATCATATATGGAACCCCCTGAAGCCACACAACCTCTTGTATGTAGAGGCATCCAAAGACCACTACTAATCTCTGGTCTCTGATAGGTAGAAAGTGTTCCGACATGGTGAGTCTCTCAATGATCACCTAGATAGAATAAGGACACTTGGACGAGCAAGGAAGTCATATATTGAAGTCCAGAGAAATTCCATCCCACTTCCACTCTAGAACCTCTAGTGGTTGAACTAAGCTAGTAGGAACTTGAGGCTCTGCCTTCACTTTCTGACCAGTAAGGCGCTGAGAGAAAAACTATGCTACAACATCCATTATTCTCGACCACCAGTGCTGAAGCCGGAGGTCCTGGTACATCTTCACCACTCCACGATGTACCACTAGAGGGGATGTATGGAACTCCATCAACACTTCCTTTGTAAGCATCATTGGTACCATAGTACGTCCTCAGAAGAGGATGACGTGTTATCCACCATCAAAAAATCCATCAGGTGCCTGTTCTGTGGATATTTGAGCACAATGAGCCTCGAAGTCAGTGTCCCTATGTTGAGGCTCCCTGGCACTCTGAAAAAGTGGGGGAGTGACAGTCAGAGATTGAAGATAAGCTACTCCATCTCAATCCATGTAGGATATCTTCAAACTGGCTTGTTGATATGTCTCCTCCCTCAGAAACTGTATACCATATCTCCTACTGAGTGAATCTTCTACTACATTCCCCTTCCACGGAGCATAGACTATCTCGAAGTTATAGTCCTAGAGGAACTTAAGCCAACGCCGATGCCACAAGTTCATTTCCTTCTGAGATAAGATATACCTAAGACTCTTGTGATCAGAGTAGACTTTAAAACGTTCGACCATCAAGTTATGTCACCACATCCGCAAGGTAAAGACCACTTCTACCAAATCCATGTCATGGGGAGTGTAGTTCTGCTCAGGCTTTCTCAGATATCGAGAACTATACGCGATCACTGATAACTCATGCATCAGGACACATCCAAGCTCGGTCCCTGATGCGTCGTAGAAAACAATATACCCAATGCCCTCCTCCAGTAGCCTCAATATGAAGGGCACTGATCAGTCTCTTCCATATCTCATAGAAACTTCATTGGCATCTCTACAACAACACGGAGGGTTTCCCCTTTTTTTCAATGCTGATAAGGGTTTCCCAACTCTAGAAAAGTCATCCAGAAACCTCTGGTAGTAACCGTACAAACACAGGAAACTATGCACATCCATAAAACTCTTGGGTGGGTCCTAAGAATGCACAACCTCAATCTACATTGGATCCACAGCAACTCCAACCTCTAAGGTAAAGTGTCCCATGTAGTGAACCTCTCGTAACCAGAACTGGCACATTAAGAGTTTACCATAAATATGGTGCTCTCTGAGTATGTCTAGAACTATCTGTATATGATTGGCATGCTCCACCTCTGTAGCTGAGTATAATAGAATTTCAATGATGAAGACTACCACAAAACGATTGAGATATGGCTGGAAGATCCAGTTCATGAGTCCCATGAACACTGCTAGAGCGTTGGTCATGCCAAATGGAATAACCAAGCACTCTTAATAGACATACCGACATCTGAAGGACATCTTCAACACATCCTCATCTCATACCCTGAGCTGGTGATAGCCTGATCTGAGGTCCATCTTCCAAAACCATCGTTCTCCCAATAGTTGATAAAAGAGATCATCAATCCTTTATAGTGGGGACGTGTTTTTCAAGTTCACATGGTTCTGGTGTCGATCGTCCACAGAGAGTCTATACTTCCATCCACCTTCATGGAGAACAAAATCAGGGTTTCCCAAGGAGAAACACTAGGCCTAATGAACCCCTTTTTCTACAAGTCATCCATTTGTACTCGCATCTCTCAAAGCACCACATAATCCATCTGATATGCTTTTTTAGATATCAGTGTCGTCTAGGGGTACAAGTCGATATAAAATTCCACCTCTCTATGAGGAGGTAAAGTTAGAACATCATCAAGGAAAAAATTTGGGTACTGGCCCACCACTAATGGATAACATGGACTCTCAACATCAACCGCTCAAAGGGTATGGTTAACCAACAAATGAGTGATCAGTTTCACTATCCTATATGTAATTCCATCTTGTCCTGCAAAGGATCCCTATTCTCCGTTAATGGAAAATCATGTCCCATCCATGCGGACACACCGCACATTGGTCCTAATATAGTGGATCTGAGCATGAACTGTAGATAACCTGTCCATACCCTAGATGATTTTGTAAGGCCTCGACGCCACTACTAGATGATCCCAGCCAAATCTCTCGCATCCTTGAGTAATCTCACAGTACTGGAACCAGTGTGTAATCATCGAATCTGCTCCCGTAGAAGTCTCTTTATGGTAGGATCGATCCAATGGCTCTACCAGAATCTCCGAGCTCTGAACGAGGGCTGTGGAAATTGAATAGTGACTGGCACATGTGTCAATTAGTTCTGAAGCTAAGATGGAGTAAACACAGATCGTACATCGTATCATCTCCAGAGCACCGTGTTCATTGGAATTAGCTGCCTGGAGTTTAGCATGTCCATGTCCACCGGCTCACTATGGTCAGGGTGGACCGATTATAGCTGGTGGCGTTAGGACCACATACCCCCCCTCCCCACAATCTTTACGGCCAACTCCTCTTCCACATCCTCTTCCTACCTGTGGACCTCTTCGATCTAATCATCACCTCTGCCGAGGCTATCCTCCGACCGAATATTGGTCATCCGTATGGCAGGTCGAGAAGTTGCAAGCCATGTGACCAAACCCGCCTCACATGTAACACTACCTGCTCCTCACATGTCCAGCTCTGTCTCGAGAACGTCGCACAACCTACCGTGTATCCTGCGGTCGGCCACCTGTAAGTCTGGTCCTCTTGGACCTCTGCATAATATGTCTTCTACTATTTGTAGATGACTCTTCTATGTGACATCCGGTGGAGGGTCTCGCTTCCCATGATTCTTCAGCACGGAATGTATCCACTATCAGTGCTTGATCTAACATCCATGTCAGCAATGAGATGCTGAGGGAAATCATAGATTCTCTAATCTTTCGTTTGAGCCCCTGCTCAAAGATCTAGGCCCAAAATAAAGGGTCCCTCACCATGTCGGTGGAGTTGTGCGAGTGGTCGGGGAACCTCACTGAATAATGAGCCATGATCATGATTCCCTGCTACATGTGGAGAAGCTCATGTATACACACTAGTGTAATGTCTTTGGGACGAACTCTTCCTTGAAAGGCTCTAGAAGTCCTCCAAGGTGAGAGTGAACTCATCGTTAACCTGGAGCATAAATATCCACCATCTACCCGCTGCTTCCTGAAGAAGGCTGGTGGCATGGATCACCGTGAGATCATATGGTGTCCCTAACAGTCGAAAAAATCTAACCAAGGAAACCAGCAAATTCTCAGCCACCTGTGGATCAGTCTCTCTTTGGAACCATGGTGGCCTCTATCACTGAAACGCATTCAATGCGCTCAAGCGGCAACCTCCCTCTACTGCTGGGGCTAGTGGCATCGGCTACCCAATGGGTAGTGGTGGTGATAGTACACAACCCGGTGGTACAAGTGCCGAAATGGTGCCTGGAAACAAAGCTTCATCGCTCGGTTGGCTACCATAATGTAGTCTACCTGAACCCAGGATGGCTATCTACATAGAGGCATCTTAAAAATAAACAGGTGTGCCACAGTCATTATGTTATATATAGTGAGATGACTCAATGTTATCAAAAAAAAATTTCAAAACACACACGCACAATTAGTGTTTTCATGCAATGAGATAGAAATTAGTAGGTAGGGTCCTTGTGTATGGATAAGTCAGCCGCCACACCAACACTATATTCCCCAAGTTGATAACCACACTCATAACACATAACATTATTGCAGATTAAAAGATCATAATTCATGTTCATCATTTGAAACAACTCCTCTTATACCAATTTTTCATGACCCGTACCCCGAGGCATATGTCCTGACTAAAACAATCCCGCCTTCCATAGGTCAGGGGCTCGTGAGTAGCACCGAAAAGGCATATTCTTAAAATCATGAAGGTGTTTCCATTATAAATTGTAAACTCACACAACCAAGTAGAAAAAAAATACGATCACAACATAAACTATATAGTAAAAAAGAGTGTGTACAGTAAGTAAAGGGGCTAGAATACAAGCCCAACTGGAAAGTACAAGTAAAACTGAAAATAGATCCATTGAAAATCAGCCAAGGATCCTAAAGGAAAGTTAGGTACAGCTCTCGAATGGTCGTCTCTATGGATCTTCTCATCTAATTCCCACCTTCGACCAGCCTCAGTCCTGGAACCCTTGACCTCAATCAGTGTTGTTCATCATCTGCACAAGACACAACTAGGTGTGGGAGTCGCCCTTATAGGGATGTGTATAAAGACACTTAGTCGAGAGCCCGAGACCCCCTAAGGTCTCTCATATTCCACAAAGAATAAACCACAAAGTACGCAAACAATATTCAATCCTACTAAGGTATATTCCCTTACATATACCTATGTTTTCATGTATACCGATCACATTAATGAGGAAAACAAGGCCAAATTATTTAACCAAAAGAACAACTATTCCATGAAGAAATGAATACCATGAAGGTAACACCACACAGTAATTACCACAAAGGTAACTCCACCTATAAGAATACCTCACATGTATCACCATGAAGGTAGGTACAACAAAAATAATTCCACACAGAAGATTACCACAATGGTATCATCACACAGAGGATTACAACAAAGGAATCACCACGTAGAAGCATGCCACAAGAGTAAGACTCAGCTCACACAAGGAATTTCTTATGTACGGTTGTATAGATGACTAGCTGTATTGATAGATCATCTTACTTAGTCAAGAAGATTTGCTTTTGACCCCTGCATGATCTAAGATGACCCACACAAGTTTGAAGATGACCCACACAATACATTGAGATGACCCACACATGATCTGATGATGTCCCACACAAGATCTAGTGATGATGATCCACACATGATCCAACGATGACCCACACAGGATCTGAAGCCTCCTCATGTATACCCAGCCATAGGGTTTCTGCACTAGGACCGCTTGATTTTGGGAGCTTCTAATCCTCAATACATCGGCAGATACTTCAACTACCACGAATCCCCATGAAGAAGAATCCAGATGCACTTTCACATCATAAGGGACATAACGCAACAGACAGAACGTCATTCAGATTACTGGTTTGTATTTTATTTTCCTTTTAATCCTGAGGGCCCTATTGGATCTAGGATAGATTCAACCCAAAATTAGTCCCACATTATCCAAAACTCAAGAGGAGTATACCAAAAGTACCGTATCGTTCCAAGGATTATAGTAGCACAGATGGTTCGTTAAACGGACATTCGGTTCTCAAGATATATTCAAAAGGCTTATCAGGGTCTAGATGGGCCCAGATCCGGTCCGACTAGGTCCGGGTCCAGGAATGTTGGCCTGGGTTGCGGTGAACCTAGTACTCTAGGCCATGGTCTAGCCCAACCCACGAAAGGGGCGGCCCGGCCTAGACCGGTTGGCGGGGCCCGATAGATAGTCCGAGGTGCATCCCACTACTGGGGTGGTCCCTTGTCATGGTTTCCGCCTTAGCTGCCACCCACGAGGGGAGGCACTCCCCCATGCCATTGAAAAGAAAAATTGGTTGTTTGGTTTTCTTCACCATGATGTCGCCATGTGGCACCACTAGATGGCACACATGACTTACTAGTGGGGTCCCGCTCAGCGTGACGTAGCCGGCCGAAATGGTCGACCCTTCATCCATCGTAGCAGATGCGCACTACTGCTCCACACCAGCCGGTCCGATGCTTGTCAGCCTAGACCTCTGCCGCAGCCAAGCTGTCACGGTCTCCATCACCAGTGGCGCAACCGTACACCGCAGCTTCGCCACACGCCCTTCCAGGGTGCCGGCTGCCACATATCTCTAATGCTGCCAACGGGCCCCGATCTCCTGCTTAACCAGAGGTGCGGACATGCACCGCCCTACCAACACGTGTATGGATGGAATGTCGACTACTGACTTCCCACTATCATGGCTGATAGGCCACAACCTCCCTCGTTACCGGTAGTGCAGACGCACTTCCCCAGTTCCACGTAGTCAGCCTGGTGTCGGCCCCCACCTTTCTCCACCTTAGCCGATGAGCCACTATCTCCTTCGGCGGCATTGTTGTGCCACCTCTATCATAATGTACCACAAATAACACATAAACATTAAAGATACGGATGGATCAGGCAATTATTATTTGGTTTGCACCCTCCGCATTCAACTGATAACATGTGGCTTCGAGGAGAAATTTTCAACATAAAACCATGAAGAACTACATAAAAACACCCATGTCTCGATCATTCATTGGTGGTGTCATGGGGAGGAAGAATATGATGTTGACATCGGTGTTTACTCAAACTTTGGTTCGTTCGTCATCAGGGATTTTTTTCTGTCGACGATGTTCTCCCACCAAGTTCTCCTCTCCACCAAAATTTATCCTTTTCCAGCATTTCCTAAACCTCATGATAGCTGAGGAGACAACTTATTTTATTAATATATCAATTAATTATTGGCTCATTAATTGGAATAATTCCATGGGTTTCATCACATTAAAAGGTAGTTCGGTCTTTCCCCACCACCAAATATTTAAAATGGTGGATTCATGAAAAATAAAATAAAGCTTATGTGTTTTATTTTATTTTTTATTCTCCAACAAAAATCAGAAAAACCAACTTCCACCCTCGACCTATTTTGGTCAAGTTGAAGGTCTCCTTAAGAGAGTATCGACGTTTTGAGTTCAACGGTGTCCTCAGATTTCATTTCTGAACACTGGTTCAGAAGTTACAAAATACTACTAACATGATTATTGAACATACCTGAAAAAATGTTCAGAAATTCATTCTGGGCACATCGGACCTCAAAATCATGCACAATAAATTTTTGCGGACTCGTAATAATTCCATATAAAAAATATTATATGGAAATATCTAGGTCATTACATTCTCTTCCATGTCCGTATTGTTAATGAATTCATTTAAATTTAATTATATGGACATAAATTAATTGTAATGAATATTTTATGTCACTTTTTAAAATTATTTAAATATTTTTAAAGAGGATTAATTTAATGAAATTTTTTTAAATTCTTTGAAAAATAAAGATGGGATGTACTATTTTCACATATAAAGAGACAATGACTTTTAATGCTTCCCTAACTATTTTTGATGTTTTTATTCCATTATAAAATCAGATTTTTTCTTCAAATAAAAAAAATAATTCTTGGTATTTTCCTTTTGAAAATGGAGTTTTAATGAAAATAGGTATATCAGTATCTAAAAAAATTTCACTAATGGGTTCAAAATTATTCATTATGCATTTTATGATGGAAATGAAATATTTCATGTCATTAAAACATATTAATGTCCTTGAAAAGTACTAATTATCTTGTGACCCAAGTATATATCTCTAATAAATAGTGTAATGATTAATTTACCTATAGAATTATGTTGGCTGTTGATTGTATGGTTAATAAAATTGTAATGGTGATATGTAAGGGTTCTTGTAGGGGTTCTATGATGATGATATCATATGGAAAAACTAGAATTTTTTATGATTTCTAATGAAATTTTATGAATATTATGTGATTTGAATTTGTTAGATAATGATATTTTTTACGGATTATGCCTATTTAGTGAGAAATGTATTTTTTTATGAAAATGATTTTTATGGGTTCAAATATTTTGTAAGAAAACCTAATAATTATGAATCTTTCATTATGTTCTGTAATAATTTATTTCATGAAAAACACTAGTAAGTAAATATTATTTCATTTGTTGGTATATGACTATTTATGAATAAATTTGTTATAATAAATGAAAAAAATTAAAGTATCATGTTGTAAAAATATTCTAATGAGTTTATTTATATTATTTAAATTTGTTACCTATCTTACCACACTTATAAAATGTTTTAAAATTTTCTTCTTAGGTAATTATCGATTAGTAGTGACATAGATGAGATTATGTAAAACATTTATAACATTTTCCATAAAAATAAAACATGTTTATTTTTTAACGTCCCCTATTTTGGAAAAAATATACACATAGAGGATGCGTCCGACATGTAAATTATCATATTTCTATAAAATATTTATAACCTAATAAACTATAATAGTGACCCTTAATGATCCAAAAATTTAATATAATTAGTAATTCATATAAAACAAATGATTTGGTAATTTCATCACTGGTTCCTCAACTTTTTTATTCTAAAAATGGTTCAGATATAATAAACGAATATTATTTTTTGATAAATGTATAATATAATTTTTTTTAAAACTTTGGGGTTATTAATTTTTTAGAAGCATAATTTATAAGTAAAATATAACCATTAAGGGTACTTTTTAGGATAATTATTTTTTTGATTTGATTTTGAATGATAATAAACTTAGTTACAATGGATTTTAATTTTAAGGAATTATGGAATTTTTATTGGTATTTTCCATAAAATTACATGTTTTATTTTGATATGAAATAATTAATTTCATATTTTAATGATGTTTTTTTATGATTAATGTCTTTTATAATTGAGGAATAAAAATTATATCATGTGACCTTATGATCCCTTTTTTATGATATAATAATTACAATGGAAGAAATTCATTTTGAAAATTATTTTCAAAAAACATGAAATCCATTGAACATGAAAGAAACTAGTTAGTCTTTCCAACACCATTCAATTTCCCCAAAATTTATATGGATCCTATAATCTCTTTTATTTGATTTAAAAATCTAAAATCATCCACCTTTTTAAGTAAGGGAAACACCACCATGGGATTGGTTATTTCTTTTCGGGAAATATATAAATTATGATGAATGATAATTAGGTCATAAAAATCATAAAATAATACACTAATGTCTAGATTTAGAGAATTAATTAAATTATTATGTTCAGTTTATGAAACATGATTTATTGGAAATTTATGAATCTTAAATTTATGTTTCATATATTTCGTTTTTAGAAATAAATTTTTATGGTATAAATTGAAAATGTATGGTTTTGGTTTATGTAAGTTTAATAAAGAATGCGTTTATGTGTTGAGTTTTCATAATTATGATATAGAGGAATATTTATGTAAGATTGTTGGTGTAAAGGATTCAATCATATAATTTTGAGTTGGGTGGTGGGATTACATGGAGAAATTTATTTATTTTTTATAGATACTTTAGGTATAGGTAACCCTTATGTTAATCTTGTGGAAAATTTATTTGAGGAATAATGGAATTTTTTTAGAAGTTAGTTCAGTTGTATTGATAATATTTAAGTATCATATTATTTATTATTAATAAAGGTATATTATTAAATACTAATTATATTTCATGAATGTTCATATGAATTATAGTAATATAGTTTTATAAACATTAAAACATTAATGCTCTGAAACTACCAATTTTAATGGAAAACATCGTTATGATTAATCCCCCGAGAAATAGGATATAATGGTGAACCACTTACAATTGGACTACATTATGAGGATGTAGGTATATAATTTAAAGTAAATATTACATTTATTTTGGTAAAATATGAATTATTATATATAAATCAATCAGACAAAAAATTTATTTGGTGATTATGTGATAAATCATATGAAGGAAGAATATCAATATATTATTTGGGATACATTATATGATTACAATAAACATAGTATTATGGGATTTGTTTTAGGATTAGTTTTTTATTATATTTTGGATGAATATATGATTTTAATGTGGTTTTACTATCCATCGACTCATTTATAGTAATAATTAATATATTATAGAGATTATTTAAATACAACATTTATTTTTTTAGAGTGACTGATGTTATTTGGAGATAAATGTTAAATTTATCTTGGATGAATATGTGAAAAAATGTTTCTAATATTTGTATTTAAAAAAAAATTGGTATTATTTTGATGAAATTTATGGATATTAATTTATACAATGATTTATTTTGACCATTAAGAATTATTTTTGAATTTTGTTGATTAGTGAATTATTTCATTGAAAGATGGTTTATTAAATTTTTGAATTATAATATATTTTGATAAGATTTATTTTGGTTGATGTATAATGATAATATTTATATATTTTAATTTTATTTTGGAAATATTTTTTCCATTAGAAGAAAATATTAGTGATTCATTAAACAAAATTCATGTCAAATACTCTTCATTTGAATAAAAAATACGATTGTCATAAAAATTGATTAAAGGATACAATTACATTTATAAAGAATGTATATTAACTTATGCACTCATTCTATATGTGAAATTTGTTCCTCAACATTATGGGTAGGATCATTAAACCATCATTTTATCCTATTAAATTTTTTATGAATCAATTGTCTTTTTCATGCCTCATAGAATTATATTCATTAACTTTCTTTTGATAATTTATTTTATTTTGATCAATTATCTAAATAAATATCCATCATTATTTAAAAATAATGCTTCCCCTTCATGAAAATATTTTCCCTTACCTAAAATATTATTGTATTTTGAATCATAGAATGTGATATTCCAGATGTCCTTCATAATTCCAATTGACTCTTTTCAAGTAGATGTATTATTTTCCCATTTTTATGATCTAGGATTTCCTAAATTGTATTTCAAAATATGAAACATATAGTTACTATGAACATATAAATATTACAAGGATTAAATATTTGAAATGGATTTACAATGTAATATTTTGATATTTTATTAGAAATACAATATTTGAGAGAGTACAATATATGTGATTTCAAGAATAACCAATTTGAAAATATTATTATTTAAAAAAATTTATTTTAACCTAGACATTGAATTATCATGTATTAATAGGATTAAAACAATTAATAAACATATATAATAGTGTCCAATTAAAAAATAATTTATTGATGAATTCTTTGGAAAAAAGTACTCATTTTAATTATGAAGTCATTTTATTCTTGAAAAAATGTATTCTACAAAATTGGTTGTTATTTATTAATATGAGAGAGTATTATAAATTACTTATATATTTCTTTTTAAATTTTCCATCAAAATAATATTATTTTTTAAAATAATAAAATCATCATTTAATTAGGATGATTTTTTAACAATTTTTTGGGAAGGATCAATTTTAAAAAATACTAAAAATATTAATGTATATTGGATGTTGATTTTCATTTTCATGTATATGAAAAATTAAATTACATAATTAAAATTTTAAACTATAAATGTATAATTTTTATTAATTAATCTAAAATTATTGTCTATTAATGAATTTTATAGTTTAATATGGTATACAAAATTATTTCAGACATAAAAAATTCTTTTTCTATGAAAAAGAATTATTCATTATGTTTTGAAGGTTTATTTTCAAATTAAATTATTCAATATTTGTGAACTAAATAATGAAAAATGGGTTTCATATTTTATATATAGTGTTCTTTATTTGTTAAATATATCCATTTTTTTAGTTTGAGATGTAATGGTATTCAATTTTCTTAACCCAGAAAATGTAAAATGGGATATTTAAAAGTAAAAATAATGTTATAAAGAAATGTTAAAAATATCCCTCACATTGTTATATTATCTATGAATTTTTGATATTGGGATAAAATGTATGTTTAATTAAAAATATTTAATTCCAATATAAATTATTTTTTATAATGGATTTTTGTTTATAATTTTTTGTTCCGAAATAATTATCTTATTGAATATGAAACATCATCACAATATTTATTCAAATAATAGAGTGATAAAATAAATGATTTTAAAAATATATAAGTTATATAACATAAATTATTTGGTGTGTTCAATTTATTTTTTAGCTAAATATAAATTCTTATAAATTTTAAAATTGATTTTAATGCAATACATTTTTTATTGATGTTATTAATGTAAATATAAATTAATAGTTCCAATGTTTACAATAATAATATTTTATATTAAATAACTTGTTTATTATATTATTTAATTACATAAAAACACTATCTTTGTCCATCTGATTGGTAAATGGTCAAAATTTTCACCTGTGGTACATTTTTTCAATTTTACTTTCATAATAACTATCATGTCTCAATATGTGAATGAAAAATATTACTACCATGGTATTTGTCAAAAAGGATTGATATGGGTTAAAATACGATAATGTTAGAATTTTTATCAACTCTAATAAAATATTTATTCTATGTAAGGTGTTAGAAAGAACAAAATATTATATTGAAAACATATAAATTTGGTTTTATTTGATGTTGGTGATTAATTTATATTAATTTAATATTTTAAAAACTTCTATGAGTGCCCCTCCACTCACTTATAAAAAGACACCTCCCGTCCTCTTTTTTCACACATAAAAAAGCATTTTTATGTTTAAATTCCATAAATAATCCATAAAAGAATATTATATGTATTTTTTATACATAATAACATTGATGGATGACTTAATGGGTAATGCAATGGAGAATTTGTAAAGAAGAGACATATATTATAAGAGATCATTTTACATTATTTTTTTCCTACCCCTTGAAATTTTATTCCACCAAATAGATATAGTAATATTAGTATCTATATTTTTATTAAGAAAATCTATGTTAATTAATTAAACTTTATCCATTATCTTCTCCCATAAAATGAGGAATGGAACCATCGTCCTTGTGTATGGAAGAGTACCACCTCGTGAACCGATATAATTTGATATCCATCACTACCTCTCACTAATGTTTATAGTGATTGATTAAATTCATATAAATAATATTAATGAAATATATATCATGTTGGAAATATAATATTTAATTAAATTTTAAATTTCTCCATCCATTACTAAATTATTACATTGATTGTGAGAGTGTTTGTACTACCACATATAAAAATATAAGTTATTCATTTTTCATGGAAAAATCACATGACTATTATATATAGGTGTTTTTAATGAAAAAATGGGTATCATTGATATTATTAGTAGTCAAGAAATATTGAATAATATTTACCATATTTTCATCATGATCATTGAAAATTTTAAATGTTACTCATGTGTGTGTACGCCCTACCCTATCTGTCATTGTAACAAAGATCATTTTTGAAAACTAACATCCATGATTGGATATAAACTATTAAATATTAAATAAATATAGTCATTATTTAAATATTATTATTTTTTATATGATGGAATAATGACCTCTATGACCATACCTGAGCTATTGAACTCATTTTGGATATATGATCCAAATATCATCAAAAAATTTTATGTGACCTGATAATGTAATTCATTATAACCTGGAGAGAGGAATGGATAACATGGAAATGGTTTTTTTAAGACAATAACTAACTTATATTTATTATTAAAGAAAAACCGATATGATGATTTAGACTCATGGAAAGGGACACATTAACATGAAACCTTGATTTAGTTTTCTTAAAGATTTATTCTGCAAATAATTTTCATCTAGTAACATATTCATCAAAATCCACATTATAATTATACATATAAAAGTAATTTAATTATAATTTATTTTGAGTTTTAATGTATTTTAAAATGAATATTTTTATTGATAATTTAAATTTCATTACAAAAGAAAAAAAGGTATTTTTTATTCTATCATATACACCAACAATGACTTTTCCAAAAACTATAACTACTATTTATGGTTTTACTTGTTTATATTATTCTATGTTTTTTTAAATAAAATATATCATTCCTTTGTTTTTCAAGGGATTTTAGTTTTGAAATATTTTCCATTAAAGAAATTTTTATTTCAAAATTTAAAAAATATATTAATTATAGGTTCAAAAGTATTTTTTGATATTTTGTCGATGGAAATGAAATAATTATTGTGATTCACTTATTTTTTTATCCTTAGAACATATTAATGATAAATGTTTCTTGATATATCACTCTAGTGCACTGGCTAATTATTTTTTTCTCCAATGAATTATGTTTGAAGTCGACCATAAGGTTATTTGAATATTTGGGATCTTGTAGGGGTTTAATGACTATAATTTTATTAGGAACCTATAAAACATTTACATTCTTTCTATGAAGAATTAATAGAAATTTTATTTATTACATATGTAAATATAATGATCTATTTAATAGATGGAAATATAATATTTTACGATAAATAATATATTTTTATGAATTTTTTAAATTGGTTTTCATGGTTTCTAAGAAGCCATCGGGATTATGTTTTTTAATTTTTGTTTTATTATAATTTGATTCATTAAAAAAATGGGAACAAAATATAATTTCATTTGATGTTAAATTAGTTTTTCAGATCATATTTTATTATATGAAATGGAAACTATATTTATGATAAGGCACACATATATATATATATATATATATATATATATATTATTAAAGGATTTCTATTTTTATACACATTAATAAGATTTTCTAGAAAATCATACATTTCAAAATTTTTTAACATGTTTTTGTTCATTGTTTGGGAAAAGGATGAGGTCTTAATATAAATTTTTATTCATTTATATTAAAATATAAAAGTTTTTTCCCTCATTGTTTTGTACTGTTGGAATAATGTATACTAGGAGGTAGTGATAATCTTGTATTGGATGAGTTTGGTATGTGGGTTCAAGACCTATTTTTCTAAAACACTATTCCTTCATGATCTTAAAATGTAATCTATTTAATTGTTAACATAAAACTCATGGCTATTATATGTTTAAAAATAGTACCTTAAAATTAACATATCTATTTATATATCTCATTCTGATCATCAAACATGCCAAAACTGTATCATTAAAATTTCCATTTAAAAAAATCATACATTTATGATTCACTGATTAAAAAGTATGACATATAAAATAATTTAAATTAATTTTATATATTATCTTTCATAATAAGTGAATGGTGATATTATTTTAATAAAATAGAATTGAGAAGTCAATTTTAAAATAAGTATGGTATAAAAAATCTGAGTTTCTGGAATCTGATTATGAATATAAACCATATTCAACTAATATATATATTATAGGTGAATATAAATGATGTTTACAAATGGAAATATATATTAATAACGATATATATATTTAATATTAATGATTATTATAAAGGATGTGAGTGTTCCTTAGTATAAGAAGGAATACTTGGTTAGGGTTTCATTATCTCAATTTTAAAATATTTAATAGATATTTCATTATATGCACTATGATATCATTTATATAGTGTTATCAATAACTATGGAATGATAAATATTAATTTAATTAATGGTTTCTGAAGGATTTTATCTTGTTATTTCTTTAATGATTGTTTAATTCAAAATAAAAAAGTTACAAGGGTTATTTATATATGTTTTCTATTCCTTGAGACATGTTTGATTTTTCATGGAATAATTAATTTTATATAGTCTACTCGCTACCCTTTTTTCTTTAGGTATAAAAAATATATTTTATGTATTGGGTTTGAAATGTCTATTTTAGGTAAACCGTATTATTTTTTCAATCCCAGGGTTATTTCCACCGTAATAGTTTTTTTGTCAATATAATTTTCATATCAGGATTGTTTTATAATGAAAATAAATATGTAAAATTTTAATTTCCATTGTTTATTAAAATTAATAATTGTCACTTCATGTGGTAATTTTATTTATTATGAATTAATTTTCACTATTTATATTTCTCCCATGAATGAATATTTACTTATTATATGGAAAACCCAACTTATTATTTTTTATAAAGAATCATTCTCTTCTATGATCGTATTCCTTGATTTCCTCTACGTATATCCTTTTCTATGTAAAAATAATTGTGTGAGACCATTTCAAATTAAATTAGAATGCTTTAAAAATATTTAAATCTAATATTTATATAACAAATGATCCATCACGTCATTTTCCTTGTGAAATCACCCTATATTATAGAAATGGATTTCATCCAAAGACATTATTATGTGAAACCGTTAAATGTTTTCTTCATATAAAGGTGATTACTGTTTATCTAAAAATATTTTTACATACCTTTTGTTACACATGGTATATGTATTGATTAACCATCCAAATTTATTATTTGGATTGTTTTTTTATATTTTCTGACTAGGTATTGTTTCAAAAATAATTATTTTGTTATTATAATTTGGATGATTATTGATTACGATGGAAAATTGATTGTCTATTATTCAACTATGGAAATATTTTCTATTAATAGCATCTACCCATGTTTTCTATTTTTTAATATTAGATTATTTATATCCTATATTATTGTATTGATATATAGTTGTTTTTTGATTTTCAAAGAAATATTAATATTAAGAGTAGCATGATTTATATTTTTTATATAGTGAATTTATTGGACATAAATAAGTGACAAGTGGGTATTATTATTATATAGATCCATGATTCATCAAATTTTTTTACACCAAATATTTGGTTATATGGTGTATAAATACCAAATATAGGCATGATGTCTTGGTAATGTAATTGATAAGAAGAATTATTTCATTTTTCTCCCTTGATGAAAATAATAATTTCTTGGATGGGTCCAAGATGAAAAACATAGTCATTTTTGGTTTTATGAATTCCTTTGGGATGATTTTTGTTGTTATCATCCAGGTGATTATTTATATTGATATGGAAGCCATGAATTTCTTTCATCATCATGAGATCAATTATAGAAAAAAATTTACCAATATTTACACATTATATATTCTTCATTGTATGTTTATGCATTGATTGTTTCAGATGTAAATTTCCCCTAACAGAGTGCTTGTGATCACCCTTCTTATGTATCCATTTATACAAGATATAATCCAAATTATTAGGAAATATATATCAATGAGAGAATACAATTTTTTAAATTTCTTAAAGGTGTTTATGTTCTATTATGGATTAATTGGATTCATATTTTACTATAAATAATTTAAATTAAATGAGAAATACATGGGAAGTAATAGTTAATTATATGTGGCACTTCTCTAAATATATAAACCTAAATGTTGTTTTTTAATATAAATAATGTAATATTTTCATTAATTTCAGCTAATTTTGATGATATATCTCTTTTATCAAACCTAAATACCATCATAACATACTGTAACGATTCATTTTATTACTCTACAAATAGAATTTATAGGACAAAACACAATTCACACTTGGCCTAACATGCATACCAATAAGGATTCCCAAGAAACAAATATATGTAAAAAATGTCATCAGAAAAAACACTATGTGTAAAGTTACTTATATAAATATTATCCCAAACTAAAAACATATCTGGTATCCATCCATTGATAAATACAACATGTTATCAAAGGTAAATCCTACTTATCCGACCACTAATCCCATTTTCCTAAGGCCGATAATAAATCATACCATCCATATAGAACATATATCAAGGTGGTGATAATGTTTTATTCTAATGGTAGGAATGTATCTTGAAACTGATTGATAATGGTATACAATGTAACATACAAAACATCTACAACAAACACATTATGTTCAAGTAAATTAATTTTAAAGAACTATAATTAATATAATTTGACATTATTATTGTCATTGATGAAATTTTTAGATGAAAATGACATTTTATTGATGTTTTTGATGTATTTGTTTGATTTTATGTTGTTGTTATGATATTTTTTTAATGACTAGTAATGAATAGTTTCAAAATAAACATTATCAATATTTCAAAATAATTAATTTCTTATTAAATGATATAAAATACATAAAAATATTGAAATAAGAAAAATTAATTCGATAATTCCTAATATTACATAAACTCTTAATTTATTGGTAATTTTTTATTTTATATTAATTATATTGACACTCCAATTTTATATTACATGATACCATGATAAGAGTTAAAAGGGTTTTATTACTAATATATGGAATAAATTTCAAAAAAATGTCTAGTTTAATTTGGATTAATGGTTTTAAACCAATTATCACTATAACATAAAAATAAATATTTTTTTACCCATTTGTTATATAATATTAATTTATATTAACATAATAATTCAAAGAATCACAAGAGTTACCCTCTCCATTCTAATAAAAGAAAACCCATTCCTTCTATTTAAATTCTCCTAAAACCATTTTTTGGAGATATTTACCCCAATAACATCTCATAATCCATTCTCAAATTATATATTCCTTATATTAGTCATGACCCTCTCTTTATAAGTGTTAAGGTGTTAATCAAATTATATTTTCTGAATATGAGGTTTCACTTTTAATTAATTGTTTCAATTTATTTTTTTCTTCCACTAACTTAAAATATTTTTCCACCATGATAAAATAATATCTCCAATATCCTAGATATAAAAATATGTTATTATGTAAATATCATCACCTAAATCCATCTCCACATTCATCAACTAAGAAAAAAAATAATTTTATGTCTGTGCGACATCTTACCACCTCACGAACATATATAATTATTTTTCCATCAACATCTCTCAATACTAGTTGTAATGGTAAAATTAATTATTATATAAGGTATTCATGTTATATTCTTAATTATTTGATAATTACATATCATTTTTTCCTTCCATTCCATGGATGTAAAAATGATAATGTTGTTCATGTGTGCGTTTGAATTATCATCCCCACGATTGATGTGATTGTTTTTTTATCACCACAAAACATTGGTGATATAAATATATATTCATATTTAAATGATTAATATAATATTAATGATATCATTATCATTCTATAAATATGATATAATACTTACCCTTTTCTTTAATTGTCATTGATAAATGGAATCTATACAAAAGAATACGTATGACCTATTATATCCATGATTACAATGTATTTAATTTTCACATAACCATACATAATTTTTTTTAATTAAAATTATAATTTAAGTATAAATTTTATTATTATGTCATGAATACTATTCTAGATATGATGGAATAAAACTACTGTGACTATAGACGTCAAACAAAACTCATTTTGTACTTGTATACCATATATCATCAAAACATCCAACATGACCATATATAATTAATTAATAGTTATAACATAATATCAAGTGGTAGAAAAGGAATAATAAACATTAATTTCTTTTCAATAATGTAATTATTTAACATAATTTCACTATTCTGTAATGTCAAGTATATATGTGATGAATCAGACTAAAGGTAACAGACTTCATCTCAATCACTATTCAATATGGTATATATAAATTTTATAAACCCAAAATAATTTATAAAGTTTATAAATAAAATCATTGAGATATAATATCAAAAATAAATTTATTGTCATGTTATTTAATGTTTTTTTTTTATTTTTATTTTTTAATATCACTTTTGATTTAAATGTTCAATATGGTATAGGACTCCTTGAATGCTTAAAGAATTAATTTCAAATTTTTTTATCCATGTAAATATTGAAGAAATTATTTTATAACTTTATTTAATGAAATTATTATAAAATAAATTTTATTATATTTTTATTTACATTCAATTTTTATCCAATAATAAATTTTTCTGTTATCATTATGATACATTCAAATTCATTTACAAACTATGTAGGGAATGTTATTTTTAACAAATAAATAGAGTATAAAATCTCTACTGCCATTCCCATTATTTTATATTTGTATTCCCTTATAAGTATTATTCATTTGAAAAGAAAAACAAACTTTAATTTTACATTCGTTTTTATTAAAAATAGGGTTTGAAAATGTATTGACTATTTCTATAACTTGAAATGTTTTATTATCATTTGATTATGTTTTTCACATTATTTGATTCATTTTTATTCCTTGTATATTTTTCTTTCAATATTTAGGCTACGGTAGCATCGGATATAATAAATCCCCTATTGATCATTTTAACTTACCAAAATTATACATATACTTTCCAAGATATGAAGAAATATAATATGTCATATTTTCCTAGAAATGATATAATCTGTGCAATTTTTTTTGGAGACAATGACAACATATAATAGACTATTTTGTTTTTTAATTTGGGGTGGAAAATATATATTGGATGAGAAAGATAATATATTTTTTCGGTAAATGAGTTAAATTAATTTTCCTAACCTATTAAGGTAAATGTATGGGATAATATATTTAATGAAATCAATTTTTTATATTCATATAATTGAGACAGTCTCTCTCATTATTGAAAAATAATATCCGAGCATGGTTTAGATAACATTCGAGTATATTATGTTTCTTGAATAAAATATATGTGTTTATAAGATAATTCTTATCATAACATTAATGTATAAATATCTTTTTGGTTTATATAATTTTTTTGTTAATTGATTATTTAGTATTTTAAACTCATTGTGTATTTGTACAGGATAACTATAGTAAGCACCCCAAAGATAGTACTAAGCGATAATTATAGGTATATGATATTTCAGAAAAAAAAATTACAATGTAAATATAAAGAATTTTAAATTTAATTACACTCTAATCAGGATATTATAATGTGGATTCATCAATTGAAATGGTTAAATATGGGGGAGTCACCATGAAAATTAACTTTCTGTATAAACTCAATCATTACTTTGATTCAGGATGAGTGGGAATATTTTTCATTCTTGGTTAGACACTCTAGATAAATATGAATTTGTTGATCATATACTCTTTATACACTCTTATGATGTATTTGAATATATTTAGGTTAGATAAATATAATAGAAAAATAACCATGTATATATTTTATTGAAACTATGGTATTAATAATTTTATATAAAAATTAATTAATATGTTCTTTATTGGTTAAATTTAATGTTACATTTTGATATAATAAAATTCAATGATTTATTAGGTTAGGATACTTTTGAGATTATAATGGCAATTTTGGATATCTATTTTCCATGTTATATTAATACAGATGTGTGAAACCAACTCAATGTACCGTAGTAAAAAATAATGATATATGTTTAATAAAAAGTGATTTAGGTTTGATAAAAAAATTGACATGATGGTTTCAATGAGTAATTCGTTTTGGGATCTAAGATTTCATGTAATTATAATAAAATAGTTCTCATAGAGTGTTAATTTTGTATCTCTCGTATAATGATCATCTATTTTTAGTTTTGGTTGAAGACCATACGAAACAAATTAGTTTTGGGTTCCATGAATAATGCAGATATTTTTTCAATGAGTATCTAAATGGGATATGAGTTGAAGTGTAAAATCATGTTATTATGATAAACCAAATGTCAAAATTACCATTATAAACATGAACATAGTTGAATTACAACACACAAAAAGAAGAAAATAATTGACTCTACGGGGAACTTGTATGAAAAAACAATGAAGGAATGAATATTCAATTTTTCAGAAAGAAAAATATTTTGGAAATAAGAAATTAATTTCCAATGAAAAAATTAAATATTTTTTTAAGATGATGTATGAAATGTAATTGTATCCTAGTTATGAATTATATATTAAGATATAAACATAATTTTTAAAAATATATCTTGAATTATGATTGTATTTTAGATACCCTTATCCAGTTTTATTTGTGAGTGATTATTAATATTATGTAGACACAATTTATTTTATTGTAGAATATCTCCCCTAGGATATTGTGACTTTTATATTCCATTTAAAACATAATGTGTTTCATAGGTTGCAATGCATATAACACCAAACTAGAAAAAAAATTTGATTAATTTTATATAACCATAAAATTGTATCCATATAACTTGTAGGGAAAAAATGTTGTAAAATATAATGAAATATATGTAACAATAAAAATCATGGTGACTACTACAAATTTAGTATTGATAAAATTTATTTAAAATAGAAAAAAAATAAAGATAATGATTTATGGTGTTAAATGAAACATTTCTAAAAAATTGAATTTTCATATAATTAATTTTAAAAAATAAAATATAATTCTGATAAAATATTTTTTTATATTAATAATATATTAACAGTAATTATGTTATCAATTAATAGAAAATAAAATTAAGACAAATAAAATATTATATTTTTATGGAAACTATTTTAATTATGTTTTTATAAAAATTTAAATATTTGAATCTTGATTTGGACATGTTATATATGATTGAATTCTCTAAATATATATATTAACCAATAATGAATTGTTGATATTTTTGTAAATTAATAGATTTTTATGTGAATTGTGGGAAAATTATGATTTTTTTTGATACCGCTGTTTTTCGAAATTATTGTAAGATAGAAATAAATTAAATTTTTATGAAAAAATTATATATAATGAATTTATTTATAAAATGAAATTATAGAATTACAAATAATTGATCGAATTTATAAAACCCATTATTATTATTTTAGAATTACAATTAATATTTTAAACAGAAAAATAATTTTTATTCACTTATATTTAGAATTAGTTTTCTTAAATTTTATAATTTTAATAAAATCAGATTTGTATTTTAGATCAACATGTAAATATGATATAGTAATGTCAATCCCATTATTTTGAATATATAAGTATATTATTACTTTGATAATTGTTAATTACCAAGATATTATTGAAATATTAGTTTTTGAATATATTTTTTACAATTGTAGTGTAGTTTTCATATAATCTATTTAATAATTATTTTAATTTTAATTATAAAAATATAATTATTATCAATATTTAGTTATATGTTATCACTAATTTTTAATGTAATTAATGTGATATAATATTTTCAACACTTAATGATAAAAATATTATATTTCTATAAAGATGATTTTTATTTATATAAAATTATTTTATTTAGATGTCAATTTTAAAATATTTATAAATTTAATTAGATTATATGAGACATAGATTATGTTTAAAATAATCTAAATTTTTTACAAGGGATTATCTTATTTTGTTTATTAAGAAATATATTACTATGGTAATAGCTACTCCTCTAAATAAAAAACTAAAATGATAAAATGTGAAGTCCATGTTTTGAAAGTGGTTTTAAATATGATTAAAATATATGTAAAAAGATAGTAATAGAATTAAATGACCTTATATAAAGCTAAATTCTAATTTTGTATGAATTTTTTTCCTTTGAACATTGAATAGTTTCATCAAATCATTTAAATTTAATGAGTACATCAAAAATTACCCTCTCTTCACATATGAAAAGGGGATCCCATAAAAAACATCATGACATAGATATCCCATCTAATATTATCCTATAGCTCATAAATTTTTATTATAGTTTAATCCTATCAATTTTTTATAATCTTCTTGTCCCAACTATATTTCCTAATGTCTCTATTTCTACTAAGGATTTCTATCCATTAGTAATTTTAACTCCCAAATATAATTTTCATAATATTTCTCTTCAAAAAAATTTTTATAAACAATAATATAATTTCAAAATATTTTTAATACAGATTACTGATATTATATTAATTTAGAAACCAATTTTCATTACTTTATATCCCCTAACAATGATAAATGGGCATGAATCATTCATTCATGGAGATTGTTGCCCGAATGAAATTGTGTGTTTATTTTTTCATAACTAGATATCAGGGATGGTGAGGAGGATGGATTTGAAGAATTAATGCAATGAATCTGAAAACATTATGACTCTTTATTGTTAATTAATCATATACCTTCATTCTAGTCTTTTTTAATGGAAATATTAAACATATTTATAAGAAGTGTACAGCCTCAACAGATGATGAATTTAATTTTTCATAAACACCCTACATGAATGGTTCTGTAAATGAATTTTATGAATGTAAATTTTTATTATAGAATTTTAAATCTTATATAACCTTTTCTTCAACCGTTTCCTTAATAAAAAAATCATTATAACATGCTATGTCTTGTTCATTGTTACCAATTAACCGAAAAATGTAATATTTTTAATATAAGGAATTATTAAAGAATGCTATATTATGATAATATCAATAATTAATAATTAATAATTGATTTAATAATATTATTTCAATGTTTTCATGGATACATAGTTTAATATCTTGTTATTTTAAAAGAAATAAAATGTTTGATAAAGAATAAGATATGAAAAACTAAGCTTAAATAAACCAAGAAATATTATTATTTATATATGAACATTATAACATATCCATTTAATTTTCAAGTAATTATATGATTTACCATATTATGAAATATAAAAATGTTTGCTCATAAATATATATTTAATAATTAATGATAAAAAATAAACACTCTATTTTTGTCTTCAAAAATACTTTTTTTAAAATTTTTCTTAACAGTGTACTATAATTTGATTACTTATATTTTAAGTACTTTATTTAATGAAAGGATATTCATTTAATAATAATCGTATCAAATTTATCATATTATTTTTTTGTAATAATGTGAACTGTTTTTTATTGAATAATGGAATATTTAGCTTTTTTAAAGGAAAATTTATTTTATTTTTAAGTACCTATAAATTAAAATTAAAATTATATTGGTTCTAAAATTTATTCTTATAGTTTTAATTAATAATAAATCCAATAATATTATTTAAAATTAATTTTAGGCTTAATTTGGAATAATAAAAAATTTATACCTAAAGTGTATTTTTTTCCAGAAAACCTAATTTTCATTGGTATTTTTATATTTATTTTAAATTAAAATTTATGACTTATATTAAATGAATTTTGGAAAATTTATTCATCATTTTGTATTTGTACGTACATATTTTTCTAATAATTTTATTTTAATTTATATCATTATCAATTGTAATCATAAAAACATTTTTACCACAATGAATGTAAAATGTGTTAATTAATGATCTAATAATGTCTTATGGACTATGAAAAATCCCTAACACTTGATTTAATATAATTTGAAGTGTTTATTTCATCAGTGATGATAAATGTTTTGAACAAATGATCGCTTTTTTAATTTGGACATGATTTTTACCTAATAATATTTATTGTTTTGAAATATCAAAAATGTCATTCTATTTGTTTTATTATCTTCAAAAATTTTACATGTTGGTAAAAAGAAGTTATGATCAACTATAAAAATTAATTTTAATGTTCAATTAATCTATTTTTACAATGGACATTTATTTGTAAATTTATGTTACGAAATAATTATCTTAAATCGTCACAGAACCCCCCCCCCCCAACATTATTTATTCAATTTATTCTGAAAAAATATAAATAATATTAGAAATAATAATAATAATAATAATAATAATTAGATGATTTATTATCTATCTAAAATAATTTTGAAACATTTAAATTTTATTAAATATTTTATTTATTATATTTCAATTGATTTGTTATCTGGATTTCATAAGTGTCAAATAAAATAAATTGTACAAAACATTTTAGTCAAAAAAAACTAAAAATAATAATTAATGAGATTATTCAAAATTCATAAAAATAAAATAATTAAGAAAATTTTTTTGATAAATTTTAAAATATAAAATATTGTCCATATATGAGATAATTATCATTTATAGTAACTATCTGGACCTCCGAAAGTGTATGAAACAGTTTTATCATGGTAATCAGTAAAAGGTTTAACGCTAGTTAAAACCAAAAAGATAAGCATAAAATAAAAATCTAAATGAAAAAATATTTTATTTTATGAATTTAGTTTGACTCATAGATTTATTATATTCAAATAATATAAATTTTGATACATGTTATGTTGAATAATATTATATATTAATTTAATAATTTATGAAATTATAAGAGTGTCACTCCCCTCATTTATATAGTGGCACATCCTCTCCAATTCTTCTCACAAATAAACACTATTTGATATATCTAGTAAAAAACTAAATACTTTCTTAGAATAAATTAACTAATTTTTAAATTCCAATTTTAGACATAATACTAACCTCATATGGAATAATGTTTAAAGAAAAATTCATTTTCAAAAGAAGATACATAACATTTAACTGAATGATTTACTTAAGTTTATTCTTCCCACTCTATCCATTATTATTCAACCATGTTGATATAATAACATTATTATATATAATATAAAGATATTTTATTATGTTAATTTCATATTCTATATAAATCATCTTCTTCCATCAAATAGGAAAATAAATCATTATTCGTGTATTTGACAGTCTACCTCCTTGCACACCGATTTAATATGTTTTTCGTCACCACATCTTATAATAGATTATAATGATGGTTATAATTTATCTATATATATGATATTAATGAAGTAATTTTTCATTATTTAAAGATAACATGTCTTCAAATTTATTACAATTACACCCATTTAAAATGATTACATTGTTTGTGTATACATGTTTACTACTACCTATATGATATGTTGTGATTCATTTTTGATGACCAAATCAAATGATTTGTATATATAGTTGAATCTAGAAAAATTGTATTTTATTCTGTAAAAATTTATCATTATGTAAATATAATATAATAACTACCTTATTTTCATCATGTTCACTGAAAAAATGTAAATGTTTCTCATGCATGAGTACCACCTACCATATTTATAACTATAGAATTGTTTTTTTCATTATAATATTCAATTCATGATTATAAAATTATATATTATGTATAAAATTGATAAATATGTAATTATTATTATTATTTAGATGATAGAATTGTTACATCTTTAAATATAGTAGACCTAAAGAATTCATTTTCGACATATGTGTCAAATATTGTCAAAAAAATTTATGTGAACTAAATTGAAGAAGTAATTGATTATAAATTGTTAAAGGATTGAAAAAAAGGATAATTGTTCTTAAAAATCATATAATGTACTTATTTGTGTTATTTGGTAAGATAGATAATTTAAATGATGTGTTGGAATTCAGATAAGGGACAAAATAACTTATAACCACATTTAAAATGTTTTAATGATTTATTTTCAAAATCATCATCTTCCATGTTGATATTATTAATGAACTTTTTTATATTTAATTATTTAGACTGAAATAAATTATAAAGGGTATATTATGACACTTTATAAAATTGATAAAAAATATCAAATAGAAAAATTTTATCGAAAATATTTACAATCATTGTAAAATAATAATGGGATTTATTATTTTAACATAAAAAGGGAAAATGAATTTTAATGCTTCCATTACTATTAGTTATGTTAGTATTCCATTGTACAGTCATATTTTATTTAAATAATAAAACCAAATTTATTTCATGGTATTTTGGTGTTGAAAATGGGGTTTTAACAAAAAGAGTTAAATCAAAATCTGAAAAGTTTTTACTTATTGGTTCAAAATTATTTTTTATTCATTTGATTATGGAAATGAAATATTTCATGTCATGAATTCATATTATTGTACATGTAAATTATTAATTATCACTTCACCCATGTATATCTCTCTAATGAATAGTTTAATGATTATTTTACCTATAGAATTATGTTGGATGTTGATGTTATGGTTATTAAAATTTTAAGGGTTATTATAAGGGTTATTACTAGTGTTCTATGATGCTCATATAACAAAGAACACCATGAATTTTACATTTTTCCTAATGAAATTTTATGAATATTTGGTTATTTAAAAATGTTAGATAATGGAATTTTTTAAGGAATGATTATGCCTATTTAGTGTTAAAATTATTGTTCTTAGATAATTTTTATCACCAGTTATAATGTTTTGTAAGAAACAATCATAATTATTACTTTTCCATTTTGTATTATTATAATGTATTTCCTGAAAATAATTGTGTAGTAAAGATGATTTCATTTTGGGGTACATGACTATTTAAGATTAATTATTTTGTAATAAATAAAAAAATATAGTATCTTGGTGTAAGAATTTTCTAATGAGTTTGCTTTTATTATTTATATCCATGTATTAGATTTTCATTCTTATACCATGTATTATAATGTTTTCATTGGTAGGTAAGCATTAGTTGGGAAAAATATGAGATCATGATAAATATTTTAAACGTTTTCCATGAAAACAAAACTTATTTATTTTTAAGGTACCCTATTTTGGGAAAAATATTTACCAAGATGAAGTGTAAGACATGTAAATTATGAGATTTTTATGGAAAATTTATGACATAATTCACTATGATAGTGACCCTTAATGATAAAAAAATGTCAGATAATTAATAATAGATATAAAACAGAAGATTTTTTAATTTTATCTTTGGGAACTCAATGTTTGAATCCCTGAAAAGGATCAAAAATAATTAAATGATATTATTTTGTTATAAGTGTATAATTAAAATAGTTATAATACTATTGGAGTTAATATTATTATTTTTTAATAAAAAATTAGAAGTACAATATAACCATTGGGTACCATTTTTTAGGGTAAATATTTTCATATTGATTGGATTTTGAAGAATAATATTCTTAGGTATAAAGGATTATAAATATAAGGAATTATAGAATTTTCATTGGTATTTTCCATAGAATAACTGGTTTCATTTTGAAATGAAATAATTCATTTCATATTTTAGTGATATTGTTTAAAATATTATCGGCTATTTATAAATATGGAATAAAAATTATACCATGTTAGATTATTATCCCTTATTCATGATATAATCATAACTATCAAGAAAAATACTTATACATATTAATTTTAAAAAAAATTATATACAATGGACTTGAAAGAAATAATTAGGACTTTCCCACACTTTTTTAATTCACCTTAATTTTTATGAAACATGGAATCTGTTTTATTTGATTTAAAAATCTAAAATAATCCACCTCTTTATTGATGATACATACCACCATGAGGATGACTATTTAATTTTGAGAAATATATAAATTATGATGAAAGATAATTAGGTCACAAAATCATAAAATAATACCATCAAATTAATATTTAAAGAATTAATTATATTATTATTTTCCATTAATGAAACATGATTGTGTGGATATTTTAGAATCATAATGTCATACTTCATATATTTAATTTTTATGAATAAATTATTAATGAATACAATGGAAAACTATGGATATGGATTATGTAATTAGAATGAAGGGTGTGTTTATGTGTCGAGTTTTCATAATTTTGATATAGTGGTAGATTTAAGTAATACTATCGGTTTAAAGGATTAAATTAGTTTTTTTAGTTTTGTGATGGGATTACAGGAGGAATTTATTTAGTTTTATAGATTCTTGATTTATATGTAACCCTTATGTTGATCCTGTGGAAAATTTAGTTGATGAAGAATTTCATTTAGATTTTTTTAGAAGATAGTTTAGTTGAATTTAAATTATTTATGTCACATAGTATTTTTTTTATTAAGTTATTTTATACGATTTTAATTATATTTGATTAATGTTTATATAAATTTTATTAATATAGTTTTATAAAAATGTACACCAATCAGGCCGAGAAACTACTAGTTGCAATGGTAAATGATGTTCGGCTTAAACCCACAAGCGATGGGATATGACTGTGAAACACATACAATTAGAATAAATTATGTTCATGTAGGTATGGAATTGAAAATAGAAATGAAATTTATTTTGGGATAATATGATTTATTATATTGAAAACAATGAGACAGAAAAGTGATTTGGCGATTTTGTGACAAATGTTAATTTGGATGAAGAGAAAAATATTTTATGTGTAAAATATTATGATTATAATAAACATTGATTTTTGGGAATTTATATTAGGATTAAAATTTGAATTATTTTTTGGAAGAATATATGATTTTAATATGGTTTTATTTTGAATGTTTTCATTTATAGGAATAATTAGCATATTTTTGAGATTATTTAACAACGAAAAATACATTTTTGGAGTGACTAATGTTCATAAGAGATAAATGTAAAATTTACCATGGTGGAATATGTGAAAAAATCAATTTAATATTTTTATTTTAATATTAGATGGTAGTATTTTGAATAATTTAATGGGTATTTATTTATAAAAGGATTTAGTTTGACATTACCTAATTATTTATGAATTTTTTAGATTAATGTATTATTTAATTTTATAATGGATTATTTATTTTTAGAATTATAATATCTTATGATAAGAATTTTTTTTAAGATAATGTAAAAAAAATGATTAATATATTTTATTTCTATTTTGGAAATAAGTGGTCCATTTGAAGCTAATATTAGTGAATCACCAAAAAAAATTCTTGTCTAATACTCATCATTTGAAGAAAAAATATTGTTGTGATAGAAATTGATTAAAGGATACAATTACACTTCTCAAGTATGTATATTTAATTATGCACCCTATTTATATTTAAAATGAGTTCCTTAACTATATGGGAGGATCTTAAAACCAAAATGTTATCCAATTATGTTTTTATTGAACCAATTGTCTTTTTATTGTCTCATTTAATTATTTCATAAAATTTCATTTGACCATTCAATTTCTTATGATCAATGATCTCAATATATATATAATTCATTATTAAAATATAATGTTTCCCCATCATGTACATATTTACACTTACCAGTAATGTTAATGTATTTTGAAACCTATTATATGATATTCATAATAACCATTATAATTTTAATTGACACTTTTCATGTAGATGTATTATTTTCCATTTTAATGATTTGGGATTTCAATAACTGTATTTTAAAATCATAAATCATTAATTACTAAGAACATTACTGATATTAAATATATTAAATGGATATACAATCTAATATTTTGATATTTTAATGGAAATACTATGGTTTAGAGAGTTCAGTATGTGCAATTTCATGAATAAACCAATTTTTTAATATTATTATGTTGACCTCACCTGTTTTGATAATCCCCATTATGCTTTCGTATACTTTGATAATCCCAATTCATGTTTATCTATATAATAATTCTTTCAATCTAGGATATTTTATGATCAAGATGTTAATAATATTAAAATTTTCTCCGAAATATGTTAACCACTATTTATATATGTTTATACAAGTCCCTAATCTATTTATACCTACTGATAAAGAGCTACCGGTACATAGTCTACCGATAGAAAGAGTCACCCATACACTAAGGTCACCGATATGTATAGAATTACCAATGTGCATGTCTACCAGTAGTTACCGATAGTATAAATCTACTAATATGAGTACAGACAGTCACCGATAACCAGATCTACTGACAGACAAAAAGACCAGAGCTACCGATAGACACAAGTCTACCGATAGAACCAGTTCAAAGATAGTTACCGATACAATTATAGTCACTGATACATAGAGCTACTGATGGAAGTCTGTGGATAGTGAAAGTCTACCGATACAAGGATCTACTGATAATCAGAATTATTGATGCAAGGAACTACCGATGGAGCAATAGCTACTGATGGACCAAGATCTACCAATGGAACGAAGTCACCAGTATATAGAGCTACCGATGCAAGTTCAAAAGAGCTACCAATGCAAGGCCATGTGACACATGTCCACTGGACACATCTACCAATAAAAGGCTACTAAGGATTGAACAACCAGTATAACCATATACTCTTCATACTATTTATTTATTAAGCTAACTGTTACATTTGATGTTTTTAATGTAGTTAATTTTATTTAATGAATTATGTTACCATGTCAGGGAACCGTACCTAGTACCCATGAAAAAGGTGATCATTCCTTTTTCCAGAGCTAAAATATATAAAGGGAAGGAAATAGAACATTGGACCGGTGGCGTGATACACAGAAAAGAGAACACTAGATATATACGAAAAGTAGAAGAGCTCAACATAGATTGTGCATACAGCAAGAATCGAGGAACCAAGAAGGCACACTAAGGGTGAAAGGGACAAGAGATTAACGCTACATCCAGAGTCCAAGATCACTGGACATACATCAATCAATTGATTGAGGAGAACACAATCTACAAACAGAGTGAAGAACATCAACATAAAAACTACATACACTCGGGATGATATGCTGAACCTGAACCTGGATCCAAGGAAGAAAACGATACTCTATTTTCTGAAAAGAAAGCAGAAAAGGGTCTCAAAAGTTTTTCTGACAAACCAAACGAGTCCAGAGCTGCACTGCTAATCACTAAAGCATTTCTAAACCCAGTCATACTTATCTTTAGTGATTCTTTCATTTAAATTTCGAGTAGTGTGTGTACCCGGCTTACTTTACACACACACTTTCTCATATGCTATGATGGTGGATTCTCAAATCCTCATTCAAACTCTTTAACTCTTTTGTTTCCCACTTCGGATAGTTTTAGAGGTCGATTAAGACCTGGACTGCTGTATTCTGTTGTTTTTCTTCCCACGTAGAACTGTGGTAGAGGTCTTTGTACCTGAACAGTGTTGTTAACCTCGATCCAGGGTGTGGATCAATTTGTATAAATTGTTTGGAGGACTAAGTCTCGGCTTGAGACTGAACCTCTTGGTTACCTCTTTTGTTCTTTTAGTTTATATATATAAGTAATATATTTATTTCATACTTCGCTACTTACTACATTGAAATAAAAAATTATTTTAAAGCTACTTTGATAGTTAAATTAGCAAGTGTTTATATTATTGTAAACCAGTAGGTTAGTTTCAATAGATAATTTAATCTTGAAATTAAGTTAACTGAGAACTAATCAATCTTTGAGGAACTAATTGAACCTTTATAATCTATATAAATTCACTACAGTTTAAATATGATTTTAAATTGGGGACTTTAAGAGAAATATTTTTACAGAAATTTTTAATTGGAACTCAATTCACCCCCCTCTGGAGTATCCACTCCGACCAAAATTTGGTATTAGAGGGAGTTTTTGGTTAAAGGATTTTTGAAATACTCTTTTTTTCAACTGTGATTTTAGTTTCATCTTTAAAGATCTTAAATTTATGTTAGTTATAAATTTTATCTCATTAAATTTATTTTCTAAAATCATGTTATGGACAATAGAATAGAGGGTGCTGCTAATAACATTCCACCTTTCTTTAATGGCAGAAATTATTCCCAGTGGAAGCTTAAAATGATAATTCATTTAGAGAGTATGGGTTTTGATATTTGGACTGCTATAGAGTCACAGTATAAAATTCTAAAAACTGAAAGAACTACTTGGGATGAACCTACAAAGACTGCTTACAATAATAATTGTAATGTCTTGAATGCCATGTACTGTTAATTAAGAGATGAGGAATTCAATAGAATTTCTTCCTGTAAAACTTCTTATGAAATTTGGGATACTTTGGGTGTTTCTCCTGAAGGAACAACTAATATTAATGAAATGCGATTGAATACTGATACTATTAATTATGATAATTTAAAAATGAAAAATGATAAACCTATTTTTGACATGTATCTCAGGTTCAATGAGATAGTCAATACAGTGACATCACTTGGTAATGTTGTTCCATCAAAGGAATAAATCATTAGAATCTTGAGATTTCTACCAGACCGATGGAGGGGAACTTCTATTTCAATCAGAGAGTCATGTGTCATTAGAGAACTACCTATAAAAGAGCTGATTGGTAAATTAATGATGTATGAGGAAGAAATCAAGGTGAATAATGAGGAAGATGATGAACCTAAGAGAAAATCCTTAGCTTTCAAGTCTACTGACTCTAAGAGTAAAGTAAAAGAGAAAATGAAAATACAAAATGAATGTTAGATAAGTGATGATTTAGATTCTAACAGTGATGCTGAGATGGATCAGATAGCCAGGAGATTCAAGATGTTTTATAGGAAGAAGAAATTCTTAAGAAAACTTAACTACACAGGAAAATATGATAACAAAGGTCATTAGAATAACAATTGGAAGAAATCTGACAAGAATGATGAAGTAGACTGCTATGAATGCAAAAGGAAAGGACACATGAAGTCTGATTGTCCAAAATTAAAATTCATGAAGATATGTGATTATAAGAACAAGAACCACAAGAAAGATATGAAAGATACTTTGAGAGCATTAGAGGATAGCACAAGTGAATCTGAAATATCTGATTCTAAGATAAATCATGCCAATATGTACTTTATGTCCAATACCTCTGAGGTACCTGTTTCCTTTATGATGAATGATTATTATTCTAGAAATAATAGTGATTAATATAATTATGAAAATATGTCTAAGGATTAATTGATTGAATATTGTAATATGATAGAAGAAAAATGTAATGAACTTAAGGACAAGTATAAGTCACTAATGAAATATCTTTCTCTTATTGTGAATATTAAATCTTCCTTTGATATAGAAAAAAGAAATGAATTCTCAACTGTTAAAGGAAAATACAGAACTGAAAATGTCTAATGAGAAACTTAAAAAGGACTTAGAAAAATTCACAATGGGAAATGATACTCTAACACAAATATTATGTAAGCATGTTGCACATAAAAACACTACTAGTTCGGGATACCAACCTGGACAGAGAGAGTTCACTAAAACCCAATTTATTCCTACATCTGGACAAAATTATGCTTATTCCAGTTCTGTAAATTCATATGCTTCAACTAGTTATTCACATAGTTATAAATCAAATAAAGTTTATCTTTTAAAATCTTTTGATTTTGTAAATTATATGAGACCCATAAGACAAATATGGGTGCCTAATGTTTTGATTGCTAACCATTCTAGACCCATGATGATATAGGTACCAAAGTCATTTTCTGTGTAAATCTGTTCTGTAGGAAACTTTCTTAGAGAGTCCTAACAAAAAGGTATGGTACATGGACAGTGGATGTTCAAGACACATGTCTGGAGACTATTCATTCTTCAAGAGCTTAATAAAGTTTGATGGAGGTCATGTCTCCATTGGTGATAATTCTATAGTAAAAATCATCGTCAAAGGCCAGATTGGTAACTCCAATTCAATTTTGATCTCTAATGTTTTACTTGTTGATGGACTTAAGTACAATCTGTTAAGTATATCTCAGTTATGGGATGATTGTTTTAATGTCAAGTTTGAAAATAATTCTTGTAATGTTTTTAACTCAAAAAATGATTTAATATTCTCTTCTTTAAGAAGTGAAAATGTTTATGTTGTTGATTTAAATTTGTTAGCTAACAAAAATGTTACTTGTTTAAATGCTTTTCATATGGAATCTTGGCTTTGGAACCAAAGATTAAGGCACTGAAACATCTATTCACTTAGAACATTTACTAGGAAAAACATAGTTAGAGACCTACCTAAGCTTGAATTCCCAAATGACAAAGTATGTAATCCATGCCAAAAGGGAAGCAACATAAATTTTCATTCAAATCAAAGAAGGAAGTCTCAACTTATCAACCTCTTGAGTTGGTTCACATGGAATTTTTTAGACCATCAAGAGTTTCTAGTTTAAATGGGAAGCACTATGTATATGACGTAGTAGATGACTTTTCTAGATATACATGGGTATACTTCTTAGCTCACAAAAGTAAAGCTTGTTCATACATTACTAAATATTCCAAATCTATAGAAAACCATAGTGGACATAAGATTAAAACTCTAAGAATTAATCATGGCCGTGAGTTTGAAAATCAAGACTTTGAATCTTATTGCTCACATAATGGAAATAATCATAAATTTTCTGCTCTTAGGACGCCTCAGCTGAATGGTGTAGTAGAAAGAAGGAATAGAACCCTTCATGAAATAGCAAGAACTGCGCTTATTGACTATGATCTGCCTATTTACATTTGGCCTGAAGCTTTGAATACAACTTGTTATATTATTAATAGAGTAATGATTAGACCTGTTCTAAAGAGGACCCCATATGAACTATGGAATAATAGAAAACCCTATGTAAGTTACTTTAGAGTCTTTGGCTGCAATGTTTTTATTCTTAATACAAAGAATAATCTGGAAAAGTTTGCTTCTAAAAGTGATGAGGGAATATTTCTTGGTTATTCTTTAACTAGAAATGCATGTAGAGTCTTTAATAGAAGAACCAAATGTGTGGAAGAATCTGTTCATATCACATTTGATGAAACTGATCCACATGAGCCTAAAACCACTCTTGAAAATCTTGAAGAAGATTTGACTGTTCTGGACCTTAATGACAAATCTAAATAACCTGCTATAAAAACATCCATTTCTGGACATATTCCAGAATCTGCTTCTATTGAACCAGAACCTATAGATTAACCTGCAATTTCTAGTCCTACTTTTACTAGATCAACTAGGATTCTAAAGAATCACCCTTTAGATGTTGTTGTTGGTAATCATGATAGAGAGACACCGACTAGAGCTTCTCTATGAAGACAGGTTGAACATCAAGCTTTTATTTCACAACTAGAACCTAATAATTTCAATGATGCTATCAATGCTGAATTTTGGGTAATGGCTATTCAAGAAGAGTTAAACCAAATTTAAAGAAACAAAATCTCGGAATTAGTTGACAGACCCAAGGACATTTTAACAATAGGCACCAAATGGGTTTTTAGAAACAAAGTTGATGAATCTGGAAACATAGTTAGAAACAAAGCTAGACTAGTTACACAAGGATATAGTCAAGAAGAAGGAATATACTATGAATAAACCTTTGCACCTGTAGCCATATAAGAATCCATTATGATCTTACATGCAAATTCTTCTCATTTGAACTTCAAATTATATCAAATGGATGTCAAAGTGATTTTCTAAAAGGTTTTATAAATGAAGATGGTTTTGTTAAACAACCACCTGGATTTACTAATCCTCATTTTCCAAATCGAGTTTTTAAACATTCTAAACCATTATATGGTTTAAAACAAGAACCAAGAGCATGGTATGATAGAATTTGTAATTTTCTTATCTCAAAAAGCTTTACTAAAGTGATCACTGGTCCAACTGTTTTTATCAAAAGAATTTCTAAAGATGTTTTGATAGTACAAATCAATGTTGATGATATTATTTTTGGATCTTTTAAACATTCCTTATGTATTTATTTTTCAAAGAGTATGAAAAATTGATTTTGAAATGAGTTTAATGGGAGAACTTAAATATTTTATTGGATTTCATGTTTTTCAAAATGAAAATGTTATTATTTTTAATAAATGTAAATACACAAATGATCTTCTAAAACGTTTTGGTTTGGATAGTCTTAAGGAAAGTGATACTCATATGAGTACAGTCTATAAATTGGATGCAGATTAAACTAGAAAACCAGTGGACTAAACCAATTACAGAGGTATGATTGGAAGTTTAATTTTCCTTACTACTAGTCGACCAGATATTATGTTTAGTGTGTGTATGTGTGCAAGATTTCAAGCTAACCCGAAAGAATCTAATTTACTTGCTGCTAAAATAATTTTTAAGTACCTTAAACACACTGTAAAATTACGTGTATTTTACCCAAAAGGAAAATTCTTTGAGTTAAAAAGTTATTCAGATTCTGAATTTGATGGTTGCAAGTTTGATATAAAAAGAACATCAAGAACATTTCATTTATTGGGAAAATCCATATCATCTTGGTGTAGTAAAAAACAGAATTCTGTAGCATTTTCCACTATCGACGTAGAGTATATAGCTACTGGTAGTTGCTGTGTAGAAATTCTGTGGATGAAACACACTCTTTTGGACTATGGGTATGACTTTAAACATGTCTCTATCAACTGTGACAACACTAGTGCAATAAATAACTCGAAGAACCCTGTGTCTCACTCTAGGAAAAAACACATTGATATAAGGCACCATTTCTTGAGAGATCACTATTAAAAAGGTGAAATTACTCTTGAGTTTATAGGTACTTAACATCAATTAGATGACATTTTCACTAACCCTTTGAGTTCGGATTGGTTATGTTACATTAGACACGAGTTAGGAATGTTTAACCTCAATCGGTAGCTATTCTCACAGATGTAAAATTCTCACCGATGTGAAATTCTCACTGATGTAAAATTATCACCAATGTGAAATTCTCACCGATGTAAAATTCTCACTGATGTGAAATTCTCACCGATGTAAAATTCTCACTGACATAACCTCACTGATAGGATTTCTCACAGATGAGTGCGCTCTTTTAAAACCTCTGTCTGCCACTGGAATCTGAATCGGTTTTACTTTATTTCATTTTTTTCATTTATTTTATGATTCCTAAATGATAAAAACCATGTCCTAGCTACTTCTCAATCCACCGAGCATAAATCCTTAACCCTCAATCTTTAGCTCCTAAATATTTTGAGAACCCTAAATCCTTCGAACCAGTGATGGAAAAAACCAAACTTCCTACCATCAAAGATGAAACTGTTGAGCCTAAAGCAAAGAAGTAGAAGTCGGAGCAAGAATCAAGTGGTAGTGTTACTAGAACTAGGTCTGGGAGGCGACCAGTGAATCCTCATCTGTAGAATAGAGTCATTGTGATTGAAAAGGTGTTGTACATAGAATGGTTGCTACCTAGAAAGTCCTTAGTGCTCTAAGTGCTTGAAGATAAAAAGTGGGTGGAGTGTTTTCTATACAACAATGGTCCCTACATTCCAAAGTTAGTGAAACAGTTTTACAAGTTTGTAACCATTGAGAAATATGAGAATGAAAATCTAGTAACCTCTTGTTTGAATGGAAAGGAGATTTCATTTTCATCTGTCGAGTGGGATGAATGCTTGATTGTTCAACAGGAAGTTGTATCTGGATATGTCTCGAGAGCTATGCCACCTACTAGTGACATTTTTGATTATGATACTGCTTTGGAAGAGCTAAATGGTGATGGAAGTCAAAGACAAGTAGTTGCTGCAGAAATGGACGGAGATAATATATTGTTGTTCAAATTTTTTCAACATGTCTTGATACCTAGGAGAGGATACTTTGCCAATTTGAGATATCAGGATATCTATCTCCTACACCTCTTAAGACATTGTGTAAAGGTGAATTTGTGTAGATTTCTGATGATTCAAATGGAAGATATGACAAGGCCTAAATAAAAGACAAATACCCTATTGTTTGCTAAGTTGATCATTGTGATGATCAAAGTAAAAGGGTTTACTAAGTCTAAATATGAGACAATGGTAGTGAAGAATAACTTTTGTATTACATCCATAGTCTCCAAATTGATGAGAATAAATTGGAACCCTTGGAGAGGAGAATGGGTCAATGATGACAAGAAGGTGTATGACAAATTTAATCCTGTGAATTATCCTTCAAGACCTAAGGATTTGAGAGATCCGGGTCTGGGACCTGATGAAGAGGATCCAGAATATAGTGATGATTTAGAAGAGGAAGAGTCCCCTGATAATGAAGGAGGAGACCCTGACTTACCTCCTATCCCAGCTCTTGAAAATCTAGATCAATAGAAATCAGACAAGTAATAAGGTTCTTTAGAGGATGTAAAAGAGCCTGCTATAGAAAATGAAGAAGATTTTAATGAGAGAGAAGCATCTCTGTCAGCCGATTTGGGCCTTAGACCAATGATTGGACAATATTTAGTGCCTACTGAGGATGAAAATGAAATTGAAATACCCTTACCTATTTTAGAAGACCCTCCCGATATTGAAGAGAATGAAATGATAGTATATGATTCTCCTCAGGATGAAAGACCAGCTGAGAATGTTGTTTCTATACTTGAGGATACACCAATTGAGGGGGAGAATCAAACCAATGTTGGAAGTGTTATAGTGGCTGTTGGAATTGAAGATTGGATAGAAGTCCCAGGTTTTGTAGTCTGTGGTATAGAATATCCTGATTCAGATAATGAGGCCTCTCTAAATAGTCCAAAGATTTTTTATGATATTGAATCTGATTTGATTCCTGAAGATGTAGTCAGAATGGATGACCTGGATACTTTGTCCAAAAAGCTTAAGGACAACATTGTGGAAGAGGTAAAGAAGATGGAAGTTTCAATGGTTTCTTCAATTCAATCGGTTATAACAGACTCTTTGGTCAGTTTAGCCTCTGCAAGAGCATCTGTAGAAGTTTCCCCTACTAATTTGTTTACCAAAGATGATCTGGAAACTTTAAAAGATGAGCTGAAAGAATCGTTTAGTGCCTCAGTTGCTGTCATAAATCACAATTTTGATGAAGATATGAGTATGTTGGAGAGATCCTTTGAGCTTTCTCTCACTTGTAATTTGTCAAATTTTGTGGATGAAATAGTCAAAGAAGTTAAAGACTTCCATACTCACATTTCTAGGCTAGAAGCAGATCTTGAAGCTATAAAAGAATATGTTGTTTCTTTAGACACTTACATGAGGTCAAAATCCCAAGAAAATAAGACATGGCTTATGTGAAATGTGTTGTAAGCCAGATGGTTTCAGTATTCGAAGGTTTCAAAACTTCTACGAACGATCATGTTAAAACCCAGGATTCTCAAGTTCAAAATCTTATTAGTGGGTTAACCAAGAACTTCAAAAAGACTGTATCTTTCTCTATTGGTTCTCTTGCTTCAAAAACCTCAGTGGATTTGAATCAATTTTGAGCTGTGATGAAAGAGGAGCTTTGTTCATCTTCAACGAGTAGCTCTGTGGACTCATCTGAGTTGAGAAGAATTGTTCTTTCTACTAGAGATTCGGCAAGGGAAATAATGAAGATAGTCAAAGACTATATGGGAGAATATTATGCCTATCAGAAAGAAGTGAAAGATAAGGTGGACTCCTATTTCTAAAAGATTTACACAATGACCTAAATGACCAACCATTTCAATCTTCTGATAGAGAATATGAAACTTCTTATTTTCAATAAAGCCTTCAGAGAACAATTTAGAAAGCTAATAGAATTGACTCCGGCATTGGAAAAGTTTATTGAGAACTAGGATGTCTTCATATCAGCCATGGATAGAGGAGGAGGAATCATTAAGGATTTCAGAAATCTGTTTCTACCATTCCAATATGTTGATGCTAGACAGGTAATTGTACCACCTTTTTTGCCTTCCTATGCCTCTACTACTTCTCCAGTTCAAATGACCCAGGCTCAAGCTATTTTAAGCCTCACTCATATGATCACTCAAAGGACTACTTAATATAGGCCAGGCACAGTGTCAGTTGCTCAGCCTCCTGTGGTCATTTCCATAATTCCTAAGCCTTCATCAGCATCCTCACCACCTGAATCATCTTCTGATCCAAAAGAAAAATCTCACATTGAGGATGTGGATTGATCAAGTGGCTAAGATATTTGACGGGAATCTTTTTATTTTATGTTCTGTCACTATACCTTTTTATGACATTTTTTACAAGTGAGTCTCTTTTAAATCTTATTCTCTTTGTTATTTCCCACATTTTGATTATCAAAAAGGGGAGAAATGTTCTATAGAGATATTAAGGGGGAGAAATATTTTAGAACGTTTTTATAAAGGGGGAGAATACATAATGGGTAGAAAGAATCAAAGAATGAGAAATTTTATCTAAGAGATATCAGGCTTTGCCCCTTTGATAACTTTGAATTTGTTCCTCTAATACCAGTGCTTTTACTTTCAATCTCTGATGAAATTACATCTACTTCTCTGACAGCATTGCTTTTAATATTATCTCTAATACTATCACATTTAACTCCACCTCTGATAAATTATTTTTTCTCTAAGAAAATTTCTTTTAATGATATATTATCTTATAAAATTTCTCACTTTTTTAAAATGATAAGATCATAAGTTGTTATTATCAAAAAAGCAACGATTGTTGACATCACCTGTTTTGATAATCCCAATTATGCTTTCCTATACTTTGATAATCCAAATTCATGTTTATCTATTTAATTATTCTTTCAATATATGATATTTTATGATCAATATGTTAATAATATTAAAATATTCTCTGAAATATGTTCATCACAGTTTATCTATGTTTATACAAGTTATGAAGTAATTCTAGCCCAATCAGATGTGTTTTGCATAAAAACAGACAAGTGTTGAAGTCACTGGTCTTTGTATAGATACTGATAAAGAGCTACTGGTACTTAGTCTACCGATAGACAGAGTCACTGATACACTAAGGTCACCGATATGTATAGAATTACTGATGTTCATGTCTACCACTTGTTACCAATAGAGTAAGTCTACTAATATGAGTACAGACTGTCACCGATAACCAGAGCTACTAATAGACAAATAGACTAGAGCTACCGATAGACAAAAGTCTACCGATAGAACCAGTTCAGAGATAGTTACCGATACAAGTATAGTCACTGATACATCGAGCTACTGATATAAGTATGCTGATAGTACAAGTCTACTGATACAAGGAGCTACTGATAATCAGAAATACTGATGGAAGGAGCTACCGGTGGAGCAAAAACTACTGATGGACCAAGAGCTACTGATGGAATGAAGTCACTGGTATATAGAGCTACTGATGCATGTTCAAAGGAGGTATTGATGGAAGGCCCTGTGACACAAGTCCACTGGACACATCTACCAATAAAAGGCTACTAATGATTGACCAACCAGTCAAACCCTATACTCTTCGTACTATTTATTTATTAAGATATTGGTTACATTTGATGTTATAATGCAATTATTGTTATTTAATGAATTCTATTACCATATTAGGGAACCGTACCTAATACCCATGCAAAAGGTGATCATTCCTTTTTCCAGAGATAAAAGATACAAATGGAAGGAAAGAGAACACTAGACGGGTGGCATGATACACAGAAAAGAGAACACTAGACATATATGAAAAATAGAAGAGCTCTACATAGAGTGTGCATACAGCAAGAATCGAGGAACCAAGAAGTCACACTAAGTGTGAAAGCGACAAGATCTTAACACTACATCCAAAATCCAAGATTACATAACATAAATCAAGTAATTGATTGAGGAGAACACAAGTTGAAAACTGAGTGATGAACTTCAACAGAAACACTTCATACACTCGGGCTGATAAGCTGAACCTGAACTTGGAACCAAGGAAAAAACGATACTCTGTTTTCTGAACAAAAACCAGAAAAGGGACTCAGAATATTTTCTGACAAACCAAACGAGTCTAGAGCTGTACTGCTAATCACTAAAGTATTTCTAAACATATTCATACTTATCTGTAGTGATTCTTTCATTTACATTTCGTGAAGTGTGTGTACCCAGTTTACTTTACACACACACTCTCCTGTGCTATCCTGGGGGATTCTCACATCCTCATTCAAACTCCTTAACTCTTTAGATTTCCACAGAGGAAAATGGTAGAGGTCGACTAAGACCTGGACAACTGTAAGATATTGTTTTTCATCCCATGTAGAACTGTGGTAGAGGTCTTTGTACCTCGACAGTGTTGTTAACCCCGATCCAGGTTGTGGATCAATTTTTATAAATTGTTTAAAGGACTAAGTATCGGCTTGAGACTGAACCTCTTAGTTACCTCTGCTATTGTTTTAGATTATGTCTATTAGAAATATATTTATTTCATATTCTGATGCATACTACATTGAAATAAAAAATTAATTTAATTATACTTTGATAGTTAAATTAGAAAGTGTTTATATTTATTGTAAACCAGTAAGTTAGTTTCAAAAGTTAATTTAATCTGGAGATTAAGTTAACTAAGAACTAATCAATCTTTGAGGAACAAATTGAACCTTTATAATATATATAAATTCCCTACATTTTAACTCTGTTTTTAAATTGGGGACTTTAAGAGAAATATTTTTAAATAAATTGTTAATTGGAACTCAATTCTCCAACCCTCTTGAGTGTGCACTCCGACCAACATATTATTTAAATTTGATTATTATAACATAGAAATTGAATTATAATGTATTAATAGTATCAAACCAATAAATAAAAATATATAATATGGTACTAATAAATAATATTTTATTGATCAATTATTTTGAAATAAGAACTAATTTTTTGAAAAGTCATTTTATTCTTGAAAAAAAATGTATTCTTCAAAATTGGTTATTATTTATTTCTATGAGATAGTAATATATTTTATTTATAGAATTTTGTTAATTTATTCATCAAAATAATATATTTTTTAAATAGTAATTCTAATATTTAATTCAGATGAATGTTTTTATAATTTTCTAAGTAGTCTCATTATTAAAAAATTAGTGAAAAATATTAATGTTTATTTGAAATTGATTTTTATTTTAATTTATTTCATAAATAATATTAAATATTTATAGTTTTAAAATTTAAATGTATAATTTTTATTAATGAAACTACAATTAGGTTCATTAAATGAATTTTATAATTTAATATGGTTTGAAAAATTATTTTAGACATCAAGTATGCTTTATCTATGAAAAATAAATTTTCATCATGTTTTGCAGGTATATTTTGAAATTAAATTCATCAACATATGTTAACTGAATCATGAAAAATAGATTTACTATTTTGGATATAATGTTATTGATTTGGTAAATATATCCCTTTTCTATTTATTTTGAATCGTAATGGAATTAATTTTTATTAAAACCGTAAATGTAAAATGGGATATTTTAAGGGAAACATAATGTAAAAGGAAAAAATATGTAAACCTAAAAAATTTATTTTAATGGATAAGTATATTTCATCTATAATCAAATAAAATTATAAAATATGACATTTTTACTATGTTTCTAGGATTTTACCTTTAATATATTTTTTATAAATAAATTTTAAAAACATTACTCACTTTGTTATATTATCTAGGATTTTTTGAAATTGCGATAAAATTTTGGTCTAGTTGTAAATATTTATTTCCAATCTAAATTATTTTTTATAATTTTCATTTATTTATAATTTTTTGTTATGAAATATTTTCCTTAATGAATATGAAACACCCTCATAATATTTATTCACTTAATAGAGAAATAAAATAAATTATTTTAACAATATTATATGTAATATAACATAAATTAATATATGTATTCCATAAATTTTTTAGTTAAATATAACATTATATTAATGGTAATATTTATTCTAATTAAATACCTTTTTTAATGTTATCATAGTCACTGTAAATGAATAGTACAAAAATTAATATTAATAATATTTTTTAATAAATAATATTTTTAAGAAATTATAAAATTACGTAAAAATCTTATCTTTGTCCATGTGATTGTGATATGGTTAAAAATTTCACCAGTGGTACATTTTTTTCAATTTCTCTTTCACAATAACTGTCATGTCAAAAAATGTGTAAAAAATATTATTATATAGCTAATTATAAAAAAGGGTTGACATGGGTTAAAAATGATAATGTATAAATTTTTATAAACTCCAATAAATTTTTTATTGTATGTAGGGTGTTAGAAACATCATTATATTATATGAAAATCATATAAAATTTGATCCATTTGATGTTGATGATTAATTTATATTAATTTTATATTTTGAAAACATCTATGTGTGCCCCTCTACTCACTAATAAAAAGAAACAACGAATCCACCTATGTCACACATAAAAAACCCATTTTATTTTGAGAATCCCTAAAAAAATTTCATATGTAATTCCTAAACTCATTTTATATGTATCTGTATACATAATACCATTGACAGAAGACTTAATGTATAATGTAGTTGAGAATTCAGGAAAAAGAGACATAGCTTTCAACAAAATGTTCACATTATTTATTTTCCCCACATTAAAATATTAATCAACAATAATGATATAGTGTTATTCATATCTGATTTTTATTAAAAAATATTAATTAATTAACCATTATCCATCGTCTTCTCCCATCAATTGAGGAATGAAATCATCATCCTTTTGTGTGGAAGAGTACCTCCCCCTAAAACAATATAATTTGATGTCTATCACTGCCTCTCACAGATGTATATAATGATTGATTCGATGATTATATAATATTAGTGAAATATCTATCATTTTGGAAGGATAATATTTCATTTAATTTCACACTTTTCCATCCATGAAAAAATTATAACATTGATTGTGTGTACGTGTGTACTACCACCTCCATGAATTGATGTGATTCATTTTTCATGGAAACATTACATTATTATTATATATTTGTTTTTTGAAAGAATAAAATTGGTATCATTGATATTATTATTAGTCGATAAATATAAAATAATATTTATCATATTGTCATCATGATCATTGAGAAATTAAAATGTTACTAATGCATGTGTATGACCCAACATATCCATCATTATAACAAATATCATTTTTAAAATACAGAATCCTTGATTTGATTTTAAAAATTATATTATTAATAAATATAATAGTAATTTAATTATTATTTCTAATATTATGGAATAATTTCTTCTTTTACCATATACAACTGATTGAACTCATTTTGGACATATTATCCAAATATCATCAAAACATTTGATGTGAACATAATTGATAATGTAATTCATTATAACATGGTAAGATGAATGGATAACATGGAAAGGATTTCTGAAAGACAATAAAATACTAATATTTATAATTTAGGAATACATATAACTGATGTTTAGATTTTGACTTTTGGTAATGGACACATTAACATAAACCAATGTTTTAGTTGTTTTAAAGAATTTATTTTGTAAAAAAATATTCTTATAGACACATATTTATAAATTCCACATTATATTTATTTATATGAAATTTATTTAGTTATAAATAATTTTTTTAGCACCCATGAATTGTAAAATGAATATTTTTATTGAACATGTTGACTTTACCTACAAAAAAATGAATTTTCTAATCTAACATATACACCGAAAATGACTTTTCCGCCCACTATAACTACTCTTTTTTGATATCCATGTTTATATGATTCAATGATTTTTTAAAATAAAATATTTAATTCCCTTGTTTTTTAAGGGATTTTAGTTTTTAAAAAATTTCCAATGAAGAAAATTATAATTTCAATAAAGAAAAAAATATTAATTATGGATTCAAGAAATTTTTTTCTTTGTTGGCTGATAGAAATCAAATAATTATTGTGTTTCACTAATTTCTTTATCCATTGATCTTTTCAATGATTATGTTTTCATGATTTAACTCTCTAGTGCAAAGGGTAATGATTTTCTTCTCAAATGAATTATTTTCTAATTCAACAATATGGTTATTCCAATTTATGTGATCTTGTAAGGGTTTTAGGAATATGATGTTCCATGGAACCTAAAAAACAACTAAATTATTTGAACATTGAGTTAAGGGTAATTGTATTGTTTCATAAGATAATATAATAATATTTATAATGGAAGGCTTATAGTATTTTAGGATAAATGGTATCTTTTTAGTATTGTTTTCATTTATTCTCATGGTTTATAAGAAGTTATCATGATTATGATTTTTCATTTTTGTTTAATTATCATGTGTTTCATTAAAAAATTGGAACTAAATATATTTTCAGGTGATGGTAAATGATTAATTGTGATAAAATATTATTATACTTAATCGAATCAATATTTATGATTATATTTATATTAATATATTATATTAATGGACTTAATTTTTTATACCCATTTCTAATAATTTTTAACCCATACCACATTTTAACATTTTTTGACATGTTTTTATTGATGTGTAGGGACAAGGATGAGGTGTTAACGTAAATTGTGTTTCATTTATTTTAAAATATAAAAGGCTTATTCTAAAATGTTATGTAATTTGGGAACAATGGATATTAATAGGAAGTGACACGCATGAATTATATGGGTTTTCCAAAATGTTTTCGAACCTAATTTTCTAAATAACTATACATTTATGATCATAAAATATAATATATTAAATTGTTTTCATAAAACTCAAGATTATTTTATGTTTAAATATGGTATCTTATAATTAAAATATTTATTTATATATCACATTAGGATGGTTAAACACACCAAAACTATATCATTAAAATTTCCATTTCCAAAAACTATACATTTATGAATCACTAATTAAAAAATATAAGATAAAAAATAATTTCAATAAAACTTTTATAGTATCTTTCATACTATAGGAATGGTGTTAATTGTTCTAGTAAAATATAATTGAAAATTATATTTCAAAATAATTACGAAATAAGAAATATGAGTTTCTCGCATCATATTATGAATCTAAACCACTCTCAGGTAATATATTTATAATAGATGAGTATAAATGATGATTATAAATAGAAATATACTTGACTAACGACATATACTTTTTCTAATTTTAATGATTATTATATATGAATTAAGAGTACATTCCAATAATATGGAATACTAGGTAAGTGGATCGTTGTCTCATATTTATATTCTCAATACTTACTTCATATTATTCATCGTGATATCTTTTATACAGTGTTATTAATACCTATGGAATGATAAATTTTCATTTAATTAATGGGGTTTAAAGGTTTGGATATTATTATCTCTTCAAAGTTATTTTAATTCCAATCAAACCAATGTTACAAGGGTTATTTGTGTATATTTTCAATTCCTTCAAATATGTTTGATATTAGAAGTGATAATTAAATTTATATAGTTTTCTCACAACCATAATTTCTTTGGCTATAATAAATATAATTTATTTATTGGTTTTGTGATTTATATTTTAGTTACACAGCCTTATGTTTCTCAATTCTTTTGTAACTATCTCTATGATGGTTTATTCATTAAAATAATTATCAAACAGTCATTTTTTTATAATGATAATGTATATGTTAATTTTGAATGCCATATATTTCAAAAATCATTAACTGTCTCCATATATGTTCATTTTTTGGATTATAAATTAATTCTAACTATTTAAATTTCTCCCTTGACTAAGTATTTACCTATTATATGGAAAAACCCTACCTATTATTTTTTTTAACAAGAATAATACTCTTCTATGATAGTATTCCTCGATTTTATCTATATTTATCATTCTAAATGTAAATATAATTGCATGAGGTCATTTACAATCAAAATTTCTTACTTTAAAAATATTTAATTCAAATATGTATATGATAATTATTAAAATTTTTCTCCCATTATGATAATAATAATTTCTAGGATGGGTACTAGATGATAAAGATAATCATTTTCAGTTTTATAAACTCTATAACAAAAAATTTAGTTTTTATCATCCATGTGATTATTTATATTGTTATGGAACCCATGGATTTATTTCAACAACATGCGATCAATTATAATACATCATTTAATCCATATTTACTCATTCCATATTCTTCCTTTTATGTTTCTTCATTTATTTGTTACATGTAAATTTCCCCTAACTGAGATTTTGAGATCACCCTTCATGTGTTTCCATTTATCTAAGAAATAATCCAAATTATATGGAAGTATAAATCAATGAGAGAATATAATGTTGTTATTTTTAAGATATGTTTAGGTTATATTGGGGATTAATTAGATTCATATTTTAATGGAAATAATTTATATTAAATGATAAATAAATGGGAATTCCTAGTTAATTACCTGTGGTACTTCTCTAAATATATATACTAAAATATTGTTTTTAATATACGTAATGAAATATTTTCATTAATTTCATGAATTTTTTTTGATCTATCCCCCTTCTCCACACATAAATCCCATCATAACATATAGTAATGCTTTATTCTATATCTCCACACACACCACTAATGGGACCGAACACAAGTCACACTTTGCCTAACTCATATACCTGTAGGGTTTCCCTAGTAACAAATGGGCATCAACAGTGTGAATAGAAAAAAACTAGGAGCAAAGTTACTTATATAAATAGTATCCATAACAGAAAAACACATATCTAATGTGCATTCATTGATAAATACAACATGTTATCAATGTTAAATCCTAATTATCCAACCACTAATCATATTTTCCATGGACGAAAATAAAACATACTGGTCATATAGAAAAAATATCAAGGTGATGATAACATTTTATTCTAATGGTGTGAAATTATCCTGAATACCATTTAAAATTGTATACAATGTAACATTTAGAGATTTAAACAAAACATTTTTTTTCAATTGTGTACAAAATATGCTACATCAAGATGAAATAAACTAATAAATATTACTGTTTAAATTACAATGTTATAACCTATCCATTACAATGGTACGTTTCAACTGGGTTAACTGAATTAAGAAAATATAGTTCACATTATACAATTAATTACAAAGGATTGCAATATATATTTAAATTAGAAGTTATTTTTAATGAATAAAAACTATTAAAATATTTAACAGTGCGTTTTAAGCTAATAAATAAACACATAGAAATAATTGGATCATACTAATATATATATATATATAGATATATATAGATATATATTCAATCTAATATTTAATATTCAAGTGATTTGTATTCATGATATGATATAATAATAAATCCAATTTTAAATATAAATGAGATCATTTTCTAAAATGACATTCTTTCCACCTTTTTGTCACGACCAATCCTCGGGGCCCATGCCTTGACTAACCCAAGCCCGCCTTCCATAGTCTAGGGGCTTGCGACAAGCACCAAAGGTGTAACCCTGGTAAAAAGGGAAGGCATTGAATTTTAACCTCTAACACAGACATAGTCTGAACAGAAGCAGTAGAGGCAACAAGTACAAAAATAGAAAAGTATGGTGTGCTGAAAGTAAGTGGGCCAGTATACAAACCCAACTGAAAAAAGTACAAGTTTAAGTAAAAAATGGAATGGAGCTCCTGGATCGTTCACCAGGAAATCCTACATGAATGGTAGGTACAGAACTCAAACAACTCGTCCCTACGGTACGTCCCATCTAGTCCAGTGCCAAGCAGCCTCCATCCATCACCCTCATCCTTGATCACTGCTATCTATCATGTGCACAGAACACAACAAGGTGAGGGATAATCCCATGCAGGGGTGAGTATAACAATACTCAGTAGGGAACTCTAAGACCCCCGAAGGTCTCCCAGAATCCAAAAAGGATAAACCATAGTAGAAAGCTACAATCACGAATTATCAACCAACCCTACATAGTTATATTACCATTCATATACCTAAGATACCAGTCACAGTCCGTCTCCAACTCTTGAGCCCAAACACAACCCAGTCCACAAATGATGTAAAGTAAAACACCAATATGATAATGGTTAAAAGACATTACTCATATCACATATGTATACGTCACTTGAAGAGTGATAGAGATTATTAGATGTAGTCACTAGTTAATCTAAGCTATCAGACACACATAGGATACAGGACCAGCTAAGCTGTCAGACCAACATAGGATACAGGACCAGCTGTTCTGTTGGAACCACACTGGATACATGAATAGATGTCAAAATTGTCAGACCCACGGAGGATCCTGGTACAATATTCATCGTTGTCGAACCCACATAGGATTCTGGTACAATAGTAATCGATGTCAAACCCACGTAGGATTCCAGTACAATAGTCGTCATTGTCGAACCCACTTTGGGTTCGGGTACAATAGTTGTCGCATCCAGCTCTAGGGTTCATGTACACAGTACAGTCGATTCCGTGAGGGTCCACTCCTCATGTCAAGTGTCGATATATAAACTACCATGATATCCTGATTTGATGTATCCTGTAGTTCTGTCTCACCATAGGAAGGTAGCGCAACAGACGACGCGTCAATCAGATGCACGGTCTAAGAGTTATAGGCATTTTAGTTCTAGGGGACTGGTTGGATTTACAGTCTATCCAAATCTGGCCATTTTACAAATTTGTCTAAAACTCACATAGAGTATCGAAAAAGGACCGACTCATCGTTATAGTTCCAGTGCCGCAGACGGCGCGTCAATCAGATGCGCGGTGTAGGAGATATTTTCATTTAAGCGAAGACGGGCCCGGCACGTCAAGCCCAATGGGCTGGCGGGTCAGCCCAACCCGGCTCGGCGGGTCCGACCTGGCTGCGACGTCGGCACGAACCGGTGGGGTGTGGCCCTCCTTTGGACCCTGGCCCGCACTTATGGCCGGTCTGGTTCACCCAGTGCCACCAAGCGGCACCACCTATTCCCCTGCCCAGCCGGCCGTAGCCGGATGGTTCTGCTCGGCGCATGCGTCCCACTCAGAATGTCGCGGTTCTTCCCAAGTGGCTCCAGCGGGCGCCATGGTATTCCAGCCGGCGGGCAGGCGGCCATATGGTTCTCCAAGCTAGGCGGCCCACAGATGCGAGCTGCGGTATCATTCGCACGGCCCCTGCGGGCAGCGCGGTCCTCCAGCCCAGCTGGAAGATGGCCGGAAGATTCTTGCAGCCCATTAGCCTGCAAATGCTGGTTGCGGTCTCCCTTCATGATGCGACTATGGGAACCATGGTCTTCTAATGGGCCAACCAGTCGCTCGGCCAGTCATCCCGCGGTCCGGCTCCACGGCGGCCGGTGAAGTCGGCCGCCTCCGCACCTCCACCGCTGTGCGACGGCACTGCGGTCCTACTTCCCTCCACGCGGCACGACAGTGCTGCGTTTCTTCATCCGTCGCGGCCCTCCCAGTAGTGGTTCCTCTTTTGTCTATCGCGTTCCTTCTCTGGCACAGTGCGACAGCACCGCTCCCTTTTCGCTCAGCCTCCAACGTCAAACAAAAACATCCAACGGAGGGGCATCAAGCCGTGTTGGTTCGGCCCGTGCCCTATGAATTAGGCGATAACATGTGGCCATCATCGAACCCAAACTAACAACGAGGAACTAGGGTACAATTTTTTCAATACAAACCCTTACCTTGTATTTTTTCATTGAACATTGACGTGTCGCGGAAGAGGGATGTCGCGATTGATGGATGTCATTCTGTCAACGTCGGAGGGGATCACATTGTCGTTGGTAGCATTATTCATAGGCAGCATCTTCCCCTTCTTTCCCTATTTGGAACAGAAGGATATGCGTCGTCATTCGTTGGTGGAAACGGCATTCTTCATGGAGAGGATATTCTTCCTCCAAGGGTTCTCCCAAAGCCCACAAATTCTCTAAACCACAGAAAAAAATATCCCCACCATAATAATATAACACATATTATTATTCTCACATGATGAATTCAAAATAATTCAAAATAAAAGATCCAATTAATTAATTGCAATCTAGTTAATTAATTGAAAGCATGAGTTGGAACATTAAGAGGGAAGGTGGAAAGGCTCCACCATTAATTTGGGAGCTCAAGAGTTAAAGGGGAGATCAAGGGAAGTGGAGGGGTTTGATGCTTGTGTCGGCCCCACCATATAATATCCTCCCATGGAGGTTATGTGGGGGTGGGCCCTACCTCTCACTTCCCCATGGTGTATTTAACTTCCATTCAAATAAAAATGTGCTACACCCATTTTTATATAATTTAAATTAGCATCCCAAGAAATTAACTCCAAATCACGATAAAAAACAACTACGGTAATGGTCTCCTTAAAAAAACATCGGCGCTGTGAGGTCATTGGTATCCTCAGAGTTCAATTCCATGTACCTGTTCAAAATATAGAAAAAACCACATGTACGTTTACAGATCGTACCCGAACAAAACTTCAAAAATTGATTTCGGGCACACTAGTAAACGGAATCAAGCATCGTTCGAAACTTCAGACTCATAAAATTCCAATGTATTTATGAAAAAAAACTTTTCACAGGTTTTTTGGGTCTTTACATTCTCCCCACCTCAAGGATTCAATTCTCTATAAGCTACAACACAGAGTAAGAAAACAAATGGGGGTACTGAGCACGTATTTGAGCCTCCCGCTCCCATGTGCTCTCATGGAGATTCATGTGTTTCCAGCGAATGTGCACTAGAGGAATCAACCATCGACATAGGAACCGCTAATTTCAATCCTTAATCTCCACAGGAACCTCCATGAATGTTTCCCCATCATCGATGACCATCTCCCCCTGGTTGATGATGTGGGACGGGTCGTGCACGTATCTCCTCAGCTAAGATATGTGGAAGACATCGTGCACCCGATGAAACTGATGTGGAAGGGCCAAGAGGTAAGCCACCACACCTACTCTTTTGAGAAACCAATAAGGTCAGATGAACCGCGGAGATAACTTGCTTCTTCGGTCAAATCTCTATAGACCTCATCGAGGTGAGACCCGTTGGAAGACATGGTCTCCATCCTTGAACTCCAGTGCTATCTGTCTCCTATCAGCATATGACTTCTATCTGCTCTGGGTAGTCTTTATCTGCTCCTGGATGATATGCACCGTCTCCATCGTAGCCTGTACCATCTCTGGTCCTACAAGTGCTGACTCCTGTGGGTCAGTCCAGCACAGTGGTGTTCTGCACGGTCAGTCGTACAGTGCCTCATAAGGTGCCTTCCCGATGGTGGAGTGGTAGTTTTTTTTGTACGCAAACTCCACCAGGGGTAATTGATCCTCCCAGTTGTGACCAATGTCAAGGACACATGCAGGTGCATGTCCGTGAGAGTCTAAATGGTCCTCTCTGTCTAACCATTCGTTTAAGGATGGAAGGTGGTGCTCAAGTGAAGCTGCATCCCAGAAGCCTCTGGTAACCCCTTCCATAGCCGAGAAGTGAAATGAGCATATCGATCAGAGACGATCGTCAATGGCACACCATTAAGCTATATGATATCCTATATGTAGATGCATCCAAAGCTCTCTAACGAGCCATCCTCTCTGATCGGTAGGATGTGGGCTGACGTGGTGAGTCGTTCGACAATCACCCAGATAGAGTCGTGTCCTCTGGATGTACGAGGAATTCCCATCACAAAATCCTTGGATATCCCATCCCACTTCCACTCTGGGACCTCTAAGTGATGAACCAAGCCTACTAGAACCTGGTGCAATGCCTTCACTTTCTAATATATGAGGTGTCATGAGACAAACTCATATACTACCTTCTTCATACCCGGACACCAGTGATGTCATCTAAGGTCCGGATACATCTTCACCACTCCTGGATGTACCGCTTGAGGGGAAATGTGGAACTCCCTCAACACCTCCTCATGTAGTGAAACTGGTACCATGGAACATCCTCTTAAGAGGATGACGTGCTCCCCACATTCAGAAAACCCATCAGGTGCCAACCCTAAGGATATTTGAATATGTCGCATCTCACAGTCAATATCCCCACACTGAGCCTCTCTGACTCGCTGTCGAAGTGGAGGAGTAACTGTGATAGATTGTAGAAAGGATGCTCCACCTCTATCCACAAACGATATCTGCAACGCAACCAGATACTATGTCACCTCTCCTAGCAATTGAATGCATGATCACTTACTAAGAGCATCTACTACAATGTTCCCCTTCCCAAGAGTATAGACTATCTCGAAGTCACAGTCCTAGAGGAACGCCGCTGTCTCAGGTATAGGTCCTTATGCAAGAAGACGTACCTGAGACTCTGGTGGTTAGTGTAGACTGTAAAACACTCACCCATCAGATAGTGCTGCCACATTTTCAAGGCGAAGACCACTGCTGCTAACTCTTGGTCATGGGTAGCGTAGTTCTGCTCATGCTATCTCAACTTCCATGAACAATACGCGATCACTGCTCGCTCCTATATCAAGACACACCCGAGTCTGGTCCTTGATGTGTCGCAGTAAACTACATACCCAAAGCCCTCCTCCAGTAGCCTCAAGATGGGCACACTAGTCAATCTCTGCCTCAGCTCCTGAATGCTCTACTGGAATCTATCTGACTGCACGAAGGGTTTCCCCTTATTCGTCAATGCTTAAAGCATTTCTACAACTCTATAGAAGTCTAGCACAAATCTTTGATAGCACCCATCCAGTCCCAGGAAACTACGCACCTCCATCACACTCATGGTTGGATCCCAAGAAAGTATTTCCCATTCTTCGCTGGATACACTACAACTCTAGCGTCTGAGTTGATGTTTCCCATAAAGTGAACCTCTTGAATCCAGAACTAGCACTTGGAGAGCTTACCATAGAGTCGGTGCTCTCGGAGTGTATCTGATTCTACCCACAAATTGTAGGTGTGCTCCTCCTCAGTAGTCGAGTAAATCAATATGTCGTCGATGAAGACTATGACAAAGCAATCGAGGTAAGGATGGAAGATCCTGTTCATGAGACTCATGAACACTGCTGAAGAATGGGTTATGCTGACGGGAATAAAAAAGAACTCATAGTGTCTATACTGACACCTGAAGGTCGTCTTCTGCACATCCTTGTCTCGAACTCTGAGCTGGTGATAACCTGACCTGAGGTATATCTTCGAGAACCATTGTACTCCCTTGAGATGATCAAAGAGGTTGTCAATCCTCGGGGGTGGGTTCTTGTTCTTCATGGTCAACAGATTTAGGCGATGGTAGTTGACACACAGCCACATGATCGCATCTGCTTTCTTTGCGAACAAAATCGGAGATGCCTAGTGTGAAACACTGGGCCGGATAAATCCCTTCCCCTGAATGTCCTCCATTTGTACAAGATGCTCCCGAAGCTCGGCAGGAGCCTTTCAATATGCTGGAGTAGATATCAGTGTTGTCCTGGTGTACAGGTCAATGTAGAAGTTTACCTCTCTGGGAGGAGGTAGTCCTGGAATGTAGTTAGGGAAAACATACGCGTACTGATCCACAACAAAAGGACAACTCAAACTTTTCACATCAACCGCTCCGAGGATAAGACTAGAGAACTAATGTGTTATCGGCTGCCCAATCCTTTTCATAAGTCCATCATGTGCTGAAAAGGCTCCCTTATAGCCGGTGAAGGTGAACCTAGTCCCATCCGTGTGGATATTCCGCACCTTAAGACTAATACAGTCAATCTGAGCATGAACTATGGATAACCAGTCCACATCCATGAAGATATCATAAGGTCTCGACGAGGCTACAAGAATATCCCACCGGAAGATCTCACCTATTAGAGTAATCTCACACTTCTGGCACTATTGTGTAATCGTAGAGTCTGCTCCCATAAGAGTCTCTAGTCGTAAGGATCGAGCCTACAGCTTCATCGGAATCTCCGAGCTCCGAACAAGGGAAGTGGTAATAAAATAATGACTCACACCTATGTCTATACGTACTGCATCAAGGGTGGAGTAGACACAGATAGTACCTTGAATCATGTCAGGTGAGCTGTGGTCGTAGGCCTCGACTTCCTAGAGCTGAGCCCGCCTCTGTCTACCTGCTCCTTGTGGTAGGGGTGGACCACCTGGTGGTGGTGGTGGTAGAGCCTCGAAACTTCATCCACCACCCGCTACTCAGCCAGCTCATCTGCCACGTCCGCCTGCTCTTGGTGGACCACCATGGTCGAACCTCTACCCCTGCCTGGGTGGTCCCTCTACTGTATGTTGCACATCTGCATGGTGGGTCGTGCAGTCACGAGCCATGTGGCCCTGCCCGCCACATGCATAGCAATTCCTTCTCCTCGTATAGCTAGCTCTGTCTCGTGTACCCCTCACAACTGAAGCTGTATATTAGGGTCACCCACCTAATGGCCTAGTTTTCTTGGACCTCTCTGTCATCTATCAACTGCCGGCTGCAGAAGAACCCGCTACGTGTCACCCTATGCTGGGTATCGCTGCTGGTGACTGCATAGCGAGAAAACTCTCCACTAGAAGGGACCACTCCAGCACCCCTGCATGCATCGAAATGCTGAGGGGAATCATTGAAGCCCTGATCTCATGTTTGAGTCCCTAGTAGATCGTCCGGGCCCTGAAGAACGGTTCCCGTACCATATATGTGGAGTAGCGTGAGAGGTTAGTGATCCTCACTGAGTACTGAACTACTGCCATTCAACCCTGCTGAAAATGAAGTAACTCCTGAATCCACACCACACAAAGGGTGGTTGGAACAAACTCTGATTGAAAGAGGCTCTCGTAGTCTGTCTAGAGTAATGATGCCTCGTGATGCACCTGGAGCATCAGGCTCTACCATCTGCCTACTTATGCATGCAGGAGACTTGCGGCAAAGATCACCATGAGGTCGGCCGGTGTCTCTACAAACCTAAAAACTCTCAAAACAGCCTCCAACAAAATCCTCAGCTGCTTGTGGGTCTATCTCGCCCCGTAACCTAGGTGGCCTCTAGTGATGGAAATCATGCAACACACTCAGGTGGCGTGCATCCTTGGCTTCTGGGGTAGGCGGTATCGGTGTCCCATTAGGTAGTGGTACTGCTGGTACCTCTGCTATGATGGGGCCCTGCAACAAGGCCTCGTCGCTCGGTGGGCTAACATCTCATATGAAACTCGGAACCCTAGCTAGCCTTCTTTCTGGGGCCATCCTGAAAAGAAACAAGTGTGCCATGGTTAAAACAGTATACATAGTGAGATGAAAAAAATTAATCATGAAGAAAACTTTTCAAAGAAAACACACACATAATCAGTGTTTTTGTGCACTGTGTCCGAAATCAGAAGTCAGGGACCTTGTGTATCGATACGTAAGCCTCCGCACCGGCACTGGTTTACCTAAACTGATAACCACACCCAAAACACTTAACATTATTTCTATTAAAATAATCAAAGTCCATGTTCTGTGGTAGAACCGACTCCTCTGATGCGAATTGTCACGACCCATCCTCGGGGCCCGGGTCGTGACTACTCAAAGTCCGCCTTCCATAGGCTAGGTGCTGGCGACTAGCACCAAAGGCGTAACCCTGGTAAAAATAGAAATAATTGCCTTTTAACCTATTACACAAACACAGTCTGCACACAAGATGTAGAGGCAACACATACTAAAATAGAATAGCAAGGTGTGCTGAACGTAAGTGGGCCAGAATACAACCCCAATTGAAAAACAATAACAAGTATATGTAAAAAAGGGAAAACATCTCTTGGATCTTCTATTGGGAAATCCTAATTGAAGGGTAGGTAAAGAACTCGAACAACTCTTCCCGGCGGTACTTCCTGTCTAGTAATACTCCAAGAAGCCTCTTTCCATCACCCTCATCCTCGATCACTTCTGTATGTAATCTGCATAGAACACAACAAGGTGCAGACGAAGCCCGTACAGGAGTGTGTATAACAATACTCAGTATAGAACCTCGAGACCCCCGAAGGTCTCCCAGAATCCTGAAAGGATAAACCATAGTAGAAAGATTCAATCACGAAGTATCAACCAACCCTACTTAGGTATATTCCTATACATATACCTAAGTTACCCATCATAGTCCGACTCTAACTCTTGAGCCCATACAAAACCTAGTCCACAAAGGAAGTAAAGTCAATCCCCACGATGATACTGGTTGAAATACATGACTCATCTCACATAGGTATACATCTTTTATACAGAGATAGAGATGATCAGATGTAGTCACAGATTTATCTACGCTATTGGACCCACACAAGATACAAGACCAGCTAAGCTGTCGGACACACATAGAATACATGACCAGCTATTCTGTCGGACCCACCGAGGATACAGGAACAGAAGTCAGAACTCTCGGACCCACGGAGTATCTCGTTATAGTAGTCATCACTGTCGAACCCACGTAGGATTCTGGTACACTAGTCATTATTGTCGAACCCACGTAGGATTCCGGTACAGTATTCATCATTGTCGAACCCACGTAGGATTCGGGTACAATAGTCATCGCAGCCAGCTCTAGCGTTCCCGCACATAACACGCTCGATTTAGGGAGGTTCTTCTCCTCATGTCAAGTGTTGATACATAAAATATCAAGAAGCCATGAGTTGATGTATCTCAGAGTTCCGTCTGATCATAAGTAACCCAACGCGATAGACGGGGCGTCAATTGGACGCCCGGTCTGAGAGTTATTGGCATTTCCGTTCTAGGGGCCCAGTTGGATTTACACTTGATCCAAACCCAGCTGTTTTCCAAATTTTTCTAAAACTCACTTATAGAATTGCAAAAGGACCACCTCATCACGAGTGTCCTAGTGTCGTAGATTGCGTGTCAACCGGGCACGCGGTCTAGGATATATTCTCATTTAAGAGAAGATGGGCCCGGCTCGTCCACCGTAGTGGGATGGCAGGTCGGCCAGACCTGGCTCAGCGGATTCGACCTGGCTGGGGAGTCGCCCCGTCCCGGTGGGGCGTGGCCCACCTACAGACCCGGCCCGTACTACAAGCCTGTCTGGTTCGCCCGGCGGCCCCAAGCGGTGCCACTTCCTCCCTTGCCTGGCTGGCCGTAGCTAGCCGTTTCCACCCGGCCCACGCAGCCCGCACAGCGGGCTGTGGTTCTTCCCAAGTAGAGCCAGTAGGTGCCGCGCTTTTCTAGCCCGACCGGCAGGCGGCTGTCCGGTTCAACCATCCAATCGGCTAGAGGATGTGGGCCACGGTCTCCTCCGCACGGGGCATGCGGTCTCCGCGGTACTCGATCCAAGATGGCAGGCAGCCGACCGGTTCTTCCAGCCAAGCGGCCCGCGGACGGGGGCCGTGATCTCCCTTCACACAGCACCTATGGGTGTCGCGTTCTTGCAGTGGGCTGGTCGGTCGGTCGGTCGGTCGGTTGGTCATCCTGCAGTCCTACTTCCCTCCGCATGGCGTGACGACACTGCGTTTCTTTAGCTGTCGTGGCCCTCCCAGCAGTAGATCCTCTTTCATCCACCGCAGTTATTCTTTGGCGCGGTGCGACGGAACTACTCCCTTTAGGCTCTTCCTCCTATGTCAAACAACAAGAACCAACGGAGTGGTGTCGGGCCAGGTTGGTTCGGCCCGCACCCTACGCATTAGGTGATAATGTGTGGCCATCTTCGATCCCAAAAAAACAATGAGGAACAAGTGTATAATATAATCAAGATAAACCCCAAACTTGTATTTTTTCATTGAACGTTGACGTGTCGCAGAAGAGGGACATCACGGAAGACGGACATCGTTCCGTTAAAATCGGTGGGGATGACATTGTCGTTGGCGGTGTTCTTTGCGGGTGGCATCTTCCCTTTCTTTACCCAGTTGGAAAAGAAAGAGACGCATCATCATCCTTCAGTGGAAATGGAATTCTTCGTCGAGAGGATATTCTTCCTCCTAGGGTTATCCCAAAGCCCACCAATTCTCCCTTCCAAGGAAAAAAAATCCCCACCATAATAATATAAGACATATCACTGTGCTCACTTAATGATTTCAAAATAATTCAAAATAGAAGAACTAATTAATTAATAGCAATCTAGTTAATTAATTGAGAGAGTGATTTGGCACATTAAGAGGGAAGGTGGAAAGGCTCCACCATTAATTTGGATGCTCTAGAGTTAAAGGGGAGTTCAAGGGAAGTTGAGGGGTTTGATGCTCGAGTGGTCCCCACCACATAATATCCTCCCATGAGAGGTTATATGTTGGTGGGACCCACCTCTAAATTCCCCTTGGTGGATTTTACATCCATTCAAAAAAATGTTCTACACCCATTTTAATTTAATTTAAATTAGCATCCCATGAAATTAACTCCCAATCACGATAAAATGAAATGATGGTAAAGGTCTCCTTAAGCGAATATCGACGGTGTGAGTTCATCAGTGTCCTCATATTTCAGTTCTGAGTACCGGTTCAAACTATAGAAAACATGCACGTACGTTTACTAAAAGAAACCGAACTAAACATCATAAATTGATTTCGACCACACAGGGCCTCGGAATAATGAGCCATCAGAAACTGCGGACTCGTAAAATTCCCTTGTATTTAAGAAAAAAAATTCACAGGATTTCTGGGTCATTAAACTTTTGATTTTAAATTTGTTTAAAATATCATTTATAACAATTTTTTAAATTATATTTTAAAAAAATTTATTATTAATTGAAATCAGAGTATCAAAATTTTTTTTGGTTGATATTTGGTTATTTTATTACAAAATTCATTTTATGATGAATAGTGAAACAATACTATATTTTAATCAGATTTTATTTCATGTGACTTATTTATATTGTCATATAATATTTTATAGAAGTTTTAAAGTATATTTCTATCAATATGTTATCATTTTTTAACTAAATGAAAATTTAATAAATTTCACACTGAAATTTTATATAAAAAACCTTGAAAGATTATGATCATTTTTACTTTTTTAAAAAATCATAGAGATTTTTATTAAAACATTATCCATCATTATAGGAAAAGGCTAAGGGGAGAACCAGGAAAAAAACCAAAAACCCAAGGCAGAAAACACCTTAACATAAAATACCCAAAACCTCACCGACCCAAACCCAATAAAAACATTTCCCAGAAAAAACAAACCACAACACCGTAGACAACAAAAGCACATAGGCACATGAAGAAGTAGTTAATAGCTAAACTGCTAGACAGAGCACACAATTGATTCCCCATACACAAGCTCGAAGATTCTCCAAGTCCAGAAAATACGACAGAGATAAATTGGATCCCTCCGGATTAGACTCAACATCATCTTTGAAAATAACCTGGATGAAGAAGATTCTATTGAAACCGAAATGCTTCTAAAAACCATGCATTGGCGCACAAAGATCATAAAACATCAGAGATGCTATGCAGAATCTTGAAATATCCCCTTGATAAACTGAAAAGTTACAAAACAGTTGACATAATATTCTCTAGAAGGAACAAAATCAGGAATCACATCAACATTAGAAATATCCAAAATAAGAACCTATAAACTAGATTCAACAAGAATTGTTGACATCAAAATTTAAATAATAAATCCAAAAACCTACAAACACCATATTAAAGGATGAACACTATTAACAAACAGGGGAACAAGTCAAACACGTCTAAAAGAAGGAAAAAAAATTATCCCTTTGGAAAATAGGGATAACCCCCTCTAAGATTTGATCAGAGCAAGAAGGATTCCACCCATCAGCTCCTTTATTAGCCAGAATATCTACCATAGCATTACCCTCCCTAAAAACAAGGGTAATAATGATATCAATAGATGAGATAAATTGTAAACAATTAATTAAACTATTAATAAGCTTCCCATGTATATGAGTATAAGAGGTTCTAATTGAATGAACGATTATAGTTGAGTAACACTCCAAAAAAATCCTATTCAAACCCCTATTTTAAAAAATATCAAGGGATAAAATTACACAAAGCATCTCAACCTCATGAGACGAGGCAAAACAACAAGAGCTGTAGGAGCAACCCAAAACATCACCAAAGTTGTTCATGAAAACTAAACCATAACCTCAAGGACCATGATTTCCTCTAGAAGAGCCATCAGAATTAATTTTAATCCATCCCAAAAAAGGAGGTCACTAAAAAACATCCATATTACCCAACAGAGGATGAAAATTACCTCTAACCTTGATACGCCTAAGAACTGAAAAATCATACATCGAGTTGTTACAATAAGATTTACAAGGGAGCTTTACTTGTTTCAAGACTGAAAAATACCAGCAAGGAAAGACTGAGGATTGAAACCAACTACATCATGGAGACCCTTGTTTCTTGCCATCCACATGGAATGAACCAGTTCAACAGCAGCACCTTGAAAAATAATTAACAACATGGGAGATAAATGAAGGAGGAACATACCTTTAAGAATGTCATGAATAGTATAAATATTCGGCATTATCTCCTACAAAATATCATAAAGTACCTTCCACATGAAAGAAGTTGTAGAAAAACTCAAAAAACAGATGATCCAATTCCTCCCTGTGTTTATGGCAGAGAATACAAATAGAACAATGAAAAATTCCACAAACCTGAAAATAAGAATAAATAGGGACTTTTCCACGCACTAGTTTCCACAAAAATGTAAACCGAGAGGGGGGAATGATTCTCCTATTAAAATACCCAATCCAATCCAAACTAGACATTGAATTATTTTCTTGAGATTTGAAGAATTTAGAAGTGAGCATACCAGAGGGATTCGGTTCCCAAATCTAGAATCCAACAAGAGATGAAAAACAATAATTACTAATTATCAATTTAATATGATCCAGAATAGTAGAAATATGATATAATTGATCCTTAATAGAAACATCATGGTCTAGATTTGAAATGTCATGACTAAGAGTATCAATAAGAGAATCACCAGTCCAATTATCTTTCCAAAACCTGAGAGAAGAATCTTGAGAGACATAAAATCTAGAATCCACATCAATAAGAGAAAAAGAAGATTTAAAAGAACTCCAAACAGAATAATCCATATAATTAATGTTTCCACATTAGAGTTTAGTGAAGAATATTGACCTCAAGTAAGAATTAGATTTTGAGTTGTCGTTTATTAGATTTCAAGAAAAAAGTAACCTGAAGGGATAGATTAAAAATACTATGATTTTTGATAACAAAAGACCCCCATTCTCAAAGAAATGGTAATAATTGTTCCATGAAAAAGTTACAAATCTTCTTTACAAAATACTACACGTCCAAATGATGTATTTGATGGACTCATTAATTTATTTAATAAGAGAACCATTCCATTTATAATCCATAACGGGATAAATAAATTTAGAAACAATAACAACCTTAACCAAAAAAACACGACCGTCCATTAAATGTGACTTTCCCTTCTAGGAAGCAAGTTGATTCCTGATCTTACTAATAATCCCAGAAAAATAACAATCCTTAATACAACCCCAAAACATGGGAACACCAAGATATGTAAAAGGGAGAAAACCTTCCATAATCCAAAATCAGTGATGACATCTGATTTCCTTGTATGTGAAATATTTCTACCAAAGTAGACAAAGGACTTATTCTAGCTAAATTGTTTCGCAGAAAATTGCTCATAATGCGGAAGATATTTCATCATATTCTTGATATTACTTTTATACCCTTTAGTAAAGGGGATAATATAATCAGCATAAAAGAGATGGGTAGGAGCAGAGAGACCATAACCAACACCAATAGTATTTATCTTACCATTATTGGCCATGATAGAAAACAATCTACTAAGATAATCTTATGAAATAGAAAAAACTATAGAAGAAAGATGATCATGTTACCTAAATCTTCTAGAACAAGAGAAATATACCTCTAAACATCCATTCACAAGAACCCAGATATGAGAAGAAGAAAAAACGATCTTAATACAATTAATGAAAGTGTCATCAAATCCAAACATTGAAAGAATTTTAACAATAAAACCTCAATCCATTGTGTCAATCACCTTTAAATATCTAATTTGAGAGCAATGTTCCCACCACGAATAGGTTATTAAAGTAGATTGATACATTTATAAGTTGTGACAAGACAATATTGAATGGACCTACCTTTGATCAAAAAAATTGATTTGAGGAAATAATTTTATTGGAAATGGGCACAAGTCTACTAGAAAGGATATTAGTGATAACCATGTATAAAGTATTGATAAGAGAAACATGCTTAAATAAATGTATCTCTTTAGCATTTTCCATCATTGTAATAAGAGAAAGAAATTGAGAATCCAAACCTTGAGGAAGATTCCCTCCCTTGAAAAAATGCAGAACAAGGTTTCAAACATCATAACCAATGATCTCCCAATAATTCGGGAAAAAATTTCATAAAGCCATCAGGCTCCAGGGAGCTGTCCGGCTTAAGACTGAAAGCCGCATCCTTGATTTCAGGTTCCAAAGGAATGGAAACATGTCTATAATTATCCTCATAGTTAACTAATTTAGTAATAATACCCTCTGTAGGGGGTTAATGGTAGAAGATCCATTAAAGAGATCTTCATAGTAGGAAATAATGTGCTCTGAAAGATCATGTCTACTACCCTGAATTTGGTCACCTATTTTTAGTAAAAAAAGAGGCCTAGAGTTTTTATGAATGCTTTGGAGATTATTAAATAATTTGGTATTTTTATCCCCATCCTTGAGACAATTTTGTTTGATACTAGCCTTTTTTCATAGAATCTTTTATATTGATCAAATTATTATGTTTAAGAGTCATTTCAGATTCCAAAAAAACATCACGAGAGAAATCCGCATAAGTACATTGCTCTTGGAAAGACATAAGAGTGGATTCATGATTGGAGATGTGTGAGTCAAGATGACTGGACCTATCCATACTCCAGAGTTTAAGATTTCCATTTAGAATCTTTAATTTAACAATACAAGTAATAACATTCCTCTTTCTCCTTACTGAAAACCAAAAATCCCAAACAAGCATATCACATTTAGGATGAAGAACCCAGGAATTATTAAATCAAAAGGGGAAAGGGGGTTTAAAACACTTGATTCAATGTTCAATCGTAATAGGATGATGATCAAAGTTAAACCGGGATACAGACATACATGAAATAGAATACCCAGAATTCAAAGAGAAGTCACTAATAAAACCCCTGTCAATTTCAGTAGCCACCATTCCATTATGGTGCTGTCTATACAATGTAAAATTTTCCCCAACATGATTTACTTCAAATAACACATTTTTTTCAACAGAACCCTTAGATTCTCTAGAAGAAATAGAATAGGTCATAGGACCTATTTTTTCATCATAATTAAGTATCGAGTTTAAATCCCCTATAATAATCCATGGATAATTAATAAAACTTTTTAGAGAATGAATTTTATCCCAAAGAGATCTAAGATCCTGATAACTATTTCTAGCATAAATGATAGAACAAAACATCTTGATGCCCAAATCAGAAAAGTAACAAGTAACATGTTGATTGGTTGAACCAGCAAGGAGAGGATGAGATAGAGAAGAATGATCCAAGAGCCACAAATTATTATCCTTGGAAAATCTATTATTCAATCCTAAAAAATTTAAACCCATATTGTCCAAACATGGAAGAAAGTTATAGTAAACCGTTTTGGGCTCATAAAACCCAAGTAAAACAGGTCCGTACTGCCTAATATAAATCTAAAGATACAAAATTTATTTGTCATTGGCTAGGCCTTGAAAATTCCAAAAAATAATCCTCATTTGTATCCTGATTTGGGGTGAAACCCCCTCTTATTCTCGTCCATCTCATTCTTTTTAGCAAATTTATGAGGTGTCCCTGCTTTCTTCTTTGGTAACTTAGGAATTTCAATTAGACTAGTAATATCTATAAGTGAATTGGACTTAATTTTATGGTCTTGAGTAGAAACCAAATCAACCTTGTCAATATTTCTATGAACAGAAATAGAAGAATCCTTTATTTCAGGTTCAGATTCCCCAGGATCATAGATTTTGTGAGATTGTGTAGTACGAAAATCAATCTCTTCCTTTCCAGATTCAATAAAGCCATCCTGTAATTGTTGCGGGGGGTGTGACCAAAGAAGTAGAATTCCTAGAAAAAATGAGATCCTTTTCTCTGGCTGAGTATAATAAGGCCTTATCAGTAGAATGAGATGGAACAACACCTTTAAATCTGGGAGAAATTTTGTTTTCAAGAGCAGAATTGTACTCCAACGGTGGGCCTATAGAATATCTATGAGGCTGCATACTCAAAACAATATCTATAATATCCTTAGAAAAAGTGGTAAAGATTGATTCCACCTCAAAATTCATTTGTATACTATTGACATATTAAGTTATGCTTTGAGAAATCTCTAATGAAATTAAACTATCATACATGTCTCCACCAAATTCCATTGGAATATTGTGAGGGCATGGATCAGAAAGAAAATTATCTTCTTCCTCCACAATATCATCTCAATATTTAACTAGGGTGACTTGCAATGAAGAAGGAAGATAATGTGAATCTTTCCTTATGGGATTATGATCAATAACCAAATCAGGGGCATGTCCTTTATTCTTACGGAGAATGATATCATCCATTAAATCATCTCCTTTAGGAGGACCCCTAACTTTATTTTGAATCACCCTACAATATTCAATAGAATTCCCAAAAAAAATTCAGAAATCACAGAATGGGGTAATTCTCTCAAACTCAAACTTAACATCAATACTTCATTCATTAACAAGAAGAAAAATGGACTTGGCCCATTCAGAATGCAAATTAACTTCCACTAAAACTTTAGCATAATGACCTAAATCTCCTTCCAAGGTTCTTTGATCTTTCTTTATATGAGAACCAAATAAAGAAGCAAGAACATTTACAAATTTCAGATGCTGATACACAATATTTAAACAATGAAACCTGATCCATATTTGGGCATTGGACTACGTTTGATTAAACGGATCAAAATTTCAATACCATTTAGAGATTTTAAACAGACCTTGTTTAAGGTAAATATTACCTATAGACTGGGCCATATAAAAATCATCTTCATACTGAAACACCAAATGAAATTAACCATTACCAATTGGAATGAGTTTCCATGCGCTTATACCCCAACTTATGGAAATTCGAGGCTTAATGTCATCATAAATGAAAGGCTTATCCCCCCTGGAGATTATTATTCTGCCTTGATGCGTGAAATTGTAAATATTGAATTGTAATTTCATTTCATCTGGATCTTCCACCACAAAGAAAGAAATGTCTTCCTATTTTTTTGATAGAAGAGGTATTAGGAATATCCAATTTCACCGGATATTGAAAACCTGAAAGGGATTTAGTGAAGGGAACACTAACCCTTTTCTGTGAATAAGCGTCAGTAATACCCTTAGCAGAAGAACTTAGAGAACCCATTAATGAGAACTCCCACTCTGGATTGAATGAATCCATGTTCAGGCGAAATTTATGAATCAATGAAGGAATCTGTTACAACGATAAATTCATTTTTCTCTCTTGAACGAGATGTCATCCTCTCTAATAATTTCTTTAGTTTAATAACATGTTTTCTCATTACATCAATATGAATAATTTTAATACAACTTTTTCCAATTCGATGTTTTTAATTTTGAAAAATGGGCTCTATATTTGGAGTCATAATATCCAAATGTATTAACATGGTCCCTTTAATTTGTTATCAATATAAAGAGTTGTGGTTGTAATTTTTTAATTACCATGGTTATGGGTAAATCAGGAAATTAAGGGAAAATATAATATTATATATATTATCAAATTTCCCTAACACTTATCATAATTTTAATGGTAGAGTTTTTATAAACGGAAATCATATTTTCCCTAATTTATAACCTTGTTGATCCAGTTTTAATAGAGTGTGACATTTATAATATTATATTCAATGAGAAGCCAATTTTTTCACACAATTGTTTTTTAGAAGTAAAATATTATTAATATGGGATTATATAATGAATATATTTGTCTCTATATTGTCTATTGAAAATAAAAAAGTTTTTCTTCATTAGTATACTTTTTTTTATTTTTAGGGAATACATAATCAAATTATAGACATGCACAATGATGATGACATAATTTTTTAATTGAAATAAATTTCAGGTATATGATTTTAAAATTACTATAATAAATATAAATCAATGTTATTATTATTAGTGGTGAATTTTTTAGATGAAATGGATAATTTAGTGATGTTTTTTAATTATTTGTTCTAGTTTATCTTTTTTTCAGGATATTTTAAAATTTATAATAATTAATAGTGTAAAAATTGACATTATTGAAATTTCAAAATAACTAATTTTTTATTAAATTATTTAAAATATATAAAAATATAGAAATATGAAAAATAATTTTGATATGTTCCAAAATTAAATCGATGTCTAATTTATTATTATTGTTTACTTTTAAACCAATTATGTTGACAATAATATTTTAAATTAAATGATATCATTGTAAGAGTTAAAATGGCTAAAATAGAAAGATATGGATTAATTTTTTTTAAAAAACTATCTAATTTAATTTAGATTAATGGATTTAGACCTATTATCATCCATTAGTAAAAATATAGAGCTTTTTACACATTTGGTATATAATATAAATTTAAATTAATTTTAAAATTTTAGGATTCAAGAGAGTGACCCTCTCTATTCTTATAAAAGGGAACCCATTTCTCCCATTTTTATGCCCTCAAAACCATTTCTTGGCTGATATGTACCCCCAATAACATCTAATAATCCATCTTTAAATTATATAGCCCTTATATTAGTGATGAACCTCTCCTTATAGATTTTATGGTGTTAATCCAAGGAGATTGTATGTATAGTAGGTTTCACTTTAAATTATGTTTTTCTATTTTATTTCATATTCCACTTCCTTAAAAAAAATTTCCACCATGATGAAATAATAACTCCAGTATCCTAAATATATATATATATGTTATTATGTTAATATCATCACCTAAATCCATATCCACTTCCATCAAATGGGAAAATAAATAATTGTTCGTGTGTACGACAACATAGCGCTTCACGAACCGATATAATTCTGCTTCCATCACCCTCTCTCAAGAATAGTTGTAATGATAAAATTAATCCTTATATATGATATTCATGACATAATCCTAATTATTTGTGAATAATATATCATTTATGTTCTTTTTATTCCATGAACATGAAAATGATAACTTCATTAATGTGTGCGCGTGAACTATCATCTTCACGATGTGATGTGGTTCATTTTTCATCACCACATAATATTGGTGATATATATATATATCTGTAAATTTCGATGATTAATATGATATTACTAATATCATTATAATACAGGAAAAAAATTATTATAATTACCTTTCTCTGTAATGGTCATTGAGGAATGGAAACTATACACAAGCGTATATATGACCTATCATATCCATGTTTAAATGTATTTCATATTATCATAACAATACATAAATGGATTTATTTAAAATTATAATTGACTCATAAACATTAATATTATTCCATGAATAATATTCTAGATATGATGAAAAAATACCATTGTGATTATAGACATCATACCAAAGTCGTTTTAATCTCATGTACCATATACCTTTAAAACATCCAACATGACTATATATAATAATGTAATAGTTACAACATAATATAATTTCATATAAAATGAATAATAAACATGAATGTTTATCTCAATGGTTTAATTTATAAAAATAATTACATTATTAATTAATATAAAGTGTATATGTGACAAATCAGAATAATGGTAAGAGACTTCATCTCAGCCTCTATTCAATGAGGTATATCTAGAATTTATACACCCATCATCTTTTATGAGGTGTATATATATAATCATTAAAATTTAATATCAAAAATTTAGTTATTTTCATGTTATTTAATGTTCTTTTAAATTTAAATTGTTAACAAGGATTATGATTTAAATGATCAACATGTTATAGGTGACCTTTATTGATTAAAGATTTAATTATCAAATCTTTCCCCCCACATGAATATTGAAGAAATTATTTTATATATTTATTTAATAAAATGATTATAAAATAAATTTTATTATATTTTTAATTTTATACAATTTTTTTTTAAAAATATGATCATTTTATATTCTATTTATAATACATTCTACTTCATTAAAATACTACAAAAGGTATGTCATTTTTAACATATTCATAGTCCAAAAAATCTTTATTGCCATGCCAGTTATTTTATATTTTTATTCCTCTATAAGTCATCATGTTTTTAAAATTAAAAACACCCACTTTTAAATCTATGTGTATTCTGTTATTAGAAATTGGGTTTGAAAACGTATTGACTATATATATAACTTTAAATGTTTTTTCCATGAAAATGATATTTTTAGAGTTACATGTATAAAATTGAAAAATTTTATGTGTTATGATTGTATAAAGGTACAAGAAATTTTGATGAGTGGGTAGATGAAAAACTAACTGTGGGTGGCTATATGATAACCCAATGATGGGTGGTTATATTTTAACCTCCTGTATATGGGTATGGATATTGTCCATATGGATATTCCATTTGTTAGAGTGACGTGTATAGAAGTTAGTCACATGGTTATTTCACTTTGAAGACTGACAATTATAAAAATTTCCCAAGGTACCTTCTTGTTCATTTATTCATTCTATGGTTTTATGGTAATATTGTGCTTAAAAAAATATTTGAAATGTGAATATTTCAACGAAATTATTTCTTAAATATTAATTGTTGAATGTACTAAATTATGATATAATTTTTCTGGGGTTTTATGTTTATCATTAGAATAATGGTTTAAATCTTTTTATATCCATTAATAAGTTTTTTATTACCATACCAAGTTTTTTAATGTTTTCACGTTACTTTATGATGAGTAAGGGATTGTAAGATTTCATGGTGACTATAATGAAGGGAATCATAAAAGAGAACTTGGTTTAATTTTTTTTATAAAATTGATTATGGGAAAAATGGATACTCTTCAGAAGATCCCAAATTTTATTTTATTGTTTTCTTACATCTGATGTCCTAATTCTAAATAACACTAAACCTAAAAATATCCTCAATGTGAAATAATGGGAAATTATTGAATTAACTCATGATTAAGTAACATTTTATTTTCAGTAACCTACAGTTAGTATCGTATGACAGTTTAGAAAATTATAGAGTTTTGGTTAGTTTTCATACAATTCCCATATAAGATTTTAATATTGGGGTTAACATGAAATGATGTAGCATTTCAATATTTCAGTGTTTCTTCTTGTACGATATGTATGTTCAGAATTTTTTTTCACATAGGAAACATGGTAGTTATCATGGCAATGCATCGAGAGGAAAACATCCATCCAAACTAGCATCATGATATGTTTGGATTCAAAACAGATAAATTTTTTTAAGTGATGGATCAGTTGAAATAATATATAAATTATGTTGGTATCCATTCTAAAGAAGAACCCTTTGAACCAAAAATTAATATGTCTATAGTGTTACATTTGATGAGGAAATATACCCCATCATTCAAATGATAATCAAACCCCATGATAGTTAAATGATTGATTAATACCCTAGAAAAGAAATGTATATCATGGGTTGATTGGATAATGAAAAGGCAGTAATGTCCCAATATTTCGGTATAATTTTATTTATTTATATGGAATTACTTCGAGACCGTAAAACTTGACGGTGCGTGATTCTGAGGCCCGAAGAGCCCATAAGGATCCGTCAAAGTTTTGTTAAACTTTAATTAGCCTATGTAAGCTATTTTCATGGAAAAGTGGAATAACACTTAAACTATTTTCCAAATAAGAAATCTGAGGGCTCTCTTGCGTTCAGGATTGTGTGCTTACCCTAGGCGCGACTCGTGTTTAGACAGTGCAGGTGTCCTGCAAGAAAACCTGAAAATGGCATAACCGTAAATAAAATTATTAAATAAAATTATTTTATTATTCAAATACATATAACTCACAAATGGTAACTCGGATTGAAAATCTGAGACCACTGCTGAACTCATGAGTGTATGCTTTCCCTACGTTGATACTAACAATGGCCAGCATTGACCACTAGTGATTGTTAGTTTTTGGCCATAAATAAAACATTTAAGGGAAAATTATTTTATTATAAAATCCATAACTTCTAAATGGTGTCTCAGATTGAAAATCCAAGGGTACGATGAGTTCGTATGGGAATGTTCACTTTAGGTGGAGCCTAACCTCGACTAGAGTGGGTCGAGGGTGTACATAATTAAATTATTGAACATTTTTATGGTACGTTCAGTAAATGCGTGAGTGACATTTTATATCTTTTAAACCCCTGATCGGATTAAAAATACGAGGTCCTTGTTGAATCCACAACACCAGGATTCTCTTAAAAGAGTCATTACATTGATAGTTGTAGGTTTGGGGAAAAAGTTATGTTTTTTGACTTTTTAAAAATAATGAAATAAAATAATTTCATTATTTTATTTTCATCCATATCCTCCAATAGACAAGTGGCGTGATGGGCCATCGATCTGTGAAGACAATAAATGGGTTGACCTTCTAACCCTCCGTAACGACGTCGTTGGGGGATTTGGATGGTTTCCAATTTATGAGCACCCATTAATTTCCCATGTTGTTACATACCCTTCCCTAATGCTATATATAAGGAGCATGGGGGGAGGTACTTATACATTTTTTCCAAGAAATGAATTGTTGAAGGTGCACCGTGACACTAGACCCTTATAAAATGGATCTGATCCCAGCGGGAGGTGACAAGAGAGACAAAAACACAAACAGAAGGGTGACATATGAGTGACCTTGTTGGGAACCTGTTGTGGGAACGAAGAACACGGCCAACCTTCAAGTGTGGACGTTCTCCAACGAGTTTACGAGATTATAATTGTGTAGATTGATTTTTTCCCCACATTTCATTCTAAATTGATATGACTAGATCAACTCATAAACAAGTCTATCTATTGTTATTTTTTTATTTGCGAGTGGGTTTGTATTATCGTTGGGATCAGGATTGGAATAAAGGTATAAAAATAAATTGAATTTTTTTTTCAAAACCCTATATTTATTTTTCTAATGAGGAGTGTGCGAGCTGACATGAACTAGGCCCGAGCCCCTTCACTTGTACGTTGACTAAGATCACCCATTTTGGAGAAGGCAAAAAACTGAATTAGGGCCTACTGTATTGAAGAATGTGATCCGAGGAGGCCACAGGCTCAGATGATGCAGGAAGCTGGCCACTAGTGCACAACTGGAAGCCCGATGTGCACCGTGATTCTGGTACCAGTGTTAGCTGGGGCGCACAGATGCACGCTGGTGGCACGTAGAGGCACCGATCACTTGCCTTGTGTAAGGACCCACTGCCGCCTTGGGGGCATTGGAGCAGTGGTGGGGCGCTCCCCCGACGGCACCGCCATGTGGAAGCAGGGCCATGAACAGCATTGTACGCAGTAGGAATAGGGGACACTAGATCGACCGGCGGCCAGTGGATGAGGCGTGTGCCGGTGGCGTGCCCGGCAGCACAGCCACAACCTGTCTGTCGCGGCCTGGAGGACTCGCGGTTCCATGTGGAGCCAAGTTGGATCAACCCATGTGGGTAGACCCGCTGACTTGGCTTTGAACCATGTCATGCCTAAAAAGTTGTGTCGTGTCTGGGTGTCCCCAGCGGCCTCCACCTCCAGGCGGGTGGCACCCCCGGTCTGGCCCAGTGGACCGACCCACGACCCAGCAGACCGACATGCCACCTAGAGGGTCGCCTCGTTGCCCATTGGGCTGACTCACGGGACAGTCGGGTTGGGTCAAGCCCAGTGTGCTGGGTCGACCTAGATCGACCAGGGTCAGCCCATGGCGAACTAGGTCGGGTGGGTCTGACCGGGGCGGAGCGGACCTAGACCCAGTAACGACCAGTTACACAAAACTGGCCCTAACTTATTAATTGGAAATCTGTTTGATGAACTGTCTATGACGTCAGGATCCTTAGGACAAGGAATACCTTTTTTAAAACTCCACCTGGGGTTTGGAGAATTATGGGGTATGGCTGGGTTGGAACGAACAGGAATCCAACTTGGCATCAGCACTAAAATGCATGTATCTTGCCAATCGTTCATTCAGTTCATGAGATTTTTGTGGCTTTGGCTCTCTCAAGAGTAGAGGGATTGTTTCTCATAATTTTTGGTGACTTTCAAAGATATAACGATGTAGTGAGTGGATTGAGGAGTATTCCAACCATGAAAACTATGTACAGAATCCTACGGCTGGCTGAGACCTGAAGACAGCTTGAAGATGGACCAGTGGGAAGCAACTCTATGTGACCCAGCAGACCCATGGTGGGGAGAGGCTCTGTGTGACCTATCAGAACCATTGTACTCAACAGGAGGAGTACCTCAGTTTGGCCAAGGTGGTAGGCGGCTCTGTGTGACCCAGTAGGCCCACGGTGGGAAGTAGCTCTGTGTGGCCCGACATGACCACGGTACCCATCTGGGATATATACCACACCGGTTCAAGGTTTTTGGTAAGAGGCTCTGTATGACCCTTCATGCCCATTGTAATCGATATAAAACTAGTTCTGAAATATCCAAGAGTTCGACGATTTGATTATCCTTTTATTCCTGACCTAAAGGGATACCTGGTGTGAGCTGGGTCCTTTATCTTTCTGGTGATACCTGTGTAGTACATTTACCTTCACGGTGTAACATTTGTGATATGCATCCCTCAATTATGAGATGAGTATATGTTGGTAACATAGGTATATGTATGGGCATATATCTATGTAGAGTTATTGACTACTTCTTTCTTTGTTATTGAGGTCTTGCTTTATGGTATTTACTTTGTGGAACTATGGGAGACCTTCAGGGGTCTATGGATCCCTACTAAGTATTTTTATACTCGCACCTGCACAATCTTCACCTGCACCTTATTGTGTTTTTTGCAGATGGAGAGCATTTGGGTTGAAACTTGAGGGAGCCCGGACCACGGGGTAAATGAGGGAGACAGGCAGATGTGGAGTGGTGTGGAGACGATTTGTACCTACCATTTAGGTAGGATCCTCAGTGGATGATCCAAGAGCTATTTTGTACTCTTCAGCTGTATTTTTATCTTCCAGTTGTACTTGTACTTTATAATTGGGATTGTATTTACAGCCCATTTACCTTCAACACTCTTTCTACTACAATAGTTACTTTGGGGTTACATCATCGTTCTATTCTAGTATATGTTGTTACTTCTTGTTGACATCTTGTACTGTGTGTCTGTGAAGGTTAAAAAGGACATGCCAACCTATTTTAGGGATATTCCTTTCCATTGTTAGTCGCTAACCCCTGGCCTATGGATGGTGGGATTGGTGTAGTCATGACACAGGCCCCGAGGGATGGTTCCTGAAAAAGTGGTATCAGAGTAGTTGGTTCTACCAAAGAAATAAGACTATGATCTTTTCTATGTGGAAATAGTGTTAAGTGTTATGAGAGTGGTTTTATGTTTGGGGTATCCAATGTTGGTTTGGTGACTAACGTACCCACACACCAGGACCCTGAATTCTGATTTCCGTCTTAGTACATGGAAACACTGATTCCTGTTGTTTTTAAGTGTTTTTCCTGTGATTTATTTGGAGTCATCACATCAGCTATAACTTAATGACTGTAGAGAACCAATTCCTTATCAGGATTCCGCCACGTACATAGCTAGCTAGGATTCCCGAGAGAGTATTCAATGACGGCCCACCGATCAATGAGGCCTTGATGCAGGGTCGTCTTATAATTTTAGCACATTCGAGTGGTAAACCAGTAGAACCACCACCTATTGGGTAGTAAATGCACCTACCCCCACCAGTAGATGGTGCACGTATATTGAGCGTGTTTCACATGTTTTAGCAGTAGAGAGCCCCTGGATTTTGAGTTGAGATAGTTCCCGTGGTAGCTGAGGACTGGCTGGAGCCTGTGAATAGAGTTTTCTTGCTAGTTGGGACACCAACAAATCATAATGTTATCTGTGTTGTTGGTATTTGTCAGTGTGTGACCATGACAACGGTCCTCATGGTGATGAGGCTTCGGTACATGGACTGTCACCCGAGATGGTACCTTCAAGTAGTGTGCTAGTTATAACACTGCTCATTGGTCAGCAGTTACAACCGACTGTACCAATAGAGGACACATTTAGGCATATTGCCTTTTATGTGTTTCATCATCAGATAGCCCTCAGCTTCTAAGGCGAGCCCATCTCGGAGGCAGCTATGGACAGACTAAAGGATGTTGCCGAGTTTTCATCTAGCCAGGGTACCATTCGATCTGATGGTGGTCTCAGTAGAGACCCTTCTACGTGGCTCACCAAGATGATGACAGGGTTTAGATTACCCTGATCTTGTGAAGAGGTTACTTTTTCTGTGGACAAGATTGAGAACTTTCTTCAGATAAGGGGGGCTCTTGACATAAATATCTATGGGATGATATTTCCCTAGAACTTATACAACTTTAGCAAGACTACATGTTGATAGTTGACTATTCATTGATGCGTACCGACTATCCCAAGTACTCGATGAATACAATAAGGTCAGTGTTTCTGGGCTTGGACCTCCAAGAAAAGTGTGTTTAGGAACATCAAAGTCTTGATTATTTTTCTATGCATTCCTAATTATGTTTGGGTTCTTGAGAGAACTATTGTAGTTGATTTTTCTTTGGGTGAGTGGATGCGGCTAGTGTTTGTAAACAGTGGTATAACCGAAAACTAATGCTAGTCTAATAGACCTAGGCATGTAAAAGTTTTTGGGAATATGAAGTGATAAGGACAATAAATCTGTAGGGTAGTAGATGTGGATATGGAGATAAGAGAGTAGCATAAGGTGTTATACATTTCAACATGTTACAACCACCCCCTCAATGTGGTCCCCACTGTGCTCTAGGAGTAGGGGATAAGGGAAGAGTGTAGCTACATGAGGTCAAAGATTATGACCCTAGGGACCCGGGATTTACTAAAGGTATTATTTGTTTCAACTACGAGTTGTTATAATAATAGACATAGGAACTAATCATTCCATCATTCCATGAATCTTTTTCAAGACCTAGAGTTTCCAGTTAACCAGCTGACTTGAGCCTTACGTCTGGATATACCATTGGGAGGAGACTCAAATTATTTCACTTGCCGACATTGTGATCTAACCCTTGAGGTGAGAGATTCTGTTGGAATCACATTGTGGCAGCGTCGGGGCCTTAAAACGTTAGTTTGGGTATGGAATGTATATCGACTGTTCATACTCATATTGACTCTATTCAGAAAAAAAGTTATGGTTTATCTACATTGTTGGAATAGGGTTTCCCTTGGATATTGAAGAAGGAAACACATGCATCATAGAATAAACTCATTCAAAGGATGGTGAGACTGATCACTCTTCAGTCCGCCAGCCTTACCCTAATGGTAGTTGGTGTTTTGAGTTTTCAGTTCTGAACAAAAGTGGCAGAGTGTGGGGACATCCTTTAAAAAGATTTTTCTAGTTTTTCCTCCCCGAAGGGAGAGATAATTTTACTTTGATTGGGTACTACCAATGTTTGGAACCAGACTTTTCCAGGGTAGTAGCACCCTTTTCACCTTTGATAAAGATAGGGGAACCTTTTATATGGATGGAAGTGTCCGCAGAGCTTTCAGAATTTGAGACTATGATGATGGTAAGAGTTCCTCCAAACATTGACTTTGAGATAGTCCATACTCCTGGGAAGGGGAACGTGGTAGCAGATGCACTCAGCCGTAGCTCTTGTCTATAGCTGCTGAGTGAGGAATTAGAGTAACTAGTCACGTTGTTGATATCCTTCGTGGATAAAGAGGGAGAATCTTACCTCCAGTCTATGATTTTCACTCTTCCAATTCTTCAGCTAATTAAGTAGGCACAGCTTGGGATGTTGACTGTGAAGCCCAACGTGCTTAGATATCTTCAGGACAGGCACATGATAAATTTTATGAAGGTGGGGAACATTCCATCCTCTTCAAAGGATGCACCATGGTGCCATTGATGCATTGGGAGGTGGTTTTGAGGGAGATCCATACATCACCTTTATCAGTACATCCTATATTGGAAAAGATGTACTAAGACCTCTGGAGGCAGTACCGGTGGATATGGATGAGGGAAGTAGTGGTAATGTTTGTATCATGATGTGTCACTTTTTAGCAAGTAATGAACGCCTAGAGACGATATAAGTCTTATGCCGACAACAGATAGAGATCCTTGGTGTTCCAGGAGGGACACCAAGTCATTCTATGGGTCTAACCCTAATGAAGCATGTTGAGTTTTGGCCGGGGTGGCCATCCATATCCAAGGTTCATCGAGCCTTTCTATATTCTCAATAGAGTGTGAGAGGTGGTGTACCATCTATCACTTTCCCAATAGATCCACAGGATACATAATTTTTTCCATGTGTCACGGCTGAGGAGATGCGTACGTGATCCATTTCATTTTATCGACACTGTGAGTTTAACGTTGATGATGGGGTGACTTTTATAGAGTTCCCATTAGGGATAGAGGATGGACAGGAGTGAGTTCTTTGTGGATGGTCAATCCCTCTGGTGTGAGTTCGGTTCTAGCACGGGGACCTCCAGAAGAGAACTTGGGAGCGGGAGGCTCAGATTTGTGCTCATTACCCTCTTTAGATTGTTTTGCGTTTGTTTTTGATTTCGTGTTCATAAAGCCCTAAGGGGGGGGGGGGAATGTAATATCCCAGAATTTATGTATAATTTTATTAATTATATGGAACTATTTCAAGACCATGAAATCTAACAAGACATTATTTCGAGGCCCGAAATGCTTAGAATGATCCATCGATGTTTTGTTAAGATTTAATTAGAATTCCTAAGATGTTTTCCTGAAAAAGTGGAATAAATCTTAAATGGTTTCTCAGATCATAAATCAGATTGAACCTTTAAATTAAAGATTGTAAGATTACCCTAGGTGCGAATTAAATTTATTCATTGTGGGCCTCCTATGAGAAAACCCAAAAATGGCATAACCTTTTATAAATTAATTAAATAAAATTATTTTATTTTTCAAATTCATATAACTCACGAACAGTAACACTGAATGAAAATCTATGACAACAGCTGAACTTGTGGGGTATGCTTTCCTTAGGCTGATATTAACATAGGCCGACATGGGCCACCAGTGAAAGTTAGTTTTTTGTCTTAAATAGAATAATTAAGTGAAAATTATTTCATTGGAAAATCCATAACATCTAGAGAGTAACACGGATTGAAAATAAAGGGTATCGTTGAGTTTTTTGAAGTGTGTTCCCCTTATGTGGAGCATAGCCTCAACCGACGCGGGTTGAGGGTGAACATTATTAATTTATTTAAAATTTTGTATGGTATGTTCGGTAAACATGTGAGCAGCGTTTTCAAACATTTGAAACTGTGCCCGGATAAAAAATCCACATGCACCACTAAATATGTAGCAACTGGATTCGCATAAGGGACACCTTATATTGAACATAATAGGACAGTATAAAAATATATGTTTTGTGACTATTAAAAAGAAATGAAATAAATTAATTTTAATTTATTATTTTTTTTATATCATTCAATGGACAAGAGGTGTGTGGTGCCAACGATGTGTTACGCCAATAAATGGCTTTCCTTGCCAACCCAAAGTAACGAAATCATAGTGGAATTTGGATGGTTTCTAATTTATGAGCACACATTAATTCCCCAAGCCCTCACTTACCCTACCCCTCCCTTATTTATATAGTGATTTGTTTGAGGTACCGGAATAGCTTCACCATGCAACAAAGTGTTGAAGGAGAATCGTGACGCCAGACACTTAGAGAACAGAGATGATCCTAGCGGGAGGTGACATGTGACAATGAACCACAAACCAAAGGGTGGCGTACGAGCGACGTTATTGGAAAACTTTTCTGGGAACGAAGAACATGATCCACCTTTAAGTTCAGATGTTCTACATATAGTTTATGAGGTAGGGGTTGTGTTGATTGATTTTTTTCCCCAGGTTTCATTCTAAAATGACAAGAAAGAATCAACTCCTAAAAATGTTGATACGTTATTCTTTTTTTTATATGTTCATGGGTGTGTATTATCGTTGGGATTGAGATTTTAATAATGGAATTAAATTCCATTAAACTTTATTTCAAAACCCTGGATTTTGTTTTTCTAATGTGGTAGGCATGATCTGAAATGAACAAGGCTTGAGACCCTCCGCTTGTGCATTGATTGTGACCGCCCATTTTGGAGACGAAGACAAATCTAATCAAGGCCTACAGTAGTGAAGAACATGATACCATGAGGTCATGGGCTCATATGATGTCAAAATCGGGCCACATGTGCATGACCAGCGGACCGGCGAGCACCCTTTAATAGGCACAAGCGCCGATGGTGGCGCACAAAGGTACGATGGTGGCACATGGCAGCGCCAGCTTCTGGCCCGGCAGAAGGTCTGAATGCCACCTTGGGCAGCGTCAGAGTAAGGGTGGGGCCAACCCTTGGCAGCTCGCCCACACGGCAGTAGGTTAGCATGGTAGGAGCAGGAGCAGATAGATGAACCACCAGCCGGTAGATGGGGCGCGCGCTAGCGGCACGCCCGGCAGCAAAGCAGCAGCCCGTCGGCCGCAGCACAGAGGACCCAGGGTGCCATGTGGCACTGCGTTGGGTCAACCCCCACGGATTGAGCAGCATAGATTGCTCCACACCACATCGGTCCTACTCGGATGTTTCGCATCCAAGTGTCCATGGCAGCCCGCGCTGCTAGGACGGTGGCACCATGGGTCCAGCCCAGCGGGCCGCCCGTTGCCCAGTGGGGCGTCCCACCGCCAAGCGCCCCCCCCCCCCCCCCCCCCGGGTTGACCCGCAGCCTAGCCGGGTTAGGGTGGGAAAAGTGGGCCAGGTCGACCCAGATTGATCTTGGTCAGTCCTGCTAAACCGGGTAGGGCCAGTCCGACCAAGGCAGACTAGACCTGGACTTAGTACTGACGAGTTGCAAAAAATGGGCCCTACATTTTAAATCAAATGTTCATTTGACGAACCGTTTACAATGTCAAGATCCTTAGGGAAAGGACGTCCTTTTGGGACACTCCATGTGAGTTTTTTAGAATGTTTGGGTATAGCCAGGAGGGATCTAACATCCATCCCGGACAACGACAAGAAAATGCATTTGTAATTCATATCGTGCATCTAATTGGCGAGACATCTGCGTCTTTGGGACTCACATGATGAGAAAAACAATTGGGAATACATTTTTGTGTCTTCCATAGATATCATGATGTATAGAGTTGCTTGTGGAGAGTTCCTCCCAAGGAGACTATGTACGGAACCTTGCGGTTGGCTGAGACATGAAGAGGGCTTGACAATGGGCCAGTAAGAAGCAGATCAGTGTGACACAGTAGGCGAATGGTGGGGAGTGGCTCTGTGTGACCCGACGGACCCACAGTACTCGAAAGGAGGAGTACCTCAGTTTCACCAAGGTGGGAAGCGGCTCAATTTGACCTGGTAGGCCCACTGTAGGAAGCAGATCTGTGTGAACCGACCTGGCCACGGTCCCCATTAAGGATGCATACCACAATAGTTCACTGTTAGTGGGAGGCATCTCTATGTGACCCGGCAGGCCCAATGTACTCAATATAAGAAGAGTTCTCTAGCAGCCGAGGAGTTAAATGATTTTATGGTCCTTTTATCTTTGACCTAATGTGATACCTGATGTGATCTGAGTCCTTTATCTTTTTGGTGAAACCTGTGTGGTACTTTTACCATGGTGGTGTTACCTTTGTGATATAACTCCATCATTTGTGATATGAGTATATCTTGATAACATAGGTATATGTATTGGAATATACCTATGTAGAGTTTTTGAATGCTTCTTGCTTTGTGATTGCGGTCTTGCTGTGTGGTATTTTCATTGTTGAACTCTAGGAGACCGTTGTGTGTCTCTGGGTCCCTACTATGTATTGTTATAATCACCCTTGAATGGGCCTCACCTGAATCTTGTTCTGTCTTGTGCAGATTATGAGCAGTTGGGATGAGACTTTAGGGATCCCGGACTAGCTAGTACACGAAGGGGACAGGTTGACGTGGTACGTTGTGGAGACGATCTGTACCTACCCTTTAGGTTGGATCCTCGGTGGCTGATCAATGAGCTATTTTGTACATTTCATTTTCATTAGTGCCTTTCATTTGTAATTGAACTTTACAATTGGACTTATATTTCTGGCCCCTTTACCTTTAGCACTCATTTCACTACAGTAGTTTGTTGTGGTTACATCATCGTTTTTTTCTAGGCTGTGTGGTTTCTTCTACTTCCTCTCGTCGACTGTGTGTCTTTACAAGTTAAAAATACAATTCCTTCCCATTTTAGGGATACAACTTTCTAGTGCTATTCTCTAGCCCCTGCCCAATGGAAGGCACACTTGGTGTAGTTATGGCATGGGCCCCAAGGGATGGCTTGTGAAAAATCATCCCTTTAAATTTTTCATTTTGAAGTAAATGATAGAAAATGGTGGTCAATGATTAATAATATTAGACAACGTTAAGACATTGATTAAATGGAATTGGATGAATTGAATAATACTTTTCCTATGAAATATTTTTCTAAGGATGTTTGACATAGGATGGAAAAAATGTAGAATTGAGACCAAAGGATGAATATTTTGTTGTATCAAATGAATAAAACATCACCCCTTTGGCTTGGTATATCATAATTTTAGATGTGTTATTAATTTTAAGATAAATTGGTATTACTTTTTATTGAATCCAATATAAATATATATATGTTTTGGACTCTCATCCATTCAAAATCTATGAGAAATGTTTTCGTTGTGATAAAAATGTAGAAATGGTTCTTGATGATGACCGAGTGTCCCATGAAAATAAGAAAAATAAATGTTCTAATTAGCATTCAATGGGAATAAATTATGAAAATATGATTTAATCTAAGAAATCCACATTCTCATCTTGTGAGAAGTATGGTATAAATCTTCCTGGATAATTTCATTCAATTTCTGGGAAGTGCTTCTGATGTAGTATGTTTTATCAAATGGTTTGTGACTATAATGGATATTGTCATAAAAGTAAGGAGAAACCATCAATAATTTGTTTTAGTTTTAATGAGTCTAGAAATTATGATATCATAAGTTGGTAGATAATTACTCAGGGTGGAAATCATCATTAGAAAAAACAAACTGTGTTAAAAAATCTAGTTCTAGTACATCAATTGATGTTGGTAAATCTGGTGATGTCATTGAAGCTCTAGGGAGTGCAATATTTTTTGAAGGTTATTTCCATGTTCATGGTTTTAGACACTCCTTAAGAGTATTAAATTTATGTGATCGTAAATTGATTGAGGACTCTTGGAAGATGTTCAGTTGGGTATATGTTTATATATGGGTTTTTTTAGTGATAAGTATTTCTAACCATATGGACATGAATTTCAAGGTATTGACAAAATTTTGTGTTTATAAGATCTTTGAGGATTAAGAATATTTCTTGGAATTTTAATAACATATAAATGAAAATGTGATTAAAAAATATACATATTTAAATTATTTATATTTTCTCGTATTGATAGAGGGGTAAATAATTCATCAGCTTTATAAATAGGATCCTCAAACAAAAAAAGGATTATTCATTCACTTTTTTTATCATGAAATTAATTCCATTTTAAGAAATAATAGATTTATGGTTTTGTGATTGTTAAATTTCTGATCACTGTATTCTCTATCACTTTCCATTAGAACATGATAGCTACTTTTCTCTTCTATATTAATTTTTCCCTATAAGGAATCCTAGTACGTGTTTCCATTGGTAACCTTCAAACTTCCATTTCTTTATTTTAAATTGTAAGTATCATTATTCATTTTCCTGATGTGGTATTTCGAAAAATGTATTTTGAAAATTCAAATCCTTATTTTCATTTCCCAACTCTTAATTGAAAAGGCATAATTTGTTAAATGATAGTAGAATGTAACATCGTTAGTTTTTAAAAGGAAACACTAGGTTCGATTGCGTACATGATACACTGCATAACTCTTAAATGAACCATTAAATATTATTGTCTAGTTATTACCATTATAACATATCCATTAAAATGGGTGGATTGAAAAGGGTTAAATAAATTATGAAAATATTTGTTTACATTGACTAATTAATTACAAATGAGCGTAATAATTATTTAAAGAAAATATGATATGATTTTCTGAAAAAAAAACTCAACAGACATGAAAACGAATATTTATATTAATAAATAAAACAATTTATCTTATTTAATTATATTACTGTATTAAATATAAAAATAATATATTAAATATAATATTAAACATTAATTGTATTAATTTTCAATGTCTCATATTTGAAATAAATCTAATTTAAAATATAAATTAGGTATTTTTCTGAAAATTATTATTTTCATATTTTTGTGGCACACTTATTTAAAAAATAATTTTATACACATTTATAAAAAAATATTGGAAAATTTAACCTTCTTCTTTGAAAATGGAGTAACGAAATTATCTCTATTTTAGTTTTTTTATTTTTCTCATAAGATACATGTGTTGATGAACTGTTAAAAATTACAATACTTTAATTGAAAACTAAATTTTCGTGTGGCCTATTTGAATTGTAAGATAATATTTTTGACCGTTTTAAATGAATATTAAGAAAATAATTTTATCATTTTATCCAATTAAGCTCGTTGTAATCATTTTCACATTGAATTTGGATACTAAAATATTTAAATCTTCTTATTGATTTTACATTAAAAACATGTTTTCTAATAACATTAATGGGATTAATTTTAATTTAATTTTTTACAATTCTATATATTGAATTATAAAAAATGGATTTAATATTTGGAATCATAAGTTCCAAATATCTCAAATATAACCCTCTTATTTTTGGAAAATATTAATAGTAAATTTATTAATTTTTTATTACCATGGTTAACGGTAAATCGGGTAATTAAGTGTAATAATAATAATGAATATTATAAAATTACCATTAAACATGTCCTAATTTTGTTGGATGATTATGTATTGAACAAAATCCTTAATGGGGTGAAATTTTAATCTTTTAATACACTTGTATAATAGTATGGCCATTATAATATTATATTCAATGAAAAGATAATTTTGTCACACTTTTGTATTTGAGAGGTGAAATATTTTTAATATTGGGTTATATGATATATTTATTCGACTATGAATTGTATATTGAAATATAAAATATTTTTCTTCATCAGGATAATTTATTTTTAATTTCTATAGAATAAATAATTAAATTAAAAGATTTCTCAATGATGTTGTAGTAATTTTTTTATTAAAATATAATATAAAATAAAAGAAATTAAAAATACTAGAAGAAGTATAATTTTAAATAAAAAAAATTTATATTAATTTTGTAGATAATTTTGACATTATAGGGATGTTTTATAAGTTTTCAAAACTCTTTAACTTGTCATTTCAGTATTTTTAACTATTCAAGAAATGGATATAGTCAAAATTGGCCTTATTGATATTTTAAAATAAAAAATATTATATTAAATAATATAAAATTTATAAAAATATAAAATTCATCTTAATAATTGATATATATAACAACATGACATCAGGAAACCATTTATTGGTATATTTTTAATTTATTTTATTTATATGAACACTAAAATTTTAAATAAGATGATATCATTGTAAGAGTTAAAAGTGTTCAAACAGAAAGATGAGGATTATAAAAAATAATCCAAACATGTCTAATTTTCATTGGGTAAATTTAATTCAACATATTATAGTAATATAATCAATAAAATTAACATTATTACCACTTTTGAAGGAATATTAATTTATATTTTCTTAGTATTTTTTAGAATCACTATGGTGCCCCACTCCATTCTTATAAAAGGACGACCATTATTCTCATTTCAATACATATCAAAACCATTTTCGATCCACCAATATATACCCAAATAACTTATTATAATCCATACCCACATTCTATAGTCATTATTTTAGTCATAACATCATAACATGTATTTTAAAGGTTTTAATTAAAGGAGATCATCTGAAAAAGATATATCTTTAAAATTTAACATTTTCTATAATATTAATTCTTCAAATTCCATAAAATCATATTCCATTATGATGAAATAATAACTATAGTATTATCAATATATATATATATTTTTACCATAACCTAAATCCATCTACCCATCGACTGAATAGGAAATGTATTAATCGTTCGAGTGTAAATAAGATTACCACCTCATAAACCAATATATTTTTTATCCATCACCATTTCTAAATAATGGTTGAAATGATTGAATTAATATTTTTATAAAATATTTATGATATTATTATAATTTTTTAATAATTATATATCATTTATTTTCCTACATTTTCATGAACATCAGAATGGCAACATTTTTCTTGCGTATGTGTGAACTATCACCTCTATGATGTGACGAGATTCATTTTTCATCACCAAATCACATGGATTATATATATATATATATATATATATATGAATATTTAAAATTTTAATATGGTATTAATGATATTCTTATAATTTTATAAATATTAAATAAAACATAACCTTTTTCAAAAAATTTCATTAAAAATGGAAACGTTAGTCATGCGTCCGTACAACTTTGATTCTCCAAGATTATAACTTTGTTCATTTATTCATAACCATAAATAAAGGGATTCTTAAAGTATAATAGAAGTATAAATGTGTTTATAATTTAATTAATATTATTATGGATATGATGGAATAATACTATTTGACTATATAAATCAACCCATGTCATTTTGGACTCATGTACACAATATTTAAAAACATCCAATGAGAACATATATAATTAAGAAATTGTTATATCATAATATTAAGTGATATAAATGGTATAATAATAATTAAAATTCTGTTTGGAATTAATTAATTAATTAATATAAGTGTAATTTATTTCAATAATAAATTTATAATTACCCCATATTGATTATACATGAGGATCATATGCACATTCATGATTTCTATCATGAGGTAAGGGGATATCATGTATCATTTACATTCATGAAAAGTATATCATATTCACCAATTATTCTTTTTTGTGGTGTATATACTACCCCTATTCTTATGACATATCATGAATCAATTTAACTTCATGGTATTATATGATTCATTTAATGTTATTCCTTTCATTGGATTATGAATAAAACATTACCGAAATAGTAAGAGTGTATTTATCTATCTTATTATTATTTTGGAATGTTTATGTATTTGAATTAATTGGGGATATTAATATATATTTAATTAAATAAATATATTGTATCCTCCTATTTTTATTCATGAAACATTTAATCTAATAGGTCTATTTGTCGTCACGTTGATACATTAAATGATTGAGATGTATTTTTATGAAAATCCTACAGTATTACGCTATTTAGTTTTGAAAAAAAAAATATATTCGAAGACCATGATTTCAAGAAATTGTTTCAATATTATTTTTAAAATTCTTCAAATTTTTTATTAAATATATTTTAACTCATGTTATATGTTCAAAAAATTGAAAGAAAGCTGCATATATTTTATAAACGAGGCATGTTTGGATTTTATCTAATGTGTAAAAGGAATAATGGTTTCGACATGTAAAACACATATGGAAATTCCATCATCATAGAATATAAATGATTTAAAGATAGTTATAAAATATTAAAATTATATTTTAAAAGAAAATTATTTTCAAAATATTTGTGAACGTTTATTTTTAACAATATTTGCACTGTAGAAAGAATATTTTTTCTAGAATATTTTTAATTAAATTTTTAGTACAACTACATTTTTTAAATACATCAACCGTTTATTATATTTATACTTAAAAGGGGATATGTTGTCATGATTCCATCTATCCTGAACCAAATTGTGTCGTCTTCCAACATGGCACCCAACTCGGTCGATGGCATTGCCCGAAGGGAGTTCCTGATCCCCATGGGATGGAAAAAATGCTCGTGTATCATAAATAAATATATTGAACGATTTACCTGAATTTATAAACATACTAAAAATAAAAAATTAAAAAAACTGCTTCTGAAAATTTTAACCAAAAAAATATTAATGAGATTCCAGGATTGAATTACAAGGATTTAAACCAACATCCAATAAGGGATCAAAAAAAGGTGTATCATGTTAATATCAAAAACCACCACAATTCATGGGGCATCTTCTTCAATCCACCTCTACAATACTACTCCAAGATGACATCAAGAAACCAGAACCACCATAACCCAAATCATTTCCCTTATCTATGTTAGACATTTTAAAGCCTACTTATCCAAAATGGTGTAATTTGGGAGTGAGAAAATTCCTATTAAGATTCCAGAAAATAAAATATTCCATGCACTAAAAATTATTATTTTAAAAAAGTTAAATATTTTACACAATGGAAATTCTTGTTACAATTTTGTTAAAAATGGATTTAAATGAAAGAAAATTTAATGGGAATAAAAATTCCTCAAAAAATTTACCACCAACATTACTGTATGATGACATTAAGTGTAATAAAAACAATTAACACTAATCACAGGAACTACCCCTAGGCACTAACTTGTAGTGGGACCCTATGTAAATTGTATTTGGTGAAATTTTATCTAATAACTAAGACCAACAACTTTCTCATGCATTATACACTAGAGAGAAGAAATATCCAATGTTATAGTGGCCTCAAATAATTTTTCACATATTATTAGTGTTTTTATCATCAATCATGTTATTTGAAACTAGGCCATAGCCACTTCCAAACCACTAGCATTCAACACCTAGTCCTCCCAACTAGATACCCATACTTAACTATTTTATCAAACATGTTTCAAAAATCACATAACACCACATTCACATAAAAATTAATTTTTATAATCATATTCACACCCAAAAATTACCCAAAAATTATTTATGTTACTTATAAAACTCAATAAACCATTTACACAATTTATAAAAAAAATTCAAGAACAACACAAAGATTTCCACACTAAAATACAATGAATGTCATCTTTTAACATAAGCAAAAAATTAATGAAATACCAAAATTAGATTTGAATCCATTTCATAATCTAATAAACTAATTTCATAATGTATAATATCATTCAATGTGAAACAACAAGTGTTTTCATATAGAAAAAACCAAATTTTTTGTTAAAGAGACACATTAAAATAAATTCACATATAATCATTTAGAAAACCACATTCAAAGCAAACATAAGGACGAAGGAACATGCTAAATTGAACTTGGAAGTAAAATAAATTCACAAAATAAAGTTTACACAAGGAACCACATATCATTGATGTCGAAAAGACCAAAAATTCGTTCAAAACATCAACCCCACCTCAACTAACCACAAGAAATCGAGATCAAATATCATCCAAGTTATTGAACCCAGAAAAAAAAATATTAAACCATATGAAAGAAACAGTAGCTAATGGAAAACTGGATCCCCATTAAATAAAAGATAAACCCTAAAAATGATGAAGAAACCAGGGATAAATGCACTTACTTGAGGACTCATGACGTTTCTCCCACAAAAACCCCATAAAATGGATTCCAATGGAGATTGAGGGAGATTTGACACCTACTATGTATATAACAATAAGTGGGGAAAAATATGGGAACATTAGGTTTATTTTGGAATTTAAATGGAAAATACCCATTTATAATTACTTGGACATTTCACATGGGTAGTATGCACAGTTTAATAAACTAGGAAAAAACTGTGAACACACTCTGTCTAGAGCGCAAGGTTACATAGGAGAGGCATGTAGCCATGTGTTAGCCATGTGGTAGGTTCTTCCTTCTACAACACGATTACCTAGGATGGTCTCAAATTCACACAAACCATGCACTAACCATGTTCTTCTGTATTCCTACCCAAAATCCTATATTCTTCTCAAAAATTTACAAATGAACCTAAGGAAAAAGATATAACAAAAATAAAAATGAAAATTCATGGAAAATAATAAAAATTATATGAAATTATTCCCCACCATGGAAACATTCAATCCCTATACATTCAACATGATTCATGATCAGATAATTAAAACGGATACTCATTCTCAACCTACAACTTCCATCCCATGCTTCATGACCATCATTCCCATGATGACTTATGACATCTACTAATAGAATATAGTTCCCAAAAACCACCTTCTCATAGGAATCCACTATCTACACAATCCACTCAGACACTTTTAAATTGGACCTTATCTTTAACTCCCCCCAATTTAGCTCATTGAACGGGTCCGAGGTATATTTCTTCAGTTGGGAGACAAGAAACACCTAGTAAAAATATATCATCTGGCAATGAAATTACAACCTATATGAAACCTTTATATTTCTATATTTTATTTCAAAATTTTCTACATACCTCTGTGTTAGATTTTCCTACTATCCCAAATGACGAAGACCCCAGCGAGGGGACACCTTCAATAATACCCGATCACCCATGGAAAACACAATATCTCCATTAATCTCATAGTAATAAGATGTGTGGAAACTATAAGCTGTCAATAATTGATTCCTAATCAACATAACCTTTTCAGATGTCTTCTTCAAGAGGTTTGGTCCCAAAAGTGAGGTCACTCCTACCTCATCCAATCATAATGGAGAGTGACCGGAATAGATGTATAGTGCCACAAAAGGATCAATTCAAATAAATGATTAGTAACGGTTATTATATGAAAACTCAAAAAATAAAATATTGTTATACCATGATCATTTGAACAATACAAAAAAAAGCGTGGAGCATGTCTTCTAGAATTTTAATTTCATACTCCACCTGACAATCTTTTTTAGGATACTATGATGTACTCATTTTAATTTGTGTCCAAAATACATTCTAAAGGCCTCCTAAAAATAGATATGTCATACAAGGATCTCTATATGAATCAACTATGGACGAAGTCCCATGAAGCCTTACCACGTACAAAATATAAAATCAGCTAGCACATCCCCTTTATCTATATCTGTGATCTGAATAATGTGACCCGATTTGTGTAAATGACGAATCTCCACCTAATTTTTTTTCTTTACCGGATGTGTATGAGGAATGTGAAAATTAAAATCAACAAAAAACCTCATGGAACTTCAATGGAGGAATGAGTTACAACTCAAGAAAACCAAAGGGCCTTTTATTTTTTGCCTTTACTTGGAAACATGAGTAACACCTTGATTCAAAATTAGTTTTTTCCCACCTCATGTGAGGACACCAAAAAACATCTAATTACCATCTTAATAAAACTTACTCACCCTGTGATGAACGTACAACAAAAATTGGTGGAAATCATGAATCAAAACCTGAGGAAATTTCATTGAAAATTAAAAATGAGGAATTTTCATTGACTATTAACAATGATCATCGCCATTTTTTTTCTAATGAATCATCTCTTGAAGGGACAGAATCAACAGATCGATCACCATGAATTCTATAGAGACCTGAATATTCAATGAATATTTTTAATTATATAAGAATTTTACAAGCCCACAAAAATTTACGTTGTTAGATTCACGGCCCGGAGTGGCCGGGATGAATTTCTGATTTTTTTTTCATGTACGTTCAGTAAACGTACAAGAAGGATTTTGTTACTTTTGAACCAGTTCTGGGAATTGAAATCTGAAGGCATCGTTGAACTTGCAATGCCGGTTTTTTCTTATTGGAACCTTCACCTCGACCGCAGTAGGTCGGGGGTGAATGATATAATATGGGTTTTTTGTGGAGATAAAAATAAAATAAAATAAACTTTTAATTTGTATTTCTTTTTGTTGAAACCTCCCATGTAGATAGTTTAAAGGTGGGGTCCACCTGAACTAAAACCTCCCACATGTGTGTTATGGAGGTGGGGACCACTATGCCTAAAACCCCCATTTTGAATTCTTAAAGGTGGGGACCACCTGAACACTAATAATGTGAGAAACCTATCAACCCCTGCATTAATCCTTTCCTTCCATTAATTTGATCTAACGTGTTACTATTAATTATGCCAATGTGGTACAATTGATTGTGAAAACGTGGCACAATTGATTGTGACAAACTTTTTATTTGATAAACCTAAATTAACAAGTGGGATATTAAACAATTTGGTGGAATTGGGAGAGGAGAACTTTTGGAGGATTATTCTCTCCAATGAAGAATGTGTTCTCCAACAAAGAATGTTCTCCCCAATAAAGAACGTTCTGTCCAAAGTGAAACATCTTCATTGTCAATGAATATATGATTGAGGAAACACCGACTTCACCGACATCCATCTATCCCCAACAACATCATCTCTTTCCTCATGACCTCCATCAACAAATCTCCAAGGTAGGTTTTTTATTATCTTTCATTATAGATTCCCATGTTCTTCTCTTTTAAACAATGAACGCAGATCAAATCTCTAACTAGTTGATCTATTGATGATTTATTTTTCTGTGGGTTTTGGAATAATTATTGTAGGGTGGTTGTTTGAATTTCAACCCCTTACCCGTTCTTGAAAATTCATAGTAAAATCAGGAAGATATTATATATTCTTGCTACCTCTCTAATGCAGAGAGTGCGGTTCAAAAAAACATTGGATGACCTCTACACAAATCTTGTGTTTAATTTTTGTGTTCTTCGCGGTGGAGGAGGACGACAACCAATCTCAGTTAGGCATGAAAACAGCGGACAACACCACCGCCAGCTGCGATGATGGCGATAGTGCAACAGTGCCTCCTCGTGACCCTTGCGCCGCCCCGTGGCCTATGACGCCCCACGACCTCCACCCCCCTGCAGTCTCACGCCATCCGGGGCCTCCGCCGCCCCGTGACCTCCACCCCCCAGCGGTCTCGTGCCGTCCGCGGCCTCCATCGTCCAACGACCTCACACCACCCGCAGCCTCCGCTGCCCCGCGGTCACGCGCTGCCTGCCGCCACCACCACCCCGCGGCCTCCGTGCCGCCCCACGCCACTCATTTCGTGCCGCACTGTAGGATGGGACAGACCTTGAGGGTCGGTCCGGGTCGACCCAAACTGGGTAATCCTAGGTCGATTCGGCCCCACTGGGTCAGACCAGACCTGGACCCACTTCGACCCATTTACGCTCATTTGGCCATAAATTTGGCACCTGACATTCTTTTGACAAACCGTTTGTGGTTTCGGAAACGCTGGAGTGAGACAGTCCCTTTAGTATACCCCATGGGGGATTTGGATAATGTTAGGATATGGTCTGGTCGGATAGAGCACGAATCCAACCGGGCCCTTGAAAATAAAAGGCTAGTAACGTACATACCTACAGTCCAATTGACGCACTGTCTGTTGCATTGAGACACCTAAGATGTGGCCGTCCTTTGGGTTACTTAATTGTGAGACTTATTGAAAGTGGAAGTATCAACCAGTGGATTGAGGAGAGGACCCTATTAGATTTTAGAAAGCTTAGAGGGGGAACCAAGTAGCTGGCTATGACGTGAAGAATGAATAGCGATCATGTGTGGGTCAACACTGAGGTATCCTGTGTGGGTCAAAACCGAGCGATCCTGTGTGGGTCAACACCTAGCGATATTTTTTAGGTTAGCACTGAGAGATCCTGTGTGGGTCAGCACCGATCAATCATGTGTGGGTGAGCAGCGGGCGATCCTATGTGGATCAGAACCTAGAGATCCTATGTGGGTCTCACAACATACAGACGATGTACAACTATCCTTTGTGGGTCTAATTATGGTTTAAGATCCTTCATGGGTCTGCCTCTTAACATAGTAAGATGATTCTTTAGTTTTATCTAATCATATCTACTACGGTACCTTTGAAATACCTGGTGTGAGCGGTGTCTGTACCTTGTGGTACTTTCCTTCATGGCAATACCTTGGTGGTATTCTTTTTTGTGGCATACCGGTGTGGTACATACCTTCATGGTATTTCATACAATGTGGAACAGTTGAGGTTTGAGCTTTGAGTTGGACTCTGTGTTTTCTTCATGATTGAGTTGGGTATAATTGATAACTTTGGTATATGTATGGGCATATACCTAAGTATGGTTTTCAATGGTTTACATGATTTGTGGTTTATTATGGAATATATTGTGAGACCTTGAGGGTCTCGGGGTCCCTATTGAGTATAGTTATGCTGAACCCTGCATGGGCTATGCCCGCACCTCATTGTGTTTGGTGCAGACAACATACAACAATGACTAAGTATGAGAGTACCAGGACTAAAGGTAGCTCGGAGGTGGACCTTAGACAAGGTGTACCGTAGAGACGAACGTTCAAGAGAAGTACCAACCCTTCCGATAGGATCCTTGGTGGGTGGTCACGGGAGTTGTTCCAATTAACATGTACTTTTAGTTTCTTGTACTTTCGAGTTGGGCTTATATTATTTCCCCATTTACATACTATACTCACTCTATTTACTATTCACTTTACTTGAGTTCGTATCTTGTCGTGTTCTTGGTTGTGTGTGTTTACAGGTTATAAAGGAAATATCTTCCCAGTTTTAGAGAATACACCTTCGATGCTAGTCACCAGCCCATATCATATAGAAGGTGGGCTTGGGGTAGTCACGACATGGGCCACAAGGGAATCTCATGAAAAATGCAACCCTTATATGCTCTTGGGTCTCCAAATGTATCTAGGAAAAGAGCCCCATCAATGTCCACTCATCACTGGACATCCTGAAGACCACACTAGCACTTCTCAACTTATGTTTTGAGCCACTACATTACCCTTTCCCGAGGTATAGATAATTTTAATATAGAATCCCTATAAGTACTATATCAAATGGAGCCTTCTCATGTTCAAGTCTTATTACGAGAATATGAAGGATAAAAATTTATGGTCAGAGTAGACCACAAATTTATCTTCATATAATAATGGATTCATGTCTTATGTGCATTCATAACCACTTCCAATTCCACTTCAATGTTTGGGTAATTATTTTTATGTTATAGTAGTTTGGTTAAACATACACCACCATGTAATCACCCAGAAAAATAATACAGCAGAGACCCATACATGAAGAATCGCAATAATCCACGCATAACTTCCCAAAAAATGTAATGAAAAATACATGTATAGTAGTCAACGGTCGTCTCTGTTCATCATAGGATGCATGGAACTCTGTGCTCCACGCAAACATCACCCCTTTCTGAGTGATTGATGTCATTGATGAGGCAATATGAGAGAAATACATAACACAATGCATATAATAACCTACTAGGAAAATAAACCTCCTCACCTAGAACACATTGTTAGCATGAAACCATGACATAAATTAGATACTCTTATCAGGATCAATGGAAACCCCTTTCTCCAAAATCACATGACCTGGAAACATCACCTCCCACATCTAAAAGGTTCACTTTGATAACATTTCATAAAGATGATGATCATGTTGTGTGCCCAACATGATCCATATATTATTCTAATTATCTTTCACATATCACCAATAAAATATGATTTCATCCACAATTACCACAATTAATTAGTCCAAATAAAGGAGGAACACACTATTCATGGGTTCAAATAATAACTACTAGAGAGTTGGTCACCCCAATGGCCTGGACAATTATTCAAAGTGGTCATACATACTTTGGAAAGCTATCTGTGGGATGTATGCTTACCTCAAACTAACATGGTGATAACAAAAACACAAATATATCATGGAAACCCTCATTTCACAATTCAGTTGATCAAAAAAGTCATCAATTTATGGAAAATGGTATTTTTTATAATTTTTACCTTCTTCAACATCCGGTAATCAACGCACAACAAGAGAGATATGTCAGTCTTCTTGGGAAATAAAACTGATGTATTCTAAGGAGATACACTTAAGATAATGAACCCTTTAGATTCAAAATAATCCAGCGGTATCATTAATTCCCATTACATGGTGGGGGCCATGAGATAAGAGGTAAGAGATATATTTTTTGTTCCCAGCACTTAATCATTTGATAACTCCATTTACCAATCTAGTTGTATGCACAAAAAAGTCATATAAATATACCTTAGACATCTCATCCATTGCACTTGGTAGTCCCCCCCTTGGGAGCACCACCATCATCCCCATGCACGAGCACCAATAAATGAAATATATTATTTCAAAACTCTTGGAGTAGAGCATTCCATGAAACCCGACTGAGGATCCCATTACCCCATGCATACATTTGGACTCCCATTAGGTTCCATGTAACTCAGCCACCACATATAAGAATTGATATTCTCTTGGAAGAGCACATGTACATCCATGCCTATGATCAGGTCATATAGGTCAATGCCCAAGACTATGATATTCAACTCCATATCAATCCCAAACATAGAGAGCACACAAGATGGACACCTATGATTCTTCCCATTTACCCTAATGAACAAAATTATAAAATACATTGAAAAAGACAAAAAATAGGTTGTAAAGTTCAAAAGATCCACAATATGGGTATAAATAAAATAATTAGAGGCACCAATATCAAATAAAATAGATTCTATATTACATGATATCAAATTGGAAACTCAAACATTATAGGGCCATGCATCATGTCCCGCTTGTCCCTAGTCCACAACATGATGATGCCTAGTCACTACCAGAGACCGATCGCTTGCATCTGGCTCATCACTGAACATTATATCCCCTAAAGATGATCTGGTCATGCTTCCTTGATCACCAAACTGATACCCCACTGATGGCACAGAACATATCTCATAACAGAAGCTATATAAGAAAACATCCTTAAAAATGGCATAAACTACCACCTCTTTTCTTCTCCTTATCATATAGCTTCGACTTTATCACTAAATAACATCCACTGCAAACAGTTAAAACCACTCAAGAAAACCAAAATTCCATTCTGATCAATCTCATCCATACAAGCATGATCAACTACCTCACCATTGAATCCCATCATGAACATGAAAACATGAGTGTAAATATACAGTCGCATCCCCTTCTCATTCTTTTCAACTTTCATATATTTATTAGAAACAATATCAGATATGTACTATAGTAGCTCATCAAAATATTTATCATATTAAATCACTAACTAATCTCCATAAGAAAAATCCATGAACTCTAAGGATCTATCATGTTCTAGGACATCAGGAAAATACTACTCGATGAAGATGGTCTTGAAATCCTTATATCTCACATGTTCGTACATTCCATCTAGATGGACTGAGTCCCACCACCTTTTACTAGATCCCTCTATAACGAACAAATCACATTTCATCCTAACAACCTTAGGGGAGTGAAACAACTAAAAAGTCGTATTAATATTCCTCTTCCACTCCTTATATTTCTATGGCTCCACATCTCCCCAAAATGTAGGAGTCTTGTTTTTTGAGAAACTCTTGATCTTTTTCCATTCATGGAATAGATTCAACCTCTCAAACTATAGAGTTTGCAAAAGCCACTTATTATCTAAGAGTATGAACATCCATGTCCATAGATACCACAAACCATTGATAATGTAGTGTCAGAGAACACATTCTAGCTTCCTTCTGTGGTTTCATTAGAGATCTATAGGGAGTCATGTTGCTACAAAATGTTACTTTCACAAGAGAAAACATTAGAAAAACAGTTCTGAAAATTTTAAAAATATAAATGAATATAAATAAATTAAAAATTACATAAATATAAAATTACCAAACCACATCACACCAACCCATCATCCACATGAATTAGGTATTCTACATGTAACACCTGGAAAATAAGTCAAACAAAAGTCCAAACATCTGATGGAAAGTTAAGGTCTATCAACAGGTGGGCTAGCGAGACAACCTAATCAGTGCCAGAAATCTGATCCCTTACAGTCCTAGGACCTATATAACCTAACTCATCCAAAATATAATTAACCAATTTGATGACCTCCCCTGAAAAAAATTATTCAATAAACATGTTGGGTCGTTATCTGAACCAGAAACCAACATGGTATGTGGCATTAAATGAAGGGAGTTCCCAATCCCCATGTGCTGAACAAGTGCCCATGTATCATAACTAAATATTGGGAACTATTTACCCAAATTTATAGGTATAAAACAACTAGAAAGGAATACATAAATTAATCTGAAATTTTAATCCAAACAAACCCCAAAGTATTAACATAATTTAAGTATATGGTATTAAATCAACATCCAAAAAAGGACCGAAAAAAATGGTGCATCATGTCCAACTCCAAAATCACTACAAGGAATGGGGGAATAACCATCAAGACATCTCTACAACACCACACCATGAATACAAATAGAAACTTGAACCACCATCACTAAAATCCTTACCCATTCATGTGTCAAACATTACCAAGTCTACAAACACCCAATGGTGTATGTGGGGTGTGAGCCTAATCTTAGAATGATGCCACCCAAGAAAATATTCTATACAGTAATCATTATAATGTAAATAACCGATCATATATTACCCAATGGAAATGTGATTAACAATTTAATAATAAAAACATCAAATGAAAAGAAAAATTTAAAGAAAATAATTCTAAGGAGAACACACATTATTCAAATAATTTACAACCAACATTATCGTATGTTGATGGTATGTGAAATATATCCCATGAGAACTTATCATAGGAACTTCCCCTTGGAAGTATCTAGAAATGTGACCATAGGTACCGCATATCTCTATTAAATATGTTATAGGAACCATGAACTACATCATTCTCATACACAATCTACTAGAGAGGAGGAGTATCCAATATTATAGTTGTCTTAAATTGTTTTCAATAAACAATTAGTGTTTTCATCTTCAATCCCACTAAGTGAAACTGAGCCGCAGCTACATCAGAATTACTAGAATTCTCGTATAATTACTCCCATATAGATACTCGGGCTTTTCTTTTGTTCTCAAACAAGATTCACGCATTACATAACACCACCTGGATATCAACATTCATATTTTAAATCATATACACACCAAAAACAATATCAAAAATTATTTTACTCAAGTATATAACTCAATAACCCATTAAAAAATTTATAAAATGATTTTCAATAACACAAAAATGCATTCCCACTAAGAAATTCTCCGAGATTCCACTTTTAAAATCAATACAACATGAACACTATAACTAAAGTTGATTTATAACCTATTCATAATCACTACACTAATCACATAATTTATAAAATCATTCCATGTAATACATTAAGTGTTTTCAAATGAAAAACAGTTAATATCTTGTAAAAGTTGAACTTTAAAATCAATGACACACATAATAATTTAGAAATCCACATTCTCACTACATATAATGATAAAGGAACATGATAAATTAACATTCATGAAAAATTAATTCATCAATTAATGTTTACACAAGGATACATTATCCTTTGATGTCAAAAAGACCAAAACAATTAATGTGAAACATCAACCCCACCTGAACACACAACAAGCAATCGTTATCAAACACTAATAATTGAAATTGAACCCAAAAAACTAATATTATACATTATAAAAGAAACCATGGCTACTGGGAAATTGGAACCACAATAAGAGAGGACAAACCCTAATAATGAGGACAAAACAATGGGTAAATCCACTTACTCAATGATTCATGAAGTTGCTCCCACCTAAATCCCTTCAATAATGGGTGCAACGTGTGCTTGAGAGATCTTGGGGACCACATATGGATGAAAATAAATAGTGGTGATGAAGAGGGGAATATTAAGATTATTTCAAAATGGGAAAATGGTAAATACCCATTTTTTAATGACATAGATTTTTCGCAATGTTAGTCTTCATAGTTAAATAAATCGAGTTGCAATCATATTCATGCTCTTTCTTGGGTGCACTATTACCTGGGTCGAGGTGAATTTTTTGTGTGGTAGCCATGTGATAGGTTCTTAATTCTACCGCACCATTACTAGGTTTGGTAAAACTGTATACACAAACTATGTGCTAGACATGCTCTTTGTTTTTCCCACCCAAAACAACAATTTTATCCAAAATTCCAAAGGAAACCTAGGGAAAAATATATTCAAAAAAACTGAAAAATACCAAAAAAGAAATATATGGATTTGAAACCATCATCATCATGTCTTATAATTTTTTATGATCAGATTGAAAAGAGATTAAATTGTTTAATACCATTCATATTACCCTATATATTTTATAATTAGGATTATTGAATATAGATATTGATATCATTTCATATACTAGATTATTTAATAGGAAATTTAATGTAGATTTTGTTTAACCCATTTAAAATGGTAAATTAAATAGACTTAATATGTTATGGGTAGGTACAATTATATTCCATTGATGCATCTGTAGATATCATCTGGAAAACATTCTTGGGGGTTTGTCCTTGTCCTTACCCATTTCTGTATGATGTTTTTGCAAGCGGCCTTGTCAGTATGGTTATGCTATCAAACATAATTCATTCCCTCAAATTGATATTTCTTAATGATGTTCCATGTGATTATTTTATTATTCATAATTTCTTGGGTTATTATTCAAGATCATGTGATTATTTATTTGGTAACATCTGATCATCATTCATTCCCAACATATTATGCCCATGTAATTGAATGATGGGAATTTTATTTAGTAATTTTACATTAAATATTGATTATTATTATTTATTCTTGATAGATTTAGATTCAATCTTATCATTTTAATGAATATGATCTCATTCCTTTCATAGGTTTTATTTTCATTAGGGTACAAGGAATTTCTTTATGAATGGTATTCCTAGAAATGTTGAGGGGATATATGATGTTTTAAAATGAGTCAATTTGTTTATTTGATGATTTCAATTCTATTTTGAATATAAAATATTTATCTTGCATTATAGGAACATTAAACAATTCATTAATTTGGGTTGAAAATAATTTATCTAATGCTAAAGTAATAATGTAACCACTAGCCCTTGGATACTTTGTTAATGGTTATTATAACTCGATGCTACATGACTCTGAAAAACACATCATCTCCCATTCACAGACAACAATTTGTTTGCATAATCATAATTTTTATGACTGATTAAATGGTATGGGATTTTAACTTCCATATATGATAATATTCTTATATCACAATATTTTAATGAAATATTTGGAATCATAATAAAAAAAATCCCCTATCCAAATTTTATATTTCCAAATATCATTATAAGTTAAATCATGGAGATACTTTGTATACCATGCCTTTCAGTAATAGTTTTATGTTTAAAATTACATTTCACTTGAATCTTGTAGATTCCAATTCTTCTATAACATTTAGAGACTCAAACTATGAATTTTGAATCTTTTTTTTCAATATTTTGTTCCAAGACCATTATATATACTCCTCGGTAACATGTTTGGAATGTCATATTTCAATCCAAACAACTCATAAAAATCATCATCAAGAATCTCAATCATTTAAATAATAAATAAACAAGAGTTATTCTAAAAAATTTCATATTCTGTACTATTTTTACTTTTTTCATATACTAAATACATCTTTCAAATTAAGAATTAATCATAGTTTATTCTCAACCCACCATGATATTTGATACATGAAATATTATCACATAATTATCTAATTTAGTATTTCTCGATTACCATCCCAAAAATAACCGGTTTCTTAAAAAAGTAATATTTATATAGTAGTTATTTCAGTTAAATGTATCCTTTTAAATATATAATTTAATATAAGATGGATTACCTAATCCATCATTAGTATTCCCCATTTATAATATAGTCCATGATTCAATCTCATATAATTTATTTAATTTTAAATTCATTATTAAATTTAGGTCTTCCATTACTCAAATATTCCCAAGGACATATTTTTTTATAATATATTTATCATTTGAAATATAGAATATAGAATCTGTAAGTATAATATATATTTTGATCAACTACAATTTAGGTTTGAACATCCTTATAAAATTTTAATAACATTATTTTGAAATATTATGTTCTAAAATACCATCCAAGAAAAATTTTGGATTCAAAATTATTATATAATATATTTCAAAAAAAATTGGCATAAAATAATCGAAATTTTTTATTCATCCTCTAAAATGGTATCATTTTGAAAATATAATATCATCCTCTTAACATATAAATATTAAATATAAATCAAATTTTATATAAAAAATAGTCCTTCATCTTAAAAAATTGGTAATAAATAAATAATACATAACCTAAACACATAAAAAGTTCAACTGATATATTCAAACACCCTTATTAGATTTTATTTAGATAGTAATAACTCTCAACATTTAATGGATTTTGATTAATATTTATAAATTTTCATACTATATTTCTTTATAAATTTTATTAATTATTTATCTTATGATGACATGATATATATTTCATCAAATTCAAATTGAAATACTAAAATGATACTAATCTCTTTGATAATTTAAATATCTAATTGAATATTTTTTTAAACTTTTACACATCCATATTCATGATCACATATAATATGATTTCATCAACAGAAATGATTCCATTTGAGAAAATTTTCTCCTCGCCTTAAAAAATCTAATTTGGTAATAATTTTTCATAGAAATGTTTAAATATTTTAAAAAACTATAAAATTTGGATTAACAAGATCCAAGAAACTATTTTAAACAATTATATTCTCCATAACGATTTTACAACATTTTTCTATAACTATCATGTATAATGAAAATGATAAAAAAATGACTCCATTGTGATTGGGGAAAGTGGAAAAATTAACCTAAAGCGATCATCATTAACTTTTATCTAATGAATCATAATCTTGATATATAATAAAATCATTTGTAAGATCATTTAGGATTCTGGTGGATCATTAATATTATATTCTAATAATTCTAGATGTTTAATCTCAATATATAAAAACATCCATTCATTTATACAAACTAACTAATCATAAAAACTATGAAAACAAACACCCTCGAACAAAGAAATTAAACACTGAAAATCATCAAAAGGACTATAAACGAATATAATAAAACCATTGTGAATTAAATTAATTAAATAATTGTTATTTAATTGTTAACTAATGAATCTAATATGATTATATAAGATATTAAATTGGTTAAATAATTCAGACTCAATGTAAAGGGAATTATGAATCCCATCTCACTTTATTTGGGTTATCTTTCCCTCACCCCATCTTCTATACGGATATTCCATATATAAAATTTAATCATCATTATCCTAACATTTCTAGGTTATTAATATTTTCTAATTGAGTTTATGATAAACACAATTTTTTTTCCAAAAGAACTCATATTTCAAAAACTCACTTATTACCTCTCACTAATGTATGATGAATCTCATATCTAGTATGTTATTACCTTTTTCATTTGGGATACAAATGATTGCGAGCATATTATTATGAAATAAAACCCATTCCTTTACCTGGTTAATATTATGTACGTGATTGATATATTTTCTATGTGTCATGCATTAGAATGTAAATGTAATGATGTGGAGGGTGCACCGAGAATTATATTGTGTAATGTAAATGTTAGGTGTGACAGGTTAACCACAAGTTATATATCAATACAATGAATTGATAAATGGGATATACCTAATTTTTAAAGTGAAATATTCATGAAAATGATGTTATAATTTTTCAAAACTATGTTTGGTAGTTAGCTACCAATAAATGATGTCTCATTTCTATTCATTTCCACATTTCCATCTTTTTCAGAAAGTTTATTCTATAGATTTTGGTCTTATGTCTAGGTTATCATTATTCTCATCCCATGTTATATGGTTTCATGTACTTATCTTTTTTTATTGAGATTTTATCTCCCTCATTTTTTTACATATATCTAAATGTGAATACTTATACTAAGGATATTTCAAGGGATAATTACAAGATAGGAAAGATGGAATTAAATAAATGTTTGTGTTTCATGTTATAAAAGTTATGTATGGTCCTCGTTCACATAAGGGAAAAAACCATCGGATTTTCATTGAGAAATGATTTTATGTTTTTATATAGAATTATGTAATATTAATTTCAGAACATTATGGTTTTATATAGTTAGTATCATAGGATGGTTTAGTAAATATGGGAATTAGGATTAGAGAACCCTCTTGAAACCCATAGTATCCAATTATGTATATGAAAGAATACAACAATATTTTATAAACATTGGGATCCAACATGATTTGACATTAGAATTATCTTCACAATATAATAAATCATTTATTTTTAAATTTTTGCCTTTTTATTTGATCAATTTCTTTCTACATTCGAAAATGGTGAAAACCAAGAGAAGCCAGGCCAACAACCCATGTGAGAGATAATGGATTGATTTCCCAAATGACATCCCCAACTCGTTGAGAAGCTGATTTCAAAATTCCATGGTGAATATTACCCATATTTCTAATGTTATGAACAATAATATGAGTATTTTGGAACTTCCTCTTTCACGTAAGAGGAAGAAATTAGCAATCGAGTGAATTATGCGACAACGACCACCAACATTTTTTGGATCTTTCGTTCCTCAAGCTGTAGAATAGTGGGTCAACTAAAGAGATGATATCTTTTCGGTTATCCACTCTTATGAGAGGTATAAAGTGACTCTAGTTATTTATCATCTAGATAGAGAGGTCATCAAATGGTTGGAATTGATTAAGAACACTAACCTGATAGATGAAATTGAAGAGATGGAGTGTGAATATATTAAGATATTGTTTATTATTAGTTAGTTCCCTTGGAATATTCAAACAAATATGGAGTGATAATTTATAGATATAATTAAAAAAAAGAGATTCAACCATGATCTAGGAAGAAATGTTTACAAGTCATTAAAGGTACGATTCAGGTTTTGTTATAAAAAATTAATGAAAAGAGATAGATTCTTTAGTGGTTTAAAACCAGACCATCGAAGGGCTCTTGAAATTTGAGACATTGAGAGTTTTGAAGAAGCTGTTCGATATGACCTCAATGTGGATATGGATTTTGGGGAATGGTAATTTGGATATGGTGATATAAAATGAATGATAGGGTTTCATACTACATGATCTAATGATAATGGTTGATAGAAAAATCAACCACCCACATTTTAAAAATGCACGAAGAAGAATCATGAGAAATACCTCAATGGGAGGGAGAAATTCTTTAAGTGTATGAGAGAAGTACTCCAATCTCATATATATTTGAAAATACATGATAATGACTGAAAATGTGGTGGAATAATGGAGAGAAACTGTAGAGACCCCAAACCTGACATACATGGACATTACATTACTTTTGCGGAACACTTAATACATAAAAAAAACCCACACTCAAAGATCGTAATAGTTTAGTATCTTCGGAAACTCGGAACATAATATTCTAATCATGGTGAATGATCTTCAACATCTCCTATAATGATCTTCCCCTTTTGTTTTCTTACCTAAAAATTTTCTTTATATCGTGGAGAAAATAAAACATATAAAGGGTGAGATCAAATGATCAGTAAAGGTAAGCATGAGGAAAATAAGACAAACCATATACATTTGTACTTAAAAACATGAACATAATGTTTAAACATCAAATCATGAGAAATAACATAAATAATGGATGTACAAAAGGCATAGATCATAATGGAACAACAATCATGATAAAATAGATTGGGAATAAAACATTTAATTGTGGAAATCCATTAATCACATGATATGATTTCCATAGAATCCAAGGCATTGCTTCCAATACCATCTTAGTGGACATAATCCCTTACTGAACTAAGATCACTCCTCATTCCAGTCCTATATCACTGAACCAGATTAACTTTTCATTCGAGCCATGTCTATCTCATGAGATATAAATCATTACCCAATGCACTAGAGGGAGATATAGGTCTCACCAATCTCATAATGAAATCATTCTTACTTGTGCCATAAAATGAACTTAAATCATTCATAATAACCCAAAGAATAAAATGTTTTTCATAAACATCATCCCATCATAATGTAATCCATATAAAACAAATTGATATAATTTCATCACAAAAAGAATCAATCCATGTAAATAATAGAGATATTATACATGAAACAGAATTATACTAAATAATTTAATCTTAGATAGAACATAGTTATGACAAAACATTTAAAATGATTTCATGAAAAAATAACCTTTCTTCTTAAAATCATTTTCTTTTCTTAAAATGACATACAATTTTAAAAGAAAATGATTTTTTGAAAATAATCATGAAATCTGGTAGAGTAAACATCATGAAAATAAGGTGTCATGAACCTGTAAGAATATGTTCATTCCTTATAAGTTAAAAAAACATTATCCTTGTACTTTTTCCGGAATAATCAAAAAGTTACTCATATGGTAAACAGAAGAAAGATTCCTTCCATATGATGTGGTAAAAGTAAAAAATGGGTAAAATTGACTTTAAACATACATGGAAGAAAAATAAACATTTTATGAAAATATATTGAGAGCATATGGACAAGGAAGATAAACATAACCCCAGTAAATACTTACGAATAAACAACCTCAGATAAGAAAGTGATTGGAATAATTATCCCTTACCTTAGGTCGGATTTTCTTCATACGTATCTGAACCTCATGTATAATGATTTAAATAATGTCATTTACTTATTTCAGAATCATATTCATTGTTATGATAACATATATGGTTCAATTATGACTTTATCATGTAATATATTTCATTATTATTCATTATATATACTTTAAAATCATTCTTGAGTGGTTAACAAGGAGAATGAATCTCATCGCGTCGTGGAGACGGTAATCCGTACGTACGCAGGAGCGATGATATCATTCCCATAATTATTGAATTGAATTTGAGTGGATGATATAATAAATCAGAATCAATATGATGTTATAATAACCATATAGAGTTATTCTTTACACCATTATACCCATCCAAGTAAAGTTGTAGTGGAAAAACAGATTACACCATGGCGTGGAGACAGTATTCCTTAAGTACGCACGCATGGTGATTTCATTTTCCATAGGATGGATATATGGTGAAATAAGTTTCTTTAATATTTAAAATAAAATATCAGTATATTATTGATACTGATGTTATTAATTTATGATGAAATAAAAAAAGAAGAAGAAATAGAAGAAGAAATAAATTGGAATGAATCGGAAGAGGATATTACCTCTTCTTTGACGTGCATCTTTTTATCCTCCCCTTAGGGAACTAATGTTGGACTTTGAAGAAGACCATAACATCTAGTATGATTCTAGGGAAGTGGAGAAGAGATATGGTCTGTGTTTGGACGAGATTTAAGGCTCAATGGTGTGTAAAGAGGAGAGGGAGGAGGTGCCCTTTTATAATGGAGGAGAGGGGCACCTTTGGAAAATGTGAAAATATTATTTTATTATAAACTTATTGTAACATCCCAGGTAAATGAAGAATAATATATTTTGATATTTATTAATATTTGTGAATTAAATATTAATTTTAGCTTAAAAGGGGTTGCTACGTTCGATAGCGTACCCGATACGCAACAACGGGTTTCTTTGGAATCTTACGTTGCACACTAATAATATAATTTTATTATTTTAAACGGTAGTGAAATCCTATCCGTTATATTGACGATAATTACCAAAACTAAATATAATATTATTATACATGTATTTATATTTATCCAATAAAATTTAGAGGCTTAATATATGAATGAATCTAATTTTAAGCATAATTTACATTAAAACGCCGATTTACCGCCTTTTAATGGAGAACCCTTTTTAAATATTGTTTTAGTCACATTAATACATTTTAATTGACCTACTTAAATCCTTATTTATAATGGGGACATCAATGTTTACTTTGTGCAATTTTTTGGAATTTTTCTGATAAAGTTCATTTTTTAATGAATAGTGAAAAATATTGTATTTTAATTCAAAAGTGATTTTTAATCTAATTTATTTATATGGATAGATTATCTTTTTAATTGGCTTTAAAGTGAAATTAAAATATATTTTTACCATTTAATCCAATGTTGGTCATTGAAATTGGACATAAACAAGTATCAATCTTTTGATGGTTATTGTTTCTTAAAAACACGCTATTTGTTTTAACAGTGGGAATTAATTTTTAAATTAATTAATGCCATTTATATGTATTTAAATTGGAAAAATTGCCATCATTTTTGAATTTGGAATATCAAATATATCTTACGCTGAATTTTTGGTATTTTTCTAAAAAAACTTCAATTTTTTATGAATACTGACACCACTTAGTGGTAGTAAAAAAACTGACTTTTTCATTTAAATAGCATTTTACCACTTCAGTGAATATAATTTCAAAAATCCGACATACATGGTTGTTATCAAGAAGTATAATGTGGTTCATTAAGATGAAAATAATTTTTGATGAATAGTAACTTTTGACTTTTATTTACCGCGGTTAAAGGTAAAAAAGGTAAATCAAGGTTAAAAGAATATTATAATAATTCAAAATTACCTTAACACTTGTCCAAGCCATATTGGTTGAGTCTTTAACGACCATGGGCATCTTGGGACGATTTTGTGACCCCATTGATCCACATGGGAGTGAAAATGACAATTTAGATTAATTAATTTAATGTAAATACAAAAATTGACATTAACAAACATCATTTAATAATTAATTTTTATATGGTGATATAAAAGTCCTATATTTAAATATAAATATTCATTGGAAATATAAAATTATTTCCTATATGGTATTATTTTTTTATAATCTTAAGACCTCGAATAAATTAAATTATTTATGACACAATAATGATGCAGTATTTACCTCATTAATAAATGATTAAAATAAATAAGATTGTAATGATTAAAATATTATCCAAAACATGTCCAATTATGATTGGATGATTTTATTTCGGTTATGAGTCATCTTATATTCGACCATAATGATTTGTGGACCATTAGAAACAGAATATCATTATATTATAAAATAATATTTTCACACTTTCCAAAAGAGCCCCTCCTCTCCCTTATAAAAGGAGACCACTTCTATGCAATTACTCATACCTCTCAAGGGATTTGGATCGTCCAAACTCTACCCAATTAGGATACCTACATCCCTATCCTCCTCCAAAAAGCCTTACCTTATTCAAAAGGCACTTCAAGAAGTCCTTTGATTCAAATCAAAGGGAGTTACCAAAATTAATGGTAACAGTTTCTCTTAAATTGTTTTATTTTATTTTACTTCTCCAACCCCTAAAATATTTTTATATCATTAATTTGTAACAATACCAGTATCCTCAATATACTAGGATGTTTATATAATAAGGATTCAAACTACACATACACACACCTCCATCTAATGGATGAAGAACATAATGTTTCTGTGGATGGAAAACTGATGCCTCACGAAACGATGATTGTTAAATTACTTCTTACCACCACTCATGGTGGCCGTTATGATGGAACTGTATTTATATATGATATATATTATGTTTATTATTTCCTTATGCTTTTTTACTTCCATTTTTATAGCATTCCTTTATTGTTTCCTTAGTGGGTAAATACGATAATCTCATTTGAGGAAGTGCGGACTACCGACCCCTCAAAGTGATGTGATTCGTTAATGCCTTATGTGGGATGTATAAAGGATAGATTTAATACTATTATATATGATATTATACTATAATTACAATATAACTATGTATAATTATGTTTTATTTCCATTAAAATAATAAATTGAAATGAAAGTAGCGTTCATGCGTACGTACGGATTACCGTCTCCATGAACGGTGCATTTCATTTCTAACCTCTAAATGTTATGTACTATTATAAATACATGTATATACTGGATATATATGATATATATGATAAATTAATCATGAATATAATTCTGGATATAATAAATCTTTGACAACATGAACAACATGTAATTATAAGAAGTCCATTTTTGACTGAAGTACCAAATATCGAAAAACGAACATTATTAAATGAAATGATTACATAATGTTTATAACATTGTAATAAGTGAAATAAAATTTATAATATACTTGAAAAATGTTCTTAATCAAGTAGAAATTATCTTTAGTTTATTATTCAGTAGATTAAAGAATGATCGAGTCAAGTCGGACACGAGGTAAGGGATACGACCTCTCTCTTTCTTTTCACGTACTCTCTTTTATGTCATTTCATTTCAGCTCCATATTATTATGTTGGAGGTTGTTCTTTTATATTCACCATACTGTAGTTTGTATATTAATATTATGAGAGACCCCCCTCTTACTCTCATCAATTCATTTTAATAATTTTAATGTGGCGCTGTTAGGCTGCCGAATTTTTGTATGGGATTTTCTTATCTCACTTTTAATTCTGTGAGATTTCCATTGTTTGCCACGTATTCATTACATGTGGTGTATTGTGTACTGAAATTATATATATATTATCATGATTCTCCTTATATTTATGGTATTATGTGATTCATTTTGTGTTTGTTAACTTTTTGTCATATGACTCAGTTGATTACATTGTGGTAATGGGTTTCGTCTCACTTTTTATTCTCGTGAGATTCATGGTATACTTGCCATTGTTTTCTTTGTGTGGTTTATGTACTACCCAAGATTGTACTCGTTGTGTAACATACTCTCATTTATGAGTATTTTCATCTTCATTTTAAGATCCTTCTTTCATGTGGCTTATATATTGTAAGTTACCAAATCGGTAAGGAACTTCGTCTCAATCTCCTTTCATTGAGGCATTTTTAGTTTTATACATGACTTTCTTTTATATGATGTATAAACCCCTTTGATTTTAAATTCTATTCAAAAGGAATATTTTCTCTACGAAAATTTTTACTAAAAGACAAAATGGAATGTTTCTTTAACATAAGTGGTGACAACGACCTTTCCGCCGCCGTGAGTATTATTTGATCTTTGGTTTCCTTAACAAGCCGGAATGTTTTTAAAAGGAAAAATAAATACCAAATACTCTTTTTACGTATTTAGGTATTGAAAATGATTTTGAGAATGGATTTATTATTTCAATATCTTGAAATGATATTTTACTATTGCAATGTGGAAATGTTATCTTTTCTTTATGCTTATATTATGTGTTAAGATCATGTTATGGTTCTTGGTCATTATTTACGTATACGGGTGGTTCCGTGATAAACCTAGGGCGGGTGATCCCGATATAGCTCTCCAATGCATTGGGTAACATGACGGAGGTAAACATTAATGTTTCTCCTAACAAATTTAGGGAATATACTGTGATGGGTATTCCAAAGTGACTCCCTATGTAGTTGTGATAGATACAATGTAAGTATGGTATTGATGCCGCAAGTTACCTTTATGATTTATGATTTCTATTTGTCTTTTATAAATCTTATGATTTCATGATGTAAGTAAAAGAGTTCATGTTTTATATGTATTTATGAACAAATTTTTTCATTCACTATTTTATAACCCTTACTGAGCCTTTTATGCTCATCCCAAGTTTTGAAATGTTTTCCACATGACTTAAAGATGAATAGGGTCAAGGATGGGATCTAGGAAAAGCCATGTTATCTAAAACATGGAATTAAACATGTTTCTATTTAAGAGTTTTTATATTATGAAAAAAATGGGTACTGAGTAGTAGTGTCTACTTGTAATATTCATGTTTTAATTTAATAGTTATGGCCTAAATCTCTAAAACTCTAAACCTGAAAAGATCCTCAATTTGAATTATTCATTTAATTCAATATTATGTAATGTTTAAGGCCGGGTCCTTATATTTGGTATCAGAGTTCGGTTTGGACCACATTAGAGATTAGGAGTTTTGGTTCGACACAAGGTTAGTCCTTATATATATTATTTCAGTTAAATCCATGTTTTATAATTTTTTTCAGGTCAAGTAAATTCAGTTACGAATGGAAGGAGAAGGATCTCAAATGACATTCCTATCTCTTCCTGATGACATGTTTGCAATAATTATTTCAAAGTCATGTTTAGATGATTGTGAAACTTTTTTTAGCATACAACTCACTTGCAAGAAGTTGTTTGAGATATCAAACACCTCCACTATACCTCATTATCATCGTGGATCATGGGATGTATTTAGAAAAATAATTTTTTTCACAATATTCTCATATTTTCAAGAAAGGTAAATATTATCAAGGTATTTTCAAATATTTTACCTTATCACATGAATTTGAAGCATATTATGATTTTAAAAATGGTGCTGAGGAAGGAGACCCTTGCGCAAACTATTTATATTTGATTTTAAAATATATTCTCTCAGCACATACTTATGGTATTTTAAAAGGACCAATAATAGAAAGTTTCAACTCAAATTCTGTCTAACTATTTTATAGAGATCATGTTTTATCACATTTTTTGGAATTATATGTCATACATGATTATTTTCCAAAACTATTTTTCTGTGAACACCCATATGACACAGGTTGTACAAGGTGTATTTGGATGGAGGAAGCAAATGATTTTGAAGGATCTCTTAATCATTGTTATAATGCATGGGACTTCTACCTACGTGAACAAGATGACGATGAAACCGAGTGGATTCCATGATCAAGGTATGCTGGTACTCATTTTGGGAATCATTTTATTTTTTCTTATGGTGGTGAAATAAGACTTCAAGAATTAAGATGTTGAGATCATAATGAATTTGGACGAAAATGAGAGGTATAATGAAACCATTGAGGTTAAAACATGTTAGGGTTATTTTTGAGTTTTATAAAAATGACAACCCATAGGATGGGTGACAACTCGTCGCATCCAGCAAGGCTGCAGGAATCGAACCCACAACCAAAGGGAGACAAGGGCGCATCACCTACCACTAGCCTACTTGAAGTCCCTGGTTAGTTTGACTAATTATTTTTAGTTAGAAAATTCTATGAATCAAGACTAAGTGGATTTTGGGTTATCTATGGAAATTATTAACCTATCATGGAGGATATGTGATTAGGTTAATTAATTTTCAATATGAGACTTCAAGAGCAACTGATGTTATTTAGAGGTAAATGTTAATTTGTACCTTGGAAGACTATGTGATTAAATCTTTGAAATATTTGGGTTTAAATCTTAGTTTAGTTTACTTTGAATAATTTTATGGACTAGATGTTTATCGAATGGTCTTTGTTGAACATTGGGTTTGGTTAGACAAATTTTGGAGATTAAGTGTAGTTTTTCTTCATGTAAAAGTTTATCTTTTTGGGGGATTGTCTGATATTATACCAAACGTTTTGGTTTTAGTTAATATTTAAAGACGTGGGAAATATATAGTTCATATTTTGTGGATTATGTGATTCTCTCTAAGTTGGTTATAGTGCTCTTAATGTGAAAAAATAGTCATCCTGAATATTCATTGTTTGGAGAAAATATGAGTTTGTGTTAGAAATCTAGTAAAAGATGAATGTCTACATGAAAAGTAAGTATATTTCCTTATGTTTTTGGTCAGTCTCATTAATAAATTCATCAAGAAAATGTAACCTTAAAAGAAAACCTTTTCCCTTAAATTTTTTTATTGGGGAATCAAAGATTGTTTAACCCGTCACATGTTTGTGATTTTCTGGTTGTTAACTTTCTCCTAAACATGTTTTCTATCACTCTCCATCGGAACTTGATGATTTTTTTCTCCTCCATATACATGTTAATATGTAATCCTAGTATCTGTTGTCTCGGGTAACCTTTGTACTTCTCTTCATTTATTTTAAAGTGATAGTTTTATTCACCCTCTTTCCAATGTGGGGCTTTTAATGAAGTTTTCAAGCCCAGTTTTAAAATTGCGAGGACGCAATTCCCAAAAGGGGGGAAGGATGTAACATCCCAGGTAAATGAAGAATAAGATATTTTTATATTTATTAATATTTGTGAATTAAATATTATTTTTATCTTAAAAGGGTTTTCTATGTTCGATAGCGTACCCGATACGCAACAACGAGTTTCTTTGGAATCTTACGTTGGACACTAATAATATAATATTATTATTTTAAACGGTAGTTAACTCCTATTTGTTTTATTGATGAGAATGAACAAAACTAACTATAATATTATTATACATGTATTTATATTTATCCAATAAAAGTTAGAGGATTAATATATGAATGAATCTAATTTTAAGCATAATTTACATTAAAACGCCGATTTATCGCCTTTTAATAGTGAACCCTTTTTAAATCTATTTTTAGTCACATTAATAAATTCTAATTGAACTAATAAAATCCTTATTTAGAATGGGGACATCAAAATTTACTTTGTTCACTTTTTTTTATTTTTCCGATAAAGTTCATTTTTAATGAATAGTTAAAAATATTGTATTTTAATTCAAAAGTGCTTTTTAAAATAATTTATTTTATATGGATAGATTATATTATTAATTATTTTTAAAGTTAAATTAAAATATATTTTTACATTTTAATCGAATGTTGGTCATTGTAATTAATTTCACTTTGAAATTGCACATAAACAAGTATCAATCTTTGGATGTTTATTATTTCATAAAAACACGCTATTTGTTTTAACAGCGGGAATTAATTTTTAAATTAATTAATGCCACTTCTATTTTTAGAAATTGGAAAAATAGACATCATTTTTGAATTTGGAATATCAAATATAGCTTAGGATGAATTTTTTCAATTTTTCTGAAAAGCATCAATTTTTGATGAATAGTGAAACCACATAGTGGTAGTTAAAAAAAACTGACTTTTTCATTTAAATGAAATTTTACCACATCTGTGTATTGAATTTAAAAAATATGAAATACATGGTTGTTATCAAAAAGTAAAATGTGGTTCATTAAGATGAAAATAATTTTTGGTGAATAGTAACTTTGGACTTTTATTTACTGCGGTTAAAGGTAAATAAGGTAATTCAAGGTTAAAAAAATATTATAATAATTCAAATTACCATAACACTTGTCCAAACCTTATTGGTTGAGACATTAACGACCATGGGCATCTTTTGATCGATTTTGGGACCCCATTGATCAACTTGGGAGTGAAAATGACAATTTAGATTAATTAATTTAATGTAAAGGAAAAATTGACATTAACAAAAATCGTTTAGTAATTAATTTTTATATGGTGATATATAAGTTTTATATTCGACTATAAATATTAATTGGAAATCTAAAAATATTTCCTACATGCTTGTATTTGTTTAATAATTTTTAGACCAAAAATAAATTAAATTATTGATGACACAATAATGATGCAATATTTACCTCGTTAATAAATGATTAAAATGAATAAGATTATAATGATTAAACTATTATACAATACATGTCCAATTATGATTGGATGATTTTATTTCGGTATTAGTCGTCTTATCTTCGACCATAATGATTTTTTGACCATTAGAAACTGAATATGATTATATTATAAAATAATATTCTCACACATTCCAAAAGAGCCCCTCCTCTCCCTTATAAAAGGAGACCACTTCTATGAAATTCCTCACACATCTCAAACCATTTTTCTGGTCCAAAATCTGCCCAATTAGGATCCCTACATCACTATACTCCTCCTAAAAGCCTTAACATAAGCAGAAGGCACTTAAAGAAGTCCTTTGGATCTAACTAAAGGGAGTTTCCCAAATTAAAGGTAACCGTTTCTCTTACATTTTTTATTTTATTTACCTTCTCCAACCCCTAAACTATTTTTATTTAATTAATTTGTAATAAAACCAGTATCCTAAATATACTAGGATTTTGTTATAATATGGATTCTAACTACACTTACACACACCTCCATCTAATGGATGAAGAACATAATGTTTCTGTGGATGGAAAACTGACGCCTCACGAAATGATGATTGTTCGATTACATATTACTGCCACTCATGGTGGAAATTATGATGGAACTGTATTTATATATGATATATATTATGTTTATGATTTCCTTATGCTTTCGTACTTCAATTTTTATAGAATTCCTTTATTGTTTCCATAGTGGGTAAATATGATAATCTCATTTGAGGAAGTGCGGACTACCGCCCCCTTAAAGTGATGTGATTCGTTAATGCTTTATGTGGGATGTATAAAGGATAGGGTTAAGGATATTATATATAATATTATACTGGAATTATAATAAACCTATGTATAATTATGTTTTTATCATTAAAATAATAAATACAAATGAAAGTAGCGTTCATGCGTACGTACGGATTACCGTCTCCATGAACGGTGCATTTCATTTCTTACCTCTAAATGTTATGTACTATTATAAATACATGTATATACTGGATATATATGATATATAAATCATGAATATCATTCTGGATATAATGAACCATTGACAACATGAACAACATGTAATTATAAGAAATCCATTTTTGACTGAAGTACCAAATATCGACAAAATGAACATTATTAACTTAAAGGATTGCATAATGTTTATAAAATTGTAATAAGTGATATAAGAATAATAATTAACATGAGAAATGTTCTTAAGCAATATGAAATTAACTTTATTTTATTATTCCGGAGATTAAAGAACGATCGAGTCAAGTCGGACACGAGGTAAGGGATCCGACCTCTCTCTTTCTTTTCAAGTAATCTCTTTTATGTCATCTCATTTATGCTCGATATTCTTATATTGGAGGATGTTCTTTTATATTCACCATACTATAATTTTTATTTTCATATTATGAAAGACCCCCCTCTTACTCTCATCAAATCATTTTAAGAATTTTTAAGTGGCGTCGTTAGGCTGCCGAATTTTTGTAAGGGATTTTCTTATCTCACTTTAAATCCCGTGAGATTTCCATTGTTCGCCACTTATTCATTACATGTGATGTATTGTGTACTGAAATTTTATATATATTACAATTATTCTCATTATATTCATGGTATTCTGTGATTCATTTGGTGGTTATTAACTTTTTGTCATACGACTCAGTTGATTACAACGTGGTAAAGGGTTTCGTCTCACTTTTTATTCACGTGAGATTCATGCTATACTTGCCACTATTTTCTTTGTGTGGTGTATGTACTGCCCATGATTGTACTATTTGTGTAATATAATCTCATTTTTGAGTATTTACATCTTCATTTTATGATTCTTCTTTCATGTGGCATATGTTAGGTAAGTTACCAAATCGGTAAGGGACTTCATCTCAATCACCTTTCATTGATGCATTTTTAGTTTTATACATGACTATCTTTTTTATGATATTTAATACCCTTTGAATTTTACTTCTATTCAAAAGGAATCTTTTCTCTACGAAGCGTTTTACTAAACAAAAAAAAAGAAATGTTTCTTTAACGTAAGCGGTAATAACGAACTTTCCCCCACCGCGAGTATTATTTGTTCTTTTGCTTCCTTAACAAGCCGGAATGTTTTTAAAAGGGAAAATAAATACCAAATACTCTTTTTACGCATATTGGTATTGAAAATTATTTTGAGAATGGATTTATTATTTCAATATCTTGAAATGATATTTTATTATTGCAATGTGGAAATGTTATCTTTCCTTTATGCTTATGTAATGTGTTAAGATCATGTTATGGTTCTTGGGCATTATTTACGTATACGGGTGGTTCCGTGATAAACCTTGGGCGGGTGAGCCAGAGATAGCTCTCCAATTCATTGGGTAATGTGACGGAGGTAAATATGAATGTTTCTCCTAATATATTTAGGGAATATACTCTGATGGGTATTCCAATGTAACTCCCTATGTAGTAGTAATAGCTACAATGTAAGTATGGTATGGATGCCGCAAGTTACCTTTATGATTTATGATTTCTATGTGTCTTTCATAAATCTTATTATTTAATGAGGTAAGTAAAAGAGTTCATGTAATGTATGTATTTATGAACAAATGTTTTCATTCACTGTTTTATAACCCTTACTGAGCCTTTTATGCTCATCAAATGTTTTGAAATGCTTTCCACAAGACTTAAAGATGAATAGGGTAGAGGATGGGATCAAGGAAAAGCCATGTTATCTAAAACATGGAACTAGACATTTTTTTAAGAGTTTTTATATTATGAAAAAATGGGTACTGAGTAGTAGTGTCTACTATTATATTCATGTTGTAATGTAATAGTTATGGCCTAAATTTCTAAAACTCTAATCCTGAAAAGAACCTCAATGTAAATTATTCATTTAATTCAATATTATGTAATGTTTAAGGCCGAGTCCTTATACTTATCTTCGGTTTCAAAAGGTCAAAAAATCATTAAATATGATGATAAGATGACTCATGGTTGAAATAAAATCATGATATCATAATTGGACATTTTATGGGTAATATTTTAATCATTATAATCATATTTATTTAAATCATTTATTAATTAGGTAAACACTACAACATTATTGTGTCATAAATAATTTAATTTATTTGATGTCTAAAAATTAATAAACAAATACCATCATATAGGAAATATTTTTATCTTTCCAATGAATATTTAAGGTACAAAATATAATTTATATAAACCCATATAAAAAATAATAACTAAAAGAATTTTGTTAATGTAAATTCGGTCTTTACATTAATTTAATTAATCCAAATTTTCATTATCACTACCAAGTGGCTCAATGGGGTCCCAAAATCGACCCAAGGATGCCCATGGTCGGCCACTTCTCATCCAATATGGTTAGGACAAGTGTTAAGGTAATTTTTAATTATTATAATATTTTTTTATCCTTGAATTACCCTATTTACCTTTAACCGCAGTAAATTAGAGTCAAAAATTACTATTCACCAAAAATTATTTTCATCTTATTGAACCACATTATACATATTGATAACAACCATGTATGTCGGATTCTTTAAAGTCAATTCACAGAAGTGGTAAAATTTCATTTAAATTAAAGAGTCAGTTTTTTAACTACCACTAAGTGGTTTCACTATTCATCAAAAGATGATGTTTTTCAGAAAAATACAAAAAAATCAGCCTAATCTATATTTGATATTCCAAATATGAAAATTATGTCTATTTTTCCAAATTAAAAACATATAAGTTTCATTAATTAATTTTAAATGTAATTCCCGTTATCAAAACAAATAGCGTGATTTTAAGAAACAATAACTATCAAAAGATCAACACTTGTTTATATCCAATTTCAAAGTGAAATTAATTCCAATGACCAAAATTAGATTAAAATTGTAAAAATATATTATAATTACAATTTAAAACCAAATAAAAATATAATCTAACCATATAAATTATTGCGATGAAAAAAGTTGTTTTTAATTAAAATATAGCGTGTGTTTACTATTCATTATAATATGAAATTTATTAGAATTATATGAAAAATTAATCCAAATTAGATTTTTATATCATGATTATAAGGAAGAATTTTATTTTTTCAAATTGAAAGTTTAAAAATATCAAAAACTAGATTTAATCTGGGTGTGCCATCAAAAGGCGGCAAAACTGCATTTTTTTAAAATTACTTCTTTTTCCTAAAAACATTATTATGTTCTCATACCATGTTCTAGAAAATGTGTAAGATGAATAATAATGTTATAAAATTAGAAATTTACTTAATACTATTCGTAAAAAATAGTCTAAAATAATATTATAACAATATATCATTGTTTAGTGAAACCCGGTATTGCGTAAAACACGTTCTATCGAGGAAGGTCGTGATTATGTGTAATGCAAGCCAAGTCAGGGTTGCGTGTAGCGAAAAACTCCTTTGTTGTTGCATATAAAAAAAACCAACCATATTTCATTTATAAATTGAATATATATATATATACTCAATGTTGCGTTTAATAACTACTATCAAAAAAAGTTGAAATTGTGTTTAACATGATCCTTGATTAGTTTTGCGTATAATGCAAGCTAATACTATGTTGCATATAGCGCAATATAATCTTGGTGTAGCTTACAACAGAAGATATGAATGAAATTAAAAAGAATATATCTTATAAAATCTCTGGGTGTTACATTCTACCCCCCTAAAAATTAATTTCACCCTCAAAATTCGTTGGGGTTATAAATGGATTACTTGTTGAATGTTTCTGTCAAAGAAACCGACATCATAAAAAGGAATACTAAAACTTAACATTAAAAAGTGGAGTATGAAACATAATGGTTACCCAAATTAACTCATCACTAGGTTTCCAAATAGGATAATATAGGTGAAAATATGGATATTCAAGAGAAATCTACCCATCAAGGTCTGATGGAGAGTGGTTGAGAACATGGCTATGAAAAAGCCAACAATCAGGAAGCCATAAATTTGTGATGATCTAAGGTACCATCTGATTCATCAGATATGAGGGAACTAGGACAACATTTTTGGTTTTCATGATCATTTCTCTAAAGTTGATGAATTAAAGAAATACTTGCATGATTTTGGTAAAATATCACCGTTGTACGTTCCTTGAACAATTTCCACATCATCTCCTAAAGAAATGAAGGTGAATTTGATATTTGTGAAGTGTTAGCAGATCATGTGATAGAATGATGGGTCATTCCATCTGTTTCAAACAAAATGTTAGAAAATGTTATCAAATATACATAAGTCCATCTATGATGAGGTTAATCGTATATGATTATAAAAATTAACATATACTTAATCTATCATACAACATAAAAATTAAAACTAGTTTCTAATAACTAGGGAGTTCATGTAGCCCAGTGGTAGGCAATAAAGGCATGACGTACTTTGGCTGTGGGTTCGATTCTCGTAGCCTTGTCCGACGAGATGGGTTGTCTCTCATCCTGCATGTTGTCCTTTTTCTAAAACTACATTATTATAACATTCAATCAATAATATTGAAAAACATTTCTAGCCTAAAACAATACTAACTTATGTCGATCATAATCCATTCCAAAATTTAGGCTTATCCCACTACTGGAAAATGGACCTATCCCCACGGTTTTCTCCAAAACCGTGGGGATAGACCACCCTATACCCATAGTTTTAAAAAACAGTGGGTATAAGTGGCTTTTCAAGACCTATACCCATAGTTTTCCAAAACTGTGGGTATAGGGGGGGTCTATCCCCACAGTTTTTGGGAAAATCGTGGGGATAGGTCCTAAAAAGTCACCTATACCCATGGATTCCCTAAACCGTGGGTAAATGGGTACCTATCCCAACGGTTTTGGGGAAACCGTGGGGATATATCTGGGATAAAATAAGTATACCCACAGCTAAGAAAACCCGTTGGTATAGGTCAATTTTGTGTGGCAGGAATTTTTTTTTCCACAGGAAGGAGATTTTTTTTGGTGGGAACCCTATACCCACGGTTCTGCCCTCTATACCCACAGTTTTTATAACTATATTTAACTAAATAAATATATATATACATATAGGTGATGTTAGGGTAGTGGTCAGACGCGGTTTTTGCAGCGAATAGGTTGCGGGATCGAAACTCGGTGGCTGCAATATTTGAGGTCCTATACCCACGGTTTTGAAACTGTGGGTAAAAGTCGTTGACACCGTGGCAATTGGCATTGTTTAGGTCACACGGTGGCAGGAAACCTATACCCACGGTTTTGGAAAACCGTGGGTATAGGCTGGGGACCTATACCGATGTCGTTCCATCCCACGGTTCCCAAAACCGTGGATATAGGCTATACCCACGGTTTTGGGGGCTATACCCATAGTTTTGAACCGTTGGTATAGGTCATTTTTTCAGTAGTGTCCAAAATACTTCTTTTCAAGCTCATTGTTTAAAGAAAACAATTACTAGAAATGTCATCTACCGAGTATGTGAATACCATCATTTATCCCCCATATATCATAAGATTTATCTTGTTGATCACATTCCAAACATGTGAATACCTTAATCTTGTATTCTCTTGAAACATGAATTACCATAAAACCTTATTGAAAACATGAATGATTTCAAAAGTTATCTATTTCAACATACCAAAATCCCAAAAATTCTTTATACTCAAACCATTATATCACTTTGTCTTTACTAGGAAGTCGGGTCCGATTAAATCGTCCCCCTAAAATATTACTGAAAAAATAAAGTTACACAGTCAGACCGAGCAAGGGGTTTTATAGAGCCTAGAGTGGGACACTCCCCTCATATCAGTCTCAACCAAAGATGCAAAAAATCTGGAGGTCGAAAGGACCACATGGTCGTCATCTCCATGACTGCCCTCTTGGACAAGGAATAAGCCACTTGATTTGCCTCCTGATATGCATGAGTGATTACCAAGTTGACATGTTCATCCTGATTAAAAAGTTTGATCCATTGAGGATGAAGTCTCCATGGAACATCCCGAGTTCTCATTTTTAGGGCATGCACTGCATGTTCAGAGTCTAATTCAATCCTTATATTAGTCATGAGATCATGAATTCTATAAAACATATTATTTTCTCATTATCCATTCATTATGTGCATATCCTCTACTTTCCAAAAATATTTCAATCACTTTTCATGGTTACTGATGTCATATTCTTATGGAAAACCACAAATGCACCAATACATAGAGATTCCAATGTACCATAAAATTACCTAATCAAAATTATTCTTGAATACCAATACATAAACACTTCAATCCATACTCTTCATTCATTGTTAGGGAAAAAGTTCGTCCTTGATTTAGAAGTAACCTCTTAGGTCCAGGAATTGAGTTAGGTAACTCCCATGTTTTACACAGATAATACATTGAACTCCATAACAGTTTGTCACTCTATTACCCTTCTCTCCACACAGATAACATATTCCCCTCCATTTGATATATAAATCACGGTTCTTCATCCCTTCTTTAGAAATCTCAATATTCCATTCTCTATATACCTCAACATGAAAACATGCATAAAAGTCTGTCTTCCTCTTATTTGATGAATTAGGAATACCACTAAAGTTCACATCGTTAATTATATATCGCGATGAATGATTTGGAATAATCAAAAAATCATTATTTCTAGGCATTATGCAAATTTTTTACTCATATTCACTAATTTTTCCATTGGATTCAATGTTGACCCAATTCTTTACAGTTCCCTCTGTTGACTAAAACCAAAAAACACTGTGTAAGAAACAGTTAAGATAATGAGAAACCACATAATCATAAAAATTCAATTTTTTTATGTCTAACTTATCACACATTCTTTAATCCATGACATCTTAGGTTCACCCTATGTTGTAAAAATAATTCTAGGACTGTAACCTATAGTTATAATAAACCTTAGGGACATCCTTAGACATACCTTAGAAATATATCTAGGGATATCACTAAAGTTATCACATCCTAGTTTCCAAAGGGTAACTAAACCTTTCCACTGATACCAACTGTAGAGACCCCAAACCTGACGTAGTGGACATTACATTACTTTTGCAGAATACTTAATACATTACAAAAACCGACACTCAAGGATAATAATTGTTTAGTGTCTTTTGAAACTCGGAACATAATCTTATAATCATGGTGAAAGATCTTCAAAATCTCCCATAAAGATCTTCCCCTTTTGTTTTCACACATAATACCTTTCTTTATATACTAGGGAAAAGAAAACATATAAAGGGTGAGCTCAATTGCTCAGTAAGGGTATGCATGGAGAAAATAAAACAAACCATATACATTTGATCTTAAAAACAGGAACATAATGTTTTATCATAAAAATCTTGAGCATTGACATAAATCATGGAAGATCAAAAGGCATAGATCATAATGGAACATCAATCATGATAAAATAGAATGGGAATAAAACATGTAATTGTGGAAAACCATTAAGCACTTGATATGATTTCAATAGTATCCAAGGCATTGCTGCCAAGACTATCATAGTGGACAAAGTCCCTTACTGAACCGAGTTCACTCCTCGTTCCAGTCCTGTATCACTAAACTGGATTAACTTGCCGTTCTAGCCATCTCTATCTCATGATATATAAATCTTTACCCAATTCATTTGAGGGAGATATAGGTCCCACCCATGTCATAATGAAATCATTTTTACTTGTTCCACAAAATAAACATAAATCATTCATCATAACCCAAAGAATAAAATGGATTTCCTAAACATCATCCCATCATAATGTAATTTATATAAAACAAATGGATATCATTTCACCATAAAAATAATCGAACCATGTAAATAATAGAGACATTATACTTGATATATAGTTATACTAAATAATTTCACCTTATATGGAAAATAGTTTTGAAATAACAGTTGAAATGAAATCTTGAGGAAAATATCCTTTCTTCTTTAAAATCATTTTCTTTTCTCAAAATGACATACAAATTTAATAGAAAGTGATTTTTTGAAAATAATCATGAAATACTGTAGAGTAAACTTCATTAAAATAAGGCATTATGAAACTGTAAAAATCTGTTCATGCCGTATAAGTTAAAAAAATTATCCTCGTACTTTTTCTAGAAATGTCAAAAAGTTCATCGTATGGTAAATAAAAGAAATATTCCTTCCATATGATGTGTGTAAAAGTCAAAAAAGGGTAAAAATTACATTAAACATACATGGAAGAAAATTAGACATTTTATGAAAAAAAATTGAGAACATATGGACATGGATGATAAACATAACCCCAGTAAATACATATGAATAAATAATCTCAGATAAGAATGAGATTGGAATAATTATCACTTAACATAGGTCTGATATGCTTCGTACGTATCTGATCCTCCAATATAATGATTTAACTATTGTCATTTACTTAGTACAGAATCATTTTCATTGTTATGATATCATATATGGTTCACTTATGACTTTATCATGTCATATATTTCATTTTTATACATTATATATACATTATAACCATTCTTGAGTGGTTAACATGGAGAATTAATCTCATAGCGTCATGGAGATAGTAATCTGTATGTACGCACGAGTGATGGCATCGTTCCCATAATTATTGAATTGAATTGGAGTGTATGATATAATATATCAGAATTAGTATTATGTTATAATAACCATATATAGTTATTCTGTACACCGTTATACCTATCCAAGTAAGGTGGTGATGGAAAAACAGATTACACCATGGCGTGTAGACGGTATTCCGTACATACGCACGCGCGTTGATTTTATTTTCCGTAGAATGGATAGATGGTGAAATAGGGTTGTTTCATATTTATAATAACATATCAGTATATGAGTGATACTGATGTTATTAATTTATGATAAAACAAATAAAGAAGAAGAATTAGAAGAACAAAAAAATTGGAAAGAATCGGTAAAAGATATTACCTCTTCTTTGACGTGCCACTTCTTAACCTCATCTAAGGGCACTAAAGATGTCCTTTGAAGAATACCAAGATCTCTAGTATGTTTTTAGGGAAGTGGAGAAGAGAAATGGGAAGGGTTTGTCAGAGAATAATGGATCAAAGTTGTGTAAAGAGGAGATGGAGGAGGTGCCCTTTTATAAGGGAGGAGAGGGGCACCTTTGGAAAGTGTGAAAATATTATTTTATTATAAACATATCTTCAGTTTCTAAATGTCATAAAATCACTAAATATGAACATACGATGACTCATGGTCGAAATAAAATCATCCAATCATAATTGGACATGATTTGGATTATATTTTAATAATTATAATCTTATTTATTAAAATTATTTATTATTGAGGTAAATATTGCATCATTATTGTGTCCAAAATAATTAAATTTATTTGATGTCTAAAAATCATAAAAAAATACCATCATGTAGTAAATCTATTTAGATTTCCAATGAATATTTATAGCTGAAATTATTATTTATATAACCCCATATAAAAAATAATTACTAAAATATTTTTGTTAATGTCAATTTCGTTATTTAACTAAATTAATTAATTCAAATTGTCATTATCAATACCAAGTGGCTCAATGGGGTCCCGAAATCCACCCAAGGATTCCAATAGTAGGACAATACTCATCCAATAAGTTTAGGACAAATGTTATGTTAATTTTGAATTATTATAATATTCTTTTAACATTGAATTACCCTATTTACCTTTAACCGCATTTAATAAGAGTCAAAAGTTACTATTCAACAAAAATAAGTATTATATTATTCAACCAGATTTTACTTCTTGATAACAACCTTGTATGTCATATTTTTGAAATTCAATTCACAGAAGTGGTAAATTTTCATTTAAATGAAAGCGTCAGTTTTTTAACTACCACTATGTGGTTTCACAATTCATCAAAAATTGAACTTTTTCAGAAAAATACCAAAAATTCAGACTAAGCTATATTTGATATTCTGAATTCAAAAATGATGTCTATTTTTCAAATTCAAAATGTAGAATTGGAATTAATAATTTTAAAAGTAATTCTCGTTATCAAAACAAATAGCTTGTTTTTAAGAAACAATAACTATCAAAAGATCGACACTTGTTTATTCCAATTTCAAAGTTAAATTAATTACAACGACCAACATTGGATTAAATGGTAAAAATATATTCTAATTACACTTTAAAACCAATTAAAATTATAATCTATCCATATAAATTATTGCAATGAAAAAAGTTGTTTTTAATTAAAATATAGCGTGTTTTTACTATTCATTAAAATATGAAAGTTATCAGAATAATAAGAAAAATTTAGCCAAAATTAATTTTTATATCCTGATTACAAGGAAGAAATTTATTTTTTCAAAAATGAACTTATAAAAATGTCAAAAAATATATTTAATGTGGGTGCGCCATCAAAAGTCAGCAAAGCTACATTTTTTGGAAAAAACTTATTTAACCCGAAAAAATTATTTTGTTCTCATTCCATGATATAAAAAAGGTTTAATATGAATAATAGTGTTATAAAATTAAAAATGTAGTTAATACTATTCGTAAAGGCTAGTCCATAATAATATTATAATAATATATCATTTTTTTGTGAAACCCAGTATTGCGTACAACACACGCTAGCGAGGAAGGTCGTGATTGCGTGTAATACAAGCGAAGTCAGGGTTGCGTGTAGTGAAAGACTCCATTGTTGTTGCGTATAAAAAAATCCAACCATATTTCATTTATACATTGAATATATATATACACACACTCAATGTTGCGTTGAATATCTACTATCAAACAAACTTGAAATTGTGTTTAACATAATCCAAGATTAGTTTTGGGTATACTACAATCTAATACGGTGTTGCGTATAGCGCAATATAATCTTGGTGTAGAGTAAAATAGAAGATATGAAATAAATTAAAAACAAAATATCTTATAAAATCTTTGGGTGTTACAGAAACACCCATGTTTCAATTCTACATGTGTAGGGAGCAAGGGAACTATAAAAGCCAGTGCACTAAACCTCCATTCGTTGTGTGGAATCATCATCATTAGCCACAAAATTTTAAGAAGCAATGGAAGGATAATTAAATCACTGCTGCATAATATGATAAATAATATGAATTCATTAATGGTACACTTTCTATTAACTCATGAATGGAAAATGATCATATTTGATTCTGTCTCTATGCATTCCATTATATCATTCATGTTTTCTAGAACTATCAAATAAAATCCCTAAAACCTTGATGTATAAATAAATCTAAAAACACCTATGGGAGAGAAGATTCTAAACTAAGTGTTTGAATCTTATCTATTTGTCTTATGTGGGAATATTCTTTCAGAAAATATTGTAATACTTCCCTTGGTGAAATTAAAAACTATACTGGGTAAGGATTGGATCTAGTTATATATAGATCATATAAACTATCTTGATATGTAATTATCCTTTCATATTATGAACTATCTAATGCCCCTATATAAATTCATGTATGATAATGAATCTTCATTGAAAAATACATCAACGGTATGGGTGTTGTTTCCTTGTGAAGTAGCATACCTCACCTAAATGGTTGGGTCAAAGGATGGCATCAACCGAGGAAAAATTCCCATCGTGGGGGAATATAGTGATATTTTTTCTGAAGTGTTACTCAGACATCCTTAGGATCATGAGTTCAAGATCTCAATTGAACTCATACCTGGATACACTCCCATCTCAATGTTTGGTTATAGGATGGATCAAATTGAATTGGAGTAGTTTAGTAAATAGATACAATAGAACCTGGTCAAAGCATTCATACGCCCAAGTGCATCACAATAGGGTACGCCAATTCACTTTTTCCAGAAGAACAAAGGATCCACGTAGTTGCGTATCAATTATGAAGATCCATATGAGCTCAACATAATGAAAAAGAATCATCTTTCAGGGATTGATGACTTGTTCTATTTTTTTAGGAGATCAGTACACATAAAAGGTGGATATACATTCTGGCTATCGTTAGCTAATGGTGATGAAGAAAGATATCCAGAAGACATCCTTTTGCACATGGTAGGGGCACTATGAAATTATTTTTATTCCATTTGTACATACCAATTCAACTACAATATAAATGTATTTCATGAATATAATAATTAGAAATAATGTTCAGAATTTTTTGTAAGTGTTGGTGGATATAATTTTCATCTACCTCAAGAGAACGGATAATAATTAATAACATCTAAGGCTTGTGTTGTTGACATTGGGGGAGGATAAGTTTTACACCACATTAAAGAAAATGTGTCTTTGAGAATTAGAAAGTCATGTTCTTGGCACACATGGTTATAAGTGATGGAATTTATGTATACCATTTAAAGAAATGCAACTGAGGAATGACCCAGACCCTCTAGTGTAACAGAAATCCACATTTTTCTTGGATTGGATGGGTAAAATCGATGTTTTGTGAGAAATTTCTCATGACTGTCAAGGAGGATATCAAAGATAACATGTAAATGGATAATGTATTTCTATATAGAAAATTGTTAGGAAATTATCATGGAGATAAAGAAAAGGCCGATAAGTACACCTCTACTCACATTTCCAAAAAGTGGGGAATGTTTTGGGATATACAGTCATACTTCAATTAAAGCTGTTGGTTATTTACTCATGAAAAATTGTAATATGGTAGAATATGCCTCATGGAAGATGAATATCCATGTGAGGAACTATGAAACACATGATATTGAGATAGCAGTTGTGATTATTTCTTGGTAAACATGGCTGCACTACCACTATAAGGGTATGTGTGACATATATAATGATTAAAGAGCCTGATGTATTTATTCTCACAAAAGGATATTGAAATGCATCAAATGAGATGGTTAGATCATATCAAAGACACAGACTAATATTTTCGCTATCATCCTATAAAGGTGAATAGGTAGATTATGCTCTTAAAAGAAAAGAACATGAAACTTTATCCGTGTAGAAGATTGAGAAGGATCTATTCATCATGTATATACGAATGATAGATTTTGAAATAATAACGGTATGGAATACATCCTACATTTCATGAATGTTTTCCCAACCGTCTATCATAAATAATATTAAAGAGGCACAAAGGGATAATCCAATTTTATAATATAGGGTGAATGAAGTAATGGAATGGAAGAAGAAAGTTTTCTGTATCAATGATGATAGTGTAATTCATTTTTGAATGAGGATATGTATGCCTTCATCACCTGGGATAAAGAGGGAGATGTTAGAAAATTCTCTTAGATCAAAATCCTCTATCAATCTGGAGAGTACTAAGTTGTACCATTATCATCGAGAATAATTCTGGTGTGGAAAACTAAAGAAAGATGTTGTTGAGTATTTCTCGTTGTGATTGATATATAAACAAGTTAAATAAGATGGACAAAATTCCAATGGTATGATGAAACCATTTCTTATACCCATGTGGAAATGGGAGAATGTCACTACATACAATTTTATGGGTCTCTGGAAGGAATCCAAAGGAAGTAATTTGATATGGGTTGTGGTGGAATGATTCACCTAGACATCCCTCGTTATTTCTATTTGTGAAGCTCTTTCTCCTGAAAAACGTGAAACGATGTATGCAGAGGAAGTGGTGACACTACATGGGGTTACACATTCAATTGCCTCTCATCATGATCCAAGGATCACATCTAACATCTGGAGGAGTCTTCAACGTGCCTTGAGTAATGAATTGAATTTTATCATGGACTATCACCCCCAAAAAGATGGACAATAATAAAAGACTATTCATACACTCATAGTTTTTCTAATATCATGCTCTTTATAATTAAATGGTGGATGGGATTAGAATCACCCATTCGATGAGTTATAATATGGAAACATATTCCACTCGAGTATTTAGATGACTCAATATGTAGCACTATATGTAATATGATGTATAAATCCAACCTATTGGGTTGAAGTTGGTTATGTGAAGACAAATAAAACGTATATTTTACAAGTTATGAATAATAAGTTTCATTCCATCTGAAAAAATAAAAATGTTTCTTACTTTTGGAAAAAGAGCTATGCTGACAACTATCAAAGGGACATGAAGTTCGACATTGGTGATAAAGTCATCCTTAGAATATAACCAAGGAAGAGAGTCATGTGATTTGGAAGGAAATGAATCCTAATCCCAAGGTTTTATTGACATTTTGAGATCCTGCATCACACCAGATCATTGGATTGTAGGCTTCATATTCCACCAAATATGTCTCATGTACATGATGTGTTCAACATATCACTCATGAGGAAGTATATATCATATCACTAAAAAAGTACTGAAGTCATTGGTGGTATAACTAGATGATGATATCTCTTATGAGGAGCAGTGAGTAAGGATTCTAAACATGAGAGATAATGTTCTAATAAATAATACATCACACCTTTTCAAAGTGTTGTGGAGGATCTACTGGTATGATGAAGAAATTTCGAACCCATATTAGGTGATGAATGATATGTACCATTTCTTATTTATGTAAAATAATTCAAGGTAGAAATTTCAAAATGGGGGAAGAATGTAATGATACAAACCTTTATCAAAGGAATTTCCCCTTATTATATAATTTCACAAATTATAAATAAAATTAAATCACTTATAGGCCATAATAAAACCATTATAAATAAATAATTAATGAAATAACAAGTATTTATAGAATTTAAGGAACCAATAATGATAAAATAGTAACTTTGCCTTAGGAATATTAATATGAACCTTATGAATAAAAAACCATCCAGATGGATAGTGAACTCATCAATTAATGCATACAAAATCTTTTTTTCATCTTATTCATGAAAATATGATATAATCATATCAGAAATTAGGTATGTAAATATTTTAAAAATTATTAGCTAAGTATTGGATTTTATATTAGTAATAAATAATAAATTAAAATTTTATGATTACTTTAATAATTTAAAAGAAATATATATATTCATTCAATGCGTTCATAAGTAAATTCTTTGATTTATTAATGTTATATGATAATTTTATGAGACCTTATGTGATGTGTCATAGTATTTAAGTATCTTTTATAATTTTATGATCTGTATTCTCCACGTAAACAAGGATTTTAATTAATAATTATATTTCTCATATGTATAAAATTAACTTCATAAAATGGTGTTCATTTTTTAATTTTACCCATCTAAAAATGATTTGGGTGAATTTCTGAGATTTTTCTAAAATACATGGTTTTTTGTGCGTAGTAAAATACAGTGATTTAAAATATATATATATTATTATCTAAATGGACTATTCAATGATTCATTGCTAATTAAATTACCCCAATGTCGAACTATTACTCATTATTTTAATATATTTATTGATAATTCTCAACTATTCATAGTCTTGAGAAAAAATAATAATCCAATGATTAAAATATGGAGAAAACACCTCTCTAATCCACTATAAATACCACACATCCAACCTCTCATGTTTTTATCCCAACCTAAATTACTCCCAATACTCATCCCTAGACCCTCCCCCATGTCTATTAGCTCTTGGAATCATCAAAATACCTATTGTAGTTTCTTTAAGGAGGATCTCAAGAGGTGGATACAAAAGGTAAATCCTCCCTAATTTTTTTTAATTTCCTTTCTTTATCAATATATTTTCATATTATCTCCTATCTAACCATAATAAAAAGTAATTGATAACTCCAATATGTCAAATATTATGTAATAATATCCTTTTTATGGACGACCCAAAATTTAACTCCTCCATTTATCACTTTTATTTTAAAAATAAAATCATCTCTCGTGATGTGTTCAATTACTCACATCATGGGTGATGAACATTATTTTTCCATAATCACAATAAAATATTTTAAATATACAATTAAATTTTATAAAAACTGTAATTTTAAATTATAACACTTTTTATGTTCAATAAATGATTTATACTCATCATACAACGTGATAAAATAAAAAGAGTTCTTTGTGATTGAAAAAACCCACCAAAATTAACCATTAGCGATCATAATTATCTTGTATCTAATGAATCATTCTCATGATATATAACCATATACATTTTATGATAATCTAATGGTATTTAGGATTTTTAATTCAATTTAATAACAATTCTGGATGTCCATCCACATTATAAATGAACTTTGATTTATGTATACAAACGAACTGATCCTAAAAACAATGAAAAAAAACACTCCCGAATGAAGAAATGAAACTCTATAACTCATCCAAAAGACCATAGAAGAGCTTAATAATACCATATTAAATTATATTCCCTTATTAAATGTTATTATTTTATTAATTATTCTAATCTCATTATACATGATATTAATGAGAATAAATCATTCAGACTCAAGATAAGGGGAATTCTTCAACCCAACACTCTCCTTTGGGATTTCCCTCTCTCACCCAATTTTTAGTTTGGGTATTTTGTAAATAATATTTCATTATAATTATCTAAAATTTTCTTGAATATATAAATTCCCTACATGATTTTAAAAAAAAATACTATTTTCTAGAAGAACTGTTCTTTAAAAAACACACTTCTTACTTCACACCCATGGTTGATGATTCTTATATCATGTTTTTTCTCATTTTTCATTTGGGAACCGAATGTTTAGGAATTTATTCATATGAAATGAAATCCATTACATAACATGGGTTATTTTATTTCTAAATTTGATATATTTCTTATATGGAATGCTTGGTTATGTAAATTTTATGATGTGATGGGTGACCACAAAATTGTATAGTATGATTTAAAGGTTATGATGTGACATATTATCCTAGAATTATATATCTCTACAATGCATTGGGTAATGTGATATATCACATGAGTAATTTGAAATACGAATGAACACGATTCTTTCATTGTTCACAGCTATGTGTTGTTCTTTACCACTATGACATGATGGTTCTTTTTAGTCATTTCCACATTTCTAGCCATTTTTTAATCCTTCTTCTTATGATTATGATCATATATCTACATTAGAATTATTCTAAACTCCTGTTATATTGATTCATGTTATTATCTATCCTCTTACTAGGATTTTAGCTCACTCTCTTTTGATGTATATCCTCAGGTAACTACTTTAACTAAGGAGATTTCAAGGGCCAATTCGAATATTGAGAAGAATTAAATAAGTAAATGTTTATGTTTTATATTGTAAATGTTATGTATGGTGCTAAAATTCCCAAAACACAGAACCTTCTGATCCTCATTTTGGAATGATTTATTGTTTTTCATTGAAATGATGTAATTTTAATTTAAGAAAAGTTAAGGGTATTAATATATAAATTTGTTATGTTTTTCACTGATGACTTCTTCTTTAAGATCATTATTTATGAATTCAAACATCACTACTATTTGAATAAATTTGTAGTTATAATAAATTAAAATATATTGAAACCTTCTAATTTCTTCATGTCAATTGATAGATGGAAATTTTTCATTAATGTACCTAGATTCAACTTGGTAATAAACATGGAAAACCAATCAAGCTTTTTAATGTGACACGTAATCATTTTCAATGAGTTTATTATTGATCACCCACTTGGTTCATGTAAAAATTTTCTATTCTTTTATATGATCATGTTTCTAATTTTCATATGTCTCAATTTTAGCCATATCATTAGTTATATTGTTTATCTATTCATTAATGTTAATAACCAAAAAAAATTATTTTGGTTTAACATGTGGAATAAGTTATATTTTATTTTGAAGACATATTTTTAATCAAATATTCGTAAGATATTCTTGATTTCAAATAATTATCTCACATTCATTATGTTATTATATATCATAAAACATTATACTTATAATATTTATAATATTTTCATCCTCAATAGATTAATATATAATTGTATTTCTTTTATTCGGGTTATAATTGATTTATATTTCTTTTTTTTCTTTTATAAATTAAAATGTAATGTTAGTTTAATTGATAAAATTATCTTTACTAGGTGTTCATCAGGATGTTCATATATGAATGATCATTAACATCATTATAATCAACCAAATTGTGTCTCAATTTTCCAATACAATTGTAAACTTATCCATTTGTTAAATTTCCCCTGAACACACTAACAACCACTTTTCCATCAAATTTTTCCAAAATTATTTTTTTCTTAATTGAATATGGACTTTAAAAAATATATATAAATTAATTGTTTGTTTATTTTTATACTATAGGTAACTGGAATTCATGTTTTCTAAGCCCCCAAATTAATCAATTTTCAATATACAATTTTTTACTCACTTCATATCTTAATAATAATTTGTTCATTATATATACAGGTAACATTGTTTTTCACATCATAAACAAGATTTTATACATTTTTTTGAAAATATATTAAACATGATAGTATATGGAGAACTATATTGAGTTCTAATATCATTCTGATCATGATAGGACTGAAAACATTACTAGTGAATTCTACTGAATTATTAGTTCTATATTTTTTATATATAATCCCAACACTTTATCAACAAATATGTTGAATATTTATATTATCTCCTATACATCATAATTATATTAATGAACGTCTAATTTTATATTCTAGTGAAATCATTAATGAACCAAATAAATTAATTATACCATATGGTGTATTCATGTTTCAAAATTCAACATTAATTATAATTTTGAAATTAATGAGGCATAGTAAACTAAATTACAATTCTTTTGTAACATCTATGCACTATATTATGCTTTTATCATTTTTAAAAAATAATTTATTTTTTCTCTTATGATATTTTAGGTTTCTCCCCACATAATAACTTTAGATTTTAGTCAAACATTATTTACCTAGATTGCCATGTATTTTTTAGCACAATTTTTATACATTTTTTAACTCAAATAAAAAATTTAACTCATATCAAAAATATGTAATAAGTTACATGTTATTATTCTTCCTTAGTTATAATTCTTCTTAATATTGAGCAGACACTAATATAATATTTTCCCCCCCAAAAAATCTCAATCTAACTCATGAGAGTATTTTAATATAGTGATTTATTTTTTTAATACCAATGGTGAACAAAAAATATATTTATTTCATTATTTACATCAATATCAATGTCAAAAATTACTATATTTGTTATAAAAAAATCATTAATAATATTAACAAATCAACAATGTTTTTCCTAAATTTTATCCGTGATATTGGTGTCATATAAATTACCAAAGGTTCATCCACCATATTGAATCCATTTCGTTCTTTTCCTATTATTATTATATTATCATAAATAATATGGTACCTTTCATCCTTAATTCGTTTTAAAACATATATTCATTTTTCAACATGTTTAAACTCACTTAAAAGAGTAATCATGCATTCTTCAATATAATGACATTATTTTGTAACATATTCCAATTTATTTTTCTAATATATCATATATATTCACTGTTTTTAATCTTGAAAAAAATTTATTCACATATTCAAATTTTCCTCTTAAATTTTTGGAGATTCTCCACAAAAATTAATGCATTTATTGACTCCATGGAAATGTAATATTTTACCTACAAAAACATCCTTTGATCTAAAAGATTTTCCTACACGAGTAATATAATCAAAATTTTAATATTTCATTCTGATATGATTTTTGTTTACAAAAATATTATTTCTGTCTAACAATATTTTATACAACATTTTTTTATTTATAAATATTTCTTTTCAAGGCATCTATAAGTTATTTTAATAAAGATGTAATTTTATCCAGATTTATTCCAGTCCGAAATCACTAAATATTGTTTTTGTGGATGTATTATTTGTATGGATAGATTTATATACGGTATAGATTTTGTAATACCAACAATATTTTTAGGAAATTATTATCATCAAAATCAGAAGATAAATCTTTAGATTCCATAAAATTTTTGACATCTTCACTCAAACTTCTTATAATGTGTTTGGATTCAACAAATCACGATAACATATTTATTGAATCTTGTTACTTTAAAATAATTTTTCATGATGATCTATCTCTCTTTTTACTTATTATATAACCTTTTAAATTTGGATATTAATTTCTTCAATGTAGTTATATTCCTTCTTATGAAAATACTCACATTCCATTATATTCCAAACCTTAGTCCACACAAATTTAATTTTTCTACATGAAATTGTTTTCTACGAATGTGATACTTCAAGAACATATTTCAATGTATTTGTTGTGTATTTTCATTCCCCGCATTCACCATTACTTTATGTTTCATCATATTATTCACTATGGCTAATAAATTTGGAAAACATTTTAGAAACATATTAATTAGTAAAACTACTTCATGTGGAGTCATCATCATTTTATTTTTATTACAAACTATAATGTCTATTTCTGGTGAATCTTCTCTTACCATCATCAAATTAACTATTTGTAATATATTTTTAAGTAAATCCATTAATTTTATGTATTTACATATTTTATGATTTTTCATACTCACATGTTTTATTCTTTAGATAGTAAATAATAATTTCTCTAATTACACCATACTTCAGAAAAAATTTGTGGTATCTAACCTTCATACATTACATTACCTAATAAATTGTTATTTTAAATATTAGTTGTGTTCTAATATATTTTTCATCATTTTCAACTAATTATTTGAATCCCTAGAATGGTCATATTCCTATTAATTATTGTATTGAAAAATCATTGCCTAGAATTACATTAATTAATTCTTATTATTCATAAAAATTGGGTAGTTTTTCATCTCATTAGAAAAACTTATATTATGATATTCATCATGATATAAATCATCCATGTCCTTTTATGTAGAATCATTTTCACAAAACCTAATATAGGACATTTTAATTAATATTTTTTTTCAAATTTGTTGAACCTCATGTTTCATCTCTCAAACAACTAATTTGTTTATTATCTATTTCACTCATGTAATTTTTTATCAAAAGTTTCCACATAAACCATCATCACATATTTAATCCCACTTATCCATATTTTTATCTTTTCAAACATAAATATCGTATTCTAATCAATAATGCTTCAATGTTAATCCAAAATACCATGGGATGTATGAATTCCTTTCACCTTTGTACACATTTTTCAGTTTATGTAGTACAATTTTCATTTCTAACATTTCCATTAAACTCTACATTTTTATTATTATAAATAGATATTCAAGAATATTTCATAGTTAGTAAAAACCATATAGGATCATATCAAACAAAAAATCAATGTAAATGGAAATGAAAAATCGTTCATATATTCCATCGAAAACTATTTTTCAATCAAATATTATAATATATCATATTTTAAATTAATATAAAATTTTACACATTAAAAAACTAAGGACCATTTATAGGGATATTTTTTTATACGATGATACTTAATTTTCCCATGAATATGATGTACCTATACTAATGTTTTAGTAATATATTATAATATTTTACATCATCTTCTAAATAAAATTAATATATAAAAATTATTATACTCATAGTCCTATCAAAATTTACACCTCACCTTCCCCCATAATTTCAAATTCCCTAGAAATATTCACAGATTTAAATAATGGAGTCTACATTGTTTGCCTTGATAAAATCTTGGTGTTTATTTATAATGATTTTCCGAAATAATATAATTGAATCACAAAACATGAGAAGCATAAAAGTATTTGTTTGGAGAAATTGTGGAAGGAAAAGTTTCCCATAATGTTCAGGATAAGTAACTTATAGATATAGAAAGTCACACTATTGGTGAATCTGATTACAATTCATAGAATCAGTATAGTCCATTCAATTATAAAAGTGATTGTGAAATGTCTTATATCGTCACATTTCTCAATGGTCATTTGTTTGTGTGAAAAATATCGGTACTACGGATGAATTTTTATAATCTTCTAATAATTTTCTATACCTATAAATAATCCAACATGGAAAGGATTGATGTATGTATCAATGGTGAAAAGTAAATGAATACATAAGGACCTTGAGAAGATTATAATTGATTCACAAGATCTTAGTCAAACCTATGGTGGAAAATTGATTTTCATATACATTTGTTTTTTTAAAAAATGGTTTAGATCATGTGATATAGAAAAAAAACAGATACTGTGATAGCCTATTCATCATGAAAATTGATGATCTATTAGAGAAACTAGCCAATACATGATTTAGAGTTACCATTTTTGATCATTGAAATAAAAGTTTGTATAAGGAAAATTTATAGAAAGAAATACAAAATATATAATATAAACAAGAGATTCATATATATATTCACATTGTAGAAGAAAAACATTGATGAAATAATATGGTAGAAGTTAATAATGGATTATTTTTTATTAATTCATCACTATCATGAAAAAGGAAATAAAGACGTTGATGCTATTAGATAAAAGGAACCATCAACAAAAACAAATAATTGGGATTGATAAATACCTAGTAGTAATGGATATGAGAATGATATATTTTGAAATTATAATGGTATTGATGACATCATATGTTTCCCACATGGTTTCTTAACAATCCATCCATTAGAATATCAATAAGGCACAAAGCGGATATTTTGAACTTAAAAATAAGTTACAGAAAGAGAGGATTGAAATAACAATAAATTAAAAATCTTAAAACATGGATTCAATCAATTTGGGATTTGATGTTAGGTTTCATCATCTTCAATAATAAAGAAAGAGTTATTTAATGATTCATAAAACTTGCCTTTCTCTAAAAACATTGGATGTAACATGATATTCTAATATCTAAGATATAACATCATTTGGGTAAAAATGAAAAAGGAATTCATGAATATACATCAATGTACAAGGTATTCTGAAAAAATAATGAAAAAAAGTACAAGTGAATGATGTTACTGTTACCCATGTCAATAAAAAAATTATAAAACATTACTATGAACCTTGACAGTAATCTTACAAATAAATCCCAAAAAAATAATTACATATGTAATATGTAGGATTATAATGACAATACTAATAACATTATAACCATTTGAGAGGGAATATTTCTCAATCAAGTAGCTATAATATACAAAAAATAAGTGGTAATGTGTTGTGGAATACCACTGTAAATATTATCTGATCAAGATCCATTGTTTACCTCAATATTATTTTAAATTATTTAACATTCCTTTAAAAATGATTTGATCATTGGTATGTCCTATAACCACTAGACAAATTCCCAATCTGGAAGGAATAGACAAAAAATATTAACATATGGTGGGAAAAAACTATACAGACATAATGGAAATTTGTGATAAACAGATTCCATTGGTTGAGTTCTCATAAAATAAAATTATCCAATCAGTAATTACTATGGATCCATATAATCCCCTTTATATAATGAAGTGTATAAAATTCCAATATTATTGTAATGTTATATAATATAATATTTTGGAACATGAAGCAACTAAATAAATAAAATAGAAGGTTAAAATTTTCAAATTATCATCAATGTATTATAGATTTATAAAAAGAGATATACTGATAATATTCAATGATATTTGGAGTTTGAAGTTTGGGATAATTGTTTGGTTTAATTTTCACCCCTAGAAAAAATTCATGAGTCTTTGAAAAAATGGAAGTATAGTACCATAAACATTCCCCTGTTAGAGATTCTCGATCACATCGAAGGTATGAGCTGTTGGAAATAAATTCCATTAATCCAATATCATGTTCCAGATCTGTTATATGTATATCTTTTTAGAAGATACATTATTGACCCATCACATGATTTGAGAGATCATAAAACTCTAAAATAACCTCTCTTAAGAATAAAAACAATAAAGATCATAAAATATAAAGACACAATGTTTTAAGAATCATGATAACTCACCAGATCGATTTTATTAGTGAAACTAAAAGAATGTAGATATTTCATGAGAAGGTGGGGATGAAATGATGTAAAGACCCGTAAAATTCAAGGGAAATTTTTTCTTAATTTTCTTTGGAATTTTACAAGAACGCGGTTTCTGACGGCACCTGATTCCGAGGCCCGGAGTGCCCGGAATCAACTTCCGAAGTTTGGCTCGGGTACGTTCAGTTAACGAACGAGCAGGAATTTCTAACTTTTGAACCGGTGCCTGGAATCAAATTCTGAGGGCACCGATGAACTCGTTGCGCCGATTTTCGCTTAAGTGGACCTTTTCCGAGGTTGTGTTTATTACGGGTTGAACGATAGTTATTTGGTTTTTAGAATAAGTTAAATAAAATTGCTGGAATACAAATTTTTATTTTAACTTGTTGTTTTTTTTAAACCTCCCAAAGAGAGTTGGGGGTGTGACCCACAACCACTTAACCTCCCTTGGGAGGATTAAGTGTGGTGGGGCCCAGACGAACCCCAACTCCTCAACTTCTCTCAAAAACTCCCCTTTAACCCATTTCAATTAAAGTTTGAAAACGTGGATAAATTAATTGAGGAGGGTAAATTTGAATTTCAAACCATTGAAATTCTAAGAGGAATGTTGTGTAATAAAATAAGCTTAAGCTTATTTTATTATTTTGGGTTGGTTTCCTTTGATCTTGAGAGGATTAGAGAGCTCTTTCTTCTTCTTCTTCAAAATTTGACGAAGAACGCGAAGAACCTTCGAGCATCGACGAAGAACACCACGTTCTCAGGAATCGTCTTCCGTGACGCCATACACGCGACACCGACGACGTACTCCTTTCGCGGCATTTCTTCCGCGACGATTTCCCGCGACGAAATCGTCATCAAAGAACATTGAATCCTCGTTTCATGACATCGACGTCCTTCTTCCGGGACGCCGACCACTGGGACGCGTCATCCACGGGTCGTTGACGATCATCGTTCTTGAAACCGAGGTAGGGGTTTGTTGTTGATTATTTATTTACTCTCGTTCTTGGTTCTAGTATGATAATCTTGTGGATAAATATTTAAGGGTTATCATCTAATGAGAGGGGGGGGGGTCGGACCGCACAAACACGGCCGAATCCCCCGTCCTTTGTTCTTGATTATTATTATCTTCTTGTGGATGAATGAGAAGGCGTGGTGCCGTCGCACCACGCGGGAATCACACGACAAATATTGTGTGGCGTCGTCGCGCCGCGCCGTGGAAGGATTATCATGAACGCGACGCCGTCGCGCCGCGTCGAAGGAAACCAAAGGCGCCGCGGCCGGAGTGGGGCCATGGTGGATGGGCGCGGTGTCGTCGCACCGCACCGGACGACGAAGGCCGCGGCCAGTTCCGGGCCGCGGCGGAACGGGAAGACCGGCGGCTAGCCGGGCCGCCGGTGTCGGAAGCCGGAAAGGGGACCGGCCTTGCCGGTCCCGTTGAGGAAGGACAGGCTGGCCAGGACGGGCCGGCCGGAAGGGAGAAGAACCGGGGGAATTAATTCCCCCGGCTGGCCAAAACTGACCCCCCATAATGGGTGGGGGGGGCGGTTACACCAAGGGGGGCAGCGCCCCCCCCGTTTTTCTCAAAGACAGGCCCCCACGAGGGGGGCCGGTTTCTCAAAGGTGCGGCTTTCAGCCGCGCCGCCAGCAGGGAAGCGGGGGCTTTTCCCCCCGCGCGTGGCACCCGAGCGGCGCCCAGGCCGCGCCGCCGCCGGCCGCGCCGCCGGCCGGGCCGGGTCGGCCCAGACCCGGACCCCCCGTTTTCGAATCGACTTCGGTCTTTTTCCCATAACATGAGTTACAGACCTCTGATTGACGAACCGTCAGTGGAGATGCGGTCCTTGGATCGAGACGGTCGATTCGGTATATTGCACACAGTGTTTCAGAATACTTTGAGTTCGGCCGGGTTGGTTCGTACACGAAACCAACTGGGCCCTCGGAGCGGAAACACTCATATCTTGAGCTACGGACGTCTGATTGATGTGCCGTCAGTTTTGTTGCGTTCCTCTTAGTGAGACGGATCTTTTGGCATACTCCGCCCAAGGTTTGGACGCAGGTGGAGTACGGTAGGGTTGGTTTTGCCTTAAAAACCAACCGGTCCCCTGGGACGAAAAAGCCAATAACTCTCAGACCGGGCGTCCGATCGACGCGCCGTCTGTTGCATTGAGTTCCTGTTGGCGATACGGAACTTTTGGATACATCAACTCTGGACTTTGTGACAGTTGATGTATCAACCTCTCGGCTCGTGGAGCGGACCCTCCCGAACGAGCTTGCTGTGTGCGGGAACCCTAGTGCTGCCTGCGACTGTGAGTGCTACTGCTACTGCTACTACTACTGTGACTGCGACGACGACAGTACAGAGATCCTTGGTGGATTCGACGACGACGACTACATTACTCAGCGATCCTACGTGGATCAATGCTACAGGTCCTGTGTGGGCCCGATCCTGTGTGGGTCCGATCCTGTGTGGGACATTGCACTCATCGGTCCTATGTGAACCAGCGCCTACAGGTCCTGTGTGGGCCTGTTCCTGTGTGGGTCTTTGCAGGGGTTAGTTACCTAACGATCCTTCGTGGGTCCGACGACATAGATGGATCAGAAATCATCTTTATCGTCGTTCGAAGAAGTATACCTGTGTGAGCTGAATCCTATTGCTTTCCTGTGTGGATTATGTTGTGTTATCCTCTGTGGATTTCGTTTTGCTTTCCTGTGTGGAATACGTATACTTTCCTGTGTCGACTGAGTTGTACTTGGGCTCGGAGGTTGGAGCGTATTGGAATTGATGACTTAGGTATATGTATGGGAATATACCTAAGCAGTGTTGGTTGTTACTTCGTGTTTGTATCTCACCTTTGTGGTTTATCCTTTGTGGATTTTGGGAGACCTTCAGGGGTCTCGGGGTCCCTACTAAGTAGCTTATACTCACCCCTGCACGGGCTATGCCCGCACTACGTTGTGTTGGTTGCAGACGAAGGACAGCGTTGATCTTGGCTGAGGCTTGCAAAGCAGGACGGTACCTGGAGGTGGACCACTGGGCGGGATGTGTTCGGAGCGGACGGCGGGACCCGAGGAGCAATGGAGCTATCTGTACCCACCCTTCAGGTGGGATTTCTAGTGGATAGCTCGGTGTAGCAGTTTTTCTTTACAGTTGTTGTTTTCCCTTTCGAGTTGTACTTTACTTTCAGTTTGTATTTTTATACTAGCCCAATTACTTTTCCGCACTTTCAGTTGTACTCTTTTTTTACTTAGTGTTTACTTTTTCGATTGCTTACTCTGTGGTGCTTATTTACTTTACAAAGGCAATTCCTTCACTTTTTACCAGGATTTACGCCTTGGTGCTAGTCGCCAGCCCCTGGCCTATGGAAGGTGGGCTTGGGGTAGTCACGGCACGGGCCCCGAGGACGGGTCGTGACAAATTGGTATCAGAGGCAGTTCGGTTCTACCGCGAACTCTGATCTTTTCTATGTGAAGCAATAATGTTTAGCTTATTGAGTGTGGTTATCAGTCCAGGGAGTCCAATGTTGGTGCGGAGGCCGACCTATCCGTACACCAGGACCCAGACTTCTGATTTCCGACTTAATGCACGAAAACACTGATTGCGTGTGTGTTTCAAAGTTTTCTTTGTGATTACTTTATATCAGCTCACCAGTTATACTGTTCTGACCGTGGCGCACCTGTTTCCTTTTCGGGATGGCCCCACGACGGTAGCCAGCTAGGGTTCCGAGAGTCGAGCATGACGACAGCCCACCGAGCGACGAGGCCTCGGTGCAGGGCCCTTTGTCAGCAGTGGCACTAGCGGTAGCTCTACCCACCGAGCCACCGATGCTTCCAGCACCAGCCGCTGACGATTTACGTCACCTTGGAGCTCTGCACGAGTTCCAGTGCCAGCGACCACCTAGGTTCCGTGGCGAGACGGACCCCCAGGCAGCAGAGGACTGGCTGGGGGTAGCGGTATGAGTTTTTAGGCTAGTGAGGACACCTGCAGACCTCATGGTGATCCTCGCTGCGAGCCTACTGCACGCAGCAGCGGGCCGATGGTGGAGCTTGATACTCCAGGTGCACGATGATGCATCTCTTCTTTGGACGGACTTTGAGAGCCTCTTCCGCTTGGAGTTCGTCCCATCCACCCTTCGTGCGGTGCGTATCCAGGAGCTTCTTCAGCTGCGGCAGGGCAGCACGACGGTTGCTCAGTACTCGGCGAGATTTACTTATCTCTCGCGCTACTCGACCGATATGGTACGGGACCCATTCTTCCGGGCCCGGACCTTCGAGCAGGGTTTGAGACACGAGATCAGGGAGTCGCTAATCTCTCTCACCATACCGACTCAGACAGGAGTACTGGAGTGGGCCCTTATGATCGAGAGTTTCCTTGCTGAGTCTACACCAGTGCTGAGACCCACCTCAGGGCGGCACGTGGCAGAGTCCTCTGCAGCAGGCAATCGAAGGATGACTCAGGGGTCCAGGCAGACCAGACCTTCAGGCAGACGACCTCAGGACACTGGCTTAGTAGTGCGGGGCACACAACGAGGAGCCAGTCTTTCGAGAGGCAGGCAGAGCTACTCGTGCGGCGGGTAGGGCCACATGGCTCGTGACTGCCCGACCCGCCGTGCCGAGGAGCAGCAGACGATTGAGGGACCACCGAGGCAGAGGCAGAGGGTCAACCGTGGCGGTCCGCAGGGAGGAGGCGGACGAGGAAGAGGAGCTGGTCGAGCAGCAGGTGGTGGGCGATGCTTTGAGGCTCTGCCACCACCTCCACCAGGAGGTCCACCCCGACCACAGGGAGCAGGCAGGAAGAGACAGGCACAGCTCCAGGCAGTAGAGGCCTACGACCACGGCACACCTGAGATGATTCGAGGTACTATCTGTGTCTATTCAACCCTTGCTGCAGTACTTATAGACACAAAAGCGAGTCACTCTTTCATAGCTGCTGCCCTTGTTCAGAGCTCAGAGATTCCGACAGAGCCATTGGCTCGATTCTTACGGCTAGAGACTCTTACGGGAGCAGACTCGACGATTACGCACTAGTACCGGCAGTGTGAGCTTACTCTAGGAGGCGAGACCTTCGACTGGGATCTTCTTGTAGCAGCGTCGAGGCCTTACGACATCATCTTGGGCATGGATTGGCTATATACGGTCCATGCGCAGATTGACTGTTTTAAGCGCAAGGTGCGATGTATACGCACCGACGAGAGCAGGTTCACCTTCACCGGCGAGAAGGGAGACTTTGCAGCACAGGAGGGACTTCTGCGGAGGAGCGGACATCCCATTACTCATCAGTTGGATAGCCTCATCCTTGGAGCAGTTGACGTGCGGAGTCTTGGTTTTCCTGCAGTGGTGGATCAGTTTGCGGACGTTTTTCCCGACGACGTTCCAGGGCTACCTCCTCGCAGAGAGGTAGACTTTTATATTGACTTGTACCCCGGGATAGCCCCGATATCCACTCCAGCATATCGGATGGCCCCTGCCGAGCTTCGAGAGCTACAGGTACAGTTTGAGGACTTGCAGGGCAAGGGGTTCATCCGACCCAGTGTTTCACCCTGGGCTTCCCCAATATTGTTCGCCAAGAAGGCGGACGAGAGCTTGCGAATTTGTGTTGACTATCGTCGCCTGAACCAGGTGACAGTGAGGAACAAGTATCCGCTACCGAGGATTGATGACCTCTTTGATCAGCTTAAGGGAGCACGATGGTTCTCAAAGATAGACCTCAGGTCAGGCTATCATCAGCTCAGATTCAGAGATGAGGACATGTAGATGACGGCCTTCAGATGTCGGTATGGCCACTATGAGTTCTTGGTTATGCCTTTCGGCGTAACCAATGCTCCAGCAGTGTTCATGGCCCTCATGAACATGATCTTTCAGCCATACCTTGATCGTTTTGTCGTGGTCTTCATCGATGACATTCTGATTTACTCTACGACTGAGGAGGAGCACGCCTATCACTTGCGAGTTATACTAGACACACTCCGAGAGCACCAGCTTTATGGTAAGCTCTCGAAGTGCCAGTTCTGGATATGTGAGGTCCACTTCTTGGGAAACGTTATCTCTGAGGCGGGAGTTGTAGTGGATCCTACAAAAATCGAGGTTGTGTTAGCATCGGAGCCACCCAGGAGCGTGACTGAGTTTCGGAGTTTCTTGGGCCTAGCTGGATACTATCGGAGATTCGTTCCAGACTTCTCTAGAGTTTCGTCACCACTCACAGCTTTGACGAAGAAGGGGAAACCCTTCGTGTGGTCAGACAGATGTCAGCAGAGCCTACAGGAGCTGAGACAGAGAATGACCAGCGCACCTATCTTGAGGTTTCCTGAGGAGGGAGTAGGGTACGTAGTCTACTGTGATGCATCAGGGACCAGACTCGGATGTGTTCTGATGCAGGAGCGGGCAGTGATCGCCTATGGATCACTTCAGTTGAGGCCGCATGAGCAGAACTACTCTACCCATGACCTGGAGTTAGCAGCTGTGGTCTTCGCTCCGAAGACATGGAGACATTACCTCATGGGCGAGCGTTTTACAGTCTTTTCTGATCATCAGAGTCTCAGGTATATCTTATCGCAGAAGGAACTGAACCTGAGACAACGGCGATGGCTCGAGTTCCTCCAGTACTATGACTTTGAGATAGTCTATACTTCTGGAAAGGGGAACGTAGTAGCCGATTCCCTCAGCAGGAGGATGGGAATTCAGCTACTTGAGGAGGCGACGGAGCAGCTAGCCTCTTTGCAGATATCCTTCGTGGATAGAGATGGAGCAGCCTTCCTCCAGTCTCTCACAGACACCCCTCCACTACTGCTGCGGGTTAGGGAGGCATAGTGTGAGGACGCTGACTGTGAGACACGACGTGCACAGATATCCTCGGGACAGGCACCTGATGGTTTCTCCGTTGGAGCAGAGCACGAAATCCTTTTCAGAGGACGTACCATGGTACCAGTCTCTTTGCGAGAGGAGGTTCTGAGAGAGTTTCACACTTATCCTATCGCGGTACATCCTGGAGTGGCGAAGATGTACCAAGATCGCAGACGAAAGCACTGGTGGCCGGGTATGAAGAAGGTTGTAGCAGAGTTCGTTTCTCGATGCCTCACCTTCCAGCAGGTGAAGGCAGAGCATCAGGTACTAGCAGGCTTGGTATAGTCCTTGGAGGTCCCGGAGTGGAAGTGGGACGGCATATCTATGGACTTCGTGACTGGACTTCCACGCACTTCCAGAGTTCACGACTCCATTTGGGTGATTGTTGACCGACTCACCAAGTCAGCACACTTCTTACCCATCAGAGAGCAGGGCTCAGTGGAGAGCATGGGACGTCTCTACGTTCAGGAGATTATGCGGCTCCACGGTGTGCCATCATCTATCGTCTCCGATCGCGATGCTCGCTTTACTTCCCGGCTTTGGAAGGGGTTACAGGAGGCGTTCGGGATGCAGCTACGTCTGAGCAAAGCTTTTCCCCCTCAGACGGATGGTCAGACGGAGAGGACCATTCAGACTCTCGAGGACATGCTCCGTGCATGTGTCCTCGACTTTGGTTGTAGCTGGGAGGACCACCTACCCTTGGTGGAGTTTGCGTACAACAACAGCTACCACTCCACCATCGGGATGGCACCGTACGAGGCGTTGTACGAACGATCTTTTAGATCTCCTTTGTGCTGGACAGACCTTGGGGAGTCAGAACTTGTGGGACCGGAGATGGTCCAGGCCACGACAGAGAAGGTCCAGGTCATCCAGGAGCGGATGAGGACAGCTCAGAGCCAGCAGAAGTCATACGCTGACAGGAGGCGGAGGCCACTAGAGTTTGAGGATGGCGACCACGTCTTCTTGCGGGTCTCACCTCGACGTGGTATACGGAGATTTGGCCGAGGCGGAAAGTTATCTTCGCGCTTCATCGGACCCTTCCAGGTCCTCAGCAGAATTGGAGAGGTGGCTTATCGCCTGGCTCTACCACCTCAATTGCACCGGGTGCACGACGTCTTCCACGTATCTCAGTTGAGGAGATATGTGCACGACCCGACGCACATCATTGACCATGGGGAGTTTGACGTTGACGATGGGGAGACTTTTACGGAGGTCCCGGTGGAGATAGAGGATCGATAGGAGAGGGTCCTACATGGGCGATCGATTCCTCTTGTGCGCATCAGATGGCGGCACGAGAACTTCCAGGAGAGAACATGGGAGCGGGAGGCTCAGATGTGTGCTCAGTACCCTCATTTGTTTCCCTAGTTTTTGATGTATCTTTACGGGGACGTAAAGCCCTGAGTTGGGAGTAATGTAAAGACCTGTAAAATTCAAGGGAAATTTTTTCTTAATTTTCGTTGGAATTTTACAAGAACTTGGTTTCTGACGGCACCTTATTCTGAGGCCCGGAGTGCCCGGAATCAACTTCTGAAGTTTGGCTCGGGTATGTTCAGTGAACCAACGAGCGGGAATTTCTAACTTTTGAACCGGTGCCCGGAATCAAATTCCGAGGGCACCGATGAACTCACAGTGCTGATTTTCTCTTAAGGGGTCCTTTTCCGAGGATGCATTTATTGCAGGTTTAAAGTTAGTTTTTGGGTTTTTAGAATAAGATAAATAAAATTTGTGGAATACAAATTTTTATTTTAACTTGTTTTTTTTTTAAACCTCCCAAAGGGAGTTGGGGGTGGGACCCACAACCACTTAACCTCCCTTGAGAGTATTAAGTGTGGTGGGGCCCACACGAACCCCAACTCCTCAACTTCTCTCAAAAACTCCCCTATAACCCATTTCAATTAATGTTTGACAACTTTGCTTAATTAATGGAGGAGGGTTAATTTGAATTTCAAACCTTTGAAATTCTAAGAGGAATGTTGTGTAATAAAATAAGCTTAATCTTATTTTATTATTTTGGGTTGGTTTCCTTTTCTATTGAGAGGATTGAAGAGCTCTTTCTTATTCTTCTTAAAACTTTGACGAAGAACGCGAAGAACCTTCGAGCATCGACGAAGAACGCCACGTTCTCGGGAATCGTCTTCCGCGACGCCATACCCGCGACACCGACGAAGTACTCCTTCCGCGTCATTTCTTCCGCGACGATTTCCCACGACGAAATCATCGTCAACGAACTTTGAATCCTCACTTAACGACATCGACTTCCTTCTTCCGTGACGCCGACCACCGCAACGCGTCTTCCACGGGTCGTTGACGATCATCGTTCTTGAAACCGAGGTAGGGGCTTGAAGTTGATTATTTATTTACTCTCGTTCTTGGTTCTGGTATGATAATCTTGTGGATAAATATTTAAGGGTTATCATCTAACGAGAGGGGGGGGGGGTCGGACCGCACAAACACGGCCGAATCCCCCCTCCTTTGTTCTTGATTATTATTATCTTCTTTGGATGAACGAGAAGGCGTGGTGTCGTCGCACCACGCGGGAATCACACGACAAATATTGCGCGGCGCAGTCGTGCCGCGTCGAAGGAAACCAAAGGCGCCGCGGCCGTAGCGGGGCCACGGCGGAGGGGCACAGTGCCGTCGCACCATGCCAGACAACGAAGGTCGCGACCGGTTCCGGGCCGCGGCGGAACGGGAAGACCGGCGGCTAGCCGGGCCGCCGTTGTCGGAAGCCGGAAAGGGGATCGGCCTTGCCAGTCCCGTTGAGGAAGGACCGGCCGGCCAGGACGGGCCGACCAGAAGGGAGAAGAACCAGGGGAATTAATTCCCCCGGCTGGCCAAAACTAGCCCCCCATAATGGGGGGGGGCGCGGTTACATCAAGGGGGGGCAGCGCCCCCCCGTTTTTCTCAAAGGCAGGCCCCCACGAGGGGGGCCGGTTTCTCAAAGGCGCGGCTTTCAGCCGCGCCGCCAGCAGAGAAGCGGGGGCTTTGCCCCCCGCGGGTGGCACCCGAGCGGCACCCAATCCGCGCCGCCGCCGGCCGGGCCGCGCCGCCGGCCGGGCCGGGTCGGGTCAACACAGGGGGGGGTCGGGCCGGGTCGGCCCGGACCCGGACCCCCCGTTTTCGAATCGAATTCGGTATTTTGCCTATAACTTGAGCTACGGACCTCCGACTGACGAACCGTCAGTGGCGATGCGATCCCTGGATCGAGACGGTCGATTCGGTATATCGCACTCAAAGTTTCGGAATACTTTGAGTTCGGCCGGGTTGGTTCGTACACGAAACCAACCGGGACCTCGGAGCGGAAACGCCCATATCTTGAGCTACGGACGTCCGATTGACGTGCCGTCAGTTTTGTTGTGTTCCTCTTAGTGAGACGGATCTTTTGGCATACTCTGCCCAAGGTTTGGACGCAGGTGGAGTATGGTCGGGTTGGTTTTGCCTTAAAAACCAATTGGGCCCCTCGGACGAAAAAGCCAATAACTCTCAGACCGGGCGTCCGATCGACGCGTCGTCTGTTGCGTTGAGTTCCTGTTGGCGATGCAAAACTTTTGGATACATAAACTCTGGACTTTGTGAAAGTTGATGTATCAGCCTCTCGGCTCGTGGAGCGGACACTCCCGAACGAGCTTGTTGTGTGCGGGAACCCTAGTGCTGGCTGCGACTGTGACTGCTACTGCTACTGCTACTACTACTGTGACTGCGACGACGACAGTACAGAGATCCTTGGTGGATTCGACGACGACGACTACAGCACTCAGCGATCCTACGTGGATCAGTGCTACAGGTCCTGTGTGGGCCCGATCCTGTGTGGGTCCGATCCTGCGTGGGTCATTGCGCTCAGCAGTCCTGTGTGAACCAGCGCCTACAGGTCCTGTGTGGGCCCGATCCTGTGTGGGTCTTTGCGGGGGTTAGATACCTATCGATCCTTCATGGGTCCGATGACTTAGATGGATCAGAGATCATCTTTATCATCTTTCGAAGAAGTATATCTGTGTGAGCTGAATCCTATTGCTTTCCTGTGTGGATAATGTTGTGTTATCCTGTGTGGATCTCTTTTTTCTTTTCTGTGTGGAATACGTATACTTTCCTGTGTGGACTGAGTTGTACTTGGGCTTGGAGGTTGGAGCGTATTGGAATTGATGACTTAGGTATATGTATGGGAATATACCTAAGCAGTGTCAGTTGTTACTTCGTGTTTGTATATCACCTTTGTGGTTTATCCTTTGTGGATTTTGGGAGACCTTCAGGGGTCTCGGGGTCCCTACTGAGTAGCTTATTCTCACCCCTGCACGGGCGATGCCAGCACTATGTTGTGTTGGTTGCAGACGACGGACATCGTTGATCTTGGCTGAGGCTTGCAAAGCAGGACGGTACTTGGAGGTGGACCACTGGGCGAGATGTGTTCGGAGCGGACGGCGGGGCCTGAGGAGCAGTGGAGCTATCTGTACCCACCATTCAGGTGGGATTTCTAGTGCACAGCTCGGTGTAGCAGCTTTTTCTTTACAGTTGTTGTTTTCCCTTTCGAGTTGTACTTTACTTTCAGTTTGGGTTTGTATACTGGCCCAATTACATTTCCGCACTTTCAGTTGTACTCTGTTTTTAATTAATGTTTACTTTTCCGCTTCCTTACTCTGTGGTGCTTATTTACTTTACAAAGGCAATGCCTTCCCTTTTTACCGGGATTTACGCCTTGGTGCTAGTCGCCAGCCCCTGGCCTCTGGAAGGCGGGATTGGGGTAGTCACGGCACGGGCCCCGAGGACAGTTCGTGACAAATGAAATATTAGTAACCTCATTTATTATAAATTTATGAAATGATTTGAAATCATGAGTCCAATGTTTATAAGGTGTCCCTAATTGTAAAAATCAATACTTTCATAAGAATGAAAAATTAATTCTTAAGAAACATTTTTCAATATTGTAATGTATTAAATATTTTAATAATTATAATCACATAATAAAATATATAATTAATTATTTAATTTAAAACATTAAATTTATAGAATAATCATTCATAAAAAATTATCAATAAAAAAATTAAATAATAAAAAATGATTAAAAATTTTAGAATTGGAAAATATGGAAAATATGATCTATTAAATTTATCATACTCTTGATAATAAATGTAATAAAAAAATTTTAATTTTTAATGAAATATATATTTTAGAAATAAATAATATGAAACATTGAAATTAATTGATGTGAGTGATGAATAATGAAAATAGATCCATTTATATGAATTATAAAACCACGATTCTCATTAGAATAGTAGTAATATTGATAGAATTTAAATATTGTAATTGGATTATTAATATGAAATATATTAATAGTAATAAAACTATTAAAATAGTAATAAAACTATTTGAATAAAAAAAAATATTATACTGATATGAAAATAAAATGTATCAAAATTAAATTATGCAAACTTTCATATTATAAATCAAACAAATATGCATTCGAATCACAAATCGAATCCATGCATATATTTTTTATAAAGTGTATTATAAAATATTTTATAAAAACCATGATTTAATTTTACTATTTCAAATTAGGTATGATATAAAATTAATTTTGAAATATTAATTTTATTTTATGAATCATCATGCAAAAATTTATTAAGGGTGAATTTATAATATTTTTCTATGAAAACAAAATATTTATAAGAAAATATAAAATTTAAGTTTAAAAAATTCAGTATTATTTTATGATAAATAATGTTAAAAATAATAATGTAATAAATATTGAACTTGTTATCTAATAACAAATATAAATTAATAATAATAATGAGTTATTTAAGAATAATAAACATACACTCTAGACCTAAAATGTAGTTTCCAAAATATATTATTATAATGTATTGAATTTTTTTTTCCATTTTTCCTTCATCATTTTCTAATAAACAAAAAAATGTGTAATTGTACTTATATTTTTATTTTATTTAAATGTGAATCCAAATTTCAAAAATAACAACATTAAATTTATTACTTTTTAAATAATAATATATTCAATATCTCAACCCTAAAATACCCATCTCATCATGTAAAAATGCATCCTCTCTTTCCCATTAGAAAGTCACTTACATTCTAATTCTCAATTTAATGAACCAAACATTTAAAAATTAAATTATATTTTTAATTAAATAATGTATTGTTAAGTATTGTAGTTATAGATAACCAATGAACTATTTTTTTTATTTGATTATAAACTATATCCCATCAAATTTTAAATAACAATAAAAATCATATTCATTAATAATATAGATTATGTACAGTGACTGTAAGAATTTATATATATTAAGCGTTATGATAAAGTATTATTTGAAAATATGTAATAAGAAATGTCCCTGACTATTAGAAAGATACCATATGAATACCAATTATCATTGCTTTTAATCGAGATTCTATCATTGCGGTTTTCACGTCACCTTTCACAATATGAAATTATAGAACTAAAACATTCATGAAATAATTTATTACCAAATTTTATGGTAATCGATATCATCACTCTAGAAATGTTCATAGAACCTCCCATAGAATGAACCAATGTTATAGACCATACACTCTAGGAATACACTGGTGTAATGAAGTGTTGGGTATCTAGAAACTAGTAATATGGATTTGAATATTTTAGTTTTTGTAAAATGATGATTATATTTTTCTCCTTTTGTTAATAGTTTATTAATGTTTATATAATGTGTTTGAAAAAAATTATTACATGATATGAAGCTATTAAAATTTTATTTTTGTGAAATATATTTTTACCAACCTATACACAGATAGCCTAGATCCATTGTTAAATATAAATTACAATGACATTATAAAAATTAATTGAGCCCCAATGAACCGATCTGTTAAGTTTAATTCGAGAACCAGATACAAAACTTTGAATTGAATTACAAATGGATACACTAAATACAAAAAAAACCTATTCTAAAAAAATAATTAACATTGGGGATAAATCTAATCAATCTAGTATATTCAATCTAATATTTCATTGTACGCGTCATGGATTCCTATGAAATAAAACATTGTATGTAACATCCCGGGTAAATAATGAATAAGACATTTTTCATATTTATTAATATTTGTGAAATAAATATTAATTTTACTTTAAAGGGGTTTCTATGTTCAATAGCGTACCCGATACGCAACAACGGGTTTCTTTGAAATCTTACGTTGCACACTAATAATATAATATTATTATTTTAAATTGTAGTAAATTTTTGCCGTTGTATTCGCAGGAATGAAAGAAACTAAATAATATTTGATTTTACATGTCTGTTAAATGTTTTTACATTTATCCAATAAAAGTTAGACACCTAAATTGTGAATGAATCTAATTTTAATGAGAATTTACATTTAAAGGTCGATTTACCACATTTTAATGGAGAACCATATTTAAATATATTTTTTGTAATTTTTATATGTTCTAATTGACCAAATAAAATCTTTCTTTAGAATGGGGACATCAAAATTTACATTGTGTCAATTTTTGGAATTTTTCTGATAAAGTTCATTTTTTTAATGAAGAGTGAAAAATATTGTATTTTAATTCAAAACTGCATTTGATTCTAATTTATTTATAATGTGAGATTATCTTTTTAATTGGATTTAAAGTGTAATTAGAATATATTTTTACCATTTAACTCAAAGTCATTCATTGGAATTAATTTCACTTTGAGAGTGGACATAAACAACTGTCAGTATTTTGATAGTTACTATTTCTTAAAAACACGCTATTTGTTTTTACAACGAAAATTAATTTTATGTTAATTAATTCCATTTCAATTTTTTGAATTTAGAAAAATAAGCATCATTTTTGAATTCGGAATATCAAATAAATATTATCCTGAATGTTTGATATTTTTCTGAAAAACTTCAATTTTTGATGAATAGTGAAACCACTTAGTAGTAGTTAAAAAAACTGATTTTTTTCATTTAAATGAAATTTTACCGCTTCTGTGAATTGAATTTAGAAAATCCAATATACATGGTTGTTATCAAGAAATAATATTTGGTTCAATAATATAAAAATAATTTTTGGTGAATAGTACCTTTTGACTTTTATTTACCGTAGTTAAAGGTAAATAGGGTAATTCAAGGTAAAAATAGTATTATAATATTTCAAAATTAGAAACATGTCCAAATTATATTAGTTGAGTCACTAACAAACATGGGCATCTTTGGGTCTAATTTGGGACCCCATTGAGCCACATGGGAGTTATAATGACAATTTAGATTAATTAACTTAAAGTAATGGCAAAAATGACAAAAGAAAATATCTATTAGATATTTAATTTTTATAAGGAATTATATAAATTATCTATTTAACTATAAATATTAACTAAAAATAAAAAAAGATTTACTACATCAAGGTAATATCTTTATTATTTTTATACATCAAATAAATTAAATTATTTATTACACAATAATGATGCAGTATTTACATCATTAATAAATCATTTAAATAAATAAGATTATAAATATTAAAATAACATTCAAAAACATGTTCAATTCTTATTAGATGATTTAATTTCGACTACGAGTCATCTTATCTTCGTCTCTAATGATTTTTGGACCTTTTGAAACCGAATATCATTATATAATAAAATAACATTTTCACACATTCCTAAAGAGCCCCTCCTCCCCATTATAAAAGGATACCATTTATAACCAATTACTCACACCTGTCAAGACATTAGGATCGTAAAACATATGCCCAAATAAGCTCCCTAAATCCCTCCCCTCCTCTTAGAAGCCTTACCTTAGGCAGAAGGCACTTCAAGAAGTCTTTTGGTTCAAACCAAAGGAAGTTACCAAAATTAAAGGTAACAGTTTCTCTTAAATTGTTTTATTTTATTTTACTTCTCCAACCAATAAACTCTTTTTATTCCCATATTTTGAAATAACAAAAATATCCTCAATATACTAGGATTTTGTTATGAGATTTATTTTAACTACACTTACACACACCTCCACCTAATGGATGAAGAACATAATGTTTTTTGTGGATGAAAAACTAACACCTCAAGAAACGTTGATTGTTAAAATATATCCAACCGTCCCTCATGGTGGACATTATGATGGAACTTTATGAATATATGATATATATTATGTTTATGTTTTCTCTTTGATTCATTATTTTCCATTTATATCATGCCTTTTTGGTTTCCATTATGGGTAAACGCGATGATCTCATTAGAGGAAGTGCGGACTACCACGCCCTTAAAGTGATATCACTCGTTAAAAAAATATATTGTACATATAAAGGATATATTTAATGATATAATACATGATACAATACATTAATTATAATAATACTATTTATCATTATTTTTTAATTCCATTAAATATGAAATATAAATGGAAGTAGCATTCATGCGTACGTACGGCTTACTGTCTCCATGAACGGTGCATTTCAATTATTACCTCTAAATGTTATGTACTATTATAAATACGTGTATATTCTGGATATATATGATATATATGATATCCAAATCATTAATATCATTCTGGATATAATGAAAATTTGACCTCATGAACAATATGTAATTATAAGAAGTCCATTTTTGACTCAAGTACCAAATATCGACAAAATGAACATTTTTAACTTAAATGATTACATAATGTTTATAACTTGGTAATGAGTGATATGAAAAGGAATAATAAACATGAAAAAGTTTCTTAATCAAGTAGAAATTAACATTAGTTTATTATTCTAGGGATTAAAGAACAATTGAGTCATGTTGGAAACAAGGTAAGGGACTTCATCTCAATCTTCTTTCATTGAGGCATATTTTGTTTTAATACACGACATTTTTTTATACTCTGTATAAACACCCTTGACTTTTCAAAGGGAATATTTTTCTACGAAGCATTTTACTAAACGACAAAAAAGAAATGCTTCTTTCACCATAAGTGGTGACAATAACCTTTTCTGCTACCGCGACTATTATTTGATCTTTGGCTTCCTCAACAAGCCGTAATTTTTTCAAATGAAAATAAATACCATATACTCTTTTATGTATTTTGGTATTGAAAATGGTTTTGATAATGGATTTTTTATGTCAATATATTTATGTGATATATTGTGATGGAAATGTGGAAATGTTTTCTTTCCAGTATAATTGTTTTGTGTGTCATGATTTTATAATGTTACTTGGACATTTGATGAGTTGTTATGTGATAAACCAAATGACGATTGGTGTAACACCCGAGTCCTTTATGTTATATAATTCATCAAAGGAATCTTTTTCTACACAACACTTTCTAGGATTTCTTTACAAGAAATCGCGACCTTCCTCGGTAGCTTGCGTCGTACGCAATACCATGTTTCACTAAACAACGATATGCTATTGAAATATTATTAAAACTAGCCGTTATGAATAGTAATAACCACTTTTTGAAATTTTTAAAATTTTATTTTTCAAAATGGACTTCATTTTTGGATTCGGAATATCGAAATTATCCTAGGGTGAAATTTTGGTATTTTTCTGAAAACTTTCAATTTTTGAAGAATAGTGAAACCACTAAGTAGTAGTAAAAAAACATATTTTTTCATAAAACATAATTTTACCGCTTCTGTGAGTGGAATTTTGAAAATCCTAGAGACACGGTTAATATCAAGGACTAAAATGTGGTTCAAGGAGATGAAAATAATTTTTGGTGAATAGTAACTTTTTACTTTTTTTGCCACGGTTAAAAGTAAATATGGTAATTAAGGGTAAAGATGATATTATTATTACCCTAACACATGTCCTAATTCTATTGGATAAGTTCAATTCGACCTAAAACAAACTTAGGAATAAAATATGCCCATTTAGGCCCACTTGGATTAGATTATGACATTTATTATTAATTTATTTAAAGAAGGGTTAAAATAGTTAAAATCAAAGATGAATAAGTAAATAATTTTTAATATGGGGTTATACATAATATAAATTCTACTATAAATATTATTTATAATGATAAAAATAGTTCCTACATAATGGTATTTTATTTTTAATTTTTAGACATTAAATAATTTAATTTATTTATGACACAAAGATGATGCAGTAATTATCTTATTAATGAAATATTGACATAATTAATGTTATAAACACCAAAATAAATGTAATTTGAGACTTTTTATGAATTACACTAATTTTATAGGTTAATATGACATGTTATTATTGATTTAATTAACTTGGTTAGAACTAATAATTCTGTTATGATTTTCACAAAAATCAATTACTAAATATTGTCAAAATTGACATAAAATAGTTTTTAAAACAAATATTATATTAGTAATTGTTATATTATTCCTAAAAATCTAAGGTTCGGCCAAATGACTTAGATAAGCTTATATATATTAATATTAAACAACTTGGGGTTCGTTTGGCTGCTTATAGTCTGTTTATTAACCTTATAGTATAAGAACACAAGAAGACACGGTAAAAGTAAACTTATTTAACTTAATGTTAAATAAAAATGATAAGGTTAAAATAGGAATCTAAACGTGTCTAAATTCTATTGGATGAGATTATTTCGACCCATCCCCACCTTAGCTTCTAAATATATCAATTTGGAGCTATTTAAAACGGAACTTGACTTTATATTAAAATAATATTTTTAGTTTTCCCAAAGGTGCCCCTCTCCTCCCTTATAAAAGGGCACCTCCCCCCCCCTCTTCCTCACACCACTTTGAGCCTTCAAGCTCGGCCAAACCCTGAAAATTCCTCCTCTCTACTTCTCTAGTGACATCCTAGAGGTCCTGGTCTTCTTCAAAGACCAGTTATAGTGCTCTAAAAGAAGGTCTCAAAGAAGCACTTCAAAGAAGAGGTAATGTCTGTTACCGATTCATTCATCTTTATTTCTTCTTCCACTTCTTCTTCTTTAGTTGTTTCATTATCAAGTAATAACATCAGTATCACTCATATACTTATATGTTATTATAAGAATGAAACAACCCTATTTCACCATCTATCCATCCTACGGAAAAAGAAATCACCGCGTGTGCATACGTACGGAATACAGTCTCCACGCCGTGGTGTAATCTATTTTCCACCACCACCTTACTTGGATGGGTATAATGGTGTAGATAATGACTATATATGACTATTATAAAGTGATACTAATTCTGAAATAGTATACATACACTCCAATACAATTCCACGATCATAGGAACGATATCATCACTCGTGCGTACGCACGGAATACCGTCTCCACGATGTGATGCGACTCGTTCTACATGATCTTCATTTTATAATGATTATATAAATGAATTGAATGAATGAATATTATATATATTACACTAATACCATTCTGGAAATAAGGTACCTATAACCTAAATATAAGAATAATAATTTATTCGACAAAACACGCATAAGAACAAAAAGTTATAAACACCCAAATAACAAGTAGCAATGAAATATTACTACTAAGATGCTACGAAAATGACCATATACGATATCATAAAAATAAGTATGATTATGTAATAAGTAAATAACATTATTTAAATCATTATATAGGAGGTTCAGACACTTATGAAGCAAAACAGACCTAAGGTAAGGGAAATATCACAATCTCATTTTTATCCGAGATTGTTTATACTTTGGTATTTTCTGGGGTGTATTTTATCGTCCACATCCATGTTTCCTCAATATGTAATATTATTTCCATCCACCTAAAATTTTTTAAATCCAATTTTACCCTTCGGTGAGTTTTTAGTAAAAGATATGAAAGGAATCTTTTTTCGTTTTTCGTACGAGGTACTTTTTGACTTTTCTGACAAAAGTACGAAGAATGTTTTTTTTAACTTATACGGCATGAATGGATTTTTAAAACATTATTTCCAAGAAGCTTCATTTACATGTTTTCAAGTTTATTTTTAATCAACTTCTTTTAGTTTATGATTGTACGACATGTTAAGAAAGGAAAAGTGTTTTTGAAGAAGAAAGGATATTTTCCTCAAGAATGGAGTTCAAGTGTTTTATCAAAATTATTTTCCATCTAAGATAATAAAGTGTTCTGTTTTTATCTGTATTATTACATTGATTTGACTATTTTTTGATGAAATTATATTTTTATGAATTCCTTTATCTTATATGAATTGTTTTATGATGTCACGATGTTTAAGATTCCCATTTTTATTACATAGGTTATGAAATGATGTACGCTTTATGATTTTTGTGGCACACATAAGAATGGTATCATTATGAGATGGGTGGGACCTATATATCCCTAAAATTCATTGGGTAATGATTTTATGTCTCATGAGATAGACATGGCTGGAATGGAAGGTTATACCGGTTCAGTGAAACAGGACTGAAACGAGGGTGACTCAGTTCAGAAATGGACTTTGTCCACTAAGATAGTCTTGGCAATGAGTCTTGACTAATAAGATATGATTCTCTATGATTATGTGTGTATGCCACAAAGTTTCATGTTTTATGTTATGATTATTGTGATTACATTTCACTTCCATGATTTATCCCATGTTATGAAAATATGATCTCTTTTGTAGGTTAATATTTCCAAAAGTTATGTTCTTATGTATATGATGTGATTGATATTTCTTTTGTTTACCCTTACTGAGAATTTGAGCTCACCCTTTTGTATGTTTTCTTTCCCCAGGTCAGGAAGAAGGTTATTAAGTATGATATGCCAAAAGGGACTATAGATATGATGAAATAAATGGGAGACAGTGTAGACACATTATGAACCAGTTGTTTATGTTTCCCAGTTTCTAAAGACACTATACCTATACAATCCTTTCATGGGTTTGTTATATGCTGTAATAAGTATGCTTCAATTTTGAAGTATTAACAATGTATGTAAAGTATGGGTCGTTATAGTTGGTATCATAGGAAAGGTATAGTCAACCTTTGGAAACTAGGATGTGAAATCCTTAGTAAGAACCCTAAGGATAAGTCTAAGCATAGAACACAATATTAGTGTTTTAGAAATGGCCATGAATAACCTAGGATAAGACCTTAAGTGTGAAATTTTGTTCATGATTATGTGGTTTTCCTATTATAATTAATGTTTCTCACACTATTCTTCTTGGTTTTAGTCAATGGCTGGAACCCGAAGGAACCGTGTTAATGCGGAATGCGACGGGCAATGCAATGATTATCCCCCTGAGAAACCAAACGTTATGGGAGATGGAATGAAAAATCTTGTAGCCATGCTCACACAACTTTCTCAAGATATGAATCATGCAGGACTTCCAAACGAGAAAAGGAAGGAGCAACATTCTGTTGAATTCTTCATGAGGCAGCGTCCACCTTCTTTCAGCGGATCTACTGATCCATTAGTTGCTAAACAATGGATTAGTACTACTAAAAAGATATTTTCTGTTCTTCAATGTTCTGAACATGATAAAGTCATCCTAGCAGTGTATCGTTTGGAAGGAGATGCTGATCAATGGTGGAATCTTATTAAGAATACGAGGAAAAGGGATGAAATTGAGTCCATGGAATGGGACAAGTTCAAAAACATATTTTTCAATAAGTACTTCCCTCGTATTCTTCGAACAAAGATGGAGAAAGAGTTTCTTGAACTAAAGCAAAAGGATGATGAATCTGTTGGTACCTATGAAGAAAATTTTACAAGACATGCAAGGTACGCTTCTAGGATTATTATCCAACCTTAGAGTAAGATCGATCGATTCTTTAGTGGCTTAAAACCAAGTCTTCGAAGGGCGTTAGCCATAAGGGACTTCAATAGCTACGAGGAAATCGTTCGATGTGCTCTCAAAGTCAAGATGGAGATTGGAGTAACCCATCAGTCTTATGGGTTTGATAAGAAGAGGAAAATGGAATTCAAAGGAAAATCTAAAGAGCACACTGAAAAGAAGATGAGCTTTCCCTTATGCTCAAAGTGTGGAAAGAAACATGGAGGGAGTTGTCTTAAAGGGACAAGTAAATGTTTCAAATGTGTAATGGAAGGTCATCGGGCATTTGAATTCCGCGATGATGGGAAGAAGATGTCTAATGATGAAAACAAAGGAAGGGATACACAGAATGAACCTACTAAACTTCAATGTTTCATGTGAAAGGAGATGGGACATTATGCCAATAAATGCCCTAATACAAGGGTTGATGATGATGGTCAACGTCAACAAACTCTTAAGGCTAAAGAAAAAGGAAAGTCACATGCAATTTCTATCAGCGATGTGGTGTACGATAACGATGTGGTGAAAGGTACACTTACCATCCATTCTAAAGTAGAAAATGTTTTATTTGATTTTGGATCAACCCAATCATTTATTTCTGAATAATTTTCTAAGGGTATAACTGTATTACCTCAACAATTATATGTTGAGTTATCCGTGACAACACCTAATGGCACAACAATCGCATAAAAAGTTTATAATTTTTCTCTGATCAATGTTTTTCGGAAAGTGCTTCCTACAAATCTTGTGATCCTTCCTATAGTGGAATTTGATGTGATTCTTGGCATGGATTGGATTTCTTTATATGGATCTCATATCAATTTCCAAAGAAGGGAAGTCACATTTCATATTCCCGATCAATCTATGATCGTCTATCGATGAAAGGATGAACATAACCTTCCAGTGGAAATTTCTTCCATCTTATGGGTGTTGATTCCACTAAATGAAGGTTATTTATCTCAAAAGGTTGGTGAGAAACTCACAATTATGAATACGCCCATTTTACGGGAGTTTGATGATGTCTTTCTGGAGGAATTACCGGGACTTCCACCAAATCGTGAAGTTGAGTTCTCAATAGAACTCGTACCGGGTGCTTTGCCTATTTCAAAGACACCATATAGAATGGCCCCAATTGAGTTGTAGGAATTGAAGAAGCAAATCCCAAAGAATCTTGATAAGGGATTCATACGCCCTAGTGCGTCACCTTGGGGAGCACCTGTTCTATTTGTTAAGAAAAAAGATGGATTAATGAGACTCTGCATTGATTATCGATAACTTAACAAGATCACTATCAAGAAAAAATATCATCTCCCACGCATTGATGAATTATTTGACCAACTACGAGGAGCTCAATACTTTTACAAGATTTATCTTCATTTAGGGTATCATCAATTAAGGGTCAAAAGGGAGGATATACCAAAGACGACTTTCCGTACAAGGTATGGACACTATGAATTTATAGTGATGCCATTTGGTCTTACTAATTCCCCTGCTATCTTCATGGATCTGATGAATAGAGTCTTTAGAGACTATCTTGATCAATTTGTGGTAGTCTTTATAGACAATATTCTTGTCTATTCAAAGTGAAAGGATGAACATGAAGATCACTTGAGAATTATATTAAAGACCCTCAGAAAGGAGAAGATTTATGCCAAATTTACGAAGTGTGAATTTTGGCTTCAAAAAGTTGCATTTTTGGGTCACATAATCTCCAAAGAGGGGATATATGTGGATCCAGCAAAAGGAGAGGATATCGAAAGATGGTCGAGACCAACAACAGTAACTGAGATCCGACGTTTTCTTGGATTGGCTGGATATTATCGACGTTTTGTGAAAGATTTTTCACGATTATCTAATCCACTCACCAAGTTGACTCGGAAAGGAGGTATGTTTGTCTGGATGGAAGAATGTGAAGAGAATTTGAAGGAGTTGAAAAGAAGGTTATCCAGTGCACCTGTGCTCACACTGCCTTGTAGTGGAGAAAGGTTTGTGATCTATAGTGATGCATCCAAGAAGGCATTGGGGTGTGTTCTTATGCCAAATGATATGCGGATAGCTTATGCCTCACGACAGTTGAAAATCCATGAGCAAAATTACCCAACACATGATTTGGAGTTAGCTGCGGTAATCTTTGCATTAAAGATTTGAATGCATTACATTTATGGTGAAAGGTGTGATATTTATACTGATCATAAAAGTTTAAAGTATATTTTCACACAAAAGGAGATGAATATGCGTCAAAGAAGATGGTTAGAGCTGATTAAGGATCACGACTGCTCAATCCATTACCACCATGGGAAAGCAAACAAAGTGGCAGATGCATTAAGTCGACAAGACCATGCTAGTTTATCCATGATGAGGATCACAAAAGCTCCAATATTTATGGATTTACAAAGGATGGATCTTGGAATTATAATGGAAGGGGAAAAATCTTATCTTTATCAAATGAATGTTCAACCATCTATACATGTGAAGATTAAAGTGGCATAGAAAGAAGATGTTGAGTTAAAAAAGAAGGTGAGAAATGTTCCTAAACTCAACCTTGATTGTGATGGGATAATAATGTTCAGGAATCGGGTTTGTGTTCCTCCCATCCCCGAATTAAAGAAGGAGCTGCTGGATGAGGCTCATAGTTCTTCATTCTCTATTCATCCTAGAAGCACGAAGATGTATAGGGACCTGAAAGAGTACTTCTGGTTGGATGGCATGAAAAGAGATGTTGCTAAATTTATCTCTCGATTCATGGTTTGTCAAAATGTTAAAGCTGAGAGACAGAAGTCTAAGGGGATGTTACAACCATTACCCATACCCGAATGGAAATAAGAAAACATCACTATGGACTTTGTCACAGGACTTCCTAAAACATCCAAAGGCAATAATGCTATCTGGGTCATAGTTGATCGTCTTACAAAGTCTGCACACTTCATTGCTATTAGAAAGGATTTCTCTCTGGATCAGATTGCCAGGATATATGTAAAGGAAGTGGTAAGATTGCATGGAGTACCACTTTATATTATATCCGATCGGGATCCGAGATTTACCTCGAAGTTCTGGCGAAGTCTTCAGCATACTCTAGATACATAGTTGAGTTTCATCACTACTTATCATCCTCAGAGAGATGGTCAGTCTGAGAGAACAATTCAAACCCTAGAAGACATGTTGACAGCTTGCTCTATGGATTTCAAAGATGGTTGGGATCAACACCTACCATTGGTGGAATTTTCTTATAATAATAGCTTTCACTCCAGTATTCAGATGTATCCTTATTAAGCTCTCTATGGAAAGAAATGCAGGACTCCAACTTGCTGGGATGAAGTTGGGGAAAGAAAGCTATTAGGACCTGATCTCGTTGATGAAATGGCAGAAAAGGTCAGATCTATTCAACAACACATAAGAGCAGCTCAGAGTCGACAGAAAAGTTACGACGACAACCGAAGAAAAGACCTAGAGTTTGAAGTGGGTGATAAAGTATTCTTTTGAATATCTCCCTGGAAGAGGGTTATGAGATTTGGAAAGAAGGGGAATTTGAGCCCTAGATATATCGGTCCTTTCGAAATACTGGATCGTGTTGGGAAGGTAGCTTACCGATTGCCGCTTCCACCGAATCTCTCTCAAGTTCACGATGTGTTCCATGTATCTCTCCTGAGAAAGTACATACCTGATCCTTCACATGTACTCAGCTCAGAGGTTGTACCGCTGGAGCAAGATCGTTCTTATGAAGAACAACCGATAGAGATTCTGGATCGTAGCGAAAAAGTCCTACGAAACAAGACCACTCGATTGGTGAAAGTTTTATGTAGGAACCACCAATTAAAAGAAGCTACATGGGAGCATGAGTATATGATGAGGGAGAGGTATCCTCATTTGTTTGTTACAAAGTGACGAATTTCGAGGGCGAAATTCATTTTAAGGGGGTAGAATGTAACACCCGATACATTTATGTTATATAAATCATCAAAGGAATCTTTTACTACACAACACTTGCTTGGCTTGCTTTACACGAAATCGCGACCTTCCTCAATAGCATGCGTCGTACGCAATACCGAGTTTCACTAAACAACGATATGCTATTAAAATATTATTAAAACTAGCCGTTATGAATAGTAATAACCACTTTTTGAAATTTTATAAATTTTATTTTTCAAAATGGACTTCATTTTTTGATTCAAAATATATAAATTATCCTAGGCTGAAATTTTGGTATTTTTCTGAAAACATTAAATTTTTGATGAATAGTGAAACCAGTAAGTGGTAGTTAAAAAAACTGAATTTTTCATAAAACATAATTTTACTGCTTCTGTGAGTGTAATTTCGAAAATCCGAGAGACACGGTTAATATCAAGGACTAAAATGTGGTTCAATGAGATGAAAATAATTTTTGGTGAATAGTAACTTTTTACTTTTTTTACCACGGTTAAAAGTAAATAGGGTAATTAAGGGTAAAGATGATATTATTATTACCCTAACACATGACCTAATTCTATTGGATAAGTTTAATTCGACAAAAAACAAACTTAGGAATAAAATATGACCATTTAGGCCCACTTGGATTATATTAGGACATTTATTATTTATTTATTTAAAGAAGGGTTAAAATAGTTAAAATCAAAGTTGAATAAGTAGATAATTTTTAATATGGGGTTATACATAAGATAAATTCGACTATAAATATTAAATAGAAAGCTAAAAATATTTCCTACATAATGGTATTTTATTTGAAATTTTTAGACATTAAATAATTTAATTTATTTATGACACAAAGATGATGCAGTAATTATCTTATTAATGAAATATTGACATAATTAATGTTATAAACACAAAAATAAATGTAATTTGAGACTTTTTATGAATTACACTAATTTTCTAGGTTACTATGACATTTTAGGATTGATTTAATTAACTTGGTTAGAACTAATAATTCTGTTATGATTTTCACAAAAAATCAATTACTAAATAGTATCAAAGTTGACATAAAATAGTTTTTAAAAAATATATTATATTAGTAATTGTTATTTTATTCCTAAAAATCTAAGGTTCATCAAAATGACTTAGAAAAGGTTATATATATTAATAATAAACAACTAGGTGTTCTTTTGGCTGCTTATAGTAAGTTTATTAACCTTATAGTATAAGAACACAAGAAGACACGGTAAAAGTAAACTTATTTAACTTAATGTTAAATCTAAATGATAAGGTTAAAATAGGAACCTAAACTTGTCTAAATTATATTGGATGAGAGTCTTTCTACCCATCCCCACCTTACCTTCGAAATATATCAATTTGGAGCTATTTAATACCGATCTTGACTTTATAATAAAATAATATTTTTAGTTTTCCCAAAGGTGCCCCTCTCCTCCCTTATAAAAGGGCACCTCCTCCCCCTCTTCCTCACACCACTTTGAGCCTTCATGATCGTCCAAACCCTGCCAATTCCTCCTCTCCACTTCCCTAGAGACATCCTATAGGTCCTGGTCTTCTTCAAAGACCAATTTTAGTGCCCTAAAAAAGGTATCAAAGAAGCACTTCAAAGAAGAGGTAATGTTCGTTACCGATTCTTTCATCTTTATTTATTCTTCCACTTCTTCTTATTTAGTTGTTTCATTATGAAGTAATAACATCAGTATCACTAATATACTGATATTTTATTATTAGTATGAAACAACCCTATTTCACCATCTATCCATCCTACGGAAAAAGAAATCACCGCACGTGTGTACGATAGGATTACCGTCTCCACACCGTGGTGTAATATATTTTCCACCACCACCTTACTTGGATGGGTACAATGGTGTAGATAATGAAAATATATTACTATTATAAAGTGATACTGATTCTGAAATAGTATACATACACTCCAATACAATTCCATGATCATAGGAACGATATCATCACTCGTGCGTACGTACGGAATACCGTCTCCACGATGTGATGCGACTCGTTCTACATGATCTTCATTTCATAATGATTATATAAATGAATTGAATGAATGAATATGATATATATTACACTAATACCATTCTGGAAATAAGGTACCTATATCCTAAATATAAGAATATGAATTTATTCGACAAAACACGCATAAGAACAAAAAGTTATAAACACCTGAATAACAAGTAGAAATGAAATATTACTACTAAGAAGCTAAGAAAATGACCATATATGATATAATAAAAATAAGTATGATTCTGTAATAAGTCAATAACATTATTTAAATCATTATACAGGAGTTTCGGACACTTACGAAGCAAAACGGACCTAAGGTAAGGGAAATATCACAATCTCATTTTTATCCGAGATTGTTTATACTGTGGTATTTATTGGGGTGTATTTTATCATCCACATCCATGTTCGTCAATATGTAATATTACTTCCATCAACCAACAATTGTTTAAATCCAATTTTACCCTTCGGCGAGTTTTTAGTAAAAGATATTAAAGGAATCTTTTGTCGTTTTTTGTACGAGGTACTTTTTGACTTTTCCGACAAAAGTACGAAGAATGTTTTTTTTAACTTATACGGCATGAATGGATTTTTAAAACATAATTTCCAAGAATCTTCCTTTACAAGTTTTCAAGTTTATTTTTAATCAACTTCTTTTAGTTTATGATTGTACAACATGTTAAGAATGGAAAAGTGTTTTTGAAGAAGAAAGGATATTTTCCTCAAGAATGGAGTTCAAGTGTTTTATCAAAATTATTTTCCATCTAAGATAATAAAGGGTTCTGTTTTTATCCCTATTATTACATTGATTTGATTATGTTGTGATGGAATTATATTTTTATGAATTCTTTTATCTTATATGAATTGTTTTATGATGTCACGATGTTTAAGATTCCCATTTTTATTACATGGGTTATGAAATGATGTATTGTTTATGATTTTTGTGGCACACATAAGAATGGTATCATTATGAGATGGGTGGGACCTATATCTCCCTCCAATGCATTGGGTAAAGATTTTATATCTCATGAGATAGCCATGGCTGGAACGGTAGGTTATACCGGTTCAGTGAAACATGACTGAAATGAGGGTGACTCGGTTCAGAAATGGACGTTGTCCACTAAGATAGTCTTGGAAATGAGTCTTGACTAATAAGATATGATTCTCTATGATTATGTGTGTATGCCACAAAGTTTCATGTTTTAAGTTATGATTATTTTGATTACATTTCACTTCCATGATTTATCCCATGTTATGAAATTATGATCTCTTTTCCAGGTTAAGATTCCCAAAAGTTATGTGCTTATGTATATGATGTGATTGATATTTCTTTTGTTTACCCTTAATGAGCATTTGAGCTCACCCTTTTGTATGTTTTCTTTCCCCAGGTCAGGAAGAATGTTATTAAGTAAGATATGCCAAAAGGGACTATAGATATGATGAAATAAATGGGAGAAAGTGTAGACGCTTTATGAACTAGTTGTTTATGTTTCCCAGTTTCTAAAGACACTATAACTATAAGGTCCTTTCGTGGTTTTGTTATATGTTTTAATAAGTATGCTTCAATTTTGAATTATTAACAATGTATGTAATGTATGGGTCGTTATAAGTGGTGTTGTATATACCATGATGGGTGGTTACATTATAACCTCCAATGCATTGGGTATGGAAGTCGGCCGTATGGCAATTACATTTAGTTATATGTGTGGAATTCGACCATATGGTTCTTCCATTTATGTATGTTTATGTCCCAAGTTATCTTTATATGTTATGTATTATTTATATGGGATTTATGGAAATCGTTTGGTTACAAAAGGGAATGTAATGATCATTTATTCAGTGACGAGTATTTACTAATTCATAACGGTGAAAAGTATTGCTTATGTTAAATTATTGATGGTTTACTTGTTCTTTTGAAAAACTAACAGTTTTCTTTCTCCGTGTATCCCTTAGTGAGCTTTTTATGCTCATCCCATGTTTTTGAAATGATTTTTCACATGACATAATGTGGAATATGGTCAAGGATGGGATCAAGGAAAAGTAATGCTATCTTAAACATGGAACTAGAAATGACTCTTTTTTTCGAGAGTTATTATTTTGTGAAAAAATGGAAACTGTGTAGTAGTGTATAATTTGTAATCTTTTGAGATGTAATAGTTGTGTCCTAATTATGTAAAACTCTAGACGTGAAAAGATCCTCAATGTGAATTATTCACTTAATTCAATATTATGTAATGTTTTAAGGTCGGGTCCTTATAGTTGGTATCAGAGGTCTGTTTAGAGAACTCTAGGAGTTAGGGTATTGTTATATAAATGTCCATAAAGTAATTTATGATAATATTGAAATCATATATCATTTAAAAATTACCATGTTGCATTGCCTAAGATAATTCTGTTTTCAGAATGGTTTTCCACAGAAGAAACAGTGCAGCTATTTTGGGAAGAAATTAAGAGGAATAAAACCTTCCAAATCAGAAACTTGAGATGGTCGGAATCAGAACTAAACAGTTTGTTGCAGTGGTGGCTCAGTTAACTAAGGCTATAAATTGTGGTGGTATCCATGTACGTGATTAGCCAGATCAACCGCATAAGAACATTTTAGTAGTGGATCATTTCATTATGCTACATACCCTATCATCAAGAGGATCAGCTGACCCTGTGCTAGCTGAAAGTTGGATTAAAGTTATAGAGAATATTATCGATGTTATGGGGTGTTCATAACATCAAACGTTTAGTCTGACTGTTTACCATTTTGAAGGTGAAGCTATTCAATAGTGGTTGATGGTGAAAAATATCAGGTATAGTGAGGATATTGATTCTCTTGATTGGGATGAATTCAAAGGTATGCTTTTTAAAAAAATATTTTCCTAAGGTGGTTCCTCTTAGGATTGAAAAACAATTCATATAATTAAGGTAGTAGGATGACTCAGTGGATTCTTATGAAACAAAGTTCACTCGACTGGCATGGTATGCACCAAATTTCATCTGAGATCTTGATAATATGATAAATCAATTATACTCAGGACAGAAGCCACAATATCGAATATATTTAGCCTCTTGTGAGTTCAAAAGTTATGAAAAACTTGTTCGATGTGCGGAGAAGGTGGAAATGGAGTTCACTGATGATCATGTGTTCTTTGACAAACAACAGAATAAGAGGTCCAGTTGGCAGGAAAAGGGGAAGATTTCATCAAAGAAGCCTGGAGGTAAGGAAATTAAATATCTAACTTGTGAGAAGTGTGGTAAAAAGAATCTAGGAGAAAGCTTATCAAAGTCTATAAAGTGCTTCCAATGTGGTAAGTCTTGTAATATTGCTCATAACTGTAAGGAAGATGAACAAGCAGGAAATGAAAATCCATCTATAAGATGTTTTATGTGTAATTAAATGCTTCATTATGCAAATGGGTGTACAACGAAGAACTCAACTATGGGAATGTTGTCGTACTACAAGAACAAAGGGGTGGTGAAATCCTTCGCAACTACTTCAGCAGATGTTGCGCCATCGAATGAAGTAGTATCAGGTACACTGTTTGTTTGTTCAGATTATGCCAATGTGTTGTTTTATTCAAGGTCTACACATTCTTTCATTTCTGAGATATTTTCTAGTAAATTGGGAATTCCATCTCACGATATGAATATGGAACTTATGGTAAAAACACATAGAGGAAATGTTGAGACAAAAAGAAATTATAAGAACCTTCTTCTCCTTGTCTGTGGAAAGAATCTACCTGCGGACCATATTGTTTTGCCTCTAGTAGAGTTTGATGTTATTTTGGTCATGGATTGACTTTCCGTTTATCATACTATGATTGATTACAGAGCTAAAGAGGTTTCTTTTCATAAATATTTACAGTTTGTGTACAAGAATTAACCCTTTCATTTGATAACATATCAGGAAGTTGAAAACTAGTAAAATATGGAAATGAATGTTACCTTCCACATATTGCTAAAAACAATAGAACTATTCAGATTAATGATGTTCCTATGGTAAATGAGTACCTTGATGTTTTTCCTGATGAGTTTCCTGGTATTATACACGATTGGGAAGTTGAATTTACTTCTGACTTAGTTCATGATGTTAATCCAATTTCAAAACCCCCCTATCGTATGGCTCAAATTGAACATTTAGAGTTAAAGAATAAATTGTATGAGTTATTAGATAAAGGATTAATTCGACCTATCACATCACCATAGGGTGCCCTGGTCTTGTTTGTCAAAAATAATTATGGTTATATAATACTTTTTATTGATTATAGATCATTGAATAACATTACTGTTAAGAACAAGTATCCTTTTCCTCATATCGATGATTTGTTTGATCAGCTCTAGGGAGATAAGTATTTTTTGAATATAGAATTCAGGTCGGGGTACCATCAGTTGAATGTAAAGGAGGAAGACGTTCCGAAGACCATGTTTCGTACTAGATATGGCCATTATGAATTTGTAGTTATGTTTTTTGGGTTTTCCAATGCACCTGCTGTATTCATGGATCATATGAATAGAATTTTCCGTGAGGTCATGGATAAGTTTTTGGTTGTGTTCATTGATTATATTTTGTTTTATTCAAAAATTAAATAGGAGAATGAAAGTCATTTAAGGGACATCTTGAAAACATTAAAATAAATGAAACCATATGGGAAATTCAACAAGTGTGAGTTTTGGTTACAAAAAATTTCTTTCTTTAGTCACATTGTTTCATAAAATGACATAACCGTTGATCCTGCTAAAACAAAAGTAGTTGAAGAATGGCCATGACCCACAATAATAACCGATATTCGTAGTTCTCTTGGATTGGAAGGTTATTACCTGATTATTGTTGAAACATTTTCATGGTTATCTAGTTCAATGAATCGGTTAACTAGAAAATGTGTTAACTTTATTTAGACAAAATAATGTGATGATTGTTTTCATGAATTGAAGAAGAGATTGGTAAATGCTATAGTTTTGGCACTACCATCAAGAAATGGTGAGTTAGTTATCTAGAGTGATGCTTTTTTGAAAGGACTGGGTTCTGTCCAAATGCAGAATTATCAGGTAACTGCTTATGCTTCACGTCAGTTGACAGCTTATGAGTTAAATTAACCTACACATGATTTAGAATTAGCTTCTGTAGTTTTTTCTTTAAAAATTTGGAGGCCTCATTTTTATGGAGTAAAATGTGAAATATATACTAATCAAAAATGTTTGAAGTATATATTTACCCCAAAAGAAATGAACATGAGATAGAGGAGATGGTTGGAATTAATCAAGGATTATGATTGCACGATCCAATACCATTTGGGAAAAGAAAATAATGTGGCTGATGCTTTGAGTTGAAAATGTAATGATTATTAACTATGTTATGTTTGGAACAATATACTTTGGTTTTTAATTTGATGAAATTTGGCGTAGATGTTGTTGGTGCAGGAAATTATTCTGTTTTGTATCAGGTGTTATTGAGATCTTCCCTATCAAACAGAATAATGAACGTGCACAAAGAAGAGAGTGAGTTATAGAAAAAGGTAGAGTTGGTTCAGAATGGTATGTTTCATTAATTAAACATTGATAATGATTGTCTATTGAGGTTTGGAAAGAGATTATGTGTGCCTTGTGATTCACAGTTGAAAAATGATTTGTTATGTGAAGCTCATAGTTCCCCGTTTTCAGTTCATCCTGGCAGTACTAAGATGTACAAAGATCTACCTGAGTATTACTGGTGGGATGGAATGAAAAGAGATATTTATGATTTTACTGTGATGTGTTTGACTTTTCAGCAGGTTAAAGTAGAGCGGTAGTTACCTAAAGGGATGATTCAGTCTTTACCGGTGCCAGAGTGGAAATGGGAAAATATATCCATTGACTTCATTGTGAGATTACCGAAGACATCTCGAGATAATAATTCAATATGGTTTATTGTTGATCGGTTGACTAAATCAGCTCATTTCCTTCCTATTTGAGATATGTTATCTTTACATCAACAATCTCAGTTGTATGTTATAGAGATAGTTAGCTTTCATGGAGTTCCCCTCTCCATTGTATCTGATCGTGATCCCATGTTTACTTCTATCTTTTGGAAAGGCCTTGAGAAATCATTGGGTACTGAATTAAATTTTAGTATATCTTTTCATCCTCAATCAGATGTGCAATAAGAATGAATAATTCAGACCTTGGAAGATATGTTAAAACCCATTATATTTGTTTCAGAAAATGGATATTCAAATAAAAATTAATTTTTTTATAAGAGATATATATTACAATAAAATATGTAAATACGACACATATAATAAAATAGTAGAAAACATAACATGTATCTCACAGAAATTAAAATTTAGATGATATCCCCTTACCTTATGTTTCCTTTGAGAGAACATCCTTTAAATTCATGTATATGAAATTTATGAAACATTTATACATCATTAATTACATTTTTAATTTTTTTCAATTACTTTTACTTCACTTATTACAATGTTTTTCACACTACATAAATAATAAATATTACATCAGGTGTTTTTTTAAAATTTCTATTTATGGGTCAATACATCTAATTATGGTCTCATATGATCAATGGTTTCATTATATAAAATCTAAAAAATAATAACCATTACATAATTATCATACTTTTAAATAAATTATACTTTTAAAATAATTCATTAAAAATGGTTATGAAAATGATCCAACATTAAAATCATGGAGAATGTTGGTCGTACGTACTCTTGAGTAACATTCCCATTTTTAAATGATTGTAGTGGAATGAAGGTAAGTAACTAAGAACATTAAAAATGATCAATATATAATAAATATAATATCATTTAATCATATATACTTATTTATAGAATTATTATATGTAAAATTAATCACATCAGGTTGGGGAGGCGGTAATCCGCTGTTCCATGAATGATGTTATAACTTTTCATGTGTGTGAAAGGGAAATAAAGCAGATGATATATATATATATACTATTTAAATAGAAATATAATTTTTTAATTAATTTCTTATTGATTTTCTTAATATCAAATATTTTTAATTATATCAATTATTTTATACATTCCTTGTGTCATGTGAGTGAATCAAATCACATTGGGGGAAGCATTCCACATTTCATAAAATGATGTTAACATAAAATGGAAATTATTACATATATGTATTATGAAATTTAATAAAAATAAATAAATTTTTAATATCATATAACTTTTATAAATAGAGTACCCACCATAATGGCCAATATTAAAGCTGGTAGGAAAAATTGAACAATTATAATTTCGTGAGGCTATATTTATCCATTCATAGAAATAGTATTTTTGTTTTCCATTAGATAGAGGTGTGTGTATTTTTACATCGAACCATAAGTTTATATAAATCAATGTTTATTTAGGATACTTTTGTTTTTATGTAATTTTATAATTATATGTGTATTGGGATTGGATATTGGAAATGAATCGAAAAAGTATGAGAGAAGGTGTTACTATTTTATGGGGTAACTACTTTTGGTTTACACCAAAATGCTTCCTTGGGAATATTTATACACCATGAGAGGATTAATGGAGTAGGGGAGGTATTTTGGGAGACTTCTTGGGGAGATTATGTATAAACCTTTGAATCTTGAATGGTATAAGGAATGGAGAGAGGTGGTCGACTTTAATATGGTAGGTAAGGGACTCTCCTGGAATTTTTAAAAAAGTTAGGTGGGGGAATGTTCATACATAAAAAAGGAATAAAAACAATGAAACTAAATAATTCAATGTTAATCGATGAATTATGGCTAGAAAATGGGTGTTGGAAAAGTGGAAAGGTTCTTTGGGCACTTAACATGAAGGTTTAATCCTTTATTAATATTAATATTTCCTTAGTAATTGTAATTACTAATAATCATAGTCACTAATATTATTTTTAAATATTTTGTTTTCTTATTAGAAATTATAAATTATGCTTATTAAAAACATGGAATCAGTTTTTCCAAATTAAAATAACAAATGGGTGAAAATTTAATTAATATTAATCCCATAGACAGGAGACTGTATGAATTTTATATGTAAAATCATAAGAATGTTGGCTATGTTTTTATATTCAATATCAATGTAAAATTGAATCAAATTAAATTAATTATATTAATTTAAATAATTATTATCTAATTAAAATTTTAACCAAATTAAAATTATAAATTATCCTTATAAATAAATTATATTAAAACGATGTTCGGAACTAAAAATATCTATTTTTAACTATTTGTTAATCTAATTAAATGTGGTAGAAAAATATTACAATATCACCAGAAATTAGTTATTATTTTCAAAATTCAAAAATGAAGTTCAATTTTACAAATTAAATCAATTAGGGTTGCAAAATATATATTTAAAATGGGTTATCCATTTAAAGGCGGTAAAATAGTCTTTATAAAAATATAGGTTTTTATATACGAAAATTGGATTGTTATTATATTATGCTCATAAAACCTAATGGGTGAATATAGAAATTATTGTATTGAATTTGTGACATTAATATTTCTTTATAATAATTAACTAATTGTAATTACTTTAAAATATAGGGTAAAATGGCCTCATGAGCACAAACATTATTTTCTATAAAAACATACCATTTTTATTCAATTGGTTCGTATATTAATTTTTTAATTAATATTTAACATATTAATTATTCATTTATTATTATAAAACATATATTTTCAAAATTTGGTTAAAACACTTCATAACGCCTATTTTATATCTTATAATATTAATATAATAATAATATATTGTTGTTTGGTGAAACTCAATATTTCAAATAACACATGATTTTGACGAAGATCGCTCTTATGTGTAATGAATGATAACTCATTATTGCATGCATTAAAAAATAAATTAAATAAATTAAATATATTATAATGGATAAAGATATTATATTACATTATATTATTGCTATCTCATGTCATACACTCTATAGAATTCAAGGTTACTGCTTTAGTTTTTTCAGGGCTTCACATTCTGTCCTCCTTATTAAAATTGGTTCCTCACAATTTAAACATGATTATAGTGATAGACTTTTTGATACTTCATATGAATGAAATCCCACATTGGGAGAACGGTTCATAATTACTCCTCTAGAAATGAGATAATTGATTGTAGAAAGGTCACATGGAATACCATGTAACTAGATCTCTATGAAGTAGAACATCAGTGAAATTTAGAGATATTTTTTTAGAGGGAAATCATGAATGTTTATAAGGAATTATTTTGTTCATCAAAAGAAAAAAATGGAATGATAAGTGGAATGTTGAGGGCCAGAATGACATAAATCATTAGTTATTTAGAAGGCCATCACTTCGACACATTTTTTTTATTAGGAAACCTTTTTATATTTAAATAATTTTATAAATGTTGGGTACTTCAAGAATAGAAAGAAATATTTTTACATGATAGGTTTCAATCTCTTATGAAAAATCCTAACTTTTGATTTTTATTCGATAAAATTCTAATTCATCCCTTTACTCCGAAAATTTTAATTACCTGTAATGAATTTTTATCATGCATAAATCAGTAAATGAAACTTTTAAATGATAATAACCCAGATAAAAGAGTGAAATATCTTACTATTTGTCTTTAACTATCTCTAAAACTAAAAACGGCTAATAGATTAATTTCAAGTCCTCAATTGTTTCACTACTAATTTATCATTAAAATCTATTCATTAAATTTTTTAACTAAAAAAATGAAAATTTAAAAGGACATTTTGTAGGTCATTGGTTGGTGTGAAACCCTTATCCTATTTAGGTTATAGGGTCAAGACCTATGGACTTGCTATATTTTATTGGTTGTCACCCAGATTGAAATTTTTCCTTTTCTAAATCCAAATTAGTATAATTTTTAATATTTATGTTATGGAGATCTATGAAAATATGTTAATAACTAAATATAATTTTACCTAAGGTCTTTAATACAACATCAATACATAGAAACATCATCCACTTATTTCCACATATATTTATCCATGGTATTGAGTTTATCCTCTTTGAGAGGGAATTAACAATGTTATTTTATAGGTTCCCCACATTTATGACAAGGAACTATAAAGGATCTCTTATGATGAGTTCCATTTCCTTCTATATTACTTTCCATTTTTCCTTTGAAATTCGTTGATTTATGTCATTATTTGACACACATAAATCATTTACATGTTCCATTCAGACACTTTCTTGGGTGACTCCTTCCATACTTCCCACATACAGAAAGTTGATCCTTATTTTATACACTATCTCTACCACTCTAGATCTTATCATCCCACATGCTTCTCTTCCATGATTTACTCAAAAGTTAGTAAAGGTATTTATTGTTAAACATATTTTTGGGAAAACTGATTTGGCATAAACATGATATTCTCTTATCCTATTAACACCTGATTTTGTTACCCATTTTCCCAAACTTTTACTTTAATATCGATGGTAACTTGAATCCTTTGGGTTCCATCCATTGACTAAAACAACAAAGAATACTATGAGAAACAATAATCATTGCGAGAAAGGGTTATAATTACCTAAAAGATATCAAAATCATGAAACCTTATTTTTTATTCTGAAACACATTATGTTTAAACATGATTATTCGTTGTCAAAATGAAATCAAAATTTACATACTGGTCTTTAAAGAAAACATGTATTATCTTATGCATATCCCCTGAGATTGTCATCCCAGGTGCATATTAAGGCATGTTGTCATGTACCAATTTTCCTCGAGCCATGTCTTGAACACCTTTTCAGTGTTGTTACAACTTTTTATTTCTACTACAGAACCATGTCCACATATTTTATCTAGAGACGGATTAATTTATTCAAAGGAACATACAATATATACTTTAACCAAATTATAAGTTTTTCAACTATACATTTCCAAAAAATACATTATACGTTTATGATATCTGACCCACTTTTTTCAATATCTAGTTCCCATGTTTGTAAATAAAATTCCTTTTATTATAACTATGGTGACCTAGCACAATATATTTCCCAATATGGTTTCCTATGTCAATTACATTGGTATGATTTGAATAAATCATGCCCTGATCGACTGAACATTTTAGTAGTAATGGAAAACTACATACATAGATGAGTATTTTATTAAAAATTGGTACCCTAATTACAACACATTTTTTTCCTTCTAAAAAATATCCATCTTCTTGAATAACTCTAATATATATTATATATTCTTGCATATGGTTCATTGTATTCTCCATGTATTATTGTGGAATAAAACATAGTATGGGATAGTTGGTATTCTTAGTGAGGGAAAATTATAGAATAAGTAACACTGAATCAATGAGAATAGTCAATATAGAAATGTATATAATTGGAAATACATGTCATTAAAATAACTGGATAAGGAAAAATAAATATTATAGGGTATTAGTCTAAAAAATTCCATTAATAAATGAACTGAAATGAAATGTATCCATAAATACATCAATATAAAAGCTCAAAAATGAATAATAAATAAAACTAAAATAAAGGAAATTATTAATTATTGGATGTCATGTTTCCTATATAAAATGAACTAGTATCATCAAGACCTTTCACAGGAATGTTTTGTTATCGGGTTAAAGCTCCATCTATGGTGGCTATCCCTCAATTTCATCTCATGAGACTACTGATGCATCAAGGGGCTTTCATTCCTAGGTCCCCAACCCTTAGGGATTTCCTTAAATAGTACATGACCTGTATAGTGCATGTCCAAATCATTCCTCGTATTGAATAATCAAATAAATAATAATCCTTTTGAAATATCCATATTGAATAATGAATATTGACTTTTCAATAATTCCACACTTAATAACATAACTAGTGTTGAAATAACCATATATAAAATGGTATACAGTTTAAGAAATAATAATATCTCTGATAAACGATATGGATAATTAGGAAAATTTCAATTCTCAATATTTATATGAAATTGAAAATATCATAGGGACTTCAAGAATGAATCATTAAAGTGGATGTGAATATTATCCTTGGAAAAATAATTCATAAACTATTCAGAGTAAGAGTAAGGATTATATCAATACAAAAAATAATTTCTAGAGTAAAATAGAGGGTTTTTGTCATTGATGAAATAAAACAAAAACTTTTAAAGATATTCATGAGGAAAATATCATTTTATCTTGAAACCCCTTTTTAGAATTCTTTTCATTTAAAATTCATTTTAAATATATCTTAAATATAAATATTTTTATTCTTCTAGGGACATTAGGGGACTCTCGGCTATTTTTCCTTCTCCAGAGAGCTAATGTGATTCCATGTGGTGTAAGAGGCTTCCAACGAAGTTTAACATCCTTCTCTGGAAGATTAGGAACAATTCACTACCCTTAGATCACAATATCAAGTGATTCGGCATCATCCTAGCCTCTAGATGCTGTGGTTATAGGAATAACCAAGAAGAGATAGTGGCTCAAATATTTGGTGATGGTGCTTGGGTGCGGGATGTCTGGGTGCATTTTGGTTCGTTCTGTTCCTTATCGACTCCGCCCCTTTCCATTGCCTCTTCCCTGGAGACATGGATTAACGGCTCGGGTATATCTGGTAGGGAGAAGACATGGCTTATGCAGGTGCTTTACTCGGCCTGTTGGGTCTTTGGCAGGCTCAGAATAAGTTGAAAATTAAGGGAGTTTAATCCTCTTGTAGATCCATCATTGTGTGCATCAGGAACCAAATACTGGATTTGGTCATGCTCTCTGATCAATGGCGGGCTACTCCTACCTTATTGTGGTTGTTTCCTAATCTCCCTCTCTCCCATATGCCTAGTTATGTGCCAAGATCCCACTAGGTGCGCCGGATTCCTCCTGCTTGTGATCTGAAACTTAATACCGATTGCTCCTGACGCATTGGAACCATTCATGGTGGTGTGGTTGTTCGAGACTCCAAAGGTGCTTCATTATGGCCTTCTCAGCTTTTCTGAGTAGCGGGTCTTCTCTCTAGGAAGAATCCAAGGCCGCCCTTACTGGCCCAACCCTTTAGCAACAGGCCAATATCCATCTCTGTGATCTGGAAACTGATTAACTGATTCTGCATAATTCCATTAAGGGTTTTGGGTCCATTCCATGGTCGATAACCTACATCATTATAAAGTGATTGGGGATGCATCCTGATAACAACATCAAAGTACTTCATACATGGCGTGAAGGGAATACTGTGGCAGATCACCTTGCCTCCTTGGCCGAGCAATCCTCCTACATCTACTGCATCTCGAATGTGAAACTCTTGAAACCAGAATTTGTGGACCTCATAAAAAGAGATGCCCTTGGTTTACATTTCTTCAGACCTCCTTAGGCTTGTGCCTGATTTTCCTGGATGTGTTGTTTTTTCTCTCCTTTAACCCTATTTATAAAAAAATAATTGATGATGATGATGATATAAATATCTTGAACATGAAAATTATTCTTTAATGAAATGATAGTGGATAAATTCATTCATGTCGTACAAGGATAAATTATATTCCTTTTATATGGTAAATTTTTTGTAAATGTCTCATTTGGAAGGGGAAAAGAATATTCATTCTATGATATTAGTATAATAAAAAATGGTAAATATATATTTTAATGATTATAGGTAATGGAATAATATTCTTGTAACCCTTTCTTGGAAATAAGGTTTCAAATATATTACCAACCAATGAGAGGGTATTGTTGGGTTTTCTTAGAAATACTTTCTTAACTATCTTATGTACGAATGTGTATAAAATTATTAGAATACATGATTATATCATTAAATAATATAGTAAAATTAATGTAATGATTTTTCTTGAGATATAGATCATAAAATCTCCTCAAAGGAAACATAAACAAAAACAATCTCAAAAAAGTTATGAGAGTGCCTCAATAAAACCTTACAAATCGATAACATGGATCATAATCTCCATGTACGAAAGTTAAATTAGAAGAAACATTGATTATAATTATAGTATTTATATTAATGATATGACATGTAAAATGTAAATTTAATCACCTTGAAAAGGTGTTTAGGTGCATAATAAAACATGAGTTCAAAGAAGGAAAATTGAGACAAAACATTTTAACGATTTGGTAACATTTTAATAATAAACTCCATGAAAAAAGGATCATAAACTTCATATATTAATATAATTGATATTAGTCTTATGATAAATATAATACAATCATGGATGTGTGTAAAATAAACAAAACCAATGAGTTTTGAACATAACATGTTTCTCACAGAATTAAATGTGAGAGGGAAACCCTCTAACCTTGTGATTCCTTTCAAGTGAATATCCTTTAACTTCATGTATAATAGATTTGTTTTAAATTAAAAAATTATTCATAAAATTTTTCATGTTTATAGTAAAATTTATCTCAATTATAACTATGTTGTTAACAGTACTTAAAGAACTCAATTTACGCCACCTATTTTTTTACTAAATTTGGTTTATGTGTCAAAAAAACTTTTGTAGGTCAACTATAGTCAAAGTGGTCATTTTATAACATATCTAAAATAATATCCATTAAATAAGTATGATATTATTACCCCAATTATACATTTAAAATAAACCCTTAAATATGGCCATGAAATGAGACAATGATACAATCATGGATATAGTAGGTCATACATAAGCGTGATTAACATTACCATTTTTAAATGATTATTTTGGAAAGAATTTAATTAACACAAATAATTACAAATGATAATTATAAAAAAAATTAATATTATTTAATCATATATACTTATATATTGAATTATATGTTGTAAAATTAATCACATCATGACAAAGAGGTGGTAGTCTACACATCCCCGAACATCATTATCTTTTTTAAAGTGTATGAAATTATAATAAATGAGATGATATATATATATACATTATATTTAAGTAAAGATAATTATATAATTAATATATTTTTTATTATATTTGTTTCACTTATGTTAATTTATAATCCTTAATTTATAAAATCCATATACAGTGTGAATGAATCACATCACATTGAGTGGGCGGTAGTCTACACTACATCAATCAATTTTATCATAAAGGGGGATGTATTAAAAAAAAGTATTATAAAAGTAAATAACAATGAAGACTTATGAATTTTCATATATACAATATATAAATTGACTTACCATCATAATGGACATCATTAAAGGTGGTAGGGGAATTTTGAACAATCATCATTTCATGAGGAAGTATTTCACCATACAAAGAAATAGTTAGTGTGTTTAACATTAGATATATCTATGTGTATGTATAGGTGGAAACATTAGTTTAAATACATCTTACAATGTTGAGGATATTGTTGGATAAAATATGTATAATGAGATTCTTAAATAAAATAGGTTGGGTAATTGTATTCTTTAAAAATTCCTTTGGAACCTTTAAAGTTGATATAAAAGTTTCTTAAATAATGTTTCTTAACCTTCAAGAAATCAATCACTTAATGTTAAATTTTAAAATTAAGAAAACATATTTTAACAAAGTTAATCAAACATTTACAAAACCTATTAATGAATCATTTTCTTAAAATTACAACCTTATGATTAAAACATAAGAAATATTTTCTTAACGGAAAGATTCTATCATAAATAGTATAGAATATTTAATACAATCAGAGTAACAGTATTAAAAAGTATAACAAAATTATACCTTCTTACTTTAACAAAGTTGAAATAGAAGCATAATTAAATCAACTTGAAAACAAGTAACAATAATAATCTTTTATCCCAAAGAGAAGGATATCCCACAACCTTGGATAAAGGTTCCATGATTTATACTTTCAAAAAGTATGTCTTACCCAAACCCAGTTAAGCGCTAAATCCGAAAATCAGTATCTGTCTTGCTATACGTTGATTTAGAAGAAATCATAACCCATGTCTCCCAAACCCGGATGCCCCTGATCAGTACGATCAAAGTCTGTGGAACGCAAGATTGAACAATTTGATCATGCCTGAACAAGTTCTTCATGACATCCACATGATTCACCATGATTTGTAAGATCCTGTCTCTGTAGAAATCACTTCACAAACATTGATTTATTTTTGAATCATTATTCATTCTCATTCTCCATTTTTTTCTCATTCAAATGGACATGTATTTTTAAATAACTATCCCAATGGTAGGCTCCACTCCAACGGTCATATTTTCCTTAAATTTTGGAGGGACCTGGACACGTGTAAAACATAAAACTGTTAGTTTGTAACGGATTGTATGACATCATTTCAAGTATATCAAATTATGTTATGTTAAAGATAAAAGTTATGTATAAGAAAATTTAGAATCCGATAATATTGGAATGATTCATTAAAAAACTATAACATTATTAGGAAAATATATTCTTAATAAAGATTAAATTAGATTGAAAATCCGAATCACATTTCTGCCGGAATCAGAATCATGAAACTGAATGACTTTTGTACCAGATTCAGAATAATAAAAAAAAATCACTTATGTACTAGATTCAGAATCATAAAATGGAATGAATTTTGTACCAGATTCGGAATCATAAATGCGAATGAATTTGGTACTAGATTCGGATTCGTAAAATGAAATGAAATTTGTATCAGATTCGGAATAAAAAAAGAGAATGATGTTTCAGAGTATAACGGAATTAGAATTCTGTAAGTATAACGAAATGAGAATATTATAAGTATAATAGAATAATAATTCTGTAAGTATAATGGAATGAGAATTCTGTATGTATAATAGGATAATAATTCTATAAGTATAACATAATGATAATTCTGTAAGTATAACAGAATGAGAAAAACTATAAGTAAAATGAAATGACAAATAAATAACTGAAGAAAAAATTCGTAACTTAAGAATTATTTTTTTCTTCTAATTTTCAAAACATAAAACCATAAGGAATGGTGATGTCATAAGATAACCTTATTGACCCAAATATCTCTACCTTTTTTGAAACCACAAACCACTATGATAAGGAATAATATATTGACTTTGTTAAACAATTGTGAATAAACTTATCACCCCCCATTGAATGAGATTTAGGATAAATACAACTAACTACACCTTTGGTTATGTTTTCCAAGGATCATATTCGTGATCTTTAGCATTGAGTTTTCCTTCATAAGAAAAAAATCCCCCTTAGATAAACATCTATTCTTTTAAGAAACTTCCCCTTAGACATTATTATTTCTTACCATACTCCGCCTTAATAGATTCTCCCCCTTTTGAGTCTTCATTAAATTCCTCTTTCAAATAAATTCTCCCCATTTGTTATTTTCAAAAATTAATAGAGAAGTATAAGATGTACCTATAAGGGTTAAGGAAATATATATTCCAAAACAAAAGAATAATATACAAGAAACATCTTAAGGAAATTTTGGAAATAATTTTTAGATTAAAACCAAAAATCGGAGTGAAATAAAATCACCCATCCTTCTTTTTCGTCGAAATCATTTTCATTATCAAAGCGTTGAGTTTATTGACTTCCTTATGATCTTCTTAAAGCTTCTTCAGAAATATATCTTGATCATGGTTCATATTTTCTAAGGGAAGGATCCTTTCTTCCTAATCATTGATTCTATCATCTTGATTCTTAATGAACTCTTCTTCACTGACCAATTTTTTCACTAATTCTGCTCTGACTTCCATCTCAATGCTTACAGATCGGGAAACGAAATTGAATTGACTAAACTTCTCAAAATTGATTCCTTGCCCTTGTTGAACTTGGTTTCACAAGTATTGAAAGCTCCATTTTTTGAATCCATGATGTCACTAAACTGTCTGAGCTCTTCATTTATGGATTTGGGGTGGTTAAATATATCCTTAAAAGTCGCCTTCTGATCTTTGTAATCAATCAAAAGAATACCAAAGTCTTCTTCTTTCTTGACCACCATATCCATAAGAATATTGGTCGATTCCGTATTTTAATTTAGGGCTTCTTGAATCATTTAACTATGAGCACTTATATATAAAAAAACCAGAATGGTGATGACCATCTTTCGTAAAGATAGCTTGAAAAAGAAAAGTTCAACATATGGTGAGCATTTAAAACCTGAAATATCATTTCCTTTCTCAACTCCTCTAGGAGTTAAAGAAGCTGGTTTCTCTATTCTCTTAGTATAATTTAATGTGTTTCCTTTTCAGATGAGTCAACCATAACATTCTTTCATTTTCTAGGATATCTAAATATGGATTGTTCATCATATACTTGGATAATATTAAAATTTTTATTCTAATCTTCTTCCCCTTCAAACTCATGTTTTTGATATCCTTCATTTCTTTATTCATCCTAAATGTCCAACTCATCATGACCTTTTTTATCATACTCTTCTTTCTGTTTTTTTTTTACTTCATCTTTTTCTTCATGTTCTTCATCTACTTCTTCCTTAACCTCTTCTTCAACTTCTTCTTCAACTTCTTCTTCAACTTGTTCTTCAGAAATATATTTAAAAATTGATCTCAGAGGAGTTCCAAGGTAATCTTCCACTACCCTTAAAATATCATCATATTGTTCTTGAAAAAACTAATCTTATGATTCTTTTATAGGTTCTGAACAAGATAGAACTTTCTAAGATTTCTGGGTTTTCAGATTGTCAGCCGACTTCTTATGAAAAACATGAGGTTCGTGTACATCTTGATATTTTTTTCTATAACTTTTTGTAAGGACTGACACACATGAGCTTCCATAGATTTCTTCTTCGGGATTTTCTCCTTCTTTTCATTCTCAATATTTTTAGCTTGCTTTATTTTTTAGGCCTTATCCTCTGTATTGTTTAGGCCTTATCCTCTGCATTTTTTAGGCCAATGTAAGTATTTCATTTCATTTTGGTAGCTTCCATTTCTCTCAACTTTTCCTCTGTTGCATCAGAATAGAATTTTAGTTTCCTTGTAGGAGGAGGTGCTGATACCAGGACATCAAGAACTTGTACTTTCAAGCTTGGTTTTTCATGTTTCTTTTTCTTAGGTACTGATTTTGATGATTCTATAACATCAACTTTGTTCTGGACAACCATTTCTTCAAAAAGTTCGTATTCCTATAAAAACTCTTCCTTCACCCTCCTAAGAGTGTCATAATTGAGCAAAAAAGTCATAAAAGGCATTGAGCCTTATTGTCTAGAGACATTCAGTTCATGAAGGAACGTAAAAATTATCTTGGAGATAGTTTCCAGATACATTAGAATATGAGATCTGATGGTTCACACATTTATTTCCTCGATGGTGATAAATATGAACATAACCAATTTGATCTTCCATTTGTTGACTAGAAAATCTAAATAAAAGATATCCAAGATCTTTAGAGAGTCCTTGTCACATTTTCTTGGAATAATAAAGCCTTGCATCCGGAGAGATACCATCTTATGATTTTTTGTAAGATTCGAAATCTTCAGATTCTTAACATACTTAAGACAAAGATAATCCAAACCCTGGACTTTTTCTAAAGAACCATCCATCTCAGGACGTTTTTGAGAGCATAGAACAGCTGATGACCTTTCAACTCCCATAAGAAAATAAAATGACTAAAAAATGACTAGATACGATCTAACGGTAGAGGATAATTATTGAAAATATTAATTCTGATTTTTTTATTAAGGAAAAACAGAATTGAAAAGTTTGAAATACCAATAATTGAAATATAAAATTAGAAAATAAAGAGTAATAAAAATGTACCTTTTGTAATACTATGAAGAATTTATCGGTATTATAAGAATTCTATTAGAAGTTTTACATTATGGTATTTTAATTTCGATAATGTATGTTTTGAAAATAATGATAAAAATTTTAAGAAAGAAAATGTCTCTAAATAAAGAGAATGTTTTTATGAATGAAAAATTTTTATAATGAAATATAAAATTTTTCTGAAAGAAAAATTTGCTTAAAAAAGTTGAAATTTTTAATAAATAAATATTTTTGTAATGAAATATAAAATTATTAAGAAAGAAATTTTTTCTTAAACAATGTAAAAACTTTAAGAAAGAAAAAAATATCTTAAATAAAGATGAATTTTTGTATAAAACATATTAAAGAAAGATAATGCTTTTTTAAAAAAGAAAAAAATTTCTTATGGAATGAATAAGATGGAAAAATAAACTAGAATATGTACTCCCACTGAAATATAGAGTAGTGCTTAAGGGATTTTACCAAAAAGAACATTTGAAATAATATCATCTTCAAGAAGATTAATGTTACCTATACCAACAATTTATCCATTAGAGTTATCTTAAAAGGTTACTTTTCAAACATTAGTCCTTAAAATGTTTTTGATATTGTCATAGTTACCAGTCATGTGCCGAGAACATTCAATATCTGTGTACCATAATTTGTTGGTACTACCATCATTATCCTGAAAAAGAAAGGGTTAGGTTTTCGGAATCTGAAAATTCTCAGATCTGGAATTGTTACATAATAAAATTGTAGGTGACTATATTTGTTTAGAAATGTATGAGTTATGAAACCCAAGGGATTGAAAATTATTTAAATAATAGTTCTTCTTCCAATGTGCACCACTTTGACATTTAGTAGAAAAAGGGTCTTGTGAAGGAACAAAATAATTGTTTCTAAAAATAGGGTTTTCATGAGAATAACCTAAACACTGTTTATTACCATGAGGATGGATATAAGAATACATCTTGTCAAAATTTTCCATACCAGAAGTAAAATTTGAAAGAAGTTTCTTCAAGGAAAATATTTCAGATTTTACTCGTAGGACTAAATTATTATCCTCAAGAATAATATATTTATAGTTAAGATTGTCCTCTATTTTTTTTCTTAAAAATAGATTTTAAAAATCCTTAAGAAATTTATGCTTCTCAGAATTAACAACTTCATGTTTCATAGAAATATTTTCTAAAACACCTTTTTTCTTATCAAGATCGTTGGTGAGACACATATTTTTTTGTAAAAATAAATTCTCAATATTTCTATTCTTCATGTTTCTTAGAAACATTACAATTTCTCTTTTCAAGAAACATAAAAATCTTGAAACTCCCTCATAGGAAGGAAAATCAGTATCATTATCTGATAAAGAATATTCTTCATCTGAAGAAAATCCTCTATCTGAAATTTTTTAACTTAAAGACATATTGGATAAGGATTCATCTATTCGTACCTTGGCTATATGATAATGATTTTGAAATGGAGCTTAGGATATTAGACCAATATTCTCTTTCTTAAAAGATTAATAATCTAAAGAATCATTAGAAGATTATCTACCCCTAGCACTCCATGTGTCATTTAAATTCAAGACTTTCTTGTGCATTGATCTGCAGAAATTATTCTTGTTTTTTCAGAATTCATATCTTTCTTGTCTCCTTTCTTGAGAAAGGGCCTATCAGGTCTAATATGACCAGTTCTTCTACATTCATATGATGTCACTTATCCATCTTTCTTATCATTTCCATCATTCTTTTTGTATCTATGTTGAAGGTTATTATATCCAACAGTCATGTACATCCTCCAAGCCAGATTTTCTAAATCATTTTTGAAAGCTTCACATTCACTAGATTCATATTGAATAACAAACTTCTTAGATTTAGATATTGTAATTATCTAAGGAGTATTGCCTTTCATATGATTTGAAGTAGTTGTAAAAGCCAAACCTCCATTTCCATTATTCTTCATAATATTATCAACATCTCTATTCATTCTGGTTTCATGTTGAATAAGAGTTCCAAACAGTTCATCAAGATAAATCTATCTAACTTTTCTTTTCTCATCTATAACAGCCCTATTGGATTCCCATTCATTGGGAATGATATCTATAATATTTTCTATAAGAATATCATCATCAAACCTTTATCTCCCATAGATTGTAAAAAATTGACAATAGTCATTAATCTTTGTTTTACCTTACACATAGGTTCTACATAAGGAAAGCTGAAACCATGATACTCAGATTTGAGCATAGATATTATAGTTTCAATGACCATGGAGTTCTAAATTGAGTTACTTCATGATTCTTCAAAATACTATTTTCATCTTTACAACATGAAATTTGGATGTATATATTTCTAGTAATGGAAAAATGAAATGTATTCCATAACTTAATGTTCAGCTGGTATTCCACCTTTTCTAGATTAGTAAAGGATAAAAGTTCCTTATTAGGAATCTTATAATCTCTAGTGAACATAATGTAGTAGTCAACACCTATGTTTATCACAAAGTTCTTCCTTCCATCTCTCTATAACTCATAGTCATTTACATCCATGATTGGTTTTCATGTAGGATTGAGATTATCTAGAGATCCAACATGAATGCCTTCTATACTAAAAAAATACCTTTCCACCAAACTTGTTAGAAGTAAAAGTTCATAAAAAAAATTGTGAAGAAGTTAAGAAAAATAAAACTTGAGCAAGAAAACATATATGTGGATATAATTATTCCAGAGACCTGCTCTGATAACCATTGTAACATCGAATATTTATAATGAGATGCTCAAATACAAGAGGGTGGTGAATTGTATTCTATAAAAATTCATTTAGAACCATTAATATTGATATAAAACAATACTAATGAATGTTTCATAACCTTAAAGAAATATATTTCTTAAATATTTCTTTTGAATTAATAAAACTTATTGTAACAAAGTTAAACAATAATTCACAAAACCTCTTAAAGAAAACTTTTCTAAAACTTACAACCTTAAGATAAAAACATAAGTACGATTTTCATAAAGGAAATATTATATCATAAATCATATTGAATCTTTAATACAACTAGAGTAAGAGAATTAAAAAATATAATAAAATTATACATTATAACTTTAAAAAGTTAAAATTGCATGAGAATTAAAACCACTCGAAAACAAGTAACAATAAGATTCCATTAACCAAAAGAGAAGGGTATCAGACAAATTTAGAAAAACGTTTCTTGATTTAAACTTTCAAGAAAGCATGTCTTCCCCAAACCCATGTAAGCCCCCAATCTGAAGAACAATATCTGTCTTGCAATCCTTACAAGTCCACAATTTATAAGGAAATCAGAACCCTTATCTTTCAAACCCGGAAGCCCACGATCAGCACGATTGGAGTCTGTACAAAGCAAGTCTGAACAAGTTGTTCACGCTTAAAAATGTTTTTCATGACATCCTTACGAATCACTGAGAGTTGCAGGAGCCTCTCTCTATCTGGAAATCACTTCACAAACTTTTATCGCTTTTTCATTCACAGTTCATTGTCATTCTCTATTTTTTTTGTTTTCTTGTTCAATGTCATTTTATTTATAGGAAAAACATCCAAACGGTTTTCTCCACTCTAACGGTCATATCATCGATAAATTTCAGGGGGACCTGGAAACGTGTCAAAAATACAATGATTAGTTTCTAATATATTGTATGACATCATTTCAAGTATAAGAAATGATGTTATATTAATGACAGATGTTAAGTATTAGAAAACATAGAATCCGATAATACTAGAATGATACATTAAACATCTCTAACATTATATGGAAACCAAATTCATAAGAAAAAGTAAATCGGATTGAAAAACATAATCACATTTGTACCGGAATTAGAATCATTTAAGAGAATGACTTCTGAACCAGATTTGAAATCATGAAACAGAATGAATTCGGTACAGGATTCAGAATCATAAAATGGAATGACTATTTCCCCAGATTCAGAATCATAAAATAGAATGAATTTTGTTCAAGATTTGGAATCATAAAATAGATGTACATTTGTTACAGATTCCGAATCATAAAACAGAATGAGATTTATAAGTATAACAGAATGAGAATTCTGTAAGTATAATAGAATTAGAATATTGTAAGTATACCAGAATGATAATTCTGTAAGTATAGAAGAATGATAATTCTGTATGTATAACTGAAAAATAATTCTGTAAGTATAATTGAATGTGAAAAACTTTAAGTAAAATGGAATGACAAATTCAAAATATAATAAAAAATTCAGAACTTATTAAAAAGTGTTTTTTATTTTCAAAACATTAAACCATAAGGAATTGAGAAGTCATAAGATAAACTTATTGACTCAACAGATATTTGGGTTAGTTATTTAATCATAACATAAAATGTTTTTAGGTAGTAGATAATGTAAATAAAATTAAAAATCCCGAGAGAAAGTGTTACCTCTTAATCAGGTAACTAATTTTGGTTTATACCAAAAGGCTTCCTTAGGTTTCAAACCTATGGGAGTCTTCTTCGTAGAGGGGATGGATTTTGGGAGACTACAAGGGATGTTAATTTCTAAGCATAAGTGGTTTGAGAGGTGTGAGGAATAAATACAGGTGTTGGCCTTTTTTAGGAAAAAAGGACTCACATGGAATTTTTGGAAACAAGTTTTGTGTTAACATGTTCTTGCATAAAAAAGTAATAAAAAACCAAAAAATATAAATTCATTAATGTTAATAGACACGATATGAATAAATAATGGGTTTTTTAAAAGTTTCTAGGTAATTTGGGAACATAAATTAAAGGCTTAATCCTTTGTTAAGCTTAATTCTCCCTAAATAATTGTTATTAATATTAATCACTTTCTCTAATATTTTCTTCCAAAAAAATTTGGCCTTATTAGAAATTATAAATTATTTTGATTACATATATGGATTCCATTTTTCAAAATTCCAAAAAATGAAGTGGTTGAAATTAAATGAAAATAAATCCCGTAGACCGGACGACAATGCATGTTTTTGAAATAAAAATGTCCAAAAGTTGGATATGTTTTTCTATTAAATATAAATGTGAATTTTATTCCAATGATGTAAATTAGATTAATATATAAATAAAAATATAATTAAACATTAAAAAAATTAAAATTATAGTTTAACATTATAAATAAATTATATTAAAAAGATGCATTGAACTAAAATTCAGTAGTTTTAAATATTCAATAAAAAAAATAAAATTTCAGTTAAAATATCAAAATATAACTATAACCAAAGTCATATGTTTGTATTTCAAATATGATGTTTATTTTTACATATTAAATAAATTATAGTTCCAAAAATCAAATTAAATCTAGGATTCCATTAATAATTGGTAAATTGTATTTTTAAAATTTTTGGTTTTTATCTGTGAAATAGTGCTTGTTCTTATCTTATGTTCATCAAAACTTATGGATGAATATAAAAAATATTTGATTTCATATATAAAATATATATTAAATTAAAATAATTAACTATTTTCAATTACATTAATTTATTATGGTAAAACATATTCATTAGAATAAAAATGGTTTTGTATAAAAATTATCGGTTTATATTCAATTGGATCCTATATTCATTTATTATAAATTTGTAACCTATGAATTAATATTTTATTTTTATAAACAATATTGTTTTATAATATAGTTAATACTATTTATAATGTGTAGTTTATATGTTATTATTATAATAATATTTAATGGATATATTGTTGTCTGGTGAGACTTGGTCTTGCATATAATTTATGATTTTGATGAAGGTCGTTTTTGTGTGTAATGAATGTTAACTCGGTGTCGCACGCATTTAACTATATAGAATATTTTTTAATATTTTTATAAATTATACTGATATTTTATTGAATTAGATTCTTGCTGTCTTGTTTCATACAAGTTATCATATACAATGTTCCTACATTATTTTTTCAGAGAGTCACAATATGGTTTTAGTTATGATACAATTTTTTGGTAATTATTTAACTTTTTAATGAAATTTAATTGTAATAGAATATTATATTCGAATAAAAATTTTAATAATATGAATCATAATATTTTTTATTGATCTGTAATATTTTGTTTTTGAGGGTTAACAATTCATTACAACCATAAATAATATTATTTTCATCTAAATAAATATTTTCCTTTAAAATTGAAAATTCATATAATTAGAAAAAAAATTTGAAATAAAATTATTATTATAGAAATTAGAACATCTAAACTAACCAATGATTTATTTTTCATAGGTTTATAATATGTTATACTATTCAAGTTACAAATAATATTGTAGAAATATATGGAATGAATTTTGATATCAAAAAATCATAAATGTGGTCTATTAAATAATATAAAATTGTCTAAAAATTATATGTTAGTAGACATAAACAATACAAAATCACCAGTTTTATGTCGAGAATTTATTTAATTTAATTTTGGGATCAATATAGTTTAGAGTTTTAGAGTAATTAGAAATCACCTTGATATAAAAAAATTTTACATAACAAAGAGGAAACTTTTACATTGCATCATTTTTTTCTACAAAACAAATCTTTTACGGAATAGAAAGTTTTATTTTTAAGTAACATGTTATAAATTTTCATCTATATATCATCCTTCTTATTACTCATCCTTATAACCACATGAAATTCATTTTCAAAGACAGGGTGATGAAAAGAAGTCTATTAAGGGATATATTAATATAGACAAATATACTTATTATTCAATAAATACTAGAACATATTTTATTTTTTAAAAACAATTTTATGATCAAATTAAAAAAATTTCATAATCAAGAAATCAACTAATATAACGAATTGATTTAATAAAATAATTATTTTTTAAATATTAATGGAAAATAAATCATAGAAATGTTTCCTTGAAATCATGATACACTAATGATAACATTATAATAATGATAGTATTTTCCAATTAATATTCTGAAAATAACTTCTTTTAAATACCCAATTATTTTATGATATATATTTTTTTAAATAATTTTAGTATATTTAAGAGCATGTATTATAGACAACCCAATGTCTAAATGAATCATAACAAAATATAATGTTACAACCTAGATACTAAATTGGCTAGAATGTACATAAATAACAATTTTTTTAATATTATATGGTTTACAAATGAATAAAATTAACTCATTCATTATAAAATGATTATAAATTAAAATGAAATTCATTTTAAAGAAAACACTTTTTTTGGGAAAAATAATTTTTTTCCACTAGTGTGTCTTTATCATAATAAGTTAAATTCATATATATTGTGTATTAATTTTAATTAAATAAAAACATTATATATTTTATACAATTTTTATCATTCATATAATATTTTGTCAATGCTTGAGATAAGAATTGACCTAATTTGTGCCTAAAAACAATTTTTTTTTCTATAATGAAATTTCATCGAGTTTTGTGTACATAATATAGAATTAAATATATTTTCTATTTTAAAATTTTATTTAAAAAAATTAAAAAATGGGTTTTAAAACAACATGTCAATTTAATCTTTTATTGTGTTTTTAATAATTTTATGAATACAATAAATGTTTTCAGAAAATTGAAAAATATGAGATTTTATTAAATATTATATTTTTATTTAATTCATTGGAAAAAGAATTTTTTTTAATAAATGGGTTAATAAAATGAAAATTTTAAACTATATTATTGTTAATCCAATTTATTTATTAGGTAATATTTTATTATTAGTTTTAGACATTAAAAATTTATACTTAAAAATATTGGTTCCGGAAAAAACTATTCTTCATTTCTTTTTCATGTCGAATTTTATATTAAATTTTAGCACTTATATGAATTTAATTTTATAATGTTTATTCCTTATTTTTGAATAATAATAATTAAAATTAGTATGTGAGGTAATCATATTTTTTCATAAGGAATATCAAAAACAATACAAATTTATTATCACGTTTAATGTGATAACAGATTTATTTAAGGTTTACCAAAATAAATAAGGGTTAAAATTTCTTAAAAATTTTCCTATACTAAATTTCATGTTCATATTTTAACTCTATAACATATAATATTCTATAATGTAAAATTTTTATCCATTTTATTTGATTAGGTTATTAATATATTTTACTCTTTTGAAATTTTTTAATTGTTTCCTCTATTCCTTCAAATACTTTTTCCATTTCTTGAATAAACAATTTTATAGTTTGGTGGGACCCCAAAAAAATAGACACTAAGTTTGAAGCAATTCTTACATTAATATCTTAAGGGTTTCAAATTCCACCCCAATACATCAAATTTCAAATTCTAATTTCAAATTCAAAAAACATGAGATATCATTACCACTGACCGCGAGCCACATCGATCTACAGAACCTAACATGATTGATATAATCAACACCATCCATAACTAGTGTTGATGAAGTCCCAACTAAAGCTCATCAGAATCACTTTTTAGGGACACATGAAAACCTAAAACAACTTCAAATCACCATCATCATAGATACACATCACCACTGGATTTGATGACCAGATGAACCAAAACTCATTAGACCCCTTAAACCTCTTAAAACTATCATTCATCATCCATTATAGGTTTCTTTATTAGAATAAACCATTTAACAACACTATCATATACATCACCAACCATCACACACAAATTCTAGAAACTCTTTATCAGATCCACAATCCACCATCACAATGATCATCCAAAGGAAAGACACACCTATTGGAAAACGGCATTACACATAAAAACCACTACCAAATCGAATTTTCATTCATCAAATTTATCAAATAATAAAAACCATAAATAACAAAATATGACATATATTCACTTGTTTGATATGAAAACCCTACTATAAATTCGTTAGGTATATTCATAAAAATGTATTCCAAAGAATTTATATAGTTATTAATAACGTTTTTTCATTAATTATCATATTCTATATCCATAAATTCATATTCAACATGATTCAAACAAAAAAAACTATTTTTTTTATATATGTTTATTTTTTATTTTTATAATCTAATCACATGCATCGATCTCCTTTTCCACCAAGTGGGAATCAAGACTATCGATCCTTTGAATAGTGGACTACCACCTCACGAACTGCAATAATTTTATTTCCATCACCACATTTCCTCTATAGATAAAATTTTGAATAAAATTTTTATATATTATATTTATGATATAATTAATGTTATTTTTTTAGCAAATCTAATAGGACTTATTACTTTATTACTATGGAAAAAAGTAATGTCACTCATGCCAATGTGAGGACTACCACCTCCTTGAAGTGATGTGATTGTAATTTCATTTTATTATAATATTTATGGTAATAAGGATAGAATTAATTAATATATATTATATATATATTTTTATAATGATTCTATAAAATAGAATTAAAATTTTTATTTTTATCTCATTCAGTGAAAAATGAATACATTTCTCATGAATACATATGGCCTACCATCTCCATGAATTATGAAATTCATTTTTAAATAAAAAAATTTTATGGATAAGTATAAAAATGTATATAATGGATATATATAATATTCATATCATTTTAAAAAATATTTATTTCATGGATCCTTGATAAAATTTCGGTTTCCAAATTACTATACCAAAACAAAAATGAAATATAAAGTAGTAACAAGATAGAACTAAAAATTTAATAAATAATTGGTAATAATTGGGTGAGAAAAATTTATAAGTAAATTATATATAGAGTTACATATGCTGTAAATTTTTTAGAATATAACAATAATAAATCTAAATGAATTATAAAAGAGTATTTAACATATAAATATAAGGTGGGACCTAAGGTAAGGGTTTTATGTTACAATATGCTTTTTTATCAGTATTGTTTTGGAATATATTCATGATGATGAAATATTTGTGATATACATAACAAGAAACATGCTAATTTTTCTCCAATATGGTTACTTATAGTGATGAAATGTTTTCTTTTAAATTTTACTCTTTATGATATCTCAATTGATCCAATGAATGTTTTTATAGAAAGCCGACATTATTTCTCTTTTTGGTCAAAAATAAACATTCTTCCATGTCCATGTTTTTGAAAAAAATTTGGGGAACATTTTTGATATTTTATTATGATGGTATAAATAAATTTATATGAATTATATACTTTTTAATTTTTTTTAAAAATAAATCATATTTTTTTTTTCTAAAAGTGGTAATTTTTTAATTTTTTTTAAATTTTTGAATGGAATATATTCATTTAACATGTATTACATCAATGAAATTTCTAACAATCATGATATCATATTGATTTGAATATTCCATTACAATTTTACATGATTAATATCACATAAATATTTTTATTTAATATTTGGGAAATTTTTTGATTTTTAATATGTCAATTAAATTTGAAATATATATTTTCATCATAAAATATTCAAAGTGATCTTTAATGGAATTTTTATATTAGAAGAAATTGTCTTATATTACTAATTTATTACCAGGAATATGAGAAACATATACCATACCTACTCTTTCATTGGATGGTTTACAATTATGATGATAATATGTTTATGAAGAACATTTTCATTGCATAGGTTGTGAAATGATTAAATTCTAATTGAATAGATTTTTACAAATTGTATTATATGATTACTATTTTATGATCTTATGGAATGTATCAATATAATTTTCATTATTTTATAACCCCTCTAGAATTATATTTCCCTACATTAATGTATTTATTATGAATATAATCATTAGATAAATCAGACTAGAATAAGGATAAAACCAATTTATTAAGGGACTCGATCAACATTTGTAGTTGAGGGAGTGAACCTTAACAACATCTATGGTATGGGTAGTGAATCTAATCGAAGATTATATTTTATATTATGTCCTACCTACTATAGAAATAGTTTTGTATTTTTATATTTTTTACATAATTGTATGTTTTATGTAAATGTTAATTCTCATGGATCGTGATTTTTTATTCAATTATGATTTATTTCTTCTGATTAACCATTCTTTTTTCTGTGCTTCATAAGTATGATATATGATATGTGGGGTATAGTTTTCAAATTTTATCATCATATTCTAATATTAGTATGTTCATGGTATGTTTTAGTTATCATTAATATATCCCTTATTTACCATCATGAATAACCATAATGAACCATTTTTTACAAATTTTCCAAGGTTATGATGAATAGTGTTTTTATGAAATTTCTAAGAAGGGAGATAGTTATGAAGAACATAATGTGAGATTACATAGTTCTCTTATAAACTAGAAGTTTATGTCTCCTTGTTTCCAATTATATATGACTTATATGATTCTAAACTAAATAATAATATTTTTTTAATTATTATTCATGAAATAAGATGAAATATTTATGTATGAACAATATGGGATTCCAAAAGTTGGTAACATACAACATTTTAGTTATCCTTTGAAAATAAGGGTTAAAAAATTATAAACAACCCGTATGATAATCATAAATATATAAAAAATAATATAATTAGGAAATTAAATTATTATTGTTTTCCAAATAAAATATCCCTTCCTGGATAATAAAAGTGGGCACTGTTTTGGAATACATCAATCAATCAGTAACAACCTTTAAAGAGGTTTCTCACGTACATAGTTTACATTATTATTGTTCATGATTATAATTCTATTAATGCACACTTGGATTGAAACTCCTCGGATATATCCATAGATTAAATAAAATTTTATATTACAAAATTTATGAATGATTTTAATATATAATGATTATTAATGACCTAGTTAAATATATGTTGTAAAATAATTAAAAGAATGTGACATAAATTACACATCCTGTAATTTTTTTCTAATTATATAGTTTTCCACTCTAATTATTTTTACTCACACTATCCTTTTTGGTTTCATTCAGTTGTTGGAAAATAGGACAACCATATTAATGACGACTGTGATGAAAAATGGAATTATTTTCTGCTAGATTAGGCAATTATTATGGGATATTGATTGAAAAGAACTAATATTATCCTCATGTAGCTTTTACAATATATGAATCTTGTTAAACATTTGGAATATAAAATAGAAAAAAATGTTTTTAAGAGACCAATATGATTCAATGCACACATTAATTTAGAGAGTCTTCTAATATACTAGTTTTGGAGTAAAGAATTAGTACCATTTAAAATATTTTTTCCAATCAATATTTTTCGGAGCAAGAAGATGTAATTTTATTTGAGAATATTTTAAATGTATAAGTTGATCAGTAATGGAATAATATCATGAAGATGATTAAATAATAATAAATTGTATCAATGGATTATGATGAGAATAAATTATAAATATTCAGAATGAAAAATACTCCAATTAAATATAGGAAAATTGAGAAATGTTTCCACAAAATATAGAATAATTTTGAAGACTATGTTGGTACCTATGATAAAATAGTTTTCAAGACTTGTTATGTAATCATCCATATTATAATCTAACTAGAATACAAGGTAGTTTGATTATTATAGATATTAAAACCTGTTATCTAAATAGAATAACAAGTAAGGGACTTCACACGATATGATGAAATAATTCCATGTGAAATAAAGGTGGAAATAGATATATGATTTAACTATAAATCTCAAGGATCTGATTAGGAAATAAATATAGAATAAAAATGAATCTCTAAAAACCATAGAGGGAATAAAATGATCATCCCATTACCCCCAAAGTGTGGAGGAAAATTTATTGTGGTGACTTGAAAATTTTTAAAATGCTAAACTCAAGTTCATTAAGAAATTTAATGCTTATGTGATTGGAAGAAGGTAAGTAATGTTGTAAATAAATTAAAATCCCTATTGTTTCTACCACCTATATTCCAGGGTATCAAATGAAAAGAGAATAGAATTTATTATAACCAATGATAAACTATATTGGTTAATAATGAAGATAAACATCAAAAAACCACATAAGATGTAACAAATAGAGACACAACATCCAATCACTTTTCATGATACGGTGTATCTTAACGACGTGCTAAAATATACACAAAGAATTATGTCATGAAGAACTAATATCTTATTGTAGACTACATATACCCATGAATTAATAAATTACTAATTGTTTATGGGTATCAAAATCCAACCCCCATAATTATATATTTAATTAATGATGATCACTCCTAATGTTATGAAAATCACATATCATTTCTATGATTCATATTCGGTTAATGTCTAAATTTGATTACTGAAAATCTCTTTATTATCGATATTGAATATTTTAATGTTATCATTGGAATTAATTAGAATCATCTATATAAAACCAACATAAATATAGTAATAAAATAAACCATGTTTTATATTTTGAAAAAAATAATATGACCATTTACCTGTGCAATGATAAATATGAACATCTGATGGATGTCACATCAACTACACGGGTAGTTATTCAAATTAAAAATTTATTTTTATCTCATATATTTAGGGAGAAACTCAAGATTATTTATATAACCCTTTATGAAGTTTATATATGTATTTATGAATGAATTTTCAACTCTTCAACTAAATCTTGATGGTGAGTTATCAATAGAACTCATACCTTGTCCCACAACTATTTCGATGAAATTCTATTGAATATACCAAATTGGGTGGTAATAATTGAAAAACATCCCTAGTAGAGTCATGAAGGTTAGTTTATTCATCAAAGTTAATTCCCTTTGGGTGAACCTGTTCTATTATTTATTATGAAAGATGGATCAATACAAATATCCATTGGTTATATTGAACATTACAAGTTCACTATCAATGTGTAGTATACATGAACCCATTTGGATTATTAGTTTTATAAAATTTGATGAAATCAGAACATTTCCAAAAATTATGTTCATTTTGGATATCATCAATTGAGGGCGAATAAGGAGAAAATACGTAATCTATTATTTTATACAATGAATGGACCCCATGAATTTATAGTGATGCAATTTGATATTACTAATACCATATATATTTATTTAAAGTTATAATTAATACTATATGTAGAGATCAGTCTGATCAGTTAGTTGTAGCCTTTAAATATGGTTTTTATATGTATTATTTTTTGAATAAGGTGAATGGAGATAACCTACAGATTTTAATAAACACCTTGATGAACTAAATTATGTATTAAACATTTGAAAATTTTGAATTTTTTAGATAGTGAGTTAATTTTTCATAATATAATGTCATGAACGGTTATATAGGTGGATTCATTAAATAGGTATATTATATCATATTAGCTTAAAAACACTATTACTAATAAATAATTTTTTCTTGGTTTGGTTGGAAATCATTAATATTTTGGGTCAATTTTTTACAACTATCTAATCCACCCACTATGTTATCATGGAAGAGATCAATGTTCATTGGGATATATGAATCTATGGGTAATATCCCAGATATGAAGAGAAGATTAGTAAATACATGTGTCCTTATATTACCAAGTAGTGGATAAGGGTTGGAAATCTATAATGATACATCTAATAAGGGGATAAGATGTGTTATCATACAAAACTATATGGTTGTATCTTATGACTCACATAAGTTAATGGTCTGTGGAAAAAATTACCTACCTTAGGATTTGGAATGATTTATTTTAATGTTTCTGTTAATTTTATCAAGGTAATATATTCAAAAAAATATGTGATATATGTACTGATCATAAAATTTTAATGAATAATTTCATTCATAATTAAATAAATATATATCATAGAATATTATTATACTTAATTAATGATCATTAAAACTCAATACAATAAAACCTACTATTATTGAACTAGGAGGCTGAAACCTAGAGTTTAAAGTACTGTGCAAGAATATTTATGATAAGAACAAAAAAATATCCATGATTTATATATTTTTACAGAATAATTCATAAAATAATTAAGTAAGGGGAATAATATGTCTTTATAAAATCATTTTTCAATCATCTAACCATGTGAGAATTATAGTGGAACATAAGGAAGTTATTAAGGTATAGGAGACAGATAGAAAGTTTTTGGAGTGTTACATCAATTGTGATTAGATAATACAATTCTACAATGGTGTATGTTTTCTTTCCATACAATATTTGAAGAAAGTGATACTACAATAGGATCATAATTTATCATTAAATATTCATCCAATATAAAAAATATGTATAAAAATCAGGAAGAGTGTTTATAGTGGTTGAACATGAAGATATATAATGTTCAGTATATATCTCACTACCTTTTTTAAACATGATAATACAGTAACAAAAACATATATATGGTTATTAAACCATTACCCACAAGTGAATGGAAATTTTAAAACAACACAATGGATATTCTTAATGGACTCCAAAAAACTTATGTGGAAAATTGTATTTGGGTTATATTTAATCTCCTAACAACTTCCTCAAAATTTTATTTTATTTTAGATTTGTTTCATTCGTATTACCTTTCCTAAAAAAACATTAATGGTGTGGAAATAATTCTTAGAATATATCATTCTATTATATCTTATCCGGATTTTAAGATTACCTCAATGATCTAATGAAGTCTATAATAATATCTTGATACATAGAAGAGTTTCATTATTTCATACCATCTTAATATAGATGGTATGTTTATAGGAACCATCCAAACCCTTGAGGATATGTTATGATCTTTTTCTATGTATATAAAATGTGGTTTTGATTTACACGTTCCACTTGTCTATTTTTCATACAAAACATTCATTACTGGAGAGTTTAGATATCTTCTTATCAATCCATATGTGTAAATTTGAATATAAATTCCTAATTTATGGACACTGTCTGAGAATGAATGTTATTTGGACTAGGGATAGCTATGGAAATGGGATAGAAATTGATTTCATTAAAAAGTATATCATTGTAGCTCATAGTTGACATAAAATTGATACTTTTAATTGTCAATGAGGTATGGTGTTTGATTCCAGTGATAAGGTGCTCCAAGAAATTTATCTACACAATAAGATAATGACATTTATTAAGAATGAAAACTTCATCCCAATGTTTATGGACCTTTGGATATTCTAGGTTGAGTAGTGATTGTAGCTTATTGTTTGGTGATTTAATCGATCCTCTCTCAAGTTCATGATTTATTTGTTGTTTCTCTCATAAGTAATTACATACCTAATCCATACTTTTTACAAAAATTATTCAAAATACTTCTAAATCATGATCGTTAATTTAAATAAAAATTATTCTAAATATTAGAATATATAGATGATGTTCAATATAACTTGAATACATATTTGGTTAGTTTTTTTAAAAGAAATATGAAATTAAAAGAAGCTACCTTGGAACCCAAGGATATGATGAGGCCCAAATATCATAATTTTTTATATTGTAGTAATGTAATTGAAATGATGAAGTTCATTTTAATGGGGTTTGAAGGTAACACCTTGTGACCTCATGATATTTTTATTTTTAAATTATTTTAATCTTTTTTGATACAATATGATATATAGAACAATGAGTAATAATGAACCATAATATAATATATCACTATAAACCAATAGTTTAAATGGAGGGTATGAATAATAATAATTATATTAAAAATAATTTATGGTTTACATAGGAATAAAATAAATTCACTTGTTAAAATTTTATTAGAAATGAATATAAAAATCATATTACTATAACAGACTTGTTTTTATTGAAGTCTATTTTTATTATGGAAATGTGTTATTATATTACTAGAATAAATTAATCACTAATTATCTATAATTTTATTGGACATGTTATATTATATATCAAATCAATTTATTTATCATTCATTAAAAAAATTTGGCATGTGATATGATTTAATTGATTTTAATCATAAAAAATTATTTTTTTCAAAAAAATTATTTCATTGAATTCTTTGAAATTATTTGGAAATTTATTTTTTCTAAATTAAAAAATATATTTGGGAAAATTTAAAATCTTTTTTAAATAAACATTACATAATTATCATTGATTTATTTCTTATAAATTTCCAAAATGATTAGTTATTTGTTGAATAGTGAAAAATTATGATATTTGTTATCAATTATTGTAATTTAAATTATTGAAAAATTAATTATCCATTTATAATTGTTATTAATGTTCCATTACTAAAATTTAATTATTAATAATCCAATTCAGATAATTGGAATCAATTTTCAATATTTATAAATAAAATATTTCATATATAATAAAAAATTATTTTTTTGGGAAAACCCCTTTTGATAATGTTTATAGGTTATATTAAATATATAATTTTTCATAATTTGAGAATAAAATTTTAGAAAATGAATTAAATATTTTTAATCAATATAATTATTATCAATAGCTAAGGTAAACATAATTATTTTCATGAAAAAAAGTAGAAATAGAAAAAATATGTTACTATTGTTAAGGATACAAATGGTTTAATTGAGCTTAACTTAAAGAGATTAGTGTTAAAATAAACTAAAAACATGAAAAAATTCTTTTTTATTTTATTATTTATACTCTGCATAATCTTATATTTTTTTGGCTTATTTTGGAGAAATTTTTTCTGGATAACATGTAAAAAAAAATTTATCTTCATAAAAATTATAGGTGTATCCTCTCCACCAATTAAGAATGGACACCCACTGTTTTCACTTAACAACACTTTGTGTGCCATATGGTTTAATTAAACACTTTATAAATCAACTCTTAATATCTATCAAAAAGACCATCTCTCCTTGTATTGATAATAAAAAAATACTAGGAAGGATTTAGGAATTAAACTAAATAGATTTTTTGAATAATCGGTATGGATTTGTGATTTCCGAGAATTCCATGTATTTTGTTCAAATATAAGTGATTATTTCATGACCAGGTGATCAAAAAACACTTTATTCAGAGGATCGTTGATCCTGGAACAATTTTTTGACCTTTTTCTTATGTTGATTTTACATAGCCCTCAATGGAGGTTTTGGATTGATCGAAATGGGTGCCCGAATTAAAAAAATGAGGGAAATGTTGCATCCAAAACAAAGAAATTGCCCATGTAAAGAGTTAACCTCAACCATCATGTGGCGAGGAAAAAATTTAGTGTTTGGACTATTATAAAAAATATATATATTTTTCTTAAGAAAATAAAATAAACCATAATGTTTATATTATTCGAATTTCGAAATCATTGCAACAGAATGGAATTTCCACAAGTGAATAACTGAAACAATGTCTCATAAATCAAAAAGCATAACAATTCTGATACACAGTGTAAAATAAATGAATTTAATATATTTAATTTATTGAACAAGCGTTGATCATTAGTATATTGTAGAGTAAATCTGAACTGTTTGAGCATCGGTGTTGGTGAATGATGATCTATGAACGAACAACACTGAGAGATCATGAAATGATGAACTCATCAACACTAGTCATCACCAATGAAAAATACATCATTAGGTACGGGTTTACTATTTTTAAATTGGATATTCCCATCTCTTACTTACAAAACAACAATACAGCCCAACCCACTAATAAGTTGATACACTGGTCGTTTGTTTTTGCGAGGTGGGATAGATTCTGGGATAAAACATTGAATTAATATGGATCCATGTTAAACCTGTGATTTGATTTAAATTTTTGTTTCGCTTCCCTTAAATTCATACCTAGATTGATCAAGGAATATATGTAAATGGATTGATCATTCCACCATGGGTGTTCTAGTAATCATCTCCCATCATACATTGTTTCTCTAATCACTATTCCCAAAACAAATATATGATTGAAACATGGAAGAGGATTGCGGTGGCAATAGATGGATTCCATGGTAAGAGGCTTTGGCGACATGGGTATGATAGATTGAAGTCTATAGGCATAGGAAGCGGCGATATGTGGAAATGGATGCATGTGGAAGGAGACACTCACCAACGGCATGTTGTAGTAGTGGAGGCTGCTACCCGTGGGCCTCGGCATCAGTGGGGCACTGTAAACAGATGGAAGCTGAGGCATAAATAGATGAGGCAGATGAGCCACATCACGTATCTAGAGGGCCGCTATCTAGATTGGCTGTGGTGGTAGAGGACCCTTCGGTGACCCGTGAGTTGTTAGGTACATCTGACTTACCACTGAATCTCAGCTGGAGCAATCCCACATGCTCACAGCAGGTATGGCAGGAGGATGTTGGCCTCCCTAGGCGACCTAGTGGGCCAGACCCGTGGTATTGTAGTGAGGTAGACCCATAGTCTAGCAGGTACGATCTGAGAAGAGTAGGTTGGGTCAGATCCGAGTAAGATCTGGGTCAGGTCGGATCGAACACGGACCCAACCAGTCCATTTTCAGTAAAACGGTCATAACATGCAAACAGTAACTCCGATTGATGAACTATTTGAGGCATTTGTAACCTCGAGAAGGACCAATACATCCGATATAATCGAAATATGTTATTTTTTAGTTTGATTTATTACTAATTAAATTAAGACTAGATTCTCCGAGAATCATAAGACTATTCATACAGACATCAATGGCTCGACATACGAATTGATGTGCAGACCCTAGCGGGCCGACAGACGAATAACCACGCAGACCATAGTGGCCCGGTAGATGAGTAGCATTGGAGACCTTAGTGTCCTTGTAGACATGTATCAAAGGGGAACTTAGTGTCCCGGTGGATGAGCGAACCTCAGTGGCCTGATATAACTCAGTGATTCATTAGGGATGAGTCCCTTAGTAGTATATAATATTTAGATTTATGACTAATGAACTTCCATTCTATTCATTAGTTTTTACCTAGGCGAGCTACCCTTTTCTTCGAGTGTAATTTCCCTATGTGGGTTTTCTTTGTGCTATAGGGTCCCTACATGGTTTTTTGTTACTCACCCCATCATAGACGTCGCCCACATGTGATGTGTTTTATGGAGATGGTGGACTCTTTGATAGAGACCATTGTGGTCTAGGACCAGATAGTTCCCAATGAGGATATATATGTATGATGTACTACCATATATTTTTGTCAGTACTATTCACCTACCCTTCAGGCTAGATTCTATGTGGATGAGTGCTTTAAAGGCATTTTAATTTAATGTTTTTAGCTTGTCTTTGATGGTCTTGTATTCTGGCCCCTTTACATTCGACATTTACTTTATACACACAGTAGTTGTCTTAGTGGAATACATGTTTTCCTGATCATCTTTCGGGGTTGGGGTTGTGAGTGTCTGTTTCTATATAGGTACATAGAAAATTCCTCCCACTGGATGGTTATTTCCATTGGTGAATGTCACCAGCCCCTAGCCATTGGGAGGTTGTCTTGGGGTAGTCATGGCATGGGAACCAGGGGATGGGTCATGAAAAAATTGTATCAGAGGACAGTCGGTTCTACCTTAATGACCGAGTGTCTATGGTTTTATTTTATTTTTAGGAAATAGTGATGATTTTATTGAGTTCGCCGTTCTGGATTGGGGAGTCCATTGTTAGTGCATCGGTCGATGTATCCATAAATAAGAACCCTAAATCCGGCTTTCTGACTTAGTAATGAAACCATTCGATGCATGCATCATATAAGATTTTGATTGTTTCCTCATGTCCTTTAGACTAATCACCAGGTAAAATCTATTGACCATGGTTCATCTTTATATGTTTCTAGTTGATGCCACATCGACATCCAGATAGGATACCAGTGTGTGGCCATGAGGATAGTGTACCTAGTGATGAGGCATCGGTACATGGACAAGTACTAGAGATGGTCCTGTCAGATAATGAACCAGTACTTCCACCACCCGTTGGTTAGTAGCCACTATAGGTGGTACCTGTAGAGGATGATCCTAGTCTAAGTGTAATATACTAGTTTCAAACTAAGTGGCCTCCCATTTTAAAGGGTGATACTGACCCCCAGGTGGCGGATGATTGGCATGAGTTGGTTACACAAGTCTTTCGAATAGAGAGTATGTATCTCGACCTGATGATGATCTTACCAGCAAGTTTTCTTCAGGGCTAAGTGGGTAGAATGTGGATTTTGATGATTCGGATGCACGAAAAGGTGATCCTTACCTGGATAGACATTGAGACACTATTTATATAGGATTTGTTTACATCAATGTTTTTCTCATTGCACATATAGATGCTGTTGCACTTACAACATGGTGGCATGACAGCGGCAGAGTGCTTAACGAGATTCACCGCGATTTCCCAATACTCCACAAACATAGGTTGAGACCCAATAATTAGTGCTCGAGAATTTGATAAGGAGCTATGATAGGAAATCAGGGCTTCCATGGAATCACATAGAATCTCTAATCGGACTGGTGTGATAGAGTGATCCCTACATGTAGACAGTTTTCTGGAAGAGCAGGCTCCATTAGCCAAAGCTACTAGTAAACCTTGGGCGATGTAATCTTCTACTATGGGTAGTAGGATGCAAACATTGGGAAACATGTGGGCCTAACATTTCGAGGGGAACCACCAAGATCTAGGTTCAGTGGAATAAGACCCCTATGGGTGAGGGAGTCATCAGAGGGGCAGGATGTGCTACACATGTGGTTGGAAGGGGCACATGTATTGAGAATTCCTAAATCACACAGAGATGAATGATAGATGGTTGAGGGACCGCTGTGGAAAAGTATTGAGTGAGGGATTCCATAAGGTGGAAGATGTGTTTTGGTATCAGGTAGATTGGAAGTTGGTGGACAGATGTTTGAGGTGCATCCACCACCACCCCAGGTGGTCCACCACTGGCTCCAGGAGCCAGTGGAGAGGTTTGAGTCAAGCTACGGGTGATGGAGACCCATGACCATGATGCTTCAGTTGTAAAGACCCGAAAATTTCAAGGAAATTTTTTTCTTAATTTTCTTTGGAATTTTATAAGAACGCAGTTTCTGACGGCGCCTGATTCCGAGGCCCGGTGTGCCAGGAATTAATTTCCGAAGTTTGGCTCGGGTACGTTCTGTGAACGAGCGAGCGGGAATTTCTATCTTTTGAACCGGTGCTCGGAATTGAAATCTGATTGCACCGATGAACTCGCAACGCCGGTAATCGCTTAAGGGAACCTTTACGTAGTTGCGTTTTTGCGGGAGAAGAAGTTAATTTTTTTGGGGTTTTATTAAAAAAGTGAATAAAATTGTTAAATCAATTTTATTTCATGTTAAGTTGTTAACTTCTCCCATGGGAAGTTGGTGGTGGGCCCACATCCATCCAACTTCCCATGTGTGGATATTTGAAAGGGTGGGGCCCACACAAACCCCTCCCCACCTCTGCAAATTCCGTAACTTTCCTAACCCCTCTAAACCCCCCATTTAAGTTTTGATAACTTAACACCTCCTTAATTTTATAACATCTTATGTTAATAACTTAAGTGAGTTAATTATGGGTTTTGAATTTTCAAACTCTTAAAATTAAAAACCTATATTGGGTTAATAAAATAAGTGGGAGGATTATTTTATTTTGGGGTTAGTTGTTCTTGTGGTGGAGACTTGGGAGAGAAAAGGCTAAGTCTTCTTCTTCTTCAACATCGACGAAGAACGCGTAGAACACCTCCAACGAAGAACATCTCCACCGAAGAACGCGACGTCTTCTTCCAACGACGTTTCCCCTTCGAACGCACCTCGACGACAACGGAGTCGCCGTTCTTTCCCCGCGACGCCCGACCTCCGCGACGCTCGTCTTCCGCGGGTTGTTGACGTGCACCGTATCTGAATCGAGGTAGGGGTTTATTTATTTAATTGTTCGTGAATACAAACTTGGTGATAATCGTGGATTAAAACCCTTTTTGTTATTGAATAACGCGAGGGGGTCGGACCGCACAAACACGGCCGGACCTCCTCCTTTGTTTTTCGTGATGGTATCTTGAGGATGATACGAGAAAACGTGGTGCCGTTGCACCACAAGATTTATTGCGGAAGATACGCGCGGCGCCGTCGCGCCGCGCCGTGGAAAGAAATCCAAGAACGCGATGTCGTCACGTCGCGTCGATGAAAGTCAAAGGCGCCGCGGCCGGAGCGGGGCCGTGGCGGAGGGAAGCGATGTCGTCGCATCACGCCGAATGGGATAGGTCGTGGCCGGTTCCGGGCCGCGACGGAGCAAGATGACCGGCGGCCGGCACCGGGCCGTCGGTGTCGGCGAAGGAAGGACCGGCCGTCGCCGGTCCTTGGTGGCAAAACCGGCCGGCCAGTGCGGGTCGGCCGGGCAGTGGAGACCGGGGGAATTAATTCCCACGGCCTGGTCTTCAAGCGGCCCCAATTAAGGGGTCGCGGTTTCACAAAGGGGGGGGGATTTGCCCCCCGTGCGCGGCACCCGAACGACGCGCTGGTCGCACCGCCGGCCGGGTCGCGCCGCCGGCCGGGTCGCGCCGCCGGCCGGGTCGCGTCGCCGGGCCGGGTCGACCCCGTTCGAGGCGGGTCGCCCCGGTTCGGGCCATCCGGGGGGTCTCAGGCCGGGACGGCCCGGGCCCGAAACCCCCGTTACCGAGCAGTTTGGTCAAATACCCGTATCTTGGGCTACGGGCCTCCAAACGACTCGTCGTCAGCGGCAACGCGATCCTTGGATCGAGACGGTCGTTTCGGTATACTATACTCAAGGTACATCTTCCTTTTTGGGAGGCTACATGGTTAAAACTCCATAGTTAAGCGTGCTTGGCCTAGAGTAGTGATCAGGATGGGTGACCTCCTGGGAAGTTTCCCAGGGTGGGTGTGAGACGGAAAAGCCAATAACTTCTAGACCAGGCGTCCGATTGACGCACCGTCTGTTGCATTGATTTCCTATTGACGATACGGAAATTTTGGCATCCTCTGCCTGAGTTTTGGATGCAGATGGATAGTGGCCAGGTTGGATCGCACCCATATCCAACCGGGCCCCTGGAACGGAAAAGCTGATATCTTTCTGACAGAACGTCCGTTTGACGAACCGTCAGCGGCGTTGCTGATCGCACTAAGAAACGGTCCCTATGAGTTTACCCTATGAGAGTTCGGGGTACAGTTGAGATACGACCGGGTTTGGTTCGCTCACGAAACCAACCGGGCCCCTGGGACGAAAAGGCTAATAACTCACAGACCGGGCGTCCGATTGACGTGCCGTCTGTTGCGTTGAGACCCCTATGACGTGGCGGTCCTTTGAGATACTTCTTCGTGGGACTTTGAGATACTTGGAGTATCGACCCGTAGCTCGTGGAGCGGACCCTCCCAGTGACGAGCGTGCGGAGTATGGAGACCGTGTAGCTGGCTGAGACCCGGCGATTGCTGATCGAACGACTCGGTGTGTTAAAAAGGTGCGCTTGGTTGTAGCGGCACATGGGAGGGCTTGGTTGTAGCGGCAGACCCACGACAGAGGTGCGCTTGGTTGGAGCGGCACATGGGAGCGCTTGGTTGTAGCGGCAGACCCACGACAGAGGTGCGCTTGGTTGCAGCGGCACATGGGAGCGCTTGGTTGTAGCGGCAGACCCACCACAGAGGTGCGCTTGGTTGTAGCGGCACGTGGGAGCGCTTGGTTGTAGCGGCAGACCCAAGACAGAGGTGCGCTTGGTTGTAGCGGCACATGGGAGCGCTTGGTTGTAGCGGCAGACCCACGACAGAGGTGTGCTTGGTTGTAGCGGCACATGGGAGCGCTTGGTTGTAGCGGCAGACCCACGACAGAGGTGCGCTTGGTTGTAGCGGCACATGGGAGCTCTTGGTTGTAGCAGCTAGCCCGCATTACTCGATGGGTGGAGTTCTTCAGCAGTCTTAGGTTAGTGAGCAGTACCTCGGAGTCGTGACAGGACCATTGTACACTCCAGAGACGGAGCTCTTCAGCAGTTACGGTTTCGATAATGAAAATCCTGGTTGAGGTGAGACATTTGACCTTGTGTTTACCTCATGATTGAGATGGGTCACTTGCTAACTTAGGTATATATATGGGCATATACCCGGGTAGTGGTTATCCATTGATTTCACAATCCTTGTGTTTCGTCATGATTAAGATGGGTTACTTGATAACTTAGGTATATGTATGGGCATATACCTAAGTAGAGGTTATCTGTTGAGATCTTCATTGTGGTTATCCTTGTTGGTTTAGTGAGACCTTGAAGGTCTCGGGGTCCCTACTGAGTATCGTTATACTCACCTCTGCACGGGCTATGCCCGCACCTCGTTGTGTTGGTTGCAGACGACGGGCAGTGCTGACAGAGGCCGAGTGTTCTAGGACTGGACGGTACCTGGAGGTGGACTATACAACGAGATGGTACCTGGAGGAGGACCTCACGACGAGACGGTACCCAGAGGTGGACGTGACGACGAGGCGGTACCCGAAGGTGGACCACTGGGCGGACATACTCGGAGCGGACGGCAGGACCCGAGGAGCAGAGGAGCTATCTGTACCCACCCTTCAGGTGGGATTTCCAGTGGACAGCTCGGCGTAGCAGCTTTACTTTTCAGTTGTTGTTTTCCCTTCGAGTTGTACTTTACAGTTGGGCTTGTATTTCCGGCCCCTTTTTACTTTCCGCACTTACTGTTGTACTCAGTTTTTACTTAGTGTTTACTTCTTCTGCTTGTACTCTGTGTGATTGTTTACTTTACAAAGGCAATGCCTTCCCTTTTTACTGGGATTTACGCCTTGGTGCTAGTCGCCAGCCCCTGGCCTATGGATGGCGGGCTTGGGGTAGTCACGACACGGGCCCCGAGGACAGGTCGTGACAAATTGGTATCAAAGGAGTTCGGTTCTACCGCAGAACTTATAACTCTGATGTTTCTTTCTGTGAAGCAATAGTGATGAGAGTACCGAGTGTGGTTTTCAGTTCAGGGAGTCCAGTGTTGGTGCGGGCGGCCGACGTATCCATACACCAGGACCCTGACAACTGATTTCTGACTTTGTGCACGAAAACACTAATTGTGTGTGTGTTTTCTAATGTTTTCCCTTAAAACAGCTCAAACCAGGTTAGCTCACCAGGTATAAACGTTTGACCGTGTCCTGATGTTTCTTTTAGAATGCCTTTTCACGGACGACCAGCTAGAGCCCCGAGAGTGGTACGTACTGACAGCCCGCCGAGCGACGAGGCCTCAGTACAGGGCCCTATCCCAGTTGAGGCACCAGCGGAGGTACCAATGGTACTGCTACCCGTTGGGCCACCGATGCCACCAGCCCCAGCAGTAGGTGATGCACGACGCTTGAGCGCGCTGCACGAGTTCCAGTGCCAGAGGTCACCCAGGTTCCGGGGAGAGACGGACCTGCAGGCAGCTGAGGTTTGGCTGGAGGCTGTGGTGAGAGTCTTCAGTCTAGTGGGGACGCCGGCAGACTTCATGGTGATCTTTGCTACGAGACTCCATTAGGCAGCAGCAGGCAGGTGGTGGAGCCACTTGTTCCAGTTTTGCGATGAGATGAACTTCGCATGGGAAGACTTAGAGACCTTATTCAGGGTGGAGTTTGTGCCAGTAGCTCTACACCCCGAGCATGTACAGGAGCTTCTGCCTTTGCCGCATGCTTTTCGATCAGTAGCCGAGTCATCTGTGGGCAGTAGACAGATGATGCAGAGGTCCAGAAGGACAAGGCTAGCAGTTAGACGATCTCGGGTTTTAGGACCGGTGGTGCGGGGCAACCGAGGTGGGGTCAGAGCCAGGCATGCCAGAAACAGACAATGTTACTCATGCGGCGGAAAGGGTCACCTGGCACGTGACTGTCCAAATCCTCGTACGGTTAATCAGCAGGTATTGGAGGAGCCACCGAGACAGAAGCAGTGGCGAGTGCTTGAGTAACAGCCGAGCAATGGACAAGGCAGTAGAGCTCTGAGAGCAGGTGGGCAGGAGAGGAACTAGTGGATACGTCCTTTGTACTTCCAGTTCCATGTTTCTTTTGTATTCGTGTCTTTGTACTATGAGCTGCAATAATAAAAAGACACTTATCTTTGTTTGCTTTCCTGTCCTTTTGTTTGGTTGATACTGAGTGGTCCCGATTAAACTGTTGACTTGACCCTCACTTTCGAGATTTCTACTGGAGGGGACCCAGTGACCTCACACTGATGCCGATAGTGTGACTCGACCCTTAGAGGCGAGAGTGACAGTTGGATCTCTTAGTAGATACGTCGAGGCCTTACGACGTCATCTATGGCATGAATGCATCATTCATGTCAGGATTGACTGTATTAGGCAACGAATGTGGTTCATCCAGGCGATGAGACCAGGTTTCTCTTATCGGCAAAGAAGAAATCATAGCAGCTCTTGTGAGACTAAAGGAGGTGCAGTTCATCCAGGAGCGGATGAAGACTGCACAGTGCAACAAGAAACAGGGAACCGGTGCTAGTCTTAGAGACTCGGGCGTGTTAAATGTTTCAAGAAGAGGAAGCTTTAAATAGAGATGAGTCTACGAAGCAGCAGACGTGGAGGCAGAGCTAGGAGACCAGCATGAGGTGGTGTACATCCTAACATTGTACAACCACCCGCCTTAGTTATTCCTGCCAGGCTCAGGGAGCTGGAGGGCGGAGGAAGAGTGCGCCTGCATGCGGTCAAGGAGTGCGACCCAATGGCTCTAGAAATGATTCATGGGACAGTCTGTGTCCACTACTAGCTGTTGTAGTAACGGACGTCGATGTGAATCATTTCTTGCTTTCACAAATCTTGTTCCAGACCTAGAGTTTCTGGTAAGCCGTGGACTTGACCCTCACGTCTGGAGATACCTTGGGAGGAGACTTGATAATCACACTTACGCCGACGGTGTGGTCAGACCCTCGAGGCGAGAGTTTCCGTTGGAATCCCTTGGTGACAGCGTCGAGGCCTTACGACGTTAGTTTGAGTATGGAATGGGAAATAACTGTTCATACTCAAATTGACGGTTTTAGGCAAACGTCGGGATGAGTTTTCCTTGGTCGGTGAAAAGGAAACCCCATGCAGCACGGGATAAACTTTTTCACGGGAGGGTGCGACCGATCACTCTTGAATCTGCCAACCTTACCCTCGTGGCAGCAGTTGTTTGAGTTCCAGTTCTAACAGGAATTGGAAACATCTGGAGTTTGAGGATGGCGACCACGTTCTTATATGGGTCTCACCTCGACAAGGTTTACGGAGATGTGGCCAAGGCGGCAAGTTATCTCCAGGGTTCAGCGGACCTTCTTATGTCCCCATCTGGGTAGGCGGGGTGGTTTACCGCTTGACCCATTCACCGCAGTTGCACCAGGTGCACGATGACTTCCACGTATCTCAACTGAGGAGATACGTGCTCGACCCTGCGAATATCATCGACCATGAAGAGCTGGACGATGGCGATGGGGTGTCTTTCACGGAGGTTCCAGTGGGGATCGAGGATCGACAGGAGCAGATCCTACGAGGATGATCGATTCCTCGGGTGCACTTTCTTTGGCAGTACGGAACCTCCAGGTAAGCACATGGGAGCGGAAGGCTCAGATGTGTGCTCTGTACCGCTTTTGTGACCCTAGTTTGTATTGAAGCTTTACGGGGACGTAAAGCCCTGAGGTGGGACTAATGTAAAGACCTGGAAATTTCAAGGAAAATTTTTTCTTAATTTTCTTTTGAATTTTACAAGAACGAAGTTTCTGACGGCGCCTGATTCCGAGGCCCGGTGTGCCAGGAATTAATTTCCGAAGTTTGGCTTGGGTACGTTCAGTGAACGAGTGAGCGGGAATTTCTATCTTTTGAACCGGTGCTCGGAATTGAAATCTGATTGCACCGATGAACTCGCAACGCTGGTAATCGCTTAAGGGAACCTTTACCGTAGTTGCGTTTGTGCGGGAGAAGAAGTTAATTTTTTGGGGTTTTATTAAAAAAGTGAATAAAATTGTTAAATCAATTTTATTTCATGTTAAGTTGTTAACATCTCCCATGGGAAGTTGGTGGTGGGCCCACATCCATCCAACTTCCCATGTGTGGATATTTGAAAGGGTGGGGCCCACACAAACCCCTCCCCACCTCTTCAAATTCCTTAACGTTCCTAACCCCTCTAAACCCCCCATTTAAGTTTTGATAACATAACACCTCCTTAATTTTATAACATCTTATGTTAATAACTTAAGTGAGTTAATTATGGGTTTTGAATTTTCAAAATCTTGAAATTCAAAACCTATATTGGGGTAATAAAATAAGTGGGAGGATTATTTTATTTTGGGGTTAGTTGTTCTTGTGGTGGAGACTTGGGAGAGAAAAGGCTAAGTCTTCTTCTTCTTCTTCATCGACGAAGAACTCGAAGAACACCTCCAACGAAGAACATCTCCACCGAAGAACGCGACGTCTTCTTCCAACGACGTTTCCCCTTCGAACGCACCTCGACGAAAACGGAGTCGACGTTCTTTCCCCGCGACGCTCGTCTTCTCGCGGGTTGTTGACGTGCACCGTATCTGAATCGAGGTAGGGGTTTTTTTATTTAATTGTTCGTGAATACAAACTTGGTGGTAATCGTGGATTAAAACCTTTTTTGTTATTGAATAACGCGAGGGGGTTGGACCGCACAAACACGGCCGACCCTCCTCCTTTGTTTTTAGTGATGGTATCTTGAGGATGATACGAGAAAACGTGGTGCCGTTGCACCACAAGATTTATTGCGGAAGATACGCGCGGCGCCGTCACGCCGCGCCGTGGAAAGAAATCCAAGAACACGATGTCATCGCGTCGCGTCGAAGAAAGTCAAAGGCGCCGCGGCCGGAGCGGGGCCGCGGCGGAGGGAAGCGATGTCGTCGCATCGCGCCGAATAGCATAGGCCGCGGCCGGTTCCGGGCCGCGGCGGAGCAAGATGACCGGTGGCCGGCACCGGGCCGCCGGTGTCGGCGAAGGAAGGACCGGCCGTCGCCGGTCCTTGGTGGCGAAACCGGCCGGCCAGTGCGGGCCGGCCGGGCAGTGGAGACTGGGGGAATTAATTCCCACGGCCCCAATTAAGGGGTCGCGGTTTCACAAGGGGGGGGGGGGGTTTGCCCCCCGCGCGTGGCACCCGAACGACGCGCTGGCCGCACCGCCGGCCGGGTCGCGCCGCCGGCCGGGTCGCATCGCCGGGCCGGGCCGGGCCGGGCCGGGTCGACCCCGTCCGGGGCGGGTCGACCCGGTTCGGGCCATCCGGGGGGTCTCGGGCCGGGACAGCCCGGGCCCGAAACCTTTGTTACCGAGCAGTTTGGTCAAATGCCCGTATCTTGGGCTACGAGCCTCCAAACGACTCGTCGTCAGCGGCAACACGATCCTTGGATCGAGACGGTCGTTTCGGTATACTATACTCAAGGTACATCTTCATTTTTGGGAGGCTACGTGGTTAAAACTCCATAGTTAAGCGTGCTTGGCCTAGAGTAGTGATCAGGATGGGTGACCTCCTGGGATGTTTCCCAGGGTGGGTGTGAGACGGAAAAGCCAATAACTTCCAGACCAGGCGTCCGATTGACGCACCGTCTATTGCGTTGCGTTCCTATTGACGATACGGAACTTTTGGCATCCTCCGCCTGAGTTTTGGATGCAGATGTATAGTGGCCAGGTTGGATCGCACCCAAATCCAACCGGGCCCCTAGAACGGAAAAGCTGATATCTTTCTGACAGAACGTCCGTTTGACGAACTGTCAACGGCGTTGGTGATCGCGCTGAGAAACGGTCCCTATGAGTTTACCCTATGAGAGTTCGGGGTAGAGTTGAGATACGACCGGGTTTGGTTCGCTCACGAAACCAACCGGGCCCCTAGGACGAAAAGGCTAATAACTCACAGACCGGGCGTCCGATTGACGCGTCGTCTGTTGCGTTGAGACCCCTATGACGTGGCGGTCCTTTGAGATACTTCTTCTTGGGACTTTGAGATACTTGGAGTATCGACCCGTAGCTCGTGGAGCGGACCCTCCCAGTGACGAGCGTGCAGAGTACGAAGACCGTGTAGCCGGCTGAGACCCTACGACTGCTGATCGAACGACTCGGTGTGTTACAGAGGTGCGCTTGGTTGTAGCGGCACATGGGAGCGCTTGGTTGTAGCGGCAGACCCACGACAGAGGTGCGCTTGGTTGTAGCGGCACATGGGAGCGCTTGGTTGTAGCGGCAGACCCACGACAGAGGTGCTCTTGGTTGTAGCGGCACATGGGAGCGCTTGGTTGTAGCGGCAGACCCACGACAGAGGTGCGCTTGGTTGTAGCGGCACATGGGAGCGCTTGGTTGTAGCGGCAGACCCACGACAGAGGTGCGCTTGGTTGTAGCGGCACATGGGAGCTCTTGGTTGTAGCAGCTGGCCCGCAGTACTCGATGGGTGGAGTTCTTCAGCAGTCTTAGGTTAGTGAGCAGTACCTCGGAGTCGTGACAGGACCATTGTACACTCCAGAGACGGAGCTATTCAGCAGTTACGGTTTCGATAATGAAAATCCTGGTTGAGCTGAGACATTTGACCTTGTGTTTACCTCATGATTGAGATGGGTCACTTGCTAACTTAGGTATTTGTATGGGCATATACCCGGGTAGTGGTTATCCATTGATTTCACAATCCTTGTGTTTCCTCGTGATTGAGATGGGATACTTGATAACTTAGGTATATGTATGGGCATATACCTAAGTAGAGGTTATCTGTTGAGATCTTCATTGTGGTTATCCTTGTTGGTTTAGTGAGACCTTGAAGGTCTCGGGGTCCCTACTGAGTATCGTTATACTCACCCCTGCACGGGCTATGCCCGCACCTCGTTGTGTTGGTTGCAGACGACGGGCAGTGCTGACAGAGGCCGAGTGTTCGAGGACTGGACGGTACCTGGAGGTGGACTATACAACGAGATGGTACCTGGAGGAGGACCTCACGACGAGACGGTACCCAGAGGTGGACGTGACGACGAGGCGGTACACGAAGGTGGACCACTGGGCGGACATACTCGGAGTGGACGGCGAGACCCGAGGAGCAGAGGAGCTATCTGTACCCACCCTTCAGGTGGGATTTCTAGTGGACAGCTCGGCGTAGCAGCTTTACTTTTCAGTTGTTGTTTTCCTTTCGAGTTGTACTTTACAGTTGGGCTTGTATTTCCGGCCCCTTTTTACTTTCCGCACTTACTGTTGTACTCAGTTTTTACTTAGTGTTTACTTCTTCCGCTTGTACTCTGTGTGATTGTTTACTTTACAAAGGCAATGCCTTCCCTTTTTACTGGGATTTACGCCTTGGTGCTAGTCGCCAGCCCCTGGCCTATGGAAGGCGGGCTTGGGGTAGTCATGGCACGGGCCCCGAGGACGGGTCGTGACATCAATGATGAATAGAGGTACAATATGTGTCTTCTTTACAATAGCTACAGTTTGTATACACATGGGTTCTAGTCACTCAGACCTTTCCATGTAAATATATTAGATCTTGGAGATTATGGTGGAGCTGTTGGCTCTACCCTTATGATTGGAGACTCTTATGAGAGGGTATTCGATGATTACACACTGGTACTGGTAGTGTTAGCTTACGATGGGAGGATAAAGCATCGGTTGAGATATTCTAGTAGTGGCGTTAATTCCTTATGACCTCATCCTATATATAGATTGGTTATCCACACTATATTAGAAAAATTCCCTATACCAACATTTTGAAACTCTTGGTATTTCCTATACCAATGGTTTTGAGAACCATTGAAAAGTAAGCTGTGGGGATAGATCTAAACCAACGGTTTTCCCAAAACCATTGGTATTGACCTATTCCAATGGTTTCCAAAACCATTGGTATAAGTAATATGAAAAATCTATACCAATGGTTCCATAAAACCATTGGTATATGTATTTCAACAAAGTAGCATTCAGTTGGTTTTCATCACAGTAGCTCTAGTTTATGATTGATTGACCTAACCACTAACCAAACATGACTTTTGTGAACATAATTTCTTAAATATATAAATGTATTATAATAATTATTTTTATTTTTGATTTATTTAATGTTCTCGGAAAGAAGTTTCTATAAAAAATACTAGTAGCTATACCAACGGTTCTCAAAACCATTGGTATATATTCATTACATTTTGGGACCTATACCAATGGTTTGGGGAAACACGTTCGTATAGGGTCTCAATTATGGACCTATACCAACAGTTTAGCCAAAACTGTTGGTATATGTCCATATAAGTGACCTATACCAACTTTTTTCCCCAAACCGTTCGTATAGGTCCCACCTATATCAACGGTTTGTCCAAAAACGTTGGTATATGCCCAAATTAGTGACCTATATCAACGGTTTTGGCCAAACCATTGGTATAGGTCCTTATAAGTGAACTATACCAACTGTTTGCCCAAAACCGTTGGTATAGATCTTATTTCTAGTAGTGATAGTTCATGCTCAGATCGCATGTTTTATACGTAGTGTGTGGTGTGTTCATAGACACGGGACCAGGATTTTCTTCACTGGAGAGTAGGGAGTGCTTGCAGCACATAACCAAATTTCTCAGAGGAGGGTGCAGCCAATCTAACCAAAATAAGCTAGCCTCACCCTTGGTGTGGTGGAAGAGAAGAGTCCTCACTTTTCTATAGTTGTTGACAAGTATGAATACATATTTCTAGAAGATCTTCTAAGATTACATCCTTGTAGATTGGCAGACTTATGGATTTATCTATACCCTAGGATGACACCAATTTCCAATCAATAATATTGGATGGAAAATGCCAAGCATCGTGAGTTCAGGGTGCAGCTCGAGGAATTGTAGGATAAGGGCTTCATGAGGCCCAATGTTTCACCATGGGAAGCCCTGGTATTGTTCTCTATGAAGGAAGATGGGAGTTTCAGGTTGTGTGTGGACTACCGGCACCTGAACAAGGTGATATTGAAGAACATGTATCCATTGTTGAGAATTTATGTCGTCTTCGATCTGTAGAAGGTAGAAACATGGTTCTCGAAGATATATATCTTATTATACTATCATTATAATTGGGTAAAAGATGATTATTAACTGAATATAGGCTCTACATGTTGGTATGGACAATATAAATTCATGGTGATGCCTTTCGGCATGACCAATGTCCCTGAAGTATTCATGGGAATCATAAATAGGATCTTCCATCCTTAGATATAACATTTCATCTTGGCCTTCTTTGATGACATCCAGGTGGTCTCAGCGTCCTATGGGGAGAATGTGACACAACTACAGATAGTCATAGATACAGTCTGAGAGCACCTGATTTAGGGGAAGGACATGAAGTGTACGTTCTAGAGTCAGTATGTCCACATTACAAGACATGTAATATCGGAGGCTGTAGTTGCAGTGGATCCAGCCAAGATAGATGTGGTGTTTTCTTGGGATCCACTAGAGAGTTTGACTGAGGTGTGTCACTTTTTTGGTTTTGATGGATACTACCATAGGCTCATGCCTAACATTTCAATGGTAGTAACACCCTTAACAGATTTGATATAGATGGGAAATATTTTTATGGGGCCAGAGAGAGGACACCAGAGTTTTCAAGAGCTGGGGTAGAGACTGGTGAGTGCCTCCTTCTTGAGACTACCAGAGTAGGATGGTGTGTATGTAGTTTTCTACAATGCATCAGTGACAACACAGGGTTATGTCCTAATTCTGGGAAATGTAGTGATCGCCTACGGTTCACTATTGATGAGGAATCAGGAGAAGAACTATGTGACTCAAAAATTGGAGCTAGCAGTAGTGTTATTTTATTTGAAAATGTGGCTTCACTACTTGATGGGTGATTGGTATACGATCTTCTCCGATCACAAAAGTATCGGGAATATATTATCCCAGAAGGGCATAAACAGGAGGAAGCAGTGGTGATGAGAGGTCCTCCAGGAAAATTTCTATGAGATAGTATATACTCCGGGGAAGAGAAATTTGGAGGAGGACATGTTCAAAAAGAGGTCTGTTTTGAAATTTTTGAGTGAGTCGTCGAAGTAGTTAGTCGCGATGCTGAAATTATTTGTGGTTGGTGATGGAGGAGCTTATCATCGGTTGATGGTTTTCACACCCCAAATATTATAATGTGTTAGGGAGGCATAGATTATGGATGTTGACTGTGAGACCCGGCGGGCTCAGTTTTCCTCAGGACATGCTCCTAACGGATTTTTGAACTGTGGGGAGCACACCATCCATTTCAGAGGATGCAATGTTGAACCAGTGGAATCATGTGTGGAGGTTCTGAAGGATTTAATCACCTCTCCATTAGAGTTATAGACAGTTGTGGAAATGATGTTCCAGGATCTCCAACAACAGTACTGGTGGTCCGGGATGAAGAAGGAATTCGAACAGTTAATTTATTAGTTCCTCACTTGTCATCAAGTGAAGGCTGAGTATCAGATTTCATCATACTTGACTCAGCTTCCTGAGGTTCTGTAGTGAAGGTAGGAATGGAATTTCAATGGTATTTGTAATGGATTTTCCCTGAACATATAGGGGGAAACCATACAATCTAGGTGATCATGGACCGACTCACTAAGTTGGCCGACTTCCTACCCATCCAGGAGGTGGGTTCTGTAGAGGGAATGGGACACCTCTATGTGAAGGAGATAGTTTGAATCCACAGAGTCCCATTAATGATAGTATCATATCAAGACAAAAACATTATATCTCATCTTTGGAAGGGATTTAAAGAGGTATTTGGGACACATCTTTGTTTGAGCACAGATTTTCCATCCTCAGAATGATGGTCAGACGGAGAGGACCATCAAGGTTTTAGAGAAAATTCTTCGTTATTGTGTATTGTACATCATCTACAGCTCATAGGATCACCCACCACTGGTGGAGTTTGCATACAACAACAGGTACCACTCTACAATTTGTTTGGAAATTTTTTTGGTGCTTTACAGGAGACCACTCATATCAGCATTATGGTGGACACACCTAGGTGAGTCAACATCATGGGTCCATAGATTGTGTGGGATACCACTGAGATGGTTCACGTCATCTAGGAGCGGATGAGTACTTCAAATAAGATGAAAAAATCTTATGCTGATTGATGATAGTGGCCCTTGGATTTCTAGGAGGGAGACCATGTGTTCCTCAAGGTATCACCTCGACCAAGACTGTAGTGATTTGGCAGCAACAACACATTGCTTACAAGATTCATTGGCCCTTTTCAGATTCTATGCATTGTTGGTGAGGTGGGGTTCCACCTAGCTCTCACACCATAGATGCACCATCTTCATAATGTCATCCATGTATCACCACGGAGCTGGTACATACATGATCTGCCACAATTCATTGAATGGGGTGAGTTGGAAATCAAGGATGGGATGATGTTTTCAGTGTTCCTAGTAGAGAATGAGGATTAATAAGAGTGGGTCCTTTGTGGATATTATATTCCTCTAGCACGCATTCGATGGCTACACATGAATCTCAATGAGAGAACTTGGGAGAAAGAGGCTCAGATATGTGCTTAGTAACCCAATTTGTTTGCTTAGCCTTTGTTTTGGCATACGAGGATGTAAAGCCCTAATGATGGGGGTAATGTAATGTTTTGGAATTCTATGCTTGTTTTCAAATTCCAAGGATTATTTAATGACTTTTTGCTCAGACGACACATGATTCCGAGGCTCGGTGTGCCCAGAAAAATTTATTGATCTTTTTCTAATGTTTATTTAAGATAGATCTCATAAGTTGTTTTGGAAACTTATAAACAGATGACCAAATAAATAAAATGATGGAACAATTCAATACGGAACAGCAACCTTACTTATGTAAGGACATAACATCAACTGGTGCAAGTAGAGGGAAATGGTTTGTTTTTTTTTTGACATTTTATGAAAAATAAAATGAAATCAGTTTCATATGGATAATAAAATAAACCGTAAAATTATTTTATATAAATTTTGAAATTGTTCCAACATAACGACATTTCCACCTTGGCATAACTGGAACACTGTTTCAGAAATGAAAAAATGTAAGGATGTTCTAACGTAGAATAACAAAAATGTGTTTTCTTCCATTAATTAATCGACCAATCAATAATCTTTGGCACATAGGAGAATCACTCTGAACCATTGGATCATTGTCATTGGTTAATGGAAATCGACGAATGTCATCCAACGAATAATCATGGAATGACATACATAGCGACACTGATCATCACCAACAAATGATCCATCTTTAGGTAGGGGTTTTATCATTGGGAATTGTATTTTTTCCCATTTATTCTTCCTAAATAATGAACATGGATCAAACCACTAATAGTTTGATCCACGGGTCATTTGTTCTTGCGAGATGGGATTTATTTTGGGAAAAAAGTCTTGGAAAATGGATCCATGGTGAACCTAAAATTTGATTTAAATCTTCATATATCCACCCATAAATTCTTATGCGGATAGATCAAGGCTGACATGAACAAGGAATGATCCATCAACCATGGGTGTTCCTACAAGACAGTACCCCATGTTCATTGTTTCTTTGGTCTACATCATTGCAATAACTCAATGATCCCAACATGGAGTTGGATCGCGGCTACCGAGGATGGATACTCCGACAGGTGGCCCCAAAGACATGGGGTAACTACCTTGTAGGATGAAGGGGGAGGTGGAGGTGGCGTGCTGCATCAGCCACATGTGGAAGGATGCGCGCTACAAAAGAGGAGTCCACGACTAGAGGGTCGCATGGGTGTGGGATACCCGCACAAATGAAGATCCATGTAAGGTGGAGGAGGCTATAACTAGTGGGTTGTAGCAGTACAGAGGCAGCGCATGGGTAGCACACCATAACAGCGAGAATGGTGGCCCACTTTGGTATCTACGGTTGGTGGTTAAGGTATCTGTCAATTTCTAGTTGCGGTGGCTCATGCGAACGGAGAGGTCGCACCACATAACATGACTGGAGGACTTCGGTCCTACTATTCCTCGTTAGTGGCTGGCCCTATAGCGGCCCCTCAGGTGTTCAGGAGATTTGAATCACCTGCAATAAGGCGACCCACTCAATGCGGGTTAGACCTGCAGCCTAGCCAGTCCAAGAAAGGTCCAATGGGTTGGTTTCGATCCTGTTCAGGTTGGTGGACCATGATCGAGTTGGGTTGGGTCACTTTTTCATGGTCGGCCTGAGCCTAGACCAAACATTCACATTTTTAGTAATATATTTGTAACCCTCAATCCTTATATCCAATTGATGAACCAATTATGCAATTGGGACCCTCACAATTAGATATCCTCCAAGTTATGTTACATTGAGAATGATCTATGACCGATTACAGTAGTAGAATATACTAAAATCTGATGAGTAGATATACAAACCTTATTGTACTATTATACAAATAGTCATGTGGACCTCAGAGGCCCAAAAAAAGAATAGCTGTGTTGACATTATTGTATTATTTGGAGAATAGATGTGAAGACCTCAGTGGCCTAGTAGACACGGAGTCATGAAGACCTCAGTTTCCCAGAAGACAAACAGTAGAGAAGACCTCTGTGGCCCAACAGATGAGAGGACATCTGTGTCCTGATAGACCTCAGTGACACATCATGTATGAGTCCCTCAAAAATTAAAAATTTCTATCTTTGTAACTGATTGACAAGATTTCTAGTCTTTTGGTTGTACCTGTGTGATCATCCCTTTGCTTCTTGTGTGCTTTTACTTTGTGTTTTTCTTTATATTTTGGGGTACATACTGATTATTGTGTTTCTCAACCCTATATGTTATTTTTCAACAAGTGAAATATCTTCTAGAGATGATTAACACCTTGATGAAGACCTTCATGGTTCAGGACTAGACGGTTCAGAGTTCAGTTTGATAGGTGAGGCATTCTCCCACAACATCATAAATCTATTGTTCCCCTACCCCTTAAGCAAGTATTTTTTTCAGATTAACTCTTTAAAGGAATTCCACATTCCTCTTTTAAACATGTTTTGGTTCGGCTCATATTTATTCTCATTTACATTCATTTTGTACATTATACCCTTAGTGGTTTTCATAGTGGGATATATGTTTTCCATTTAAACATTGTAGGCTGGGGTTAGGAGTGTGTGTGTGTACAGGTACTTGGAAAATTCCTCACACTTGTAGGTTATTTCATTTTCACTATTCCCCATCCACTGGTATTTTGGAGGAGTGCATAGGGTAGACATGGCATGGGCCCTGGGGGACGGGTCGTGATAAGTTCTTAACCACTTATTTTTTAATTATTTCTTATTATACATCTATAAAAATATTAATCAGATATTCTTATCAAATAAAACTTTTATCTTGAATATTAAAATAGCATATTATGATAATTTCACAAACTATATCTGTCTTCACACAAATCAATTCAAAAATAAAGTAGTCAATCTTGTGTATAGTGGACTGCATCCCCACGAAATGATGTAATTACATTTTTCTCACCGTCTCTCATGGATGCATATATTTATGGATTGAATTTGTATATATATGTATATAATATTTTTAAAATAATTATACAACCTTAATTAATTAATAGAATCTTTATTCATACCTTATTACTATTGTAAAATGATAATTTCACTCACCTGTAAGTGTGGATTTCAATTAACATAATGTGATGTTATTTTTTCACATTTTTTTCATGGATAGATATTATGAATTATTTAATTAATATTTTTGATATGTATCAAATTATAATGATTTTGGGAATGTTATTTAATATTTATAATTATTTTTTCCATCCATCAAAAATTGAATAAACCATTCAAGCATATGTATAGCCAACTATCTTCATGGATGGTGAAATATATTATAATATCTTTACCATTTATGGATGAATATTAATATATAATTATATATAATTATATTTTTTTTATACCACATAATTAATATTATGGACTTCATGGGGCCATGAACAATGTTCAGGGCCCAAAACTACCAAACCCATAGATACATGAAGAATAGAGGAGTTGTCATCCATAAAAACTATTTTAGTAAATAGTTTTTAATAAAGGGGTGATAGATGTGAAAAATTAAATAATATTTTTTATGATATACATTATTTTTTTTATTTAATATATGTATAATAATATATTTTTTATACAAGATGTTTTAACCTGTACATATGAAGTCGATCCTCAGTTATGGGTTTTATGTTATAATCACCTTATTTATCATCCTTATTTTTTATTATGTATCTAGTGATGAAATAAAATGATATGCCTTTTAGAAAAATAAATTATTTTCTTATGCAATGATTTTCTCTATAGAAGTCATGTTTTCATTTCATTTTCCACATATTATGAAATTATTATAACAAAGGAATGTTCTTAAGAAAAACCATCAGTACATCCCTCTTTGGATGAAAATCCATTTTCATCTATATCGATTATTTCTAAAAAATCATGACTGATTTTGATATTCTATTATTATTTTTTGTGGTCATTATTACACAATATTATCTTTTTTAAAACTAATTTATGATTAATATTCTTTTTTTTTTCAGAATAAGTTACTTTTTTAGTTTTTACAAAAGTGTGAAAGGAATTTTTCATTTAATATATATAGAATGAGTTAAATTTACTATTGGATCAAACTATTTTTTTTAATATTACTTTACATGCTTTTTCAATACCCATCCCCCGGGGCCCGTGCCGTGACTACCCCTAGCCCGCCTTCCATAAGCCACAGGTTGGCGACTATAACTGAAAAGGCATACCCCTATAATGGGAAGGAATTTACATTAAACCTATACAAACAAACAATCAATGAACAATATAAGTAGAAAGTATGATGTAATATGATATAGTAAAATATGTACTCAATGTAAAGGGGACAAAATAAAATCCCAAAAAAACAATACAAGTACTTCTAAAAAGAGAATATAGCTCCTGGATCATCCACCAAGGATCCTACTAGAATGGTATGTACAGATCATAACCACAAAACTCCACATCAGCATGTCTCCTATATGTACTTCTTGTTCATGGCTCCATCAAGTCTCAGTACCACTGCTCGTCATCTGGAAAATACACAGCAAGGTACGGGTGAAGCCCGTACAGGGGTGAGTATAAAAATACCCATTAGAGGACACTGAGAACCTTGAAGGTCTCTTAGTGATCCACAATAGGAAAAATCACAAGATATACCTCAAATTTAACATTATAAGAATGGTCTAAATCATGAAGAATAAAGAAAAATAGACATCTCACACCAGATATACAACTCAAAGAATAGGAATAAATATGAATAGTCTTATGAAATATTATATTATTCTATTTGGGAGTTTCCATAACTTAACCATGATGGAGTTGTTCCATTGTCGATCCACACAGGGTTGTGTATCACAGATCCATGACGGGCTTCTCAGAGGCTGTTCCACATCGATTCATTCACTATTGATCCACAAAGGGTCGCTAGAATGCTGATCCACATAGGGTCTCTAGAAGTCCGATATATGCAACGTCTCTCAATGCATATCCAGTGGGGGTCTCAAGTTTCTGATCCTCGATGGGCCGCTCTAAAACTAGTCTTGGTCAGGTATCTATGATGCAGATCCACACAGGGTCTCTATGATGTTGACATACACAGGGTCACGGGAATGCTGATCCAAATAGGGTCACTATGATGCTGATCCACATAGGGTCGCTACATCCTTGACAGATGGCCACTAGATTCCTCACACCCGGTGTGCTGGTGTTCTAATGAATCTTCCATCGAGATATTAGTCATACCTAGACCACCATTATTTCCCACAATGGAGTAACCCAAATGAATCCCATGTCGTAAGGGTTCTAATGTGACAGACGATGCGTCAATCAGATGCTCTGTCTGTGAGTGATATGTATTTTAGTTCCGAGGATCCGATTGGATTTGGGTTACGATCAATCCTAGGCCGCACGTCAGAATCCATAAAAACTCATATAGTGTATCTACAAAGGAACTCCATGTCGCAAGGATTATTATGACACAGACGGCTCATTGATCAGGTGGATGGTCTGTTAGATACACCTCTTTATGTAAAATAGGGGTGGTCACTCCTTGGTCTGGCCAGACTCGTTCGGTCCTCCAGAATATTCCATAAGGACATCTTCACAAAATGGGTCCCAACACCACTGGTGGTGTGTCAAACGGACACACGGTTCGTCAGTTACAGGTGTTTCTTAATTCTTGGCGTGGTTGGGTCTAGGCTCAGCCATACTTGGTCATGTGAGCCAGACGTAATGGGAATCGCGGTCTACCTAACCCTGGCTGGGTCCGGCCCGTCACGGGTCAACCCGATTCCCTAGTTCCAGCCCATTGGCTTCAGGCCATTGGTTCGTAGGCCCGTGTCTTGGTTGTCTCAGACTGTCAGGTGGGGATTGGCCCACCCGTGATGGCCCACCGAGTCGTCGGTCTGTCCTGGACCACAAACTGGTCTGGCCCACAGTGTGGGTCTAGCCCACTAGGTCGCGTGTCCGGCCTGGCCCATGGGAGGGTCCGGTCCGATGGGGGGTCCAGCCTGCTTGGCCAGCCTGCGGCCAGCTCGGTCCACCTGAAGGCAGACCATTGTGTCCTTCTTTCTTGAAAGTGTTGGGTCCGTTTTTCTAGTAGGTGTGGTGTTTCCCCACCACATGAATAGTCAGTCATTTGGCCAACCAAGTGCTGCCAACATGGTGGGGTGCAGGGCCATGGGGAGGCCCGCTGGCTGCAGTTACTTCGTGCCACCTTCCACTGCCCACGACTGGTTGCAGCAAGTCTCCTCCGGCCACTTTCGGCCGCCACCGACATGGTGCGCCTACAATTTCTTCCGCGTTCCACCTGACGTGCTCTGGTGATCCATTTTTGGTTCCATATATGCCAATGTCCCTCCCGTGCGGCCACCGTAATAGTGTGACCCACTACTTCACGTTGTCATCTATTTGAGGAAACCGTCCCTGATAAACAGAGCATGAGCGATGTGGAAGAGGGTCTGAGGCATGTATTTTCAGCCAGTACCCTCTGCATTAATGTGATAGCCAGTGGGAGAAAGGTAAAACATCAAGGATATAATTTAAACAAATCCCTAACAAGGAAGAAACATTCACTGATGACAATCAGCAGAACCTCCTTCGTCGTTGTCTTCGGTTCGTGATTCTATGTTTCTCGTCATAGCTCCCTGAAACTAGTCTCATCCTCTATGTTCTTGGCATCATGATACATTTTCATAGCATCATCTCTTGGTGAAGCCATGCTAACACTCCACCCTAACCTCCATATAATGAGGAGATGAGAAGGGGGAGTGACACATGTAGAATTAATGAGGTTCATTTAATTAATGAACCTTTTAAATTCCAATAGTGTTGTTACAAATAATAATGTGGAGTCAATCTATTCAATGGATTCACATATCGTTAGTCCCACCACCGCTGCTCGTCCGTTGGTGGAGAAAAAAGAGAAATAAAATAACATTTTTATTTTAATATCTTTTAAAAGGTCAAAAACTATCTTTTTATCCCGACCTAATGAGGTCAAGGTGAATCCTCCCTTAATGGAATCACAGCACTCTGGATTCAAGGATTCCCTCATATTTTTAATCTGAGCACCAGTTCAAAGGTTTGAAAATGTCGTTTGTGCGTTTATAGAACGTACCTTATAAAGTTCAGAAATTCATTCCATGCTAACAAGGTCTTAGAATCACATGATTTTAATTTTCACTGACTCATAATAATCCAAAAAATTTTAAAAATAAATTTATATAGAAATTTTGGGTTCTTTAAATTCTTTCCATCTTACGTGTTTTTCATCTATGAAAGCTACAAAAAAAACATGGGGAGAAAATGGTGGTACTGAGCACCTATCTGTGTCTTCTGCTACCATGTGCTCTACTAGAGATTCATGTTCTTCCTATGAACCTGCTCTATAGGAATCTATCACCCATGAAGGACCTTCTCAAATGTATCCTCTATCTCCCCCAGGAACTCTGCAAACGACGCCCCATCGCCGATGTCGAAATCACCCTAGTTGGTTACATGTGATGGTTCATGAATGTTTCTCCTCAGATGTGACACATGGAATACATTATACAGCAGGTGAATTTGTGGGGGAAGTGCTAAATGATATGCCACCTCACCTACTCTGTTGAGGATTCGGAAAGTTCCAATGAACCACGGAGATAGCTTGTCACACCGGCCAAACCTCTATACTCCTCGTCAGGGTGAGACCTATTTGAAGACATGGTCTCCCTCCTCAAAATCCAAGGGTCTCCGTCTCTTGCTGACATAAGACATCTGTTGGCTCTGTGCAGTCTTCATCCACTCTTGGATGACCTTCACCTTCTCTGTGGTTTCCTATACCAACTCTGGATGCAGAAGTGCTGAATCCCCTGGGTCTTTCTAGAAAAGTAGTGATCTGAATGGTCTCATTTAAAAGGCCTCAAATGGTGTCATACCGATTATAAGGACATGGCCTTAAAACATTATATAATCTTGAAGTAAATGAATAATTCACATTGAGTATATTTTTAGTTTATGAGTTTTAGAGAGTTAGACCATAACTATTATATTGAAAAATATTACACCTCAAAAATACAAAGTAGACACTCCTACTCAGTTTCCAATTTTTTCAAAAAATAAAAACTCTTGAAAAAAAGAGTCATGTCTAATTCCATGTTTAAGAGAGCATGAATTTTCCTTGATCCCATACTTGACCCTATTCCACTTTATGTCCAGTGAAAAGCATTTCAAAAACTAGGGATGACCATAAAAATATCAGTAAGGGATACACAAAGAAGGAAAACTGTTAGTTTTTCCCGACAACAGGTAAACCATGAATAAATTTTTCATTAGTAAATATTTTAACATTTATGAAGTTGAAAATACTATTCACTATACAAAAGATCATTACTTAACTTTTTTGACCAAAATATTACTATAAAACCCATATAAAGAACACATAAAATATAAGGGAAACTTGGGAAATAAACATACATAAATTGAATAACCATATGGTCGACTTCCACACATATCACTAAATGGAATAGCCATACAGTCGACTTCCATACCCAATGCATTAGAGTTTATAATGTAACCAACGATCCTGGTATTCACAGAACCACCCTTAAATTGGTTTATCACATAACCACCCATCAAATGACCAAGTACCATTATAAAATCATAACACATAAAACAAATATAATGGAAATAAAAAATTTACACATTTAAATAAAAATATATCACTTAAATATATTGACCTAACAAATCCATCATCAAATCCATTTTCTATACCAAAATAAATAATATTTTATATGATATTTATTTTCTTTTAAAAACATTAGGGCTTGTTGAGGGAGACAAAGATCAAATAATATTAGGGTCGACCGAAATGTCGTTGTCACCAATTAAATTAAAAGAAACATTCTTTTTTGTCATTTAGTAAAATGATTCGTAGAAAAATATTCCCTTTGAAGAGTCAAGGGTGTTTATATAGTGTATAAAATAAAGTCTGGTATTAAATCAAAATATTCCTCAATGAAAGGAGATTGAGACGAAGTCCCTTACCTCATGTCCGACATGACTCTATCATACTTTAATATGATGAATAATAAAATAAAGTTAATTTCTAATTGATTAAGAACCTTTTTCAAGTTTATTATTCCTTTCTATATCACTAATTACCATGTTATAAACATTATGTAATCATTTATGTTAATAATGTTTGTTTTGTCGATATTTGGTATTTGAGTCAAAAATGGACTTCATAAAATTACTTATTATTCATGCAATCAAAGGTTCATCATATCAAGATTGATATTCATGATTTGGATATCATATATATCTTATAAATATATCTATCATATACATGTATTTATAATAGTACAAAACATTTAGAGGTAAGAAATGAAATGCATCGTTCATTGAGACGGTAAGCAGTACGTACGCATGAAGGCTACTTCCATTTATATTTCATATTTAATGGAATAAAAACATAATGATAAATATTAGTATTATAATTACAGTATTGTATCATATATAATATATTTAAATCTTTACTTTTTTTGCACCACATATGGTATGAACGAGTCATATCACTTTGAGGGGGAGGTAGTCCGCACTTCCTCTAATGAGATTATTGCGTTTACACATACAGGAAACCATAAAGGCATGATATAAATTGAAAATAAAGAAGAATAAAGAAAACAAAAACATAATATATATCATATATAAATACAGTGCCATCATAATGGCCACCATTAGAGGTGGTTGGAGATATTTCAACAATCATCGTCTCGTGAGGCATTAGTTTTCCATCCAGAGAAACACTATGTTCTTCATCCATTAGATGGAGGTGTGTGTATGTTTAGATTGAATCCTTCTGATAACAAAATACTAGTATATTGAGGATACTAGTTTTGTTACAAAAGAAAGGAATAAAAATAGTTTAGGGGTTGGAGAAGTAAAATAAAAGATAACAATTTAAGAGAAACAGTTACCTTTAATTTGGGTAACTCTCTTTGGTTTGAACCAATGGACTTCTTGAAGTGCCTTATGCCTATGGTAAGGCTTCTAGGCTGAAGATAGGGATGTAGGGAGATTAATTGGGAAGAGTCTGGAAAAGCCAAATGTCTTGAGAGGTGTAAAGGAATTGGTTAGTAATGGTCTCTTTTTATAAGGGGGGGAGGGGCTCTTTAGGAAAGTGTGTAAATATTATTTTATTATATAATGATATTCAGTTTCTAATGGTCCAAAAATCATTAAAGTTGAAGATAAGATGACGCACGGTTGAATTAAAATCATCCAATAGGAGTTGGACCGGTTTTGGATAATATTTTAATCATTATAATCTTATTTATTAAAATGATTTATTAATGAGGCAAACACTGCATCATTATTGTGTCATAAATAATTAAAATAATTTGATATCTAATAATCATAAAAAAATACCATGATGTAGTAAATAATTTTATGTTTCCAATAAATATTTATAGTTGAAAATATAATTTATATAACACCATATAAAAATAAATTTTCTGAAAGATATTGGCTTTTTTCATTTTTGCCTTTACATTAAGTTAATAAATCTAAATTGCCATTATCACTCCCAAGTTGCTCAATGGGGTCCCAAAATCTATCCAAAGATTCCCATGGTCTTAAATGACTCATCCAATAAGGTTTGTACAAGTGTTAAGGTGATTTTGAATTATTATAATATTTTTTTAACATTGAATTACCCTATTTACCTTTAACCACGGTAAATAAAAGTAAAAAGTTACTATTCACCAAAAATTATTTTCATCTTATTGAACCAAATTTTACTTCTTGATAACAACCATGTATGTCAGATTATCAAAATTCAATTCCCAGAAGTGGTATAATTTCATTTAAAAGAAAAAGTTAGTTTTTTAACTACTACTAAGTGGTTTCACTATTCATAAAAAATTGATGTTTTTCCGAAAAATACCAATAATGAAACTTAAGTATTATTTTATATTCAGAATTAAAAATTAACGTATATTCTTCCAAATTCATAACATAGAAGTGGCATTAATTATTTTTAAAATTAATTCCCGTTGATAAAAAAATTGCGTGTTTTAAAGATAGAATAACTATCGAAAGATTGACACTTGTTTATATTCAATTTCAAAGTAAAACTAATTCACATGACCAACATTAGATTAAATGGTAAAAATATATTTTAATTTTATTTTAAAACCAATTATAATTTTAATCTATTCATATAAATATATTATATTAAAAGGCACATTTGAATTAAAATACAATATTTTTCACTATTTATTAAAAAATGAACTTTATCGAAAAAAATTCCAAAAATTTACACAAAGTAACTTTTGATGTCCCCATTCTAAAGAAGGATTTTATATGGTCGTGTAGAATGTATTAAAGTGACCAAAACTATATTTGAAGAGGTTTTTCCATTAAAAGGTGATAAATCGGCCTTTTAATGTAAATTATGCTTAAAAGTAGATCCATTCACATTTTAAGCCTCTAAATTTTATTGGATAAATGTAAATACATTTAACAAACATGTATAATCATATTATAGTTAGTATTGTTCATTCCCACCAATACAATGACTAGGATTTAACTACCATTTAAAAAAATAATATTATATTATTATTGTGCAATGTATGATTTCAGAGAAAGCTGTTGTTGTGTATCAGGTATGGTATCGAAAATAGTAAACCCTTTAATATAAAATTAATATTTAATTCAAAAATGTTAATAAATATGAAATATGTCTTATTCTTTATTTATCTGAGATGTTACATCCTTCCCCCCTTTTGGAAATTGTTTCCTCATAATTTTTATTCACTTATCAAAATAATTGGGGGTATTTATCTCTCATAGCAATTTCAGATTCCCACGTTTCCACTTCATCCATATGGTTTTTCCACAAAACCTTTTCCTGGAGAATTACCTTATTCCGCAACACTTGTTCTCTATGTTTAAGAATCTGAACTGGTTGTTCTTCATAAGAGAGATTCTCTTAAAACTGAACTATCTATGGGCTCAAAACATGAGATGGATTTGGTATATCCTTTCTCAACATCAAAAAATAAATAACATTGTATACCTGGGATAAACTTCTAGGTAAATCCACTCTGTATGCAACAGATACAACTTTCTCTAGGATTTAATAAGGTCCAATGAACCTTGGACTCTACTATCCATTCTTACCAAAACGCATCACACTTTTCCATGGAGAAACTTTGGGAAAGACATGATCACCTACCAAAAAAGAATGATCATTCCTCTGGTTATCTGTATAACTTTTTTCTTTCTACTCTGAGCTGTTCTCATGTGCTTCTGAATCAACTAAACTTTCCATGCCATCTCCTCTACAAATTCTGGTTTCAATAACTTTCCTTTCACCTAATTCATCCCAAAAAGCTAAAGTTTTACAATGCTTTCCGTATAATTCCTCAAATGGATCCATCTGTATACTGGAATGATAAATTTTAATATATGAAAATTAATCCAAATAAAGATGATGGTCCCATATTCTATGGTAATCCATCGAACAAGAACGTAACATATCTTCCAATGTCTGAATTTTTCATTCTCACTGCTGATCTGATTGAGGTTGAAAAGCTGTCCTAAAATTTAATTCGGTGCCCAATGACTTCTGAAGGCCATTCCAAAAGGTAGATGTAAACATGGGATCACGATCATATACAATGGGGAGTGGAACTCCATGCAACCTGACTATCTCTTTAACATACAACCGAGAAAGTTTATCTAGACACAATTTATCTCGAATAGGAAAGAAATAAACAGATTTAGTCAATCGATCAACAATAACCCAGATTGCATTATTACCTCGTGATATATTCGGTAATCCCACAACGAAGTCCATAGATATATTTTACCATTTCCACTCTGGCACCGGTAAAGGCTGAAGCATTCTTTTTGGGAACTGCTGCTCTAATTTAACCTGCTGACAAGTCAAACACTTCATAGTAAAATCAGCAATATCTCTTTTCATTCCATCCCACCAGTAATTCTCACGAAGATCTCTGTACATCATAGAACTGTCAAGATGAACTGAAAACGGGGAACTATGAGTTTCACATTACAACTCATTATTAAATTGTTAATCACAAGGAACACATATTATATTTCCAAAACTCAAATCACAATCATTATTAATGTTAAATTCAGGCAACATACCCTTCTGAACCAACTCTACCTTAATCTGTAACTCACTGTCTTCTTTTTTCTCTTTCTTTATTCTGTTTGATAGAGATGATCTCGCTGACACCTGATACAAAACAAAATAATTTCATACACCAACAACTTCTATTCCAGAGTTCATCAAATCAAAAAACAAAGGATCTTATTTCAAATGTAACATAGTTAATGAAGTATTACTTTTTCTACTCAAAGCATCAGCCACATTATTTTCTTTTCCCGAATGGTAATGGATCGTGAAATCATAATACTTGATTAATTCTTTCCATGTCATTTGTCTCATGTTCAATTCGTTTTGATTGAATATATACCTCAAAATTTTGTGATCAGTATATATTTCACACTTCACTCTATACAAATGATGCCTCCAAATTTATAAAACAAAAAACAAGATCATCTAATTCCTAATCATGTGTAGAGTAATTTACCTCATATGGTTTCAATTAATGTGTAGCATTATCAATTACCTGATCATTCTGCATTAGGACACATCCCAGTTCTTTCAACGAAGCACCACCATTGATAACAAACTCACCATTTCTGGATGGAAGTGCCAAAACTAGAGCATTCACCAATCACCTTTTCAATTCCTGAAAAAAATGATATCATTTTTTGTCCAGATGAACTTAACACCTTTTCGAGTTAACATAGTCGTTGGAATAGATAAACATGAAAACATTTCATCAAACCTCCAGTAATAACCAGCCAAACCAAGAAAAAATTGAATTTCGGTTATATTTGTGGTTCTTGGCCATTCTTCAATAACTTTTTATTTTGTAGGATCAACAGTTATGCCATTATTTTAAACAATGTGGCCACGGAAAGAAATTTGTTGTAACCAATATTCACACTTGCTAAATTTCCCAAATACTTTCTTTTCTTTTAAGGTTTGTAAGACAACCCTTAAATGACATTCATGTTCCCCCTTACATTTTAAATAAACCAAAATATCATCAATGAACACAACCACAATCTTATCCAAGAACTCATGAAAAATTCTATTCATATGGTCCATGAATAAATTTGGTGCATTGTTTAAACCAAAAGGCATAACTACAAATTCATTATGGACATATCAGGTACGAAATGCGGTCTTTGGAATCTCTAATTCCATTACTTTAAACTGATGGTACCCAGATCTCAAATCAATCTTCGAAAAATTCAGAGCACCCTAGAGCTGATCTAACAAATCATCGATATGAGGCAAAGGATACTTGTTCTTAATAGTGATGTTATTTAATTCTCTATAATCACATAAATTCCTCATTGAACCATCATTATTTTTAACAAACAAGACATGAGCACCCCATGGTGGTGTGCTAGGTCGAATTAAACCTTTATCTAATAACTCATGCAATTTCAATACCAACTCTAAAAGATCAATTTGATCCATTCTATAAAGGGGTTTTAAAAATGGCTTAGCATCAGGAACTAAGTCAATAGTAATTTCAACTTCTCGATCATGTATTATACTAGGAAACTCGTCCGAAAAAACATCAAGGCACTCATTTATCACTGGCACGTCATTAATATGAACAATTCCTTTACTTTCAACAATATGTGAAAAGTAACATTCATTTCCATATTTTACTAGTTTAATATCTTCCTAATATGTTATCAAAATAAAGAGTTCATTCTTGTACACAAACTATAAATCTTTTTAAAAATAGACCTCTTTAACTCTACCATAAATCATATCATGATAAGCAAAAATCCATTCCATGCGCAAAATAACATCAAACTCTACTAGAGGAAAAACAATAAGGGTCGGCAGGTAGATTATTTCCACACACAAGGACTGGAAGGTTCTTATAATTTCTTTTTTGTCTCAACATTCCCTCCATGTGTTTTTACCAAAAGTTCCATATTCATATCTTGAGATGGAATTTCCAATTTACTAGAAAACTTCTTAGAAATGAATGAATGTGTAGACCCTGAGTCAATCAACACATTGGCATATTCTGAACAAAAAAACAGTGTACCTTATACTAATTCATTCGATGGCCCAACATCTGCTGAAGTAGTTGCGAATGATTTCAACACCCCTTTCTACTTGTAGTCTAACTGCTTTCCCTCTGTTGAGTTCTTCGCTGGACACAAATTTTCATAATGGCCCATTTGGTTACAATTAAAAAAGCTTACTGATGTCTATTCATTGCATGCTTGTTCATATTCCTTACAGTTACGGGCAATATGACCAAACTTACCATGTCGGAAGCACTTTCTATACATTGATAAGCATTCTACAGGATGATTTTTACCACACTTCTCACAAGTTGGATATTTAATTTTCTTACCTCCAGGCTTCTTTGAAGAATTTTTCCCCAATTCCAACCAACTGTACCTCTTATTATGTTGTTTGTCAAAGAACACTTGATCATCCGAAAACTCCATTTTCCACCTTCTCTGCACATAGAACATGATTTTCATAACTTTTGAACTCGTGAGATTCTAACTCTCTTCAAAATCGTGGATTCAGTCCTGATTAAAATTGATTTATCTTACTATCAAGATCTCAGATTAAATTTGGTGCATACCTTGCCAGTCGAGCGAACATTGCTTCATAAGCAGCCACTGAGTCATCCTCCTTCCTCAATTCTAGGAATAGATTTTCCATCTTAAGACGAACCACATTAGGAAAATATTTCTCAAGAAACATATCTTTGAATTCATCCAAATCAAGAGCATCAATCTCTCCACTATCCCTGATATTTTTCACCATCGATCACCACTAATCAGCTTAACCTTCAAAATGGTAGACATGAAGACTAACCTTTTGATGTTCTGAACAGCCCATGACATCGAAAATCTTTTCCAGTGCTTTAATCCACCCTTCTTCTAACTCAGGGTCAGATGATCCTCTGAATGATGGGGGATGTTGCCTCATGTAGTGCTCCACTACTAACCTATTATTCTGCGGCTGATCTGGCTGATCTCGTGCATGGATACCACCACTATTTATAGCCTGATTCAAATGATCCATCACTATAACAAACTATTCAGTTCCGATTCAGACCATCTCAGGTTGCTGATTTGGAAGGTTGACTTCCTCTTGATGTCGTTCCAATATATCTACCATGTTTCCTCTGTGGAAAACCATTCTAAACCTATAAATATCTTAGGTGAAACAACATGGTAATATGTTAATTCTATATGATTTCAATATTATCATAAATTACTTTATGGACATTTATTTAACAATACGCTAACTCCTAATGTTCACTAAACCGACCTCTGATACCAATTATAAGGAACCAACCTTAAAACATTACATAATATTGAATTAAATGAATAATTCCCGTTAAATATCTTTTTAGGATTAGAGTTTTAGAGAGTTAGACCATAACTATTACATTGCAAAATATTACATCTCAAAAATATAATGTTGACACTCCTACTCAGTTACCATTTATTTCAGAAAATAAAAACTCTTGAAAAATAGTGTCATGTCTAATTCCCTGTTTAAGAGAGCATGACTTTTCCATGATCCCATACTTGACCCTATTCCACTTTATGACCTATGACAAACATTTCAAATACTTGGGATGACCATAAAAAGCTCTGTAAGGGATACACAAAGAAGGAAAACTGTTAGTTTTTCAAGACAACAGTTATATCATGAATACTTTATCATAAGTAATAATTTTCAACTTTATGAATTGGTAAATAATATTCACTGAATAAATTATAATTACTTACCCTTCGTAACCAAAAGATTTCCATAAAACCCATATAAAGAACACATGAAAAATAAATGTAACTTGGGACATAAACATACATAAATGGAATAACCATACAGTCGACTTCCACACGTATCACTAAATGGAATAGCCAAATGGCCAACTTCCATAACCAATTAATTGGAGGTTATAATGTAACCACCCATCCTATTATTCACGTCTCCACCAATCAATTGGGTTATCACATAACCACCCGTCAAATGTCTAAGTACCATTATAAAATCATGACACATAAAAGAATTATAAAGGAAAGAAAACATTTCCACAATTCAATCAAAATATATAACATAAATATATTGACATAACAAATCCACTATCAAAACCATTTTCAATACCAAAATACATAAAATATTATATGGTATTTATTTTCTTTTAAAAACATTATGGCTTGTTGTGGAAGCCAAAGATCAAATAATACTCACGGTGGAAGAAAGGTCGTTGTCACCGCTTACGTTAGAAGAAACATTCCTTTTTGTCATTTAGAAAAATGCTTCGTAGAAAAATGTTCCATTTGAAATTTCAAGGGTGTTTATACAGCGTATAAAATAAAGTCGTGTATTAAAACAAAATATTCTCAATGAAAGGAGATTGAGACGAAGTCCCTTACCTTGTATCCGACTTGACTCGATCGTTCTTTAATATCCTAAATAATAAACTAAAGATAATTTATACTTTATTAATAACCTTTTTCAAGTTTATTATTCCTTTTTATATCACTCATTACCATGTCATAAACATTATGTAATCATTTAAGTTAATAAAGTTCTTTTTGTTGATATTTGGTACTTGAGTCAAAAATGGAATTCTTATAATTACATATTGTTCATGCGGTCAATGGTTCATTGTATCCAAAATGATATTCATGATTTGGATATCATATATATCATATATATATATATAGCATATACATGTATTTATAATAGTACATAACATTTAGAGGTAAGAAATGAAATGCACCGTTAATGGAGACGTTAAGCCGTACATACACATGAACACTACTTCTAGTTCTATTTCATATTTATTGGAATAAAAAAATAATTATAAATAGTAGTATTATAATTCCATTATTGAATCATATATAATACCATTAAATCTATCCTTTATACTTACAACATATGGTACGAACGTGTCATATCACTTTGAGGCGGTGGTAGTCCGCACTTCCATTAATGAGATTATCACGTTTACCCATAATGGAAAACATAAATAAATTCTATAAATGGAATATATTGAACCATAAATAAAACATAAATGTAATATATATCATATATTAATATAGTGCCATCATAATTTCTTCCCTGAGAGAAGGTTGGAGATATTTGAGCAATCCTCGTTTCTTGAGGCGTTAGTTTTCCATCGACAGAAACATTATGTTCTTCCTCTGTTAGATGGAGGTGTGTGTAAGTGTAGTTTGAATCCTTATCATAAAATCATCATATAATATTGAGGATAACGGTGTTGTTACAAAATAAAGGAATAAAAAGAGCTTAGGGGTTAAATAAGTAAAATAATTGAAATCCATTTAAGAGAAACTGTTATCTTTAATTTGGATAACTCCCTTTGGTTTGAACCAAAGGACTTCTTGAAGTACCTTCTGCCTAAGGTAAGGTTTCTAGGTGGAAGAGAGGGATGTGGGGAGCTTAATTGGGCATAGTTTGGACGAACCAATTGTTAAAACCAAGGTCATCTATGCATGAATTATAGTTTGGATTGTGTTTGTTGTCAATCCCTAGTGGAAGTTCAGAATGTGAGCCAGTAAAGTGATCATACAGTTCAAGTAGACAACATTATTGGAGGTGGCGGTGTTTCCCATTGTTTTCCATATTTTTGGGCCTCAAAATCGGAAAATGAAGACATGTATTGTTGGTAAAAGCAGGTGCGCACAAAGATGGAGTGGTGCGCGAAAATTATGGTTTGTGTGAGAAATACTTCAGTTGGGTGCGAAATACAGCATGGTGCGTGAAATTTCGGATCGAGGTTTTTCGCGCAAATACTGTTTCAGAATCTGAACATCGAAAAATAGAAAAGGTATGGGCTGCGCGAAAAATCTGGATTTGTGAGTGAAAAACGATACCGGTACGAAAGATTATGCGTCAGATGATATGTTTTTCATGCCATAGGGGGTTTTGCATACGGGGGTCTCAGATGCCTATAAATAAAAGGTGTATCCCCTCATTCAGTACTATTTAAGACTTAGAGAAGTTTCGAGGTCTGATGCACAAAAATGGATCCCGTAAAGGGGCTTCGATGAAATAGTCTGGTTTGCGCGAAATTTTCTGGGCTGCGCCAAAAATTCCGAGTTGCGCTTAAAAGGTTGTTGTGGCGCGAAATATTTTTCCGCACGAAAAAGGATGTTTTGCGCACAATAGTAAGGTCTTGCGCGCAAAGGGTAGGTCTTGCGCACAATTGTCAGTGAAACTTGTTTACACATTTTTTATTATCCGGATTAGTGGTTCCGTGTGTTTAAGAGCATCAATTCAGGAATTAGATGCAAGTATAGTCTCGTGACGAGTAGAGATAAAGACAACAAGGCAAATCTACTGAAGAGACCCTCACATCTTCAAACTGAGTTGGACTTCACCAAGGGCAATGAGCCAGGGGGAGTCAACGGGAGTGACCTGAGAGAAGCAGTGAGATATCCTTGAACCTTTATAAAGGTAGTTAGCCTGGGACAGAGTGACTATGCCCGAACCATTTTAATCAATAACTAGTGACGATTAGTGTAATTTGGTATGACCGAAAACTTGTAGTCGCATTCCCCTTAGACGTATCCCTTAGCAATGAACCAAGTAAAAATTGTTGTGCCATCTCTTTGCATGTGAATGTTTCATTGTTGATCATATCCATCATTAAGGTTTAACTAGTTTATACCAACGTGGGAACAAGATACTTGTTTTTAAAACAAAAAATTGACACCCATATTCACCCCTCCCCTCTAAGTGTGTCATGGGGTCCTACACCAAAAGGCATGAGAGGTGTGAGGAATTGGTTAGCAATAGTCTCCTTTTATAAGGGGGAGGAGGTCCTCTTTTGGAACGTGTGAAAACATTATTTTATTATATAATGATATTCAGTTTCTAATAGTCCAAAAATCATTATAGTCAACAATAAGATGACTCATGGTTGAAATAAAATCATCCAATAGGAATTGGACAGGTTTTGTATAATATTTTAATTATTATAATCTTCTTTATTTAAATGATTTATTAATGAGGTTAACACTGCATCATTATTGTGTCATAAATAATTTAATTTATTTGATGTCTAAAAACTATAAAAAATACCATGATATAGGAAATATTTTTATCTTTCCAATTAATATTTATAGTTGAAAATATAATTTTCATAACATAATATAAAAATTAATTTACTAAAATATATTTTCTTTTTTCGTTTTTGCCTTTACAATAAGTTAATTAATCTAAATTATCATTATCAATATTAAGTGTCTCAATAGAGTCCCAAAATCGACCCAAATATATCCATGGTCGTAAATGACTCAATCAATAATTTTTGGACAAGTGTTAAGGTAATTTTGAATTATTATAATATGCTTTTAACCTTGAATTACCCTACTTACCTTTAACCGCAGTAAATAAATGTAAAAAGTTACTATTCACATAAAATTATTTTCATCTTATTGAACCCCATTTTACTTTTTGATAACAACCATGTATGTTCAATATTCTAAATTCAATTCCAAGAAGTGGTAAAATTTATTTTAAATGAAAAAGTCAGTTTTTAACTACTAATAAGTGGTATCACTATTCATCAAAAATTGAAGTTTTTCAGAAAAATACAAAAAATTCTTCCTAAGAAATATTTGATATTCCAAATTCAAAATTAATGTCTAATATTTCAAATTGAAAATATATAAGAGGAATTAATTAATTTTAAAACTAATTCCAGTTGTTAAAACAAATAGCCTATTTTTAAAAAACAATAACTATCGAGAGATTGACACTTGTTTATGTCCAATTTCAAAGTGAAATTAATTCCAATGACCAACATTGGATTAAATGGTAAAAATATATTTAAATTTCTCTTTAAATAAAATTAAAAAGATAATCTAACCATATAAATAAATTATATTAAAAGGAACTTTTGAATTAAAATACAATATTTTTCACTATTTTTTTTAAAAAAGAACTCTATCGGAAAAATTCCAAAAATTTACAAAAAGTAAATTTTGATGTCCCCAATCTAAAAAGGATTTTATTTGGTCAAATAGAATCTATTAAAGTGACCAAAACAATATTTAATGAGGGTTTTACATTAAAAGGTGATAAATCATCCTTTTAATGTAAATTATTCTTAAAATTAGATTCATTCACATTTTAAGCCTCTAACTTTTATTGGATAAATGTTAAAAAATTTAACAAACATTTATAATCATATTGTAGTTAGTTTTGTTCATTCCCGCAAATACAATGGCTAGGAGATAACTACCATTTAAAATAATAATATTATATTATTAGTGTGCAACATAAGATTTCAAAGAAACCCGTTGTTGCGTATCGGGTACACTATCGAACATTGAAACCCCTTTAAAGTAAAATTTATAATTAATTCACAAATATTATAAAATATGAAATATGTATTATTCATTATTTATCTGGGATGTGACACTGATGGTGGAGTGATAGATCTTTCTGTATGAGAACTCCACCTAGGAAATTTGATCCTCCCAACTTTGGAAAAAATATAGGACACAAGAATGAAGAATGTACTCCGTTGTATGAATAGTCCGATCTGGCTGACCATCCGTATGTGGATGAAAGGTGGTGCTCAAATGTAGCTGAGTACTGAATTCCTCCTCTAATCCCTTCCTCAACTAGGATATAAAACACATGTCATGGTCAGACACAATCATCGATGGCACCCCATGAATCCATATAATCTCATGTACATAGTGGCATCCCAATCTCTCTACTGATCCCTACTCTAAGATGGGTATGAAGTTGTCTGACTTGGTGAGTCAGTCAACAATCACCCATATAGAATCGTGGCCCCTAGACGTAAGTGGTATCCATGTCACGAAATACATGGAATGGCCATCCCACTTTCACTCTGGAACCTCTAGTGGCTGACCTATGACCGATGAAACATGATGGTCGATCGTCACTTGCTGACAAGTAAGGCAATGTGAAACAAACTCTACCACTGCTTTCGTCATCCTTGGACACTAGTGCTAATTCCAGAGGTCATAGTACTTCATTGGAACCCCAAGATGTACCACTAAAGGGTATGTTTAGATCTCCCTCAACATCTCCTATCGCAGCATCATTGGTACCATAGCGCATCCTCTAAAGAGGATTACGTGCTCCCCACCATCAAAAAATTCATCAGGATCCTATCCTAAGGATATCAGAGCATGTCAGGGATTACAATCAATGTCCCCGAGTTGTGCCTCCCTGACCCGCTGTAGAAGTGGGGGAGTGATAGTCATAGACTGGTGGTAAGATACTCCATCCACATCTATTAAAGCTATATGCAATGTGGCTAGCTGCTCTATGGCCTCACTCAGAAACTATAGATCAGACCTCTTACTGAGTTCATCTACTACAACATTCCCCTTACTAGGAGTATAGAGTATTTCAAAGTCATTGTCCAGGAAAAACTCAAGCCATCGTCATTGTCTTAGGTTCAGTTACTTATGTGGGAAGATATACATGAGACTCTTATTATCAAAGTAGACTGTGAGACTTTTTACCATCATGTAGTGTCATTTCATCTTCATGGCCAAGACCACTACTGCTAACTCCAAGTCATGGGTAGCTTAGTTCTTATAATTCAGTCTTAGTTGTCGTGAACCATAAGTGATCACTTATTCCTTATACATCAGGATACATCCAATTATGGTTCCTAATGTGTCGTATTACACTACATACCCAATGTCCTCTTCTGGAAGCCTCGAGAGGGGGGCACTCATCAGTCTCTACTTCAGCTCTTGAAAACTCTACTGGAATCTCTTAGTCCACACGAAGGGCTGACCCTTCTTCGTCATCACTGAAAAGGGGGCCACCACTCTAGAAAAGTAAATTTCAAATCAGCTGTAGTACCTAGCCATCCCCAAGAAACTATGCACCTCAATCACACTCCTGGGTTGCTCCAAAGTAAGGACAATATCTATCTTCATCAGATCCACTGCAACTCCATCACCAAGATAACATGTCCCAAAAATTTGACATCCCATATCCAAAACTAGAACTTCAAAAGCATTCTATAAAGCTGGTGCTCTTGGAGTGTATCCAGAACTATCTACAGATTATATCCAAACTCCTACTCCAATGACGAGTATATCAAGATGTCGTCGATGAAGACCACCACAAAGCTATCGCGGTAAGGTAAAAGGATCATGTTTTTGAGTCCCCTGAACCCTAAAAGGGCATTGGTCACGCTGAATGACCTAACCAAGAAATCATATTATACTTACCGACATATGAAGGTCATATTCTACCAATCCTCATCGCGTACCCAGAGCTGATGATAGCCTGATCTAAGGTCTATCTTTGAAAACTAATGTGCTCCCTTCAGCTGATCAAAGTGATCATCAATCCTAGGAATTTCATTCTTGTTCTTCATGATCACCTGGTTCAGGTGCCCATAATATACATCGAGCCTCAAACATCCATATGCCATATTGTCGATCAAAATCGTGGTTTCCCCTAGAGAAACATTGGGCCTTATTAACCCCTTCCTCTACAAGTCCTTCAACAGTACTTGTAACTCACGAACTCCGCAAGAGCCACCCGATATGTTGGGGTAGATATCGGTGTCGTCTTAGCGTACACGTTGATGTAGAAGTCCACCTCTCTACAATGAGTTAGTCCTGGAACATCATCATGAAATACATCGGCATACTGGTCCACCACTACATGATAGCTCGGACACTCAACATCAACTACTATAAGGGTATGTCTAGCCAACTGATGTGTGATCATCTGCACTCTCCTTCAGGTAAGTCTATCTTGTGCTGTAATGTTCCATTATCATCAGTAAAAGACAATCCTTCTCCCAAACTCACTGACACAACACACTTTGCGCCTAATATATTCAATCTGAGCATGGACTATGGATAACCAGTCTATACCTAAGATGATGTTGTAAGGCCATAACGACGCTACTAGAATATCCCACCTAAAGATAATTCTTCCAAGAGTAATCTAACACTACCCACACTAGTGTGTAATTGTCGAGTCTTTTCTCATAGGTGTCTCTAACAACAAGGATCAATACAACAACTCCACCAGAAATTCTGAGCTCAAAATGAGAACCATGGAAATGAAAGAGTGATTGGATCCTGTGTCTATAAGTACTGTTTCTTGTTAAAGTAGACAAAGTTTGTATGTCGATTCTTCTCTAGAGCATTGTGGTAGTAAGCCTAAGCTTCTTGGAGATGATCTCATCTGTGACCACCTACTCCATGTGGTCGGGGTGGACCACCTAAAGGTGGTGGTGCTAAACCTCAAATTGTTGCCAGCTGCTTGATGTACTTCCTGATCTTCTTCCATGTCTTATGTCCTGTGGACCTCCTCCCTCGAATCTCTGCCTCTACTTTGTAAGTCCCTTTACCATCTTCTAGTCATTAGTGTGAATGTTCTGGATGTTACGAGGCAAGTGAACCTTCACACGGTACTTGATGCACAGTCTGCTCCTCTGCTGGTCTGCTCTACCTCGTGGGCCTCACACCTCCAACCTTAGGTCTCTGGTTCATCCACTAGAAGCTCTGTTCCTCTTGGTCCATGGTGTCATATCTCTACTTCCAGCTATAGATAACTCTGCTACGTTTCACCCGGTGGTGGGTCTCGCTTTCAGTTCCTTCTCGGCCAAGAATATCTCCACCAAGAGTTCTCTCCCTAGCACTCCAGCATGATTCAGGATGCTGAGAGTTACTATCAATGATATGATATCTTGTTGGAGTCCCTGCTCAAAGGTGATATCCCTAAATAAAGGGTCCCACACTATGTCAGTAGAGTAGCTCAAGAGGTCAGTGAACCTTACCGAGTATTGGGCCATAGTCTGGAAGCCCTACTGTAAGTATAATAGCTCCTGTATATAAACAGAGTGTAGAGTCAATGGAATGAGCTCGGCCATGAAGAGGCCCTCTAAATCTACCCAGGTGATGGTCGTCTCATCATGTATCTAGAGAATCAGGTTCCACAATCTCCCTAATGCTCCATGTAACATGCTAGCATCTAGGATCACCATCTGGTCGGATCGTGTCCCAACAAAGGGAAAATCTCTAGCCATTGCCTCCAGCTAGTCCTTAGCCACCTGCGAATCCATCTCTCCTCGGAACCTCAATGGAATCTACCACTAAAACATCTGCAACTTGCTCAGTCGGCGTGCACCATATACTGGTGGGGTTGGAGGCAACAACTACCCAATGGGTAGTGGTGATTCTGGTACACCACCAGATGGTACTATCACCGTAAGAAGGCCTCGCACCGAAGCCTCAACGCTTGGAAGACCGCTGTCACAAACTATCAATGGTATCCTGGTTGGCTATCTACGTGGTGGCATCCTGAAAGAAAATTGGTCTTCCATGGTCAATAAGTTATACCTTGCGAGATGACTCCAAGAGATCAAAACAAAAAACTTACAAAACACACTCAATACTTATTTTCAAGCACCAAGTCAGAAAACAGAATTTAGATTCATGGTTTATGGATACGTCGACTGTCACACCAAGACTGGACTCCCCGAACTGAAAACCACACTCAAAAAACATAACACTATTGATGTATAAAAATATCAGAGTCTTAATTCTTTGGTGTAACCAACCCCTTTGATACTACAATGTCACGACCCGTCCTCCAAGGCTCGTGACATGAATACCCCACCACCACCTTCCATAGGCCATGGGTTGGTGACTAGATCTAAAAACTAATATCCCTATAATGGGAAGGAATTAACTTTAAACCTGTACAAACACACAATCCAAGAACCCAACAAGATGAAACTACAAAGTAATCTTATGTAGTAAAAAGAGTACTGAATGTCAAGGGGCTAGAATACAAGACCAAATGAAAAGTACATGTACAACTGAAAATATAAAACATATCCTGGATCATCCACCAAGGATCATACATGAAGGGTATGTACATATCATCTCCATATCACTCCATGTCAGCCTGTCCTCTGCATGTACTTCCTGGTCCTTGCTCCCTCAAGTCTCAGCCCGACTGCTCATCATCTGTACAAGACAGAACAAAGTGTGGAAAAAACCCATACATGGGTGAGTATAACAATATCCAGTAGGGGACCTTGAGACCCTCGAAGTTCTCTCAGAGATCCAAAAGGGAATCATCACAAGATATACCTCAATGGTAATATAATAAGCCTGATCTAAATCATGATGCACAAAGAAAGAGAGGTATCTCACACCAGGTATAAAACTCAGAGTTTCAGAATAAGTATGATTTATCTTATGTTTTATCATATTATTCTGCTAGGGAGTTTCAAAAAATTAACCATGAAGGAGTTGTTCTATTGATGATCCACACGGGGTCTTATATCGCTGATCCAAGATGGGTTTTTCGGAGTTTGGTTATCATCTAGTTGTCCATTTCAATCCACATAGGGTTTCTAGAATGTTGATCCACATAGGGTTGCTAGATGGCTGATCCAAATAGGTTCTCATGATGCTGACCCACACATGGTCTCTGGTTACCGATTCCCGACAAGATTCTCTACAACTGGTCCTCGTTGGGTAGCTATGATGTTGATCCACACTAGGTCACTATGATTACGATCCACATAGGGTTTCTGGAATGTTGATCCACACAGGTATCTATGATGCTGATCCACAAAGGGTCACCACTTTCATGATAGCTAGCCACAAAATTCCTTTCACCTCGTGCACTCCAGATTCATAGGATTTACCTCTTGAGATATCGGTCATACCTCAACAACCACTAAGAACTACAATAGAGTTACCCAAAGAACCACAATGTCGTATGGGTTCCAATGCGACCGAAGAAGTGTCAATCGGATGCTCGGCCTGTGAGTTATAGGGATTTTAGTACCGAGGGTCTGGTTGGATTCGAGTATGATCTAAACCCTGTCGCACGTCAAACACCAACAAAACTCAAATAGAGTATCTCTAAAGGACTTCCTTGTATCAAATATTCTTATGCAAAAAACAATGTGTCAACCAGACACCCTGTCTGTTAGTTACACCATTTTCTATGAAAGGGTGGTGGTCGCTCCTCAGTCTGTCCTGAAACGTTCGGCCCTCCAGAATATTCCATTGGGGCACTTCCCAAAATGTGTTCAAAGCAAATAATGGTGTGTCAAACGGACACCCGTTTTGTCAGTTACGGGTATTTCTTAATTCAGGGACCGGTTGGGTCTGGGCCCGGTATGACATGGTATGGTCGGCCCGACGTAACAGGTCCTGAGGTCTACCTAACCCCACCCGGGTCAGACCCATCTAGGGTTGGCCCGGTTGATTGGTTTCAGCCCATAGGAGTTGGCCCATTGGTTAGCAGGCCGAGGCCGCGGTTGGCCCGGACTGCCATGTGGGGCTTGGCCAACCTGTGGTTTCCCAATGGTCCATGGGTCCAGCCTGGCACGCCACCTGATCTGGCCTGTTGGGCTGTGGGTTCAACCATCTTGGCCGACTAGCACCCGACCTGGTCCACCCGAAGGCATGCCTTTGTGTCCTGCCGGCCCCACAGTTTTAGGGCCATTTCTCCAGTCGGTTGGGTGCTGCCTCACCACATGAACAGTCAGTGGTTTGGCCAACCAATTTCATCCAATCTAGCACGGCGCGGGTCTACGGCGCTCCATCTTGTCACGACCGGCTGGCCGCGGTTACTCCGCGATGCCTCTTCTGCCACAGTTGGTCGCGCTGCACTGCTCTCGTGCGACAAGTTTGGGCCGGCCTCCTTCGGCCACGGCGGCCCACCGTCATGCCCCACCTTCCACCGCTCGTGGCTGGTTGACGTGGGTCTACTCTAGCCACTGTCAGCCATTGTCGACATTACACACCTGTAGTTTCTTTTGCGGGCCACCAGACATGATCTGGTGGTCCGTTCTTGGTGTCGTATGTGCTTACAACTCTCTCTCACTACTACCGACATAGCGTGACCCGGTATAGCGCATTCACGTCAATCTGATGAAATTATCCCCGAAGAATGGAGCATGAGCGAAGCAGTAGAGGGTCCATGCCTTGTTTTTTGGCATGCACCCTCCAGGTTAAAGTGATAGAAAGCAAGAGAAAGGTAAACCATCAAGGATAAATGTTAAACAAACCCCCCACCTGGATGAAACGTTTTCTAATGACGATCGACAAAACCTCCTTGGTTGTTGTCTTCAGTTTGTGATTTGGTGGCGCTCAAGACTGATCGCTGAAATCAGTCTCGTCCTCAAAGTGGTTGACATCGTGGTACATTGGCAGAGCTTCATCTCTTGGGGAAGTCGTGCTAACAGTCCACCCCCAGCTAGATATAAATATGAGAGGATAAATGTGTATAACTCACATAGAATTACGGAGGTTTATTTAATTAACGAACCCTCCAAATTACATCAGTGAAGTTTCAAAAATACGGTGGAGTCAAGCCATTTAATGTTTTGAAATTTCATTGGTCTTGAAACTTCCACTCATCCGTTGGAGGAATATAAACAAGGAGAAATAAAACTACATTTTAATTTTATTATTCTTTTACAAGTCCCAAAACTATCATTTTATCCTGAACTACTACGGTCGTGGTGAATCCTCCCTTAAGAGAATACTGGCACCGCAGATTCAACAGTGCCCTCATATTATTAATTCATGCAAAAGTTAAAAAGTTATAAAACCGTGCTTGCATGTTGACTGAACATACCTTAAGAAATGTTTAGAAATTAATTCTGGAAAGACTGGGCCTCAGAATCACACGCTATCAATTTTCACAGACTTGTAATAATCCAAAATAATTTTAAAAAAAATAATATAGAAATTTCCGGGTCTTTACACGTATCCATTTTTCATTAACAAAGATACACATTAAATTAATATTTTTGATTTTTTATAAATTAATGATTTAATTTAAAATGGAAAATGGCATTTTAATCAATAAAATAAAATGTGATATTTAGAGAAATTTTAATCTATGATGTCATCCTTTATTTCTATTGATGTTTTAATCCGGATATGATCTAATAAAATCATATTTTTCATTATCTATATTATTTATGACTATGATGAAGTTATTTTTATAAAAATAGGTCGCATTTCTATGAGAAAATCCTAGATAAAATTCTTATAAATCACATTTCATTTAATGGGATAAGATATGATAAATGATTTATGATATTATGTAACACATATATATGATTTTAACTATTTTTTTTATTGGACTTACATATCCCATTATTTAATTAATTAAATATAGCTATCACATTAGATATATAAAACTAAAATGGGGACTGAACTCATTTCACTAAGGGACTCAGTCTATTTTGATAGACATGAGAATGAACCTTGGCTAATGAAATTGATTGCGGAGTGAATAAAATCAACTTTTATAGTCTCAGATTTATTCGATAACGTCAATGGAAATTACATTCAATGATTATGTGTATGAACAAAATAAATTTATTATCCCTACATAATTCCCTCATAGATAGTGTTCTATTATTCCACGATAATCAATGTCATATGATTTTCCAAGAATTATTCAATTAATTATGATTATAATATATAATATAAATGCTATGGTATTTGAATGATATAGTAATATTCTAAAAAACATATTCTCAATTTATGTTTAATTGATCATTTTTTCCTACCCATCATACCCTTACAAAACTTAGAGACCATATTTTTTTCCTTTATCATGTTACGCTAAAATGTATAATGTATGATATGTCAAATAGGGGTTCTCATAATGAATAAGTAAATTGTATATAATATAGTTCATTTTTGAAACATTTGATTATGTATCCAATTTTCTAAAGATATTTGATTTATATAATTTTTTCATCGATCAAAGTACTATGAACCAATTATTCATCTAATAATATGTATTATTTAAGGATGAAATTTATTTGTTTAATATATTCCCTTAAACATAATCTTATAAAATTACCCTGTAATGTGATGAGGTTTTTCAAAACATTATAAATTCTAAATATATCATATTTTTAATTGTCACATCATTTATACATTGATATTACAAATTTAATAATCGATTTCTCTAATGTCATTCATAATTCTCTTGTATTAATTATCATTACACAATACAGTAATGGTATATAACATACACACCCATCCTTCGACTCTATCATAACAAACATTACATGTTTTATGATAGAACACCCCATCCTTGGATTATAATTTAAACACACATATATAGTTAATAATAAAACTACCTATTATCATAAAAACATCATAAGAATCATAACATAAAATTAAAAAAATATTGTAATTTTCAACATTACTCACATAAAAAATAGTTTATTGACCCATAAGAAAACATTTCTGGGTATTGAAATATCAATTACATTTATGAACATATTTGTAAATATCCATAAAAAATAGAATGATATTTTTTCAATTAACAAAACAAGGAATATTATAATGTAATTTAAATTTCAAATAATGGTTCTAGTGGAGAGAGAAGTTGTTAACACCATATATGTTAAAAAAGATCATTCAATTCACCTATTGTAAACAAGTAAAAATAAGTATATAATATAATTACAAGATTTATTTTTAAAAACATGGAATGAATGTAAAAATAAGAACACAATTTTACATTTAATTATTTCTTCATCCATTAAATAAAGTCATGAATATGTAAATTGAAGAAAAAATTTAGGTGATAATACTTCATAAAATGTGAAATGATGTTTATATTAATGTGTACCATACCTCGCGTCTACATCACCATGTAAAATATATATATTCCATAGTAATTAATATATGTTAATTAGAAAAATGAATAAGAAATTTTTTTCGTAATTTATTCATTTTATTTTATTTCATTTCATGTTATATTATGTTACATAATAAATTATGATCATGTTATATGTTTTTAGCACATTCGACTCATAAGTCCAATATGACATCTACCGGTTGATTATGGTCAATGTAGTCACTATTCAAGAATACATATAATAATAATCCTAAAATAAATAATCAATTATTTTAATCAATTATAATTTTAAAACTAACCATGAATGATTGTTAATAATAATAAACTATTCTACAATAATGGATACGGAAAATCGTAGGTAAACCTGAGTAATATTCCAATATTTCATCGATCATGATGGAAATAATATATGTGTTATTTAATATTTACATAATGGTGAATATTTAATTATTATTATATAATTTAATTAAATAAACTTTTATATAAATTTCATTTTTGTGGTTATGAAAGAAAAATCTCATCACTTCATAGTGGAGGTAATCCCCAAGTACGAATGAACATTGTCATCATTTCTAAACAGATTGAAAGATACAGAAGTATATGATATATTGTATTTAAATAATGGTAATTATGTAATTAATATCACCAACATATATATATATATATAATCCATTATTATAACCACCCATGTTTGGTTGTGAAGGAAACTGAATTACATTGGTTCGCGAAGTACTTGTCCTCCCTAAACAGAAATGATGATTTAATTTCCCATTTTATGTAAGAGGATAATGATATAAGATATCAAAATAAAATAAAATAAAAATATTCAAATTATACTGGAAAAATTATTTCAAGATTATTGAAAAATATTTCGTGGATATAGACCTTGAAATAAAACAAAACTTTCAGTTAAAGACTATACCTCATCTATGAAAAAATTCCTTTCCACTTCACCTTAAATAATATATGATGGGGTATTTAGACAAAACCAATACCTATATAATTTAGGTAGATATGTTTGGAATGGATTTTTGTATGGCTTTACTATTTTAGAATAACTTTTAAGTGCTAATAATGGAGAAGACTGGGTGCCCTTTTAATGTGAAGGGAGGGAATGTAGAGACCCGTATCTTGACGTACATGGACATTACATTACATTTGCGGAATACTTAGTACATAACAAAAACACACACACAAGGACCGTAATAGTTTAGTGTCTTTGGAAACTCGGAATATAATCTTCTAATCGTGGTGAAAGATCTTCAACATCTCCCATAAAGATCATCTTTTTTTATACCTAAAACCTTTATTTATATCCTGGGGAAAAGAAAACATAAAAGGGTGAGCTCAAATGCTCAGTAAGGGTAAACAAAAGAAATATCAATCACATCATATACATAAGAACATAACTTTTGGAAATCTTAACCTGTAAAAGAGATCATAATTTCATAACATGGGGTAAATCATGGCAGTGAAATGTAATCACAATAATCATAACATAAAACATGAAACTTTGTGGAATTCACACATAATCATAGAGAATCATTTCTTGTTAGTCAAGACTCATTTCCAAGACTATCTTAGTGGACAAAGTCCCTTTCTGAATCGAGTAACCCTCGTTTCAGTCCTGTTTCACTGAACCGGTATAACCTACCATTCCAGCCATGTCTATCTCATGAGATATAAAATCTTTACCCAATGCATTGGAGGGAGATATAGGTCCCACCCATCTTATAATGAATCCTTTCTTATGTGTGCCACATAATCATAAAACATACATCATCGCATAACACATGTAACAAAAATGGGATTCTTAAACAACATGACATCCTAAAACCATTCATATAAGATAAAGGAATTCATAAACATAATCCCATCACAACATAGTCAAATCAATGGAAAAATATGGATAGAAACAGAACCCTTTATTATCTTAGATGGAAAGTAATTTTGATAAAACACTTGAATTGAATTCTTGAGGAAAATATCCTTTCTTCTTCAAAATCAATTTCTTTTCACAAAACATCATGCAATTTTAAAAGAAATATATTTTATTGAAAATAGTCATGAAATCTTTTGGAGGAAGCTTCATGAAAATAAGGATTTATAAAACCGTAAAAATCCGTTCGTGCCGTATAAGTTAAAAACATTCTTCGTACTTTTGTCGAAAAAGTCAAAAAGTACCTCGTACGAATAACGAAAAAATATTCCTTTCATATATTTTACTAAAAACTCACCAAAGGGTAAAATTGGATATAAACTATTTTATAAATATTACATGTTGAGGAAACATGGATGTGGATGATAAAATACACCCCAGTAAATACCAAAGTATAAACAATCTCGGATAAAAATGAGATTGTGATATTTCCCTTACCTTAGGTCCGATTTGCTTTGTTCGTGTCCGAAGCTCCTGTATAATGGTTTAAATAATGTTATTGACTTATTCCAGAATCATACATATTGATATGATATCATATATGGTCATATTATTAGCTTCTTGTTAGTAATATTTCATTGTTACTTGTTACTCGGGTCTTTATAACTTTTTGTTCTTATGCGTGTTTTGTCGAATAAATTCTTATTCTTATCTTTAGGTTATAGATAATTCATTTACAGAATGGTATTAGTGTAGTATATACCATATTCATTCATTCAATTCATTTATATAATCATTATGAAATGAAGATCATGTAGAACGAGTCGCATCACATCGTGGAGACGGTATTCCGTACGTACGCACGAGTGATGATATCGTTCCTATGATCATGGAATTGTATTGGAGTATATATATATATTATTTCAGTATCAATATTACTTCATAATAATCATATATAGTTACTCATTACACCATTATACCCATCCTTGTAAGGTGATGGTGGAAAAATAGATTACACCACGGCGTGGAGACGGTATTCCGTACGTACGCACGCGCGGTGATTTCATTTTTTCGTAGGATGGATAGAAGGTGAATTAGGGTTGTTTCATATTTATAATAACATATCAGTATGTAAGTAATACTGATGTTATTACTTTATCATGAAACAACTAAAGAAGAAGAAGTTGAAGAAGAAAGAAATTGAAAAGATCAGTAATGGATATTACCTCTTCTTTGGAACGCCTCTTTGAATCCTCCACTTAAGGAACTAAGATTGGTCTTTGGAGAAGACCAGGACCTCTAGGATTATTCTAGGGAAGTGGAGAGGAGAAAATGGCAGGGGTTGTCCGAGCTTGAGTGCTCAAATTGGTGTGAGGAGGAGGGGGAGGAGGTGCCCTTTTATAAGGGAGGAGAGGGGCACCTTAGGAATATCTCAAAATATTATTTTATATTAAAGTCAAAATCGGTTTATAATGGTTCCAAAGGGTCTTATTTCGAAGCTAATGTGGGGATGGGTCGAAATCCTATCAACCAATAGGATTTAGAGAAGTTTAGGGTATTATTTTAACCTTATCAATTAGATTTAACTCTAAGTTAATTAATTTAACTTTTACCGTGTCTTTTTGTTTTCTTTCACTATATGGTTAATACACTTACTATAACATGCCAAAAGAACCCCAAATTGTTTATTATTAATATATATATCCTTATATATGTCATTTGGCTGAACCATAGATTTTTAGGAATACAATAACAATTAATAATATAATATTTGATTTAAAAACTATTTTGTGTCAATTTTGACACTATTTGATATATGATTTTTGTGAAAGTCATAACAGAATTATATGTTCGAACCAAGTTTATTAAACCAACATTAATATATCATATTAACCTAGAAAATTATTGTAATTCATAAAAAGTCTCAAATTACATTCATTTGAGCATTTATAACATCAATTATGTTAATATTTCCTTAAAAGGGTAATTACTGCATCATCGTTGTGTCATAAATAAATTAATTTATATAAAGTCTAAAAATTATAAATAAAATATCATTATGTAGGAAATCTTTTTAGATTTATAATGAATATTTATAGTCGAATTTATCTTATGTATAACCCCATATTAAAAATGTTTTAGTTATTAAACTTTGATTTTAACTATTTTAACTATTCATTAAATAATATAATATTAAATATCATAATCTAATCCAAGTGGACCTAAATGGTCATATTATATTCATAAGGTTGTCTTCGGTCGAATTACACTTATCCAATAGAATTAGGACATGTGTTAGGGTAATAGTAATATCATATTTACCCTTAGTTACCCTATTTACTATTAACCGTGGTAAAAAAAAGTAAAAAGTTACTATTCACCAAAAATTATTTTCATCTCATTGAACCACATTTTACTTACTGACATCAACCGTGTCTCTCGGATTTTTGAAATTCCATTCACAGAAGCGGTAAAATTAAGATTTATGAAAAATTAATTTTTTTAACTACCACTTAGTAGTTTCACTATTCATCAAAAATTGATGTTTTTCAGAACAATGCCAAAATTTCATCCTAAGCTATATTTCATATTCCGAATTAAAAAATGAAGTCTATTTTACCAAATTCATATCATAGAATTTTCATTAATTAATTTTATAATTAAATCCCGCTGTTAAAACAAATAGCGTGTTTTTAAGAAACAATATCTATCAAAAGATTGACACTTGATTATGTCTGGTTTAAATGTGAAATTACATCCAATGAACAACATTGTATTAAATTGTAAAAATATATTCTAAATATACTTTAAAACCACTCAAATTAATAATTTATCACTATTAATTATTTCGATTAAAAAAGTTGTTTTTAATTATAATTTAGTAATTTTCACTATTCATCAGAATATGAAAGTTATCCGAAAAGTACCAAAATTTCACCTTAGGCTAAATTCGATACTCCGAATCCAAAAATGAAGTTCATTTTGAAAAATAAGATTTACAGAGTTTTGAAAATTTATTATTACTATTCATAACGGCTAGTTTTAATAATATTTTAATAGGATATCGTTGTTTAGTGAAAATCGGTATTGCGTATTACACACGCTATCGAGGAAGGTCGTGATTGCGTGTAATGAAAGGCAAGTCAAGGATGCGTGTTGTGCAAGATCCTTTTGGTGTAGCGTACAACACAAGACATTAATTAAAAAGAATATTTTTTATAAAATCTTGGGCTGTTACATTCTACCCCCCTTAAAATGAATTTCGCCCTCGAAATTCGTCGGGGTTATAAATGGTTTACTATTCGAAAGTTTCATTAATAGAAACCCACATCGTAAAAAGGAATATCAAAACCAATCTTTAAAAACAAAAGTATGAAACGTTACGGTTACCCAAATAAACTAATCATTGGGTTTCCACATAGGTGAAAATATGGATATGGAAGAGAAATCTAACCATCATGTTCTGATGGAGAGTGGTAGAGAACATGGCTATGGAAAAGCCAGTAATCACAAATCCATAGATTTGTGATGATATAAGGTACCATCTGATTCATCAGGTATAAGATCACTAGGACAACATTTTTGGTTTTCAAGATCATTTCCCTAAAGTTGAAAATTTGAATTAGAATAAATACTTACTTTATTTTGGTACAATCTCACTGTTGTTCGTGCCTTGAACAATTTCCAATTCATCACTTTAATAAATGAAGTTGAATTTGTTATTAGCAGATCATGTGATAGAATGACGGGTCATTCCATCTGTCTCAAACAAAAGGTTAGCAAAAATTATATGCATAAGTCGATCTATAGTGAGATTAATCATATATGGTTCCTAAAATGGACTTATACTTCATATATCATACTGATTAATATAATAAAACTAGTTTCTACTAAACAGGGACTTCCTGTAGGCCAGTGGTAGGCGATAAAGGCCAGTCGCACTTCGGTTGTGGGTTCGATTCCCACAGCCTTGTCCGAAGCGATGGGCTGTCACCCGTCCTGCAGGTTGTCCTTTTTCCAAAACTATATAACATCCCATCAATAATATCGAAAAAAACAAACAATACTAACTTATGTCCAACATAATCCATTCCAATCTTTTAGGCTTATCCATAATACTGCAGTCGACTCTCATAATATAGTGAAAATGATTACCAGAGATTTAACACCATCATTGATCCCCATATATCATAAGATATGTTTTGTTGGTCACATTCCAAACATTCAAAGTCCTTAATCGTGTATTCTCTTGAATACCTTAGTGAAAACATGAATGCAGTTAAAATTTAACACCTTCCACATACTAAAATCCTCAAAATTCTATATACTCAAACCATGATATCACTTAGTCCTTATATCAATCATGAGCTCATGATTACTGTTAAACATTTCATTTTCTCGTTTTCCCTTCATTATGCGCATAATATCTCAATCACTTTGAATACCACATTAGACCAATACATAAATATTCCAATATTCCAAGATACAACATTATTTTGGAATCCCATTACATAAACACTTAATCATTCCACCACATCGTTGTCATATTCAACATTGCCAATAGTGATCGCATGTGACTTCCCTTTGTCCTTTGCCTTAAGCGGTTCCTCATGTCGATCATCACTAACCCTTGGATTAGAGCATTTATTAGCATAATGCCCCATTTCCTTGCACTTGAAGCATTGAAGTGTTGGTTGTACGTTCTCTGCAGTGTTTGCTTTATTCACTTCATTAGAATCCCATTTTCCATTACTTCGACACTCAGCTGCTCGATGACCTTCTTTTCCACACTTAAAACATTTTCTAGTCCCTTTAAGACAATCTCCACCATGCTTCTTTCCACACTTTGTGCATAAGGAAACATTCATCTTCTTTTCACCATTATTCTGAGTTTTCTCCTTGAACTCCATCTTTCGTTTCTTGTCAAACCCATGAGATGGATATGTAACACCAACTTCCATTTCTACCTTGATAGCACAACGCACAATTTCTTCATAGCTACTGAAGTCTCTTATAGCTAATGCCCTTCGAAGACTTGGTTTTAAGCCACTGAAAAATCGATCAACTTTACTTTCAGGTTGGATGATAATACCAGAAGCGTACCTTGCAAGTCTTGTAAAATTCGCTTCATAGGTACCAACAGATTCATCATCCCTTTGCTTCAGTTCAAGAAACTCTTTCTCCATCTTTGTTCGGAGAATACGAGGGAAGTACTTATTGAAAAATAAGTTCTTGAACTCCTCCCATTCCATAGACTCAATTTCATCCCTTTGCCTCGTATTCTTAATAAGATTCCACCATTGATCAGCATCTCCTTCCAAACGATACACTGCTAGGATGACTTTATCATGTTCAGAACATTGAAGAACTGAAAATATCTTTTCAGTAGTACTAATCTATTGTTCAGCAACTAATGGATCAGTAGACCCACTGAAAGAAGGTGGACGCTGCCTCATGAAGGATTCAACAGAATGTTGCTCCTTCCTTTGCTCGTTTGGAAGTCCTGCATTATTCATAGCTTGAGAAAGTTGTGTGAGCATGGCTACAAGATTTTGCATTCCGGCTCCCATATCGTTTGGTTGCTCAGGGGGACAATCATTGCATTTCCATCACATTCCACATTAACACGGTTTCTTCGGGTTCCAGCCATCGTCTAAAACCCCAAAAGAATAGTATGAGAGGCAAAAATCATGCTAGGGAAAACAACATAATAAAGGGGTAGTACCCTCAATATCTAACATCTTAGGTTAAATTTGAAGATCGTTAGCGCAATTCTAGGACTATAACCTATACGTATACTTAACCTTAGAGACATCCCTAGACATACCTTAGAAATATCTATAGGGATCTCACTAACGTTTTCGCATCCTAGTTTCCAAAGGTTGACTAAACCTTTCCTCTGATACCAACTGTAGAGACCCGTATCTTGACGTACATGGACATTACATTACATTTGCGGAATACTTAGTACATAACAAAAACACACACACAAGGACCGTAATAGTTTAGTGTCTTTGGAAACTCGGAATATAATCTTCTAATCGTGGTGAAAGATCTTCAACATCTCCCATAAAGATCATCTTTTTTTATACCTAAAACCTTTCTTTATATCCCGGGGAAAAGAAAACATAAAAGGGTGAGCTCAAATGCTCAGTAATGGTAAACAAAAGAAATATCAATCACATCATATACATAAGCACATAACTTTTGGAAATCTTAACCTGCAAAAGAGATCATAATTTCATAACATGGGGTAAATCATGGCAGTGAAATGTAATCACAATAATCATAACATAAAACATGAAACTTTGTGGCATTCACACATAATCATAGAGAATCATTTCTTGTTAGTCAAGACTCATTGCCAAGACTATCTTAGTGGACAAATTCCCTTTCTGAATCGAGTAACCCTCGTTTTAGTCCTGTTTCACTGAACCGGTATAACCTACCATTCCATCCATGTCTATCTCATGAGATATAAAATTTTACCCAATGCATTGGAGGGAGATATAGGTCCCACCCATCTTATAATGAATCCTTTCTTATGTGTGCCACATAATCATAAAACATACATCATTGCATAACACATGTAACAAAAATGGGATTCATAAACAACATGACATCATAAAACCATTCATATAAGATAAAGGAATTCATAAACATAATCCCATCACAACATAGTCAAATCAATGGAAAAATATGGATAGAAACAGAACCCTTTATTATCTTAGATGGAAAGTAATTTTGATAAAACACTTGAATTGAATTCTTGAGGAAAATATCCTTTCTTCTTCAAAATCAATTTCTTTTCACAAAACATCATGCAATTTTAAAAGAAATATATTTTATTGAAAATAGTCATGAAATCTTTTGGAGGAAGCTTCATGAAAATAATGATTTATAAAACCGTAAAAATCCGTTCGTGCCGTATAAGTTAAAAACATTCTTCGTACTTTTTTCGAAAAAGTCAAAAAGTACCTCGTACGAATAACGAAAAAATATTCCTTTCATATCTTTTACTAAAAACTCACCAAAGGGTAAAATTGGATATAAACTATTTTATAAATATTACAATTTGAGGAAACATGGATGTGGATGATAAAATACACCCCAGTAAATACCAAAGTATAAACAATCTTGGATAAAAATGAGATTGTGATATTTCCCTTACCTTAGGTCCGATTTGCTTTGTTCGTGTCTGAAGCTCCTGTATAATGGTTTAAATAATGTTATTGACTTATTCCAGAATCATACATATTGATATGATATCATATATGGTCATATTATTAGCTTCTTGTTAGTAATATTTCATTGTTACTTGTTACTCGGGTCTTTATAACTTTTTGTTCTTATGCGTGTTTTGTCGAATAAATTCTTATTCTTATCTTTAGGTTATAGATAATTCATTTACAGAATGGTATTAGTGTTGTATATACCATATTCATTCATTCAATTCATTTATATAATCATTATGAAATGAAGATCATGTAGAACGAGTCGCATCACATCGTGGAGACGGTATTCCGTACGTACGCACGAGTGATGATATCGTTCCTATGATCGTGGAATTGTATTGGAGTATATATATATATTATTTCAGTATCAATATTACTTCATAATAATCATATATAGTTACTCATTACACCATTATACCCATCCTTGTAAGGTGATGGTGGAAAAATAGATTACACCACGGCGTGGAGACGGTATTCCGTACGTACGCACGCGCGGTGATTTCATTTTTTCGTAGGATGGATAGAAGGTAAATTAGGGTTGTTTCATATTTATAATAACATATCAGTATGTAAGTAATAATTATGTTATTACTTTATCATGAAACAACTAAAGAAGAAGAAGTTGAAGAAGAAAGAAATTGAAAAGATCGGTAATGGATATTACCTCTTCTTTGGAACGCCTCTTTGAATCCTCCACTTAAGGAACTAAGATTGGCCTTTGGAGAAGACCAGGACCTCTAGGATTATTCTAGGGAAGTGGAGAGGAGAAAATGGCAGGGGTTGTCCGAGCTTGAGTGCTCAAATTGGTGTGAGGAGGAGGGGGAGGAGGTGCCCTTTTTTAAGGGAGGAGAGGGGCACCTTAGGAATATCTCAAAATATTATTTTATATTAAAGTCAAAATCGGTTTATAATGGTTCCAAAGGGTCTTATTTCGAAGCTAAAGTGGGTATGGGTCGAAATCCTATCAACCAATAGGATATAGACAAGTTTAGGGTATTATTTTAACCATATCAATTAGATTTAACTCTAAGTTAATTAATTTAACTTTTACCATGTCTTTTTGTTTTCCTTCACTATATGGTTAATACACTTACTATAACATGCCAAAAGAACCCCAAATTGTTTATTATTAATATATATATCCTTATCTAAGTCATTTGGCTGAACCGTAGATTTTTAGGAATAAAATAACAATTAATAATATAATATTTGATTTAAAAACTATTTTGTGTCAATTTTGACACTATTTGATATATGATTTTTGTGAAAGTCATAACAGAATTATATGTTCGAACCAAGTTGATTAAATCAACATTAATATATCATAGTAACCTAGAAAATTAGTGTAATTCATAAAAAGTCTCAAATTACATTCATTTGAGCATTTATAACATCAATTATGTTAATATTTCCTTAAAAGGGTAATTACTGCATCATCGTTGTGTCATAAATAAATTAATTTATTTAAAGTCTAAAAATTATAAATAAAATATCATTATGTAGGAAATATTTTTAGCTTTATAATTAATATTTATAGTCGAATTTATCTTATGTATAACCCCATATTAAAAATGTTTTAGTTATTAAACTTTGATTTTAACTATTTTAACTATTCATTAAATAATATAATATTAAATGTCATAATCTAATCCAAGTGGACCTAAATGGTCATATTATATTCATAAGGTTGTTTTCGGTCGAATTACACTTATCCAATAGAATTAGGACATGTGTTAGGGTAATAGTAATATCATATTTACCCTTAGTTACCCTATTTACTATTAACCGTGGTAAAAAAAAGTAAAAAGTTACTATTCATCAAAAATTATTTTCATCTCATTGAACCACATTTTACTTACTGACATCAACCGTGTCTCTCGGATTTTTGAAATTCCATTCACAGAAGCGGTAAAATTAAGATTTATGAAGAAATTAATTTTTTTAACTACCACTTAGTAGTTTCACTATTCATCAAAAATTGATGTTTTTCAGAACAATGCCAAAATTTCATCCTAAGCTATATTTCATATTCCGAATTCAAAAATGAAGTCTATTTTACCAAATTCATATCATAGAATTTCCATTAATTAATTTTATAATTAAATCCCGCTATTAAAACAAATAGCGTGTTTTTAAGAAACAATATCTATCAAAAGATTGACACTTGATTATGTCTGGTTTAAATGTGAAATTACATCCAATGACCAACATTGTATTAAATTGTAAAAATATATTCTAAATATACTTTAAAACCACTCAAATTAATAATTTATCACTATTAATTATTTCGATTAAAAAAGTTGTTTTTAATTATAATTTAGTAATTTTCACTATTCATCAGAATATGAAAGTTATCCGAAAAGTACCAAAATTTCACCTTAGGCTAAATTCGATACTCCGAATCCAAAAATGAAGTTCATTTTGAAAAAATAAGATTTACAGAGTTTTAAAAAGTGATTATTACTATTGATAACGGCTAGTTTTAATAATATTTTAATAGCATATCGTTGTTTAGTGAAAATCGGTATTGCGTATTACACACGCTATCGAGGAAGGTCGTGATTGCGTGTAATGAAAGGCAAGTCAAGGATGCGTGTTGTGCAAGCTCCTTTTGGTGTAGCGTACAACACAAGACATTAATTAAAAAGAATATTTTTTATAAAATCTTGGGCTGTTACAGGGAAACTCTTCAAATTTCTTAAATTATTAAATTAATATAAACTAATAGTCATCATAAATAGATACCAAACATATATAATTAGAATATATTATTTTAATGGGTATAAATACTATAATCCAAAATAAATTTTTATTTCATGATTATATGTTTACTCGAATCTGTTTGTTTTAACCATCTTAATCACTTTTTTTTAAGAAAACATCATATAGAGTTGTATACTCATTATGGGTCAACATAGCTATCATAAATGGATTACTTTTCCACAAATGGATCATAATTGATACATCCGACGTATTAAAATAACATTGTTGAATATTTTAACTTAATTAAATTTTAATCATTTTATAATTTATATTTTTTTATAAAATTCAATTAATTAAATATTTGGAACAATTAATTTAATTTAAAATTTTAAACAACATAGAAACTATGGAAATTGAAAATAAAATTTAAAATTATTTCTAAAAATTTATTATTTAACTAACATATTTTTTAAACATAATTATTAGTTTAAAATATATTACTTTTTATATTTTTTGAAATCATTTATTTTATTATTCTATAAATTGAATAAATACATTATCAGCATTAAATAATTATTTATGCTAAATATTTAATTAACAAAATATAGAAATAAATTAACATGAAAAAAGCATTTATTGATCACTTAAAATATTTAGAACCCAATATATCTTTTTTTCATATTTATTTTAAAATTTATGATATTATAAAACAAATAGAAAATAATTTTTGACTTTTATTTCCATAATACAATATAATGCATAAAATGAAATAAATATGGAACCATGTTTTCATATCTTAGAAACATGGATTGAAATGGATTAGTAAGAATGACCCAATATGATAATGGAATGTGTTAATTTCAATTTTAATCTATATCATATAATTTTAACCCTTAATTTTTTATTTTACCATTACCATGGTGGTAATTATTTATTATGGCTACAATTCATAATGAAAAAATAAAAGTGAAAAATTTAATAAATGATTACCTTATAATTCTGAATAATTAATCTTATTTTCAATATTCAATTTCTATATTTTTCATAAATTAATTTTATATTAAAACTGAAAATGAAATAAAAAACATTTTTTCAATGAAATTAATTTTTAAGTATTAAAATATTTTTTTACCAAATTCGTGTATAAAATTAATATTAAATACTATAATTATATAATTCTTTATAAAATATTGTATTTTAATATTAAAAATAATAAATAATACAATTTTACTTTTTTAATGAATTAAAATGATATATAATTTTAAATAAAAATAATTATTTTTCTCAATTCTATGAAAAATCAATATTTTCCAAAAAATATAAATATTTCAACACAAAATAATTTTGATATGTTGACTTCAAAAGAAATAAAATTTTATAAAATAGTATTAATAAAATATTAATAAATTAATTATATTATTTTTCCCAAAAAATCTATAAATCTTATAATTGATAAAAGATTATTTCTTTGGAATAAATTGATTTTTCTATCAAATGATTGATTATTTTATGATCATTTAAAAATAAATTAATATAGACTAGGAAATTTATGTTTATATATGACATAATTTAGTTAATTATATTAATACCCACAAATTTAATTCCATGGTTATTATGACCATTTTTGAAAAATAATATTTCAAATTTTATTTATACTCTATGTTGGTTGTCACATACGCTATCAAACATAGTAATATTTTAAAAATATTAGTATGTTAATTTATACCCAGCTAATAAATTTAAACCATACAATTTTAAAAATATCTTAGTAATTAACTATTTTTTGTCTAAAAATTCATTTATTGAAATACCACATTGAAATTATTTCTAATAAAGATTCCTTTTTTAAATAGAGACAATGGATATTTGAAGGTCTTTTTGAATAATGTATAATTCTAAAAAAATATAATATTCATGGGAAGGGAAAATTTGCAATGCTGAAAATAGTTTGAGGTCCAAATAGTGATGGATTGTACGTGAGATCACTTACCCCAATAATGTGAATGATCGTGATAAGGTTAATAAATAGAAAACCATTATCAAAAATTTTTGGAAAACACTATTGATTCATTCGAAATTAATGTAATATGATTTCGTTTTTATTTGTTTGAAATCTATTTCTAGGATATAATGAAACCATTTTCCATAAATAATGAGAACATACAAAAACATACAAACTTAAAATGTGGAATTTCATAATTTAATCAATTTCAACCACAATATCAATTGTTTTCACTGATTGGTATTCAAGATGATTTTCATAGATGAAGCACTAAAATAATAATCCTTTAAATCACATAATCTGAAAAATATAACCATGTATTCATTATATATGTATATATTCACCAAAATAATTTGGTTAGTATGAAATAAATTTTAAAATGAAGAAACCATCATATAATAAAACATCATTAATAACAAATTCCTCAAAAATAAAACAAAAAATTCATTATATATCATAGAATAAACAAGTCACCATTAAATTATTCAAAACATTCCATCAAATGATTAAAATACAATAATCATTTCCATTTTATCACATATTATTTTAAGAGTAACATAATATTTTTTCTCTAAATAACATCAATAAAGTTTAATATCTCAAAACCGAAATTTATTTTACGTATTCATATAATATGAAATATATTCTTATTATTTGGATAAATAACCATAATCAACCTAAAACCATTGTAAAATCATATTTGATTTGAATATATAATTCAACATTTATTCCATTAAAATTAAAATATCACTCTGTTCAAAATACTTATATAAGGTTCGAAAAACAAGGAACTTCTTCTAAAATATAAATAATCCCTGAATGACCAAATCACTTTTTAATAACATGTATATCTATATAATACAGTAGATATTCCAAAAAACAGATTATTCAATTTCTATCATATGTTTTAAGCAAAACATTTAATGTATTGCAAATAATGAAATCATTTATGTTAGTATTAGACATTTCACCAGACACATACATTGATTTTGGGGTATAGACCCGTGAAATTTATGAATTTGATAGGTTTTCTTCCTAGATGATGTTATCTCTTTCATGGGAATTTTATTAATATAATTCGAGAAATGTAACTAATAATATAATGAAAATCATCAAAATAAACTTAATTTCTTAAATATTATAAAATATATTTTCCTAAAATCATATAACATACCTTTCAACTTTTATCCCAAAAAATGAACTTTTATTTATTTAAAAATGTAATTTATATTAAACCTAATAGTTATATATACCTCAAAAAATAATTTGTCTTACAAAAAACAATTTATCACCATAGAATCCCTTCACATGAAATCTAAAAGAGGATGTCCACATTGTTGAACCTATGATTAACTATAAACATATAAAACCATATTGGAAACCATATCTCTAATGTTAAACTCAAGTTAGAACATTCTAATCCCTAAAGATAGCTAAACCATTAATCTAATAGAAACAGAATGGACCCATTATTTACATTTAATAATAATTACGTTGATGTAGAAAATTCATTCTATTATATTTGAGGATAGTTATGGTTTAGTGTTTTTGAGGATTATTATATAACCATTATATGAATAAAAACATCATCAGATAGTGCACAATTCTATATAATTTTATTATTTCCACAAATCAAAACTTTTAAGGATTTACATATTTTCTTTTCATAACACAACATAAAAATTTACATATTAACATTATACAATTTCCTACTCATCTGTAAAAACATAATAAAAATAATTTTGAAATGTGGAATGAGAATAAAAATAATCACAAGGGACATATAAATATAAATAATGATACATGTTTGTAGACCCCAGAAAACGCGTCCCTGAAATTTTCCAAATGCTTCCATACACGATCCAGGATCGTAGAAGTTTTCTTAAGCTTCGATTTGGTATGTCGTAGGGCCCGAACGGAGTTACGGATTAGGAGTTATGGACGTTTGAATTTGGGCTGGAAATCTGGTTCGTGAAGCCCATTCGTGAAGCTCCCTCCGTGATCGCGGAGCGCCGCCGCGAAGTAATGAGGCGAGAGGCTCTGCGAACCTGTTTGACGTTCGCGATGCGCCATGAAGACAACTCGCGAAGCACTGATGCAAAGCACCGCCGCGAAGCTCCGGAGGCGGTAACTCTCCGTGAACGAATTTGATGTTCGCGGGCCCGCCGCGAAGCTCCGGAGGCGGTAACTCTCCGTGAACGAATTTGACGTTCGCACGCCCGCCGCGAAGCTCCGGAGGCGGTACCTCTCCGCGAATGAATTTGTCGTTCGCGAGCTCACCGCGAAGCTCCTGAGGCGGCGCGGAAGTTCTGCTTCGCGGCGACCCTTGCCTATAAATACCCAGCTCACCCAACATCTCAGGAGGACGGCCACGACCACTTCGCCCCTTGGGCGGCCGAGTGGAGCTCCGCATTGCAGCTCCGCGAAGCTATGCTCCGCGAGCCGAGACTCCACGATTCTATGCTCCGTGAGCCTATGCTCCGCGATGCTGCTTCGTGAGACCAAGCTCCGCAAGAGCCGTTTTCTCCGCGAGCCAATTCTCCGCGATGCGGCTCCGCGAGACCAAGCTTCGCGAGAGCCCTTTGCTCCGTGAGCCCATGCTCCACGATGCTACTCCGCGATACCCCTTTGCTCCGCGAGAGACCATTGCTCCACGAGGCCATGCTTTGTGAAGATACTTCGCGAAGACCTATCCTTCGCGAGGATCCTACCATCGCGCCCACCGGTCCAAACCGCGGGGGATGCGCCCCCGCACCCCCGCTCGGGGTTACTGCCGGGCTGGGGTCCCGGCCCACCGGGCCGGTCCCTTCCCAACCATCACAGACCCCCATGAATAATGGAGAGTCACACCGCGAACTTTTCGGGCCAGGATGTCGGGATTTCCATTGCGCCCTTATGCGCTCCCACCTTCCACCTATGGAATACCATGATTTGATACACTCCTCCACACACCATGAAACACCTTGAGTTGATGTATTCCTCTTGGTTTGATTCCTATGTCGTGAGTTGAGGTTCTCATCATTAATTCTCCATGTACCTTGAGTCGAACCATTCCTCATGCAACTCCTCCAAACCCAATCACTTGGATCCTATTCTAGGTTGAACCAGAAAGGGCCGCCCTTGCTTAAGTCCCAACACCAACCATTTCTAGGCACCTTCTACCTAATAGTCCTTTCTACATGACTCTAAACTGTAGTAATCCTTATGTTCCAAACATAGGATGCCTCTCGCCCTATACGAGAGATGCCTCATGCTCCAAGCCTGAGATGCCAATAGTCCTATCTACATGACTATAAACTGTAGAACTCCCTATCTAACAAATGATAGGATGCCTCTTGACCTATATGAGAGATGACTTATGCTCCAAGCATGAGATGCCAACAGTCCTATCTACACGACTCTAAACTGTAGTTCCCCCTGTCTAACAAATGATAGGATGCCTCTTGATCCAAATAAGAGATGCCTTGTTCTCCAAGCCTGAGATGCTAACAGTCCAATCTACATGACTTTAAACTGTAGTAATCCCTATGTTCCAAACATAGGATGCCTCTTCCATTAAACAAGATATGACTTATGCTCCAAGAATAAGACGCCTAACGCCATGACTACAGTGGCATGATTCCAACGCCCCTTGGCATTATCCCTCTTTTGCAGCACTGCATAGGTCAAGGCCTCAATTCATCAGTGATTTGGGATGCCCTCATGGCCAGACATGAGGAAGACATTACAGATGGATTCCTGGCATAAGCCCCATTCGCCATTGCCGCTCCATAGCGCCCCCCCGGGAAACTTCATTGCATAAGCCCCATTCACCATTGCCGCTCCTTAGTAGCACCTGGGCAGCTTCCAAGTGTAAGCCCCATTCACCATTGCCGCTCCTTAGCGGCACCCGGGCAGCTTCCTCGCGTAAGCCCCATCCACTGTTGTGATCCCAATCAGCGGTAAGCCGTTGATATCCCTTTGCACCGGTAATCTGTTAACAACCCTATGCAGCGGTAAGCCATTGAAATCATTTTCTAGCAGCACCCGGGCAGCTTCCTCGCGTATTCCCCATCCAATTTTGTGATCCCAATCAGTGGTAAGCCGTTGATATCCATTTGCAGCGGTAAGCCGTTGACAACCCTATGCAGCGGTAAGCCGTTGACATCATTTTCTAGCGGTAATCCGTTGTGACCCAATCCATCTGTAAGCCATTACAACCCCATTCAGCGGTAAGACATTGACATCCTCATACAGCGGTAAGTTGTTGTGATCCTATCCCGCGGTAAGCTGTTGTGATCCTTATCCAGCGGCAAGCCGTTGTGATCCTTATCCAGCGGTAAGCCGTTATGACCCAATCCAGCAGTAAGCCGTCGAAACCCCCAATCGGTGGTAAGCCATCCTCAGAAGAACTATGTGGTCTTTGATCCATGTCAAGGCATGGTACGTAGGAAGCCTCTTCAAGGCTCAATCCCAAAATCATCGTCATTCTTCACTATGGGCCTCCATCCTAGAGTAAGTGCCAGCACCATGGGCCGCCTAACGCGTAAGCTCCTCTTCGCTTCTCATGGACGCATCCTTCGCAACGTGATCGTCGGGTCCTTGCAACCTCTTGTTTCTCACACCGAGCATAACTCACGTGGGCTTAGAGTGAGCACCGATCCTGACCCCCATCCCACAGCGAACTACGATGACTTTGATCCATGTCAAGGCATGGTACATAGGAAGCCTCCATGAGGTTCAAGCCCACCCGTCGTCTACTCACGTCGGGTCCCATTCCCGTCCAGCACGACGTTAAACTGTATTCCGGTCAAATGGAAAGCCGTTGCGAACCATCCCACAGCGAACTACGAGGACATTGATCCATGTCAAGGCATGGTACGTAGGAAGCCTCCATGAGGTTCAAGCCCACCCATCGTCTACTCACGTCGGGTCCCATTCCCATCCAGCATGACGTTAACCTGCATTCCCGTCTAATGGAAAGCCGTTGCGACCCACCCCCAGCGAACTACGAGGACTCTGATCCATGTCAATTCATGGTACGTATGAAGCCTCCATGAGGTTCAAGCCCACCCATCGTCTACTCACGTCGGGTCCCATTCCTGTCCAACACGACGTTAAACTCAATTCAGGTCTAATGGAAAGCCGTTGCGACCCATCCCACAGCGAACTACGAGGACTTTGATCCATGTCAAGGCATGGTACGTAGGAGGCCTCCATGAGGTTCAAGCCACATTGCTCGGTCGTTCGTTCACGTCGAGTTTCGCCCCCATCCAGCATGACGTTAAACTGCATTCCGGTCCAATGGCAAGACGTTGCGACCCACCCCCAGCGAACTACGAGGACTTTGATCAATGTCATGGCATGGTACGTAGGAAGCCTCCATGAGGTTCAAGCCCACCCATCGTCTACTCACGTCGGGTCCCATTCCCGTCCATCACGACGTTAAACTGCATTCCAGTCCAATGGCAAGCCGTTGCGATCCATCCCACCCGAACTACGAGGACTTTGATCCATGTCAAGGCATGGTACGTAGGAAGCCTCCATGAGGTTCAAGCCACATTGCTCGGTCGTTCGTTCACATCGAGTTTCTCCCCCATCCAGCATGATGTTAAACTGCATGTCCTCATCCAGCATGATGTTAAACTATATGCCACCTTTCTTGTCCTGCATGACATTAAACTGCACACCCATTCCCACCTGAACTACGAGGTCTTTGATCCATGTCAAGGCATGGTAGGTAGGAAGCCTTCCAGAGGTTCATGCCCACCACTCATTGGACCAAGGTCAACTTTCACGTCGGTTCACCAAAAAAGTCCCACCTGAACTACATGGTCTTTGATCCATGTCAAGGCATGGTACGTAGGAAGCCTTCAGAGGTTCAAGCCCACCACTCATTGGACCAAGGTCCACTTTCACATCGGTTCTCCGACAAATCCCCATTTGAACTACGAGGTCTTTGATCCATGTCAAGGCGTGGTACGTAGGAAGCCTCCACGAGGTTCAAGCCCACCCATCATCCAATTCACGTCGTGTTCTACCTACGTCCAACATGACGTTAAACAACAATTCCAGTCCGACGGTGAGCCGTTGTGACCAAACCGAACTAAGAGGCCTTTGATCCATGTCAAGGCATGGTACGTAGGAAGCCTCCATGAGGTTCAAACCCACCATCCGGTCGTTCCGACCTCATTTACGTCAGTTCACCCTCGTCCCGCATGACGTTAAACTGTATTCCCCAACCCGAACTACGAGGACTTTGATCTGTGTCAAGGCATGGTACGTAGGAATCCTCCCAGAGGTTCAAGCCCATCTCCCATCGGGCCAAGGTCCCTCACTTACATCGGTTCGCCGACACCCACCGACCATCGTTTATTTACGTCAGGGTTCACTATCATCCTGCATGACGTTAAACAGTATTTCATCCTTTGAACTATGAGGATTTTGATCCATGTCAAGCCATGGTACGTAGGAAACCTTCCCAAGGTTCACGCCCACCGCTAGTGGACCCACGGGTCTACTTTCACGTAGGTTCACCGATGAAACCCTTTGAACTATGAGGTCTTTGATCCATGTCAAGGCATGGTACGTAGGAAGCCTCCCCGAGGTTCATGCCCATCTCTCATCGGACGGAGGTCCACCTTCACGTCGGTACGCTGACGACATTCATCGGACCAAGGTCCACCTTCACGTTGGTTCGCTGAGAACATTCATCGGACCAAGGTCCAAATTCACGTCGGTTTACCAGCACCATCCCGAACTACGCAGACATTGATTCCCTGCCACGGGGATATGTAGGAAGCCTCTTCAAGGTTCAAGCCCAACATCACTGTCGCCCCTGCGATGGTCCCATTTCATTCCCCCTCGACTTCATTCATCTATCTGTCACCCATCATGATTCTCACCCGAGCCGCCACATCCCGGTGGGATCATGCCATCCACCTCCTCGCTGCTCCTAGCAGCGCATGGGCCGCTTTCCACGTGTAAGCCCCATCATATCTCCAGGTCGTTGTCCTCTGCGTACACCCCGATTCATCACCCCTTCAAACTACGTGGGTTTTGATCCCTTTCCTCTACACAGGGTACGTAGGAAACCTCCAAGAGGATCAATCCCAACCAATGGTAATCCATGGTGTCCCCCATACTGGGGTGCACTTCCCCTGATCCGCCCTCAGTGGTGTTCAGATCATCCATTACGGTGTGACGTCTCCCCTCTATGGGGCGCACCACCGCAGATCCTTCTTCATTGGGTATTCTGATCCATCCCCTTGGTAAACCATCTAGGTGTTCCCTCCTAGGGATGTACCACTAGTGCAGAAAACGTTTTTTACGTCACCATTTTTTACGTCGGTTATATAAAACCGACGTCATAATATGTAAAATGAGGGTTTTTACGTCGGTTATTTAATAACCGACGTAAAACCCTGTGTTTAGTACACCTTTAACGTCGGTTATTTTGATAACCGATGTTATTAATAGCGCGGCTTCGTTTTTTCCGTCGGTTATACAATAACCGCCGTAAAAAACAGAAGCGGGGGGCGTTTGTTACGTCGGTTATTCAATAACTGACGTAACAAACGCGGTTTTTGAAGGCCTTTTTACGTCGGTTATAAAATAACCGACGTAAAAAAAGAATCTGCAGATGTTTTTGACGTCGGTTATGGAATAACCGACGTAATAAAACGCGGATTTTGAGCCCATTATAACGACGATTATAGAATAACCGACGTAAAAAAAGAATCGGAGGAAGGTTTTTACGTCGGTTATTGAATAACCGACGTTATAAATGTTTTAAAAAAAATTATAACGTCGGTTATTGAATAACCGACGTGATAACTCATTTAAAAATTTACCCAGACCCGTGGATTGACATTCACGAGTTTACCTTCGACAGTCGCGACTCGTCTCTCTCGCGCGTAAACCCGAATCGGCTCGTCCATTTCGTTGGTTTAGATTCGTTTTGCAATCATCGTTTCTCATATTTAATCTCCTCAGATCAATCATCTAAACTCGTAGCACTCAGGTAATCCTCCCACTCGTTCGTTTTTTTCGCGGATAGTATATATATATGTGTTGTGATTTTTTTGTTGAAACTAGCTAAGATTCATCGATTGCGAACCCTTTTAACTCGTTTTGGCACCATAATCTTATTTATCATCCCTAGATCTATTTGTTCGACTTGCAATATTGAGTAATTTTATGATTTCACTAATTTTTCATCGTTTTCTATAAATCCCCGAGAGGGCTGGGGCGTGTCCATTTGGATGGGTTGCCCTTTTACAGTTGTTACTACTTTCTTCACACACAACCATGGCATAGGTGCATGGATTTGGGGTCGGGGGGTGTCCAGGGGGGTTTACAAGGGGGTGGGTGGGTGTGGGGGGCTGTCCAAGGGTGTGGGTGGGTGTTGGGGGGTGTCCAGGGGGGTGTCCAAGGGGGTAGGGGGGTGGGGGTGGTGTTTAGGAGGGGTGGGGGGGGCTGTCCAGAGGGTTGGGGGGTGTCCAGGGGGGTGTCCAAGCAGGTCGGGGGTGGGGGGTTGTGTCCAAGAGGGGTGGGGGTGCTTTCTAGAGGGGTCGGGGGCTGTCTAGAGGGGTCGGGGGGTGTCCAGGGTGGTGTCCAAGGGGATGGGTGGGTGTGGGGGGCTGTCCAAGGGAGTGGCGGCATGTCCAGAGGGGTCGGTGTGGTGTCCAGGGGGGTGTCCAAGGGGGTGGATGGGTGTGGGGGCTGTCCAAGGGGGTGGATGGGTGTGGGGGGCTGTCCAAGTGGGTGGCGACCTCTCCAAAGGGTATTTGGGGTTGTCCGGGTGGGTGGGGGGGGGGGGGGGCTGCCCAGAGGGTTGGGGGATGTCCAGGGGGGTGTCCAAGGGGGTAGGGGGTGGGGGTGGTGTCCAGGAGGGGTGGGGGGCTGTCCAGAGGGGTCGGGGGCTGTCCAGAGGGTTGGGGGTGTCCAGGGGGGGTGTCCAAGCAGGTCGGGGCGTAGGGGGTTGTGTCCAGGAGGGGTGGGGGTGCTTTCTAGAGGGGTCAGGGGCTGTCCAGAGGGGTCGGGGGGTGTCCAGGGTGGTGTCCAAGGGGATGGGTGGGTGTGGGGGGCTGTCCAAGGGGGTGGCGGCCTGTCCAGAGGGGTCGGTGGGGTGTCCAGGGGGGTGTCCAAGGGGGTGGATGGGTGTGGGGGGCTGTCCAAGGGGGTGGATGGGTGTGGGGGGCTGTCCAAGTGGGTGGCGGCCTCTCCAGAGGGTATTTGGGGTTGTCCGGGTGGGTGGGGGGGCTTCCCAGAGGGTTGGGGGATGTCCAGGGGGGTGTCCAAGGGGGTAGGGGGTGGGGGGTGGTGTCCAGGAGGGGTGGGGGCTGTCCAGAGGGGTCGGGGGGTGTCCAGAGGGTTGGGGGGTGTCCAGGGGGGTGTCCAAGCAGGTCGGGGGTGGGGGGTTCTGTCCAGGAGGAATGGGGGTGCTTTCTAGAGGGGTCAGGGGCTGTCCAGAGGGGTCGGGGGGTGTCCAGGGTGGTGTCCAAGGGGATGGGTGGGTGTGGGGGGCTGTCCAAGGGGGGTGGCGGCATGTCCAGAGGGGTCGGTGGGCTGTCCAGGGGGGTGTCCAAGGGGGTGGATGGGTGTGGGGGGCTGTCCAAGGGGGTGGATGGGTGTGGGGGCTGTCCAAGTGGGTGGCGGCCTCTCCAGAGGGTATTTGGGGTTGTCCGGGTGGGTGGGGGGGGCTGCCCAGAGGGTTGGGGGATGTCCAGGGGGGGTGTCCAAGGGGGTAGGGGGGTGGGGGGTGGTGTCCAGGAGGGGTGGGGGGCTGTCCAGAGGGGTCGGGGGCTGTCCAGGGGGGTTTACAAGGGGGTGGGTGGGTGTGGGGGGGCTGTCCAAGGGTGTGGGGTGGGCGTTGGGGGTGTCCAGGGGGGTGTCCAAGGGGGTAGGGGGGTGGGGGGTGGTGTTTAAGAGGGGGTGGGGGGGGGGGGGGGCTGTCCAGAGGGTTGGAGGGTGTCCAGGGGGGGTGTCCAAGCAGGTCGGGGGTGGGGGTTGTGTCCAGGAGGGGTAGGGGGGCTATCCAGAGGGGTCGGGGGGGTGTCCAGGGGGGGTTTACACATCGATTTGTTTTATATTTCAAAATTGTTTTACATTCAAATTATGATTTTTTTCATATAAACATATATTTGTCTTATCTAAAAAATATATATATTTTTGCTATTTGTTATAGGTAATAATGAGTCGAAGTTGGATTACGGCACATCGAATGAGCAATGAATATGAGGAAGGTGTTGATGCCTTTTTGGAATTTTCTAAACGAAATGATCCAAGTAGTGACATTTTTTTCTGTCCATGCCTGAAATGTCTGAATATGAAGAAGTTGAAAAGTAGAGAGATAAAAGATCATCTGATTTGTCATGGTTTCAATCCGAGTTACAACCCTTGGATTTGGCATGGCGAAACTGGACAGAATGTCACTGATGATAATGAATCGCAAGATGGTAACTCCGATGGAATTGAAGAAATGATTCGCGATATTGTAGCAGAACAAATTGAGATAGAACCGACAGTTGAACGTCTATATGGTGATGCCGAAAAAACCATTATATCCTGGTTGTACAGATTTTACGATTTTGTCGGCGGTGTTAAGATTGATTAACATGAAGGCAGAACATGGATGGAGTGACAGAAGTTTTACAGAGCTGCTACAATTGATGAAAGACATTATTCCAAAAGATAACGATCTTCCAGATTCACATTATAAGGCCAAAAAAATATTATGCCCGATGGGATTGGGATACAGGAAAATACATGCCTGTCCGAATGACTACATTATATATAGGAAGGAATATGAATTCTTGAAAGAGTGTCCTAAATGTGGGACATCACGGTATAAGGTGAAAGAAAAATCACAAGCTGATGTAGAGATTACAAAGCTCCCTTCAAAGGTATTTTGGTATCTTTCTATAATTCCTCGTTTCAAACGTTTATTTGCTAATTCACATGATGCAAAAAGGTTAAGATGGCATACTGATGAGCGGGTATGTGATGGAAAAATACGTCATCCAGCTGATTGTCCACAATGGAAGAAAATTGATGCCCAGTACCCTACATTTGGAAATGAAATTAGAAATCTGAGACTAGGCTTGTGCACAGATGGAATGAATCCATACCGAACCCTCAGTAGCACACATAGTTCATGGCCTGTTTTATTGGTAATTTACAACCTCTCTCCTGAAGTTTGTATGAAGTGCAAATATGTCATGTTGAGTATCATGATCTCTGGTCCAAAGCAACCCGGCAATGATATTGATGTATACTTGTCACCGCTGATTGATGATTTGAAACTGTTATGGGATGATGGTATTAGGGTGTATGATTCTTATAAAATGGAATATTTTCAACTGCATGCAGTGCTTCTATTCACTATAAATGACTTCCCATCATATGGAAATTTGTCTGGATACAGTCTTAAAGGGCATAAAGCATGTCCAATTTGTGAACAACAGACGCCATATTGTCAATTGCATCATGGGAGGAAAACAGTGTACATGGGTCATCGAAAGTTTTTGCCAATGGATCACCCTTATAGAAGACTAAAAAAGGCATTCAATGGCTTACAAGAATTTGATACTGCTCCTCAACCTTTATCGCCAGAATTGTATTTTGAGAGGGTGAAAAACCTTGATGTGACATTGGGAAAGACACAGAAATCTGGTAATGATAGACATATTTGGAAGAAAATGTCAATATTTTTTGAGCTACCATATTGGAGGTATCATGAAGTCAAACATAATATTGATGTCATGCACGTGGAGAAGAATATCTTTGATTCTTTGATCGGAACATTGCTAGATATTAAAGGAAAGACAAAAGATGGGTTGAATGCAAGGTTAGACCTACTGTCAATGGGAATACGTTTGGAGTTAGCTCCCACTCCTAAAGGAAGACAAACATTTCTTCCCCCGGCTTGTCATACATTATCGAAGAGGGAGAAAAGTAGCTTCTGTCAGTGTCTTCATGATATCAAAGTGCCTCGAGGTTATTCTTCAAATGTAAAAAATTTGGTCTCATTGAAAGACTTGAAGTTGATAGGTATGAAATCACATGATTGTCACGTCATGATGCAACAAATTCTACCAGTTTCACTGCGTGGAATATTGCCCATCCGTGTCAGAAAGACTATAATGAGGTTGTGTTATTTTTTCAATTCAATTTTCAACAAGGAGATTGATGTGAATGCTTTGAACATTTTGGAAAATGATGCAATTTTTATACTTTGTCATTTGGAAATGTATTTTCCTCCAACTTTTTTTGATATGATGGTTCATTTAATGATTCATCTGGTTCGAGAAATAAGGATTTGTGGACCTGTATATCTTCGTTGGATGTATCCTTTTGAAAGGTATATGAAAATATTAAAGGGATATGTTAAAAATCCATATCGACCTGAAGCCTCCATTATTGAAAAGTATATTTCTGAGGAGGTAGCAGAGTTTTGTACGAGCTACTTGGCTACGGCGCAACACATAGGTTTGCCTCCATCTCGCCATGAATGGGTTAATAATGAGGGAAAGGGGATTCGTGGCTTGAAAGTCAAATCACTGTCAGCTGAACATATGAAGAAGTTAGAATCATACATATTGAATAACATAGCTGATGTTCAACCGTATATCACATTGTATATTAATGAGTTGAAACAATGTCATCCAAAGAAGAAAGAAATGTGGATTTTGAATGAGCACAACAAAACTTTTTTGCCATGGTTTAAAAAGACCTTGCTTGGTAGATCCGATGTATCAGAGACATTAAAATGGATAGTGGGTGGTCCATCTTTAAATGTGATAACATGGTCCGCTTATGACATTAATGGATATACATTTCATACGAAAGCTCAGGACAACAGAAGTGCAGTTCAGAATAGTGGTGTATTGGTGTTTGCAGAAGCAATGCATTTTTCGAGTGCTAAGGACAGAAACCCAATTTCGGCATCAAGTGCATATTATGGAGTGATTGAAGACATATGGGAGGCTGATTACTTTAAAATTAAAGTTCCCGTTTTTAACTGTAAATGGTTTATCGGTAACAACAGTGTCAGACACGATGAATTTGGAATGACACTTGTTAATCTGAATAGATTGGAAGACACAGCTGATTCTTTTATAATGGAAACACACGCCAAACAAATTTTCTATGTAGTAGATCAATCAGATATGCAGTGGGCTGTTGTTTTACAAGGGAAAAACCAATATGTTGGTGAGGATGAATTTGATGAAGCTGTTGATTTATGTGAGATCCCTACTTCCATGGAAAGATTAACAGAACATAATGATGAGTATGTTGAAGACATGGTTTGTTCCATAAGGAACGACCACGACGAAGGAATTTGGGAAAACAATCCAACTGTACATTCCTAAAATTATAGGTAACACAAGTTTATTTCTTGTTTACATTTAGTTTTTTCATATAATGTTAGATACTGTAAATTTTTTACTTATTAAAACATGTATCAAACCAGAACGATAAAACAATAAAAACCGTAAAGAGGAGAAGTCCTGGGCGCACCGGTTGGCCGGTGGTGGATCACCGGTTGGCTGGTGGTCCAGACAGAGAGCCTTCCTCTCTGTCTGGACCACCGGCCGGCCGGTGGACAAGACAAAGAGCCTTCCTCTCTGTCTGGATCACCAACGGCCGGCCGGTGGTTCAGACAGAGAGGAAGGCTCTCTGTCTGGTCCACCGGCCGGCCGCAGGATCACCACCGGCCGGCCGGTGGACCAGACAGAGAGCCTTCCTCTCTGTCTGGATCACCAGCGGCCGGCCTGTGATGAGCCAGCGGCCGGCCGGTGGTCCAGACAGAGAGGAAGGCTCTCTGTCTGGTCCACCGGCCGGCCGGTGGTGAGCCAGCGGCCGGCCGGTGGCACCAGGCAGTGGGCAAGTCTACTGCCTGGGTCCTCCGGCTGGCCGGTGAGCTCACACCGGCTGACCGGTGGACTCAGTGAGTCCACTTTTCAGCTTTCTTGGGCCAACTCCTTGGCAACCTTTTGCCTGTGTTTACCATGTTTATCATTGTTTAACATGCTTACCATATTACCAATGTTTACTATTATGTAATTTAGTACACTTTTCTATTTGTGAACTAATGTTTGTTTTTTTGATTTGAAGGAAAATGACAGATCAATCAGTTGATCAGCCACATGATTCTGGAGATGATCATATTGGTCATACATCTGGGGAGGAACATTCACATGCTACTATTACGAAAAAGAGTTCAAAGGTTGGTAAGCGTGGGTGCACACGTTTACCAAAATTATCACTTTCCCGTACGAAGGAGGAGAGGATAGTCGTGGAGTTTGATGATGGTGATCTTCCTAGAGGTCCAAATGCTAAAGATTTTAAGGGTTTTGTAGCAACTAAGGCTAAGAGCAAAGTAAGCATTCTCTATGATGATTGGAGAAGTGTGGATAAGGCGATAATTTCTCAGCTGTGGGAGACCATTTTGGTAAGATCTTTTGCTATTGTTTGACTGTTCTTTAAATGTTTCTAGTATATATAATATTTTTAACCTCTTTTTTATCAGATGACATTTGATATTCCTGACACTGGAGGAGTCAGGAAGAAATGCTTATCGTTGGCTGCTAGGAGATGGAGGGATTTCAAATCAACCCTCTCATCTGATTTCATTTATGGTCATAGGAGTCATGAAAATCCATGTCGTATATATCCTTTTATAGATGAAGACACATGGAGACAATTTTTTGAAAATAGAAGAAAAGAATCATTTTTGGTAAGGGCAATGTAAACTTTTATAAGCTTTCTTATATAAATGATCTTATTATTGTTTTGTTAATGATTACTTATTCTTAATTTACAGAAAACAAGGAAAGCTCATCAAGAGATCCAATCTAAAAATGTATACCCTCATAGTTTATCTCGGGGAGGGTATGCATTATTGGAAGAACAAATGATGGCAGAAAAATTTCAACAACTAAGAGCTGAGTCTTCAAGCTCTGGAGAGGTGGCCCCTCCATCCCCTCCATCTAGACATGAGAAATGGAAAAGATCTCGGAAGGGCAAAATAGGACAATATCTTTCGGAAGAATCGAGACTCGTAGTTGAGAGGATTGTAAGATATCTATTTTATTTATTTAAGTTTACTATTTTCGTCATATATTTCCAATCATTATAGAAATGTTCAATTAATTATTACAGGACTCTCTTGAGGAGCAGAGTTCACAGGGGACATTTACACCATCTGGGAGGGAAGATATTTTATCTGTGGCATTGGGAAAGCCCGAACATCCTGGCCGTGTAAGAGGATATCCGGCAGGTGTATCGGTAAGAAAAGTGTTGCCACGTTCCTCAACTTCTAACATTGAGGGAGTTTATAAAAAAAATAGAATCCTTGGAGGCTGAAGTCCATTATATTAATGCAACAATGGAGGACAAGATTAGAGCATCGGTGCAGTTAATGTTTGCAGACTTGCAAAGACAATTTCAGGGTGCAGCTCCCACTCCACCTATCCCAGTAGCTCCCAATCCCCCACCTCAGCCTGCGGACCCCATTTTTGATCCTCCTCCTCCGCCGAAGCTACCTACTTATTGTGAGTTGTATGTTGATGATCCTCAACATCATATAGTTTCATATAGGATGGTATATTGTATAGGAGATACAGTTCATCATCAACAGTTAGAGGTAGAGAATCAGAGGGTCACTGTACAGGATATTATAGATAGATCAGCTCAGATACCATTACCTACAGATGAGGGTGACGACAGTTGGACATAGTATCGGCCATTTTTTACTTTGGCCATCCAGACTTCTTCGACTCATTACCATAGAGGTATGGATGTTATATCTTTTATTTTATATTTTTATTAATGTTTTATCATTTAAAAACTAATATATTTTTCAATTTAATTTTACAGGAATACTTCAAAGGTAAATAAATACTGTATAGACAACAACAAAGACAGATAGCTATGACATCAGATGCAGATAGTAGCAGTCTTGACAAATTGTCAAGATATTCAAATTTGTTGGCGGATCATTATGACTTTACAATGGAAGCTCATGTATGTGGACGTGAACTATGTGTGGGGGATTATGAAAACTGATATCATGGAGTTTGTCACTGGAGATAATTTGGGCATCAACGTGGTGCAAATTTTTATCATGTAAGTCTTAACACCTTTTCCTTGCGTTATATTTATTAAAAATGTATACTTATGTATGCTTTGTATTAGGTATCTGTATAAAATTTGTGAGAGGAATGAGCTGACAGATGTATATGGATTCATGGACCCACAATTGATTTCCCCTGAAGCTTGTGCATTGGATGAGGAACAAATAATGCTTTATATTGCTGATAGATTTGAAAAGAATGTAATCACACAGTGTTGGATGATTCCTTTTTGTGAGAGGTATGAAACACATCCCTCTCAAAGAGTTAATTATCTTTTAACATAAAAAACCACTAACGTTAAATTTCCTTTTATCAGGGATCATTGGATGTTAGGGGGTTTTTTGCCCTAGGGAGGAAAACACTTTATTGGATATGCTCTCTCCATGATGATGTGCGAGAAAGTTTTAAGAATATATTGGAAATGTAAGTTTCAATTTCACAATAGTTTTATATATTATAATGAATTTTAAATTTACCCCATTCGTATTATTTTCTAACAGGGCATGGGTCCACTTTCGAAAAAGCGCAAAGAAAAGGAATTTCAAGATCAAATATGTACATGCGAAGGTAAATATCCATTTATAATTTGTACATTTTGAATTATTACATAAAAATAATATATTGAATTTACACTCATTCAAACAGAAATGTCATGAGCAACAAGGCATCATCGAATGCGGATATTACATGTTAAGATTTATGTATGAAATAATAACAACTGGGACAGTTCTGAGTTTTGACCTGGTAAGATTTCCTCTTTCTCATAATATTTCAATTTGATTTATTCATTATACACGTTGACTACTATCCTTTTCCTTTGTAGCTTTTTGATGACCCTCAACCCTTTAATGCTGAAGATATCAAACACTTACAAGTGGAGTGGTCAAATTATTTTACAGGTTTGATTGACTTTTAGTTGTTTGTAATGTAAAATGTAATTTTGAATATTGTCAATGTAATTGTGTATTTCGTAGTCGTTTAGGTTGGATTTAGTTTTTTTTGAAGTTGACAGTTTATGTTTTGAATGTTGTATAAGTGAATGTTTAATTTTTCTCTACTTCATGTTTTGGTCTACTGTTGATGGTTTTTCTGGTCTGGATTTTGGTATGGGGGGAGAGGTTCCAAGGGGGTGGGTGGGTGTTTGGGGGGTGTCCAAGGGATATGGGAGGGGTGTCCAAGGTGTGTTTGGGGCTGTCCTAGGGGTCGGGGGGGGGGGGGGGGGGTGTAAATGAGGTGGGAGTTCTATCCAAGGGGTCGGTTGGGTGTAAATGAGGGTGGGGGGGGTTGTCCAAGGGGTGGGGGGGTGTCCAAGTGGTGGGGGGGGTGTCCAAGGGATATGGGAGTGGTGTCCAAGGTGTCTGGGAGTTCTGTCCAAGGGGACGGTTGGGTGTAAATGAGGGTGGGGGTGCTGTCCAAGGGGTGGGGGTGTCCAAGGGGTGGGGGGTGTCCAAGGGATATGGGAGGGGTGTCCAAGGGGTGTTTGGGGCTGTCCAAGGGCTCGGGGGGGGGGGGGGGGGTGTCCAGGGGTCGGGGGGGGGGGGGGGGGTGTCCAAGGGGTCTGGGAGGGCTGTCAAGGTGTGGGGGGGGGGGGGTGTCCAATGGGTGTTTGAGGCTGTACTAGGGGTCTTGGGGGTGTAAATGAGGGTGGGGGGGGGGGGGGGCTGTCCAAGGGGTGGGGGGGGGGGGGTGTCCAAGGGGTGGAGGGTGTCCAAGGGATATGGGAGGGGTGTCCAATGGGTGTTTGAGGCTGTACTAGGGGTCGTAGGGGTGTATATGAGGGTGGGAGGGCTGTCCAAGGGGGGGGGGGGGGTGTCCAAGGGTTGTGGTGGGGCTCCAATGTGGTGGGAGAGGGCTGGCCAGGTTGTTAGGTGGGTATAGATGAGGGTGGGGTTCAGTTGGGGCTTGGGGGGAGGGCTGGCATGGTTATTTTTGTTTGGTTTCTGGTTGCTTTTTGGTGAGAGCAGTGCAATTATTTTAAAAAAAAAATTCTTTCACGTCGGTTATTTTATAACCGACGTGGTAAATAAATCGGTAGGGGTTTATCACGTCGGGTTTTTCTAGAACCGGCGTGATAAACCGTTCCCGGGGCTTTTATCACGTCGGTTCTTAATATAACCGACGTGCTAAAAGGCCTGGGAATCGATTTACCACGTCGGTTATTGGATAACCGACGTGCTAAAACGTTTCCCAGGCCTTTTTATCACGTCGGTTATTTAAGAAACCGACGTGATAATAGGCCAGGGGAAGGGTTTATCACGTCGGTTATGACATAACCGACATGATAAACGATATCCCAGGCATTTTATCACGTCGGTTTAGGGAATAACCGACGTGATAAAGCCCCCCCGCGCATATTTATCACGTCGGTTATTATATGAACCGACGTGATAACCACCGTGATGTTAGGGATATTACGTCAGGTTTTAAATAACCGACGTAAAAAACGTTATTTATAACGTCGTCCGTATTAACGTCGCCTAAAAACCGACGTAAATAATAAAAAATAACCGACGTAAAAAATGTTTTCTGCACTAGTGTACCAATCTGATCTGTCTCTATGGGACGTCCTGATCTGCCTCATTCTGTCCCCGCAAGACGTTAAACTCTCGGCCGACCTCATGCTAAACATGAGATGCCTGAGGAATACTCGGATGACACGCCTTTGGTGTAACCATCTTCGCAAGACATTAAACATGCTGCATACCCTGTGTTAAACATGGGAAGCTGAGGAAAACCTCAGGTACACGCCATTGGGGTAACCGTCTTTACAATACGTTAAACATGCTGCATACCCTGTGTTAAACATGGGACGCTGAGGAAAACCTTAGGTACACGCCTGTGGTGTAACCGTCTTCGCAAGACGTTAAACATACTGCATACCCTGTGTTAAACATGGGAAGCTGAGGAAAACCTCAGGTACACGCCTTTGGTGTAACCGTCTCTGCTAGACGTTAATCTTGCAACATACCCTGCGTTAAACATGGGAAGCTGGGGAAAACCTCAGATACATGCCTCGGGTTATACACCCTTCAGATGCCCTTTTATGAGGAAGAATACAGGTTCCCCTATGTCCACGCACCTAGAGATGCCCCGACATTCCTGATGTTTCCGTCTACTCCGACCGTAGGTCGCTACCATGTCAAGACCCCTATGGAAAGTCTTGGTGGAAGTAATGTAATTAACTGGCGTCCATGACGATATGGCACCAGGAATGAGATTCAAGGACAACGTATTAAATCTATGAGGGAGACCCGGACAAGGTGATGGGTTATGAGGAGGAATCCACGGAAGGAAGAACCGACATCCCATCATCCCATTTCGATCAAGGAGTAGTCGTCCCTGAATAAGGAAGTGAATGTCGCCCGCCTTTGGAAAGAGGGAATGCGGGGCAAAAGCAGCGTTGTCATGTGCGCGCCCCGGTGAAAGCGTCAGAAGCAGTGTTTTTTCATGAATACATATAAAAAATAAATAATTCAAAAATAATGTTTGGACAACAATTAATTATTTTCTTACTCAATAAAAAAACTATATAAAAAGTTATATTAATGAAACTATAAAATTGAAATATTACATGAAAATACTAAAATCTTTATTTATTATTTTTAATAATTATAATATCAATAAAACGTTGTCACATTGGGATGATTTTCACACTTAAGAAGTATTAACTATTTCCCATTAAACAGATGAATTTTAGCATACCTTCTTAAATGATGATGTTTCTCTAAAACCGATTACAATTAAAATTAAATAATGTAAGAATCTTGAAATATCATTTTACATATCACTTATAAATATATAATAACAAATTAAATGAATATAGTTTATAATTATCTATAGAAAATAATTGTTACCCAATTCATTTGAAGGATATAATGGACCTTCCCATCCTTAGTTTGTGACATAACCACTAATACATGGTTTATGATGGAAATACCCATGATATTTTTGTGACAGAACCAAACATCCTTGGTCTAAAATGGAACCACCCTTACAAGGATTATAACATAACCACCCATCCTTGAAAAAACTTCGCATGAAATTAATAAAAAATAACATATTAAATATTGTAATTGACTACAACACCCACGTAATAATATTTCATGAACCCATAAGAAAAAATTTGTAGATATTCTAATATCAATTCCATTTAAAGATCATTTTCAAAATAAAATGATTAAAGGGAAGTATGATTTTTTTGGAATACATGAAATATTATAACATAAGTAAAAAAAAAACAATGGATTGAGTGGACATTGATGCCTTTAATACCATAAAAGTTAAATTATAACCTGTTATTTTTTCTTTTATGAAGAATGTAAAAATGGTCTCTATAAAATGTGTTGATAGTTTTATTTGATGACAACTGAAAGATATTAAGAAGTGGAATTAAAAATTATTTAGAAATCTTTTATTCCCAATAATAAATTAACTCCATAAAATTTTTTTGGGGATAAAATTATTTAGAAATTTAATCATTGAAACATTTACGTTGAGGTTTATGTTAACACGTACATTAACTCGATTTTAATTCATCATATAAATTCTATATTATCCAAAATAATAATCGTATTTTAATTGTTTTCTTTCATAAGAAATTTTTTTCGTGTTTTCTATTCCAGTTATTTTTTTAATACAATTTCATATTCAATTACCAAATCAATTGTGTTCATATTGGATATTTTGATGATATTTTTCTTATAATCCCAACACAGATTTCGTAGTTTTACTAAAGAAATCCTTGCAATTATATTATCATAAACAAAATAAACATACTTACAAAATTATCATTATATATATAAACTATAATTTTAATACCCCTTATGAAGGAGGGGTGTGAAAACTATTCTATGTTGTAATCATAGAAACGGTAGGAAGTATGTATGCATATGTAAAGATTACATTTTCAAATCGTAATGATGAAACAAATTTAATTGTAATTTTATAAATTCAAATTTACAATTATGTTTTAAATTTTCATATATTTAATTTCCATACATTAATAAAAACAACCCATTTTATGAGGTTATGAAAAATGAATCACATCACTTGGTGGAGGTAGTAATCCACACATACCAAGGAATGATGTTTTAATATTTTATTGGATATAAATATATTAAAATAGATGAAATATAATCATTAAAAAATTTCACATATTTTATGAATTTTTTTTTAAAAAAATTCAATCCATAATTATAGATATCCATAAGAATCAGTAATTGAAAAGTTTTTACATTGTTACGTAAGAAGGTGGTCTATTGTAAACATGAATAATAGTATTATTTTCATTATCATAGAAGATAATATAAACATTTTTTGGTTAATTAGAATGATAAAACTTTATTATATATAATATAATGGTTTTTTAATGTCAACATGTTTGAATAATATTATGATGAGTTAGGTGATCAAGTAAAACTAAAACATTATATAAAATACCACAAATCTTCTTCAAATAACATCTTTTTCATTTCAACTTAAATCTACCAAGGTTGTTATAAAACCATGAAAAAGAAGTATAATATGTGTGTAGGGATGTCAATAAGGTATTTTAGTAGTGGATGTCCCAATAAAGAGGGTTTTTATTTTTGAAGACTACAGAAAATAAAGATCCCATTTAAAAGGAATGGGAGGGGTACTATTTGAATTTCACAATGTGTTATATTAATATAAATGTAATTTAATTTTAAAAATTATCAATGTGATAGAAATATATTACAAGATGATGATGGGTTAATATAATATCATCTAATAAATTTTCTTTCTTTTAAAATAGGTTTACTCCCTTCTCTTTTTGTCCGAACTCTTTTAATCACTTTTTGTCAATTACCACACAAATAATGTTTTTATTCATTATATGCCAATTTATTTCCATAAATAAGAAAATCGTTACATAAAAGTAAAAAAAATTCTATATTTTAAACATATACCAATAAATTGGTTAAAATTGGGACTTTTTGTAATTCCAAATCACACATGGAAAATAACTTTTACTATAAAATAAAATTAACACCATATTTTGAAGTGTTCGTTTAATTTTAGTATGAAACATCCTGGAAATATTTATCATTGAAATAAAAATTTATATCATTGAAAATTCCTTATAAGTATCCAAAATTTTGATACAACCAAATAAATGACTCAAATAAAAATAATTTTAATATCTTCAAAATCAGTTGTTTTATTTTTATATTAGTTAAATTAATATTGTGTCGACTTCATGTAATAATATGTGGTTATTATTTCATAATAAAAAATCGTAAATATAATAACATTAAGAAACAATTATATTTAAAATAATCCTTTTATAACTAAACATTTATTCATTTTAGTCAAATGTATATAATTTAGAGATAACTAAACAAATACAATGAAATTTTTTACTTTTCATTCCATTTTAAAATTTAAAGGTTAGAATCAAATATATATTCAAACAAGTAATAATATTTACAAACATGGATGAAATTGGATTAACTACAATCATCTGATAGGTTAATGGAAAGTGTTAGGGTCAATTTGTTTCCCTCTCATATTATTTTAATCAGTAATTACCTATCATGACCCATCCTCAGGACCCGTGCCGTGACTACCCCTATCCCACCTTCCATAGGACAGGGGCTGGTGACTAGCATCAAAGACACAAACCACTAAGCTGGAAAGTCATTGCCTTTAAAAAAATGTAAGCGCCGACAAACAAAGTACAATATGGATGCAAAACAATAAGTAAAACTGTGTACCAAGAGTGCTGGAATGTAAATGCTGCCGGAAATATAAGCCCAACTGTAAAGTTTAAGGAATCGAAAAGTAAAAGTACTGGAAAAAGGGAAAACAGCTCCTGGATCATCCTCCGAGAAATCCTACATGAAGTGTAGGTACAGAAAGCCTTCACAACACTCCACGTCGGTCCGTCTCCTCCATGTACTGTCACGCCGTGTGGTCCACCTCCAGGTACTCTCCTGTCTTGATACACTCAGACTCAGTCAGTGCTGTCTGTCGTCTGTAACCAACACAACGAGGTGCGGGCATAGCCTGTGTAGGGGTGAGTATAACGATACTCAGTAGGGACCCCGAGAACATCAATGTCTCTGAAAATACAACAATGATAAACCACAATGTATGAATTTAAGAGGAAAACTTAATTAGATATATGCCAATACATATATAACTAAGGTATCAAGTAATTCATCACAATCATAAGGTAAACACAAAAGTTACTAACTTAGCTCAACCAGGATATTTATTCCCAATATTGAAACCACGGCTGCTGGAGTGGGCTTTCCTCCACAACTAGGAAATTCCCACTAGCCTTGTACTGCTGAGGTACTCCTTATGTCACGTACCATGGGTCGGCTGTGTCACCAAGGCGCTCCCCTATGTGGCTCTGCTGCCACAACCAGGCACTCACTCTAATAGCCTTCATAGGTACTCCTCCTGTCGAGTACCACAAGTATGCCGCCACAACCAGGCCCTCCCCCACCATGGGTCTGCCGCCACAACCAGGTGCTCCCCACTGATCTAGTTGAATCGGTCAGCAATCATTAGGTCTCAGCCAGCTACTAGGTCTCTGTACTCTGCTCTCTCATCTCCAGGAGGGTCTGCTCCATGAGCAATAAGTCAATACTCCAACTATCACAATGTCCCAAGTCGAAGTATCTCAGAGATCTGTCTCGTCATAAAGGTCTCTACGCAATAGACGACGTGTCAATCGGTCTCCCAGTACTTTAGTTATTAGCCTTTTCGTTCAGGGGGCCTGGTAGGATTCATGCACGATCCAACCTGACCGTATCTCAACTACACCACGAGCTCCTGTAGGGTATAATCATAGGGACCGTCGTACTCCAAGAATACCAGCTCCACTGATGGTTCATCAAAAATTCATTTGGTGGAAATGATATGGCTAAAATAATTAAAGGGTCAGTAGTGGGCTCGGTTCAGGTCGGACCTGGTCGGACCAACCCAGCACGACCCAGTCTTGGCTGACCCAGTCTAGGTTGACCCAGTCTGACCTGTTGGGTCTGGCCCGACCCATTGAGTGGGACAACCTGTTATGTTCAGCCCGGTCTGTTGGGCCCGACCCAGTGTACTGCGAGGGAGGTTCATCCCAGAGGTCACCATGTAGGCAGCTCGGTCGAGATGCTGGGGTCGGTTCGGCCAACACCACGTGGGGCACGGTTCGGGTGGCTCATCCCAGAAGGCCGAGACAGTTCGTCTAGTGACGTCGTGAGAGATGCCACAGATTGGCACATGAGGCCGATGCAGCGTGGCTAGTTCGGCCAGGAACCGGGGCACGGCCGAGCAGGACGGATGGTGGCTGGGAAGGGCACCAGGTAGGTGGGATGGTCGGCTGGGAGGGCATCGAGCAGGTCGACAAGCGGCTGGGCGGCATCCGGGGTGGCAGCCTGGGCAGGCTGGAGGGGCATCGGGTAGGCCACCGGCAAGGCGCACCGGGTGTGGGTTGGCCGCGGCCAGGGAGCATGGGGCGTGGGAGGCCGATGAAAGGCCGCGCTGGGCGCGGGATGTCCAGCAATGCACCGGGCAGGTGCGGACAGTGCTCACGGGGCGTGGGAGGCCACGGGAAGGCGACACGGGGCACAGGCAGGCCACGGGCAAGGCCTATGGAAGGTTGTGGGTAGGCGTGCCGCCGATCGAGTGGCAGCGAGGTAGGCCGGTTCGGCGCCACTCGGGCCATTGGTGTTCGTCTGGGAGAACCAGGGCACCATGGGGGCAGTGCGATTCACAGAGGTCGTGGGTAGGCTGACCATTTCCATTGCTGCCTTCATCACCTCGTTGCTACTTTGTCACCTAAATTTCAACATAAAAAAGATTGGTGGAGGGTTCAGGCCATGATGGTTTGGCCCGCACCATCCACATTTAGGGTGGTATCAATTGGATTATCAAAGTAGTAGGATGAACCAAAATTCATTTATAAACTCTGCAATGGATTCTTTCAATCTGAAGAAGAGAAATAGAAAATGGATAAAACAAAAAAGTAAATCCCCTACATTTGATTTCCGGGTTTCGTTCATTGATGGAGTCATAGAAAGTATATGAAGAGAATCGTTGTTCGTTGCATCCGCCACATGCTTCGAATTCCTAGATATGTCATGTCTTCGATGAAGCACAATGTTGGTAGGCATCTCGGAATGAAGTCTAAGAATGATCGTCATTGCCGTTCTTTGTAGGTGAGAGTTCATCATTGGGGCATTCTCCCAATAATCCTCTCCTCAACGCAGCCACGGTTTCCACCTTAATTAGCAATTCCAACACAAAAATAATAATTGTTCTATTATTTTTGGTGTTGGCACCAAATTAATAATTGGAGAATTAATTACATGGCTCCCCTTAATTAATTCACACGTGTTTTCATGAATTAATTAAAATTGAATTGGATCGATTTAATTAAAGTAAATGTGGAGATGTTCTCCCTCATTAATGAGGGAGAGTTGAGAGGTTTTACTCTCCTCCATCAATAGGGGGTTTAGCCCCGTGTGGTCCCCATGACGTAACCTCTCACAGGAAGTTATGTTCGGGTGGTCCCCACATCATTTATCCTCACATAGGTGGTTGAGTTCGGGTGGCCCCACCACTATAACCTCTCATGGGAGGTTAATCTGTGCTGGCCCCATCTCCAACTTCCAAGAGCCGATTTTTACCTCCCAACACTCAATTGGCGGATTAAATAAAATAAAGTGATGCACACTTTATTTCATTATTATCCATTAAAACCAAACATCTATCTTCAACTCTCGGCCAACTACTATCGAGGTTCATGTCTACTTAATCTAATATCAGTTCTACGAGTTCAATAGTGCTCTCAGATTTCAATTCCGAGCACCCGTAAAAAAGTTATAAAATCCCTCTCATACGTTTATTGAACGTACCTGAAAAAACTTCAAAAATTGATTCCAGGCACAACGGGCCTCAGAATCATGCGCCGTATGTTTTCGTGGACTTGTAAAATTCCCATGTATTTAAAAACAAATTTTCAAAGATATTCCGGGTCATTTCATTCTCCCCACCTGAGGGCTTTACGTCCCTATAAGCTAAAAATTGAACTAAGGGAAAAAATGGGGGTATTGAGAACGCATCTGACCCTCCTGCTCCCATGTGCTCTCCTGGAGGATCCCATGCTGCCAACGTACATGCACTAGAGGTATCGAACGTCCGTGAAGAACCGGCTCCTTTCGATCTTCAATATTCAATGGAAGCTCCGTAAATTTCACCCCATCGTTGATGTCCATCTCCCCATGGTCAATGATGTGAGAAGGGACATGCACATATCTCCTTAGCTAGGATACGTGGAAGACATCGTGCACCCGATGCAACTGAGGTGGAAGATACATGCAGTAAGCCATGTCTCCTACTCTGCTGGGGACCTGGAAAGGTCTGATTAATCATAGAGATAACTTACTGCCTCGACCAAATATCTATAAACCTCATCAGGGTGAGACCTATAGAAAGACTTGTTCGCCATCCTTGAACTCAAGAGGTATCTGTCTCTTGTTAGAATACGACTTATGTCTACTCTGTGCAGTCTTCATCTGCTCATGGATGATCTGCACCTTCTTCGTGGTAGATCGTACCATATATGGACCCACTAGGGCTGACTCCCCTGGGTATGTCCAACAGAAGGGAGATTTTCAAGTTCGCCCGTATAATGCCTCAAAAGGTGTCATCCCAATAGTGGAGTGATAGCTTTTGTTGTTTGAAAAATCCACCAAGTGTATGTGATCCTCCCAGCTACAACCGTTGTCAAAGACACATGCACACAACATGTCCTCGAGGGTCTGAATGTTCTGCCCAGTCTGACCATCCATCTGAGGATTGATGGCAGTGCTCAAATGAAGCTGCATCCCGAAAGCCTCCTACAACCCCTTCCATAGCCAGGAAGTAAACTATGTGTCACGATCAGAGACTACTGATGAAGGTACTCCATGTAGCCGCACAATCTGTTGCACATAGTGGCATACCAAACTCTCTACTATGCCCTGCTCTCTGATCGGTAGGAAGTGGGCCGACTTGGTTAGTCAGTCAAAGATCACCCAAATCAAGTCGTGAACTCTGGACGTACGTGGAAGACCCGTCACAAAGTCCCTAGATATCCCATCCAACTTCCACATTGGGACCATTAAAGGATAGAAAATTCTTGTTGGTATCTGGTGCTCCTCATACACTTACTGAAAAGTGAGGCATCAAGAGACAAACTCTACTACCAACTTCTTCATACCTGGCCACTAGTGCTGTCGCTGAAGGTCCTCTTACATATTCACCCCTCTTGGATTTACTTCTAGAGGGGAAGTGTGGAACTCCCTCAAAAATTCCTCTTGAAGTTCCACTGGTACCAGGGTACATCCCCTAAAGAGGATGATGTGCTCCCCACATTCATAAAATCAATCAGGTGAATACCCTGTAGATATATGAGCACGTCGAGTCACACAGTCAGCATCCCCACGTTGTGCCTCCCTGACTCGCTGAAGAAGTGGAGTAGTGACTGTAAGAGACTATAGAAAGTTGTCTCCATCACTATCCACAATGGCTATCTGTAAGGCAGCAATCTGCTCTGCCACATCGCCTAGCAGGTATATACCAGATCTCCTACAGTGTGCATATGCTACAACGTTTCTTCTATCTAGGAGTATAGACTATCTCTAATTCAGTGTCCTAGAGGAACTCAAGCCATCGTCGTTGTCTCAGGTTCAGGTCTTTCTGAGAGAAGATAAACTTAAGACTTTTGTGATCAGAGTACACGATAAAACGTTCTCCCATCAGATAGTGTTGATGAATCTTCAATGTGAAGTCCAAAACTGGTAAATCTTGGTCATGGGTAGTATAGCTCTACTCGTGATGTCTTAGATGCCGAGAACCATACAAGATCACTATCCGCTCTAGAAACAGGACACACCCGAGTTCAGTCCCTGATGCGTCACAGTAGACTACATACCCTACACCTTCCTCTGGAAGCCTCGCAACAGGGGCACCAGTCAGCCTCTCTCTCGGCTCCTAAAAGATCTTCTGGCATCTCTCCAACCACACAAAGGGATTCCGCTTCTTCTTCAATGATGATAGTGGTGCTGCAGCTTTGGAAAAAGTTTGGCACAAACCTTCGGTAGTAACCAGCCAAAACCAGGAAACTTCGTACCTCCATCACACTCCTGGGTGGCTCCCAAGCAAGTACCGACTCGATCTTCACTGGATCCACTAAAACTCCAGCATCCGATATGACATGTCCCAAAAAGTGAACCTCTCGAAACCAAAATTTGAACTTTGAGAGATTACCATAAATCTTGTGCTCTCGGAGTGTGTCTAGAACTACACACAAATGGTAGGCATTCTCTTCCTCAGTAGTCGAGTAGATCAGAATGTCGTTGTTGAAGACTATGAAAAAGATATCAAGGTATGGCTGGATGATCCTTCTCATGAGTCCCATGAACACTGCTGGAGCATTGGTTAAGCTGAATGGAATTACCAAGAACTCTATGTGGCTGTACCGACACCTGAAGGCCGTCTTTTTCACATACTCATCTCGAACTACGAGCTGCTGATAGTCTGATCTAAGGTATATCTTCAAGAACCACCATGCACCCTTCGACAGATCAAAGAGGTCGTCAATCCTTTGGAGTGGGTACATGTTCATCCTGGTCACCTGATTCAGGCGACGGTAGTCAACACAAAGCCTCAAGCTCCCATTCTTTTTCTTGGTGAACCGAATTGGGGCTTCCCAGAGAGAAACATGAGGCCAAATGAATCCTTTTCCCTACAAGTCCTCCAGCTGTACCCGTAGCTCACGAAGCTCAGTGGGTGCCATCCGATATGCTGGTGTAGTTATCAGTGTCGTCCTGGGGTACAGTTCAATGTACAAGTCCACCTCTCTGCAATGAGGTAGACCCAGGACATCATCAAGGAAAACATCCACGTACTGGTCCACCACTTTTGGATAGCTTGGACTCTCAACATCAACTACTACGAGGGTAAGGCAGGACAACTAATGAGTGGTCGGATGCACCTTCCTTCGAGTAAGTTCGTCCTGCACTGTAAAGGCTCCCTTCTCACCGTTGAAGGTGAACCTTGTCCCATCCGTGCAGACACACCTCACTTTGCGAGTAATACAGTCTATATGATCATGGACTGTAGATAAACAGTTCATACCCATGATGATGTCATAAGGCCTCGATGCTATAGTGAGGAGATCCCAGCCGAAGCTCTCACCTCCTACAGTAAGCTCACACTGCCAGCACCAGTGTGTAATCATCATGTCTACTTCCATAGGTGTCTCTAGCTGTAAGGCTCATGCAAATAGCTCCGTCGGAATCATCGAGCTCCGAACGAGGGTAGTTGTAATGAAAGAGTGAATAACACCTATGTCTATAAGAACTGCAGCTATGGCGGAGTAGACACAGATTGTACCTCGAATCAACTCTAGAGCACCGTGATCGTAAGCCTCAACTTCATAGAGCTGTGCTCTTGCCTGTCCACCTACTCCCTGCGCTCTGGGTGGACCTTATGGTGGTGGTGGCAGTAAAAACTCGAAACATCACCCACAATTAGATAAAATAGTATATATATATATTATAATTATACATTAAAACCACTCAATAGTATAATTTATCACTATAAATTATTTTGATTAAAAAAGTTGTTTTTAAGTATTTTTCAGCATTCATAAAAAAATTGGAAGTTCTCAGAAAAATACCAAAAATTCAACATAGGCTAATTTCGATATTACGAATCAAAAAATGAAGTCCATTTTGAAATGTAAAATATATATAATTTTAAAAAGTGGTTATTACTATTCATAACTACTAATTTTATTGGTCGCGGTGTGTTAGAACTCGAGGTTACGTACAACACACGCTGCTCTATTATTCAAAGAGGAGCATACCATAGAAGCTTGGGGTGTTACATTCTCCCCTCCTTCAATAAATTGCGTCCTCGCAATTTGAAATTTTACTTTGAAAATAAAAAGTTAAAGGTAGGAAATACCTTTGTGGAAAACCCACATTGGAAATAAGGTTAATAAAAATATAACTTTAAAAGAATGAATGATATGTACAAAGGTCACCCGAGATAGCCTATACTAGGATTCAATGAAAATATGTATATGGAAGAAAAACAAACCATCAATGTCTGATGGAGAGTTGTAGAACACTGGATTAGGAGAAAGTTAAAAATAAGAAAATCACAAACTTGTGATTGGTTAAACGGTCATTGAATCCCCAGTTGGAAATGTTAACCAGCAACGTTTTTGTTTTATGTTACCTTTTATAAAGTTGAGAAATTTATTTAGGAGATTTACTAAGAAATTAAGGGAATATACATACTTGTTATGTAGACTTTCATTCTTTAATAAATTTTTACCACAAACCCATATTTCACTCTAAAAGGTAATAGAACTAAAAAATATTCTATTTATCCTAATTTTATAAGTTTACAAATATTAATGCATACCATTTGGATTAGTAAAACTATTTTTAATAACCAGGGACTTCCTGTAGTCTAGTGGTAGGTAATAAAGGCCTGTCGCACTATGGTTGTGGGTTCGATTCCTGCAGCTTTGTCCGACGCGACGGGTTATGCCCCACCCTGCAGGTTGTCCTTTTCCTAACACTATAGTATTATAATATTCCAAAAATAATCTTCATAAATGTTTTAACCTTAAACAATACTATCCAAAGTTCAACTTAATCCATTCCAACCTTTATAGTTATCCAAAATACCTCCGTCCAGACATTCTCTAAAGGGTCCTTAATTTCCAAAATCAATTGTAACATTAGATTCCCTAAACAACGTAAATTTTTTCTTATTGTCACATACTGAAAATATGATTTCCTTCATCATATTAAAACCTTAATGATAACAACAAGTACTGCAGTACAATCCTTATATATATCACATTATTCTTATAACCAGAATATAATTCTTCAGTCCAAAAGCACCAATACATTAATTATTCCACTTCATCTGTAGTAACAGAATAATCTTGGACTTGATCCCTTGGCCTTTTCTAAGGTATGTTTCCCTGACGCTTAGGAAATTCATTTCCATAATGACCCATTTCCCTACAATTGTAGAATTCAACATTGATAGGCTCTTTCTTTCCCTTACAATCATGAGCCTGGTGACCTTTTTCTCCACAATTGTAACAAACTCCCATTCCTTTTAAGCCAGTACCAGGGTGATTATTCACACAATTATCACATAATGAAAAATACTTCTTTCCCTTTTTCCCTTTATCTATCTCTTGTTCCACCGTTCTCTTCTTCTCTTTCTTTACTTTGTTTTCATAAGACTTAGATAATTCCTTTTCTGTCTTGATAGCACACGAGACTATATCCTCTTATATTGAGAATGATTGTGACACTAAATCTCGACGGAGAAATGGTTTTAACCCATCAAATAAACGATCAATCTTACTTCTTGGGTTACATATATAATCTGCAGCATGCCTTGGTAACCTTGTAAAGTTAGCCTCATACTTTGTGATATTCACATCCTCCTTCTGCCTCAGACTCAGAAACTGCCTTTCCATATCTGCTCGATGGTCATGTGGAAAGTATTTTTCTATGAAAATTTCCTTAAACTTCATAGATTCCATACTTGATACTTCTTCATCTTCATTTGTGTTTTGAATCAGCGACCACCATTGATCGGCATATCCAGTGAGGCGGTAGACTTCCATGACAACCTTCTCCCTTTCGCTACTCCCCAAGGCGTGGAATATTTTCTCTAAGGAGTTTATCCATTGCTCAGCTACTAATGGATTTTTACCCCCATTAAATTTTGGTGGTTGTTGCCTCATGAAGCGGTCTAACATTGATCCTCCCCGTTGTGGATCAGGGTGCTCCATACGAGTAAGGTTATTATTTATAACCTCAGTGAGTTGTCCCCGTATGGTAATAAGTTGATCATCACCAGTTGTATCTCCAGATCCACAATAATTATCTTGAGCAGGAGGGAAATCCCTACACAGAGTGCGTGCAGTGATACAGTTTCCATTCCTTCCACTAAGCACCATTTCTAAACAATGGCATAAACTAGATTAGTTTAGGAATCAAAATACATAACTCAATACTTGTAAAACACTTAACACTAATTGAACTATTTATGGATATAATCCATAATCATAAAAAAAATTCATTGAGGATTTATATACTCATAACCATTCATAGTTGTTCATAAAGAAAACAAGAATTATCCTAAGCATATCCCCCGGGAGTGTTGTAACCAAGAGTGCAGCAAGGCCCGTTGTCGTGCACCAGTTCCCGTTCGAGTCTAGCATAAAGCGGTGTTTTCGGGTTTTACCCCTAGGTACATCTGTTCTAGAGCCCCCTCTACCTACACGTATCCAGACAGGGATTTATTGCTCAGAAAACTCACAAAATCTCTATAATACCAAAATTCTAGGAAGTTCTTATATACTAATCCTCAAAATCTATCTTTGAGCTATGTGCTCCAATCAGAGTTTATCTAAATCTAGTTTCAAAGGATAGTACTAAACTGCCTCTGATACCAACTGTAACGCCCCGACCCAAGTTACCCAGAGTCGGTGCATTACTTCTTAACATTGGAATGATCACAAAAGATCAAGTCTCGAAATACCGATTAGTTTAGTAGCGTTGGAAACACTAGATACATTCATAATTCTTACATTACATCATAAATTGAAACAAAACTACAACATATTCTCTTCATATCCTCTTATATTATCCATGCAGGTCATTCATAATATACTTGTTCACATCCTGGAAAAATTAGAACATTTAAAGGGGTGAGCTCAGATGCTCAGTAAGGATAACAATATAGCGGAAGCTTTCATCAATAAACGTAAACATTTAAGGAAATGTGTAACTAAAACAAAAGCCTTTTAAACATGAACTTAAACATAATATGGAAAAGTAAAATTATATAATGCCATTTACTTCTTTACATGGATATTCTACTGGTCGAATAATCTCATGCAATATCAATAACCAGTTTCATAATGATGGAATGCATAATGCCAGAATATCAAAACCACGTAGCCAAGGCCTCGTGCCAAGACTACAAATAAGATTTTGTCAAGGCCTCATGCCAAGACACTAGTTTGTCTCATGAGACTCGCCGATGCATTGAGGAGATATAGAGGGCTCCACCCATCACATATTAAGTCCAATGAATTCCTCATATGAACAGGTTTAATCATATCATAAACCATAACATAATTGTATCACATAAAACATGCATAAAGGAAACATAAGATTTACACACTTCAATCACAAGATATCAATACAACACATTGATATAATAAAATTTTTATCAAAACCATTTTCAATACCAAAATAAATGAAAATTAAAACTTTGTGATTATTTTTCATTTAAAAAAAAGTTATGGCTTGTAGAGGAAGTCGAAACTCAAATAACAGCAGCGGAGAAGTCGTTGTCACCGTATACGTACAACAAGAAAAACATTCCTTTTTGTCTTTTAGTAAAACTATTCGTATAAAAAGAATCATTTTGAATAAACGTAAAAGTCAAAGGGGTTTATACACCGTATACAGGAAAGTTGTGTATAAAACCAAATATGCCTCAATGAAAGGAGATTGAGAAGAAGTCCTTACAAAAATCATTTTTAAAATAAAATAGATCTATTATGTGTATTCACTATAAGTACACATAATGAAATTACAAATACAAGATATGACATAATAATATCATGACATAATTTGAAAGTAGGAGATTGACCCAAAGAATGGTAATTGGGTTAAGAAGTTCCCTTACCTTCCGTCCTGTCCTGACTCGACCATTCTTTAACCTACTGAATAATAAAATAGAGTTAATTTATAATTGATTAATAACCTTTTTCATGATTTTTATTCCTTTTATATCACTTATTACCATGTTATGAACATTATTTAATTATTTAAGTTAATAACAGTCATTTTGTCGATCTTTGGTACTTGAGTCAAAAATAAACTTCTTATAATTACAAGTTGTTCATGTGGTGAAATATCCATTATATCCAGAATTATATTCATGATATAGATATCATATATCTCATATATATCCAGTATATACATGCATTTATAATATTCCATAACATTTAGAGGTAAGAAATGAAATACACCGTTCATGGAGACGGTAAGCCGTACGTACACATGAACGCTACTTTCATTTCTATTTCGTATTAAATGGAATGAAGATATAATTATATAAAGGTATAATATAATTCCAGTATAATATAATTTATAATACCATTTAATACATCCTTTATACATCCCACATATGGCATTAACGATTCAAATCACTTTGAGGGGGCGGTAGTCCGCACTTCCTAAAATGAAATTATCGCGTTTAACCATAATGGAAATCATAAAGTATGCCATAAATGAGAAATAAAAAACAATAAGGAAAACATAAACATAATATATATAACATATATGAAAATAGTGTCTTCAAAATGGCCACCATTAGAGGTGTTAAAAGAATATTGAACAATCATCGTTTCGTGAGGCAGTATTTCGCCACCCACAGAAACAGTATGTTCTTTAACCATTAGATGAAGGTGTGTGTAAGTGTAAACAAGATAATTATCATAAAAAATCCTATTATATTTTAGATACTGTTGTTGTTACAAAATAAAGGAATAAAAAGTGTTTAAGGGGTTGTAGAAGAAAAATAAAACAAAATAACATAAGAGAAGACATTACCTTAAAATCGGGTAACTCTTTTGATTTGAGCCAAAGGCTTCCTTGGGAAGAATTCTGACCAAAGAGATCCTTCTTGGAGTAAGGGAGGGAAGTTGGGAGAGTATTTGGGCAGAGGTTGGCCGAGCCGAAATGCTTTTAAGGTGTGAGTAATGTGGTAGTGGTGGGGGATTTTTATAAGAGGAGAGAAGGGGCACTCTTGGAAAGATTGAAATGTTACTTTATTATGAAATGCTTTTCAGACTCTAAAGGTCCCACACATATATATTTAGAGGATAAGGTGATAAGGGTTCTAAATCTACTCATCGAATCTGTTTTTGACATGTGTAAGTCTTATATTTTACATTATCTTTTCATTTTATTTAAATCGTTAATTAATGAGGTAATCACTGCATCATCATGGTGTCACGGATAATTTAATCTATTTAATGTTTAAAAATTATAAAAAAATATCATGATTTAGTAAATCCTTTTATCTTTATAATTAATATTTATAGTCCAAAATATGACCTTTATAACCCCATTTAATTTTTTTTAATAAAACAACTTATGTTTGTGACATTTTTATTTTAACTTTAAAAAAAAGTTATTTATGTCATTTTCCTACCAAAGTTGCACCATGGGGTCCCCAAGTTGTCCCATGGATTTTATTGGTCGTCCATGACACATCCAATAGGGGTAGGAAAAGTGTAAAGGTAATTTCATATTTTTATAATACCATTTTTACCTTAAATTTCACTAACTACCTTTAATCGGGATTAATTAAACTTAAAAGTTACTATTCACCAAAAAAATTATTTTAATCCCATTGAACCACATTTTACTTCCTAATGACAACCATGTATGTTGGTGTTTTGGAAATCAAATCACAGAAGTGGTAATATTTCATTTAAATGAAAAATCAGTTATTTAACTACCACTTAGTGGTTTCACTATTCATAAAAAATTGAAGTTTTTCAGAACAATGCCAAAATTTTACCCTAAGTTATAATTGATATTAGAAATTCAAAAATGATGCCTATTTTAAAAAATTACAAACATATAAGTTTCAATAATTAATTTTATAATTAATTCCCGCTGTCACAACAAATAGCGTGTTTTTAAGAAACAATATATAATAAAAGATTGACAATCGTTTATGTCCAATTTCAAAGTGAAATTAATTCTAATGACCACCATTGGATAAAATAGTAAAAATATATTATAAATATAATTTAAAACCACTCAATATTATAATTTATCACTATAAATTATTTTGATTAAACAATTTGTTTTTAAGTATTTTTCACTATTCATAAAAAAATTGGAAGTTCTCAGAAAAATACCAAAAATTCATCATAGGCTAATTTTGATATTACGAATCCAAAAATGAAGTCCATTTTGAAATGTAAAATATATATAATTTTAAAAAGTGGTTATTACTATTCATAACTGCTAATTTTATTGGTCGTGGTGTGTTAGAACTCGAGGTTGTGTACAACACACACTGTTCTATTATTCAAAGAGGAGCGTACCATGGAAGGTTGGGGTGTTACAACTGTTGAAATGTTATTGTAATTAAATTAACCCATAATTTTTAAATAACATGTATCAAGGTATATTTAAAAAGTGTAAAATATGGGTTAAACCATAAAGACAAGGATATCAAAATATTAAAACCATTTTTAAAAATTATTGGATTATAGTTATTCCAACCAAAATCATATTATTTTATAAGTAAATGAGGTTTGGATGATTTATAAATATTAATATTTATAGAATATCCTAATGTGACCCTCCTCCCTCTTATAAAAGGCCACCATCTCTACCAACATACTCACACCTTTAAAGGCCCTTGGCTCTTCCACATTCTACTCAAATAAGCTCCCAAAACACTACCTTCCTCCAAGAATCCAAACATTGGGTAAAACAAAAATCAAGAAAGACTTTTTCTCAAATCAAAAGAATTTCATCAATTTATAGATAAAGTCTTCTCTCCTGTTCTTTTCTTTTATTTTTCTTTTCCACTCTCTATGACCTTCTTATTAATTGAGTAAATAAAAACAATAGTATCCTCAATATAATAGGATTTTATTATGATATTTATCTAAACTAAACTTACAGACACCTCTATCTAATGGATATAAACATATTTTTGGTGTGTATGGCTAACTAATGTCTCACGAAATGACGATTGTTTGATTTTCTCTTACCACCAATCATGGTAGCCATTTTGATGGAATTGTATTTATATAAGAAATATTTAATATTTATATTGTCTCTATGATTCTTTAATTTTTATTTACAACATACCATTTGGATTTCAATGATGTGTAAATACGATAATTTGATTTTAAGGAAGTGTGGACTACTGCCCCCTTAATGTGATATTACTCGTTCATGATATACATGGAACATATAAACTAATGATTTATTAATCCTATGAGTAATAAATAAAATTAATATAACACATGTATAATAATATAAATTTATAATATTTTATTGTGATTCTTCTAGTATGAAAAAGAAATTAAAGTAGCTCTCATGCGTTCATACGACATATTATCTCTATAAATAGTGAATTTAATTTTCTTATCTGTAATGGTATGTACTATTATAAAAAAATATATTAGAGAAATTATAATATTTGAATCATGAATAAAATTATGGATATGAGGGACCTATGACCATATGGTCAATTTGTAATCATAACAGGTTCATTTTTGACTCAAGTATCAAACATCGACAAAACGTCTAATATGAAATAAAAAATTATCTATTTATTAGAAAATGATAATAAGTGCAATAAAATGAATAAATAACATGAAAATGGTTAGAAATATATTAGAAATTATCCTTTGATTATTATATATGAAACTAGTGATCAAACGGGACACGTTTGACTCTAGGTAAGGGACTTCGTCTCAATCTCCTTTCATTGAGGCATATTTTGATAATATTCACCTCTTTCATTTATAGAGTGTATAATAAAAACAATTTAATTTTAATTTCATTCAAAGGGATTATATTTTTTACCAAGATTTTTTCTAAAAGAGGAACATTTTTAACCTATGCAGAAACAATGAATTCTCCTCTATTATAACCATTAATTTATATTTGGATTCACCTATAAGTATTAATGTCTTTTAAAATGATAAAAAATCATCGATTCTATTATTTTGGTTTATTGGTATTTAAAAATGAATTCTTAAATAAAAATGGTATTTTTATATGGAATTATTTTTCATATGGGATTAGAATATGTGGGGTTTTGGGATGAGTGTGTTTTATTCATAATATGGTACATTTTCATTATATGTGACAGGTGAGCCCAATATAGGTTATACAAAGGGTTGAGTAACACTATAGCTCACAGGTGAGCCCGATATATCTTATAAAAAAGTTTTATCCCCATTATAGATCACGAGTGAGCCCAAAAAATCTTATACGGAGGGTTGATCCCCATTATAGATCACGGTTGAAACCCATATAGAATATATGTATGGTGATCCCCATTATAGTTCTCCAATATGGAAGTCAAATATATGATTATACCAATAATATTTTTTTGAAATGGATTTATGTATATGATACTCTATGTCACCTAAATGAGTTTTATTTTCTTTCTATTAGTTTAATTATTTTTTGAGAAAAAATTGTGATTGTAATTTGTGTGAAAATGTTTTGTTTAATTCTTTTAAGGAATGTTAAATCAATTACCATGTTTTAACTATACTTGTGGTTTTGTTTCTTTTTGTGTCTCATATTAAGATTTTTCTGCTCATCCCATGTTTTTTAAATGTTTTCCACATCTTATAAGAATATATAAGTTAATGGAAGAAGTTAAGAATATTTTTATCAAGAAAACAAATCATGTTTTCTTAAAGGGGTGCCTTTTTTGGATAAAGTGGATATCGACTGTAACTGTTCACATTTAATATATGGTCCTATTATGTACTATTTATGGATAATTCTCTAAAAATCTTAACCATAAATGATACTCAATGTGAATTCATGACTTAAGTAAAGATAATGTAATTTTTCTTTCGTGGGCCTTATAGTTGGAATCGAAGCAAAGGTTTAAAAAACATTAGAGATTAGGATATTTTCATAATGGTTAGGGATATCATAGTGGGTTTATAATTTTAAGGTAGATCATAAGTTCAATGTCTTCGGACCCCTGTTTATGTCATTATGATATGAAATATTGAGGTTAATAATGGTATTTTTGCTGATATTCACCTTTGAGGAAATTAGGGGTAATTAATTTTTGGGATGCAAAATGTGAGGTATTAGAAAACCTTTGAGGTTAAAATACATTATGGTTATTTTAATAATTTTATATAATTTTTTTAATGTTATTATAAATATATAGCTTTTGAAAAAGGAAAACATATAGAACATGTGGAAACAAATGGCTTCAGACAATTATATAGGAATCGACCCCACAACCATTGTGCGATTGGGATTTATCACATACCACCGGCCTAGTTGAAGTCCCTAGTTTGTATGAATTATTAATTTCTGTTAATTGATTTTTTTAATAAAAAAAATTGATTTTTGGAACTTATTTTTTATCAAATGGATATCCCTATTATATGAAAAATATTTAGTGATTATGGGATAAATGTTACATTAGAAGACGTTCTCTCTTTTGGGAACATTTTATACCTAAGGAAAATAGAAAATTATAAGAAATTTATTGAGGAGTAATGATTGAATTTTTATTTTAAAATATTCAATTTTTTAATGTGGAAATATGGAGATTTGTGTTATTTATAGAAATAATTAACCTATCATAGAGAATATATGATTAGGTTTTTTTTTCTTTTCATAATGATATTTTAAGAGTAGATTATATTATTGAGAGATAAATGATACAATTTATTGTGGAAGAATATGTTATCAAATCCTTCTGAATTTTGGGTTTCAAACATAGTTTATATTATTTTGAAGAATTGGAAATAAAATTGTTTATTGAATGGTATTTTTGAACATTGTGAATTATTTGTTGAATTTTTGAGATTAAGAGTAGTATTTTGTTCTATAAAGGATTGTATTTTTTTTGGATTATCTGATCTTCTACTAACCATTTGTGTTTTTGATAATTACTAAAGTTAGGAGAAATATATAGTTCATATTTTTATTATTTGATTCATTATATGTTGATTTTAACCCTTTATGTGTGACCATGTCATCTTGAGTAATATTCATTTGGAGAAAATATGATTTAGCGGTAGAAATTTATTAAATGATGAAACTCTACTTGAATAGTATATATATTTACTTATGTTCTTATTCAATGTCATAAATAAATTTCTCAATGATATGAAAAGGAACATAAAACAAAAAAATCATTTACTTTTCCTATTGTGCAATCATAGACCGGTTAACCCATCACATGTTTATGGGTTTCTGGTAGTTAGCTTTCTCATGATCATGTTTTCTATCACTCTCTATCCCAACATGATGGTTACATTTTATTCTACATCCATATTTTACAACATGTAATCATAGCATGTGTTATCTTGGGTGACCATTCTACTTATCATTATTTAATTCAAAGTAATATTAATATTTACTCTTTTTATGATGTGGGATTTTAAATGATCTTATAGAGACATATTATAAAATTGTGAGGAAAAAATTTCAAATTGCGGGAATGATGTAATCACCCAAGTATATATCTAAAATAATCATTTATTTTTTATTAATATGTATGAATAATATATTAATTTTATATTAAATGGGGAACTTTTTTTGATAGTGTACTCGACACACAATAATGGGTTTATCCAAAAGCTTACGTCACACACAACATTGAGTTATACAAAAAAATAATACAGTAATAATATTGTTACATTAAATGGTAATTAATTCCAAGTTGTTGGAATGGAATAAATGAATAGTATAAACTAAAATTTTAGATATGGTTTAAACATGTCTAAATAATTATTCTTTGGATACCATATATATTATAAACAGAAAAAACCAATTGAATATAAATGATGTGTTTTTATGAAAACCTATTTAATTAGAGAATAATTTTGTTTATTAAATCCTAAAACTCTTAATTTATTTTTATTTATTTAAAAATATGTGTTATATTTTAAATTTTATTCTTTCAATTCATCTTATATAATTTCTAGATATTATATAGAAAGAAATTCATTTTTCGGATAAAATAATTTTTTAAAAAAAATTCTGTTTTATCTCCATTGAGGGATAGCCATTAATAAATTTAGTTTTTGACACCATCATATGTTTTATTTGATAAAATAAAATTCATATATAGAATAGGAACTACAAAATTTACTTTGGATAAATTTTTGATATTTTTTCGATAAAAATCATATTTTTATGACTAATAAAAATAAGATAAATTTTAATTGAAAACATTTTCCATTGAGATAAATAATATATTTAAATAATATTATTTAATATATTTGAGGTATAAAAGGAATATATTTTTATCATTTAATTCAATTATGGTCATTATATGTAATTTCATATTAAAAATGGACAAAAATTATCAATCTTTTGGTAGTTAATACTTCTTAAAAACACTCTTATTTGGTTTTGACAATGAGAATTAATTTTAAATTAATTAATGAATATTCTATGTTTTTAATTTAGAAAAATGTATTTAATATTTATAATCATTAGTTCCAAATTGTGTGAATAAATACCTTTTATTTTGGGACATTATGAATTGTAACTTCAGTTATTATTTTATTTCCCAAGGTGAAATGGTAAATATGGTAAATGGTGGTAAAAAATGTTATTATAGAAATATTAATCTACCCTATAAAGTTCCCTAATCTTATTTGATTGGATATATCCACCCATGGTCATCCTTGGGTCGATTTTGGGACCTCATGGAGCCATATGGGTGTAAAAAATGATAAATTATAAGAATTAATTTAAAATAAATAGAAATGTAACATAAACATATAACTTTTAATATAAAAATTTTTATATGGGGTTATATAATTGATATCTTTGACTATATATAATCATTTCAAATATCAAAACAATTTCAAATAACCTTCTATTTTATTGATAATTTGTAGACAGAAAATAAATTTAATTATGACACAATGATGATGTAGTGATTGCTTCACTAGGAAACTATTCCAATAAATTATATTAAAAATGTAAAAACAAATGTAATTTGATTATTTTTATGTAATCCTAAAATTTTATATATGTAATTGACATAATATATATATGTAAATTCCACTGGTTTGAAGGAATCATGTTGTTATGAATTTATAAAATGTCATGTATGAATAGTATTTAAACTTTACATAATTCATAACAATTACTATAATATAGTTTATTAAATGATAGAAAGTTTTAAAAAATATAATATATGGAAAAATGGTTAATATAAGTCCAAATATGTCATAAATGTATTTTTTTGGGTTGTTTGACCTGATATTGTAATTACATTAACCCATAAAGTGTAAATATCATTATATCAAAGTATGATTAAAAATGGAATAATTCTGTTAAAACAAAAATATATGTATAAAAAAATATTGAAATCTTTTCTAAAACAGATTGGATGATTTGTGTTCAAATAAAAATAATATTATATTCTAATTAAATTAGTTTTGTAGATTTTTTAATCGAAATTTAATTTATAATAAATTAATATTTCTCTACTTTCTTTAAGTTCCCCTCCTCCCTCTTATAAATGGCCACCACCTCTACCCCACTACTCACACCTCTCGAGACCCTTTCCTTATCCAACGTCTAATAATATAAGATCCAAACATTACAGGCCTAATCCTTGAATAATAACCATTGGATGAAAGAAATTAAAGAATTCCTTTTGGCTGAAATCAGATGAAGTTACCTGATTAAGTGGGAACATCTTCCCTCAAGTTCTTTTCATTTATTTTCCTTCTCCACTCAATATTCTCTTATTATTAGTTTATTGCATCAATAAAATAGTTACCTAAATATATAATTATGTTTTTATGAGAATTATTCTAACTACACTTACACTCACATCCATTTAATGGATACAAACTTATTGTTTCCGTGTATGGTGAACTATTGCCTCACGAAATGATGATTGTCCATTTTTCTCTTACCACCTCTCATGGTGGCCATTATGAATGTAATATATTTATATATTTAGATATTATATTTATATGGTCTCAATTTTTCTTTAAATTTTATTTAAAACACAACTTTATTCCTTCCATGATGTGTAAATAGTATAATTTTAATTTAAGGAAGTGTGGACTACCGACCCTCTAGGTGATATGACTCGATCAATCTATACATGGAACGTATAAAGGATGGTTATATTAAACTGATAAGTCATAAAGGACATAAATATAATACCGGTATTATTATATAAATTTATATCATTTTATTATTATTCTTTATGAATTACAATGAAAAGAAAGTATCATTCATGTTTATATATGACCTACCGTCTTCATAAATGGTGAATTTAATTTCTAATCTTCAAATGTTATGAACTATTATAAATATAAAATTTCTATATATATATGATATTTAAATCATGAAAATAATTTTGGAGATGATTGAATTATGACTATATATAAATTTTGGAATCATAACAAGTTCCTTTTTGACTCAAGTATAAGTCATCGATAAAATGTCTAATATATAATAAAATAATTAATTATTTGTTATAACGATGTAATAAGTGATATGAAATGAATAAATACATTAAATAGGGTATAGAGAAAGTATAAATTATCCTATGTTTATTATTCATGAAATTAATGAATGAATGATACAAGTCAGACTCACAGTAAGGGTCATTGTCTAAATCAACTTTCGTTGAGGAATATTTTGATAATATCCACCTCCTTATTTTATATAGTGTATTATAAAACCATTTGAAATTTAATTTCATTCCATTGGAGTTATTTTTATATAATGTTTTTTTTCTAAAAAATGAAATTTTTTAATGTATACAGCGTTAACGGCTTCTCTGCCACCATAACCATTGTTGGATATTTTTATTCCTCTCTATGTCTTAATGCCTTTAAAATTGAAAATATATTTCTTATTAATTTATTGTGGTATATTGGTGATCAAAAATGGGTTCTTAAATTAAAATGCTATTTTTATATGGAATGTTTTTTCTATGGGATTAGAATAAGTTTTCATAAAGGGGATTTGTGATAAATCTGTTTTATTCCTAAAATGGCACATGATCATTATAAGAGATAGTTGTGCCCAATATATCTTATACAAAGGGATAAGCCCCATTATAGATATCAGTTGAGCCAAATATAGCTTATATGAAGGGTTGATAAAAATTATATCTCACAGGTGAGACCAATATTTCTAATAAAAAGGTTCTATTCCCATTATTTCTCTCGGGTGAGCTCGACATAGCTTATACGAAGGGTCGAGCCCTAGTATAGGTCATGGGTGAGCCTGATATAGCATATATGATTGGTGATCCCCATTATAGTTCTCCAATTTGATGTAAAAAATATGGTTACTGCATTTGGAATATTTTTGAAATGGTATTTTGTATATGATGCTCTAAGTCAACTAAATGAGTATTATTTTCTTTCTACAAGTTTACTGTTTTTTGTAAAAAAAGTATGACTGTTATTCATGTGAAAATGATTTTTTAATTATTTCATAGAACAATAAATTAGTTACCATGTTTTCACTAGACTAATGGGTTTCTATATTTTTATATCTCTTACTAAGTTTTTTATTCTAATCCTATGTTTTTGGAATGTTTTCCACAGGGTATAAGGATCAATAAGAGAACAGAATACATATAAGATATTTTTATCATGAAAAAAATAATGTATTGTTTAAAGGGTTTCCATTTTTGGGGAAAATTGGATACTGAGTGAAACTGCCCACATTTAATTTTTAAGACTAGTATGTAATATTTAGGGAATAATTCTCTAAAACAATAAACATGAAAATATACTGAATGTGAATTCCTGTGTTAACTCAAGATTATGTAACATTTTTGGCTGGGGCCTTATACCATCAACCTACAAAATTTTCTACCATGAGTTATGTATGTATAACTTGCGGAAAACAAGCTTTAATCAATTATTAATTGTATATTAATAGTCAATTATACCATGAAAACATACTAAAACTAGTATTTTCTTCCAATGGATAAGTGTCCATCAATGAACATTGACACCCAAGTGGCACCAAACATCAGAGAAATCAAAGAACTCAGAATGGCACTAAATCTCTAATGGTGAAACGTACCACATGATATCCCCTTTAAAAAGAAAAATAATGAAAACTGTCATTATATCCCACTAAAATTGGTCACTAGGATCATGATACAATCCTATAATATATATATATATGAAGAAATAAACCCTGAGAAAATGATCAAATTTTAATTAAAAGGATACTAAAGGGGATACTCAAACAACAATTACATGAGGGACTAGGAAAATGAAATCACTTCAAAATTACTTTTAAATATATTTTAGTTGTTAAATTTAATCTTTATATAATTTAATCTTTTATATAAAAACATCAAGTACTAATTTTAATGAAAAATATCTTGGTAATAGATAAGGAATAATATGAAGGTCTCATAAAAGTTTCTTTAGCTAAATATTTATCATTTACTTGACATCCCATCTTCATTAAGAAATTTATCATATAGATTCTTCTTTAACTGATAAGGAGACATATTAAGTCATTATTGAGTCAACGATATTTCATAAATGTAAAACCCAATAATTTCTTATTTTTTATTAAATTTTTAGAACACCCATAGAGGTCATCACATAAGTAACATGACCCAACTTGCCTTCATGGGTTAAGTTGCACATTTTGAAATTATCCAAATTTATTAAAAATTAAATATCCTTTTACATTTATATAAATTTAAAATATAAAAATCTCATATATATAATTTTCCATTGATATGAGTGGTAATATTCAAATTCTTAAATCACCCATAAACATTACAGGTGGAATTATTCTCTAATTAATCGTAAAGAATATTACATTCATAGTTGTTCATTTAAAATCATATTTAAATAGTGTATTTATATATTTCTCAAGATGGTTTTAATATATGGGTTACTATTTACCAGTTATTTGGTGCCCATGCACTGTATAATTGAAAATTTTCTCTCATCATAATCACAACAACTGAATTCATCCAATTTAACTCATAAAATATTAAAACCAAACTAGCATGTTATCAAAATTAGTAACATATAAAAACATGCTATAGACATTGAATAATATAATATTAATATGAAAGGAAAACTATACAAATATGTAGCATGACATATAATAACTGAATAATATATGAATGATAAAATTTATCACCTAATATGGTTATTAATGTAGGGATTTTTTGAATAAAAATTAATGGAATTACATTTAGGGAGCACTTTCAATTCAATATGAATAGTAAAATAAAACTATTTGTAATGCAATATGACATAATTTTGAATTTCTATGTCATCATGATGATACATGAAATTCAAATTTTTTAATATTATTGGCCAAGGTTAAAATCTATAAAATTTCATAAATTATAAGCATCGTAATGTAATACAATCAGTCTAGGAGAAATCATATCAACTATAAAAATATTTAAAAAAAAATTATGAACCAAAACCACTTTTCCAATTCCCCAAGGGTGGGGTGATCAGTCATAGACACAACTATTTACCAAGGTAAGACACATTCCTAGTCCCCTACGAACTATCCCAAAATAGAAAAGGAAAAACAAATCCTCTAATACCACTTTATAATGTCCCAGGTAGAATGAACACTCAGATGGTGGCTGGACCGGTGTGTCAAATGACCTCAAGCACATCTCCCCAATTTCCAGAGGCTGTGGACTAGCAGGGAGGGTAGTGGGTGTGTGTGTTCGAAGAATATCCTCCATTGATCATATTATTAACATTGATAAATTATGTATAATAGTGAAAGAAGTAAATAAATTAAGGATATTAAATGAAATAATAATAAAATATAGAACATTAGAAGAAGAATATATTAACTAAATTAATTATTCTAATCCAATTTACAACAGTGAATTTATTATAGATGATCCTACAAGTACTAGAATAAAATAATTACAAATATAAATAAAATGCAATAAAATAATAACATCCCAATTATTAGCTCCACGAGAATGTCAAGAAAAAGCATGGTCATATACACCCTATATCCCAAGTACACTACACAGTAAAAGTAATTAATTAAAAATCCTATGAATAATATATCTAGTAGGTAACCAAAAATCACCTGAGAAAAGTGTGATATATAAATCTCAATAGTCTAGAACCCATGGTGTATTTTTCAATCCATCTAGTGAAATAAATAAACTAATAAGTGTTACATATAAAATAAATGTAGAAGAAATAAAAATAATATGATTACAACATGGTCTGAGTTTTCGAAATAACACCCATACCTTATCACTTGATTCATCCTAAGATGAAAATCTAAAAAAGACACCTATACAATCCATAATCAACAAATAACATCCAATGTAATTATGGAAAATGAATAATTCATACCCACCATGATTTTGCAACAACATTGTGTCAATTCATATTTAATCATACCAGTATTCAAGTAAATCATTGGAGAAGCCAAAAAAGTTAATAAAGAGTATTAATTAAAAATAATAACGGATACAGCTCAAAGAGTATTGAAAAATCTATGTGAAATCAAGAAATATATCAAATCTAGAGGGGCTGTATTGATACCGTCCCTATATGTCTAAAAATATTCACATTTTTCTATATTGTAACATCTAATATAACCCAATACCACTTAGCATATCCATGAAGATCTATTATGAGTACCTTATATAAATCATGGCAGGGTAAATCTGAGTCCATCCCAGGTATATCACATAGGGGACTGTTTATCTCCCATGGCATGAAGTATCCAACTTACAAATGGGTATATCCATGGTTTACCCCTAAGGATCTGGAATCACTTAGGAGTATAATATACAACCTGGGAAGCCCTGTCATGGAAAGCCAGTGCATTTCTCCCTACGTGTTGGGTCATAACCCACCATGCATGGTGATTCCATCCCAGAGTCCTTGAATGAAATCTTATATTCATTCCAAGAGCATATTATGTTAACCATATCAATTAGGAATGACACATGGAATTAAATAAATATATATATATATATATATATATATAATCATTACCCATCAAATAGATATTTCAATGCACATGTAAAACAGGAAATACGTCCAATCCAATGGTGGAGTCCCATTATTATCCAAGGTGATCTAAATAGTATCCTAGGTATCAAAAGAAAAATATAAAATAACCAAATACTATATATTCCATACAAGGAGATCCATATAGAGACCCTTATATCACTCGATGTATGGTAACTCTGAGTCTGTCCAATGTATCTCACATAGGGTATCGTGTATCACCGTCATCATGGAAAAACGATGTTTCCAATGGTTATATTTGTGGTATCACCCCTATGGAATCAGTACCAGTCAAATATATAAGAAACTACATGGATAACCCTCACATTTTAAGCCAATGCATCGATCCCTGTGCATTATGTTATAACCCACTGAGCACGTAGAGTTCATCTATGACTCCTTGATACAGAACAAAAGGTCTTTGTCAGCCCATATGAAGTGTTCCATATCAGGAAAGGTAGATCAAATTAAATAGAAACTATATAATAACATTTAATTAAATAAAAATATAATGAAACAATCATGCATGTTGTCCATGTATCACACATCAACTATAAAATTGAGAAAGGGATTATGAACTATTTTTACGATTTATTCTATAGGATTTTATCATTAGGAATCCTTTCATAACCATAAAAATGGAATACAATCCTAAAAACATGGAATTACCGTGAAATTAATCGCATTCCATCAATAAAAAATATATAAATAAAAATAATTTTATTCACAGTTAATATAATTCAATTAAGACCATCCATGCAATGCACATAACAATTTAAATATAAATAATCTATACTCTAAGTTGAATAGTCAATCTTAAGCACAAAACTACAAGGCAATGTAAATATTATTTTTCAATTGAATAGAGTGAAACACATTGATGGGTCTTATTTGAAAATAAGACTTTGTATTTTAAAATTCATTTCATTGAATTTAATGATCATGATTCATCTCAAGGTGTAAGTTATATATCATGTGAAATAATGTAAGTGTGTAATGAAAAAAAACAATGCAAGTTGGCCCACAATTAATAGTATGAGGGTGCTGCCTTTGTGAAAATACTCATGGTACCATGTTGTATGGTTTATGAAAACCGTGTGCAACCTGTGTACTTTATATTTATCCTCCTATTGTAGTTGAATGATTTTTTTCTAATGGCCACACGGTTTTAGAGGATCAATGTGCCCCATTTAGGGCACCCAAACAACTAATATCCCGAACCCATTGCTTCAAAAATTCAATTATATATATAGGAAACTTAATATTCCTTTAGAATATCATAATAACAACACATATAAGAATTAAAACTCTCAAAAATGAGTTCCAAAGCATCATATACATAATATAAGTTTAATAACTACATAGAATTCCACTCTCAAAATTATTTGATGATGATTTGAGGTTTTAATTGAGGGTTAGTGATTTTTTCAAACAAAGTTGAGTTTCCATACTTTGTTTCAGCCTCAAACGGATAATCAGTCTGAAATAACCCTTCTAACAGTATAGGATATGAAGAGGTTATGATCAATAGATTTATAAGGATTTATTTTATCTTCACCTTCCCTTAGTGAATATCTCATATAAAAAAAATTACATTCATTAATTCAAATGGAACCTTACAATTAATTTTATAAGAAGATGTGTTAGGATCCAAAATTTTAGGGTGGATATTGAGAGGGGAATATTATGTGACTTGATATTATCCATGAGATGATTGATAATGTGTAATCCACTAAATGTCATATGATATTATCACAAAGTGGATAGAAAATATTTTCATACAATATTTTATGTTTCATAGAGTTTGAGTTTGATGATAAGGTGTCCCTTAATATGTTATATTAAATTGATGACATTTGAGTTGAATCAAAATATTAGTGCAAGATACATCATCCCCTTTATGATTAATGATCACATCAGAGTTGTGTATTATCGACTAACACTCCAACCAGACCTATATCATGTAAAATATGTGTTAAATGTATCCCTATTGAAAATGTACCTTCCAATCCCCTCACATGTACTTAATAGAGTGTTGATACACGTGGAGAATGATCATTCACATATGGAGTAGTTAGTGAATATTGTAGATCAAATAGACAATTTTATACGAATAAAGATAAGTAATCTGGTCAAATTTTTAGGCTAAACACAAAGTTTGGGAAAGAATCATTTTAACTAGATGAAGTGATGAAACAGAAGTACCACCATCATCTATTAACTTTTATGAAATAAAATATTGTGGCTGTTAAATATATATTATGAATAACGTAATAACCAAAACAATAATAAATTAATATATCAACAGAATAAATAAATTCACTATTATTTAATGTCATTACAAAAAAATATATATACTTTGTTTGTTTTGTTCTTTTATAAAATATATAGTATCTTATTTAAAATTTCATTATGTATCAAAACTATTTAAAATAAATACACTGTATAGTGATAATTATAATTAATTTATATTAAGGGTTATTATAATATATAATTTAGATAGACATGAGATATGATGGACTTTACTAGATGGATCATACCTTATTAATCCTAATTATAATTGATTTTGTGGGAGATGGTATCATTAGTATTTTTCTGTGACTATGATCTAGATTAAATTCAGAAACATCAATATGAATGAATTTTATTATATGAAAATTTAATGTTAATCGAGATTATAGCCCAATATATGTTTATTAATCAACCCAAGAATGAACAACCATTATGCACCATGACTTTAGGGTGTTCTCTATTGTAATGAGGGGTTATATATCTAGAACCATATAATATGAATTTTTTTATATTCATTTTAATAGAAAATCATTATTTGTATCACTTATTTTATGAATTTATATATTAATAAATAATGAGTTTGATAAACATTATATTTGAATATATTGAAATAAATAATTTATTTATGGTAAATATATAGTTTCAATTATGATAATATTTTGGTACACGCCTTAATTTTTCAATTTAATATTATTTTAATAAAATATTATTAAATAAAATTCACTATTTTAGGACTACCACTCTACAAAGATACAATAATTTTGGGAGAGAGATAGTGAATTCATGAGTCTTGCTTCCAGTGGGTGCCTATTTAGAGACTAATACAAAGAGAATAATAAACACTCATTTTAGAGGCATTTCTCTCTAAGAGAAACGTAAAAAACCTTGAGATAAGAAGATAAACCAATAATTACATGCTCTATATATATATATATATGATAACCGTAGTGAAAAAATGAAATTATATATAGTTCTAAAATTAGAAAAAAAACTACAATTAATAAACATGTATGGATGATGGAGACCACTAAACCCAAACATAACGTTCTCAACAATTAGCTAGTAATATTTGGACCAATAAACAACATTATTCTAATGAAATAAATAAATTTTATATATACTTATGGTGATCATAATAGTATAAATATTAGGATCATCCACATGGCATCTTGTAATAATGAAAATGAAAGAATGCTCAAGCATAGTGAGCAATGGTGAATAAAACACATCACCTAAAAAAATATAATTTGTTCCTAACATAACCGTGGGTATCTATCTCCATGTATCACATACAATATAGAGTATCATATATTAATGAAATATCAGGGCTTCCCCACTCATGTTTCTCCACTGTTTTGATGCTCGACACCAACATCGCACGTTATGAGCATCTCTCTCCGAAATAGACCGGCCCAAAAAACCCATGGAAAAGGCATCACAACATGAACCACATGCATCACATTATCCAATATCACGTCACCATATATAGTTTCCATGTATTTTTTTGACCCATCATAGGTGTATGATGTGTATCACACATTAGTTATTATGAATCAACCTATCACATCCCATACACCAAGAATGCGCCTCAATCAAAAACATCATATACCCTTCATAACATTTATTTTCATTTGGATACTATGTCAGATAATACATGTGTGTGAAAAACTAAAATAAATCATATCCCTATATATAAATCTATTGTAAAATTAATCACCATGAATTCTAGCACAAGTATCTACCAAGATAAAACAACATCATTAGGGGTTTTAGTTATCCATCCACCCTCTGACTAGGACGTTGGGGATAACTCCCTATTTATGTAATTTTATATTTCCTTAGGAATTATCCAAGTAGAGGACTTGGTTTATTGGTATTATCATATTTTAATAATTTTCATTCAATCAACACCACCACCTTGGGTAATTAATAATTCAATTAATTATTAGAATTATTACATAATTGATTTATCTAGGAAAACTGTCCCAATCTACCACTAAAAGGAAACATGAAACCAAGCACATATAACTACCTAAAGATATGGGGAAATGAATACATATAAATAATAAACAATACCATCAAATCTTTAATAGATTCATAATAAAAAATACCATATATTTTAATATAATCAATGAGTAATCCCATATTCAACCTGTTACATCATATTTAGTTCCATCCCACTTAGACACATGCATATCCTGATGCATTTTTCCATCACATGTGTCAACTACTACCACATCATCTTGGAATCCCCGCACACATGAAATTATCCATACCATGCGTATCCATCCAAGGATCACATCACATCCGGGCCTCCCTTCCATAGAACACTTCATCCATCCCATGATCACGCATGTTAGGATCCTAACAGAAGGATACTATCTATAAGAAATCACAAAAATTATTTTGAACAAGCACACAAATCGCACCGGCCGATGTAAGTCCTAATAAGTAATTCATTATTCATATTCAAATGACATATCATGTCCGTAAAACAAGTAACTCGACCTTATCAATTAAATTATAAACTAATTAACACCCAATTATCTTCATCAAAAAAATAGTTCAAATTCCATCATGAAATAAATGAATAATTGATCATGTTTTAAGGATATGGTAAACTTAAGGAATCATGATATCACATGATACTAAATTAATAAAATAATTAATATAAATGTTCATTCATGTTCACATCCACAATCAATTATCATGATACTCAATTATCATCAATAACATGTATAACCATGATTCACATTTATCATCAATTTTATTAATCACATGGATATCTTTCTCAATTACACATCATCATAACATGAATTTTTTTATCACCAAATAACACCCATCACTAGAATAAAATCATGAAAATTATTTAGTTTTTGAAGAAAATTATTTATCTATTTAATTATGAATTTAGGTACGTCGTGAATTTAAACATGATAATCCAGGGTTATTAACATTACACCAATTCAAATCATAGATGTTAGACTACTAACAAAATCATGAGGGAAACTGCAGTCATGGTACAATGTTACAACATTGGACCCATATGATTGGAATGAATTTCATTAATCTGTTTCAATGTTATACAGTCACTATCATTTCCCTCAAATGGGATGAACCATTATCAATATATATCTGGATGTAAATAAAACAATAAAATCAGTGATAAATCGACCTAAAATGGGTCAATGGTTTTTTCATGAGAATGAACCGATGATACACATCCCCATCTGCCCTCCTGCATGAAGATGAATCCATCCATGGATTCCATATCAAAATCACACCAAAAAACGTACACAGAAACTACAATATATGAATGGATATTATCCTCAATCGGATCAAAATAACAAAGGTTGGAAAATAAAACTAAATGAGAAGAAATAAAAAAACAATGATAGAATATACATTAGTTCAACTTGGGTCGACACATGTTGAATACATGAATACAAGGATTTATCCTCATTGATGTTATCTCATTATTCAATGGGAGTTTCTAATGTCTTATAGAAATTGAGAGAGGAGGGTGGGGTTTGAGAAACATACAAGTAGGTACATCATTTTATGATATGCTGCATAGTGGATTTACTTAGCGTGTAAATCTTACACATCACATAAATGCAAGGTTTCGTATCTCCTTAAAAATGAGTCTCCTTAATCTACTAGTTCCAATTATTTACATGTTTTGAAACACCCCATCGTCTATCTTTAACATTTCATGTACATAACATACATTATATTATTGCCCTTTACACATCTTTTATTCCCCCACATTCTATAGTTTTAGATGTCAAAACCTCTTAGATCACTCAACTCCTCATCCAAGATAATAAATCTACAGAAAAATGATAAATGACAGACTACTCATACTAGAGCCCATTCATATTTAAAAATAATTTATCATTGAATTTAATTAATTCCTTTGTAATTTTTATAATAGTTAGAATGTTTTTTGTGTAATAAAAACTAATTGTTTATAATAAATATGGAATTTTTATTTAAATGTAATATTAGTTATATTTATTAAATTATTATTTTAAAGAAATTATTTGCGTAACTATAAACATTAAATTATCCAATAAGGAATTTTTAAATTTTTTTAGAAATTATTATTTGTTATAATATCTAAATATGTTATAAATATATAGTATTTATTATAACATAAGATAATACAAAAATGACAAAATAAATACTATAAATGGATTTACTATACAAATATATAATTCCAATATAATATAATTCTTTATTGAAGTAATTTGACAATGTTTATAAATCTTTAAGGAATCCTCCAAACATATACTATAATTCATGGTTTTCTTGTCAATTCAATCTAAATATGACTAACTTACATATCATGAATTGTATTATTTTATTATTATTAGTTCATAGAAATATAAATTATTTAATATTCATATTTTTTAGAAATAATGTCCAAAAGAATCAAATTTTTTGTGTTTTTGGTTATTTTATTATATAGATTCCAAAACCCACATCCATAAATTAGTAATGAATTTATATCCCTATTTTTTATATACAAACTAAACCTCCCACTAATCTTTACTAAAAATCCATTGGTTATGATTTTACACTTCTTATAAATATTCAAATCCCTCATATTGTTTTCTCAATATCATAACAATCTCTATAAATCCTTTTAGAAGAGTCATCTCATGATAAGGAACCTATCTTAATTATTTTCCTATCAAGAACATTTTTTTGAAATTAGCCTTTTGAATCTCAAATGATTATATTTTTAAGTCTTTATAAATAAACCATTACAATCAAATTAATTTTCTAACAATTATAAATAATTTATCCTCTCTCTTTATAACCATTACATAAGATGTTTCTATTCACTAGTATTGTGTCTCTCTATTTTATTCATTGAAGAACATTATTTATATTTGCATTTTGAATTTCATTATTTTATTCTGTCATTTCATTATAAATTTCCCTTTAATATCCAATTTCTGTTCTTTGAATGAGATATAAATTATCCTCTGTCATTATATTTGTTACCTAAGATATTACTAAACCTGATTAAGGTATCCTCTTCTCTTTTTGTTTAATTTCATGTACAATCTTTGTAATATTCATATAGTATTAGTCATAAAGAATAATCTTGGAGTTGGTGCATTTTTTATTATATTTTCATGATTACATGGAATCAAATCCTAAAGGACCAGTCTATTAAGTAGTTAGGGAAATCCTTATTACAGTCATTAAACCCATAATAAAATGGGAAATAGAAAAAAACACCATGAAAAATAAATTGAAATAAAGCTCATCATTGAAAGACTATTAAATGATTTATTCTTCATAACCCAGTGATAGGAAACAATATAAGGGATATCTCAAATGATAAGTAACCATATTTAAAGAGGAAGAAATAACAAATTAATGAGAATAAATCATCATTTAAAGTTAAATAAAAGATAACATGATTTATTCAAGTATCTAGACAAGAAAAATTGATATGTATATATAAGAAACAGAAACACGTCCCATTTAATCAATGAAATAAGAATAAAATATACCCATAGATATGTTGACACAGAATCTCAAGGATGAAAATTATAAATAAAAGGAAGTAAATTCTCTAATATCAGTGGTCACATATCTATAACATGAACTAATATACCATCAAGATCAATTCTCAAATTAGTTTGTACTTTTTTGAATTTTCTGACTAATATTCCTCATGATACAATAGATGGCTTGACGAGAAATCTAGAACCAGGCCTTTCCCTTATCTTTAATCCCAAAGCAATCCTCGTATATTGAATAATAGATTTAAATCATAAAGAATGTGACTTATCATAAAATATCCCTATAGAATAAAAAATAAGGGTGTATCAATAATTACCTAGTGGAGGAAAAGTGAAAAAACATTGTTTCTAGTTTTGATGGGTGTAAATAACATTGAATTATTATTAAACCCATTCTTGAGTAAAATAATCATTAAACATTCCATAGGGTGTCATACCACTTTAAAACATTAAATCATAATACACATGATGTAATAACATTAATTGAATCTTATAATATCAGGATTATATGTATATTCCTTATATAACATTTCAATATGTAGTATATGCTCTTTATAAATTTAAATTAGAGAATAACAACAAATAATTATTTAGGGAATGTTAATTGAGAGGAATTAAATTACCTAGAGTCTTACATACCATGGGTGTGTATATATAACAGTCTAATAAAGTGATCATAATTATATGCATACTTTAGAAAATTTTCCATGTTTTTTATTACCTTTACATAATATTATAAACAACCACTTACACCACTTTGTTTACATCTTGTGTTTTGACCATATTCAGAATATGTGTATGTAACAACATTAGTAGATTGAAAATGGTCTAATGGGGTCATTATATAAAAATATACATAATAATAATGTCATAAATAACATTTTTATAAATTAATTAATCTTTTGAAACCAATAACTAATTATGGTTATAAAAAATGAACCAACATTACAATCATGGACATGGTAGGTCATACATACCACTCATTAATGTTCCAATTTTTCAGTGATCATTATGGAAAGAAGGTAGGTAACACTATATAAGTATATAATGATTATTATATCATATATATCATGTTATTTAATCATGTATTCTTATATATATGATTCTTATGATGTAAATGGAATCACATCATATAAAGGAGGCGTTAGTCCATATGTCTTTGACCGATGTTTTCACATTTTACTATCTGAAAAGGGTAATAAATAAAATGATATATTATATTTAAAAAGATAATTAATTTATTAAGATAATATATATGTCATTTTTGTTAAATATTTTTAGTTTAAATCATCCTTTTTCTATTCTATGTATAGATTGAACCAATCACAATGCATTGAGAAGGTGGTAGTCCACTCATCCTCAAACAATATTATCATATTTAACCAAAATATAAAGTATAAGGGTATGGATTATAAATGAATTACAGAAGAATAATTAAAAAATAAATATTATATAGAAAATATATAAATTTTTCAACTATCATAATTCCCATCCTAGAAAGGCGGTAATGGAGAAACAAACAAACATAATTTTGTGATCTCATAGGTTTCCATACACAAAAAAATTTCATTGTTTGGAATTATATGGAAATATGAATGAATTTAGGTGATAAAAATAGACAACGTCATATATTTTTTGTATTATTTATTTAAGCATGTCCTAGGAAGAGTTCATTGGGCGGAGAATGGAATTATAACTAAATAGGTTATGTTAAGATGTTACCACTTCTTTGGGTAACTTCATTTGGTTTACACCAGTAGGATTCCTTTAAAATCTTCTTACCTTAGGGTAGTACAATAGGATGAGGGTACAAATGTAAATGATATATTTTTAAAGATCTTTGTCAGTCCAATATGGTATGAGAGGTGTTAGAAATGATATGAATTAATGCCTTTTATATTGGAGGAGGAGTTTTACTCTTGTAAATAAATAATAATAATTAAAGGTATACTTTACCTAATGGGCCTATAAAAGTGGAAAAATAATGGTTTAATGTAAAATATTTTTTTAACACAACCAAACTAATATAAGTGAATTTTTATAAATTGGTTCTATAACATCTATGTTTACCCAATATTATCATTTTAGTTTTTATTATAGAAACTTTTTTATTAATAAATGTTATATAACAGATAAATATAAGTTAAATTAATATTTATTATAATTTATACAAATAGTAAATTATAAAGATGATATATAATTAAAAAAATAACCAATATGTGTTGGAAATTAATTAAAAAAAAGTGCGGGCAGTGTACAAGAAAATGGTTTTTAACTAGAACCATGCTAACAATGTTTTTTCAAACTATGTTCAATAGGTAAATTATAAAATCTTAATTTGTCCATCAATAGACTATATTTAACATTTATTAACACATAAAAGTCAATTTGGTGAATATATTATACTTATTTATTTTAAATCATTTAATAAAAATATAATTAATTTTAAAATAACATAAATGTCAATTTTGACATTTTTGTTTAATACTAATTTAAAAAATATAAAAAATGTTGGAATTAAAATATATTAAGTTCATAACAATGAAAACCCTATATGTTCATCGAAATAAATAATAAATGATATAAATTTAATGAGTGTTATACACATTTAATTTTTATATTATTATTTATTTCGATTGATTATTAACTGAATAATAACAACGTATGTGTTTCCTAATAATTTTAATTAACTAATTCAGCAATAAGAAATTAATGATAAATTATTATTATAAAAATGTCCCCTTTTTCATTAAAATGCATTTTTTTAATAAAAAAATGTTTTTTTGTACATATCTCAATGTTTTGTAAATGTTAAAAGAAATGAAGGTTCTTTTTTGCCTTTTTTCCTTACATAAATTATCATATAAAGAACTATCATCAATTTTTTTCGCAATAAATCCAAAAATTTGATGCAAGAGGTTATGTGACCTAAAATATGGTAGCCAATGAATTTTGGACATGTTTCATGGTCGTTTTTAAACATAAGATTATGGTTTAGTCGTTAGTTAAACTTAATCTTACCTTAATCACCATAATTAATTTAAATAACTGTCATTAATATTTTTTTTCAATAATTATGTCAATTGTATAAGACCAAAAATATCATATTTATTAACAACTTGTATGTTTTTTCCCAAAATTACGATAACTACATTGTGAAAATTATATTAAATTCTAACCTAAGAGTAGGGGAAAGAAAGTGTCTTTTTAAAGTAATAATGTACAATTGTTCATTATGTTTTTATACCCAATTATAATATAAAAATAATTAAAGTGACCTAAAAATGGTTAATATAACTAAAATTTATATTTTTTTACCATTATTAATAAACATAAAATATAATTTAACATTAATATGCAATTAAATGAAAATATAGTTTTTAACTAAAATGAAGTATTTTTTAGTATACATAATGAAATGAAACTCTTCAAGTAAATTCCAAAAAATCAAACTCAAATATTTTTGGAATTTAGGAATTCGAAAATTATTATCATTTTGATAAATAAAAATTTTAAAATTCTGAAATTTATTTTTAAAATATGTGTTCTATTAATGTGAGGTAATAATTAGTATTCTATTTGAAACAAACGAACTTATTGTAGTGGGTTTTGTATGATTAAATCGTTTCATATATAATAATTCTTAAAAAATTACATTTATTTTTAAAGGAAAATATTTTATGTTATCAGGGTGTTACATTATCCCCAACACAATTAAATTTATTCTTGAAAATTTAAACTTCATCATTATAATATAGGGTTTGGTATTAGAAAATTCCATTTTTGAAATACCACATCATGCTAAGAGTTAATAAAATTTCCTCTTAATAAATGTGTATGAGAGGATGACATTTCAAATAGATTAACATAAAACTAGCTATCTATGTGGATAATATTAGTGGAATGTACACATACATACATGGGGAAAATAAAAAATATTTTTAGGGAGTGAATGTGGTCATCAGGAACAAATAATTGAATAGTCAATAGAAGTATGTGGGCCTAAAATCCATAAATACATGATGATTGAAAATAATGGGGTTTCAAAAAAATAAGGTATTATGAAAATATCCCTTGATCCCTTTCATAGTTTTTAATTATTTTACTCCATATGAATGTATGTAAATACAATTACATAATATAATTAAATTTCATAAGAAAACTCTTATCCATTGGTAATGACTTGAACAATTTCAATATTAGAAAATTGTAAATGATGCTACATATAGTGAAGTAATATATCAATATCAAAAACCAAAAAAAATGGTCAACATAAACCATTTCATAATTTATTAAATTTTCTAAAATATTATTATCCAACACATTATAAATAAGGTGACAAAATTTCAAAAATATACACATAATTATCCTTTAATAAACATTAAGCAACACTAAATTGTCACATCTCAAACATGTGAATACCTTAATCTTGTATTATCTTAAAATATAGTAATAAAATTGTTTAAAAAAGAAATACTATTGAACAGATTCATTATTCCTTATTCCTTTAGTAAGACACATGTTATTGGATATATTCAATAAAAATAGTGTTTTAAACTCCATTATTGGTAGGATAAAACAAATTTTCAGAAAATGAATACTGAGTTCTATGGTAGTCTAAATTTATCCATTTTATTTTTTATAAACCAATAATTTACTTGTTCAAAAAACATTGTCACAAAATTTTGAACATATTAAGGCTTATACATCCCTCATCAATGTATTTTATGAAAAGTGTTACTTTTTACTGAATATCACTTGTTCATACCATACATCATGTGATATAAAATACTTAACAAAATAGTATTGAACTACAACACTACTTTATTCCATAATTAATATAATCAGTATATCAGTGATAAAACATTAAAATTAAAAAATTCTTGAATATTCATTTTAATAATTCCACATCAACAATGGTAGTTTCACCACATGAACATTATCCAATATTATTATTTTTGTAATATTCCTTTTATTTTTGATAGATTGATTTTCATAGTGTCCCATATTCTTGTAGTTGAATCATTTTACAATAGAAACTTTTTTCTCAATCATTCAATTAGAATGATTGTGGAATTTTTCTACAAACATATATTAAAAACTACCATTCCATTCAAGTATATACCATGGTCTTTATTACCATAATTATCAATTTTGAAAAAAATATATATTTCCCTTCTTCCTTTTATACATTATTTGAAAAATAATCCTATTTTTTCTTTTATTACATAATAGACATAGGAAATAGAGAATTCATTAACCAACTTTTTATCACATGATATTATTTCTTCCTATTATGAGAATGTTTGGGAGACTACTTCTCTTAATGATATTGGCTTAAGAATATGAGTGATTTTATCCTTATTTGACTTATATTAAAATACATTAGTGGGGATGATATTCCAAAAACTAGGTTCCATTTAAAAAACTATCATATATTTGATTATCCTATAAAATTATGATCATTGTATTATTCTAAATATGGATTGACACATAGAAAAAATTGAAAAAATTATGCATAGATAATTTCATGAACATAAAAAGCTATTGTGTTTGGAGGTCATTATTTTCTTATTTCATTAAAAATGGTTTGTAAACAAAATTCCAATTATCATAAACATATCCCCTATCATATCCAAACTATGTGTCCAATAATTCACATTGTCATGTACCAGGTTACACAGAGTTGGGCCTGAAACACCTTTTCCGAGTTGTTACTCTTAGGTTCATATATGCTTGAACCACTTCCATATGTTGTATCGGGACAAACAAATATTCCTTTAAATTACCACATAATCAATTAAAAAAAATATAATATTTTATTCTATAATTTTATTCAATGTCTATAGTAGAGAAATTTTCCTGAATATTTGTTTTCTAAATATATTTTTCATTGTTGCTGCTAAGCTTTTTCTAATACTAACTATAATTCCCCTCCCCAGAAGCCCAAAACTTGTGCATTCTTTTATTACATTGTAATAATTTATATGAAATACATATTGAAGGAATAATCAATTTAGAAAAGTTTCAAAGACTTATTACCTATATAAAACCCAAAAAAATTAGAAATATTAAATAAAACATGATCTATACTAAAATGAGATAATCTACATCATTGAAAACTTATTAAAATATTTCTAATTCAAACCCTAGTGAAAAAAAATAAATCTGAGATCAAATGCTCTGTAAAGGTATGTAATGGGGAATATATAAATAATTGATATGAATAAATTAATATAGAATGAAAAATAACTGAGAAAAAATTCCATTAAAATGACCATATAAGAAAAATTTTATATATAAATATAAAGAAAAAATACACATTCCGTTATATCAATGAACTAAGAATGAAATGATCCTATATATATGTCGATAAAAAATATCATGGATCAAAATGATAACTAAAATGAAGGAAATGATTTAATATTATACATTAGGTAACGAGAACATATACCACTATATAATAAATATATATTCTCTATATAGTTTAAACTGTTTTAATTTTCCCAACCGATTCGTCTCATGATAATATCAATGAATCAAGAGAATATCTATAAGTCGCTCCCTCCCATATCTATCTGTGAAAATAATTCTTCATATATTTAATAATAGATTTAATTAATAATATATGTTCCTTATGATAAATAACATTCTTGAATAAAGGATATATATTTATCAATAATTACCCAGTGGAGGATAATTAACAACAATATATGTTGGCCTTGATGAACAAAAATACCATGGAATGATCATTAAAAACAATATTCAGGGAAATATTCATTAAATATTCCAATGTGTCCCATACCACATTAATACATTTGAATCATAATCCCCTTGATGGTATGACATTAAATTAATATTATAATCTCATTATAATAAGTATATTCCTAATAAAACTTGAATAATTGATGTATAAACACCGTAAAATGTGAATTTATACATAACAATAAATAAGTCTCAGTGGAATGTAAATTTAGATGAAATACCTTAAATTGAGTTTGAATTGACATCGGCATGTTTTAATTCCAAAATAACAATTTTTTTAACCATTTAATTTATTTAGATCATTTTTTTAAGAATATTATTACTTTAACTACAATTATTTCATTTTTGTAAAAAACTACATAGGAAACTGATTTTACTTCGAGTATTTTAACCATATTCAGTTTCTAATATTGAAATGAATTAGGTAGATTGTCAATTGTCAAGGAAGTCATTATTTAATCATATCCATAATGAAAATAATTAAATAATTATAATATTAAAAAGAATACAATTTTAAAACCAATAAATAAATTTGGTTATAAAAATGAACCAACATTAAAATCATGCTAAAGATAAGCTATATGTATGCATGACTAATGTTCCCATATTTCAATGATTGTTGTGGAATGAATGTATGTAACACTATATATTTCTATATTTATTATTATATCATAAATTACATGTTCCTTAATCATATAAAATTATTCGTAGGATTCTTGTGATGTAAAGGGAATCAAATCGTGTCGAGGAAGCGGTCGTCCTAATGTCCACAACCAAAGTAATCACATTTTAATGTGTGAAAATGATAATAAGTTATATTAAAGTAAAAAAATTATTTCATTATTATCATATTTATTTCATTTTTATTAAATATTTTTTACTAAAATAGTACATTATATGTTACATGTATAGTTTGAATGAATCACATCACTTTTTGGAGGAGTTAGTCCACACTTCCAAAAATGATGTAATCGTATTTAAATAATGTTTAAAGTGTAAGGCAATGTGTTGTAAAATAATAAAAACACAAAAAAAATATTCAATGTCATATATAAAATATATAAATAGACATTACATCATTATTTCTAACCATGAATGGTGGAAAAGGAAAAATGAACAATAATCATGTCGTGAGTTGATAGTTCGCCATACACATAAACAGTAAATTCTTTACCTATTTGATGGATGTGAGTGTGAGATTAGTTGAAAAAATAGAATAAAAACTCCATTTTATATTTCTTATATTTATTATTTTATATAATAATGGAATAAGAAGATTTTAGGTGGCGATGAATAGTAATAAATTTAATGAAGGTAAGGAAAGATGACACTTTTTTTGGTTAACTCCTTTTGGATTACACAAAATAATTTACATGGATTACATGATTTATAAGGTAATTAATATCATATGAGTTTAGTTATCTTAAGGATCCATTTGGTCATAAAATGGTCCATCGATTTTCGATTGAGAGGTGTGAGGAAGGAGTACAGTTAATTACATTTTATAGTTGAGGAGTAGTGGATCTCTTTTAATACCCCAAAAGTATACATTCACGGGAGGTCTACGTTACATAATGTGATACAAAATGGAAAACAAATTATTTAAATTTTATCAATTGTCTATAAAAATATCCAACATAAGATAAATGATTATTTTCAAAAAATCGTTCCTTAACATCTATGTTTCCCAAATTTTATCCTTTCTGTTTTTATTGAAGAAACTAGTTTTATAACTAATTTTATTTGACAAATAAGAATAAAAAAAGTATGATTTATTAAAAAAAATATATATAGTGAATTATAAATACAGTAACTACTTGTCAGAATAAAAAAACCATGTGTGTCTTAAATCAAGTTTACATCAAGTGAAGGCAACGTGCAAGGAAACTATTTTAACTACAAACATTCTAACAATGTTTTTACAAACTCTTGGTTAACAGCATAATTATAAAAATTAAATTGGTACATTAAAACAAATTAATTAAAATTATTTAACACTAAAAAATAACATGGAATAATAATGGATTATTATTTAATTTCAATCATTTAAAATATTATAATTTATTATAAAATAACATTAATGTCAATTTTGAAATTATTTATTTAATTATAATTCAAAAATATAATAACAAGGTTTTAATTGAAATATATTATATATAAATATAAGTAACTTTATTTATTAATCTAAAAGTATAACTAAATATGATAATCTGGTCAAATTTCTTTACTCTTAATATTTATAGTATGGTTTATTTTAGTTGATTGTTAACTGTATAATAACTATGTTAGTTATTCTCTAGCATTTTAAGTAACTAATTATTCTATAAAAATGTAATAATAATTTATAAAAAAAATAATCCATTTCTATTTCAAAAGGATATGTATTAAGAAATACAAGATTTTTTTACTTATCTTTAAGTTTTATATATTTTAAAGTTAAAGAAAGTTCCCTTTTTGACTTTGTCCTTACAAAACATATTAGGTAGGGAACAAGCATGA